>CM031966.1:14551429-15788929 GCA_018749465.1 Paracanthobrama guichenoti | reverse complement strand
TCCACTGCATCCCAGCCAAGTTTTTCTGCAGACAGTCTGTTTTGCTCCAGAATCATAATGTAGTAGCCTTTTTTTCCATGATACCATTTACTTTTACAAGGTTGCCTGGCCCATTAGCTGAACACACCCCCACCACCATGCTTGACCGCGGGGATGGTGTTCTTGGGGTTGAATGCTTCTCCTTTTTTTCTCCAAACAAAAGCCACATCCTTATGTCTAAAAATGTTTATCTTGTCAGACCATAGAATCAATGACTAAAAGGCTTCTTTGTCCAGATGATATTTGCAACAGCTAGCAAGCTTTTTTGTGACTTTCTTGAAGAAGTGTCCTCCTTGGTCATGTGTGTCCATGGAGGCCAGCCTTGTGCGAGTGTCTGCCTTGAAATGTTGGTACCAACATTACTCAGATTATTCAGGATGGCTTTACTGGTGACTCTTGGATTCTTCTTAGCCTCCTGCTAGGGGTGCCACGAGATCTCGCGAGACTAAACTGTGACGAAATTTCTCGTCAAGTTGAAAAGCTGTCTCGCCTCATATCTGAAGGAGTGTGAGGGTGAAATTAGGATAGAATATGCTAATGATAAGTTTACATTACGCCTCCACTCTAGTTTCTAATAAAAACAATTTAATTCAGGTGGGGGTGAACACAATGTTAGAGATATTTGAACTTTGAACCATGTCTTTGCCCACTTTCTTGTGTCATTTCCAATCAGAAGTTACCCATTCACCAAATAAAAATTTGGCCTGTGTATAATGTTGGGCCTAACTGTATGTATGTACGTATGTATGCACGTATGTATGTATGCATGTAGGATTATTATGAACACCTGTTCAATTTCTCATTAATGCAATTATCTAATCAACCAATCACATGGAAGTTGCTTCAATGCATTTAGGGGTGTGGTCCTGGTCAAGACAATCTCCTGAACTCCAAACTGAATGTCAGAATGGGAAAGAAAGGTGATTTAAGCAATTTTGAGTGTGGCATGGTTGTTGGATACCAGACGGGCCGGTCTGAGTATTTCACAATCTGCTCAGTTATTAGGATTTTCACGCACAACCATTTCTAGGGTTTACAAAGAATGGTGTGAAAAGGGAAAAACATCCAGTATGCGGCAGTCCTGTGGGTGAAAATGCCTTGTTGATGCTAGAGGTCAGAGGAGAATGGGTCGACTGATTCAAGCTGATAGAAGAGCAACTTTGACTGAAATAACCAAGATTCAAGAGTTTTATTTGTCACATACACAGTTATATACAGAATATACAACCGGCAGTGAAATGTAAACAGGTCCGCTCCATGGACAATGCAAATTCACAGTTAAAAACACAAGGAGGAAATTATAATACAAATAGGATAAAAAAAAAAAAAGTATATATATATATATATATATATATATATATATATATATATATATATATATATATATGTAGAATTATAAATAATCAAGTCAAGTAGAAGAAAAAGTAAAAAAATAAGAATAAAGAAGTGGAATAAAATAAGTGAGGTAAACTGTGCAGTGAGTAAACTGTAGACTTATAAATATGTGGTTAACAAATGTATAAGAGTATAATGTGCAAACAGGTTTATAACAGGTTGTTACACAATAACAACGAGAACAGAAAGTGCAGTGCAATGTCAGTATGTCGATGGTCACGTGATGTTACACACGTGATGTGATGGACCACTCATTACAACCGAGGTATGCAGCAAAGCATTTGTGAAGCCACAACACGCACAACCTTGAGGCGGATGGGCTACAACAGCAGAAGACCCCACCGGGTACCACTCATCTCCACTACAAATAGGAAAAAGAGGCTACAATTTGCACAAGCTCACCAAAATTGGACAGTTGAAGACTGGAAAAATGTTGCCTGGTCTGATGAGTCTCGATTTCTGTTGAGACATTCAGATGGTAGAGTCAGAATTTGGCGTAAACAGAATGAGAACATGGATCCATCATGCCTTGTTACCACTGTGCAGGCTGCTGGTGGTGGTGTAATGGTGTGGGGGATGTTTTCTTTGCACACTTTAGGCCCCTTAGTGCCAATTGGGCATCGTTTATATGCCATGGCCTACCTGAGCATTGTTTCTGACCATGTCCATATTCTGTGATGGCTACTTCCAGCAGGATAATGCACCATGTCACAAAGCTCGAATGATTTCAAATTGGTTTCTTGAACACGACAATGAGTTCACTGTACTAAAATGGCCCCCACAGTCACCAGATCTCAACCCAATAGAGCATCTTTGGGATGTGGTGGAAAGGGAGCTTCGTGCCCTGGATGTGCATCCCACAAATCTCCATCAAATGCAAGATGCTATCCTATCAATATGGGCCATCATTTCTAAAGAATGCTTTCAGCACCTTGTTGAATCAATGCCACGTAGAATTAAGGCAGTTCTGAAGGCGAAAGGGGGTCAAACACAGTATTAGTATGGTGTTCCTAATAATCCTTTAGGTGAGTGTACGTACGTACTTACATACACACACACACACACACACACACACACACACATTAATGTTTATGAAGGACAGACCACAGGGTTTCAACGCCTCTCCCAACATTTCTTTCCCTCTAAATATTAATCTTCATCCTGAAATGTCACATTATAAAAGTAAAATACATTACAAACAGTGTTCATGTCTAAACACAGACCATATCAAATACATTTTTCTCATTTGAATCTGTTTTATGCCAGCATACTAAATGAATCATCTCCATTATTGCATAAGCTCATTCCTTTGGATGACTTTATAATCATCATCACTTGATTGAGCCTGGGAATGCGTTACTATGGCAGCTACTGAGATTCTGACACCCTAAAGGTCTAATGAGAATTCATAACTCAAAAACACGGAACATCGTACTTGGAACATCACCAAGGCAACAGCTTGGAACCCTTGCTGTGAGGGGCTGGAGCTCTGGGAGAGGATGGGAATCATGATGCCTTTTATTCGACAAAGTGAAGCTAATCAATCTGGAAATTGACTAGTTTAGTCTACATAAGAATCACAGTGTAAATGTTACTGAGTGAGTGCAGCAGAAGGCAATTTATTAGAAAGCATAATACAGAGTTAAAAGAACTGTTTTCTATTTGAATATATTTTTAAATGTAATATATTCCTGTGATGGCAAAACTTTCAGCATAATTTCTCCAGCCTTCAGTGTCACATGATCCTTCAGAAATCATATATGCTGATTTGGTGCTCAAGAAGCATTTATTAGCCTATTATTATTATTATTATTATTATTATTATTATTATCACTGTTGAAACCAGTTTTTGCTTAATTTGTGGAAACGGTGATAGCTTTTTTCAGGATTATTTGATGAATAGAAAGTTCAATGAACAGCATTTATTACATTTATTAACTGCATTTATTAAATATAAATATTTTGAAACATTATAATTGTCTTCACTGCCAATTTTGATCAATTTAATGCATCCTTGATGAATAAAATAATTTCTCTACTTTTATTCTCTCTTTTAATCTTATATCAAATGTTGAGAGTATATGTAGAATTTAAATGTTCGGATAAACTAACCATTTACAGTTTGGGAATGGTCATTTTGACATGCTTTCTTGTGATAAGAACTGTGATTGATTGCATTGACCATCTGAAGTTCTGAATTCTGTGACCCTAGTAGTGATGGTAGGGTTAAGATTAGGATTAGGGTTAGGAGTAGGTCAGATTAGTTCAATACAGCACCTACTAGGGTCACATAATTTGGCACAACATCGCAACGGCACTCCTCAAAGCGAAAGCGCAAACATCATTCAAATAGTATGATTATTCAAAGCATTTTAGATGGTTTATTCTTGTATGTATAGTGCATTAATAGCGGGAGAAGCGAGACATAGCGACATAGTGAGCACTGGGAGAGTCTGTGTGCGTCCGTGTGGCTTGACTGTAAAAAGAGATCCAACGAATGCCTGCTTTAAAAGCATGAATACTGCAAAAGGAAAGAAATAAATTCAAGTTTAATGTTGTTTCGGTGACATTAAACTACAAACATTAAACTACAAACCAGATTCCAAAAAAGTTGACACTGTACAAATTGTGAATAAAAAAAGGAATGCAATAATTTACAAATCTCATAAACTTATATTTTATTCACAATAGAATATAGAAATGTCATGCCAAATATTGGCTCATTTTGGATTTCATGAGAGCTACACATTCCAAAAAAGTTGGGACAGGTAGCAATAAGAGGCCGGAAAAGTTTAATGTACATATAAGGAACAGCTGGAGGACCAATTTGCTACTTATTAGGTTAATTGGTAACATGATTGTGTATAAAAAGTGCCTCTCAGAGTGGCAGTGTCTCTCAGAAGTCAAGATGGGCAGAGAATCACCAATTCCCCCAATGCTGCAGCCAAAAATAATGGAGCAATATCAGAAAGGAGTTTCTCAGAGAAAAATTGCAAAGAGTTTGAAGTTATCATCATCTACAGTGCATAATATCATCCAAAGATTCAGAGAATCTGGAACAATCTCTGTGCGTAAGGGTCAAGGCCGGAAAACCATACTGGATGACCGCGATCTTCGGGCCCTTAGACGGCACTGCATCACATACAGGAATGCTACTGTAATGGAAATCACAACATGGGCTCAGGAATACTTCCAGAAAACACTGTCGGTGAACACAATCCACCGTGACATTCGCCGTTGCCAGCTAAAACTCTACAGGTCAAAAAAGAAGCCATATCTAAACATGATCCAGAAGCACAGGCGTTTTCTCTGGGCCAAGGCTCATTTAAAATGGACTGTGGCAAAGTGGAAAACTGGGGTGCCATGTCATCCGGACTAAAGAGGACAAGAACAACCCAAGTTGTTATCAGCGCTCAGTTTAGAAGCCTGCATCTCTGATGGTATGGGGTTGCATGAGTGTGTGTGGCATGGGCAGCTTACACATCTGGAAAGGCACCATCGGTGCTGAAAGGTATATCCAAGTTCTAGAACAACATATGCTCCCATCCAGACGTCGTCTCTTTCAGGGAAGACCTTGCATTTTCCAACATGACAATGCCAGACCACATACAGCATCAATTACAACATCATGGCTGCGTAGAAGGAGGATCCGGGTACTGAAATGGCCAGCCTACATTCCAGATCTTTCACCCATAGAAAACATTTGGCGCATCGTAAAGAGGAAGACGCGACAAAAAAGACCTAAAACAGTTGAGCAACTAGAAGCCTGTATTAGTCAAGAATGGGACAACATTCCTATTCCTAAACTTGATTAACTTGTCTCCTCAGTCCCCAGAAGTTTCAAGACTGTTATAAAAAGAAGAGGGGATGCCACACAGTGGGAAACATGGCCTTGTCCCAACTTTTTGAGATGTGTTGATGCCATGAAATTTAATATCAACTTATTTTTTCCCTTAAAATGATACATTTTCTCAGTTTAAACATTTGATATGTCATCTATGTTGTATTCTGAATAAAATATTGAAATTTGAAACTTCCACATCATTGCATTCTGTTTTTATTCACAATAACAGTGTCCCAACTTTTTTGGAATCTGGTATGTACTATATAATGTTGAATATAAAAGGTAATGCAATGGGTGAATATTTGTGGGTCCTGATAATAAATGTCATCTATAATAATCAACCCTTCTTTATTTTGGCTTAAAATAAAATAAAAAAACACAATAGTATTGTATAGTGAGTTCAGTATCGTGATTTGTACCGAATCGTGACAGGTGTGGATTGCTAAACTTGCGTTGTAGGGGTGTTTCCTCCACGATTTAGGAGACTTCTCTTAAGGAAAGAAATTTAACTATGGCAAGTGGTTCTACATTCAACTATTAAGCCATTTAGTAATGTTTGCATCGAACTTCATTATGTTATTTTTATCATTTAGTTTCATTGGTATGTACAATAGAGAAAGGATGAAAAATTTGAGAGTAGAGCTGCATGATTAATCGCTGAAAGATTGCGATCTTGATTCAAACACCCATGCGATCTGATTCCTAAATGACAATGATTTTGCTTTGTCTATTAAACATTTGGCAAGTACGATCACAGCGAACATTCAAATCCATGTTCGCTCTACCACTGACCCAGAGACAGCAGTTGTCATGTAGACCTATGCGTATGAAACCGTGCCACAAACACTTTTCTTCAACCACACAGTATCATTATTTCTGTTACAATAAATCACAGACATACTGGGATTAAACTAAGTTTATAGTTCTGATATAAACACAGATGTCTATGATAGAGATCAAAACAGACTAAAAATCAAATTTTCTTGATACTAACTTGATACTTCAAATCAAGATTGTATCAATTATTCAAAGATTTGTTCAAAAACACTGATTTATCCAGTAATGAAACGTTTTTATGAGTGAGTCATTGAATCATTCATTCATACTGATTTAAAAAAAAAAAATGATTCAAAGTAAACATTATTTAAATAGAATGAAGCATTAACATTTTATCCGAATTTACCTAGAATTACACCCTGGGAAATGATCAACAAATGATGCAGCCGGATTTAATCTTGTGCCGCTAGTTTGAGCTCAGCTTGTAAGAATTATACATGGCTAGGATACAGATTGCAACAGATTTTTTTTCCCCTTCAAAAATTGTTCAATGTGATCCATCTAAAATTTACCTAAAATCTAGCCTATAGTTATCTAAAAAAAAAAAAAAAAAAAAAAAAAAAAAAAAAGAATAAATAAAACCCTTTACAGGAAGCTAAAATCATTTGCAGAGTGATTTCCTCTCTATGCCTGCCATTCAGAGAACAACAACAATACAGATACTATTGCAAACACATGTAGGCCTACAGTGGGTACGGAGAGTATTCAGATATTATGACATTTTTGCAGATTTATTAAAAAAGAAAAACTGAAATATCACATAGTCCTAAGTATTCAGACCCTTTGCTCAGTATTTAGTAGAAACACCCTTTTGATCTAATACAGTCTTTTTGGGAAACATGCAACAAGTTTTCCACACCTGGATTTGGGGATCCTCTGCCATTCCTCCTTGCAGATCCTCTCCAGTACTGTCAGGTTGGATGGTAAACGTTGGTGGACAGCCATTTTTAGGTCTCTCCAGAGATGCTCAATTGGGTTTAAGTCAGGGCTCTGGCTGGGCCATTCAAGAACAGTCACAGAGTTGTTGTGAAGCCACTCCTTCATTATTTTAGTTGTGTGCTTAGGGTCATTGTCTTGTTGGAAGGTGAACCTTCGGCCCAGTCTGAGGTCTTGAGCAGTCTGGAGAAGGTTTTCGTTCACGATATCCCTGTACTTGGCCGCATTCAGCTTTCCCTCGATTGCAACCAGTCGTTCTGTCCCTGCAGCTGAAAAACACCCCCACAGCATGATGCTGCCACCACCATGCTTCACTGTTGGGACTGTATTGTACAGGTGATGAGCAGTGCCTGGTTTTCTCCACACATACCGCTTAGAATTAAGGCCAAAAAGTTCCATCTTGGTCTCATCAGACCAACGAATCTTATTTCTCACCTTCTTGGAGTCCTTCAGGTGTTTTTTTAGCAAACTCCATGCAAGCTTTCATGTGTCTTGCACTGAGGAGAGGCTTCCGTTGGGTCACTCTGCCATAAAGCCCTGACTGGTGGAGGGTTGCAGTAAGTAATGGTTGACTTTCTACAACTTTCTCCTATCTCCCGACTGCATCTCTGGAGCTCAGCCACAGTGATCTTTGGGTTCTTCTTTACCTCTCTCACCAAGGCTCTTCTCCCCCTATAGCTCAGTTTGGCTGGATGGCCAGCACTAGGAAGGGTTCTGGTCGTCCCAAACGTCTTACATTTAAGGATTATGGAGGCCACTGTGCTCTTACAAACCTTTAGTGCAGCAGAATCTTTTTTTTGTAACCTTGGCCAGATCTGTGCCTTGCCACAATTCTGTCTCTGAGCTCTTCAGGCAGTTCCTTTGACCTCATGATTCTCATTTGTTCTGACATGCACTGTGAGCTGTAAGGTCTTATATATACAGGTGTGTGGCTTTCCTAATCAAGTCCAATCAGTATAATCAAACACAGCTGGACTCAAATGAAGGTGTAGAACCATCTCAAGGATGATCAGAAGAAATGGACAGCTGAAATGGATATTTCAGTCTTTTTTAATAAATCTGGAAAAATGTCAACGATTCTGTGTTTTTCTGTCAATATGGGGTGCTGTGTGTACATTAATGAGAGAAAAAAAATGAACTTAAATGATTTTAGCAAATGGCTGCAATATAACAAAGAGTGAAAAATTGAAGGGGGTCTGAATACTTTCCGTACCCACTGTATATGAATTGAACAATCAGCATCTAATCTTTCTCTCATCATCAAAGCATAATTTTGTTTCTGTCCAGTACTGTTAAGGAATAGCTCACCCAAAAAATTCTGTAATTTATTCATAATTCATTTATTTATCTATTGAGATCCTCAACAAAAATCATCCTATACCAGCATGATGAATCCGATCTTCAACCAGATGGAACTGGATTAAATATTTTGAATGTTCTGATCCAATCTGACTTCTGTTCTGACCCATAATACTGCCTGAATCGTATTCATACACTTTTCGTTTGCTGGCCCTCCGACTGAGCCTGGTTTCTCCCAAGGTTTTTTTTCTCCATTCTGTCACCTGATGGAGTTTGGGTTCCTTGCCATTGTCGCCTCTGGCTTGCTTAGTTGGGGACACTTAATAGTCAATTATTATTGATATTATTATTGATCTGACTGCATTGACACCACTGTATGAGAACTGAACTGAGCTGGATGATGACATCACTGTTTTCTCTAGAGCTGCTGTATAGATAAATGAACTAAATTAACTAATGATTTTTACAACCGAAATGAATCAACACCGAACATACTTGTGCTGGACAATGACACTATTTTCTTCTAGAGCTGCTGTACAGACAAAACAAACATTTGATGCATTATTTTCTGTTATCACTGTAAAGCTGCTTTGAAACAATCTGTATTGTAAAAAGCACTATATAAATAAAAGTGACTTGACTCGACTCATGTCATATTTTATGACTTCCTTCAGCAAATCACAGAAATTCGATACTCACAAAAAAAAAAAAAAAAAAAAAAAAAAAAAAAAAAAGTAGATATTGACTGACACTGTCACTCCATCACAGAGTTCACCTCTAGAAGCAAATCAGTTTGATTGTTAAAATGGATCACTGACTATGCTTACATTTTTACAATAGATTAGATCAATCTTAAATCAGATTAAGGACTTAAATCACAGTAATGTTTACATGACACAATGCAAAACTCTTCACAATTTTCATTATTCTGAGTATTCACTAACCAGCTATGGTTATTTTTACCATCATTCTTCACATATCCCAATGCATAGCACAATTAATTCACAAACAGTATGTTACTGGCCACTGTTTTACTCAACTTGCGTCAAATGCAAAACACATTTCAATCGATGATATTATTTGATGACGTGATGAACATGGCAGCAATGCTGTAACTGCGGTTGCTTGTGGTCGTGTTCTTCACACAGTCACTGAATGAAGGTAAGGAGCAGAGACTGCGCAATGAGTTACGTTGACAGAGTTCAGCAATTCGGAGTACAGGGAAAACTTCAGAATAATATAATTTATTTATCAGTTCATTTATTAAGTTGTGTGAACAACGTGCATCATCTGTGTATGTCCGAGCATGTGTACTTAAATGCCAGTATACTGAAATTAAAATTGGTGTATGCCACAGTTTTATATGATTATGGTTACTATGACTATGAACTTAATCGCATTAGTTTGATTGTGCTTACATGAGGTAAAGATTAAATTAAATAAAAAAATAAAATCACAATATTCCCAAAAAAATCCACTTTTTTGATTGCATTATGAGAGTGCATGTAAAACACTCTGGTTCTGTGAACTGGATCAACTGATTCATTAAAAAGATCTGATTCAAACAAACGATTTGTTCACAAATTGAACAAAAGAAAGAACATATCCAGTGAATATTGACTTTTGGTCTGTTTCTTTACATAAAGACATCATACAGCACTACTATTTTGGCACTATTAAAGTGCTTTGTGTCTTTTTTGAAGCTTGAAAGCTCCAGTGCTTGTTCATTGTATAATTGCAAGGAAAAAAGCACCAAATACATTATACAAAAAAAAAAAATTCCGTTTGTGTCCCACAGAAGTAATGAGGTCATACAGGTTTGGAAGAAGATGAGGGTGAGTAAATGATGACAAAATTGTCATTTTTGGAGAACTATCCCTTTAAAAAGCAGAAGTACACACAACTGCACAGGCCTAAGCCTACGCTAACTGTAGGCCTTTATTTACCCAAGACAGACCTTGTCTAGAAGACAACAAATGCAGAGCAAACTGTGTGCAGTGGGTGGTTGAGTCATCTAACAACATTCTTTAGTGCCCTCACAATTACTGTCTTTAACCCCCACACCCTTAGTGCTGTCTGTTTGCCTGACCCACACCAAAACTGTGACGGACGGGGAAATGGCTACTGTCACTGAAGGTGAAATCGAGGAGGTCGGTGAGACAGCAGCAAGGGTTAGAAGGAAGCTGACAACAAATACAAGCATATCTAACAGCTGACCAAAGCAATAGTGAGTAGAGACACATTCACATGCACATATCTGTAACTGTCCTCAGTATATTATACACAACAAAAGACAAACTTTTGAAAAATAATAATCTCCATTTCTTACACAAAGCATTTGGGGACCAGAGAATTGTGGGTTTACCTCTAGAACCTCGACCTGGATTAGTGTGACTCCAAAAAATGAAACTACTTAACTATGAAGATTATCTTCCAAACAACTAAAGCAAAGCAACGGTTTCAATTGAACCGTCAGTGCTGTAACACTAATATTTAGCAGAGTAAAAATAATACAATCAAGATTCAAATGGGTTGAAACTCATGTTCTCTTGGGTGGACTGTGTGACTGTATCCATAATGATACAGATGAAAATCCTTTCTTTGCAATCTGACCAGCACAGAATCAATGCTTTCTGGATTTCACTACAAAATTAATAGCATTTCTTCTTTAAAATGGCTTCACGTCCAGCCTCATGTACTCCAAGGAAATCGCCAAATGTACTTTGTAGGCCAATCTGGAAGTTAGCATTACCATTGTTCCCTCAACAGTGGCTTTTAGATTATTATCGAACATTTGCTCTTTTGTAATTAATAATTTTTTATTCGTTTATGAACCTTGAACCTCTGAACCTTTAGCAACTGACTTTTTGAAGAAACATAAAAGCTTAAAAATAAAAACATAAAAACTTACATAAATACAGTGCTGATTTATTTTATGTCAGAGTGTGAAAATATATTAAACTGACATTAACCAAATACCTTATTTCAGGTTTTTAACCAACAAGCCAAGTGCAAAAATGTGAACTCATTTAGCTACTTATTCCTGCAGCACTCTATTGGCTACCATAAACAGGGAGCAAAAGAGTAACTTACTCCAAATGTACATCTAAAGTAGCATCTGTTGCACCTTCTCTGATGCAATCCTTTTGATAACTTTCAGTATATATTTCAGGTTATATTTCTCAATTAACTTATCTTAGCTGAAATATTCTAGTAGGCCTGTAAATTCACACAAATGTCAAAATGGCTTACCACAGATTAGCAAACCTTTTCTTTTGGGCAAAGAGGAAATGTGGAGCCCTGGGGTGGACCATGTAAAATCAGACCAAGTCTCAAGCATGAAGAGTCATGAGCTGACTAATGAGGCAAAAACAAGCTTGACTCATATCCTCTTTTAGCCCTGGGAAGCTGGGACACCTTAGACATCACCAAAACCAACCAAATCCTCACTCAGTGCAGCATGACCTCACAGGAATAAGCCATCTATGCTGCCTATAGTAAGCTCTATTTAAAACACATCACTCATGTTTTCTGACAGAGAGAAGAACGTCTAGTATTCTGCTTCACTGAAGATTGGCATGTTAAAGGCAACAGATGGATATTGTTGGGTTTCCTTCCCAACTGTTGGCAAGTCATCTGTGCCGGTTACCCTGTTCAGCCATCCTCACCATGGAAACGAGTGGGAGGGGACGCAGTAGGCACACAGTATATGTAGAGTGTCAAAGTGACACAGCTGAAGATAAATCTGAAAACAGGCTCATTG
The DNA here is from genome assembly GCA_018749465.1 of Paracanthobrama guichenoti. NCBI lineage: Eukaryota > Metazoa > Chordata > Actinopteri > Cypriniformes > Gobionidae > Paracanthobrama > Paracanthobrama guichenoti. Next base: position 15,776,816 of record CM031966.1, on the reverse strand, counting down.
CTGCCGAACAAAAGAAATTACAGAATTGCAATCTAATTGTGCAATTGAATTCAAATTTTTCATTTTGCAATTTTCTGTAGGTCTGACGTAAGTTAACATTTAACTAAATCTATAATGACATCATATTGTGTTTCGGTATTATTTTTCGGTATCTTTAAAGACATGAAATGGCATCTGCAACCCATTTAACTTACAAAATGGGATCTGGTTGAATTATGAAAATTAGTCTATAATAAAACTGGTTAATATTTTTCTCCACCCGTGTAGCTTTGGATAGACCATCAGCAGCAGAAAGAAGTCATATCAAATGGGGAGGAAATTGCTACATCTAAATTAAATATAACGAAAACTAGGGCTGGGCGATATGGCTGAAAACTGTGTCACGAAAAGTGTTCCATATTGGTCGATATCGATAATTATCGATAATTTTTATAACCTATTTAAAATAAGGACCAGAAGAAGAAAATATATTACATTTAAAGATTTTTTATTTTAAACGTAACCTTCCTCTGATTATAATCCCCTCAGTTATAAAGGCAGAAATGTCAACACAACCATGGAAAACACTCAAATAATTCAAATGTAAACATAAGTCTAAAATCACAATGAATACTTAATTATCTCTTAACATTAAGGTACAGTGCCTCCATTATTTCTTTGTACCGCTTAGATGCTTTGTCATAAGGCACTGATGCAGAGTAATGTTACCTCTCCATGTCATTTCAAAGAACAGCACAACGGCGAGCGCATAGAGTATAAACACCTTCCCAAACGGACGAGGCACGTGCGCAGTCAGCGGAGGATCGCGCTGCGGAGCCAGACGAAAGTATAAACAAGGTTTAGGCCCCGATCAGACAAACAATTGTGCTGTCAGTCTAATCAAGGTAACGGTCACCACAACGGAAGGCCCGTCTCTTCATTCATTCGATTGGACAATAGAAAAAAAAAAAACGTGATGACGTCGGGCACTTTTCAGCTCAGAGTTAATTTTTTTTTTTCAACTTAATGCGCTCAGAGCGCTCCAACAACGCGAGGCGCAGCAGGCGGTTAAAACGCGAGGCGCCCGGGGTGCATAAGCAGCACGCATAACGCTCTCTGCCAACAGAAATTTATTCAAAAAAGATGTCTCTCAATGCCTTAAGGTGGTTAAACAAGTATGTGGTATTACCAGTCTTGGTGGGGACGACGGTCTTGCATAATTTGCAGATGACACTGGTCTGACTACGGTCAGACTTATAAAATCCAAAAAAACTGCCACACTGGCGAACTGACTTGTTTTCATGTTTCCTGCCATACTCGCTCACTGTGGGACTCACACTTTTGGGTTGATCCCCAAACTTGATACTGTTACATGATTGGCTTTTAGCGCGTCACTCCCTACGTTGCTAGGTTACCAGAGAGTGAGTGCCTTTGTTCATGCAACCAAACTTGCTTCGCAACCGCTGGTTTCTTCCGACAAAAAAAAAAAAAGATTGAACGTTTTATCAAACGTATTTTTTATTGATATCGATTACATGTCTATCGCGATACATACCGTTATCGTTTTAATTGCCCAGCCCTAACGAAAACTGGTTTTAAATTTTCTTTAGACTACACAATAAGGCCAGAGACATTAGATATTGTATATTATGGATTTAAAAAAGGTCAAATTTTATTTCAAATAGAAATCGATTGGAAAATATGTGTTTTTGTTCATTTAAAAAGTTAATAATATCCTAAAGACTAATTTGTGCGGCTGAGTTAGCGAATATTAATATAGGAGACCATAGACCCAGTGTTATTTTAGCATCACTGATATACCATTATTGTTATTCATATTTTTATTTTTATTTTATTTTTTACATTTTTTGTTAAAATTGAAGTCATTTTGTGTTTTGTTGTTTGTTTTTTTACAGTTTATACATTTTTTTTTTTTTTTGATGGTATTTTGATGTATTTTATTATTTTTTTAATGCTTTTAGTTTTAGTCAACTATAATATACATGAGTGGATGAGAGAATGCAAAGTTCACGCTGGAAAACAAGTGTGTTTACCAGACGTGTGTCGAATGTTTTCATTTCTTTTGAACACTTAATTTAAATATTAGAATTCTGATGTGGCAATCAAGGAAAACACACTACTCAGCTCAACTTGTTGACATGTGGAGACATGACATTAAGAAAGACATTACATGCTTCTGCAAGACAAAGTACAGAGATCACCTGAGGTTAAAGAACGAATTCAAGTCCACAGGGGCATTTATATGTGCTTTTAAGGCACAACACAACAACACAAAACATCATTCAACCTTCAACACTCTTTAAAAAAACATCTACAAAACCATTAGTTTACAATTTCCACAAGACAAGCTCACATAAGAAATATGAGATACATTTCCAGCGGTAAAGGCCAGAGTGAGGTAAAACAGGAAGTTCAGTGAGCCAGTTCAGAGTAAAGATTAGCACTAAGCTTCCTTATGTCTTCATAGGCAAATTCTACAGATTAGCATTCTTAAAACAACAGGCATACAGTACTGAGATCACACGTCTCCCATAAATATTGCTATGGTAGATACTAACTAAATGCCCTACACATAATTCTGATTTCTTATCAAATTGCTTAAATTCATGTTCAAGTAAATGAATGCTGCTCTACAGTGAAAAGTTACCTTAAAAAAAACAAAAAAAAAGTGACTGCTTCAATTACAAAGTGTATATCGACCATCACTGATTTGTACACTGCATTCTTGAGAGAGTTTTACAGCCACCAATCCTTCACTAACCTCCAAATACACAAAACACTTTCCCAGAACTAACATTCTTACTGGGATGAAAAGATTAGCAATAAGCGCTAATTACAATAATGGATGTACACTGGGGCTCGTAAAATAAAATTTTGAGAAAAGTGGTTGTGGGTTCTGCAACTGTTAGCTTTGAGGACAACTATATAGTGCATACCTGAAATGAAACTAGCAAAGTTGTCTCTTTCGCTCACCAAGGCTGCAGTTATTTGACCAAAAAAATACAGTAAAAACTAGGGGTGTAATGGTATGCGTATTTGTACCATTTCAGTACAGGACTTCCGGTACGTGCATATGTGTACCGAATGTAATCTTTAACAGTTAACAGCAGGCTTGTTTTACGAGCGGAACATACTTCAAATCCGAGTTCCCACATGAACATTCTGTCTATTTTATCACGAAATTCAAATGATAAATGCAGTTTTGACACTCTTTAAATGTGACATGACAGATTGAATGCACAAACGCAAGACTTGATCATCTCTTCCTAGTCGAAAAATAAACATGAATTAACATCTGAAAGTATGTTTAGGATACATTACAACTTACTGAAATGTGTCATATGTCATGTAATCGCTCAATCAGTGTTTCAATGGTGGAAAGACGTCAATAAAACAGCTTGTAAACAATGTCACGTAGCATTACATTTACCTCAGGCAAGTCAGTGTCCACAGCTTGTTAGTTCACTAGAGAAATGAATCATTTCGCTACATATATGCAGTATGCACTATAATAGCTTAAATATTCATTGATTGTCTACTTAACTTGTTAGTGATGTTGTGATTATTTAATGTAATGTTTAATTTATTGTTAAATAAATCAAATTTTATAATTAGATTTAGAAGTTAATGCAAAAACGGATTTATGTGCGGTTTACATGTTTGCATATAATGTGTTATTTGGGTGTTGATTATTATATCTATAAATAGTAGTGCTGGGCGGTATGACCAAAAAATTCATATCACTGTATTTTTCTAAATGATACCAGTTTCGCGGTATATGACGGTAAAAAAAAAAAAAAGTTGAAGGCACCTTAAGCATTTTTAAAAACTAACCCTATATAACAAAAACTGCCAAAACGAGAGAGAAATGAGGAAGAACATTTAAAAGGTCAATGGATATTTTCAATGCATTTACGAGCACTACAGTCACTGAACAAAAGACACACGTAGCCTAAGTTTAACACAAAGAAAAAAGCAGTTACTTTTTTTGTCCATTCTTCTTTGAAATTGTCAGTCTATTAACTTTCATCATTGTCTTCAGTGTAACAGTGTCATCGCGGGTCGCAATCAGACCATAGACCTTAAAAAAAATAATGGACAATGCGACTTCATTCCTCCGGAGGTCCGAATATGGCGCTGACATCTTGCGTAGATTTGGGACTGAGTCTGCGCAGTAGAGCTCTCGGGACCGGAGTCTGCGCGGTAGAGAGCAGGAAGTAAAGGGCGCGATATCAAAAGCCCGCCCACACTCTCGCAGATGCAGAACAATTAATGTGGTGTGAAATAAACAGTTATGGAAATGTAGAAATTAAAGCTAAAGCTCCAATCTCATCCCAAAAATCCAGAAAAAAGTCCGTTAGTGCCTCAGTGACAACTTCACTCAGAGAAGTCATCAATCTCAGCTGTCAATCATAACGTCACACCCCCCGTTTTTATAGCATCAAATAACTAATTAAAACTAAACTCATTTAAAAAAACGAACACTTGAAATGAAATCATCATGATAAAAGCTGCCTACAATGACAGAAACCAACTTTGGGACAAAATTATTTGAATAGAAATTTGATTGTTTAGTTTGTCTCGCGTCCATTAGAAAACACGGAGGGGCAGGGATTATGACCTATACTAGGACCGGCCACCGGGGGGCGATCGAGGCGCGGAGGCTTCAGTTTTTCAGTTTTATAACTTTTAGTTATAACTGAATTAATTTAAGGACAGACACAATTTGTTCAGTAAACCACTGTTTAATAATAAATACCATTGTATATTTAGTTCTCTCCCTTGCTGTAGCAAACCTGTACCAAACCACGACGAGGTACGTACCGAACTGTCAGTTTTGTGTACCGTTACATGCCTTTTAAAAACACTTCCAGTGAGTGAGGTCAACATACACAATCTGACGTAGAGATACGCACGAGATAGCACTACCGCTGCTTGCGCCTGATCGTCTACATTGTACATTGACTTCACTCACCGGAAGTGATGGCGCATTGAAGGCTGTTGGACATAGTGGCGTATTAGAGGTAAGAAAAAAAAAAAAAAAGGATATAAATACTGTTCGGTTTCTCACACAAACCCTTCGTTTTGTGTCTTAAGACATCAATGTGTAGTCATGAGCCGCAGGGTTTAATATGGATTTGTCTGTGCATTTTTTTTTAACTCTCATAGATTTTGTTACATTCACATGCATTATACGACTGACTGACTGCAACGGTTGGAGTTAAAAATCTTCATTTGTGTTCTACTGAAGAAACAAAGAAGTCCTTGGATGCCCTGGGGGTAAGCAGATAAACATCACATTTTAATTTTTGGGTGAACCATCCCTTTAAGGATTATAAGTCTCTACTGTCACTCTACAACAATTTAATGCATCCTTGCTGAATAAAACTATTCATTAAAAAAAAAAAAAAAAAAAAAAACGCCTCTGACTGGATTGTAATCAAATCATAGTTTTTCAAAGTGTCTTTGGTTACACTTGTATTTTAATTATTTGCTTTATTTCCTTTCTCTACTAGAAACTGATTGCGAAGGAAGGGTCAATGTATGTTTGTCCGGGCAGTGACAAACTACTGGATAATTAAAAAAGGATCAGCTTTTTGATGTCCCAATTCAATTTCCTGTTTCAAGTGGAAATGTGTCAACACCGAAAAGAAAACATAGCTTATCATCATACCATTTCATGGGGTTTCTATAACAATAAAAATGATTCATGAACTTTCCAAAAAAAAGTGGAAAGTTCTTTTTTTTTTTTTTTTTTTGAGGAATTTCCACTTTTGCCCCAGCTGCAGGGCCTTCTTTCCCTTGATAAAATATGAAGTTGTATCAGCTAACCTGAAGATAAGACAATGAAATATGCACCACACAAATATTACAGCTGATATTTTAGCAAAGAATGAAGAGCACAGAGAGATCACAGAAAGATCATGAGCTTATATAGTTTAAAAACACAACCACATTAAAAGGGAGTTTATAAAATACAGAACCCCTGTTTGTTAGCGACACTGGTGGCCATTAAGTGAACTGCTCGTGCTGACGGAACGTGACAAGGCACTGTTACTGGTGAAGTTCCTTTTCGTTGTTCGCTTAGAAGTAAAAAGTAAACAACCGCTGCAGCGATATATATTGTTAACGAATATCCCGACTCTGTCGACGCTGCTGAGAGCTATATAGATCTGACTATGTGAAACTATAGTTTGAATTCATTCCTTTTCTTTGCATGACACTGACATTGCCTTTCGGCATTATCCTGAACATTGTATAAGCATTCATTTCACGTGTCATTGAACAGAGGCGAGGCTCTCAGGAGTCCACGTAAACATCACATCCTTCTGATTTTCTCAGCAAAAATATCCTGAGTAATACATGAAGAAAATCAGTCTACAGTCTTTAATAGACAACCTAGGAAGTTGGGGTAGGTCTCATTTCGTTACAAGCTGTTCACACATGGGCAATAAAAAAAGCAACTGATACATGATAAGTGTGATAAGTCTTGCATATAGTTCCTTTAATACAGTTAAGGTCACAAATTATCCAAAGCTTCTTCAACTGTGGACTGTTAAATACAATTACCATTAATCTAAATGCTTACTAAGGCAGTCCTCTCTCAAACAAACAAACACTAATGCACACACCTACCACTTCCACGTCAGTGGATTCCAAGTACCTTTATTTACGACATCTGTCCATTAAACAAGCAGACCCACAATGTTTACCCCTCATGGTCTGACATGCAGGCAAAGCAATGCATGCAATGCCTGCCATAGTCCAAGTTTTGGAAAGAAGCCTTGATCAAGTTACTTGCTCAAAAATAAAGTAAAAACAGTAATATTATTACTATATATTTGAATATATTTTACATTTATATTTCTTATTTATTCCTGTGATGGCAAAGCTGAATTTTCAGCAGCCATTACTCTAGTCTTCAGTCAGTGTCACATGATCCTTCAGAAATCAGTGTAATAAGCTGATTTGCTGCTCAAAAAAAAAAAAAAAAAAACACATTTCAATATTGAAACCAGTTGGCTGATAAATGTTTTGGAAACCATGATACATTTATGATTCTTTGAAGGACAAAGTTAAAAAAGAAAAGCATGTATTTGAAACAGAAAACTATTGTAAAAATTATCTTCTGCTCTATTTAATGCATCCTTTTTTTTTTTTTTTTTTTTTTAAATGTGTCTATATTATGTAAGATTATATCCATCATCCATCAAACATACATAAATTATGATCCATCCAATTTACTCCCTGATGCACTACAGTGATCTAAAATGCAATCCCAGCAGGCAACATCCTCCTACACAAGCAAACAGGTTACACATTAAAAACCAATCTCAATCTAGCCATGACTTAATGACTTAAAACATAGGCTACAGCACCGGCAAAAAACAAAGTGTCAGAAACCACCACATCAGAGTCTTCCTGTATGCTTGACTTCAAGCCTTACCTACTACATACCATAAAAGGACAGGGAAAGAGAGGTGATAAGATGTTAATCGCATGATATGAACTCAGTAGCTGGCAGCTGCACATGAATAACTGACTACAGATATTTATCCAATGGTATATGATCTGAAATGACAGAGGAAGGTTTATAAAGTGATTAGACTGTATTCGTCAGGGTTTGTTATTGATCTCAGATGGGCAGAGATGAGCTACGGTTATACAATCACACAATCCAGCGCTCTATGCCACACCAATACTCAATAATATGTCACATTAATATGACTTTTTGAAGGGAAAGAAAGAAATTGCATGGTATTACTGAGGAACCTAACATTGCTATTGAAAAATGCATACTAATAAAGCCATGCATCAAACTAATGATTTTAATTAGGCAAATATACACACATGGTAATCAAACCATTCTGTTTTGCAAGCACTTTCATTAAACTGCACATGGATGAATGACATCTAGTTACATTGGACTACAATTGAACACTAGATTACAATATACAGTACCCACTTGGAATGTGCGCAAAAGCATCGACTGGACCTGACTGATTAATTTCCAAGATTGGTCAAGAATTTCACAAATCATAGACATTTCCAGCCAATGAAATGTTGTACACCCGAGTATGACTAGGAAATGTGCAACAACTATAGACATTTACATGTTATTCCATGATTTTCCTGTCCTGTAAATCACACTTTAAAAAGATTTTCCATTTCTGCTTATGAAAGTGTATAGGTCCTATGCTGCACAATGCATGGCAGAAGTTACACTGCATTGTATTGTACTGTATGACACAAAGCTGCTCTACTTTTCTCACCCATAAATGCATTTACACACTGTTATACACTCATGTTTCATTTGTTTCTCCTGTCTATACCCTTTCAAACAAACAAACAAACAAACAAACAAAAAAAAAAACGGATGGCCACGGGTGCCATCGTGCTGAAAGCACACCGCTCAGTCACATGCTGTACTACAGCACCAATGCATTCAGAGTTATGAATATACACAATAAAGCGCCGTACATGCAGCATAAAGACATAAGAGAGGAACGAAAACGCACCTTTGAATGTGAAGCGATGAAAGTAAAACGAATGGAGTCCAGGTAGCACGCTATAAGCTCCAGGGAGACGGCTTTAGATCTCTCTCTCTCTCTCTCTCTCTCTCTCTCTCTCTCTCTTTCTCTATATCTGAGCCTCTCTCTCTCTCAGCTGTCTTACCGACTGTTATTTCCGGGTTAATAAAACGTCATTGTGATTCTTGCATTTATTTCATCCAAACGCCTAAATCAAGCACCACACACTATCATATAATATGAAAACCAAGTACACGGCTTTAAATACTATATAGCCCCGTGTGCATTAGATAGCCGACGATTAGTTTTAATATAACTAAAGTGAATGCATTCAACGCGCCCCCTGCCGGTCAACAGCTTATGCGACACACCTGATAGATGAACTCATTCCTGTTATGTAAACCTGTGCAAATGCAACAAGTTTTGTCACCCAATCACATATAATACCATACTTGAAACTTTGATATAATTTTCCGCTACAAATTAAATATTCTACTACCGGGCTGAGTTTCAACTAATATACAGGTGCTGGTCATATAATTAGAATATCATCAAAAAGTTTATTTCACTAATTCCATTCAAAAAGTGAAACTTGTATATGATATTCATTCATTACACACAGACTGATATATTTAAAATGTTTATTTCTTTTAATTTTGATGATTATAACTGACAACTAAGGAAAATCCCAAATTCAGTATCTCAGAAAATTAGAATATTGTGAAAAGGTTGAATATTGAAGACACCTGGTGCCACACTCTAATCAGCTAATGAACTCAAAACACCTGCAAAGGCCTTTAAATGGTCTCTCAGTCTAGTTCTGTAGGCTACACAATCATGGGGAAGACTGCTGACCTGACAGTTGTCCAAAAGACGACCATTGACACCTTGCACAAGGAGGGCAAGACACAAAAGGTCATTGCAAGGTTCACAGAGCTCTGTGTCCAAGCACATTAATAGAGAGGCGAAGGGAAGGAAAAGATGCGGTAGAAAAAAGTGTACAAGCAATAGGGATTACCGCACCCTGGAGAGGATTGTGAAACAAAACCCATTCAAAAATGTGGGGGAGATTCACAAAGAGTGGACTGCAGCTGGAGTCAGTGCTTCAAGAACCACTACGCACAGACGTATGCAAGACATGGGTTTCAGCTGTCGCATTCCTTGTGTCAAGCCACTCTTGAACAACAGACAGTGTCAGAAGCGTCTCGCCTGGGCTAAAGACAAAAAGGACTGGACTGCTCCAAAGTTATGTTCTCTGATGAAATTACATTTTGCATTTCCTTTGGAAATCAGGGTCCCAGAGTCTGGAGGAAGAGAGGAGAGGCACACAATCCACGTTGCTTGAGGTCCAGTGTAAAGTTTCCACAGTCAGTGATGGTTTGGGGTGCCATGTCATCTGCTGGTGTTGGTCCACTGTGTTTTCTGAGGTCCAAGGTCAACGCAGCCGTATACCAGGACGTTTTAGAGCACTTCATGCTTCCTGCTGCTGACCAACTTTATGCAGATTTCATTTTTCCAACAGGACTTGGCACCTGCACACAGTGCCAAAGCAACCAGTACCTGGTTTAAGGACCATGGTATCCCTGTTCTTAACTCGCCAGCAAACTCGCCTGACCTTAACCCCATAGAAAATCTATGGGGTATTGTGAAGAGGAAGATGCGATATGCCAGACCCAGCAATGCAGAAGAGCTGAAGGCCACTATCAGAGCAACCTGGGCTCTCATAACACCTGAGCAGTGCCACAGACTGATCGACTCCATGCCACGCCGCATTGTTGCAGTAATTCAGGCAAAAGGAGCCCCAACTCAGTATTGAGTGCTGTACATGCTCATACTTTTCATGTTCATACTTTTCACTTGGCCAAGATTTCTAAAAATCCTTTCTTTGTATTGGTCTTAAGTAATATTCTAATTTTCTGAGATACTGAATTTGGGATTTTCCTTAGTTGTCAGTTATAATCATCAAAATTAAAAGAAATAAACATTTGAAATATATCAGTCTGTGTGTAATGAATGAATATAATATACAAGTTTCACTTTTTGAATGGAATTAGTGAAATAAATCAACTTTTTGATGATATTCTAATTATATGACCAGCACCCTGTGTGTGTGTATATATATATATATATATATATATATATATATATATATATATATATATATATATATATATTATATATATATAATATTTCAATCAAAAAAGATTCAAACAACCCATTAAACAGTCAATCAGTTAGTTGTTCTCCTCCGGTTGATCACACATTTTTATTTATTTATTGTTTGTAATAAATTATAAATTATAGAAAGATTGTGGATGCTACAGTCATAAAGATATAAAAAATTATTGAATTTAATTTAAGAGGAATAATAATTGTAGTGTGTGTTTTATGTTGCAAGTAAATTATGGATATGGTGGTTATTTTTATAACAGAGTTGGCTATGTAGCTATAGGCTATTCTAGTTAATTACGGGCGTGGTCTTTAATTCAGCGGTTATTGATCACACCAGGACGCAATCACCATCATCCATACTTAATCGGTCCCTTTGGTTACTATAGACTGTGGTCTGAAGTCACGCTAAAAACAAGGCATACGTTTGAAGTGCTGTAGTTGCTGTCTAGAACTTTAACTATAATATGGGCAAAGAAAGGATCCATGTTAACTTGGTCATCATTGGCCATGTAGACAGTGGTAAATCCACAACCACTGGTCATCTGGTCTACAAATGTGGAGGAATTGACCATAGAACTCTTGAGAAATATGAGAAAGCTGCAACCCAGGTAAGTGTTAACTTGAATAATATATGATTGTTTGTTTGGGTGTTCGACTCATATATATATATATATATATATATATATATTATTATTTTTTTTATTTATATATATATATATATATATATATAGAAGATTGGAAAAAGTTCCTTCAAGTATGCCTGGGTGCTGGACAAACTGAAAGCAGAAAGGGAACGTGGCATAACAATTGACATTTCCCTGCTTAAATTCAACACTCAGAAATTCACTTTTACTATAATTGATGCACCTGGCCATCGTGACTTTATCAAGAACATGATCACAGGGACCTCACAGGTATTGATGCAACTCAGATGTTGACCTCTTGAGTGTTTATCTGGGTTTCTCTTGGTATTACATATCTAACCAAGTTGAATGATATTAATTGGTTTTTTTTTTTTTTTTTAAAAACCAAGGCTGATGCTGCTCTATTGATCGTCTCTGCTGCAAAGGGTGAATTTGAGGCTGGGATTTCTCGCAATGGTCAGACAAGAGAGCATGCTTTGCTGGCTTACACCCTTGGGGTCAAACAGCTTGTGGTTTGTGTCAACAAAATGGACATGACCGAGCCACCATTCAGCCAGAAACGTTATGATGAGGTTGTGAAGAATGTTTCAGTCTTCATCAAGAAGATTGGCTTTGAGATTGGTGCTGTACCTTTCATACCTGTTTCTGGCTGGCTTGGTGAGAATATGATTGCCCCATCTCAGAAGGTGATTCCACTCTCAGCACTCCATGAAGACCTAGACAAGAGGCACCTAAATCCTGTTCCTCGAGTGCTACCTACCTGCTGAGTTTAGCTCCAACACACCTGTTTGTAATTATCCCATGTTGCTCAAGATCTTCATTAGCTGGTTCAGATGTGTTTGATCAGGGTTGGTGCTGAACTGCAGGGTGGGAGATCTCGAGGAACTGGACTGGGCATCCCCGATTATAGAGCTACTGATCTCGATTGCTTTTATGTTCTGTTTTTAGATGTCGTGGTTCAAAGGCTGGAAGCTCAAGAGGAAAGAAGGCCATTCAAATGGTCGCACCTTGTTGGAGGTGCTCGACTCTCTACTTCCTCCAGTGCGTAATGCAAGCAAGCCACTGCGCCTTCCCCTACAAGATGTCTACAAGATTGGTGGTGGGTAAAACTACCAAGTGGGCTATTTTTTTATTTTTTTAAACCCTTTTGTTTAGCATTCTTAACATCTGCTATGGCTGATTTCCCCCCACCAGGTGTTGGTACAGTCCCTGTAGGTAAGATTGAGACTGGGGTCTTGAAGCCTGGAATGGTTCTAACCTTCTCACCAGCGAAGTTGACTGCCGAGGTCAAGTCCATTGAGATGCATCACCAGGGGCTTCAGACTGCCCTCCCTGGCCACAATGTGGGCTTCAACATTAAAAATTTGTCTGTAAAAAATCTTCGGAGAGGTGATGTAGCAGGGAATTCACAGCAGGACCCGCCGTCAGATGTCAATAGTTTTGTTGCTCAGGTAGCTATGCTTGTTTGGACCTCTGGATTGAACTCTGGCTAACAAACCAGTAACTGACTCCCTTTTTAACAGATCATAATGCTGAACCACCCAGGCAAAATCAAAGTTGGTTACTCCCCTGTACTTGACTGCCACACGACCCATGTTTCCTGTCGTTTTGCTGAGCTGAGGGAAAAGCTAGATCGGCGTACAGGGAAGAAACTGGAGGACTGGCCCCAGTACCTGATGTCAGGAGATGGTGCCACAGTCAAACTTGTCCCAAACAAACCCCTTTGTGTGGAGAGCTTCTTTCATTATCCACCTCTGGGTAAGGCACTGGATTTAAGTGTTCAAAATGCTGCTTAAAGCCATGTTTTAAATGTAATATTTTTTTTTTTTTTTTTTTTTTTTTTTGTCAGGTCGATTTGCTGTAAGGGATTTAAAACAGACTGTTGCTGTTGGGGTCATCAAATCTGTGGAGAAGGTGGACCAAGCCAAAAAGACCTCACAAAAAGCTCCTGTATCAAAATGAGTCTATCATTTTGTCCCTTTTATAATTTACCAGCAGTCTGGTATGTGAGCCAAAAGGCTCTCTTTAAGTTGAGCATTTTTGTATAGTTTTATGGAACCACACTTTGTTGCCTTAAAGTGAAGTTGCTTTTTAAATGCGTTGGTAGTGTATTGGGTTGTTTGAACTGAATTGACTGGGGACCAATATAAAGTTTGGTATGGCTGTAGATGAAGCATTTTTTTGTTGCTGGACTGCAAATAAATTTAAGTTTTCACTTCAGTTGGTGCATGTGTTCTTTGAGTCCACTTGTAGTTGTGGCACTCTGATATGCCAGCAGCCATATCACCCTATAACCCAAGACTGGTTTCCCACTGAAGCTAAGCAGGACTGAGCCTGCTCAGTACCTGGATGGGAGACCTCCGGGGAAAACCAGGTTGCTGCTGGAAGAGGTGTTAGTGAGGCCAGCAGGGGGTGCTCAGTGTGGGTCCTAATGCCCCAGTATAGTGTTAGAGATGGTAAACTTTCAAAGCACCGTCCTTCGGCTAAGACTTTAAACTGAGGTCCTGACTCTGGTTGCTAAAAATCCCAGGATGTCCTTAGATTTTTAAAGGGTAGGGGTGTAACCCTGGCCCAATTTGCCCATTGGCTTCTGTCCCTCATGGCCTCCTAATCCTCCCCATTGGCATCATCACCCTCTCCTCTCCACCAATCAGCTGGTGTTTTAAATTTCCTGGTGGGCATTCTGGTGCAATATGACTGCTGTTGCATCCAGGTGGATGCTGCACTTTTGAGGTTCCCCTTCAATGTAAAGTGCTTTTGAGTGCCTAGAAAAGTGCTATATAAATGTAAAATTACAACTTAATCTTGCTTGGTCATAACTTGACAATTGTTAAACTTGAGACTTGAAATCTTGTTTAACATTAAGCCATTTTATTGATAATGGAATGGTGAAAAACATGTTCAGACAGTGGACACCGTCCTTAAAATCTGCAGTCAAAAAGAAACATGTAGAATATTAGACCACTCCTAAATCTCCACAATGAATCCAAGGAAAGGGGGGTTAATGTTTATTTCAGAGTAAAACTGCAACTGTGCTAACCTTGACTTGAAGTTTAAACCAAGGTTAGCAGTTGCAGTTTTACTCAAACATTCCTTCAAATTGAGTGTTTGTTCTAATACATGGCCATATGCTGACATGAGCTAGAACCCTGATTTGTTGCCTCAAAGTAAATGATGCGCAAGATTGATCAAATCTCACATTAGAAATTGTCATAGAGAATTTGAGCAGTTAATGAAACCGTTTTTGAGCTATAACAAGGGTTACTGGCAGCATGGATGAAAAATGGCATAGATTCCAATTACAATACAGTACATCCATGTCGATCACTTAATATAACATCTAAAAACAGAGTAAACTTTCCCATTTTCAAAAGTACTTCAAGTATCCAAGACCTCTCAAAACAATATTAAAGATGACTAAGGGTGACCTTTTTGTGTTTGTGGAACACCATTGTATTAGAGCGCTGTCCTTCAGTAAGACGGTAGTAAATGTACTTGCGTGGATAAAACATTGATATGGGAATCACAGAGGAACAACCCGTTCACACAGGTAATGTATGCATTGCAAAGGTTAATTTTACACTAGGTAGCAAGAACGAAGAACCGCAAACACAAATTAACATTTCACTCTGACATGCTTTAGTGGTATGTTAGGAAATGTAAAGGTAAAAACACAAACCAAACTGAAAACTGATGTTAAGGATGTAAAGTCCAGTTCCATCAGGAAGAGAAGTTGACTTCTATCCCTGCTGTAGATGATAGTAACAATGGACACATTAATAAAACTTATTTAAACAACTGGCCCCAGCTGTAACTTACTGGCAGGTAGAGTACAAGTTCACAAATTTACTTTTCAGACCAACACAAGTTCTACATTTACACAAGAAACACACTCATCCTTGTGTGAAACACACACGCACACATTTATGTACAATCTTATATACAGAGATACAGTATCAGTAATAGTGGAGGGAAAGTGCTGGTCTTTTAAATGGGTGCAGTCTAGCCGTTGTGCAGTAGGCTTTATAAAATGGATAACAGCGGTAGTTACACATTTTATTTACACACTGTCTCTGACGATGGTAAGGTGATAACATGTTTTTCATTGTGGTTCCATCTTAAAACTTGCATGGTTGATTCAGCAGCTACGTCAGGAGCGTCCCATAGCCAGAGATATTGTGCTGGGTGGGAGGTGGAGAACAGTCATTTGTGTCAATCAGATAAGATATGAACAAAAGACATGGGAAATACGCCTTTCCTCTCTGGATGCCCCTCGATGTGCCCAATCTGAGAACAAAAAAAGAAAGGTTACAATCAAAATGATGCTCTAAATCAAATAAGGAACAATTGATGATGAGCTGTTGAATTACTGAAAATGAATACACACCAGAGGTGGTAAAGGATTACCAATGAATTTTCAATAATTCAATAGCCAGAACAATTCTGCTTGTACTATGGTTTGCACATGTACATGTCTAAATAAAGAGTTTGTGTCAAGCAATTTTTCAGGTTTTGCCCCTGTGGTTGTATTCCAGGTAGCCTGTATGTAAAAGCCTGTAGATAATGTTTCCTTTTGGTGCAATAAACAGACTGACAGTTTTTTTTTTGTTTTTTAAGATAAATTATGGAAAGTATTTAAAGAATTCTACAGCGAATATATTAGAATTGAATTATTCAGAATTCACAAAAATGGCCTTTTCTCAATTGAACAGCTCTGAATTTCCAAATAACATTTTAAATCAACCCATTAAATTGAATCGATTTGACTGTGAACGCAAAAAATTCACAGCCCTAGTAGAACTACTTTTAATGTCTACAATTAATTACAAATATTATAGAACAGAAGAAATGTGATGTAATATGGAACAGTAATGTGGTCAACAAACTTTACACTATTTAATAGCCATGAACTATGGGAACTATTTCATAAATCATTAAATTGGACATCTGTGAAACATTTAGAATTTGAAATCAAGAATTTGTTGCTTCTTTAAGTCTTAAGCTTTGTTGTATATACTAAAATTTGGAGCGGTTACACTTACCCACCACTCCTGGTCCTCTTCCCCAGTTACTATGATGACCTCACCCTCAACGAAAGTGAGCTCATCATCGTTATCCGCCTGACAATCATAGATGGTCTTGACCCTGCGCATTTTACTCTTGATCTGAAAAAATAGATAGTAAGATAATTTGTTAAATGCTTTTTAAAAAAAATTTTTACGGACTCCCATGTACTTATCTGAAGCTTCTGAGTTAACATTTACACAACAGTGATGTACTAAAAACAGAAAAGGTTTTCCTTTGGTTTTTTGCATACAGACAACGTTTCAAAACTGAGCCACGAAAATGACTAAAGACGCTGTTATTCATGCCAGCCAGGCCAGTAGGTGGCGATGTCACTTTGTAAATAAATACTATGCTCCTTAAAGACTTGTCTGGCTATCACCAGACCAAGCTCAATCTTTTAAGTTTGAACATTGGTCAGGGGAGTCTGCTATGTATTTTCTACTGCACAAGAGGCGTGATCGACGAGCATAATTCAAATGTCTCTGTACGCAATTGGATAGTCCTTCAACCAATCAGACCGCAAGAGGAGTGATCAAAGGGCATGATCAAAGGGCATCGCTTCTCTATCTGTCATTGTGTTAAACCTGCCAACAGCGTGCCAGGTGGATAAGCCAGTCTGTGATTGGTTCCCGCAAATGTGTAACAGAAACAGGATAAATTAATGTACAGGTTTCCAGACTGAGCTGCAGGGCGAAATCAAATCACCGGCAGATCAGGTTGAGTTTATCCAGTCTACCTTTAGACTGAACACGTCTACGTGCATTACGTCATAATTTTCACAAATTTGCATTTTTGTTGTTTACATGGGGACAATAACGGTATCATTTTCAAAAACTTGCAATTTGAAACACGTTTTCAAAAGCTTGCGTTTTAAGGCCCCCAAAATGAACAGCCAAAATGCATAAAATCTTTTCCATTTTTAGTTGAAAACAATGTCATGTAAATGGTCCCTAAGACTAAATCCTCACCGGATTTATTTTCCGGGGCAATGGTACAGGTGTCTCCTGTGCAGATGTTGGACTTCCATTGGTGTCTTCACTAGACTGAACAGGCTGAGGTGACAGTTCACCTTGTTGGATGATTGTTGGAGTATCTGGTGGTTGTGCCTTGGGAGCCACTTCTCCAGGAGGAGGTTTGTGGAGGACCTCAGTGGTTATAGGTTTGGGTGGAGAGATGTCCGTCAGTTGGGGCTTGGGCGGGAGATCTTTCAGCTGAGGTTTAGGCGGTAGGTCACCCAGCTGGGGTTTAGGGGGAAGGTCGGACAGCTGAGGCTTTGGAGGTAGCTCTCCTGGTTTAGGGGGTAATTCAGAAGGCTGTGGTTTAGGAGGTATATCTCCAGGTTGAGGTCTATCTGCTAACGGAGCTTTCTGTGGGGTGTCTGAACTCTGCAGAACCTTCTGGAATATAACAGGTTCAGGAGGCTGATTGGTTTTGTCCATAGATGGGTGATGGATGGTGTCTATCTTACGCAGGGCAACTAATGGAAAAACAAGCAGATTATCTGTCAGCAGATTAGTTATGCGTTTTCTGTTTTTCTTTTGTCTTTTGATATAGTTTAAGACTATTTTGGAAGACAAATACGAGGAAATATTTCCCTCACAAGATGTTGGGTCAGGTTTAAAGTGTCAGTAGAGCACACTAAAAAGGGGTATCCAAAAAAACAGTGATGTTTAAATTGTTAATTTGACTTGTTATATTTTTTTATATTTTATTCTTATATTAGTTATATTTAGTTTTTTTATATACTTTTGTTATACATTTGCATATATTTTGGTGAATAAAAATGTAATTTATTTCTACAATAAAAATATTTTTACAAAAGAAAACCTATATAAAATATACAGAACATCTCTAATGTAATAGTGGGTAGGAAAAGGCACACTGTCACCTTAATATAAACTAAATTAAAATAAAATAATTACTTGATAATTACATAATAATTACATACTTGAATGCAAATAACTATACAATTGTGATGATTATGATTAAAGTGACTTACTAAATGAATTAATTAAACTTTCAGATGTTATACCATTGCAATATTCAGAGGCAGAAAGCATGTCACCTACCCTTCTGAGGTAGTTTGGGAAGGACTCGTGGACCAAGCGTTGACTTTGTGGTGTTGAGACTAGAAATATGGAACATATGTAAAGCTCAATGAAATGTCCGATAACAAGGTTGCACACTCTGTAAAATCAGCCATAATGTATGAAAGGGAACTATTTTGCATTCCCAAATACATGATGAGAAAGTTACATGGACATATTCAAATGAAACACAAAAGGCCATGTATAAATTTGCAGTCCAAACTTTGCTGACCTTTCTAATGCAAATATAGATATACTAAATATAGCTCAAGCTCATTCTACAAAACTTGATCTACATTTATTTTTGTGTGAATTTAATTCTTAATCAGTTTTGTTTGGATTGTTTTATTTGCTATTTGAAGGAAGTTGGTTCACCTTTGCTGTTGTGGGATGCCCTCAAATCTGTTAGTTACAGGGGACATCTTGTTGATGGGTGGCGGTGTTGAATCACTTCCTGCAATGATGAGTTTGAGTTTAAATATATTTTACAGATTTTAGTGGCAGAAGCGACTTCAGCAGAAAAAAAAAATGTAGTGGGACTTTCACACTGTAAAACCAGATATACTAGCCGTTTGTGGTTGGTAAGATTTTAAAAATTTTCCTGAGAGAAGTCTCTTATGCTCACCAGGGCTGCATTTATTTTGATCAAAAATACAGTAAAAACATTATAAACATTATAACTTTTGTAACATTATAAATGTCTTTACTGTCAATGCTGATCAATTAAATGCATCCTTTATACACAAAGGTTTTCCACATAGAAGTTTGTGTACACATGAAAGTCTCCAGGATTTTTTTTCAGCAAATGTCACTTTACAGCTTTGTATAAACTTAGTAAAGCAAACAACTATTTTTTTTAAAGGTGCACTGTGTAAATTTTAGTGGCATCTAGCGGTGAGGTTGCGAATTGCAACCGTTCACCCCTGCCTTTCCAAGTACATAGAGAAGCTATGGTGGCCGGCACATGATTGTCGTCGTCTGAGACAGCAGAGAGTAGCTAGCGCTCTGTAGAGAAGTTTGTCCGTTTAGGGCTACTGTAGAAACATGACGGCGCAAAATGTTGACTTCACTGTAAGGGGACCCGCGGTGTATGTAGATGGAAATGGCTCATTCTAAGGTAATAAAAACATAATGGCTCATTATGTAAGGTTTTTATACACCACTGAAAACATAGTTATGTATATTATATTGCATTTCTGTCAATAGAGCCTCATAAATACTACACACTGCACCTTTAAATATTGTGCTGCGATATAACAGATGTAACATAGAAACAGGCCATGCATAATAATGGTCTTAAAGAGGCATCAGTACATGTAATTATGTGAATCAACTGGCAGTTAATTAATATGGATTATATTGATACAGATCATGTGAAGGGGTGTAGAAGATGCAATGCATTTTAATGTGTCTTTCACACTTTAATATCTTCCAGACCATTATTTTGCCATGCAAATCATTATGACAAGGTTCAATACAGAGGTCAAAAAATTATGGATGGGGTCATTAGGCTGAGCCTTTCATTGGCAAAACTGTCCTCTCAATATTGTTTTTCATATCTAAAATATCCTAGAGTTTAACATGCAATGCCACCACAGAATGAATGGGATGCAAATGATCTGGTAATATACTGCAGAGACCAAACCAAAAATAAACGCATTAAGTCTGGGGATGTTAAAGGTACTAAGGATTGATCTAAAATTCTTGTTAGAATTTCATCTAAAACACATTAAACTGATGTTTCCACTGAAAACATCTTATATAAATAAATAAAAAAATCTGTAATAATTATAATCCACTTCAGACATTCAACTGAATGTAGTAACGTTGCAATTACATGTCAAGTACTAGTTATTAGTGTACAGTATAAGTAGACTGTCTGCTAACACTTTAATTTGATGGTCACCCAACAGATATGATAGCAACTTTGCAAGTACATGTAAACTAACCGGAAGGGGTGGGGGGTGTCACCCCATCTGAGGGTTGTCCCCCCCTAAAAATATTTCAAACCACATTGTGTATTGTGAATAATATAATGATATTTCCTTAAAATAATTGTGTAGGTAGTAAAACAATAAAAACGCAACGGGGGAAAATGCATTTTAAGTTAGGGTTAGGGACAACATTTTGAGTCCCCCCTCTCTTGCCTCCCAGTGGTTTGGTCCACCACGTACCTCACCTACACACACAGTCCGGTGAGAGAGATAAAGTTGTGGAACTCCAGTAAGTGGGCTGTTAAAGGGAATTCTGTCATCATTTAGTCACGCTCAAGTTGTTCCAAACCTGTATAAATTTCTTTGTTCTGCTGAACACAAAGAAAGATATTTGGAAGAATGTTTGTAACCAAGCAGATCTCGGCAACCATTGACTATCCTAGTGGGGGAAAAAATACTATGGTTGTCAATGGCTGCTGAGATCTGATTGGTTACAAACAGTACCCCCCCAACTGTTAGATGAAATTTACACCCATGTGTAGTTGCAAAGTTTCTTATAGTTAGTAGAATGTCTAAAGTGGACTATAGAAACAAAGTGTAACCTAAAAATCAAAACCATTTCATGTGGATCTGAGTGGACCTGGACAAAAATTAATTAGAAAAATTACTGAAACCCTATTAATCCAAAAACTAGGGTTGCTGCTTAAGTGTAGCCCACCTTTACAGAACAGGGTGTGTGACAGCGGGGTAGGGGGGTCGGAAAGCGTGCGTTTGTGTCCAGGGGGAAGGGGCGGGGGCCTCTTCTTTGACAGGGTGGAGCTGCCACTAGCGGGGGTCTGCGCAGCAGGTGCAAGGGTGGAGGGGGGCAGGGTTGACAAAGGAGGGGCTGGAGGGAAAACAGCAACACAAAACAACAACATGCAGTGATGTCATGGTGAAGAATGGATACTGTCATTTAACATGGGTTCTTTGGAGGATGCGGGAGGAAGGAAGACAGGATAGAAAGGGAAGAAAATAAAAAGAATGATGGTGTGGGTATCCAGTAGGATAGGATGACCACTGAAACCGAAGCAGGCCAGATAAGTGAGGCGCTTTAAAGTGGACATGGAAAAACTAGAGGAGTGACTTCAGTTGGAGAAGGGCATCAAGACACCACAAAAATGTCTAGTGAGATCTAGTCTACATTATAGATTTTAAAAAGACAGTCAACAGCCAGTGAAAAGCTCAGTCAGAGAGGACCAGGAAAAGGGATGCTTTCTGTGAGAAATAAGCACATGCTTAAAGACAATGATTTCAGCAAATCTTGGGCTTTAGTTGTTACTATGGAAAGCCAAATCACCCATTTTCTAATAATAGCAGAACTGTAGCAGAATCAGGAGGCTCCAAGTGAAATATATCAAAAAGGGAATCGAACGAAACTGAAGATGTTTGGACCTGATAGTGTCCAAAACCAAAAAGCAAAATAATGCATTCACCACTAGCTATAATATCCCATAATCCTGTATTTGTGGATTAGTTGGTTTAAGACAAAAAATTGTGTATTGAAAGAAGTAAATTAGTTTATAAATTATATATATATATTTTTTTTGACAATCTGGCTAATTCTAGATCAGAGGTGCAGAACTAAGTTCCTGGAGGGCCACAGCCCTGCAAAGTTTAAAGGGATAGTTCACCCAAAAATGAAAATTAGCCCATGATTTACCCTCATGCCATCCTAGGTGTATATGACTTCTTTCAAACTAATACAATCGAGAAAAAAAAAAAAAAGTCCTGGCTCTTCCAAGCTTTATAATGGCATTGAATGGCTGTTTCTGTTTTGAAGTCCATAAAAGTGCATCTATCCATCATAAACGTACTCCACACGGCTCCAGGCCTTCTGAAACAAAGGGATGCGTTTGTGTAAGAAAAATATCCATATTTAAAACTTTACATACGCGCGTACAACAGTTAGCGGAAGTTAGGGGTTACAGTTTGTAAAGTTTTAAATATGGATATTTTTCTTACACAAATGCATAGCTTTGCCTCAGAAGGCCTTTATTAACCCCCCGGAGCCATGTGGATTACTTTTATGATGGACAGATGCACTTTTATCGACTTCAAAACAGAAACATTCACTGCCATTATAAAGCTTGAAAGAGCCAGGACATTTTTTAGATTGTATTCGTCAGAATGAAGAATGTCATATACACCTAGAATGACTTAAGGGTAAGGAAATCATGGGCTAATTTTCATTTTTGGGTGAACTATCCCTTTAATTCCAACTCTGCTCCAACACACATTCCTGGGCTGTGTTTAAAATCAACCCCTATACCCTCCTTCACTATTCACATTAGTCCAGAATATAGTTTACTTGAGGGAGTGAATAAAAAAACAAGTGAGCAAATTCAGTAGTTTTTGTGCTTGCGGTTTAAAAATAATTTGAAACTTAGCAAACTGGTACCTCCACTAGTAATGAAAAGATGAATCTGTAAACTATAAACCTTACTTAATTTAATAATCCATTAAAAAGGAATTTATACCTGAATTAAATTACTGTACTGACATTGGACCAGTGGTTTGGAAAACTAATGGATAGATGATTCAGCTGCGGGCGCCATCTTCTGGCGAGATGCGGGAATTCATTTGGCATGACCCTCAGAATGCATTATGGGTATTCTCTAGCCGTTGAGTGTACATCAGTTGTACACTTGTTATTGCATTGCATTATGGGACTGAATGAGTGCACTCGATAATGTCCACTATGGTTTTGGACACCGCGGCAAATGGCTGTCCCCTCAAATAGTACCGGTATAGGGGGCATTTCAGACACAGCCCTGTAGTTTTCAAATAAGCCTGAAGGATTTAATGAGTTGGATCAGGTGTGTTTAATTAGGGTTGAAGCTAAACTCTGCAGGGCTGTGGCCCTTGAGGAACTGAGTTTCGCACCCCGTTCTAGATCATTTTCAAATAATCTGAAAACAGTTTCTTTAGGACAGGGGTGTCCAATTCTGCTCCTGGAGGGCCGAGTTGACTGCAGAGTTTAGCTCCAACCCCAATTAAACACACCTGTACCACCTAATCAAGGTCTTATTAGTCATAATAGAAACTTCCAGACAGGTGTGAAGTTGGAGCTAAACTGTAACAGAACAGTAATATTGTGAAATATTATTACAATTTAAAATGTTCTATTTTAATACATTTTAAAATATAATTTGTTCCTGTGATGGCAAAGCTGAATTTTCTGCAGCCATTACTCCAGTCTTCAATGTTACATGATCCTTCAGAAATCCTTCTAATATGATTTGCTGCTCTAGAAACATTTCCTAAAATGCTGCAAATTGTTTTGCTGCTTAATATTTTTTTTCTACAAACCGTGATACATTTTTAAGGATTCTTTGTTGAAGAGCATTTATTTGAAACAGAAATCTATTTAACATTATAAACATTAACATATATGTTTTACTGTCACTTCTTTATCAGTTTAATTAATGCATCCTAGATGAATGTAACTATTAATTTCTTTTAAAAAAGAAAAAATATATATTACTGTCCCCAAACTTTTGAATGGTCATGTACTTTCATTAATTTCATTTCAT
This sequence comes from Paracanthobrama guichenoti, assembly GCA_018749465.1. NCBI lineage: Eukaryota > Metazoa > Chordata > Actinopteri > Cypriniformes > Gobionidae > Paracanthobrama > Paracanthobrama guichenoti. The sequence continues at coordinate 15,752,806 of CM031966.1, read as the reverse complement.
TAACATTAATTTCACATTGAAGGAGCCTTCAATTTCGGACATAGTTGTATTATGTCATAATATCAAAGAATCAGTCACTAAATAGATAAATAAGCAGAAAGGGTGTATGCAAAAAATAGATAGATAGTCACTGATGTATGGTCGGGTGCTAGCCAGAGTAGCATAGTGGGAATGAGAGCCAAGGAAAGCCAGAGGAGGAGCTGTAAGAGAGACAAGAAAAAGAGAGAGCGAAGAAAAGATGGAAAAGGACCAGATAACATTTTCTATAGGTTCGCCTATTAATACCATGTCATATTAGAAAGTCAAACCATAAACAAAAGTATCAAGTGAAAAAGTTGGGAGTCTGTGCAAAGCAACAGAAAGAGGTTAAAACTCCTTACACACATACACAGATATTACAGTTACAATTGTACAGTCATTACAGTTTTGTTGTCTTTTCAGTACATTGTAAAAAATTAACACATAAAAAACATTTAAATAGCTTTCTGGATAACCTGATTGTGATTGTTCAATTGCTGTACCAGTCCTCATTTTTAACATTTGAAGAGACTTGCATGTTTTGTTCTACACAAATTAAGTCATAAATAATTTTGAAACTTTCAAGTTATTTGCTAGTCGCCTTTGAGGAAATTGGAACACATGGGTCGAAAATACTACATTTTCTTCCAGGTCTTAGAACTACAAACTGTTACTGAACTGAATTGAACTAAAATTACAGGAGCTGAGTTTGATTAATACATTTATAAATATACAGTAAATATAATCATTTAAATTAGCATATACAATTATGGAATTCACAAAAACACATGATTTGTTAGAACAAGTTTTATGTTCTGTGGCATCTGATTGGCTGTTTTGTTTCTGCGTTACCTTTGCCTGCATTCCTAGGTGGCAGAGGTGGGGCATCTGCGACGGGAGAGGACGGACAGTCAGTGGAAACGCTGTACATCTGATTAGTGAGTGCAGTGTATGAGAGGCGCTGCTTATCACGCTGGCCAATGAAACTAGGCAGAGAGAGCTTGTCATGAGGAGAGAGACTGGACGAGTGACAGAAACTCTGTGGACGGGGAGAACGATCCTTCTTAATGGGACTGGGCTGGGAATGAAAGACAATGAGAAAATCATTCAGTCCATGAGTCACAGAAGTTTGAATATATTTTAAAATAAGTTCAAAGGGCAATGCATTACTTTGTCATCCAGATCATCGTCACTCTCGTCGAGCTCTTCCAGTCTGAGGTTCCATTCATATTCCACATGGACTTTAGTATTAAATTTTCCAGCAGCGGCTTGTACCAGCTGAAGCACATGCGCACACACACACACACACACACATACACATGCACATACACATAAGTTAGAGCTACAAAAACAACCATATCTTTACACTCCCTAAGCACATCTCCTATACCCCCTAATGATCTTGAAGAACATGTATTCAGGGGCCATTAAAGGGTTAGTTCACCCAAACATTCTGTCATTAATTACTCACCCTCATGTCGTTTTACTTTTGTGTGCAAAAAACTAACGGCAGCTCACTATAGGCTAGCTCCTGCGTCAGCATCGCACGCATGTGTTGTGGTGCTCATGTGAATAGCGTCGGCCAATGTTAAGCCGGCATTCTGACGTAGAACTCGGAAGCGCTGCACTGTATTTACTATGTCAACAGCGTAGGAGAATGACACAGACGAGTGTTTAGTTTTTTTTTTTTTTTTGCAAAAAAAGTATTCTCGTCGCTTCATAAAATTAAGGTTGAACCACTGTAGTCACATAGATTATTTTAAAGATGTCTCTACTACCTTTCTGGACCTTGAAAGATGCAATGACGTGGCTGTCTATGGATGGTTCAGAGAGCTCTCAGATTTCGTCAAATCTTTATCTTCATTTGTGTTCCAAAGATGAACAAAGGTCTCACGGGTTTGGAACGATATAAGAGTGAGTAATTAATGACAGAATTTAAATTTTTGTGTGAACTAACCCTTTAAGAGTTTTCACAGGAAGGATTGTTACTCACCGCTTCCTCACACTGGATGATCTTCATCCGCCTGGCCACATCCAGAGCGGTTTCTCCATTCTGATTGGCTAAAACATGAGGCCACATGTTAACTAGACCATATACATAATGTTTATCATTATGGAACGCAGCAAGTAGTGATGCACAGATAAAAAAATTCTAGCCAATATTATAATTCTAGACTATTCTGTCTAAATAAACCAAAAATAAAAAAACATCAATCATTTTTAATGCTATTTTAAAAGTGAATGTAGGCATAACATTATTATAATGTACAGTATGAAAAATTTATATTCTTTTTGAGATTTGCTAAAGATTACATTTAACAGTGCTTTTTAATTATTTGCACTTTTAAACATTTACTTTAATTGCGCATTAGATGACAGCAAAGATCTAAATGTGAATCTAAATGTAAAAATGTGAAATCTAATATTGATATATATATCAAAAATAAAAAGAACATGTGTGTATATATATTGCACATCCCATATATACTATATTGCCAAAAGTTTAGGGACGCCTGCCTTTGCACATGAACTTTAATGGCATCCCATTCTTAATCCGTAGGGTTTAATAGAGTTGGCCCACCCTATGCAGCTTCAGTTCTTCTGGGAAAGCTTTCCACAAGGTTTAGGAGTGTCTTTATGGGACTTTTTGACCATTCTTTTAGAAGCACATTTGTGAGGTCAGGCACTGATGTTGGACAAGAAGGCCTGGCTCGCAGTCTCCGCTCTAATTCATCCCAAAGCTGTTCAGTCGGGTTGAGGTCAGGACTCTGTGCAGGCCAGTCAAGTTCCTCCACACCAAACTCTCTCATCCATGTCTTTATGGACCTTGCTTTGTGCACTGGTGCACAGTCATGTTGGAACAGGAAGGGGCCATCCCCAAATCACAAAGTTGGGAGCATGAAATTGTCCAAAATGTCTGGGTATGCTGAAGCATTAAGGGCCAAGTCCAACACCTGACAAACAACCCCACACCATAATCCCCCCTCCACCAAACTTTACACTTGGCACAGTGCTGTCAGGCAAGTACCGTTCTCTTGGACACCGCCAAACCCAGACTCGTCCATCGGATTGCCAGACAGAGAAGTGTGATTTGTCACTTCAGAGAACACGTCTCCACTGCTCTAGAGTCCAGTGGTGGTGTGCTTTACACCAATGCATCTGGCGCTTTGCATTGCACTTGGTGATGTAAGGCTTGGATGCAAACCCATTCTATTAAGCTCTCTACTCACTGTTCTTGAGCTAATCTGAAGGCCATACAAAGTTTGGAGGTCTGTAGCTATTGACTCTGCAGAAAGTTGGCGACTTCTGTGCACTGTGCGCTTCAGCATGCGCTGACCCCGCTGTGATTTTACATGGCCTACCACTTCGTGGCTGAGTTGCTGTTGTTCCCAATTGCTTTCACTTTGTTATAATACCACTAACAGTTGACTGTGGAATATTTAGTAGTGAGGAAATTTCACGATTGGACTTGCACACAGGTGGCAACCTATCACAGTACCACACTTGAATTCACTGAGCTCCTGAGAGCCATTCTTTGACAAATGTTTCTAGAAGCGTCTGCATGCCTAGGTGCTTGATTTTATACACCGTTGGCCATGGATGTGATTGGAACACCTGAATTCAATGATTTGGAGAGGTGTACTTTTGGCAATATAGTGTATATTGTGCATCCCTATAAGTATAGATATAAGTAAGCATTTTATGAAAACATCATAATGAACAAATCTGGTAAAAACAGCATGTGTAACTCACTGATATCAGTAGCTGGTTTGCCTCTCAGCAGTAGTTTGAGGCATTCATGTTTCTCATACAGGCAGCAGTAGTGCAGGGCCGTGTTTCCCCTCTCCGTCTGTTTATCCAGATTCCCACTAGAGACAGAGACATGCGGAATCACATTTTGATCTTATGATATATAAGAGTGTATTGTACTATAAAAAACACATTCAACGTCCTACATAAAGCAAAAAAACATGTATTAAAACCACAATTTTAGTGGTGAACATGTTAACAAAATCATCTGAGCACATTGAATGTCTTTATTGCAATTCAAATCTTTCCTTGAGGCTGTGACATTAACAACATTTTCTGCTTCATACCTTTGTAATCTACACGAATTTGGGTCAGCAGTGACTAAACTGCACACATGGGGAGAGAGCAAGTGAATGACCTAGTTCTGTTTACCTAGTGAGACTACAAAGAAAGTGAGAAACAGAGAGAGGCTACACATCTATACCAGTATATCCCGATAGGCTACTTCATTCAAATAAATGTTAATTCAAATCAATGTAACCTTACCACACTACTTTTTCCCTGTGTCTGATTTAAAGACAGAATGCTAGATCTAGCAGACAAAAATAACTGTCAATTCCAGTCAAATTAAGCGCTGCAAACATCAATGACAACCTTAACTTGTCAATGCTGGAAAATGACCATGGTACAAGCGAGATAATCCATGGCTAGCTGTGCATTAAACGATTTGAAGGCACTCCACAGAAGCAACCCGCGCCGGTTCTTTGCCTCCACGTTGTGCATTAAAATCTCTTAATGCACAGCTAGCCATGGTTTTCCCCCTACTTAACACCCACAGTTTCTTTTCACATACTCTACAGCTGAAAGTTTAGGGTCAGTGTAAATTTTTTTTAAAGAAATGAATACTTTTATTCATCAAGGACGCATTAAATTGATCAAATGACAGTTAAGACATTTACATTAGCACAAAATAATCTCTATTTCAAATAAATATTGTTCTTTTGAATTTTATATTCATCAAAGAATCCTGAAAAAATTTGTTTCGACAAAAATATTTAAGCAGCACAACTGTTTTTAATGTTGTCAAGCATAAAAAATATAAATTAAATTGATCAAAAGTGACAGTAAAGACAGTAATTTTTCAAATAAATACTGTGAAATTGTGAAATAATGTATCATAGTTTCCATAATGTATTCATTTACATTTTCAACATTTTTGGAAATGGTTCTTGAGCAGCAAATCATCATATTAGAATGATTTCTGAAAGATCATGTGACACTGAAGACTGAGTGATGGTGCTGAAAATTCAGCTTTATCATCACAGGAATACATTTAAAAATTTTACAATAGAAATTATGAATTTTAAATTTGTAATCATATGTCACAATATTACTGTTTTTTAACTGTATTTTTGATGAAATAAATCCAGCCTTGGTGAGCAAATGAGACTTATTTAAAAACAACAACAAAAACAATCTTAAAGAAAACCCCAAACATTTGAACGGTAGTGTATCGAAATTGTTAACATGGAAAAAAAAACATCACTCGACATTTGGAACATATCCATATCAAAATGTCTCTTTAAATTTCAACCAAAAATTTTAAATTCTGTCTTCATTTACTTACCCTCAAGTTTACAAAACCGGTTTGATTTTCTTTGTTCTGCTGAACACAAAAGAAGATAGTTTGAAGAATGTTGGAAACCAAACAGTTGCTGGCCCCCGATGACATCCATAGTATTTGTTTTCATACTATGGAAAACCAAGGAGGACAGCAACGGTTTTTGGTTACCAACATTCTTCAAAGAAACTCAAACCGGTTTAGAACCAATTTTTTATTATTGGGTGAACTATGCCATTATATCAAACTAATCACCCTTGCAACAGGATTTCACTTAATATTAAAATAACCCCCTGAAAATTTAGCAATGGCACTAACTCGGACGGGTATCTTTCAAATGAGATCAGGGTGCGAGTGAGGAGTGGGGAATGGAAAACAATTGGAGCAGAGTCCCAGTTGTCTGGGTTAGATTTATTTCCCTTCTGCTGTCATATTTCTCTTAAACCAACCTTCAGTGCAAACCTGGAATAGTTTCAGTGTTCCAGTTCTCAGGGAAATCAAATTATGATTATTTACCAGGATGTGAGCCAAGTATAGTTCTGGCTCAGACATCACTTGATCTTCTGTTGTTATGTAACTTTAATCCACACAGCAGAGAGCAAACTGAGCTAAAGCTGAACTTATATTACTCTATTATATGCATAATAATCCCTTCAAAAGTTCTAGAGCTTGTACATGAACACCTGCCACCCTAAGAAAAAACGCATTAAAAACTCATCCTGGTTAACCGTCGAGCTCCTCATGATAACAGTGATGGAACAAAACAAGAGGTGACTGCCTGACAGCTGAGGACACAAACTGAGAAAACGAATGCTGAGGATCATTCACTACAGAATACAGAAAATTGATAATCCAAACATGGCCAGCAGAGTATCCTCACAGTTTTTTGTGGTAATAAATACCTGTTCTGGACGAGGAAGTCAACCAGGTGCAGTGAGGTGTGGTCAGCTGTCCTCACAGCATAGTGCAGTGCAGTCTCTCCTCCTTCCTATAGCATAGAAGAACACACAACAATTAACCATTTGTTAACCCATTTTTCTTACTTAATAATAGGGGTGCTCTGATTGATCGGCAAACCGATCTCTATCGGCCGATAATTGCTTTGGGATGATTGATCGACGGTCTCTAAAAAGGCTGATCTCATGCTGACGACACAAAGACGCGTGCCAGCCGTGAGAGCTAGGGCATGCCATGCAACGGCACCGTCTCATTCTCTTTCCGGCACGGGTAAAATAATTATAATGCTGAAGGTAAGGTACAATTCATATTTCCGTATTAAATAACTTTCTGTGAGACGCAAGTTCACAAACAGCGCCAGTGAATCACCGCGTGCGCGCTCTCTCTCTTTCCCTCTCAAAATGCTCAAATAGCTTTACGTCAGCGCATCGCATCTGCACTGAAATAATACTGAGTTTCTCTTTGTCTTGTGCTGTTTGATTAACCTTAAATGACACTCACTGCTCTTGAATGACTAACTTTTGCAACCTTAAGTGTAAGGATTAATCTAATTTAATTTATTCAGGGAAGACCATTATTAATTTGATTCCTTATTAAATTTCTTTAGTATTTCTTACCTCAGTACTAATGTTAGACCTACCTGAAACATTGTCTTTAAAAACAAAAATGCACTGCATGATCAAAGATTTGGGTGAGATAATTATATACATTTATATAATTCCCCCATTTTCAGAAATAAAATTCAGGCCCTGAATGAATGTCTGTAAAATTCGCTATAAATAATTCTACATGATAGAAAGAATGCTTCAAATAGATTGGTATCGGTGATTGTATAGGCAGATCCTCCTTACTTAATAAGTGTCTTGTCTTATTGTGTAAATAAGCTTTTAGCAGAACAAATAAAAAAAAAAGAAAGAAATCTAAAAATAAATCTATCAATGTATTATTTAAAACGGACAATTAATACTTTTATTCAGCAAAGATGCATTAAACTGGTTAACAGTGGCAATAAAAACAGTTATAATGTATTATAATGTGTGTACAAAATATTTCAAATAAATTCTGTTCTTTTGAACTATTCATCAAAGAACGTTTACCAAAATTTTGGCGAAATGGCTGGTGAGAATTCACATTTGCCATCACAGGAATAAATTACATTTTAAAATATATTCAAATAGAAAACACAAATTAAATTGTAATAATATTTCACAATATTTCTTCTTTCTTTCTTTCATTGAATATATCGGTTTTACTGCATTTTTGATTAAATCAAATTAGTGCAGCCTTGGTAAGCTAAAAAAAGGCTTAAAAAAAAAAAAAACCATTAATAATTATATATATAATTATAATATATATATATATATATATATATATATATATATATATATATATATATATATATATATATGTGTGTGTGTGTGTGTGTGTGTAACTGCATTAAACTTTTGACAGGTGAAGTGAATAACACTGAATATCTCTTCATCACGGCACCTGTTAGTGGGTGGAATATATTAGGCAGCAAGTGAACATTTTGTCCTCAAAGTTGATGTGTTAGAAGCAGGAAAAATGGGCAAGAGTAAGGATTTGAGCGAGTTTGACAAGGTCCAAATTGTGATGGCTAGACGACTGGGTCAGAGCGTCTCCAAAACTGCAGCTCTTGTGGGGTGTTCCCGGTCTGCAGTGGTCAGGATCTATCAAAAGTGGTCCAAGGAAGGAACAGTGGTGACCCGGCAACAGGGTCATCATGGGTGGCCAAGACTCATTGATGCATGTTGGGGGCTAAGACTGGCCCGCGTGGTCCGATCAAATAGACGAGCTACTGTTGCTCAAATTGCTCAAGAAGTTAATGTTGGTTCTGACAGAAAGGTGTCAGAATACACAGTGCATCACAGTTTGCTGTGTATGGGGCTGCATAGGCGCAGACCAGTCAGGGTGCCCATGCTGACCCCGTCCACCACCGAAAGCTCCAACAGTGGGTATGTGAGCATCAGAATTGGACCACAGAGCAGTGTGATGTTTTGGGCAACGTTCTGCTGGGAAACCTTGGGTCCTGCCATCCATGTGGATGTTACTTATGTCACGTACCACCTACCTAAGCATTGTTGCAGACCACGTACATCCTTTCATGGAAACGGTATTCCCTGGTGGCTGTGGCCTCTTTCAGCAGGATAACAAAGTAAAGCAACAAAGCCTGCCACAAAGCAAAAACTGCTCAAGAATGGTTTGAGGAGCACAACAACTAGTTTTGAGGTGTTGACTTGGCCTCCAAATTCCCCAGATCTCAATCCAATCGAGCATCTGTGGGATGTGCTGAACAAACAAGTCCGATCCATGGAGGCCCCACCTCGCAACAGGACTTAAAGGATCTGCCGCTAACATCTTGGTGCCAGATACCTACAGCACACCTTCAGGGGTCTAGTGGAGTCCATGTATCGATGGGTCAGGGCTGTTTTGGGGGGGACCAACACAATATTAGGTAGGTGGTCATACATAATTTGCATTGTGTAATGTATTAATGATGATCCACTAAAAATATATGGCTAATAGTGTGGATATGGACACTGCTTCATGTTTGAGGATTCATCAAAAGATAAACCAAAAATCAGCTGATGCCCTGGCCAGAGGCTACATAATAAAAAGCAAAACAGAGATCATTTTAGATTGAGGATGTTTTTGCGACTGCACCCACTCAGGAGCAGCTGTTCATCTCAGAGTCAGGCAGCAGCACTATCAAAGTCATCAGCTGAAGGAACGAATGTTCTCTCAGTGCAGAAAACTGGGAGATCAAGGCAAAGGATTCAAGTCACGTCCAGTGTGTCTGCTTTTTGATATGCACCAGACCTCAAAATCTGTGCTCATCAAAGGCTCTGATGTGAATAGGTCATCCATCATGTAAAGTGATGGGGTCACACTCAGTCCCTGTGGACCCACTATCTCCTCCCAGAATCCTCAATATGTTTCAGATTCAAGTTTTAATAAATCCTTCTAGTGGCCACTTAATTTTTCAACCAGTAAATGGAAAAAGTGCCTACGTGTTAATTATCTCAGATGCTGTCACTCACCTGTCCTCCTTCAGGTAATGGTTCCATAAGCTCCACCCCCTCAGCATACACCTGGATCAGACCTAGCAGGTCATGTGACCTGACGGCCTCAAACAACTCACTCATCTTGGCTGCTGCTGAGCTGCAGGTCTTTCTTGCAAACTTATGATCTACATACTTAGCATTGATGAACTCCTTACGAACAGTCCTAAGATCGACATAAGAGAGGGGGAAATGAAAACAGTATATTTAACATTAATATCCAACAAATGGTTACATTTGTATTTAATTTACATAAAATATATTATAACAATTAAATTACATTTTAAAAGTAATAGTTTTTCCATGCATTTCCCAGTATGTCATTGCTCAGCACATTTGCCAGGCATACTTACATGTCACTTGCAGGAGTGGGTTTAGGAGAGGGGAAAGGAAGACTTCCCTCCATTATTTCATTAAAACTACTGTTCCCCACATTCTTGGCCAGCTGAAAGCAAAAAACAAAATGAAAGATGACTAAATGACAACATATCTAATGCATGAATTAATTTAACTACTTTATGAAATATGTACATTGTCATGGGTCCAATGCACTGACCCCAAAGTATTTTATATGAAACAGGATTGAATTGCTATACTAAAGGGGTCTTTTTTAGGCCAAGGATCATTTGTGTTAGATATCAAAGCCTATAATAATGTGTATATATAGCCAAACCAAAATTTTATTCAAACACATTCAACATTTTCCCACATTATCACAGTTTATTCGCTATAGTTTAGAAAATGGTAATAAAATATGACAAGAACGCCGAGTTAAACTGTGTCAGAACAAATTCATCTTGAAAATGTCAGATAACTGATAGAAAGGTATGTAATGGATTACAATCAACCAATCAGCTGTCAGATGTTAAATTTAAGTACACAATTAGATAATACCAATTTAGGTCAACCAATTACCAAGCCATGCTTAATTTTGTTCAGTCTGTGGTGTAAAAAGGCGCATTATAGCAATAAAAAAAAAAAGACTTATAAGCAAAACACGGTCAGGTTGAGAAGAATGGTTCAGTATAATATGTAAGTTTACTTTATTTTGCTATCCTCACTTACATAAATACACTATAGTGCCCTGCCCCCACTAGTAAAAAAATATATCTGGTGTCTGAATAATTTTTGGTTTGACTATGTAATGTAGTGTTATGTATGTATGTAATGTTATACACATGATATAATCACATTATTGCATTTACCCTTGATTATGATGCTACTTGCATAGCAAAAAAACAATACAAATCATTATTGATGTATACAGCAAGTGCTATTTTAGTATTATTTATATACTCTTACAGTTTTTATGGATATTTTGAATTAGGCTTTATTTTAATATTTTCAGTTTTCATTTTGACCTTAGTCTCATTTTTTATTAATGTGCTTTAGTCATTTTTATTAGTTTTTGTTTTTCAATAATACTATTTAGGTTTAATTTATTTTTATTTCAGTTTCTAATTTGAATTGGCAAATGTTTTTGATAGTTTTAGTTAATGATAATAACCTGGTAAAGAGTCATACATTTTGCACATCAAATTTTAATTTTACTGTAGGAGGGACATTGAAACATTTATCTGAACTTTATCTTCTTTTAGCTTTGGTTAAAGTACAGGTTTAAAAAAATATTATTAAATATATATATATTATGTATATTTGAATTTTGTCTCAAAAATTTGTTTGTGGTCAGACAATAATTGTCAGAAGCCCTGTAGTACCTCCTTGGGATCCTCTGTTTATGACCCTCTATACTGTGTTTGAAAAGAAAATGTCTGCAAAAATGAACACACCAAGAGTTCAGAGGTTCCCAGTTTGTCTAGCTCCATAGACTGGATGCGTGAGATGTGAACGCCCATCTCCCGGTGAATGCCTGAACATTCGATGCACGTCAGGATTCCGAGGTTAGTCGACAACCATTTGGGATCTGAGAAAGAAAAAAAAAAACACATGGAAAATTAGAAAACAAGCAAAACCAACCAACACATTTTATGCTACATGATCCTTTTTTTAATTTTTTTTTATATATATATTCTTTACCACAAGGGGTCCTCGTTGGACTCATGATTTCATGTTCTAGAAAACAAACAACCCTGGCACCCACCTATTAGAATGCTTACTCGCTAATTAAAACACCTGATTCAGCTCACCAGCTTCTTAGTGTGTTGAATAGGGAGACATTTAAAGAATTCTGGGAGGTGGGTTTCCAAGGAGTTGAGAAACATTCTTCTAGAATGTAAATACTGTAGGAGTTTAATTCAGGGTGGAACGTTATCAGCGTTATCAGGGTATAAGAAATGACTTGTTCGTGTGTCAGTGTTGACGGCAGGTGTGCATGTGGCTCCATGAGCACCAGTGACGTCCCCAGAGTAGAACCAGTGACAGGCCGAAAAAGATAAGAGAACACGCATACACACAACAGCTAAATATAGATACAGGTTTTCTTCAGCAGCACTCTGCATTCTCAGTAAATCCCAGATACTCATTCTTTATTTCTTTCATTCTTTTATTCTCTGACACACTCACAATCAATGTCAGCATCAAATGCATTCATTCATTTCTGTTTTAGAAGTGAGTCATTAATCAATTCTGTGTTCAAACCGATGAATCACTGTATAAGTCATGTTACTTGACACAGATTAGACTGTTTAGCTCTCAGCTGAGGGGCTGAACAACAGCTCAACACAGATCTGTAACTATTACAACCATGGCATCACTTGAAGCCTGTGCTGCATTTAAGCGTTTGAATCAGTGAATCGGTTTGCTAGAATGGTTCAGTTCAAGGGAGTTCAAGCATTGATTAATTTGAGTCATCAGTCAAAAGTGTTCATGAAATTCCCCACAGGTATCACTATTACTTATACTTGAGTGGTAGGTTCTTTCTTAAACCCCTAACCCCATGACGTGTAACTCATCCTACATTGTTTACAGACATGAATGATACATACACTTATGTGGCGCTAGTGTATAAAACAACAACCACTAATAACACCTGAACAACTGCAGAGCAATATAGCAATGTGTTGACAGCCACCTAGAAAACCTAAGAAACTGCACAGGAACATAAAAATGTTTTAACAACCACGATAACACCTTTGCAACTATACAGTAAATGTAACATGCTAAAACCACCTATACCACCTGCCGTTCTGCAGTACCGATACTCTCTGATAGCCGTCTGTTTTAAAACGCTCCTGTGAGTGTTTGTGTAAGTGCTCTGTGAAAAGCATTAAAGGTTTCTATTTACGTGTTTTTGCAGTGTTGAGCTTGGACAACAATCACAGACATATCTGTTGAGTGTGTGAATGTAATGGCCAATCAGATGTGTTTTAGTTAGGCAGAATCCGCTCAAAACGGCAGAGCTTTTGTTCAGCATGAGTTCTGCATGCTCGTGAATCCTTTCATTATAACCAACAAAGTATAAACACGATGTCAATAAGAGAGTCATTGCACAGCGCAGACAGCTTCATTGATTATAACGGAGCATTTCACAAGAGTGCAGCTTTGAGTACCTCGTATTTAACTGAAGCAATTGACTATTATATAGGCAGCGATCTTTATATGACACTTTCTGTATATAATATATTTTTCATGTTACAAAACAATATGATACTGTATGTCAAATTATCTGTATATTAAATCTTGGTGAAAATGCAACTTTTTCTATGTAATGTGTAATGTGTTGTCCATTTTATTAAAACATTTTTAGTAATAAAAGTTTATGAAGGATGCCACCTTTGGCTTTTGGCTTGCTCAGTTGGGGACACTAAAACTGTAAACTATATTACTGATCTGCCCGTATATGATAATAGAAATTAGCGTTAATTAATCACCGTTTTCTCCAGAGTGGCTGTACAGCCAAATTAAATTCTGTTGCATTATTTTCCTGTTAACACTGAAGCTGCTTTGAAACAATCGTCATTGTAAAAAGTGTTATATAAATAAAAGTGACTCATTTTTCAAATCAGTCACTCAGTGACTTTTCACATATTTTCAGACTTTAAATATACGGCTATAAGCACTTTGTTTTATGATCTGTCCTGACAGTGATTATTTTTTTATTTCATGAATAAATAAGTTAATATTACAAACAGTTTCTTTGCATTTATTTTGGATTTATTGTCTGTACTAGGCAGTTCACATGGGTAGGGTACTCTGTGCTGTGTGTGTGGATGACCGTGTTCAACTGCCACCACCGAAGGTCATTTTTGACCCTGGAAAATTGAAATGGTTAACATAGGACCCTAACTTGGGATGTTTTTTTTTTTTTTTTTTGTGTTCATTTTGTGCCATATAAATCTGGGGAACATAGGACCCAGGGAACATACAGGGGTTGGACAATGAAACTGAAACACCTGGTTTTAGACCACTATAATTTATTTATATGGTGTACAGCCTTCTTTTGAGGCCAATACAGCATCAATTCATCTTAAGAATGACAGAAATCCTTCACAGTGGCCATAGGGATTTTGAGCCATTCCTCTTCCAGAACAGTGGCCAGGAAAACGTTTTTGTTTGGATTTGCTCCTCCAAAAAACTCCAAAGTGGCTTTAGAGTTTTTAAAAGAGAAACTCTGCATTATCATGAAGATACACGGCACCCCCTTCAGGGTACAATGTTTGAACCATTAGGTGCTCATGGTCCTCCAGAATGGTTTGGTCAACCTTGGAAGTGATATCAAGAGATATGAAAGTGATATCTTGGAAGTGGCATATCAGGCACACCATGATATTGCAGCCCAAACCAGTCTGGGTGTTAAGCCTCTTTGGGGCTTCTCCACACCGTAACTTGGAAAAAACAGTGAAGGTGGACTCAGAGAACAATACATGCTTTACCTTGTCCACAGCACAAGATCTGCACTGTTGGCACCAATGGAACCGACATTTGGAATTGGCACGAGTGACTATACTATAGCAGCCTGCTCTGAATATTGACTCTGTGGAGCTCTCGACGAACAGTTGTGATGGAAACAGGAGAGTCAAGCAGCGCATTTAACTCTGCAGTGAGTTGAGCAACTGCGTGTTCTTTTTTTTTTTTTTTTTTTTTTTTTTAACAATCTGGTTTATGGAGAATGATCGAATATTTCTATTATTACCTTGCGTTTACTTTGCTTAAATGGTGCACTTGGCCAGCTACAGAAAAACTGGCAGCCATGGAACAGACAATGCTGAGTAGTGATGTCACTACACGCATTCTACCAACATGGTTCAGCTAACTGAGCCGAGAATTCTGGGCCGAGAATGGTTTGTGCCAAACCAAGCTCAAGTGGAAATATTCCACCGTTCCTCACTGTTCTTAGAACCGTTCGCCCAACAGTGGAAAAGCGGGCTTTATACATACAATAAACTGAGGCTTAAGCTGTCGTCTGCTGAATTTTGTGCCTTCTGCTGCTTTAAATGCTACAGTTCTTTAAAGCTGGGTTGATTCTAAATGGCTGTTAATGGTTTTAAAATCCATCAGCTGGGGAAAAAAAATTCTGAAAGTGACTCCAACAATATTGTTCCTCTTTATCTTTATTCGTTTTCATTAGTTATAGTTAGCGTCCTTGGTACGAACAGGTATTTATACTGGCACTACTCAGTAGCTGTTTATCTAACAGGGCAGCATCAAAAAATCTTTTTGCTGATAACTCTGACAATGTATTAAAACATTCATTTATAGTTCAAGTATAAGCACAGATTTCCCAGATTTATGAATTACTTATTTATCCATGTTACAACAAATTAAAGTATAAAAGCCCCATGACCCATGACATCCTCTTGTAGAGAGAGAGAAGAATGAGAAAAGGGCTGATCAAACAATCCCTGGAGCAGCAGTCGCCCTCTCAGAACTTTCAGCACAGCTTGCATGAGCCAATTACATAAGAGAATGATGTAACAGCGCTCGTCTGTCCTGACTGCTGCTGCTTAATCATGAGAGAGACAGACTGATTTCACTGCTAATGGAGTGAGAGAAACAGAAATAGGGATTAAAAAATAGAGACAGATTGCTGGCAGAACACGAGTGGAGAAGAGAGTGAGAGGGTGAAATGAGGGAGAGAATCCTAGACAGACAGACTGTGACTGACAAACAGACTGACTGACTGATAGATGGATGGATGGATGGAGAGATAGAGAGAGAGAGAGAGAGAGAGAGAGAGAGAGAGAGAGAGAGAGAGAGAGAGAGAGAGAGAGAGAGAGAGAGAGAGAGAGAGAGAGAAATGTCAATGTCATGATGAATCGCTAAAAAACCGTGAAAAATGAAAATTACCCCATGATTTACTCACCCTCAAGCCAACCTAGGTGAATATGACACTCTTCTTTCAGATTAATAAAATCTGAGTTATATTAAAAAATGTCCTGGCTAATCCAAGCATTATAATGGCAGCCCAAAATTTTTAGCCCAAAAAAGTGCATCCATCCATTATAAAAGTAATCCACACGGCTCCGGGGGGTTAATAAAGGCCTTCTAGCTTCCGGAGGACCGCCTTCCACATTCAACTCACGGAAAAAGTGTAACTGCCATGACAATGATGTCAGACGTAGCATAAGCATTTTGAACTGCGAGAGGCGTTACACTTTCTTCGTAATTTGAATAAGGAAGGCGGTTTGGGCGGAAGCTAGATATTTTACTTTATAAAGGTTTAAATATGGATATTTTTCTTACACAGACCCATCGATTCGCTTCAGAAGGACTTTATTAACCCCTGGAGCCGTGTGGATTACTTTTATAATGGATGGATGCACTTATTTTGGGCATCAAATTTTCATTATAATGCTTGGATTAGCCAGGACATTTTTAAATATAACTCAGATTGTATTCATCTGAAAGAAGAAAATCATATACACCTAGGATGGCTTGAGGGTGAGTAAATTATGGAATAATTTTCATTTTTGGATGAACTATCCCTTCAAGTGACCATGATTTAGAAATAGCAAGAAGAAGACGTAAACAAAAGTGACGTGACGTTAGTTTTGAGGGTATTCACAAAAACATGATACGAGATGACTCACAGAAACAAAAAGTGTAACAGCATTTGTACCTGGAGCCCCACAATCACAGCACACTTCATTTCCGGGCATGCGAAGCACATCATCTATTATGGCTTTAGTGAGATCTTCCATCCCATCATCTCCTCCACCCTGCTCTCCTCTGAAGGCCATGTTAAGCGCCTCCTCCTTACTGTTAGTTAACACCGAGATCCATCTGTAGAGGTAGAAACACATTAACAAAATACCCTAAGAAACATTCTTTTTTTGTTTAGTTTTATGACAACCAAATAAACTGAAGAGCATTTTCATTTCAAACATTTTATTTGAATAAGTAACTAGAAACATGTATTAAAGTAAGTGAAGTATTAATTTCGATTGCATGGTAATTGTACATAGGTGCTACTTTAAACCCTCTAAGCTTAAGTTGCTTGTCCCGCCCTCTCCATTTCTGAATGGTCCAATGTTTCATAACTTACACTAATTTGCTATATAACAAAAGATGGACTATGTATAACTTGACAAGCTGTCTTAAAACACTCTGCCACATGATGCTGAAATACCAGTGCACCAACCAGACAGCATATTGTCTCAAAAAACTGCAAAATCCTAAAAAAAACAAAAAAAAAACATGTAAGGACTGAGATAAATCAGACACGATCGTGTGTTATATTTAACAAATAATCTTTAAAACTCAATTCGGGGGTCTTAGAACCATCCTCCCCAACATACCACTAACAAGGGCCTCAGTTACCCTGGATACCAACTGACAAGAAGAGCAGCGCCAAAGGAAAGGTCCATGGCCCCTTACGAGTTCATACTTTCCTTCATAAATGAACATGCACACCAGGACATTGTGTGTATGATTAGTACTGTCTTATGCAGTGTTTTCAGGATGGTATTTTTGTTTTATGCATATCTTATGAGCAAACTACTAGTTCATGTAACCTCATATATGTCATGTCTCCTATCAAATTAATGCTTGTTTCATGACTTACACTTTCGTGTATGTCACTTCCTCATAAGTTGCAATGTGTGTTTGTTGTATTAATTGGAGTATAAATGGGCACAAACCTCAGTTTAATCGTGTCAGAGACAAGAGCCATAAACTTCCCACTGGGAAATCCCAACTATGTCATTGGTCAGGTCAACCCTAAGAGGTGTGACTTCTTCCAGACCTTAAAGAGAGACGCACAGATCTGCTTCTCTTTCTTGACTGATGACCAACACACATCTGCTGGCCAAATCGGCCAGGCTGGCAGTCCTACACACACCAAGCCATGTGTGTGTGTGGGACCGGAAACCGTGTAAGTTCATCATATCTTCTTCAGTCAACGCACAAGAAATCGATTGCAACTTCAACACCATCGACTCACAGAATCATCAAATCAGAAACTTTACGAAACTACTTCAACTACAACAGCCATGCAAGTATCGCCTATTTTAACTAATCAGAGGGTTAGGTTAAGCAGTAAAATCCTCCTAATGAGGTGCTTTGAAAATAAGCTGATGGTTCATTTCATGGTTAATGACTCTTTTTCATAGCTCCATTCCTCGTTTCTGATCCGGTTTTTCATTCTGTCACTTTCCATCGTACCCATGTATGTGTGATTTGTATGTATGCATTTCTGTTAGTTTAGTTGTGTTCGTGATTTAGTTAATAAAATTGTGCACAATACATATTTATTTGGTTCTGACTCCCTGCCTGCAAACAAACTGACACTTAAATTATCGATTTTGTTACATACTCTAAGCGCTGTAAATGCTAAGGAAGAATAATTTTTCTGTGGCCATGAAAAATACCCTTCTTAGAATTAATTAATAATCAATACTGAGTGCTCACAGGATGAACTGATTAATTGTAATGTTAATGTAGCTACATCAAGTTAATATCATTAACAGTCAAATATTCATTAAATCATAATGAATAATCATAATGAGTTATGAATAATTATTAATATTACCCCTTTCCCTTTAACTCACTACAAACATTTAAACCTTTCTTTCAGACCCTTTCCTTTCCGTTCCACTTTTGCTCCCTTGGCATTTATTCCTAAATAAGCTGTTTTACAAAAGATGGGGTGATATTACTAAGCTCAAAAGCATCCCATGGCCCCTTGTTATCTAAATGATGAGACCAGCTTTTGGCTTTTAACCCTTGTATTATGTTTCGATTTTTAGTTTTTTCTTGACATTTTGTGTATTTTTCTCATTTAGTGTCAAGAACATGCATGCAAAATGAGAATGTGTTTAAAAGTGTACGATTTTGATATTCGTGGGTGAATTTGACCCACATATTTTTATGTGCCAAGGCAACTGTACAGACCCAAAATAAAAACATTTCCTGGTTTTATGTTGGTATGTTTTTTGTATTGTTTTTTGCTATACTGTGATCGGGGGGGGAAATGAGCTTTTCCACACTATTTTCAGTACTGAGGTTTTCTCAGACACAGATGGTACATTTTTTTATTTATTTTCGATCTATCTGAAAAAATATGCAACCCTTTTTTTCTTATATTTAAGTTTTCTTTTTTCTTTTTTTTAAATGTGTGACTTTCTCATTTAGGGTCATGAAAATGCATGCAAAGTGAGATACACTGTGGTGTGGAATGTGCATACATAATTTTTTACACCATTTTGATGTTCGCTAGTCAATTTGACCAGCATAGGCAGCTGTTCAAAGTCAGCTGTACAGACCTGAAATTAAAAAAAAAATGTCATGTATGTCATGGCTCTTCAACTCCAGTCCTGAAGGGCCAGTGTCTTTCTGAGTTTAGCTCTAACACCAATCAAACACACTTGAATGAGCTAATAATGGTGTTCAGAATTACTTACAAATTATAGACAGATAAGTTAAATTGAGGTTGGTAAAGTCTGCAGAATACTGATCCCACCAGGACTGGGATTGAAGAGCCCTGAAGTACAGCATGGAATTGAATTTATGTTATGTTGGTTTCTCATTACACTTTGAAGATAAAAATAAGCTTTTCCCGTAACGGTGGTTTTAAAAATAGGTTAATAAGTTCTTATATTTATTTTTTTAAAAGTATGAAAATTATTGATATTAAAAGTTTACTGTTTGTATGTGATTCTTTGTTGTTCAAAGTGTGATTTTGGGAGAATCGTATTGAATCCAATGTGAGTCAATTTGGCCGGCTCCATAAAAGTCGTACCCAGAAATCGAGCACAATATAAGGGTTAAAAAAAATCCAGTCAAAGCAGAGGTGAAATGACTGCCGAACTGATGTATAAAGGGGTCGGTCAAAGGGCCTCATTCTGATCAACATCTGTGCTTTTAAGTGTCATTTATAATGGCTGTTAAATGGCTCAGTGAGGGAGTTCTCTGACAGACAGCATTGAGTTCACAGCAGTGTGGGTAAGAGGCAAAGCCAGCAGTTAAAAATAATCAGACACAAGATGCTTTTTGCTAGAATGTTTGCATCCAAATGAGTCTGGGAAATGTCATTGTGGTGTCAGTGACCCCAATGATGAAGTGCCAACTTAAGATAAGCAAACGCCACTTCACAGACTTCAAGTAAAATATTTAGGCGAGAGTTAAAATCTTAATAAACTTACTACAATTTTTACTTATGACTTTTTATCAACTAATTTGCCATAAAAGTAGTCAAAATTAGTCACAAAAAAGGAAAGAGGCATTCAGTTCCAGGCAGATTGCTATAATTGTTCATAATTGTTAAATTGCAGAGAGAAAATCCCATAATCAGTATATAAAACATTTCATAAGAGATCACTGCATTCACAGAAAAGTTAGATTAGAGGGTACTTAGAGATGCGAAGTGGTGAAAATCCCACACACACAAAAATAAAGAAATAAAAATAATCTTACATCATAAATTCCTGCTCATCTTCGGCCTGGAAGTGATATGTGCGGTTATCTGAAATATATGACAAGTAAAATGTGGGGGCTTTTTGCATAAACATGAAGTGACTTCCACTAATTAAACACCAGAAGATAGTATAAAAGTCATAATTCACATTAATGGTACAATTACACAACTATTTAAAAATGACTTTGAAAAAGTTCTTCCAAGATTAGGTATCATAAACAAACACATATAATAAGATACTAAATCACTCATGTGGTTTCCCATAAGAATCTCTCCTTGTGGGTGTCTGTTGACTCACGTGAAATGAGATCGAAGCACTTCCTGTCCTCACCGCTGGGCTTGACCTGACATGTGAGCAGGTTGAGTTTGACAGGCTGCCTGTTTGACTGAAACAAAAAGTGACAACAAGAAAAATGCGTGTTTGACTACTTAATATTCCCACTATTACATCCAAACAGCATCAAAAAGGTTTTAACTCACAAGCTACTTTAGGTCTACAGCTCAAAGAAATTATACACTCAAGTTTTTCGGTCTGTCCGAGGTATATTCAAAACAGTGTTTCTGCATACCGTCTGCACTTATGCACAAACGGATATCTTTGCCAGTCTCATTTTCATCTCGTACCAAATGTACTTTCAGTAGCATATGGGTCAGGGTGCATTAGTGCATTACTACAAAAAGGAAAAAACAAATTCTTAATAAAACCCGTGGTAGTAGCTTGCGAGGTTTGTGATTAAACTATAGGAAAAGGCTGATAAAGGCTCAAATCACACAGATATGTGCATACTGGCTATTGATTGAACAAAAGTATTGAAAAACGTGACATATCAAGTCAAGTCACCTTCATTTATATAGCGCTTTTTACAATATAGATTCTTTCAAAGCAGTTTTACAGTGATAATAGGAAATTAATGGAAGAGAGATTGTTTTGGCTGTGCATCAGCTCTAAGAGAAAAGTTATTGTACATTAGTTATTTACTTTGGAGCCACTTACACAACACCACTTTCAACCAAAATAGAAAACTCTCAATGCATTCCAGCCACTCATCCGCACGGCAACAGTGTTTGGTGGCTAGAGAATGCAAACCTTTAAACAGGTTTTGAAATAGTTTTGAATCTATACCATTATCATCTTCATGTAAACTTAAAAAAAAAAAGAATCTGTGAGAATGGTGACTGCATGCACGTAAGCATTACGTGTTCAGTCTATAGGCAAGTGCATTTGTATACGTCAGGCACGTTTTTTTTTTTTTTTTTTTTTTTTTTTACAAAATGACCGCCAAATTACTTGTCTGGCATGCATAATACAGGGCACATATGTGTGTTACATGACAAGTCCAGTGCAGACAGATTGTTATACATATGACTGGATTTGACTTGATAATGAAATGTGAGATACAGGGCATACATGAGTGAATGTGACATCATGTGGGAAAAGGATAAAATAAATGACATATGCGGAGGGTGAGGGCAAGACCTGAGACTAAGAAAGAGATTAAGTTGTTAAGAAAGAGTTGTGGGCATTTTTCAAACGTAAGGGAGAAAAAGTTCCCCACACAGATTTAGTAATGCAAATTTGCTAGTTGAACAAAAGAAAGCTGCTTAGTTTGAAAATGACTTCTGTGCGAGTCGTGCTTCATGCATTACTACACTACTGACAATGGACTTTTTTTGGAATGGACTTTTTGGTCTGAGAAATTCAGCCAAAATTTCGATAATATAACTGGTACTCTGTCCAAGACATCGAGGTTTAGAATGCAGAAAGAGCCTTAGTACAACACATTTGACATGAAGTGAATGAAAACAATGCTGTGGAGAGAGATAATAAATTTGATAAAGTGGTCAACACTCAGTTGCTCATTTTCCCAGTGGGATCTTAAAGAGGGACAGCGGGATGTCTGGGTTGTTATGGAAACATTCAGCAAAAGTTCAGAAAGCTGATGAAGTCTTTTCACTGTAAATGTTAGACCTCTGTTTATTAGGCTGATTATAGGATGACATGGTTTATAGTGACTAGAGTAAATCACATGTGTCTGAGTTACTCACAGTGGCATGAGAGATGGTGAGAATTCCTCCTTTAACTGAGCACTTCCTCCTCTGCCACACCTTCCTCAACCTACAACACAATTATACTGCATTACACTAGAAAGCAAGAGCTCATATCGAGCAAAATGCTCAAACAAATTGATGGGGTGTGTGTGTGTGTGTGTGTGTGTGTGTGTGTGTACCCATCACTCTTCTTCATTAGATAGCCTTTCTTCTCACATCCAAACTCTTTGTTTCCCTGCAGCTGGTGCATACTGTAGCCACCCTGCTTGCTCTGAGAGTCCTGCTCGAGTACAAACACACACATGGAGCATTAAATAGCTATATGCAGACACCAATCCAAACAGATTCTGTATACACAACAGATTTTCAATGTTTCTCACCAGATCTGCAACCTTTTAAAAACATCAGCTTTATCGGAGAACAACTTATTTAATTTGCACACACACAATGATCTCCATCACAAACACACGTCATGCTGTACATGCTGAACACTTACTCTTCTAGACTTCAATCCACACATGAAGCGGGTGAGAGAGACATAGGAGAGGGTGTGAAAAGCATGTGTCGGTACTGCTGAATCATTTAAATGCACTACGACAATGCTAACTTACAAACTAGTCTCCTACCATGTTACAGTAATTACATTCAAATTTGCTGTCCTGACAATGTGTTAACAACAAATATTCATTAGCTAACTACCTATTAATTGTCATTTATTTTCCTTATTAAACATGACAGAGTCAGCAACTCTTCTCTGAGCAACCAGTGGGGCACAACACTGGTTACCAGCAAGCCCTATTTCATACTGGCTACCAGCATGGTACAGCACTGGGCACTCCCTCTCACACTCTCCCCTGTACAGGTCGAGCATTAGGGAGGGTATATACATTAGATCCACAGATGCACTGCAAAATTCAATTCCTTTGGCAAATCATATGTAAATGTAACCACCATTGAAAATGTTTAATCCCAAACAAGTCACTTGGTTGTCTTTCACAAACTAGTTTGGGAAATTAATTAATTGAGAATTGCATTGGTCCTAAGATAGAGCCCTGAGGCACACCACACCATACACCTACCTCCTTTTGTTCCAGCTGCAGAGAGGATTTAATGAGATCCCTTAGTGCAGTGAGCTGCTTTTTTTCTTCATCTTGTGTTTGTTTTATCTAAATCACACAAAAACAAAAAAAGAACTTGTTGCACATACCCACAGACCATTAGGGGTGCAGGAAAAACTATGATATTGTAAATTACGCAAATATTTTACCTCATAATACAGTTTTAATATTTTCATGCTAAGAATCAATATTTATTTGCATTTTGCACATTCATATTTTGGAACTTGACCACTTGAATGATTGACCTCCATTCAGCAAGTCCGTAAAATATACTATAGTATTAGTCAGTGCACAGTTATTTTTTATTAACCATGCACAGCAGCACAGAAGTGTAATGCAGCTCTAAGAGAAAGCAGCAAGTAAAATATCACTTTATATATCAGTTTTAAATGACTATACATTAAAATTATCACAATGATTAAAATGATAAAGTAAGGTGAGGTACATACGTTGTAAAGATCAGCTGCTAATTTCTCGATGTATTGCTTTAGCTTATCTGCTGTCTTCAAGCCATCTTGGAAAAAGCTGAATAATAATAATAAAAATAAAAACACACACAAAAAAACAGATTTTTTTTTTTTTTTTTTTTCATTTTTCATATTGCAACCAGCAATCAATAAAGGCCATACATACTCTGTCAATACAGTCAGGGGAAATTATAGACAATTTCACAGTCTATACAACACAGAAACATACAAACATCAAGGAGAGACGAAAGTTGGTGAAAGTAACTTTGAAACATTCAGCTTTGAAATACTAAGCAAAACAGTTTTGTGGGTAACTATGGTGGAAATGTCCAGTTTTAAATACTGACAGATGACTACTATAGAGCCAACACTAACAAACTGCCAAGAGGGTCAGAGTCAAATTGGATGAGTCAGTGGTTCAGAAACTCCGGCCACACATTCTGCTATCAAGACCCATCTCATGCTTATGTATGAGATTTGAGCATGATTCTGCATTTTAGTGAACTTGGGGTATTTTATCAAAGTAACAAAAAATGTAAAAAGCCTTTCAAAGTATGTATAATGCCTTTGCTATAACTTCATAAAAATTTATAAAAGCTAACACTTTATTTCGACAATCCACTATAGACATTCTACAAACTAAAAGTCATTAGAGTATTAGTATTAGTCTGCTTAATATCTGCTAACACTTTATTCTGATGGTCCCCAACAGATTTCCTACAGACTGTAGTTGTAATTCTACAACTACACTGTCAACTTATTCTACTAAACCTAACAGTCTACTACAGCCTACTAACACTCTAATGAGAGTTAGTTGACATGTAGTTGCAAAGTTACTTATAGTTAGTAGAATGTCAAAATAAAAGTGTAACCAATTATTTTATTTTAGTTTTAGTTTTCAATACATTGGGTTACTTTTAAAGGAAAGAAATCTGAATACTCTGCCCTAAAACCCAAATAGGACATAAAAAAAGTTAATTATCCATAAAAAGTAATTTCCCTTAATTTACTGATAAATGTGTGCGCCACTAGGGATATTAGTGTTTCTGATAAGTTCTTAGAAACCACATAGAACGAAATTAAATTGTTAAAACAGCCTTAAAAAAATGACAGCATTAAAACGATTTAATTAAATTAATTAAAGACTAACTTAGTCTTAATAAAAGACCCATCAAAGCCTTGATGCGCAAGGTAAAGCTTACTAAGCTGATGCATCTATAAGTCAAGGGCAACACTAGCTCAGAATAACATTAACCTTTAGAGACTGAGAGGGAAAAACATGCAACACTTCCAGCTTGTTCACTTTCACTTCCAGCTCATCACTTTTTTTCAGACCTTCAGGCACTTGGATCAATAACACTTTCAGTATTGACTGTTAACACTTTCCTCACATCACATACACATTTATTGTGACAGTTCTACAAACTAAATGTATGATGTATGACCTTACAGGATTTTTGGATTCAAGCATACTTATTTAGTATACTGAGATTGCAAATGTCTGTCAAGGTAAAAACACTTCTGAAAGCAAAAGAGTCACTTACTTGCACTGTGCGTGGTAATACTTGATCAAGTTCTGAAGGAGGTCAACCCCTTTTTTGGTCTTTATTTCATTCACTTTGATCAGGTACTGCAGAAACAGACAGACTTTGGTAACAACAGTTCACTATCAAAAGATATTCAATGATTTTGAATGCTTAAGTGATTTGAAATTTTATTTGAAATACATGACAACTCTACAAGCATCATTCATCATGTAAATATTTGATTGAACGATTATGCATAACTGTTCTTATTTCAGTAGCAACGAGGACACAAATCTTATCTTCTAAATCTGAAAAGAACATACACTGACAAACCAATCCCACAAAACAAATGAATTAAACATCATCGTAATCCCGGTTTAGCCCAGAGGGGTAAATTCCAGAACATTTTGCAAAGTCGTGCCAGCTAACAGTTTTTGGCTACGCTCAGAAACTTAATCCGTCCTGTTTGGCCCCTTGCATGTCTGAGCATATCTTGGGGTGAAATGGCACAAATTCTGCTTATTTTAGAGTGTGTGAATGTTTTTGTGCATAACCTTTGAGTCACAGTTTTGTCATACACAATGTGAGTATCCTAATTAAGTTAGAGTGTGTGCTTTGTTTCATATAATGCACATAGTAGGTATGTGTTTGCTAAAGTTGCCATGAGTTTTCCACTTCCTGTGATGCTTCCTGTACCTAAATGAGTCATCTCACTGCATTCATTGCGCTCATATTTGGATTTGCATATGTGTAACAACCAAGAAAGTACAACAGGAAACAACCACAAACAAAAGACTGGCTAAATTATGAAAAGTCAAGACAATCATAAATTATGTCATTGATTTTCAGTAATATGCCACTGGCTCTTCTACATTAGTGCTTAATTATATGGTAAAATGGGTAACTGAATTAAAATACTAGATTGTATTATGTGATTTGGTCCAAAAGCATTTGAAAAGCAACCTGACAAACCACTGATGCAGAATTAACTGAATTCAAGATGCCAAACACAATTCAAATGACAAACACAATTCATTAACATGTTAAATAACCCACAGCTATCCTCCCTAATGAACAAAATTATGCTGATCATTTTGAATCCATAAAACAAACTATTGCAATCGGAGTCATCTGCTCTAATGCTGAGGGAATCATTCAAACTGTAAGATAAACATGCCATTTTCACTGAAATGGCAGCATTACATACTCCTGATTTATATTAGGAAAAACAATCACAACAGCTGGTGATCTACTAATACAGCAACCTGTAACTGTCATCGATGAATTAAAGGGCTCTGATTGGCTACATCTGTGGTTTTATGAATGTTAATATCATTAGCGAAACCTGTGAACTCATGATGATGAATGAATGATTACTCACTACTGCAAAAAAAGAAAAGAAAGACTGCTGTATAGACAGAGATATGTACATTATCAGTACAAAGTGTTTTGGGTTGTGGGAGCACTAGTAGCAAATACTTAAATGTACTTTATGTAATTTGTATATAAAAACAAGCCTTTAATCTGGAAAATAAATTTAAATGCACCATAACTACTGACTAATTGTATAGGCTACATGTAATAAGCATAATCTAAAAAAAAAAAAAGGAACCTTCCTTTCCTGCTATTCTCTTCAGGAAATATTAAAGATGCTTACTTTCCATTTAATATGTTGTATTTTAGTAACATTGGCCCAGACCAAAGTTATACAGTATGTTAAAGGGTTAGTCCACCCAAAAATGAAAACGAACCCACAATTTACTCACCCTCGAGTCATCCTAGGTGTATATGACATTCTTCTTTCAGACAAACAAAATCAGAGTTATATTTAAAAAGTCCTGGCTCTTCCAAGCTTTATAATGGCAGTGAATTGTTGCTTCGTTTTTGAAATCATATAATCATATAACGGCTCCACACGGCTCCGGGGGGTTAATAAAGTCCTTCTGAAGTGAAGTGATGTGTTTGTGTAAGAAAAATATTTAAAACCCTATTTAAAACTTTATAAAGTAAAATATCTAGCTTCCGCCAGACCGGAAAAAAAAACGTAACTGGTTATAAAGTTTTAAACATGGATATTTTTCTTACACAAACACATCGCTTCAGAAGGCCTTTTACCCCCCGAGCCGTGTGGCACTTTTCTTGATTTCAAAAACGCAGCAACAATTTACTGCCATTATAAAGCTTGGAAGAGCCAGGACTTTTTAATCTAACTGATTTTATTTGTCTGAAAGAAGAATGTCATATACACCTAGAATGACTTGAGGGTGAGTAAATCATGGGCTAACTTTAATTTTTGGGTGAATTTTAAGAATCCAAAATTATGTTTCTTGAATGGCTTGACTTTTCACAACTACATCGATTACCATTCAAAATTAACAGAATATTGATTTATATAGTCCTAAACAAAGTTAAAGTGTATATTCCAAATAACAGCTATGGCATGTTTCTGGTGAAAAGAGCAGGTTCTTTAACCAGGTTGAGTGCACTACAGACCTCACACATCTGTAGTTGGAACAGCCTCCGTTCTTTCTCCATCTCCTCAGCGATCTCAGCACCAGTGATCTCCGTTCGGATCATCCCATGCTGTTTGGCGTGCTCACGTTTTTCCTTCTCAATTTTTGTACTGAAAGATCGCAAGAAATGTGATCATAAAAAAGTAATGAAAATATCTGTATATTCATCTGAGTTGGCTGGCAATCAGAGTACTGTGTTTATTTTGCATTAATCTCACATCTGCGGGGGAGAAAATTATCTCGCTCATGCTTTTTGACGATGCAGTTAAATTACTGATAATTGCAACAGCCCACAGAAAAAGTAATCGGTCTGAAAGGACAAATGTGTACTGTATATAGACACACTTATCTCAGTGGTTTTCAATAATGGCTCTGGGGAGCCACCGCTGTGAGCTGCGCTTCCCAAAAGCACCATAAGCCTAAGTAGATCGAAGAACCATTGCCAGCAAATGTCTCTACGATCAACTTAGCTCACAATGCTTTTGAGAAACGCAGCCCTGCACAGTTTGTATTGGTGCATCTCAATCAACCCCCTTAGTTCAGTAGTGAGGGCACTGATCAGGGAGTCTGTCATCAATTCACTAAATCATCAATGCTTACCATGTTCCCTCAATGCAAGTTCTCAAGCGCAAAACATAAATCCCAACTCGCTACACATAATGACACGCGATAGATGTTCTTTAAAATACAAACCATTATTTAATTAGATTTCAGCATAAACGCACAACGCTAGTAATGAACAACTATCTAACATTTATAATTTATATAAGGAGGGAATGTTGCACATATATGTAACAAGCCAAGTATTTATCATTATTTAAATAACACTAATAAAATAAAATGTCAGAAAGATATTAGTTCTGCGGTTGTTCATAAATACCAGTAGTGAACATCATGACGCCAGAAGTAGAGTCATCAGTGTCCCAATGTGTAGTGAGTCAGTGTCCTTACCAGTGTCCGAATTCATGTACACGATATAGGAACCTAGGAGGCTAGGGAGCTGATTGAGATGCACCCTATTGCTGAATTCGGGACCGCAGGTGGAAGATATGATAGAAAGATATGGTAAGTAGCATACGGTTCGGAATTCAGCATATGTCTCCCCTATTTAACACACCTGATTCAGATCATCAGCAGGTTAGGAATGAGTTCCATGAACTGAACTGAGTAGCTGTGATCTCATTTCGAAGGCTGCGCCCTCCAGAGGTTGCATTTGTCGGCCACATGCACAATCGAAGCCGTCTCATTTCAGACAAGCAAGTAGGACACTCTGAATGCCCCCTTTGAATGTGTCCTCCTTTCACAGGATTTTGGAGGACGCATGAGGTGTATCCTTTGTTGCTACAGATAACCCACGATTCTTTGCGTCGCCATATAAAAACATGTCAAACATTCAAAGGATTACCTCAGTAGGTGTAGTAAACAGAATAATAAGTGTTTCCTCACCTTATATATATTACAGCATTTAATTTCAATCAATATTCTATTGTTCATTGTTAGTTTGTGTTAACTATTGTGTTTACTAATGTTAATGGATACAAATTTATTGTAAATGTATATAGTTTTTTTTGTTTGTTTGTTATTGTCAAAAAAGTCTTCCGGTTGTTATTAAAATTAGTATAGTCATCACAAACTTTAATACTTCATGGCTGTCATTGAAAAAAAGCATATAATAATAATTTATAACATATATATATAATAATATATATATATATATATATATATATATATATATATATATATATATATATATATATATATATATATATATATATATATATATATATATATATATATATATATATATATATATATTAGTCTACTATAGTGAGTCACAGTTAGTGTCTAGTTTACGTTTACAATCGTTTACATTAAAATTTTTATATATATATATATATATATATATATATATATATATATATATATATATATATATATATATATATATATATATATATATATATATTAAACAGATTCATAATTGACTCATTAGCCTGCAATTTATCTCATAGCTTCAACGGTAAAAACTGATACATTTCTTAAATACTTTCTCCTGTGACTGTCAAATGTATCTGCTGTTGAAAATACGGCAGAACTCTTCAAACAGTAAATAAAGTAAAACAATTACAGTCACAAAAACTCTGTTCACAACTAAAATTCACCTCAGAAATAAATTAATTCAGAGCTTAAGAGAGTAATGAGAGTAAAAAGAGTGTAATGATACTGTAAATGTGCTGGCATACCAACGGGATACTTTCTGATTCCCTATGTCCTACGAAAGCCATCTCGTTCAATTTTAAATTTTACTGTACTGTAGGTTGAGGACACTCCATATACAGCATCAAAATGAGACACAGCTAGTGTTTCAGATAAATGAGACATACAAAATATTATATTTTGTATGTTTTGTATAAGTGGTGGGTCCCCAGGACCAGGATTTAAAACCACTGACTTAGCTAACACTCATTGAGCAAACGTACAACTTTGCTTCGTAGTCCTTCCAAGCCTTGTCAAAGGGTTTTTTCAGGTCCTGAAATCAAAAAATGAAAGAAAAAAATAATAATAATAATGAGCCAATTGCAGCAGTTAGAGTCACACAAACAGCACACTATGACCACAACAGCCTCATTACATAATTTTGATGAATATCTAAAGCACCAATTGTAGATATGACTATTACAGTTACTTGTGGTAACTGACAGATCCATTAGTGGGCTATGATTGGCTACCGGTGCGGTAGTCAGATTGCTGATCTTCTGACAAGACATCAAAAATATCCACACTTGAACCACGATATCATGAAGCTGTTTACTGGAACAGAGCGTAGGTACTTCTACAGGTCTACAACATCTTTTAAGATAATTGCTTATGTTTCTGGGTTGGTATCAAGTTAGTTAGGTAGTTTTTATGCATATGCATTTGTATTGAGCCTCTCAAGCAGGTATAACATTCTATGAGACATGCTCTGAAAAAATATTTCTCACCCCCTTCACGCCTTTCAGGTCGCCTTTCAACAGCGAGTCCAGAGTGAAGATCACATTATGACTCAGATTCTGGAGCTGCAGGAAGAGACAGGGAAACAGAGCAGAGACTGTGCTAATAAGATACATGACACTTGGCACAGCATAAGCACAGCACAGAAGAAATAAGAGAAAACATATCAAATACAGCCATCCACACAAAGAGCCCGTTGAGAGAGACACAACCGTATTAGGATGAGCAGACCAGCATTGTCATCCGATATCTTTTAAATTAATCAACATTAATGTTTCAGACCCAAGAGGCCAGATAGTTTGGATTCAAGTAACAAGACGAGACCCACTGACGTAATACACTGTCTTATAAGAGCTTAAGATAGTGATAATAATGAAATATTAAGGACCAAGAGGAAAAGAAAGACAATAGGCGGATAACTGATATATTGTGCATCCCTAAGAAATTTGCCTGATATTGATTGAAGTCAATAATTTATATTATGGCTGATAACCTTAATGACATTCACTATTATAAATCTACATCATTTGGAATACATGAGGTTATTGATGTACAAATCATTCAAAAGTCTTTGTTTCATTATGGGATGGGATGGGCTGGGCTCATGTTAACTTGTGCCTCATGCTCACAAGCATTGTCACATTACATTGTCTGACACTTGAATGACATTCTCGTCAAAAAACATGCTGCTCCCCCTAATATTACCTGACATAATAGCCTACTTCATAATTCACCCAGTCTTTCAATGAAGACGTTTGCAATAATAAAGCAAAAAAAAAAAATTGTCCATTGTCAGTAATTTGAAAGTAATTTGAAGGCAATTTGAATAACACTATGTGACTAACATGTCAACTCCAAATTTGCTTTGCAGAATTCAAAGGATTAGTTCACTTTTAAATAAACTTTTGCTGATAATTTACTCGCCCCCATGTCATCCAAGATCCATGTCTTTCATTCTTCAGTCGAAAAGAAATGATGAAAACATTCCAGGATTTTTTTCCATATAATGTACTTCAATGGGCCCCAAACGGCTCAAGGTCCAAATGACAGTTTCAGTACAGCTTTAAAAGGCTTTAAACGATACCAGACGATGAATAAGGGTCTTATCGACCAAAATGATCGGTCATTAAAAAAATATAAAAAAAATAAAAAGTTTATGTTTTATAAGCACAAATGCTCGCCTTGCTCTGTTCTGTGGTGCGCGTTCATGACGTCACGTAATACGCAATTCCATTGAAAAGGTCACGCTTGAAAATTTTCTTTTAGGCTTTCTAATATTAAAACATCCAGGATACGCACACAAAATGGGCATTTTAAACGATAAACTGACACAAAGACATTTGAATATATGTATATGGTCGTCCTTCCGCACATTTGTAAACACTGACTCGGTACTTCTGCCTACGTCAAGCGTGACCTTTTCAATGTAATTGCGTATTACGTAATGTCACGAACGCGCATCACAGAACAGAACAAGATGAGCATTTGTGCTTATAAAATGTAAACTTTTTTTAATGACCGATCGTTTCGCTAGATAAGACCCTTAATCATCGTCTGGTATCATTTAAAGCCATTTGAAGCTGCACTGAAACTGTCATTTGGACCTTGAACCGTTTGGTGCCCACTGAAGTCCATTATATGGAGAAAAATGTTGGAATGTTTTCATCAAAAACCTTCATTTCTTTTCGACTGAAGAAAGAAAGACATGGACATTCTGGATGACATGGGGGTGAGTAAATTATCAGCAAAAGTTGATTTAAAAGTGAACTAATCCTTTAAATGCTGAAACCCTAGGAACCAGGAATTTCTCTGTGCATGGCTGTATACAACCAGAAAAAAGAATAAATAAACAAATAAAGCTACATGCATGCAAGGCAAAAGAGATGGACGTATACAATTTATCTAAACCTGTGTCACTGATGCCAAACAGCTCATCAATAACTGGCTTTTAGGCTTCTGACAAATGCTTGTTAAACGTGGTACTTCGGTAAATTAACCGCAGTACATTAGACACTGCGCATTTCATGTTTCAAGACCAGACAAATTCCCTTTCATAGCACACTCTGTTTTATGATCATTTTAAAACTTTAAATGTATGTGAAAGTGAAATTAAAAGTGACATGACGTGTAGCCAAGTATGGTGTACCATACTTGGAATTTGTGTTCTGCATTTCACCCATCCAGTGCACACACACAGCAGTGAGTATTGAACATAGCAGTGAGCAGCCATTTTTGCTGTAGTGCCCCGGGTGCGATTGGGGGTTAGTTGCCTTGCTCAAGGGCACCTCAATTGTGGGTAATGAGAGTGGAAGAGAGCAATGTTCATTCACTACCCCCCACCAACATTTACTGCCGGTACTGAGACTCGAAGTCCGACTCTAACCATTAGGCCACAACTGCCAACACTAAATCCATTAAACTTGGGACTAAATAAATATCTTCATCGAAAGACTGGGTGATTTATGAAGTAGGCTATTATGTCATGTAATATTAGGGAGAGCAGCATGCATTTTGACGAGAAAATGTCATTCAAGTGTTGTACAATGTAATGTGACTATATATCAGCTTGTAAGCACAAGTTAACACGAGCCCACACTTCCCCATAACGAAACAAAGAAGACTTTTGAATGATTTGTACATCAATAACCTTGTGCATTCTGTCGCTATGTAATAGCGCATCGTGATAAGGCGCTTTCATGTTAAATTGGCTGCTCTTTTTGACGCAGTTTGAGTCCTGTAACAAGTATAAACTTTACTGGCGTTTTTGTTATAATGTTATAATGTCCCATGTTATAAAAGGGAAAATTATTTGTGTTTTTTATTTCTCTCAAATGGCCTCTTGGCACTTTATTGAATAATCAATAATTATAAATATAGTAAGGGATAATGTACACCCAGCAAGTTGTTATCGCAGAATAAACCCTGACAGAGTGATCAGGCGTCACTCATCTTGCATCACTCTGAAGGGGTTATTGATGTACAAATTTAAAACTTTATAAAGTTCCAGCCGATCGCCTTCCGTGGAAAAAGTGTTGAAAGTGCCTACTCGCAATTCAAAATGCATACGCTACGTCTGACGACCGTAACTGGAAGTATAAGCCTTTTGAAACTGCAGAGGCACTTTCAACAGTTTTCCCATAAATTGAATACGGAAGGCGATTGGCCTAAACTTTACTTTATAAAGTTTTAAATAT
Organism: Paracanthobrama guichenoti; assembly: GCA_018749465.1. Taxonomy (NCBI): domain Eukaryota; kingdom Metazoa; phylum Chordata; class Actinopteri; order Cypriniformes; family Gobionidae; genus Paracanthobrama; species Paracanthobrama guichenoti. The sequence goes on along the minus strand of CM031966.1, from coordinate 15,718,703 downwards.
GGATATTTTTCTTACACAAACTCATCGATTCGCTTCAGAAGCCTTTATTAAACCCCCAGAGCCATGTGGATTACTTTATTTGACAGACAGATGCATTTTTATGGACTTCAAAAACAGAACAATCACTGCCATTATAAAGCTTGGATTAGCCAGACTTTTTAAATATAACTCTATAACTTTATTCGTCTGAAAGAAGAATGTCATATACACCTAGGATGACTCGAGGGTGAGTAAATCATGGGCTAATATACATTTTTGGGGGAACTCCTTGAAGTCTTCCATTGTAATCCGTGGTGGTTAAGTGTTTTTCAGTCACAAGATGACAGTCAACATCAGCGGAGTGACACGTTAAGCATATAAGTAGTACCAGCGGAGTGACACGTTAAGCATATAAGTAGTACCGGTCAAGATAACTTGTAGTACCCAGATGAGCGGTGTGTTATTAACTTTGGCGGTTGTTATCTGGGAATAACTTACCGCTGGAATGCGGTCAGAATCAAGTATTCCACAGAGCAGTGTAATAATACTGAATAATCCAAGATGGATAACGGTTTAGCACTTTTGAAACTTAGCATAGAAAATAACATACTGGAAAATGTTCTTTTGTTTTCATTATTGGCTAAATCAGATGTCAAACATAAAAAAGCAACTGCTTCAGTATATTGTGCATATATGTAAGCATTTACTGACGTTTTTTTAATTGGCATGTGCTTGGATGATGATGTATTATTTTATATTTATTTAAGTGCTGTCAAATCATTTAAATCACAATTAATCTATATATATATGTGTGTGTATTTTTATATATATATATATATATATATATATATATATATATATATATATATATATATATATATATATATATATATATATATATATATATATATATATATATATGTATATATATATATATGTATATGTGTATATATATATATACACACACACATATACACAAATAAATACACACTCATTCATGTATACATTTAAGAAATATTTGCACGTATATACTGTATATATTTATATATATATATATACACATAATATTTATACACAGCACACACACACATATATTATGTAAACATGAAATTTTATTTTGGATGATTAACCGATTTGACAGCACTAATTTATTTATTTTATTAATATTAAGTAAAACATAAAAAATGCCATCTGGCACATTGTAAATACAGCGGATGCATCTGCCCTTTTGAAACAATGAATATATTGACAATTGTAAAAAGAAAAAAAATTATAAAATGGAAAAGCTTAAGTTAAGTTGAGTCAACTGAGATATGTGTGTGTGTGTGTGTGTGTGTGTGTGTGTGTGTGTGTGTGTGTGTGTGTGTGTGTGTGTGTTTAAGCTCAGAGTGCAGGTAGTGCGATAAATGTGTTTAAACAGTGTGTGTGTTAAGTATCTTATGTGGTGAATAGCTTGTCTGGCTGATAATGCTAGTGGCAAATGAACACCAATGCTGAAAGATACACTGGCACACAGGTTAACAACCCAGCAAAGAGCAGTCCGCATTGAAGTTTCATAGAAACTTCAAAAATAGAAATAGAAATATGAAACTTTCATAAATGAGGTATGTTGTGATCGGGAGATAAACCATAACATAGTATTTCTCACTTCCTCTCTGCCTTACTATTCTTCATTCTCTCTAAATGGAGGCTCTTGTTTCAGAGTGATAAATACCTCAGCTTAGTGCCAAAACAGTCTAAAAGCACCACTACCAGACAACAAAGTGCCTCTTTTGAGAGAGAGAACAGATAGAAGACCAAAAGAATGAATTCTGCAGTTTAACCCCATTTCATATAGCTTAGTTATTGACAGCTGAACTATATTAAGCTTGAACAAGAATTTCAAGCATCAGTTGCAGGAAGAAACCAATTAGCCACACAGCACAATGCCAATAGCTCCATGGGTTAGCAGACGCAGTGTGAATGCTGATAGCCTGCTATGTGTATATTAGTCCATCAGCGTTCCAGAGAGGCTCTGGTCCGTGTGGAAATGGAGAGGATATACTGATGACACAGGAACCAGAGGAAATGAATCAGGGAAATGTTAATGCTGTTGTCGGCAGGAGAGGATGACAGCAAGACCGAAAATACACACACAGGCAACTGTAAGTTAGTTCACTGGACTGGTGGAAAATCATGTACACTGTGGTAGCTCTTTATAAGATGCCCCTTTCATCAGAGATTTGGAAAGTTTCTAAAACACATTTTGTAGTATCATATTTTAATGTATTATGATTTCATTGGTTGCTTAATGGGCGACAGATATGGATTTTTTAAATATTTTGTGTAAGGATACTGTATAAATAGAGGCCAAGTATCTATCTTTTTAGGGCCTGAATGAGTATTGTGCATAATTTCACAAAAAGCTCTATGCTTATAATGTGTGAAATTTCAAATCTTTCTTTCAGACTGTAATTTAACACAGCTAGTTAAAAACAAAAACAAAAAAAAAAAAAAACAGTGGTAGGCTTCACAGTACGTAGAAGTCACCAACTTTCTGCAGAGTCAATAGCTACAGACCTCCAAACTTTGTGTGGCCTTCAGATTAGCTCAAGAACAGTGCGTAGAGAGCTTCATGGAATGGGTTTCCATGGCTGAGCAACTGCATCCAAGCCTTACATCACCTAGTGCAATGCAAAGCGCCGGATGCAGTGGTGTAAAACACACCACCACTGGACTCTAGAGCAGTGGAGACGTGTTCTCTGAAGTGACGAATCACATTTCTCTGTCTGGCAAGCCGATGGACGAGTCTTGGTTTGGCGGTTGCCAGGAGAACGGTACTTACCTGATTGTACTGTGTCAAGTGTAAAGTTTGATGGAGGAGGGATTATGTTGTGGGGTTGTTTTTCAGGGGTTGGGCTTGGCCCCTTAGTTCCAGTGAAAGGAACTCTTAATGCTTTAGCATACCAAGACATTTTAGACAATTTCATGCTCCCAACTTTGTGGGAACAGTTTAGGGATGGCCCCTTAATGTTCCCAGCATGTGGGATGGGATGAATTAGAGCGGAGACTGCGAGCCAGGCCTTCTCGTCTAACATCAGTGCCTGACCTCACAAATGAGCTTTTAAAAGAATGGTCTAAAAATTCCCATAAACACACTCCTAAACCTTGTGGATAGCCTTCCCAGAAGAGTTGAAGCTGTTATAGCAGCAAAGGGTGGGCAAACTCCACATTAAACCCTACGGATTAAGAATGGGATGTCATTAAAGTTCATTTGTTCATGTAAAGGCAGGCGTCCCTAAACTTTTGGCAATATAGTGTACAACAATATGACTATAAAATAATATAATAATTACAATATTAACAGTTATTAGTGTTAGTATTGAATAATAACAACAACAACAACAACAACAACAACAACAACAACAACAACAGCAGCAACAACAACTACCTGTAAAATTACAATACTAATATTTATGGCTGTCTTAAATTCTTAATTTTCTAACAATGAAAACACTGGATTCATGAGCTGCACGCTTCACTCTGTGCATATATTTAATTAAATCAAAACCTTTGTGATTTAATAATCGTACTAAGCAAAATTGCAATTTCAGTTTTATTTCGATTAATCATGCAGCCCAACAAATAAAGTGAATAAAGTTTCATAACAATGAAAATTGATGTTAAGATGGTGCATTGATAAAAAGTTAAATGAAAATTAAAATAATGAACTGTCTCCTTTTTCCAGCAGCTGTGCAGTGCTGGAACACTGAGCCTCCGCTCACACAGATATGACTTCCCTTCCGCAGAGCTCGCCAGCATTCACACAGTGATTTAGGAATGTGTGTGTTTGTATGCGTGTGAGGGGTGAAAAGGAGACGTGCTGTAGCTACTGCAACTCCTACACTCGAAATTTATGGCTCTATCTCCACGTTTCTGCCAGGAGGAGAGATCAGGATAGATTACAAAATCCCGTCTCACTCACACACATCCACTAGACACACAATTTTCACACGTTTCACACATCCGCCTCTGACACCAACGCAGAGAACTCTAAAACCTGTGTAGAAGAACAAACACTTTAAGCTCTTTAACACCTTTCTAAGAGGCTGATTCACTCTAAAGGGATCTCATATGCTGTAAAGCCTTAAATCTGTCCCTACATTGGGCTTCAACACAGACCAAAACAATCTTTTTTTGACAGTACAAGTCAGGACTTTGCCAGTCCTGACTTAAACTTCTAGTATTCTAGAAAGAAACATGCTTTTAAATGCATTGGGTGCCCATTCTTTCTGGTTTAAAGATCTATTCACATAGAAGACTCACCAGGTTCTTGAGGAGGGTGGAAAGCTCTTTAGTCAGAGTGGAGAATTTAACGAAGGCTGTGCCCAGATCTGGATTATCCCGACTGATGAAGTTACTGCCAAACTTATCCAACGCCTGGGCGTACATCTCCTCATTTTGAATGTGATCTGATAAAAGAGCACAAATGAACAATCATGTGGTACTGTTTCTGAATGTCATGCACCAGAGTATTACATCCTTGCTCAGGTGTTGGTAGCATGTCTAGTTCCTTAAAGACTGCACAAAATCATTTTATTCCTAAACAAGAATCCCTGGTATTAAAGGATATAATTTATCAGTGCACATCATTTTTATGCAAGGAATGTTTTATTTCAATAAATAGCAATAACTTTCTGCACCTCTGAAACAACTTTTCTGCTTAAGTAACCAAGTTCAGGTTGTTTCTCATAATGGGGGTCCATTTTATGAAACATGCCTTTCCCACTGTCATAAGGATTTCAAGATTAATCAGACAAATACACATTGTGCTATACCAGTCTAAATTAATACACTAAACAGGACGTTAACATTTCTGGAAGGGTAAGATTTTTTGGTAACCCTTTACTAAAAGCCTTTATATATAATGCATTATAAAGGTATTCAGATTCAAAATGTACTTATAATGCATTATATCTTTTCATAAATAAGTTAAAATGCATTTTAATATTTACAGATTCCTTGATAAATCTGAAATTGGTTGTTCGTCATGTTTTTATTGCTTTATATTTTATAAAGGTGTGTTCAAGTTATTATAATGTCTTATAACTGTGGATACAATTATTCATGAGACCACAATCCATTATAAGGTGCATTACAATGCACAATTAATGCGTTAGTGTTACCATATTTTTAAGATGTGTCTTATGCTTACCAAGGATGTGTTTATTTGATCAAATATAAATAAATAAATATATACATATACAATAAATAAACTTCAAAAATGTCATAAAATGTTATTTATTCCTGTGATGGGAAAGCTGAACTTTCAGAAACATTTCTTATTATTATCAATGTTGAAAAGAGTTGTGCTGCTTGCTATTTTTGTGGATTTTTTCAGGATTCTTTGACCAAGTAAGTAAAAAAAACCCAAAAAACTGCATGTATTTGAAATAGAATAAATTAAGTTGGTTAAAAATAAAATAAAGTATGTATGTGTGTATATATACACACACCTGAATGCAGAAAGTATCAGTATAGTATGTGTGTGCGAGAGATGTATGTGGGTGTATGTGGGGGTGGATGAAACTAGCTGGTGTGAGCCAGGAACATGTTGATGCTAACTGTGATCTAGCCATTTGTTTGAACAGTATTACAGGCAGATTCATCAACAATCACTAAAAGTGCAGCACACCACCATGTCCATGATACTGCCAGTAAAATATAAGTCACTATGATTTCTATAAGTGCATTTATTTGTATTAAATCAAAATTGTGCGTGTGCGTAGTTCTGTACATACCTTGGCCAGAGTTATAAATGGCTTTGACTGACTTCTTAACCTTCTGCAACGAGTTTCTGTCCTGATCCAAAGCCTATAAACAAACAGATGAGAGATGGAATCAGTATGGAGTTGTACTGTGATGTGACAACAGGAACAATATACTAGAAACTATAAATAACAAATAAATGAAGAAACTAATAAATAATCCACTTTCAAACCATTAAAGGGGGTCTAATGCCATTTCATGCATTCAAACTTGTTTACACAGTTAAAGAGTTGGATTCTCATGCTAATCATGACAAAAATTTCAAAAAACGAGTTGGACGCATGACAGAGTATTTCTCTGCCAAATACACTCATTCAGGATTCGACTAAGTTTCAGAAAGGTTTTTTTTTTTTTTTTTTTTTTTTTTAAGCATGGCCCTGTATGACGTCATAAAGGGCGGAGCTCCTTGTATGGGCACTTGTCCTGGATGAGCGCGTGCGCATATCAACCAGAGCAAGAGCACGTCCATCAGTGAGCTTCGTTCGGGTTACGGAAGCCGCCGGCAGTGCGGTCATTTCGTTTTTAGACCACAAAATCAACAATGTCACTAAAGAAGTGTGTTTTTGGTTGTGAGGGAAAGATAACCTTGTTCAGCTTCCCAAATAACCCCGCGTTAAGGAAACAGTGGATGCAGTTTGTTTATCCGGAGCAGCAATGGAGTTCTGCAAGTGTGTTTGTTGGCTCCCAGTCATGAGTCGAAACCACAGGCGGTGAGTGAAACTGCATCAAATGTTTTGTTGGCAATCGGCACGAGCCTCCACAAGCTCCAGTGTTGCCAAGTTTGCAGTTTTCCCATGGAATTGGGCTACTTTAACACTGTTGCCAAAGTTTTTCATGTCCGCGGATTGAAGCAACCTCAATAAAGTGAAATTTAGCCCCTGGGATGCGAATTTTAGCAGGGGAACACCAAAAAAAATCTCAGATTTTACCCGATTGGGCTTGTTTTGGACTAGTTTTTGTAGCAATTGGGCGGGTTTTGTTGTGAAAACCTGACACCTGAAAACCTTGACTGTTTTCAGAAAGAATCAGTACATTGATCTGACTTTTATAAATATGATAAAACTAAAGACTCTTCGGAGATATGAAGGATGCAATACTACATAGGTACTATAGGTACTCAAGATTAACATGAGATTGGCAGAAACTGTGTGTTATGTACCCTTTAACAAACTCTGTCTGTGCTGAGCTAAGAATTCTGCCCAGAATTGGGCCATACTGACTCTCCATAGTAATGCTTTCAACCACTGAAATTAGGGCTGAGCGATTAATTGCATTTGCGATAATATCACGATATGATAAAATGCGATTTTGCAACCGCAAAGGCAGCGATTACAGTCTGGTCACGTGACACGCGAGAGTAAAGCAGTCTGCAGAAGCATAATTAACTTGGCATGTTATGGAACCGTTTGTGTTTAATCGATCTAATATTGTGTTGGTCACACTATACAATAGGGGTGGGAGAGAAGATCCTCTCTCCAATGATTCTGGATCAGTTCTGAGCTTTGATTTTAACTGCAGTTGCGCAATGTTGCTGCTTTTGTTTTAGTATTTATCCCCTGCTTTATGCTTTTTGTTCCTCTTTGTTATTTACTAGCTTTTATGTTTTGAAGTTATACTAGTTTATATACTTAAAATTCTTAACATGCAATTGTTTTAATTAAATTTGTGTCATTATTTTAAAAAGTACTTAATAAAACTTAAAATCTTTTTTTATTATTATTATTATAAGATTAATTAATTAATAAAAAAGTTCAAGAATTATTTTGGAATCAGATCGTGAGGTGCCTAAAGATTCCCACCATTGCTCATCTTTGTTGAATAATACAGAAGATAAAGAGCTTAAAAAATAAAAATAAACAAAATCGCAAATAGATTATTTTCCAAAATCGTTCAACCCTAACTGAAACAGAGTTATTGAGGAACACAATAAATCGAGCAAAACAAAAGTACTGATTTATTTAGGCCAATATCCTTGCAGAAAATGTAGAAAACTAGTTTGAAGCACAAGATGTTCTTTACACAATTATGTGAAACACTTGCTTCTACAGTCCCTGACAAATGTCTTGTTGCTTAACTATTTTGTAGAAACACCTGCTATTAACCTGACTTTTAATTAATCAATTGGTGTTAGAAATAACTCATATGAAAAGCTAAAACCCTCCCAAATGATGTTTAATGCACTGAAAAAAGATTTAGCATTTAATCAAGACAGAAAGGTCAAACTTTGGCCTATATAGAAATGTAACAAATTTACTGCAAATACAAAAATATGTCAGCAAATTAAGTAGTGGTGCTGTGAGATCCAAATTTAATATCTTGTATGACTTGCATGAGCTTGAAGGACTACATCCATGCGGTTTGGCAAGGATTCATACAATTTATTGATGAAGTCATCAGGAATAGCAAAGAAAGCAGTCTTGCATGCCCCCCAGAGTTCATCAATATTCTTTGGTTTCGTCTTCCATGCTTCCTCTTTCATCCTACCCCACATATGCTCAATGATGTTCATGTCTGGTGACTGGGCTGGCCAATACTGGAGCATCTTGATCTTCTTCGCCTTGAGGAACTTTAATGTGGAGATGGAAGTATGCGATGGAGCACCATCCTGCTGCAGAATTTGGCCTCTTTTATGGTTGGGAATATAAGAGGTAGCTAAGATTTCTTGGTATTTTAGACTATTGATGTTGCCTTCCACCCTGCAGATCTCTCGCACACCCCCATACTGGATGTAACCCCAGACCATGATTTTTCCGCCACCAAACTGGGTGAATCTCGGATCCATGCGGGCTCCAGTAGGTCTCCTGCAATATTTGAGGCGACTTTGATGTAATTCAACAGAAGATTCATCTGAAAAATCCACCTTCTGCCACTTTTCCAGCGTCCATCCTTTTAGCAGGCTGTGGGCCTTGGCAAATGCCACACGGTTTTTCAATTGTCTTTTGTTTAGTGCTGGCTTCTGGGCACTGATTCGACCATGGAGGCCATTTCGAGACAGAATCCGACAAACTGTTCTGGTTGACTCAGGGACTTCAGGTGACCAGGTCTCGTGGAGCTCTGCTGCAGTGGAAAATGGGCTGGCCTTGGATTTTCGAGCCAACAAACAGTCCTCTCAAGCAGTTGTCTTGCAGGGTCTGCCTGACCTGGGCTTGTCAAAAACGTCTCCAGTCTCTTCAAATTTCTTGTAAAAACATCTTGATTAGCAATACATTTCAGTGGCACTTCAGGTCAATTTGTACACAAGCGACAAGACTTTTGTCAGGGACTCTAGATGCAAAGCTCAATTTCATGCATATTTCATAATGATATGCTACAGCATTCTCATCACTGACACAAGGGGCGCTATATCAAGCATTAAACTGCAGAGCTATAGTTTGTAAGTTAGTCACGCCTACAACATGATTACAGCTAGCTAGCTACATCAAAAACAACACATCCTATTCAATAGTGCGACATTTGAAAGTAACAATAGAACTCTTTGTGTCACAGAGTAAGAATAATTCTTTGCCCAAACTTTTTCACTATTTTCTTCTATTTTTTCCCCCTCAAAAGAGAGTGAACATATGTCAACCCGAAATTATGCAAAATCACTAACTAATCAAGAGAAAAGTTGTTGCGCTAATTAGGTCAGGATGCATCAACAGTGCCTAATCAGAATTCTGGTTTTATGCAACCTAATCAGCTTTCTCATACACACACACACACACACACACACACACACACACACACACACACACACACACACACACACACAGAGAACAAGACTACACTGTGAGGTTCCAGCACAGATGATGCATAATATTAGAAGCTGTTATCAGTCAGTGAGCAGTGTGCCATTGGAGGATCTCCTGTATTGTGTTATTCCTAGTTTGAACTGCAATGACAAGACCATTTAACCCTTCACTCTCCTCTGAAAGCTCAAAGTCTGTTCTTCTTCCTCTAAACATCATGTTACACATGTACTTCAAGCTCTCAATTCGATTCAATTCAGATATGAATTGTTTGCATATGGCATACTTCAATTATAATGTTTATTTTGCTTGCATATGAATAAATATTCTCTAAACAAATGCTGTAAATTATACAGGAGCTTTCTAACTTGGTAAGAATATGAAAAAAAAAAAAAAAAAACAGGGCCCAAACTATGCAGTTAAATAGCTATTACACAACTGTCCAAAACGTCAGGGTCAGTAAGATTTTTTTTTTTTTTTAAAGTCATATCATATATCATATCATATCATGTGTATCATAGTTTCAACAAAAATATTAAGTAGCACAACTGTTTTGAACATTAATAATAATACCAGTTTATTGAGTACCAAATCAGCATAACATTTTAAAATATATTAAAATTAAAGTTTATTTTAAATTGCAAACATTTTATTTTTGATCAAATATATGCCGCCTTGGTGAGCATATCTGACTTTTAACATGAAAAAAATCCAAACTTCTGAATCATAGTTTTGTATAAATCTATAAATCTTTGTATAAATGTAGTTGTCTATTAAATGTACTTTATTAAAATATTCCATCACAAAAAAAGCAACTTGTCGTTTTAATACCTGCTCTGACAGATTTAGTAAATGATCCATCAGAATTTATTTTCATGAATTGATCATTAGAAGATTAAGATTAAATCGAGAAAAAAAAAAAAAAAAAATCTATATTTGAACCCAATGATAATCTGGTTTGATCTGAGAGGGGACATGTAATTCACTCAACAACAGCTTGATTAAAGCTAACATTTATCCGATTATGATCCCGACTGGAAATTAGGCAATTAAATTAGTGACAGATGTTTGTTTTCAGAGCCTACAGTATAGTATTCCCATCTCACAGAGGCTGCAATTTAAAAAAATCCTGATGTCGTGCCTCTATTTTGGCTGAGAGACATAAAACTAAAAAAACAAACAACACATGAATGCACAGGGCCTGTTGTTTAGATCTTCACTTCTCAATGAAATCTGACAGCTCCACACTGAGGTTAAACACGACCTGCTAGTTTCATCATTTTGCAGAAGGAGTGCAGAAGAGTTTCCCTAGACATACGGTAGTAGACATGAAGAGATGCTTCATGTGTGTGCACTTTTGTGAATCAGGTTATCGGCATGAACACTTTCTAACAAATTCATCCACCAAAACACCAACGAAAAGCAGGGTTTTGGACCAATGCGGTTTTACTGTAGACCAGAAAACTGAATGAGTGCATTCGATAATGTCCACTATGGTTTTGGACACCACTACAAATGGCTGTCCCTTCAAATAGTGAAGTCAACTCATCTTTATTTATATAGCGCTTTTTACAAGTCCAATTGTTTCAAAGCAGCTTCACAGTGTTAACAGGAAAATAATGCAACAGAATTTGATTCGGCTGTACAGCCACTCAGGAGAAAACGGTGATGTCACCTAGCTAATTTCAATTATCATATAGTGTCAATGCGGGCAGATCGGTAATATAGTTGAAATTTAGGTGTCCCCAACTGAGCAAGCCAAAAGCCAAAGGCGACGGTGGCAAGGAACCAAAACTCCTTCAGGGTCAGAATGGAGAAAAAAAACCTTGGGAGAAACCAGGCTCAGTCAGGGTGCCAGTTCTCCTCTGGCCGACGAACAAACAGTGTATGATTATAATTCTGGCAACATTACAGGTCTTAAGTCATATTAGGTAAATAGATATTTGTAAGATAATTAGAAAGATTGGAGTTGTCACACCGGCGACGGGTTTAATGAGGATGTCGTGTCTATGCGGCATTTACAGGGGGGAGTTTAATTGACACGCTCTCTGTAGACAGTGCCCTATTTAAGAGTATAGGGGGTGATTTCAGACAAAACCATGCTTTCTCTAGAGCACAGGTGTCCAAACTCGATCCTGGAGGGCCATTGTCTTTAGTTTAGTACAAAAAAAAAAAAAACGCTAACAAATTTTATAAAGTCGTGGAGACTGTGGGTACATAGACTTTACATGTTACAGCGCGAACTGGAAGTGAGTCTTCTGTCAGCTCACTTTCTGATTGGGTATTGTTTAGTTTCACGTGATAATCTCCAGAGTACGTGTGTGATGAGCATGTTGAAGGCATGGCAGTGTAATTTCTTTAGAGCTCCTTTTAGAGATGCAAACATATGACCGTTAACTTACGATTGAAAGTGATTTGGTAGATTTTGTGGTCCCATAATTAGGGCTGAACGATTATTTGCATTTGCGATAATATCGCAATATGATAAAACTTTTTTAGCCGCAAAGGCAGCGATTACGGTCTGGTCACAGTAAGAATAAAGCAGAGTAAAGCAGTCTGTAGAAGCAACATCAACTTGGTACGTTATGGAACCGTTTGTGTTTAATCGATCTAATATTGTGTTGGTCACACTATACAATAGGGGTGGGAGAGAAGATCCTCTCTGCAATGATTCTGGATCAATTCTGAGCTTTGATTTTAACTGCAGTTGCGCAATGTTGCTGCTTGTGTTTTAGAAACACCAATATTCTGCTTGCTTCCATTTCCCCTCTCTCTCTCTCTCTCTCACACACACACACACACACACACACACACACACGCGCGCACGCACGCGCACGCACACGCACACGCACACGCACGCACGCACACGACACACTCGAACCATAAAAAAATATCTCATAATGTTCGGAAAGGTTGAAATGAATCACAATGACATTCGCGGGCTTCATTGCACAGGATATGCGCTGTGAGAAACTGCTTGATGTTGCGCTTACAGCGTGTTCTCGCCCGCCGGTATTTTCCTTACAAATGCTCTACGAAGTCATTTGGAATGCAGCGTGCGTATATATTAAAAATAGGAAACTCACTGACAGAAGGCTTTCAGTTTCAAATGCTCGCGCCACGCTTTATAAAGAGTGCTCGCGCTAAGCTCAAAATGCTTTTATGACGCAAAATTATGTAAACACAGTCAGTAATGTCTCAAGAGATTAAACAGACAGGGGTTAAAGGATTCAGTCTCTCTCTCTATCGGTTTCATACAGAAAAGCGTGATGCTCTTCGATCGAGAAATTAAAGTGTTTTTTGACCTTGGATGAATGTAAATCTATTGTAGGAGACTTCAATGATCAAGTAGTAACCAATATAACTATAGTGCAATGCTATTCTGATTGTATAATGGTATATAGTCACGCTACTTCTGAAAACTCTTTAGGTGACATTTCAAATTCTCTGTTCTCAGTGTTCTCTTTTCTGTATGGTTTCTAGAGACAATAATAAAACAAGGACAAAAGAAAGGCAGATGACATTTCTTGACCACTGAATGTTTAGTTGCTTAGGCTGTAAAGAGGTCAAATTCAGTGATGTCAAAGTTCACTGGTGAAGGCTGCCACGTTTCCTGCTAACACTCTTATCCAGTCAACGCAGAGCAGGCATTTGCTTCCCAAACTAGACATAAGTGCACAAACCAACCCAAGCCTGACAACATACTGTTACACACACACACACACACACACGCACACAATACATACAACCCAATCTACACAACCCATCTACAGTTCTACCCATAAGTTTACATTCCTCTTGCAGAATGAGCAAGATGTTAATAAAGTTGAGATCCTAATTCAAATTTTACTCATGAATTAAAATTCTAAATTTTGCTGCATAAAAATGGGTTCAAATTTTGAGATCAAATCTATAAGAACTTTTGTGCTGTACAGACTTTTCCTGAAATAGAGACCCTGGTAGGGAATTTTTTCTCCCAAATTTCATTTAATTTTTTGACAAATTCAGTGTTTTCGGTTTAAATTTTTAATTGTCTAATCAAATGAATTCATAAAATGTTAACAAATTTTATTTTATTTATTTTTTTACATTTCAAAAATAATAGGGCCCTATGAAATGTGTCATATGTTTACATTTTTCAGGATTTTGTGTTCTATGAATTAATACAAATGTATTACCAAAAGGGGTGTGATCAAATTAACGCATAAAAATTAACAACTTAATTAATCTTTTAAACTATAAATCAAATAAAATGTAATGATTCCTTTTATTTTTTGGCAAACAAAGTGCTGCACAACAGAGGTGTACTGTTTCAAATAAAAAATGTGTGATATTGTGTGATATTTCTTATAAAATGTTTTAATAAACTGTTTTATTATTAAGTTGAAAAGTACATTCTACTGTACAACAGTAATATATGTCACAATTCCTTCAAGTTAAACTGAACTTTGGTGATTGTAGTGAAGCTTTGAGTTTAATTTGACGATAGTTTTATCAAATGAAATGGTGAAATGCTTGTGAAATGAATCTCAGAGCAGCTCTAAAGATGAAGTTCATGTGTTCATATAGTGAGATGGCAGACGTTAAAAACACAAGCATCACATCATGTGTGCTTGAGTATGAGAGTAGATGAACATGAAGACTTCATATTTCAATATCAGTATTTTTGGTTTAATATTGGATATAAATATGGACACTACTCTCAGGAAAAAAAAGGTACATTGCTGTCACTGGGGTGGTACCTTAAGGTACAACAGTGAAAAGGTACATCTTTGTACATTACTCACCCCTAAATGGTACATATTAGTACCTTAAAAGGTACATATCAGTACTTTAAGAATGCGGATTAGTACCTTAAAGGGACATAGTAGTACCTTTTCGGTTTTGTACCTTTTTGGTTTTGTACCTTAGGGTACATTGCGCCCCAGTGACAGCAATGTACCTTTTTGTCTGACTGTTGTGATTTGATTCATCGCACAGCACTATTTTTTTTTTATTTAGTCATCAAAACGTTGCCACATTCCATGGGATTGATCCAGAGTTGTACAGTAAATTCCATTTTAAAGACTGGATTCTCTGTCCACATATACCAAAACGTGGAAATCCTAAGTCCCTACTCCGAAGTCCACCTAGTTTGCACCAATGCCTGTATCAATCCACCCAGAGAAAATGTCCCTATATATATATATATATATATATATATATATATATATATATATATATATATATATATATATATATATATATATATATATATATATATATATATATATATATATATTTCACATCTCATCCGACAATGGAAGCAAACCTCCCCTGACAGAAAAATGTAAAAAAGGAATGTGACAAAAAAAAAGAAAACAATGAAGCATCTAAGATCTACGACACAATGAATTATCGTTTATTTTTCCACTACTTTGGCAAAACATCCATTTCAAAAGAACACAAGAAAAACTTCTCTTTAAAGCCCAAGTTACTGCCAAATCCTCTGAGCTGTGTGCATTATGGGCGTACACGACATCGATTTTATGAAGAATCACTTGCATTCCAGCCTGAGAGTTTCAGGCCTGATGCATCTGTGTGCATGCACAAGAGCGAAATAGAGGAGGAAAAAACAAAAAAAGCACATTTAAAAGGCAGCAGACATGACACTAACATTCTCTTTGTTCCCTGGACACAACAGCACTAGAATTTTCCATGCATAATGGGAATATTTCATTTTTCAGTAAAACCATTTTGTGTCTAATGCAACACACAAAATGAGCATTCATTCTCATGCTTCATCCTTTAAATCATTTATTGCTTTTTCTGTCAAAGATCAGAGAAGTCCTCATCTGTGATGCACAGTGGAGTAGCACTAGGTTCAACACAGCTGTTAGTACTGTATAGCACAGATGTATTGACCAGTCAGCATCCAGGACCACAAATATCCATTTTATAATGCTAATTTTGGATGCATTAGGAAAAGATAAGAGGTGAAATTATTGAGTGTATGAACTTTGATGGGTGGGAGGTGACATGCCGCAGATTTTTCAGAGTTTAAACCTGTTTGTCTTTTAGATGAATGTTGCACAGCAACAGTTTTTTACTTTCTTGCAACTACGGTTGCCAAAATAAACTACAAAATTCCCTTTACCATTGGAATTTCATGATAACGGATTAGGGTTGGGTACCATCTCATTTCGGTGCCACTTAAATTCAAACGTGCTTTCGCGCTTTGATTCCCGCCGAGCCAGAGACAGATGCGCTCAGCGCTCGTCACATATCACAACTATAAAGTGTTTTCAACCATGTTTATTTTAGGTTTCAGACATTTAAATGCACACAAGTACTAGCAAAAATACACACTGATGTCTATGGAAGCGGCAATAATAATCCTTTCAGACAGTTATAATTTGACTACGTGTCTTATTTATATCAAATACACATTACACTCACCTAAAGGATTATTAGGAACACCTGTTCAATTTCTCATTAATGCAATTATCTAATCAACCAATTACATGGAAGTTGCTTCAATGCATTCAGGGGTGTGGTCCTGGTCAAGACAATCTCCTGAACTCCAAACGGGAAAGAAAGGTGATTTAAGCAATTTTGAGTGTGGCATGGTTGTTGGTACCAGACGGGCCGGTCTCAGTATTTCACAATCTGCTCAGTTACTGGGATTTTCACGCACAACCATTTCTAGGGTTTACAAAGAATGGTGTGAAACGGGAAAAACATCCAGTATGCGGCAGTCCTGTGGGCGAAAATGCCTTGTTGATGCTAGAGGTCAGAGGAGAATGGGCCGACTGATTCAAGCTGATAAGTCAAACAACTTTGACTGAAATAATCACTCGTTATAACCGAGGTATGCAGCAAAGCATTTGTGAAGCCACAACACGCACAACCTTGAGGCGGATGGGCTACAACAGCAGAAGACCCCAACGGGTATCACTCATCTCCACTACAAATAGGAAAAAAAGGCTACAATTTGCACAAGCTCACCAAAATTGGACAGTTGAAGACTGGAAAAATGTTGCCTGGTCTGATGAGTCTCGATTTCTGTTGAGACATTCAGATGGTAGAGTCAGAATTTGGCGTAAACAGAATGAGAACATGGATCCATCATGCCTTGTTACCACTGTGCAGGCTGCTGGTGGTGTAATGGTGTGGGGGATGTTTTCTTGGCACACTTTAGGCCCCTTAGTGCCAATTGGGCATCGTTTAAATGCCACGGCCTACCTGAGCATTGTTTCTGACCATGTCCATCCCTTTATGACCACCATGTACCCATTCTCTGATGGCTACTTCCAGCAGGATAATGCACCATGTCACAAAGCTCGAATCATTTCAAATTGGTTTCTTGAACATGACAATGAGTTCACTGTACTAAAATGGCCCCCACAGTCACCAGATCTCAACCCAATAGAGCATCTTTGGGATGTGGTGGAACAGGAGCTTTGTGCCCTGGATGTGCATCCCACAAATCTCCATCAACTGCAAGATGCTAAAACCGATAGCCTACATCTGTGATACAGCGCTATTGTGGCTGCTGTGTGTCATGTGAGAAACATGGCGGGTCGCCATGGAAACAATAAGGTGATGCGTTCTAAAATATTTAGCCAGAGAATATGGTCATATTTCTGCAAAATAATGCTGAACCTTGAAGATGGTTTGTAGCATACCAAGAATACAGACTACTTTGCTGTTATTAGTACTGTAACTGTTATTTAGTGTTAAATTAGGCCTATTGTAGTTGGGTTAGGTTTTACTGTGAATTAAAGTGAATTTGTGAATATTTAAGTATACTTTAAAATTTTAAGAAATTGTTCAATTTAAAGAATGTATAATTTTTTTCAATAAAAAGCCATTCTTTATTGTCATCAACCATTGTTTTGTGGCTCTTTTTTCTTATTAAAAGTATCGGTTCAAGCACCGGTACCATTTTAAAAGTATCAGTTTGGCACCGGTATTGTAAAAAGCCCAAACGATACCAACCTTATAATTGATACAACTTTTAATAATTACAGCAAAACTGACTATGCCATTTAACACTACTCCTTTGAGTTGGTCATAGGAACTATTTGCATGTTAGCAACAACCCCCCGGCAATAATGGCTTGACAAAGAGGAAGAAATTAAAATATTAAAATTCTGCAACACCACAAAAACAGACTTGGAAGTTGGAACAACAACAACCATGTTGTGGCTTACATCTCTAGTTGGAATATCTGATAACTTGAATTCCAAAAGCTATATAAAATCAAAGAATATCTTATATCTTAATATCTGATTAAACACCAAAATCTCACAGAAAGCTTAATTTTGCATGCTCTATTAGTTAAGACACACATGTGAAATGCAGAAGAAATGGATAAATTAATGTTGTAGAGCAGAAATATGTTTACATATTTCATAAGTAAAGGTTGTGTAAAATGTTTAATTATTTTTTTTTTTTTTATCCATGAACACACATTCACTCTTAAAGGGATTAAGAGCCTTGCTACTCAAGATCTATTTTGCCACAAAAATTAAAAATAAACATTAAAATACAATTAAAATAGCCTAGAAATAATATACTTTTTAAAATTACATTTAATATAATTATTCAAAATTAATATTTAATTATTTATTTTAATTATGAAAATTATTTTGTTTAATTTATTAAATATTAATTAATACATTTAATATACTGTACAAATAAATTAAAAGTACATACAAATAAAAATTTGTTAAAGATGTTAAGATAAAAATAAAAGTTACCTATAAATGTATATTCCTTTCACTGTGAAGAAGATTACTGTAAATAATTAAAGAAAGAAAGAAACAAGTCTGCTTCTAAACCTTGTCTCAATCCTCAGTGGGCCGCCTGCGGTTTCGGCGACATTGTTAACCACTAACTGTAGAGTGCAAAATATAACTCTACTCTTTTGACCAGCGTGACCTACATTTCCTCAAAAATCCCTATTTTTGTTTGTGTATCCCTACACGTACACAAACAAATTAACACATAGGATGTAACCATTGAGAAATAAACAAAATTATCCAGCACATCAGTGATATAAAAGATTCATGGTGAATCACATATACAGCTTACAGGTCATTTACTTCTGTGCTTAGAAAGCTACAACAGAAAGCATGCTAAGTCTTTAGGGGCCAAATGAATGATACACAATGGAAGCTTGCTAAACTAGGCTGTGCTGTGCTTGCTTGGAGAGGAAGTTGGCGCTTCTGGATTCTGTGGTAAAGCCTCAAGGCGAGTGACAACAGTCACCACTAGCATCTCCACCCAGATGCTAAATCCAGCACGAGGCTGACACACACGGGCCTCGGGCTGAACAGCATCCTCCTCCTCCACCTCCTTCATACCGAGAGCCACGCTAATGCTAGCGGACAATGTTTACGCCCCAAGGATTAACAAGCCTGCAGACAATTTAACTGCATCGCCCAACCAAATATAATGCTAACAAGCTATCAAACAACAGTGAAAAGGCTGAGAGGAACAAAACAATACTATTAAAATAATTTACTTTCCCCGCCACTGACAGAAATTTCTGTCTTTCCATGTTTTCACTGTTATACAGTGGAGGCTATTACACAACTGAAAGAGTAAAGATTCTCCAGAACAAAACACAGGGAAAGGAACAGAAACAAGCGATAAAAGCATTTCATTTTTTTGCCTTTTGTTAAACTTACCCACAATTAAGTGTTGATAATGCATGAATCGAAAATACAATTTATTATTTGTGCATTTGTATTTTTTTAAAGCAGGCTCTGTTCATTATTTTGATATATTGTGCGTTCAATATTCTGGGGGCCATTACATTTTTGTGAAAATTATCAAAAATAATGACAGTTTTTTTTTTTTTTTGTTTGTTTGTTTTTGTTTTTTTAAACGCTGGTGCGGAAAGAATTATTAATGAATTATTACTGGTTTTTACCAGTAAATAATTAATAATAATAATAATTATTATTATTATTATTATTTATTAGTTTACCTACAGTATACATACATTAGTACACAGTTACATTCTTTAAGTCCAAAATGAGGATTAGCAACATGTAGAATGGATATTATTAACGTAACTGTAATTATTATTAAAATAATAATTTCATATGAATAGGGAGTCCTTGCTGCAGGTCATTTGTCTTGTTTTCTATTAAAATTTTTGGCTAATTGACAGCTACATTTGCCAGCTTGATCATTTTAATTAAACCCCTTCTTGTCAACCTTACTGTGGAACACCATGTTAAGTTCAGTAGCAGTAATTTGTTCAGTGATAAAACGTAAAACAAAACTGGTAACAAGTAACAGCAGATGAACTGCACTCAGCAGGTGTCAAAATTAAATGCCAGTCTTCTTGATTTCCCTGCTGTCGTCATCAGCAGTGTTTACATGTTCTTTTGAATTGGGGATGATGAAGTTGCTTTTGACTGCACACTCTCCATAAGCCTCTCAAAAAAAGAGCACATCCGAAGCTATAGAGATAAACCTTAAAGCACTCCAAGTGCAAGACTGAATCATGATACTTTCTGTTAAAGGTGCTGTATGTAGGAATGACAGCTAGTGATTGAAATGGGTACTGCATTCCAAATAATAAAAATAGAGATTTTAGATGGATTCCAAGGCTTTTTAGGTTGGGTAGAATCTGCGATCTCTGACCTAGTTTGTTTGCTGGCTTCCATGGCAGAAATACGCTGTGTTTTCCACCAATTGGCTAGTGGCAACCTATAGTGTCAAAATACTATTGGGCAAATTGGCAATGTGCAGTATCGCAAAGACCACAACAAAAACAGACATCCCGGAATGCACATTTCAAGTAAAAGTAAAATAACTGGATGTAGCATTGTTTTCAGAGTATGTGAACTCAGCATGTTTCCTAAATATCTGCAACCATATGATGGTATTTTTATGCTTTAGTAACAGTCAAAAACTTACATACAACACCTTTAATAAGTAGTGATTCTTACGTTGAAAAACTTGTAAATGCTACAAGATGAAAGCAACACCTCAAATGAGTCTGCTTGGATATAATCAAATAAACAAATGTTTGCTTGTTTCTATCAGGCAATGGTTTTAATTCATCCAGCCACAAATTGCATCTGGTTGGCGCAATCCAGGATCGCTCATGAACGACACTCAGGCTGATCCTTAAGGCCAAACCTTCTGACCTTCTTTCCTCGCTATGGATGCCTGAATCCTGATTATGTTCCTTGTGGAGAGAGTTCCCATCTGCAGATCTGTCTGGCTCATGGGGTGGCAGTGATAATCAGATGCACACAGACAAACACAGCTGTTCGGCTAACACCACTGCAGGATGTATGTCACACAAGTATTTCAACAGAGGGGATGGATTATGCCGCCCCACATGCCAACCCCTATCGATGTCTCAGCCTTAGCAACAGCCGTATGGCATTTACTTCCTGATCTTTCTCCATCCAGTAACCTCACCCTCTATCTTGCTCATCCATAACGAATACTTTTCGCACGAAAATAATAGCTTATGACACATGGATGATTATACAATAAAATTTAAAATTTTGGGTGAAATTTAAGGACAAACGCATGTATGCGCATATGTGTTATGCAAATCATTCATAAGCATGTCAAATCCCGACTGAGCATTACACGCATTAAGTAGAAAGAGATAAACATGTCTGACTATTATGTCGGTCCATCTATCTCTCTCGTTAAAACACTGGCGAGGCTTCTAAAGCTTACATGACCTAGCATGACATCTGGCATTTCCGCAGATGATAGCTTTATGGGATCGTGGATCTAATTTGAGTGCTGACAGAATGACAGAAAACGGGTACTGTGGAAGAGGAGACCTTTAGGAGGACCAATCTGTGGAGTAGGTAAATCTGAACAGACTGTTGAATCACCATCTGACAAGTATTTGTGCTGATATCTTATCAGCAGGACTCAAGGTATCATCATCATCATCATCTCCACCCAACACCGCTGACAAACATCAGTTCTGCGAGACCGAGAGGAAACACACAACATTTCTTTTAATAACCTCTGTGTATTTTTCGCAGCATGATGATGAACTCAAGGATGGTCAGCTAGTTGACTATTAAACTTAAATTTTGACTACTAAATTTAGTGAGATTTTTCTTTACTTATCTTTACAAGGTGCACTATGTAACTTTGGTCCTCTAGCAGATTTAAAAAAAAAAAAAAAAAAAAAAAAAAAAAACTGCATTATGGGGGAGAACATTGTTTTGGTTGTGCTTCGGCTTTGGTGTGACTGTGCGGATGAATAGGGTTATCCTATCGCTTATAAAACATTCAAAACTAGGCTTAAGAGTTAGGCTATAACCAGTTTAGATGGAAGGATCTTAAGCTGACTAGCTTAACTCTTTCCCTGCCAAACACGGAATCTTCTGTGTTTCCACTGTTAGACACTAGGGGGCGCTATTGCGCATCTTCTGAATGAGTACAGAATCTCCTGATCAAAACAGAGACGAAGAAGATGCAAAAAAAACAAGCGATTGTATGTAAGCAGATGCATATGTAAAATAACGTGATCATCAACATTCAACAGCATATAAATCAAAACTATCTAATGTTACTGAATGAAATGTTGACCCAGGACGAGCTATAGGACTGTGCAAGCATTAGGGGTGTTGATGGACTCAATCTACTCCATCTGTGTTTGATCATCGCTCTGAATCTGTCAATGCCAACACTTCATGCTCTAACTTCATATCCAGAACAAGGATGGCACTTCATATTTTGTGAATGTTTGCAAATTTCCTTTCTGAATGAGCTTTCTAAAATGCTGTATGGATAAGGTTAAAGTTACCATAGTCTTTGTATTCACAGACTAGAGCCATGTTGTTAGTTTTATCCCGAAAACGCTCACTGTCTGCGTAATTTATAAATGCACATTTATTATGCTTTGTATATAGGTGAGGTGACAGACTTTTTTATGTTCCCACACATGCACCTATACAACAATTTATAGATTAACATGACAGCACATGCTTTTCGATGAGTTAAATCAACGTAACTCCACAACAACTAATGTTACAAAAATGTATCCACTAACCATTCAGAAACATCCAGGTGCAGTCTAAAAAGTTGCAACCTCTTCCTGAGTCTCTCCATCTGTGTCCAACTCCAGTTCAAACATGTAAGGCTGCACTTCACAACTGGTTATTTCTGACATTTTGGCTGAGTGAGACTTGCCTGTTTTGTTGTTGACGAATGATGAGTATCTGAAGCTCGTGTAAGGGATCCACCCTCTTCTGGAAGGGGGCGGGGAGCAGCAACTAATTTGCATTTAAAGGGACACACACAACAATGGCACATTTTTGCTAACACCCAAATAGGACCAAATTTTACAAGCTATAATAAATGACCACTTACACCGAGGTTTGAGATTTATCATGCTGCTCCAGGGCTCCAGATTGCGACCAAATGGTCGAATTTTACGACAATTTTTCCTGCTGGTGCCACCAAGATTTTTATGTAGTAACATTGCCCAACATCAAATGGCAAACTAAATGAAAGCCAAACAAAATTGCGCTACTCATTTGTGCTTCATTCATGGACTGTTTATCAGTTCGGATCAATAATGGACAACGCAGCTAGAGCCTACTCGTGGGCTGATCTCGATCACGTGACGCTGTAACTGCTTCCCAATTCGCCTACTTATACTACACCCTAAAAGTATGTACTTTGTATGTCACTCTTTTTGTAGAATATCACTCTTTTTGTGAAGAAAAGGTACATGCTTTTGAGTGTGTAGCAGAAGAGTAGGCAAGCTTTGGGACATACTACTTCGGACAGCTCTGTAGCTTATTTGCAGGCTGTCACTGTTGAAACTGCCCTGTCACAGTTAAAATCAAATTAATACAATTTCAGTTTTGGGTGAACTAACCCATTAAATGGGATGAATTTATGATTTAACAAAAAAAAGACATCCCACCAAATAAACAGACCCTTTAAGGTTTCAGCTAACCAACAAAATCCATTTAGAAAATTTGTAGTCTCGTAAAGACAACTTCTATTAATGATGTTTTCTTCAATTTGCCCATCTTTAGTGAATTTGTAAATTTACAAATCCCTTTGGTTTTTATCAACGTTATGGGTTTCTTTTGAGCAATTACCGATGATAAATGACACAATTTTGAAGTATTTATGTCCTTGGTGTTGCTGGGTGTTCACATCACTAGGGGATTCCAGCAATAGTGAAAAAATTAAAACAGGAAATGAGAAAGCTCTGTATCACCAGCTCTCTCATGGCATGTGGGAATGACCGAGACTGTATGCGCTAAAATAAAGCACTTTAATGAATGCAGTACACTTAAGTCATCAATAATACAGCCCTTCACATCTGTCCCTGTGGTCAGAACTGCAGTCATGTTAGGTAAGAGGCTGAGAATAGCACGCTACCGTCTCGTCACCAAAACGAGTGCATGCCTCAAAAACAAATCCCGAGATACGCACTGAAGTGGAGGGAAAGAGAGAGAAAATGATAGGGAAGAAATGGCTGTTCTTTAAATAATTCACTTAATTGACAGTGCGTCAGGCACATGTAAACCGTACCCACTTTATTCTAGCCAAGCTGAAAAATAATGAGCACTTAGAAGACACTAAAATAGCAGCGCATTAAACATTCAATCTGGGAATCTGCCAGGAAACAGACACAATCAAACATGAACAACATTAAGGAGATGAATTTTGAGTAGATGAAAAATGGAGGTCTTTGTCAGTTTAATATTCCAGACATCAAATGTGCTCAGAGCTCAGAATGCAGAACTAACAACATTTAATTAAAAACATTTGAACTAAGAAATCTAATGAAGATCAATTCAATATCTTAAAAACAGAAAGCACAACATTAAAGTCGCTTTGTACCCATTTTCAGTCAGCTAGCTAAATTGGCCTGCTCCAATCTGATTGGTTGGCTTTATGCAACTTCCTGGAATAAGGTCACGTTGTTGTTCAGTCCCCATGGAAATAAAGTGTAAAGAAGGTACTTAAGGTGACATGGCAATCTTTAGAAATATCAATAAAACCAGACCTACCAGAATACTTCAAAGGTTAAAGTAGAAATAAAAACTCTGTGTGTAGGTGTTTAGGTTTGACATTTACTTTTCCATATCAGATGAATGAGAAGAGACTTGTCTAAATGCGTTTACATAGCCAAATGAGATAACTTCCATAATGTAACCATGTCTGCTTTGACATGCTTTCTAGGTTTCTCAAAGCTAGAGGACTTCCTCACTTCTACTATGAGTTCTACCCACCTATTATGAAAAATGTTTATCACCTTTTATTTTGGGATCTTACATTCTCTCACTCTTACCAAGTGTGTTTTCACTTATAGCAACATTAAAAGGCATCTACAAACACTTTTATGTTCATAATGTGATATGCATTTGTGAGTGAAATTGGATATTTAACAAGAAAAAGTAGGGCAGTTTTTTTATTAATTGGTAAATGATTCGATTATAAAAAGTCGGCATTACAAACTAGAATACCATGATACCATTTTTGATTAATGCATTTTTTGATGACTATTTTTAATTTTTATACAGTTACAATATAGCCTAGTGCATAATAAGACCAGAAATCTTTATTTAAAAAGTAAATATAATACCATTTAAAGTTTAGGAGTCAATAATATTTTTTTAACTAAATTATTATACTTTAATTCAGCAAGAATGCATTCAATTAATCAAACGTAACTGTTTAACATTTCTACTTATCAAAGAATGCTAAAAATGTTTCAGTTTTCACAAAAATACCAAGCAGCACAATTATTTTCAACATTGATAATAATAAGAAATGTTTCTTGAGCACCAAAACAGCATATTACAATGATTTCTAAAGGATCATGTGACACTGAATATAATATTTACTAATATTTACATTTATTAAAAAAGAAAATTGATATTTTGAAGAGTAATAATATTTTACAGGCTTGTTGACAATAAGCGACTTAAAAAAATCCATTTATAGAATCTTACTGACCCCAAACTTTTGAACCACAGTGTAGGTCATCTTTTAATTTTCATGAAAAAAAAAAAAACGAAAACAAATTTCCAGCTCAATTTGACTTGCATCCCTGAGGAAAAGCAAATGGTTTCCTATTAGACAACAATGGGCATCACTGTGTTTTAATCCAGGGAGTGGGCTTCTTTCTTTCATCAGTCACACACATGATAGAGGCTGTTGGCTTTCATGACAATGCGGCTCCGGCGTGGCTGGAGGATTCAGTCCCGTTCTGGAATGCTATGACGAGCATGTGGTGTGGGATGACACAGACATGAGGGAGTTGTTGAGTTGCACGGTTGCCTGGGCGATAGAGAAGACCATCTGTGAGGCGGCTGACACAGACATACTGCGTCACTCCCAAACCATGGGCACACACACACTTCAGCTCTAAACATTAGGGAAGTCTGGTGTTAGCAAGATCCTTCAGACAGTATTACTAGTGGTGCAGAATTGTCACATTCCAAATGAATATTACACCAAACTAAAATTAAATGTCTTTTTTTTTTTATGCCCGTGAGGTGGTTTTTCCTAAACATACTTTTTTAAAGGAGCAATTTACATTTAGGATGAACTATCCCTTTTTTGAAGTCACTGCAAAAAAGCTGACATACACCACACCTTATTTTTGTTCAATGTTAGTCAGGGTTTCTTTTACCAAAACAGGCCATAATTTATTTTTCTGTGACCATTTACAATCCTTCTCTCTGATCACAGGTTATGTATGTATGGACGGATGGACGGATGGACGGATGGATGTTTTTGCACCAAACCACAAAACCGATATGAAGGACTATAGGATTTCTCATAGACACAAATGCAAGGTAGCATGCCAAACGAGACAAATATAAATAAAATAGAAACAAGCTAAATTGATAAATGCTTACAGCTTAAAAGGCCTGTTCACACGGGGATGAATTTTGCGTGCGTTTATCGGCAACGTTTAACGCCTTGTGACTAAACAAAGGGCGCCAATGTGAGTGTGCACACCGACGCTCAAAACGGCAGGCGTAAAAGCCTTATAAAAAAAACAAAACAAAATAAAACACCTTGGGTTAGTTTTTTTTGACGCGGCGCGTTAAAAACTGTCCGACCAATGAGATCGGCGCTTTTGATCACGTGCCTGAAGCTGCTCAAGTTACAGTAAAACACGACTTGGTGGCGCTCAAGCACAAAACAGTCTTGCCGAGCACACACTGATACGACGAAGAGGAAGTAAGTAGACAAAGAAGAAGATGAGCTGCTAATGCTGCTTACCAGTTAGCAAAAAGTGCTTCTGCGTGACAAGCGAGTGTCAGAAGTGTAAAGTGGCGCAGCACCACCTTGTATACCGCGAGCGCAATCTACTGAATTTGCACATTCACTTGGCACATCGCCAGTGAAAATCGCTTGGGTGTGAACACAAAGACTTGCCGAAAAACGCTGACGATAAGCGTGCTCGATAATCGTCCCGGTGTGCACAGGCCTTAAGGAAGAAACATATTTTCTGTTGTTCAGGCCATAATGAATCAGCTGTCATCTGATATAATTGCAAAGAATTTTTAAAGAATTGTTAAAATAATTGTCTATCATTTAGACACTGACAACTATTCACAAAAAAGTTCTGCACAGCAATCATCACTCACATTTTCTTCTGAAAGAGTAAAATCTAGTTGCTGTAGCTTCTATGCCAGAATAAATAGATTAAATCATTTGTTAGAGGTCAAATAAAAATAAAAAAGCTCAAACAAATACACCATGCACATTAAACCACATCAGTTGCTCTCGTCTCAGGGTGTGTGAAATCCCCACTCTTCATCACACACATACCAGCAAACACACAGGGGTCTGTTTCTCTCCAGCCTGTAGTATTGGCAGAGGCCGTGGACAGACCAGAACACAGCAGTGAAATCTGGCCAACCGCCATGGACCACTCATCACCGGCGTACCGCCTGCCACCCCGACGGACCTTCAGACCTGTGCATCTGTAGGGGGTGTGTGAGGAATCCACAGGCTGTTCGTGGTCCACTGCCTTCCTGCTGATGTTTTCAGAAGGCTGTAGCTCTCACATGCTAAGACATTGCGGCTATATTTTCACCCTCATAACATTGGAGAACTGGCCTGGATGACAAACAGGCTTTTATAAGATTGTGGGATGAGCGTGTGCCTTCATATGCAACATTTCCACAACTCATTGAGTTCTGCGGTTTTCTAATGTGAACTCAGAGGTCAAACCACTGATTCACTGCTGGAGGATTTCATTCAGTCTGATTTACTCATGGCTTGACAGGGCACAACCATGATTTGAGCACAAGGCAAAGGTCAAAGGGCATCAAAGCATGCCAAAATGACAGACTGGATTAATTCTGATTAAACCGAAGGTCAAGAAAATGACTGTGCATATGAAGGCCCGGGTTTCCATTTTCATGTGCATGGCCCTTTAGATTACATGAATGTACAGTACAAATATATTCATTAATGTTGCTGTTTTTGTACTTGGATTGAGACAAAAGGGTTGACTAGTTTTTCATGACAAAAACTAGATTACAAA
Source organism: Paracanthobrama guichenoti (assembly GCA_018749465.1). Taxonomy (NCBI): domain Eukaryota; kingdom Metazoa; phylum Chordata; class Actinopteri; order Cypriniformes; family Gobionidae; genus Paracanthobrama; species Paracanthobrama guichenoti. The sequence goes on along the minus strand of CM031966.1, from coordinate 15,690,665 downwards.
AATCTATTAACCTTTTTGTCAACGAATAAGAAACGAGACAAATGGATGATTAGATGCGCACATTTGAATAGTAATGTATTCTACCAAGCAGGTTAAGAGCATAAACTTGCTGCATGTCTTATAAAACATTTAAAATGTCAACATATAGAAAATTTTCACATTTGATGTCAAGGAAAAAAGACAGTCTCTAGAAAACAAAGAAATGTTGTATCTTTGTTTTATTGTATTTAGGCTATTTGTTCTTATTTTCATTTCTTATTTACTGACTATTAGATTTTAGTCGACTATTTATTTGTTAGACTAAATTCAGATGACTAAAATATGACAATGGCATTTTAATTTAAATTAATTTAAATAATAAAAATGTACAGTCAAAATGAACACTGATTATGATTATAACTTTTCTACAGAACGTTTCATGAACACCATACACTGGTCTATACTGTCTGTCTGAAAACCTACAAACTGGAAAGTGGAAAATACCTCATACAAAATACTAAATACAACATTTGCAAGATGATGTTTCTAAACATTATTTCCCTTAAAAAAGGCATTGCTTTTGCAACATTCAACAATACATTTCTAATATAGTATATTAGGTAATTACTGTCTGATTTCAAATAGCATGTTGTAAGCAATGTCCCCATTATTTGGCATAATAATGCATTATTACAATAATTATTATCCGTTTTAACTAGTCTAATCAAGTCATTTAATACCAACTAGTTGACTAGTTGTTCAGACAACCCAACTACTTTTAAATGTATTACCATTTAAAATAACTCTTTTCTATTGGAATATATTTTAAAATGTAATTTATTTCTGTGTTGACAAAGTTGAATTTTCAGAAAACTGAAAATGGGGTGGTCCAGTCGCCTTTAAGTGTCACATGATCCTTCAGAAATCATTCTGTTATGCTGATTTAGTGCTTAAGAAACATTTCTTATTACTATCAATGTTGAAACCAGTTGTGCAGCTTAAAGGGGTCATGAACTGGCTTTTTTTTAATTTTTTTATACTGTTGTCTGAGGTCAACTTATGACATTCGTGTGGTTTTTATATTCAAAAACATCATAATGAATAGTATATATGAATAAGTAATAGGCTATTTTCCCTGGTTTTGAGCCTCTCTCATGAAGGCTCGGTTTTTATGGGCGTGCCGCACTGAAGACTTAACGCCCACTGCTATGATTGGATAAGCTTTGCATATTATAATGAACTTTGGCTCCCCTGTGAGTACATGTGAGGAATTGTTTTGAAAGCGTGTGGGAAAACGGCAACCAGAATGTTTCACCCACAGGGCTCGTGAAACATCTTTATGATCAAAATTTCAGCGATTGTATTTTTCCTTCAAATATCAAGTCAAAAGAGTGAACAACGCACATCAAGAAAGTAATGTTATTTCACTATTTAAGATAGCCCATCAGCAGGCCGGTACATTTTGTTAGCCCGTCTGGAAAACACATAGCCCCGGGACGTTGGGCTTTGCGAGTCCTGGCCCATACATGGTCCAGTCTTAAAGTGTAATTGTGCTCACAGGACTGCAGCTCTTAGTGGGGTCTCCATCAATGTTTCAGATGAACACATTCAGGTCAGATCTCAGGTGACCTCATAGAAAGAACAGTATAAACCACCATTACCAAGAGGGACACTTAAAGGGGTACTTCACCACTGGCAAAATGGGCTTTCAATAAACTTGGCTGCCTATACAGTACAAAGGTGAAAACATTTTGGAAATCGTTGCTACTTGAAAAAATACTGTTGTCTTCCCTTTCGCCAAAACAAGTATGAAAACGTCAACACCTGATACGCTTAGAGTGTCAAATACCTTGCTTTAGTAGGAAATACTTCTTAGAAAACTTTGTGTCATAATGGTATTGATTTGAATTGTTCCTGAAAGCAAGAATTTAAAGATGGAAAACTGAAAGAAACTGCCGTTGTGTCAGTTCCGCCCAATCCCCAGAAGCAAAACACTGTTGTGTACAGGTAAGAAAGCTGTTGTCATAGTGTTGTTTAAAGAGTAGACAAAGTATGATACAATTTTCAGTGATAAACCTACACTTACAATAATACTGTTCTGTTAATAACCCTCTGTCAATCCGACTATCCGTGGACGGGGTTAAAAAAATGTGGAAGTACAATCTGTAGTTTTCACGAAAGGCATGGAGCTGTCAGAAGTTTTTGACGTTTCACGTCATCCGGCAGACTTTTTCTGACAAACAAACGTCAACTTCTCGGTCCAGGTAACACGGAGAACAAGTAAATTGTTCATTCACATACACTGAACTTTAATACTGATCTGACAACTGATCTGAATGTTGATCTGACAACATTTATATATAATGTTATACATTAGAGGTGTAACGATATTCAAACTGAACCAAAACAAATGCGATACACCACCCACGGTTCGAACCGCGATACTCTCATGTCGAACCGAATGCGACCCGCCCCCTGCTGCCGCGGCCCAGTTCTCACTTCACCTTGTCACAAAATTATTTTTTTCTTTCTTGACATTTGATTAAATAGTAATTAGTACACTTTTTAACTAATAATAAGAGCTGTATTTATTATAATAATTATTATAATAATATTATTTACTAAATATAAACTAATTGTCTTCCATGTGCATGTCACGTCCTGGATCGATCATGCTCGGCAGTTTACATACGCACTGCAGGATGGCAACTCCGAGTCATATTGAGATTGCAGACCCGCCAGTCACATTTACATCTCCTGTGTGGGCACATTTTGGTTTTCCAGTGGAGTACAATAATGTAAATCGCGTCGTCGACAAAACTCACGTCATCTGCTGTAAGTGTTTCACAAAAGTTACTCATATGACAGGAAACACTTCTAACATGCAAGCGCATCTCTGGAGACATCATCCCGACATTGATATCAGCAGCACAAGTAAGAGACCTCAAAAACAGGAAACTCTTCCCACTGCCTTTAGAATTAAGCTACAGGCTGACTCAGACCGTGCTCAAGCAATTACCAAGCCAATTGGTGTTTTCATGGCGCTGGATATGCGCCCATTCTCAGTTGTTGAGAACGACGGATTCACGCATTTGCTACGTGTGTTAGAGCCCAGATACCAACTACCGAGCCGACCACATTTTAGTCAGAATGTTGCCTCAACTTTACAACAAAAGTTAAAGCCAAACTGGTGGAGGACCTGAGCAATGCAAAATTCATTGCTTTAACTACAGATGGGTGTAGACCTCCCGTGCAACTCAGTCCTTCATCACGATCATGGTGCACTATATTACCAACAACTGGGTAATTGCAAGTCCCGTTCTCCAGACACGTCTATGAAAGCCATACAAGTGATCATCTGTCGGAAATACTACAGGGAGCTGTAGCAGAGTGGAAAATTGACAGAGAAAACGCAACTGCTCCCGTGACAACAGACAACGCCAAAAACATAGTGAATGCAGTTAAAGCAGCTGGATTTTCACCAAACATTGGAACCGTGGCTCCAAAACCGTGACATGTACCGAACCGTGGCAATAGGTGAATCGTTACACCCCTATTATACATTACATTAACACAAAGCAGCAGAAACCTGAATAGAGGGATTTTCACCCCTGAATAGAGGGGTGGGGGGGCAATTATATTGGGACATTAACATCACAGATTCCATGCTAACATAATTACATCAATTTAAGCAAAACATCTTTATGTAAAACAACTACCATCTAATGAGGCTAAAGTGGCAGTATTATTGTCCAATGCCATGAACATTAATCCGGATATGACACAGGAAGCGTATTGTGAAATATGTACTGCAGTAAAGAGAGAAACTCAAAGAGGGGAAGCATACTCAGAGTGGGTGTGCCAATTAATCTCTTTTTACACTCATGACATCATGTCCTGCCAGGAAACAAGGCAGGTTTGCCAGCGGATTATTTAAAGCATGTTTTATCTCGACATCTTGTGTAGTCCCTCTTTTGTTGGGAAAGCTACAATAATAGCAGGCAGCAGACTCATCAGAGATACAGACGGCTATAAATAGGCCAAGAGTCGAGCCCTAACAATATGACACAACATGTGATTTAATGAAATAGAGAGATTTACCAAGCCATGTAATTGTGATCCGATCAGATCTCGTCATGGCTCATTTACTGATAAATTTATAAAAGGTAGCAGCAAGAAACCCAGGATGTTTGGATGTCTACATTTCAAGTCTATGAAAAATATTCACCTGATGTCACCTAATATACCTGACAGTGAATTAAAGGTAGGATAGGCAGTTTCAGAGAGGCTAGCAATAGCAAGCTATCTTTGAAATCATAAGATCCTACTCTCCCTTCAGAGGTCACAGAGATGTGAAAAGCAGATTTTCATTTTTGAGTAAGCTATCCCTTTAAACCATTTCAACCGATCTCCTAATATGACATTACAAGCTCATCAGAAGACCTTTATTACATTATATTTGATGATAGTTTGTAATTGCTTCGTTCTTCTGGGAAATGGACACTTAAAAGAGAATTAGAAAAATGATCCATCTTTCATTAGAGTGAGGATTGGATGTCCTGTAATTAATCTGTCAACTGAATTCATAGGCTGTTCCAAGCTCATGGAAATTCATTTTTGTGTAATATTGCCAATTTAGAGGCTCCAAGTTTTAGGATGTTATCGACTCTAAGATCCTATAACCAAGTCATCATATAGTACAGTACGGAAGAGACCTGGCTGACGCAGTGGAGGTGCTAATGGTTCCCATGTGAGCCTGTTCCAGCCCTCAGGTTACACCATTAAATATTCACTCAGTACCTCTGCATAATTTACCCTGTCAACACACAGGAGAATGACTCCGCTGAAAAAGAGACAGCTGTCCCTTGGAAGAGAGAAAGCACAACTGCATTTATGAATACTGTCAGGAGGAAAAGCCATCGAAAAAGTGCTGAAGTGAAATTCTGACATGAGTTAGCTAGAAAGTGAGAAAGAAAAATAATAGGAATACTCCAACATAAAAAATGTTTATGCTTCAGGGTCCATATTCACATTGAACGTGAAGTGAAGAATGTTAAGAGAACAAAAGAATAAAAAACGTTGTTCCTTAAAAACACTGTAAAGTATTAATTCAGTGGTTTCATCATGCTTTTTACAACCTATGCCACTAAAAACAATAAATGTGGTTGGCACAAATGTGGTTGTATTCTTGCAGTAAGGTTCCTTTTTATTTACGGTAAAAAACTAAAACAAATAACAGCACATTTTTATGTAATTTTAGTCAAATACTATTATTTTAACTGTTTCTGAAAGTTAAAACAACAATCTACCTTATAATTTGCAGTGAAAAACTGTATATTCCCAGAAATCCCTGTGTGACACTTGACATTTGATAGTTTTTAATAGGGATGCACTGAAATTTCGGCAGTCGGCAGCTGGTTTTGGAGGGCCGAAATCAGTGACCAAAACAGACATTTAATTAGCACTTCTCCGGTGACATGTTTTAACTGTATTCAATGTCTATATTTTGCATAAAACATGAATAAGCCTACAACAGTCAAACGTGTCAGCTGTGTGGACACTGGCTCTGGATTGACCGTATTAGTTATTTATTTATTCATTTATTTTAATTGGTAATGGTATGGTTTCTTAAATTTAAAATATTTAAGCATCTGTGGGATGTGCTGAACAAACAAGTCCAATCCATGGAGGCCCTACCTCACAACTTACAGGACTTGAAGGATCTGCTGCTAATAGGGGTGTAACGGTACATGTATTTGTACCGAACTATTTCGGTACAGGGCTCTCGGTTCGGTGCACGGTTCTGAATGCAATCTTTAACAGTTAACATTCGGCTTGTTTTAAGCACGGAACACACTGCAATCTGAGTTCCCTCACGAACATATTAAGCATTCTGTCCATTTTATCATGAAATTCAAATGATAAATGCCGTTTTGACGCTCTTTAATGTGACGTGACTGATGTGTGGCGCGTCAGTTCAGGCGGCAGCGCGCCAGTGAACACGATCATCTCTTCCTAAAGAATAAACATGAATTAATATCTCTTAAGGTATGGTGAGGATACATTACAACTTACTGAAATGCATCATATGTAGTGTAATCGCACAATTGGTGTTTCAAATGCGGAAAGACAATAAAACAGCTTGTAAACAATGTCACGTAGCATCACATTTACCTCAGAAGTCATTCAGTGTCCACAGCTGTTAGTTCACTAGAGAAATCAACTCTTCCACTGAATATATGCACTATATTAGCCTATATATTCATTATATTATATTTAACCTGTTAGTGATGTCTTGATTATTTAATGTGTATTTATGAAAATCACAACCACTGTGAATAAATGATTATATTTCAACAACGAATTGGAGGAAAAAAATATATATATAATTAGATTTAGAAGTTAATGCAAAAACTGCCTTTGTTGTGAAGCTTTAGATTATTATATCTAAAAATAAATAACTGAATTTAGGCTAATAGTTTGGGCTCTGTTGTTAACCTTTAAATGTTATAATGTGTAAGTAAGGGCTCCCTATATAGTTTACAGCTAGCCTATAAAATCGCACCCTATCGGCAGCAAATCTAATTTGCCGCGAGTGTAGTCTAGCAACTCTCGGTAGACCTTAGAGCTGGAAAAAACAAACTCTGGTCAGGCCAATCACATCGTGTATAGAGTCGGTGGGCGGGCTTAACATAATGATGGCAGAGTTGCCGAGGTTCCACGTGCTACTTAAAAACAAAGAAGCTGGCGACAGCGTTCTTTCGCATCGGCTTTGGCCGCGACTCTGGGAGACTTGCTGTTAAACCTTCCTTTGAGAAAAGAACAAAGAACGGCACTGAAGTCATTCTTAAGAAAGGAAGATGTGTTCGGAGTTTTGCCGACCGGATACGGTGAAAGTTTAATCCATCAACTAGCTCGGCTTCACCTTCTTCGTTGCTGTGGTTGGTTGTAGCGCTATCCTATTGCGTGCAGAGGGAATTTGAAAGACAACCGTCTATCCCGCCCCTCGGATTGAGCCCTGCCAATGGTGAGTTCCCAGACCCAACATCTTGATGTGGGTCTGGCTTGTCAGGCTAGTTTACAGCATTATCTTTAAGAAACTTTTAGTTATAATTGAATTCATTTAAGGACAGACACAATTTTTCAGTAAACCACTGTTGACTAAAAATAAATAAAAAGCAATTTTGTAAAACTGCTGTACCGAACGTGACTTCAAAACCGAGGTACGTACCGAACCATCAGTTTTGTGTACCGTTACACCCCTAGCTGCTAATATCTTGATGCCAGATACCGCAGCACACCTTCCTGGGTTTAGTGGAGTCCATGCCCTGACGGATTAAAAATGGGATGTCATTAAAGTTTCTGCATGTAAAGGCAGACGTCTAAAAACTTTTGGCAATATAGTGTATGTTCAATTTGTGAAAAGAAGTTCAATTAGAAGTTCTGGAAGCTCATAATTCATGTACAGTAAGGTCTGTCCATGCCCTGTTTTGGCAGCAAAAGGGGGACCAACAAAATATTAGGGATGTGTTCATAATGTTATGCCAGCGTATACTTGCCAAACATCTGAAACAATGCTGTATGCTAAATGCACTCATTGTATGTGCTTACAAATTATGGTATTTTTACCAGCTGAGAACTCGTGAAGAGTTTATAAAATGAGTCAAAACACCGCCAGGAAAATGGCGACACATAATCAAAGATCTGTTGCAAGGAGACGCCGTTCCCAACGCATGTAGCAGACTGTGATGGGCTACGTAGCTCCTATGACAAAAAAACAAACAGGTATGCTTGAGCATTCTTTCCTTTTTAGGGTCTCATTTTGTAAAACCACATCCTATTTTTGATTAGTTTAGATGTCTTTGGTCCGTAGCATTTATATTTCAGTCAAACCGCACCAGAGTTTGTTTGGAAGCAACCCATCTTTTCAGGGGTCTCTGTCCACTTGTTTGATGCGCACCAGGCTTCATATGGCATATTATCCAAATTAACTACACAAACAGAGCAATTGCACCAGAGCTTGGTTTAATTAAACCCACCTGCCAAGTGTGAACACCCTTAGCATAACGTGTTACCATGATGGTGTTTTGGGTTTGTAGTATTTATCTCAGCTTGTGAAAAGCTGGTGAAAAGCATTTATTCATCATGTGTCACCTGTTTTTTGTTTGTTGTCAATGTATTATAAAAGGTACAAAACACATTGGAGGAGCAAATTCTATATTTATGGTCAAAAAAGGTTGATGCATGAGTGGAAAGAGGAAGCATCAACCTCACACTGCCATTTTTTTATCTATAAAGTCACCTACAGTCAACCAAAAAACCTCAGTGATGAGTTTCTTCTGTAAATGCCTTCTAAAACCCAACATTTTTCTATCATCGCTTTTACAGGTTTAACTCCACTATTCCGGGATGAAAGCTGGAATTCCGCCTGGTCTTTACAGGGTCAGAGGCCATAAATTAGAGCCACAATGAACTAACATCTGCTGGGTTTAAACAGAGCTAATATTACACTACACAAAGCTACAATGGCCCCAAAAGAATAAGTTTCATTTAACGTTTTGTAGAGAATGAATTCTTTAAATGAGCTAAATCCCAGAGGACTAGCTTATTGTTTGACACAGAAACATGTTATGCCTTGCCGGAGCTTTTCTTACAGGCATAAAAGGGCATGTCATGTGATCTCTTGGCCTTCCATGCTCAAATTCTGGGGCAGCAATAGTCACCACCGCCCCGTGCACATGGCGGCCCCCCGAATCTAACAGATGGTTTTCGTTTAGGCTGTGGCCTGCAGAGCTAGGAGGCAACCAGCCAGAGAGGTGATTCATGAAGTGGACTTTTCCTGTTACGATAAAAAATGCTGCCTGTGGCATGGGTAAACAAAACCGATGCTCTGAGAGAGGGCAACAACATACTGTAGAGGAAAATTAGGCATTTAATCCAATTGAGAATGTCAATGTTTTATGCACACACAGAGCTGTGAGACGATAAGGCAACTGTGTTGATGTGAACTCTGATGTGATCCATTACATGAGAGCATGACATCACTGTAAAAGCAGCACACATCTTGTAAGAGAGAACTTGGTGTCGGCAGCAAGAGCAAACTGAAACAGAACGCTTTGGGATGATAATTGGGCATAAATGACCTGAATGACAGTTCTGCGGGAATGTAATACAACCCAAGCGGTTTTAAGCAAAAGTATGAGGAATATTCAAACCTCCAGCATCAAAAGTGGGCATGAACCACAGTAAAAGAAAGTTTGCGTAGACAGCAGCCACATAGCCAATTGTGCTGTATTGCTATACAAGCTCTCAAATGACGCCCTCAGCACTTTGCGGTCTTCCTCTTTAAATCCACACTTTGGGAAAGTAATGCGAAACTGTAGGGAAGAAACTTACTGAGAAAGGAGATGTTACCATTTTATTTTTAAATAAAATGAAATTTCTAAGAAAAGAAAGATTGACCAATAGTAAGAACAAGTCTGTCAGAAGTAGAGATAGGCCAATAATTAGTTTAACCAATACTTTTACAGACATTACATATTTGATATTTGTTAACCGATAAACAGCACCATTTGGTGAGTCTTTAGTATCATTAATATCTCTTTAATAAACAGGAAAGATAAACGTAATAAATATTTTTGTTTATGTTTAATATGCTGTATATGCTTTTCGAAGAGCTCGCATATGTGGTTTTATATGAAGTTAAATGTATACTTGAATCTCAAAATGCTTTTATGATGCAAAATTAACGTAAACAGACAGGTTTTAAGGGATTAAACAGACAGGATTAACCAAATATTAGTTTATATATTTAAAATTCTTAACATACAATTGTTTTAGTTTAATTTTTAATTTGAGTTTAATTTGTTTTGAAAAGTAATTATAATTAAATATGTATTTAAATAAAAAAAGGATTACATTTTCTAATTGGTAAACTAATTACTAACTAATCTATTAAGAATCGTTTTGGAATCAGATCGGACCTAATGGGATGAATTAGAGCAGAGACCTTCTTGTCCAACATCAGTGCCTGACCTCACAAATGCGCTTCTAGAAGAATGGTCAAAAAAATCCCATAAACACACTCCTAAACCTTGTGGAAAGTCTTCCCAGAAGAGTTGAAGCCGTTATAGCTGCAAAGGGTGGGCAAACTCCATATTAAACCCTACGGATTAAGAATGTGATGTCATTAAAGTTTCTGCATGTAAAGGCAGACGTCCCAAAACTTTTGGCAATATAGTGTGTGTTCAATTTGTGGAAAGGAGTTCAATCATAAGTTCTGGAAGCTCATAGTTCATATACAGTAAAGTCTGAAATGTGAAATCATACAGGGGAGAAGCCAGTCAGATGAATGTGTGGCAAAACCTTTTACAGTGCTTGTATATTCATTATTGTTTTTCAATGCATATAATAATTCTTACTCAAAAGTAGAACTGAGATGATTAATAAATAAATGCATCTGCAGACTACTATTTTTCCAGTCATGAATTTTGTCAGAGAGGATTTCTTATAAATACTGTGCAAAAATCATTTTGTCTCGTTCTCGTGAGCTGAGTGTTTCGTCACACCCCTAGTATCCATCTATGCCTGTAAATAGGGGTGGACAATATGGCAAAAAATATCACATGATGACTTTTTTTTAGACAGGATCATGAACCATCTGATCACGATTCTTTTTCATGTTGGTTGGTAAGACTATTTTGAAAGTCACTGACCAGTACAGGCAAACTAATTTCCCAATTTTAAAAAAATGCCTTACAAGGTAACAAAAAAAAAAAAAAAAGAATGACAGCAAAGTTATATTTGTGTCCTTTGCACACACTTTTTTTTTTTTTTTTTTGCTGATCACCAAAAAAAAAAACAATCCAATCTGTAGCTCAAAAAAATGCAATATGCTCCCCTACTTAACGCAGTGGCAAGGCCAGCACGCGTACTTGTGTGCAGTTATGAATTGCGTGCCAACACACTTTGTAATGCAACAAAGCTGTACTTGTGGAAAACCTGTTTCTGATCTAAGTTCAACACAGACTCAAAGATTTCAAATACAAATACTGAACCAAATCAGAACAAGTAGCAAGCAAACGCAGTCACAACAAGCACTGGGTCAGCGAGTATACTTGTATATGGTTATTAGCTTCTTGTGATGCAAGTTCGACTTCGCATGTTGTTGGAATTTGTTCTTGCACACAATATGTAAATAAACAAGTATTTAAGTGGATATGTTTCTAGTCTTAAGGCAACTACTTAAAATACTTAAAACTATAAACTAAACATGATATTATTGTATTACAACTAAATATCATTGTATTGTGTTCCTGCTGGTTAGTTCATTATATAGGCCAATGTGTTGTGCTGATGTCTGCAGTACAGAGTGTGCAGCAGATGTCAGTGGGCTCACCATTAGTTTGGACCAAAACTAACCCACGTGAATATGTTTCCACTCGCACTGACCAGAGAAATTAGGCCATGTTTACATTTCAGGAAACAGAGACAAAACATCCCAGTGAGTCAGAAAGTGAAGAGCAGCGTGAACTTCAGTCCAACAGGAAATGCAGCTTGTACAACTCTCTAATCCAACTGTTGTCTTTTGCTGTAACCTTTTGACACATGATGAGAAGGGACAAAGATGGCGTGAGGCTGAGAGGCCTCCCGTAATGCACGAATGTCTGTCTTGATTAGTGTCCAGCCACCCCCACATCGTGAGCTGGATGTCGTGTGACCTGACTGAGTGTGTGTGTGTGTTTATATCCCATAAAGAGAAGCCGTGAGTCATTCGACTGTAAGTCTGTCTGCTCTGACTGAAACCATTAGGACACTGTGTATAACGTTACACCAAGATGCGGTTAGGCTAGTGCAATGCAGGACATGCAGGCTTGCAGGATCTGAATGAGGAGCGGATCTTTGGCTGCCAGATATCGCCTATATACTCCTCCACACTCCCACTCTCTCCTCTCACTCATTTATTTTCTCTCAATTTCTGTTTGCCACGTTCACACTGCAGCTAAAAAAACAGATGTCACTCCTCTTTTGAATGTTACAGACCGTTGATGTATCATGGCGCAACAGCTAGAAGCTGTCCACACTGGAATTCACAAAGTGACTGTTGCAAATCCATTTGTCCATCATGCGTGAGCGGAAATAGAACAGGGCATCAGTTTACCGTCAGGAATTTGTTGTGTCGCACCACATTCAGTGTAGACAGCATCACTGATTATAATGGGTTCAATTTGCTTTTGTCACGTTGCACCACTCGCGTTTGGTATAGAGTCAGGTTAGACAGCATATTAAATTTAACATGGATGAAAATAAGGCTGTGAGGTACAGACTAGTCTTTATTACGGCAAACACTGAAAAAAGGTCGTAGATCCCATAATTTTTTACAACACAATTTTCAAAACTGTTTTATGGATTGTTGTTGTTTTTTGGTAGGGAAAGAAATTTCGTCAGCTGACAACAGTACAACCCACAACACACTGTACTTCTATCCCTCACAGCCTTGTTTTTATTCCAATCAAAAATCAAATATGGCACTATCCTAAGTTCTATTCCCATTCTGTACACACATATATAAAGTTTTATAAAGGGGTGAGCAAACAGGAGTTCTACAGCTGAATTCACCCCCAATAACCTCAGGAAATAACAACTGCTTTTATATTAAATTGGCAAAGTGTGTACGGAAACTTGTCACTCTTTTGGACAATGACATCTCAAAAGAAAAAAAAATCTGAAATGCTTTATTCTGATTGGTCAGACTCAGTTATGACTTTCCAAGGTCAGTTACTCCCTAATAATGACCGATTTTTGCCAAACTTTCTTTAAACAAAAATAAAAATATCAACAAGTCAAGTCGCCTTTATTTTATAGCACTTTATGCAATACAGATTGTTTGAAAACAGCTTTACAGTGATCAACAGGAAAATAATGATTCAGTGATGCAAACCGTTCAATTCAGCTGCAAAGCAGCTCTTAAAAGTAAAAAAGTATCATTGTTCATCTGAAGTCGGTTTACTGTTGTTTGAATTACATTGTAAATATCATCAATTATTAAATTAGTACAATTTGGCTATAAAGCAGCTCTGCAGAAAACAGTGATGTCATCGTCCATCTCTCATCCAATAATGTCAGTGCAGTCAGATCAATAATATTGTTGAACATTAAGTGTCCCCAACTAAGCAATTCAGAGGCGACCGTGGCAAGGAACCCAAACACCACTGGTGACAGGATGGAAAAGAAAAACCTTGGAAGAAACCAGGTTCAGTCAGGGGAACAGTTCTCCTCTAGCCAAACACAGCAACATGGTGTGGTTTTATTCCAGACTGCATCACAAGTCAGGAGTCAGATTGTGGATTGATATAACTCAAAATATTACATCAGTTCCTTCTGCTTAAAGATTCATCACACCGTTATGGAGAGGTAGGGGATTTCTTTAAGAGCATTGCAACAAACGTCTTAACCGTCACCTTACCTAAGTGTTTATACTAAGCATTTTGTAAACGTTTCTGGCAAAACATGGCAATGGAGATTTGCTATGGTTTTTACAGTACACTACTGGAAACAAGAAATCTAAACCAAACTGGACCAAGGACAAAAAAATATATATATATATTTTAAAAGACTGGGGAAAAACCCCAAACCTGTCGCTATAAGATGCGCACAAGATGAAAGCCTGGCACAGCATACAGTGGAAGTGATGAAAATTATGAAAATGTCAATACACACTTTCACATCATACTTTAAATATGTTAGGTTTATTCTGATCGCTAAAAATGTACATCTGTACGACCTCCTTCTCAATTAACATGAAATCATGCATCGTGAACAGAACTTAAGGGAACTCAAGTAATTAAGGGGAAATAGTTAATGACAACATTACATTTCCTTAAGTGGACACTTATAGCCATATGGGGAATGAGGGTTACCATATGTAACCGAGACAATTTTCTTAACTTAAGGGCTTTCATGCAACCGGTAGCTACATTTTAATCACGATCCAAACAAAGATGCTACACACATGTAGCACTGTAAGGGTGCTCCAACAGATCAGGCGCAAAACGTTAACGGCCAATTATAGTTTAATATATTTAGATCGGTGGTCTCCAATCAGAAGAGACGATCAGATGACGCAAAACTCCAGAGACAATTTTTCTATGCGCAGCTAAAATGACTTCACTACATTAACCAGTCTGGCAGTTCTACCAGTTATTTGAAAAGGACAGTAAATTTGCAACATCTTTTGTAATTTATTTGTGACATTGCTTTTTATTTATACATTGCTGTTCACTTTCACAAGTTGTAGTGATGCTATCTTTTTCCAGAAAGAAAGTGAAACATATACACCGATCAGGCGTAACATTATGAATAACACTGATTATCTCTTCATCATAGCACCTGTTAGTAGGTGAGATATATTAGGCAGCAAGACAACAATTTGTCCTCAAAGTTAATGTGTTAGAAGAAGGAAAAATGGGCGAGCATAAGGATTTCATTGAGTTTGACAAGGGCCAAATTGTGATGGCTAGACGACTGGGTCAGAACATCTCCAAAACTGCAGCTCTTGTGGGGTGTTCCCGGTCTGCAGTGGTCAGTATCTATCAAAGGTGGTCCAAGGAAGGAACAGTGGTGAACGGTCAACAGGGTCATGGGCGGCCAAGGTTCATTGATGCACGTGGGGAACGACGGTTGGCCTGTGTGGTCCGATCAAACAGACGAGCTACTGTAGCTCAAAATGCTCAAGAAGTTAATGCTGGTTCTGATAGAAAGGTGTCAGAATACACAGTGCATTGCAGTCTGTTGCATATGGGGCTGTATAGCTGCAGACCAGTCAGGGTGCCCATGCTGACCCCTGTCCACTGCCGAAAGCGCCAACAGTGGGCATGTGAACATCAGAACTGGACCACGGAGCAATGGAAGAAGGTGGCCTGGTCTGATGAATCACGTTTTCTTCTGTGGATCACGTGGATGGCCATGTGCGTCGCTTACCTGGGGAACACATGGCACCAGGATGCACTATGGGAAGAAGGCAAGAGGCAGTGTGATGCTTTAGGCAATGTTCTGCTGGTAAACCTTGGGTCCTGCCGGTAAACCTTGGGTCCTGCCGGTAAACCTTGGGTTCTGCCATCCATGTGGATGTTACTTTGACACGTACCACCTACCCAAGCATTGTTGCAGACTATGTACACCCTTTCATGGAAACTGTATTCCCTGGTGGCTGTGGCCTCTTTCAGCAGGATAATGCGCCCTGCCACAAAGCAAAAATGGTTCAGGAATGGTTTGAGGAGCACAACAACGAGTTTGAGGTGTTGACTTGGCCTCCAAATTCCCCAGATCTCAATCCAATCGACCATCTGTGGGATGTGCTGGACAAATTAAGTCCTATCCATGGAGGCCCCACCTCACAATTTACAGAACTTAAAGGATCTGCTGCTAACATCTTGGTGCCAGATACCTACAGCACACCTTCAGGGGTCTAGTGGAGTCCATGCCTCATGGGTCAGGGCTGTTTTGGCAGCAAAAGGGGGACCAACACTATATGAATCATAGTCATAATGTTATGCCTGATCGGTGTATATTGGTTGTATCATTTTCAGTTTTTAAATATATTTAAATATAATTTAAATTGATTTTACACACTTTTTTTATCACTAAGCATTAATCGTATTGCGTATCGCATATCAAATTATTAGTTATCACAAAAAGCATTTTTCTTAAATATGTGTGTATGAAGGTGCTGCCTAAACCCCGCTTTCGCCTCTGACTCGGAGAACAGATGAGATGAAAGAGGCAGCAAAATGTTGGTGACAATTTTTATGTAAACACAATAGGCCTCACCAAAAATTATCGAGGTCATATCCATATTGTGCGATAAGTGATATATTGATGATTGCGACACGTCTTACAATTGCCCCATATCATCAGCGGTTTTTAAACAATTGGCCAATGTCCAATAGTGCAGATATTTGCTTTTATCGGCCTATACATCTGTGCATTCCTAGTGTGCATTTCTAACATTCTAGGAGCATAGATAACTTCTGTTTTGTCATCCAATATCCATCAGTCCCCTCTGAATCTGTCCTGCATTTGTTTTTCTGTTTCTGTTGTTTTCTCTCTCTAGCCTGCAGTCGGTTAGCTCTGGCTCTGGGTTTGATGGCACTGAATAGATCATTGGCCTGAGGACTGTGCGTTGCGTAATAGAGCAAAGCATCAGACCAAGCTGGATGCTTTCAGGCCAACATCCCTCCCTCCTTGCGTCTGTAACATCAGCTCACTACATGTACACACACCACATAAACACTGCCAGAGATCCAAATGCATCATAGCACTTGACACACAATTGCATTAATGAATGATAAGATAAACAATGTCTGATGTTGTCATTAATATAATTAAAGAATACATAAAAATAAATATAGGCAGAATACTCATTTTCAGTGACCTATTTCTTGTAAGATAAACATTGGTTACTAATGAACTGCAAAAACATGACAGCTTTGGCCTGACAGTGTTTTGAATTAAATAGAAACATGGCGATTCTGACATTTTAACACAATGACATTGATTGTTTAGAGTAGACATGCAAATCAAAAACCACATGGGGATATTGGACACACACACACACACACAAAAAAAAAGTCAAGCTATTTAATAACATGACTAACTCTAACTTGCAGCTTTGATCCATCTGGCATTTCATTATCTCCAACTTAAATATCAAGGGCTTGGGATACATACTGATCCAATGAATATACCGGTAACTAGGCATTGCATTTTAAATGTAAGGTAAGACTGAAGTGTCTTTGCATCCTACCAAAACATCTCATCCATTGGAACCTAATCATGTTCCTCACCTATTTTATTTATCGTTTACAATCTGTCATTTGATCCTGCTGCTTTTGACACCACAGGTATGATTTCAAAGAAAGCGAATGCATTTTAAGTCTACGGCAGGATTTTTCCTGAAATGGTCTTCGGGGGTGGCGGACCAGTCAAAGACACACAGAGTGCAAAGTACCTAACCCGAACTTGTGAACCCAGTACTGCCAATAAATCCAAAATGAATGCAAAGAAAGTTTGCAATATTAACTTATCCTGTTTATTCATTAAATAAAAAAGATTCACTGTCAGGACTGTCACAAAACTATTTGTTTATTTTTTTTTATTTAAAAATCTGTACATGTATATGTAAAAAGTCACTGAGTGGCTGATTTGAAAAGTTAGTAATAAAATGAACAACAAAGTAACATTACAGAAAAAGTGGCAGGTCTGTTATTTTGCATTTGCACTCCAACAATTACTGCACAGATCATTTGACAGACAGTATCAGATTGTTTTGTTCCCTCCATTTCTAATGGTTCAATTGCACATTTAAATATGGTTGTCAATCCAGAACTTTGCCATGAAAAATATATACAATATACAAAAAAGCGATCAAAGATCACTGCCATTATAATCATTGAAGTTGTCAATTACAACGCGAGGTACACAAAGCTGCACACAAAGCTGATAATCCTATTATAATCAATGAAGCCATCTACACTGTGCAATGCATCTCTTATTGACATTGTACTTATACTTTGATTATAATGAATGGATTCACAAGCGTGCAGAACTCATGCTGAAAGCTGAGAGGTGTTGTGTTTAAGTTAGTCTGAATACACGCATTTGATTGCATTCATGTGCTCAACAGACATGTCTGTGATTGGCTACAAAAGTCAACACTGCAAAAATGCATTGTAAATAGAAACCTTTGACGCTCTTCAGCCGGCTATCAGCAAGAGTTGGTGTGCAGAATGGCAGGTTCAAATAAACAAATAAAGACTCATTTTGGTAGCCACCAAACTGTTTTCAATGCAGAAAAAAAACCAAAAACTCAGTACCGGCTTTGTGTTGTTGAAGATGGCCATCTCTACTTACTTTAAAAGGGAAGTGGTAATTAAAGTGTAATTTCATCACTCTGTTCAAATCATTTCAAGAGCTTCCTGTCTTCCACATACATGCAGAAGTGGTACAATTGCATGCTGCTAAATGTTATAAAGATGTTTCTAGCGTGACATGCGTTAGCATTATCCACCCTCTTAAAACCACTATGGTCAGGATTTTAGATGGTTTCCGCCACCCAAATTGTGTCTAGAATATCTAGTTAAACAGGCAGAATGCCATTTGCTATTGGAGCAGGTGTTCAAAGGAATCTTAGCACAGATATGACTGACCAAATAGGCTATTTTTAGGATTATTTAAATAAAGGTCTATGCCAAACAAATTCTACTTTATAGAGAAGCAAGCTGGAGTAAGCTAAAGACAAGTTAACTTCTCCTGCTTTTAAATGACTTAATGACACAATATGAGCTCATCCTTTAGGGTGACTTATGAATAGGGAGTAGCTCCTGAACCCCAACGAAACCCCTAATATGCATTTTAAAGTGATGCATGCACAAATACATGCTCTCAGGGGCCTTTTACCATGAATTCAACTCAACCATTTTATACATCAGTTGTTATGAATCACAAAAACCTCCATATCGATCCAAGATATGACTCTCAAAGCTGGCATAGACTTTCAACTGTTGTACACCCAATGAATCATCAGTGGAATCAGAAGCCAGACCAGCTGGCTGAACAAAACTGCAGCCCACACTGCAGACTGTTGCTCACTGTTTCTCAGCTTTCACATGCACTTAAAAGATGCAAGATTCAATGTACAAAGCAAAATAGCCATGTAAACAAATGATGTACCAATGTAAAGTGATGCATGTACAATTGTAAAGTCAAACAGATTCAAAAAGTACTCATATAAACGGAGGCAATGCTCAAATATAAACAGATGCAGAAGTAAAAAGATGCAATGTATTAATGCAATGCAATAATATACACAAATGAAAAAAACTCAAAGTACCAAAGAAATGCAATGCAACAAAACTAAATGTACGCAATATACTTATACAATGTAAACAATGCTACTAATGCAAAGCGCCAAAGAGGTGCAATGCATAGATGCAAAGCACAGTAAAGAGATGCAATGTTATTCAAAATAGCAAAGTTATCAATGCACTAATGTAAACAGATGTCAAATAAACACAAATGCGCCGTCACTGTAAAAAGATGCAACTGACAAATGCAAGATGCAATGAACAGATGCAAAAGACAAATGTAAACAGATGCAATGGACAAATGTAAACAGTAGTGCACTAATAAAAACAGATTATGCACTGATGCATGCAAAAACATGTATTAGTAAATAAATGCAATGCATGAACATAAACAGATGCAAATCTAATGCAACAATGTACAAATGTAAAGAGGTACTAATATAAACAGATGCAACGCCTAAGTGCAAAGTACCAGTGTAAACAGATGCAATTCACTGATGCAGTGCAACATGAGGAAAGCAAAAGGTTTCTTACCTCCTCTAACACGCCGACTGTATTCCTGCAGCTCTGCAGGCGGGTGGTGAAGCTGGATGTAGTGGGGGAGTTGTAATCCTCTGTTGTTTCCGAGAGAAACTCCGACACCGATATTTGATCTGGCATCCTAAAGCGTGGGTTCGTCCAGAGAATAGATAGAAATGTGTGTTCAGACGACCGAAAGCATTAAAGGGAGAAAAACAAATCAACTTCCGAGGCCGTAGAGATGTTGAGCTAACGGTGCGCGAGATGCCTGCTGCAGCAGCACGCACAAAACAAACTACTAGCACGCGCTAAGCGATTCTGCCTCCAGAAAACTAAACGACCTGTTATTTTTGGGTTCGGTCGTTCCCCCGGGAGCTGGGATAGCACGCCGTTTCACCGCTTACCCCTCGAACATCAAGCTCAGAGTTGATCTGAGTTATTTAGTTGCGATTCCAACAGCACGCGCCGTGAAATGATGCCCACATAACGTTCCCCTACGTGATGTTTACGACCAAACACTGCTATTGTATTAGCGTCGAATTAAATAGCCGTGCGTGAGTGTCTGTGAATGCATTCATACTCCGCTGTTTGTCAAGCGCCTGATCGCTCCCTGCACTCAGATCGTGTGAAATGCGCAACGCGGAGAGTGTGTGACATCCGCGCACACACACACACACGCGCGCGCTCTGCTCTACATTCACTCACCCACCCCTCTGCGCATGCCTCTACTCTCACTAAACCCACTCACACAGGCTCCGTGGGCAGCAGTCCAGTGGTTTGCATCGTGTAGGCTATCTGTAAAATGGTATAAAGTGTATGTTTCTGACCTAGCTAGACTTTTGTGGGGAAACTCTTGATACATTTCACTACATTTTTATACATCGTCAAAAGTAACATTGTTAGAAAAGAGGCTAAATAAAGCATTTGTTGACTTCTAAAATGGAAAAGTTTCAACAGTAAAGTCTGTATAAAGTGTGTATAGAAATATGTAAATACACCAAAAAGTGAACGGAATCCTTAATTAGAAATGTACACTGTAAAAAATAGTGTGGTTATGATTAGACTTAAAGGGATAGTTCACCCAATTAGCCCCTCAAGACAAGAAGGTGAGTAAATCATGGGCTATTTTTCATTTTTGGGTGAACTATCCTTTAAGATTCAGTCATAGCTCAGTTTCTGCATATAGGCTAGCCTACTGTAAATACAACCTGTTAAACCTATTAAAGCAACTAGAATAGGCCTAAATAAATTACAATTAAATGTTCAAAATTTCCAGTCAAAGTGAAACAAACCCATGTTTTTACACTATTCCACAATGAAATTGTCATTCTTTGTTTTATGACAGATTTCGCTGTAAAACTAGCCTATAGGCCTGGAGTATCTTACTGTACGAATAACTGATATATTACTGTAATCTTGCCATTTTACAGTGTGTGAATTTTAAAACGGAATACACGTGTATTAGTTGTACTAATTTTGTAATAAATCGTCAATTTGAGTTTGACTATGTTTGTTTACGTAAGTATTGTTAATGTAACAAGTGCGACTTCTACAGGTCAAATGGTGAAATGCATGTAAAATTTACTCGATGCATAGTTATCATAGTTATCAGTTATCACACATTTAGAGATTAGAATAGACCTTCTATTAATATATTTAGTTTTAAGACGTTTGATCACTAATATATCAAAAAGCAGAACTCCTTACCGGTTCCATATAGGTTCCTTAGAGGAAAAACTAAGACGAGAGGATGAGGATCTCATGACTTCAGTGTGTAGCTTTAATGGGAAAAACACAGATCATATGGGATGAGCTCTTTCTTTACATATTTATCTTTATTTACATTCCTAACCGTATATGCATATATTCATTTAATTCTAAAACAAACAAATCCGACTTAACCCATTCAAGCTCATCGTCAGAATGAATAAAAGAAAATCAGTTATATTTTTCATAATTTGCTTTATGCTCTAGTTTTTTGTACTTGATCTATTCTTAATACATTTATGAGGACTTGCCATACAAGCAATAGCTCAAAGAGATTTGCAACGACATGAAAAATGCAATAATATATTTTACCTCAACAGAAATAATAAATATGCTATAGTGCTCACCAAGATTATTGTCTCGCTGCCATCCTCTCTTCAGTGAGTTTAGTGGGTGTTCGGATACTATCTGCCCATGGGTCCCTTCTCGGAGAGGAAGGGAGAAGCGACCATGTGTGCTGAAAAATAGCCTGTTACAATGGCTACAGGATCCAGAACCTAATGACTCAGGAACTACGGAAATCCAGGAGACCTGGGACAGGAAATGTGAGATCTGTGTAAACATGTGCCTGCTCAAGTGAAGTACCCTCATGCTCAGACAAAGTGATATACCACACATGGCTGTGTTAGATGGGGAGCAAAGGGTCTCACTTGACTCAATCAATATTAAAAAACAATATTAAATTCAGTATTTAAAAAAAAAAAAAGTATTTCAGGTTAGATTATGAACTGACGCATGCATTTGTACCAATAGAGTTTTATATTATAGTAGTTGCATAGGCCTTGAGGATTTGGTACTTTCATGAAAATCATGAAGATAAATCCCATTGTGATTCATTGCACATCACATTTAGTACCGATTTTATTCTTTTCTCAAATGAAGCCACTCAAATACATTGGTATTTTGTCTATTTTCCAGTCTGTAGTGGCTATGTGTCATTTTCCAGTTTTTTCAGTGGGTTACTATTTCTTTAAAAGGGAAACACAGTGATTCCAGCCAGAAAGATTTATTTATAAAGCCAAGATGATAACACATGTCATCTAAAGAGGAACTGCTGAGGCTAAGGGGTTCCTGGAACCTGTAATTTTCCGACAGTTTTATTGGGAAGTACCATAGTTAAAAGTAAATGTTTTGTCTATGCTGACTCAGACGGGATAGGGGACAAGGGTGGGGAACTGGGGGTCAGGGGAGGTTGTCTCTGGATATTTTCTCTGAGCTTGGCAGTTATGTAACTTTGGCTATTCACCAAATAAACAAAGACTTGGCCATTAAAATGCTGATTTGAGTTAAAATTTATAGTTTTGCTATTTTGTAACAATTGGGGGAACAATTTTTGAGGGAACGCAAACATTTTGCAAGCGAATTCAGTTTCTCTGAGATACGCAAACGTTTTGCGATTACTCGAGATGAATCGTGTCCAAAATTAAAGTCTGTGTTTACATAATATATGAGTGTGTACTGTGTATAATTATTATGTATATTTGAATACACATACCCTATATTGCCAAAAGTATTGGGACACCCCTCCAAATCATTGAATTCAGGTGTTCCAACACTTCCATGGCCAAAGGTGTATAAAATCAAGCACCTAGGCATGCAGACGCTTCTACAAACATTTGTGAAAGAATGGGTCGCTCTCAGGAGCTCAGTGAATTCAAGTGTGGTACCATGATATGTTGCCACCTGTGCAATAAGTCCATTCATGAAATTTCCTCACTACTAAATATTCCACAGTCAACTGTTAGTGATATTATAACAAGTGGAAGCAATTGGGAACAACAGCAACTCAGCCAAGAAGTGGTAGGCCACGTAATATCAGAGCGGGGTCAGCGCATGCTGAGGCGCACAGAAGTCACCAATTTTCTAAAAGTGAATTGCTACAGACTTCCAAACTTCATGTGGCCTTCAGATTAGCTGAAGAACAATGTGTAGAGAGCTTCATGGAATGAATTTCCATGGCTGAGCAGCTGCATCCAAGCCTTACATCACCAAGTGCAATGCAAAGCGTGGGATGCAGTGGTGTAAAGCACACTGCCACTGGGATCGCAGTGGAGACGTGTTCTCTGGAGTGACGAATCACACTTCTCTGTCTGGCAATCCGATGGACGAGTCTGGGTTTGGCGGTTGCCAGGAGACAGTACTTGCCTGACTGCATTGTGCCAAGTGTAAAGTTTGGTGGAGGGGGGATTATGGTGTTGGGTTGTTTTTCAGGGGTTGGGCTTGACTCTTTAGTTCCAGTGAAAGGAACTCTTAATGCTTCAGCATACCAAGACATTTTGGACAATTCCATGCTCCCAACTTTGTGGGAACAGTTTGGGGATGGCCCCTTCCTATTCCAACATGGCTGCGCAACAGTGCACAAAGCAAGGTCCATAAAGACATGGATGAGTGAGTTTGGTGTGGAGGAACTTGCACAGAGTCCTGACCTCAACCCGACAGAACACCTTTGGGATGAATTAGAGCGGAGAATGCGAGCCAGGCCTTCTCATCCAACGTCAGTGCCTGACCTCACAAATGCACTTCTAGAAGAATGGTCAAAAAATC
Source organism: Paracanthobrama guichenoti (assembly GCA_018749465.1). Lineage (NCBI taxonomy): Eukaryota > Metazoa > Chordata > Actinopteri > Cypriniformes > Gobionidae > Paracanthobrama > Paracanthobrama guichenoti. The sequence continues at coordinate 15,666,993 of CM031966.1, read as the reverse complement.
ACATAAACACACTCCTAAACCTTATGCAAAGCCTTCCCAGAAGAGTTGAAGCTGTTATAGCTGCAAAGGATGGGCAAACTCCATATTAAACCCTACGGATTAAGAATGGGATGTCATTAAAATTCATGTGCATGTAAAGGCTACATACATGTATATAGTTAAGAACTATATATATATATATATATATATATATATATATATATATATATATATATATATATATATATATACTGTTTATATCATTTATATTATATATATAAATATTATATATACAGTATATGTAAAAAAATGCTTATATATATACATGCATGTGTGTATAATAATTATACATAATAATATATACATGCATAATAATTATACACATGACAGTACACACTCATATATTATGTAAACACAAACTTTTATTTTGACAGCACTAATCAAAATATCATTTTTCCACCCATCTCATATTTTTCCATCACCATGACCCCCACAGGCCCCGGTGGCTAATTGTCGAAGATCTCTGTTGATACCTACATACATACAGACCATTACGAACAGTCTGAGAAGTATGGGAATACTTGAATTGCTGCTTCCGTCAGTTTTCCAGATATGGAATGTTTCCTCAAATGTCTGGGCTACAAAACAATAATAATTTAAAAAAATAGGCTACTAATTCACATTTGATATTTAAGGTGCATACAACAGGGCAATAACTTGATGTGAGAGTTTGGAAATAAGGATATGTTAAATATATCATGGACAATACACAAATCATAATGTAAACTTACTCAAAAAATGTAAAACAGAGAAACATGGTACAGTTCTCTGGTTTTCATTTGTTTTAACTTCCTTTTAACTTGTGGGCTCCTATCCACTCACAATCCACTCACAATGATTTACAAAACACTGCTATCACCATCAAAGAATGCTGAGATTGTGGCTAATCAATACACTGCAGAGTTATGGGTAGAGAGTGCCCGTGCATTGATTTTAATATGCCAGAGATCTACAGTGGAGTGGAAAATGTTTCTGTAATTTTAGAGGTCCTAATGGACTATAGATTTATCCTGCTGTTCTACACCTCTAGTTTATAACTGATTTTTGTTTACAGTATATGGCAAGTGAAATCTGTCAGACTGAATATTTTGTCCTCTTTGTTTTACGATTGTATTATTTTATGTTCTGTATTGCTTAACATTGTTTTTAACCGTTTTAATGTTGCAAATTATATTCAGATAAATGTAGAATAAAATACTATTAATAATCAGAAGTCCTGTCTGTGATTTATAGATTATGACAATAAAATCCCTGTCAATATTTTGATACCTTATGTCACCACCTTGTGGTGGTGTATAAGCTGCAAAGGGCAAGATCATAATAAAATAAAATAAAATAATAATAAATAAAAAAATGTATGTTCTTCTTGACTGACACATCTCTTCTGAGATGTAAGATGATGGAAACACTAATTATATAATACAAAATAAGTCATTTTGAAGATAATAAAAGAGTCCAGTTCAACCTGTTGTTAAATGTATCTCACCTACAGCAAAAATAAAATGTTGAATCGAAGATTAAAAATCTTGGTACTAAAAAATATGCAGCAAAGATTTAGAAGCATTATGTGATGATAAATATATCTGACTATAAAAACTAAATTATTAATGATAGTAAAATTAGCAAAATAGTAAAAGTGTTTTAAGCCTGCTAATGGATTAAAAATCTGCATAGACCTTTTGGTGGAACAGAATCTTATAAAACAGTCATAACAATGTTTTTGAATTAAAACCATACTGTATGTAATCAGTAACTCATCATTAATGAGTGAATGCACACAAGTTTTATACATTTGAATGTTACCATGTTTTACCATGCTAATTACTTCATTTACTATGTTTTTATTAATAAAAATACATTCTTTGTCATTTAAAATTTTTCAAGAAATATAGCAAAAATCAGTGTGGTGTAAGAAAAAAAAATTATATATATATATATATATTTTTTTAATCAACATTTATGACACCAATATATTAATATTACCTTACAATATTACTATAATATTACTTGTATTCAAACTAAATACATTCACTTATACTTTTACTTTCATATGAAAAACAATTGTTAAAGAATTTTTGTGTGTGAATGTGCGAGCAAACAAAATGCGGCCAGTAGGAAGGAAAAAGAGGCTCAATGTATTTACAGAAGTAATTTGAGACTATAATAGTTATAATATAACTAATAGACAAAAAAAAAAAAAAAAAAGAAGCATAAATCCATGTGTAAAGCCACAGTTCACCTTCGGGTCACAAAAGGTGTAACAATTTAGTTTAAATGGTTATATCGCTTACATTTTTTGTAAAAGAAAAACGTTTTTACAAACTTCAAGTTTCATCTTCATACTAAAAACTAAAAAATATATTTATATGTACTTCTTCCAGGTCAAAACAGAACAGGAGGATATATGTTTATTATTATTAAAAAAAACAACTACAATAGTAATTATATTATATATATAAAATGTAAAAAAATTATTTGGTAAAACCGACGCTAACTGCAACTTATCTGTTGATGTCAAAAGTGAACCATAAAGGGAAGCATTATATCGGCTATTGAAAGACTTGATGAAAAACCGCTCATGATAAGAAAAGGCCACACAGACATCTGGGAAGGATCTTTTTATGGCTTTCAGAAATGTCAACAGATCTAAAAAAGGAATGCATTCATGTAAATCAGTTAATAGAAGTCATTTAAGTTCCATAAGAACTCAAATATTCCTAAATAAAAACAGTGATGATATTCATAGTGCTCATAACAAGACTACTAAGCAGCTTCAGTTTCAGGAGGAAACCATTTGTAACGACTTTCACTTGACAGAACGTAATCAAATAAAACATTTAGAAAGAAAAAAAAAAAACATGAGAAAGAAAACGTCACAGCAATCCTAAAACAATCAGTAACTTCAAGGTAATGAAAATATTTCATATACACTAAGAAAATAATATCATTAGAAAACATTCAAAAAATATCACTAGAAAAATTCCTTATATATATAAGGACTGGGAACATGTTTTGGAAACACCTAAAACAGCAGCTAACTAAAACTTAACATTGTTTTTGACCATTAATAAATCTATAATAACCATCACCATCGTAACTAGCCCATGCTATATTATAATGACTGCGACAGACTCCTATCTCTGATAACTGTACTAGTGCATTCGTTGAGGCACTTTATAAGCTATTAATTAGTGCAAATAATTTATGAGTGAGGAGTGATTCTGTTCTACTACTGTACATCAATTTTCTCTACATCTGATATAATAATTTAAGGAGACGGGTGATTCAGTCAGTGTGTAACTATAGTAGTGCTATGCTTTAAATCAGTAGTACAGTACTGATTAACTTACACAAATTTTACTTTTGATACTAAACATTTTTGGTTCTTATCTGTTCTAGGTTGAGAAGTATAAGCTACAGGGACATTTGCTAACTGTAAACCCTACAAACCTGAAGCTGCTTGGACTGGTGGACTGATATATGGGTATTTGACTAATAATTTAGGCACAATTACGTGCAGTGGAACTGAGGTAATGAACACAGCAGTACTGGAATGGTTCACACGGCATTAGTCATTCACTCCTTCAACCAAACCTGCAGAGATAGGAAAACAAAGACATTACATCATACAAATGCAATGCTGCATCATGCAAAAGATCACTATGTTACAGTACCGAACTAACTTTCAACATTGTAACAAACAACAACATGATACTATGACATGATGTAAGAGGAAATTAATTCAAGCTTTAATTAGAACCAAAGTCCAGGAGGAGGAAAATTATCCTTCAAACACACCCGAATAAACAGAACAGCACTGTGAATGCTATTGTGTATTATATGCTATGAGATAAACTCACTCTGTGGAGGGTCCACGTCCATGGCCCGCAGCGAGTTGCAGGAGCCGTTCTGTTTGGGTCTAGCACCAAGCTCCCTGTTCTCTTTCACTGAATTGGTGTTCAGACTCTGAGTTTGACTTTGTGTTTTAGTTTCATCCTCCTTAAGAATGAAGTAACCACCTTCTTCAGCTACAATCTTCTCAACCTTCTCCATCAGCTGAGGCAGCTGCGGGTGCTCGCCAAATATATAGTTATTGATGACGTGGTACCTCTTCTTACACTTGTCCACCACCCACTGAAGGTCACGACCTTCCCTTCGTATATGCCTTTCTATGGACTTGTCCTTCAAAATCTCTGCCCAGGTGAACACCACCAAGGTGTGCTTCCACACGTCCTCTCCAAACAGCGCCAAGTTCTCCTCTATACGAGCCCGGTCCGTTTCGGTGAACATGCCCACCGGTATGACTAGCAGGAATGCGTGGGGTCCAGGTGGGCACATACTTACACTTCGGACCATCTCCTGCTGGTAGTCTGCTGGTGTGATCTGGGCTGAAAACCAGCCAGGAGTGTCTACTACTGATACTTTGCGCCGATCCACCTCGGTTTCGCGCTTCACAGAGAATTCAGCGGCACGCTCCAGACGAAACTCTTCACGCCCCAGGATGGTGTTGCCGGTTAGGCTTTTCCCAGGCCATCTCCAGCCCAGCAGGATCAGACGGAGCTCTGGGAGACGGTTGGCCTCACGGGCGGCTGCCGCCAAACGTTTCTGTTCCTCAGGGTCGAGTTGGTCATCAGCTGTAGGGAACCAATACAACACATTTAGGGGTCAGAAATGGTATCCTCTGTCTTACCAACCCCTGGCAAATTAGGGGTTGGTAAGACAGAGGATATAAACGTGTACAACCTTTACACCTTTACTAAAACGGGTTTATTGTTAAAATATTGTCCACCACCTGAAAATGTTTAAGCTGCTACTGTTATATTGTGCATTTTAACATGGCTTAAATACTGTTTTGACTAATCAGCATCCAGCATTTGTTATTATGTGAATGGATAATAACTGAATGGATTTGAAAAAAAATCTTTTTATACAAATTGCTTTAAAACATTAAAACATCTAACTGTCTTGCACAAATGTTTTAATAGTAGTATAAACTAAATATGGAAGCTTGTTTCTGCCATAGAACAAAAAATAAAGGTAATTGTGGGGAAAAAGTAAAAAAAATAAATAAAAAAAAAAACAAGTTAACAGTAATTCTCTCACAATTCTGCAATTATGACAGCCTTTTTTGTTTGTTTTTATGTTTCTGTTTTTATTGAGATATAACCACACATTTCTGACTATAATACGCAATTGCAAGTTTATATCTCGCGATTCTGAGAAAACAAGTCAGAATTGCAAGATATAAACTCAAAACTGCGAGAAAAAGTCAGCATTGTGAGATAAAAGTCGGTTACCTTTTTATTTTTTATTCAGTGGCAGAAACAAGCTTACATATTTAGTTTATACTACTATTAAAACATTTGTGCAAGACAGTTAGATGTTTTAATTTTTTTTTTTTTTTTTATTCAGTAAAGGCAATTATATTGTGAAATATTATTGCAATTTAAAATGACCGTTTTCACTTTTAATATATTTTAAAATGTGAATTATTCCTGTGATGACAAAGCTGAATTTTCAGCAGCCATTACTCCAGTCTTCAGTGTCACATGATCCTTCAGGAATCATTCCAATATGCTGATATGGTACTCAAGAATCCTTTCTTATTAAACGTACTTGTATTTATGGGGATTATTTAATGAAGGTTAAAAAAACAAACAAACAAAAACGTACTGACCCCAAACTTTTGAAAGACCGCATATAGGTTTGCTTATATTATTATACATAATAATTAAAATATTATTGAAAGACTTTTGAATATATTGATAACTGGGACAAGACAATAAGACATACAGTATATGTCAAACAAGCATTGCACAGAATGGATTTTCCCAGTGATGTAAACTTGAAAGTACAGGGTGTTTTATAATAAAAGTGATCTTATGACATAGTTTCTCCATCATGCTTGAGCAAGGAGGAAACAGATGACATTATTATTCACCTAAACTGCCAAGCAACATAACTAAAGCAAAACAAAACACCTATTGCTATAAAAACTTGCTATTTAGAGATTGAATGTAACTTTGAACAGGCTTTCACCCAAAGTACACTAAATGAGTGATGATGGACTAAATGGTGTTTATATGTAAATCAGTCACTGTAAACGACTCTTTAATATAGCATATTTATTAGTAACGAATAACTAGTTTTCACATGTTTTCCATCGTGAGAGGGTCTGTTTTCTGTCGTGACTTTAGTCCACCTGTGAGCGTCATACCTCTCTGAATGGGCAGCGGAAACAGTGAGACGTGTCATATTCACCCGACACACTCACTCACCGGCAACAGTAAAGCGCACAAAGCCAACTTAAAGTATGGCTGTTGCGTTATAACTTATAAACCCTGTTCAACAATATACTTTAAAACAACTTACCAGTTGAATGTGTTGGTCTGTTTGAACTCATGACGAGGCGTCTTTGTAACTTTAGTCGTGTCAGTAATCCGGGAGAAAAAGAGCGATTTCCTGCTTGCTTCTTGAAGGGCGCGGGAGGGAGATGTTCAATTCGGAAACGAGTCTTTCAATCGGATCTTTTCAATGAATCGGTTGAACCATAGTTGAACAGGTCTCTTGAGAAAACAACTAAGAACGGTCTGACCAAGATGTTGCAAATAAAATACGGAAATATGACCTGATTGTATGACTGTTTATCAACACAGAGATGGAAATTACAGTATTTTGTAATCGCAAATTATATTATGGTTTACTGTTTGTTTTATGAGCTTATCATTGCTAACCAGAACTTCATGGCAGTGTACATTACAATAAACACTAATAAAAACGTAATAAACAATATGACTCAAATTAATTTACTTTAGCGTTTAAGCGACCACATTATAAGATGACGTAAAGAACCCATAGACTGTAAAAGGAAGAACCACATAATCAGTTATTGAACAGGTTTTTAGAAACAAATGATTTGAAAGAACCGATTCAAAACGAGCTGGACTTCCCATCACTAGCGGGAGGCGTGTGAGCGCATCTAGACTTAAAAACATGAGCGTTCACTTCAGACCATAGAAGTGTATACGTAGAATACACTTGACTGCTTCAGACACGCCGGCGCGCCCGCCATCTTGGAACGGTCTACGTGTCGTCAATCACAAGAATCATGCCATAACATTGCGCAGCTTCTGGTTGTGAAACCGCCGGTATTTATATTCCTGAAGAAATGGGATAACCGTTCACAGGTGAGAATGTGTTGGTTTGTGTTATATATGTAGTAACTCAATATTACAAGTTTTAAGTACTATGGTACATAGTTTACTTTTATTATGGTTACAGATACAGATATACATACCTACGGTTGCTGACGCTCTGTCAAATTGTTCTCGAATGTTCACAGAAAGGCTTTGCCCGTTCCAATATGGCGGACGGATTACGTAAGAAGAAACAGCCGCTAATGAGGCAGCTATATATACACTATGGATCAGACAAGCGCTGTTCTTTTTTAAAAAACATTGTACTTCCAAGGTTACTATAATTACTAGAAACAATTTCGCCTTATCAGCACGACCTTTATTTGAACTGCCAAGCAGATATTTTTGACATAATTGCCGTTTTGGAATATAACTACTGTAATTGCAAATGTGTGTCAAAACCAAGACTTTACAACATTGATTAAAACATTATAAAAAATAAAAAAAAAAGAATAATAATAATAAAAACGCTCTTAAATTATGTTTTTGATATGTAATTAATTTGATCTGTAAAGTTTATTTTCATGAAAACCCCAGTATTTTACATTTACATTTAATTAAAAATTTACAGTTTAACATCCTTCACTCATAAATTGCTACTATTTACACCAGGTTGCCAGCAAAGTAATCCTTCATCTTAAAAATCAACACATAACAAAATAATTAGTTTTAATACAATATACAAATGTTTAGCTTAATTTTTCTACCCCCTTTTTTTTTTTATTTTTACAAAAAGCTCTTGCAATTATTTGCAGGTTGTAGAGCTAAAAGTGTAAGTGAATGAAAAGTAGAAAGAAGAAAGTGTTTGTTTGTGCACTGCTGCTTATGAAGCCCAGGCAGCCAACCTCTTCATATCATGATCATCCTCCACTCTCTTCTTGGAGGCTGAAAGAATGAAACAACAGACATTTAGATGAAGCTAGGACTGTATAAACGGCTGATCTTTTGCTGAATTTTAAAGGGTTTGCAGATACTGAATATGTGGGTGTCTTTGTATACTTACTTGCATGGTGGCTTGGTCTTGTGCTAGGCAGTTTGGTGGTTGGTGCACTTGGTAATCTGCTCATATTCTTCATACTTTCTTCTAGTTCTTCCTGTTCCAACTCTGCCAGTTCTGCCAGCAATTCATCCTTTAAAAACATAAAAATAAGTACAGAGCACTTCATAAACTGAAGTAAACAAACTACACAGCTAAAAATAAATAACCAGAAACATAAAAAAAAAAAAAAAAAAAAAAGAGTACAAAACTGCATTTGCCGCTAATAAATAAATATATATATATATAAAAACAACAACATAAAAATTAACGGAAAAAAAAAGAGAAAAAATCAGGGTTAATCTAGGACTCTCTAACCATGAGGTATTGTTTGCTCCTAGTGCAATAAATATTATTTTGGTTTTCCATGATTAACGTAATTTGGTTATAACATTAATCATAAATCATTAAAAACTCACTTCAAGAATAAACACACCATCTGTACATTATTGTACAGTGCATCCGGAAAGTATTCACAGTGCTTCACTTTTTCCAAATTTTGTTACAGCCTTATTTCAAAATGGATTAAAATTATTATTTTCCCCAAAATGTTTTGGACAGTTTCTCCCATTCTTCTTCGCAAGAATTCTCAAGCGGCATCAGGTTGGATGGGGAGCGTCGGTGCACAGCCATTTTTAGATGTTCAATCGGGTTCAAGTCTGGGCTCTGGCTGGGCCACTTAAGGACATTCACAAAGTTGTCTCATAGCCACTCCTTTGTTATCTTGGCTGTGTGCTGTCTGGGGTTCAGAGCACTCTGGAGCAGGTTATCATCAAGGATGTCTCTGTACATTGCTGCAGTCATCTTTCCCTTGATCCTGACTAGTCTCCCAGTTCCTGCCGCTGAGAAACATCCCCACAGCATGATGCTGCCACCACCACTGTAGGGATGTTATTGGCCAGGTGATGAGCGGTGCCTGGTTTCCTCCAGACATGACGCTTACCATTCAAACCAAAGAGTTCATTCTTTGTTTCATCAGATCAGAGAATTTTGTTTCTTCAATCAAGTTGTAGAAACATCTCAAGGATGATCAATGGAAACAGGATGCGCCTGAGCTCAATTTTGAGTGTCATGGCAAAGGCTGTGAATATTTATGTACATGTGATTTTTTCATTTTTTATTTTTAATAAATTTGCAAAGATTTCAAACAAACTTCTTTCACGTTGTCATTATGAGGTAGTTTATAGAATTGAGGAAAATAATGAATTTAATCCATTTTGGAATAAGGCTGTAAAAATGTGGAAAAAGTGAAGCACTGCGAATAATTTCCGGAAAAATACTGTTTGTATTTTTGTATGCATCTTGAACTCACCTATCCAAGCAGCTGTTTGCACCCAAAAATACCTTTACACAACAATGTACTAAAAGTGGAAAAGGGTTTCCTTTGTGTTTTTCACGTACAGATTCCCATTCACACAGATCTGTAAAAACGACTAAAAACACTGTATTCTGCATGCCAGGTCAGTAGTTGTTACTTTATAAAGAAACACTTTGCGCCTAAAGACTGTCACTGAACATGTAATATGCATGTGCATGACATCACCACTTTCACAAATTCATGTTTTTGTTGTTTACAAGGAGACGTGAGTGGTATTGTTTTTAAAAAAAGTTTTAAAAAAGTTTTCAGATTTTAAATTGAAAATGGGATCATGTAAATGGACCCTAAGACAATAGATGATCATGGGTGCTTAGAACCATCACTTCACCATTATAATGAGACGAATTCATTAATGAAAACATTACACCATAGCCCATAGCTGTTTCTCAAGACTTTTACCTCTGTAAAATTAGGCATTGGCAACAACTAGGTAATGACGTTGATAGACTATTTATTATTACTCATTAAGGTAATGGAATTGCTAAATTGGATTAATTTGGACGGTGTGTGTTGCTTTAATAAGGGGAATTTTAAAGCTTCGTATCAGGAAAAACATACATTTAGGGCCTGATCAGACAGAACGCGTTTTTTCAGTGAGATGCACCTTTTTTAAATAGTTTTCTGTTGGCAGTGAATGCGTTGCGCGCCGTTTATGTGCCCCGGGGCGCCTCGCATTTTTGAAGTTGAAAAAATAAATTTAAAAAAATCAACTCGGAGTGACGTCATTGCGTTTTTTTTCCATTGTCCAATCAAATTAATGGAGAGGCGGGCCTTCCATTGTAGTGACTGTTACCTTGATTAGACTGACAGGACAGCTGAATCGGGGGTTTCCTAGCAACATGCACCACACTGCTATTTTCTAAATTGAAAAATGTCAACCAATAAAAGGCAGTGCGGTGCGCCTCGCATTTTCAAACATGAAAAACGCGTTCTGTCTGATCGTGTAATAACGACTGTAATAACGATTCCGTCGACTTCTATGGTTGGAGTCGACTCTAAAAAACCTGGAATTGAACACCCCTATTTGGAATATATACCTCATCAAACTGATCACCAAAAGGTTTTGAGATGGCATCACTGATCTCCTGAGCTACTTCCTGTTGTTCTGTAATGTCCTGCATGAGGGTGTCAATATTATCCAGATCTCTGAAAGTGAGAGAAACAGAATGATTGATTATTTGATGATATTTGCTCACATATATAAGGCTATCCAACAGTCATTTATCTTCATTATACAAAATATTTTACTACAGAACTCTGTAGTATTGTAGTAATGATCAATCAAAAAAAAATCAAGTATTCATGAGAACCGTAAAATAAGCAATGTTTTTTTTTTTTTGTGAATAATTGATAATGTAAAGTACAGCAATAGTTGCTTTCATGCAGTTGTAATTACCATAATTATGAAATTTCAACTTGTAAAAAGCGTTCACGTCCTCATAGAGCTCGTAATTACAACTTTTTGGTATTTTCAGACAGCTCCTATTTGTACCAGGTGACTGCTGTACCACCTGACAGCTGCATATTCATTTAGGCATTGATAGTGTTGCGATAGAAATGCACAATTCGCAGTCTGAGGACGTGAACAGCTCCGAGTAGAACGTCACGTGTTGTAATTACGGTAATTACGGTAATTACGACAGGGCGTGAATGCAGCAAATGATGACACGCACATGTTCTGGTGAACCGCTTTGATGGCATTAGCTGCATAACCCATGTTCTTCAGAACCTCTGTGTTTGTGGTGGCATTTTCAAGGGACTCTCGCTGGAACTCAATAGTGGACAGGGTCCCGTCGATCTGCGTCAGCTGTAGCTCGAAACGTTTCTTCCTCTTAAGAGCTTGAAGTGCAGCTGAGGAAAAAAAAATAGTGTGGTCATAAACAACAAATCAACAACAAAAGGAAACAAAAGAAACTGAATTTCTTGTGAAAAACAAATTCGGGAATTAATTGATAAGGATGGATAAAATTTGACACACAAAATTACTTGTAGGTTTACTTTTGTAAATTAAAGATCAGATAAGCTCATAGAAGTTGACCTAAGACAAATGAAGAAGAAAGTTAAATTATTGTTTGACTACACATGACCAGGAAGAGGCGACGAGAACATTTTTCCAGCATTCTGAGGTAGAACCCAGAAGCGCTGCACTGTGTTTACAGTGTGAACAGTATAAGAGACTGACATGGAAGAGACAAAATTGTTGAACAAAGTCGTTATTTTTGTTTGTTTTTTGTGCACAAAAAGTATTCTTGTCGTTTCATGACATTAAGGTTGAACCACTGTAGTCACATGGAATATTTGAATGATGTCTTTACTAACTTTCTGGGCCTTGAAAGTTGCAATGATGTTGCTGCCTATGGGTGGTTCAGAAACCTCTCGGATTTCATCAGAAATATCTTCATTTGTGTTCGAAGATGAACGAAGGTCTTACGGGTTTGGAGCGACATGAGGGTGAATTAATGACAAAAATAATTTTAGGGTGAACTAACCCTTTAAATTATATATATATATATATATATATATATATATATATATATATATATATATATATATATATATATATATATATTTTTTTTTTTTTTTGAAATTTTTTTTTTGAAATGAATGCTCAACCCTTGATGTAAAATCCATGCTCATGTTAATGCACAAAGGGACAACTGTAAATGAGGCGTGTCCAGATGAACTGCATGTTTTAGGTGCAATAGCTGGGCGTCACACCACATAAACAAAAGCCACGTTTCACATACTCACATTACATATTTCAGTAGGGTGTTGCTACACTTTCAAAAGGCAAATTATATAACCAACAGTTTGCTCTTAATATCATAGTTTATAATAAAAACAAAAACAAAATGAATTTTCATTATTATTGCTATTTTCAAGTGCATATCGTACTGTATATTTTTAAATAAAATGAAAATCCATCATAAAAAAATAATTGCATGTTTAAAACTTTAATATCTAAATAAAGAGTGGAATAAACCATTGTGTAACGTTATTTGTTTGTGAAAATTATTTTTATAAATCTTCACAGTTCTGGTGTCATTTTCACCACAACAAACCTCTTTTTCAAAAGTTGTTGTACTCGTTTACAAAGACAACAAAAGCATGGTTGAAATAAATATGGGAAAAAATGAAATATTAGGCTACTTGTGATTACAATATTTTTAGTGTGCATCATTATTTGTAATCTTATCAAGACAAACGCGGCTCTTTTATTCAAAACGTCCTTTCCATCGCTGCCACGAACTTCCAGGGATACAAAAAGATAAAAATGACTTCTCTTATCTCTCTGAATTATCGTATGATGTAAAGTCCACATGGCCAAACGTGCTCGTAGAAGCAGAAAGACCCTACATACCTCTCTTGTTTTTGGTTCCATTCTTCTTGGCAATGTTAATCTCCTGCTCGATTCTGCTCTCCAGGTATTCCTGTTTTTTAGTTAACATGGCCTCGGTCTCTCTCAGTTTGTTGATGGCCTCCTGTGGTGATGGACCAGACCGGGACCGGTGCTTAGATCTAGAACTAGATCCAGAACTAGAACTGGGTCTGGAGCTAGATGAGCTTGAAGAGTTCACTTTAAACAACTTTGAAATTTTACTCATTTTTATTCGAAGGTATAACGTAGCTTGTAATTGTAATTAAAGATCCACAGAGCTTAAAAATGTACGCAGATAGGATCGCGAGAGAAAGTGGCAATTCCTGACAGTCTGCTTTTCAGAGTCAATTCAAAACACCAACACAAGCCAACGTTCTCTTCCTGAAATTCAACACTTGTGCGGACGTAAATTGCCTCACCACAAATGTCTCCGGAGACACGCCCATTGAAATAGAATTAGCCGACAGAGCGGTCACAATGGGCGGGCAAGGCGTCTTCATGGGCGAGGTATAAATAATAATTCCTTTATTGTGAGTATTTCCTCAGTGGATGATTCGACACTCAGCACTGGTATAATCCAGTCGAATGACACAGTAGACAGAAATAGTCAAAATAAACAAACGAAATATTCTAATATTCTATAGTTTCTAATATTCTTTATTCCATGATTCAATATTTTGGTGGTATCTAGATTAAGCAAACAAAGTGACCAATATCATAGCCATCTAATTAACTTTTTTTTTATTATTCAACAAAAACAGGAAACATTTTAGCTAACACATTCATATTTAACTTCCATTGTGAAGTCATTAACCATTAAATGGACAGAAACATTAAAGTATTTCAGATATGTTATTTTCCAACATAAAGACCCAAATAATATTTCATGTCTTATTCAAAATATTGCTTAAATGCTTTACAGTTTGTATCTCTCATGAAAATAGCAAAAGATTAGAAGATTGTTTTAAACTTTTATTGTCTTTTACTTGAAGACACAACAGTGACACAGAAACAAGCAATGTAGGAAACACAGGTTCTCCAGATAAGTGATGATCAGTTACATAGTGTTGCTCTAATGTGATTTCTTTTGTTACTGTTGTGCGGGTTCGAAATCAATGCAGGATAGTCTAAAAAAAGAATATCAAATGCCCATAAATTCAAGATATGACTGCAAAAAGTACTTGTATGAGATCTTGTTTTTTATATTATAATAACATAGTAGGCCTATATTAAGCAATATCACAAGAGCAAGAGAGCTGTTTTTACAAATATGAGCGTGACTGCAAATGTGATATTGATTTTATACAAACGTTCAATAAACAAGTTAATATTTGAGTGACTTACATTTTAGACACTTGGGTCCTCCTCGAAATCAGGTCTTAACTATAATTAGTTAGTATATACAAATTATATTAATTTGAAAATATGCATAGCTTACTATATAATGCATACAAAAACACATTAGTGCATAACAAAACCAATTGAATGTAATTTCTTACATTGGATTAACTTTTAATTAATAAATAATAATAATAATAATGAATAATTGAACATCATTAATTAGTTTTATTTATAACTGAAATATTTGGACATTTAACACAATTTAACACAATTACAGTAAAGATGATTGAAAATATATGTAGGGTAAGTGCAAATGTGTGTATAAACTGCTATCAGGCTAATCGCTTATCTGTATGATATGCTAGTACATAAGCTAACTAATACAGACATAAATGGTCATTATAACATAGTTGAAACAGCATTCATCATAACATGATTTTGTAGGAATTGTTATCAGGTGCTAAAGAGCAATTTGAACCAATAGGATCGGGGTCCTAAAGGAGACCCGCTTTCCAGTTTGTCACTACATCGTCAACGAAAATAGTTCCAAACAAATCTGCAGCAGAACTGTTGTTCGTTTCCAAGCAACATGCTGTGGTGTTTTGTTACTACGAATCAGCTGCTTTGAACAAATCGATTGAATAAATGATTCTGTGAAGACCGAGAGAAGATAAAGACTTTCAAAAAATGGTCTTAAGACTGAGACCGGTCTTAAGTACTACAACACTGTCTGCAGTGGAGGGGCTCGAGGAAGCAGCTTCAGCTCAAGCTTAGATATACCCCGCAGTGGGACTACTAATGCTTGGAAGATGAGTCTGGTAGCAAGATACCTAAATTATATTGTTGGAGTTGGGGAGGTGGAGGGATGCCAAAACAGGTGATGCCGGAGCAAGGCGAGTGGCTGCTTATATGCTCCAGCTGCTAATTGAGAGATTAGATGGGTTCACTTCTCTCAAAATTACATTTAGGAACTTCACTATGATGCTCTAATTCAATGTTATGAGTTTAATTAAAGGGCTTAAATTATATTATTGACAAGAATAAAAGAGACTCACTGTTTATGAGCAGTGATATAGTATTTTTGTCAGATCTGTTAGATGATATTTGAGAACAGTTTCACTGATGAGTCTGGATTCACCCCAAACCCAGAATATAGGGGCAGAGTGAATGATGTCTGGACTCTGTGGATGAGGATCATTGTGTCAGAGACACTGTAGAAGGACAGAGTTCCTGCACTGTGATCCACATACACTCCTATTCTACAGTGGCTGGGCACTACTGGGAGAGCAGTCTCTATTTTATTGTGAATAAATCTGCATCTGGAAGGAGAGCAGTACAATGACCAGGACTGATCATTATATCCAAAACAACACTCAAGACCGCCCCCCTTCCTGCCGAGATGCATATATGTCACTGCTATATCCACTACACCATGCCATTCAACTTCCCAGTAACACTGTCCACACACGCTTTCTCTACACAACACCTGTCTGAAATAATCAAATCTGTCAGGATGATCAGGATACAGCTGGACTGTTTTAGTGTCAGTAACCACTCTGTTCCTCTCAGAGGTTTTTATTCACTGTGTTTGGATCCAGAGAGAGCAGACTGGAGTCTGATGAAGAAAAAATATGAGACTTATTTAATGTAGTTTCTTCAGGGTTTATGCTTTTTCCAGGAGTAAAGCTGTTCATTCTAGGGTTATATGCTAATTATATACATATTTATATACATTTATAAACACATTTAGTTTTTTTATAGGTGTAAAAATGGATAACGTACTGGCAGAAAATAATAAGGACATTATCCAGTCATTTTACAGACATTTCAGTTAACCCTAAAAACAAAGCAATGAAGTTCAAAATAAAATAAATAATAATTAAAAAAAAAAAAAAACACCTGTAAAAAATAAATAGGAAAAGTCCATCAAATTAATACAGTACATTGTGTACATTTTTACATTTTTTTTTTTTTTTTTTTAAGAGTGTAGCTATAACAAATACTTTGGTTAACTCAGGTGTGATCACAGATCTTTTTTCTGAAAAAATCTATAGTTGAAGTCATTTTAGTCACTCTGTGTGTGTGTTTCATAGTGTCGTCTTACATTGTAGGAACTGCTGCCTGGTTCTCAGTTGTTTGAGGGGAATAATTACTTTGAACATAAAAATACATCATTAGTGTAATTCCCATATGAAACTTAAATCTCTTCCATTTTCTTTTTAATGTTTTGAGTTTCCCTCAAAATGATTGTGCTTTAGCATGATGTAAAATTAATTGCTGTAAGTAAATTAATGTCTGTTATTTACCTCTGTCAGATATCTTTTCAATCTCTTCATTGCAGAAATCCTCTAGTTCCTCTATTAGTTTAGAAAAATATTTTCCCACATGATCAAAAGAGAGGATAGAACTGATAGTGATGCTGGGTTCATCTCTAGGGTCAGAGAAAGACAGTAAACTCTGCACAAGAAAAATATACAACAAATGAAATACAAAGGAGAAAAAATATTTAATTACAGTACCTGCAATATTCCCCAATAACAAATCAGTTTTTTTCAATGTTCTTGACTTCTCAAGCACAAATCTTAAGTGACTTATTCGTAGTGACCAGTGTTGGGGAAAGTAACTTTTAAAGGTAATGTGCGATACAATATTGTGTTACTCCCTAAAAAGTAACTAATTGCATTACTTTTCCGTTACTTTTGTCTTGCTTGTTTTTTTGTTTTGTTTTTTAAACAAAAGTTCTATTTTTAGGAAACATAAAGGCCTTTTCACACCAAGGGCCCTATTTTAAAATCTAAGTGCATGGTCTAAAGCGCACAATGCAAGTGCACTTAGGGCGTGTCCGAATCCACTTTTGCTAGTTTAATGACAGGAAAAATGGTTGGCACACTCGGAGCATGGCCTAAAAGGGTTGTCCCTATTCTCTTAATGGGTGTGTTTTGGGCGTAACATGCAATAAACCAATCAGAGTCTTATCTCCCATTCCCTTTAAAAGCCAGTTGCGCTTGCACCATGGCGGATTGCTATATACATGGTGGAAACACTGAACACTTGTCCAGAGAGGATCCTATTATTTTTAATATTTAAAAATGTTTGTGTGCTGCTGCACATCCCTGTGTGTGTAATAAGCAGTCTCTCTCTCTCTGGGTAGTCCATCGACGTCCGATGATGACTTCCTCTATGACTTGTGCGTTCTTTGATGACTGTATAGTCCGATGCGGGAAGCACACTGTCTTTTACAGACAGGGCATATAAAAATTTCTCCGGATTGTCTTGGGTTGGGGCTGGAACAAGCATGGCCTGCTTTCTCTGATGTCTTTCAGACAGGCAAAGTTCAATTCTCCTGTCTTCATAGCTTTGTACTCCATTCTGACAGAGTTGCCGCCAGAGTGTGTGGTTTACGGCGCTACCAGGGAAGTGGGGTCTATCCCACACTTCTTAAGAAAGGCTTTTAGTTGGTCTTTTTTTTTTTGACCTCCTGCAGAACGGCAGCCAAGATGTAATTGACCGCACAATACCTTACGTGACTTGATGGCATTCTCACAACATGACCAAGCCATCTAAGTTGGTAGAGCATTAGGGTTGCTTCTATACTCCAACATTTAGCTTTTTGCAGGATCTCAACATGTGGCACTCGATCTTGCCATAAGGACTCGATCTTACCTAAAGGATTATTAGGAACACCATACTAATACTGTGTTTGACCCCCTTTCGCCTTCAAAACTGCCTTAATTCTATGTGGCATTGATTCAACAAGATGCTGAAAGCATTCTTTAGAAATGTTGGCCCATATTGATAGGATAGCATCTTGCAGTTGATGGAGATTTGTGGGATGCACATCCAGGGCATGAAGCTCCCGGTTCCACCACATCCCAAAGATGCTCTATTGGGTTGAGAGCTGGTGACTGTGGGGGCCATTTTAGTACAGTGAACTCATTGTCATGTTCAAGAAACCAATTTGAAATGATTCAAGTTGTGACATGGTACATTATCCTGCTGGAAGTAGCCATCAGAGAATGGGTACATGGTGGTCATAAAGGGATGGACATGGTCAGAAACAATGCTCAGGTAGGCCGTGGCATTTAAACGATGCCCAATTGGCACTAAGGGGCCTAAAGTGTGCCAAGAAAACATCCCCCACACCATTACACCAGCAGCCTGCACAGTGGTAACAAGGCATGATGGATCCATGTTCTCATTCTGTTTACGCCAAATTCTGACTCTACAATCTGAATGTCTCAACAGAAATCCAGATTCATCAGACCAGGCAAAATTTTTCCAGTCTTCAACTGTCCAATTTTGGTGAGCTTGTGCAAATTGTAGCCTCTTTTTCCTATTTGTAGTGGAGATGAGTGGTATCCGGTAGGGTCTTCTGCTGTTGTAGCCCATCCGACTCAAGGTTGTGCGTGTTGTGGCTTCACAAATGCTTTACTGCATACCTCGGTTGTAACGAGTGGTTATTTCAGTCAAAGTTGCTCTTCTATCAGCTTGAATCAGTCAGCCCATTCTCCTCTGACCTCTAGCATCAACAAGGCATTTTCGCCCACAGGACTGCCGCATACTGGATGTTTTTCCCTTTTCACACCATTCTTTGTAAACCCTAGAAATGGTTGTGCGTGAAAATCCCAGTAACTGAGCAGATTGTGAAATACTCAGACCGGCCCGTCTGGCACCAACAACCATGCCACGCTCAAAATTGCTTAAATCACCTTTCTTTCCCATTCTGACATTCAGTTTGGAGTTCAGGAGATTGTCTTGACCAGGACCACACTCCTAAATGCATTGAAGCAACTGCCATGTGATTGGTTGATTAGATAATTGCATTAATGAGAAATTTAACAGGTGTTCCTAATAATCCTTTAGGTGAGTGTATACAGCTAATGCATGCATCTGGGTTTAGATGAAAAAGATATGCATCTATCCCTTCCTCACTCAAGCATCCTCTGAAAGCTTCCTCTGTTCTCCTTTCTCACCTCCTTGCAATGTATTTAGACAAGAATTAATAACTCATTCATAATGGTGGACTTTGATCGGTTTCCATGCTGGATGAGGGAGAAGCAAAGCAACTAAGCATCAATTAGATCAGGGGTTATAAATTAGATTCAAACCAATCATCACTTAGAGCTTCCCCATCACTGCACACTTTGAATGTCTCTCTTATTGAGCACACCCAGCTTATTTGGTTCATTCAGCTTATTTGGCGATGTAGAGGGCTTTGCTGCATGAAGTGATCTCAAGTTATGTCATATTTTTTTCCCAAAGAGAGGGAGCAGCAAAACTCCCTGTTGAGCCAGCGACCAGCGAAAGTTCCCATGGCAGCCGTCCTAGCTATGTGGAGAAGTGGCCTCATTCCTGATGGGCAAAATAGTTAAATGTTATAGATTTTATAAAGTGTTTACTCACCATTAAAGTGTAAATAACAAACTTTTCTATTGGTTGATCGCTCATGATTATAGTTTAGACCGTGGCTGTATTTGAAATGGCATACTATCATACTACTCTTACTATTTCTGCAGTATCCAGTATGTATACTGCGTGTAGTATGCACATTTTCTCTATGCATGGAATACCCGGATGACCTACTATATTTGCCAGCATCTACTAAATACAACTCAAGAACACTGAAATCAGTATGGAAGCTGTGTTCGGAATGGAATACTACCATACAACTCCTATTATTATGCAATATGTAATGTATGCAATGTGTATACTGTGAATAGTATATGTGCATTTTCTGTATGCATGATTTTCCCGATTGCCTATACATTTGCTGAAATCTGATGTATGCATCTGATAATAATAAATATAACACTTTTATAACATGCATGTTACTGTAAAGTACAAACTAGCTGTGTTTCCGAAAACACTACCGTTAGTAGTACATACTGTAAATTGTACTTTAATCTCTACAGCACGTTTCCGATCAAGTCATCTTTATTTACATAACGCTTTATACAATACAGATTTCAAAGCAGCTTTACAGTGATAAACAGGAAAATAATGATTCAAACAAATCGGATATAAACCATTGTTGTTTAATAGTATGGTCAGTTGAACCCTTTGTAAATTAAAGAGAGCCTTAAACCACTTCGCTATTTAAATTTAAAAATCTTTTCATTTTTGCATTTTCCTCCCGAGTTATCCAGAGACAAAACTGTCCCAAAATAAACAATAGTAATGGTTCATGATCAACTTGACTTTACACCAACAAACATAATTTTTATGGATTAGATCAAGACCGTTGTTGAGGACAGTCAAAGTTAGGACATTTTCACTCAGGTTTCCACACAAAAAAGAATGGTTAGCACATTTATTTGTAAGGTAACAACCTGGACAGCTGTGCTGAATTAATGTTCAATGTTTGTCATGTGACAACACTGTGGAATACTCCTCTGAATCTGTCCCATACTATTTGTTGCATATTGTATTTCACACACAATTTAAAACGAAACAAACAAACAAAAAATTGTAGGCAGTGTGCACTGTGTACTGGGCATTAAGCAGTAAGTAGTAAGTTATTATGCCATTTCGAACACAGCCCTGGTGATTCAAGGGGAGTTCTGAAACCCAGAAAGGGTTATGTCCTGAAGATATTATCTAAGCCCATAAAGGCACAGGTGATTACTTTGGAAGCGTTATACCCTTCAGCTCGGTGAAAGAATGCTCCATAAATTATGCATTTATGTGAAGCACACAAGCCAGTATCAGAGCAGCTCTTCATCTGCTTTGGAGGTTGCATGAAAAGGATGCATTTCTCAAAGCAATGACTATCACACTGTGGACAAAATTGGCCTATGAATCACATGGTTTGCATTCTATGAGTGGTATGGGGGCATGGGTTAATGCCGTGTCATTATAGGACATTTGTTTGGCCACGAACACCAATTCCTCACTAAACACATTTGATGTTTTACAACCTGGATGTGCCTTTCCTTGCCTCTCAGATTCTCACTGTTTAGGAGAATTGAATCCAGAACTGGATTCCTCTTGCCCCTTCAGTACATATGTTGTATTTTCACTTTTTCCTGAACTATTAATTAAATAGTATTTACAAAATAGCAATCACATACAAGAGATGTGGTATTAAATGCATTCATTTGCAATTATTTGAGAATTTTTCAAAGAGACTTTTATGTTGAAATTATTGTGTGACGTCATTTAAACATGGCTGAACTAGACGTAGGAAAACATTGTGAAATTAAATCTTGCAAACAAAAAGGTATGCTCTTTAATAATGTCATCCAAACCGCTGAAAAATTCCAGTAAATCAATAATTTTGTTTCCACGGTCTTTATTTACACAAATAGCCATTGTAAACATAGTGTTAACGTCACTGTGATGTGAGTCAGCGCCATCTGCTTTCATAATCATTTTTTTTGTATATACAATTACCATGAGTTATTTTAACCGTTTTTGTGTTTTAATGCAGATTTTCTACCATTCGTTTGTAGCAGCTGTTCTGGAGTGTTTTGGTAAGATTTTGTGACGTTGGATTTGAAAATTCACAATTAACGTTACAATATAATACATTAATCAGATCTGTACTAATTTGTGTAGATATGAATAATAATTACGACAAGGAAATGCCTGGGAAAAAAGTACTATGGTCCTACCATGTTTTTCTGGGCCATCATTATCATGGCTTTTTTGGAATACATCAAAAATATAAATCGCCTACCTTTATATACATAGGTACACAAATAGGGTAATCATTTGCTGGTTGGTACCATGGTATTTATCAACATACCTTGGCAATACTGTGAAGCGTTACCGCCACAGTACACAGGTGTTGAAGGCAACTGAATACAATAAGAGTATTAGTATTGAATAAAACACTGCATTTGAGACACTTCAAACAATTAATTGCAATTATTTTATTTATTTATTTATTTTCAATCTTATAACATTTTATCTCCTCTACTGGTTAAAGTTTGGAACACAGAGGCGGGACTCCCATTCTTGTCCAAAAGTGAGTGAGAAATTTTAGGTGGTGATTACTGACATTAAAATAAAATCATATAAATATCACAGATTCTTAAGATAAGGGACAAAACATGTCATATACACAAAAGCCCTGTTTATGTTAAAAATAAAGAAATTAATCAAAATAAATAAATAAATACTTACAAAGCTGGATACTTAAGACATTCATTTTAAATAATTTCTTCAGTATTATTTTAAATGCTTGCTCTATACTTGGAAAATACATTTAACCTGTCCTCAGCATGAGGTCACAATTTAAAACTGCCAAACAACGTGTTTAAAAATGCTATAAATTCAAAAATATACATTTAAATTGAAAGACAGGGATCTGTAATAAATCAAATATACATTGTATATGGGGAATTATTCTAATGTTGCTTCATGATTTTATTTACATATGTGGCCTGATTTACCTATACATATCGTCTTTACATTTACTGTCGCCATGAATTCAAAATTGATTATTCTTATTTTTTATGGAATATTATACATCAAATATATTTTTTTCTTTTTCTTTTTAGAACCTGTCACTCACATGAGATCACAGCAATAGCAAACCCTGATGTAATTGACTTCATAGAGAGCTAATATATGTCAATATCCCCACCAAGTCGTGCAGGTTGCCACAAATAAAAATGACGTAATTGATGCTTAAAGACAGGCTACAGATCCTTTGGGTTCACATTGGGAACATTTCTGTTGCTGCTACTGGGCGGCACATAATAATGCTTACCATTACACCATTACCATTACACTCAACCTAATACGCTTCTCAACAGAATACGCTTCTTGTATTTTGTGAGCTACTGGAGACTCTGAATTAGACGTAATGTACCGCTAAAAGGAGGAAAACAAACCAAGGGAGGGATTGTTGTATTAAATTAAATATTAATTTACAAATTAGCTAGTTGTAAGTTGTTACAACTACTTGTTGTTAGTAGTTAGTTTTAAAATATAAAAGTTGACACAAATTAAGTTATGAGGTGAATAAATGTAAATTTTTAGAATAATTTTTAGATTTTGTCTACAAATCTACCAATTTATAATAGTGTATTATTAAATCGTAAAACATTCTAAAACATGTTTTGTCCCTTATCTCAAGAATCAGTAGTGTGTGTGTGTGTGTGTGTGTGTGTGTGTGTGTGTGTGTGTGTGTGTGTGTGTGTTTTTTTGTTTTTTTTTCCTGAATAACTGTTTTGATGATTCTTTCAGGTAACAGAGAAGAGAGAGATCTCAGTGTCTGAGGGAAGCACATTGTATCCGTGCAGTTTTAATGACTGCAAAGGGAAAGAGCTGCTGCCTGTCATCTGCCCACACTGTGAAAAACACTTCTGCCTCATGTACAAAACCTCTTACAAACATCATTTTAATAACGTGTTTTTTTTTTGTTTTTTTTTTACTTTAAACTAACTGACACCATTACGTCTCACCCTAATGCAGGGGTTGATGATGATGCCAAGGACCCCCAAATATGATGAACCTGTATGAGGGACCCCTTCCTAAAATTAATATATTTTTATGTATGAAAAAACATTTAAACTGTTAGATGAAAAATAAGTGTGACATTATAAATACAACATTGTTTACTAATGTAAATTGGCTATACTTAATGTTGGATGTAAAACCTAAAGAAGAACATTTTCAATTAAAATTTATTTGTATAAAAACAAAAACTTGTATAAAGACAAAAACTTTCACAATAAAAGTATGTAAGCAGCTTACATACTGCATTAAGATTACTGCCTGACAACCCCATTAAGCATGATAAAGGGGACTATAGTGAAAAAAACTCACTAAAGAGAAACAAAGCAAACGTATAAAATTCTGGAAAGTGTGTATACGGCGAAAAGGAGAGAAACATTTAGAAATGAAACAGCTAGAATGTTCGGGAAACTTGATCTTGTTTTTTTTATTCTCTGAAATTTTCTGGGGACCCCTTAGAACTTTCTGGAGGACCCCTTGGGGTCCCCAGACCCGAGTTTGAAAACCCCTGCCCTAATGCATGAACGTCTATAGTAGAAAAACAATAAAGATTATTGTTTTGTGTATGTAATCAAAGCAACTGGACTTCTAGCTGGTGTGTCCTAATCTAATATGCAGTGCTCTTCTACATACCTGACTGTATTTCTCTGGTCTCAGACATCGGCATCAGGATGACCATAAGTGTGAGAAGCTGGAGACACCAAAGCCTCGCATGGCTGCAACACAGGAGCTGGTGCAGAAGATAGTGGGTGGGTTTTTTAGCATTAGACTGCAAACTTACATTAGGTCTGCTAAAACACTGTTTTACTTTGGCTTCAAATCGTTTAGATTGCAAATGGTGTACTTGCTCTTCTTGTCCACGTGAGGGCAGTAGAGTCTCATTGTGAAGAGCTTTTGATGCCAAAGAATTCTTAGAAAGCCAAAAAATAATCTCAGTGTTACTTCCAACAGAGTCAAAGAAGAATGCACCACCAAGTAAAGGTAGAAAAGGAGCGAAAAATGCTGCAACTGCTGCAAAAGTTGCCCTGATGAAGCTTAAAATGCATGCATCCGGAGATAAAGGCCTGCCACAGGTATCAGAGAAAAACTGATATTATAATATACCTTCCATAATTCATGAGAAAATATCACAACAGAAATTCCTCTTCTAATGTCCTCTGAAGACAGAACGGACATATTTCCAGGTGTTTCTGCCCAAAGAAGCGAAAGACTCCAGTTTGCCCATGTTCTTCTGCTCTAAATGGAGTGTCGGCAAAGTAGTAGACTTTGCGGCATCTCAGGCCAGTCTGAAGAACAGCAACAATGTGCTCACAGCTAAGGTCAGCCACAGCACTACATTAAACTTTGTTCTGTAGGATTATAACTGTTACATAGATTTATTAATTCAAAATTTGGTGAATACAATTTGCATTAACATAACTATATGCTCTGCACAGAAACTGCGTTTGTGTCACCCTGAGACGGGGGAAGCCTTTAAGATGGACGCTAGCCTCCAGACGCTGCTTTCCCACTCAGACTGTCCCCTGCACAATGGAGGCAATGTCATTCTGGAGTATCTGGATAACGAGAGCTCTGGAGTAGATGATGTCACAGCCTATATTTTATCCTCCTGATAGAAAATCCCACAACCATTCAGTTTTATAGTAGTTTGAGAAAAGCAGGAAACAAAGGGTGTTAGATTGGTAACCAGAGGATTGTTATATCCTAGACTTGTCTGTCTACTGTAAATATATTCCACACAGGATTTTCTGCTTATTTCTAATAAATGGGTCAATGACATGATGCCTATTCTTTTGTCCTATTTATTAATTTATTCAAAAACACGTTTTTATGTATGAAATGCCTTGAATACTCCTCTTCTGTAATGACCATTAAAATGTATTTTGATATTTAAAACGGGTAAAAAAATATTAGATTGCTAACAGTTCTCTTTTTTAATTGAAAATCTATTTTACTTGATGGATAAACCACATGATATTTTTATAATAATTACAAGGTTATAATTTTTGTATATATACACAGATCAGGCATAACATTATGACCGTCCTAATATTGTGTTGGTCCCTCATTTGCTGCCAAAACAGCCCTGACCCGTAGAGGCATGGACTCCACTAGACCCCCGAAGGTGTGCTGTGCAAATGTTAGCAGTAGATCATTTAAGTCCTGTGAGTTGCGAGGTGGGGCCTCCATGGATCGGACTTGTTTGTTCAGCACATGCCACAGATGCTCGATTGGATTGAGATCTGGGGAATTTGGAGGCCAAGTAAACACCTCAAACTCGTTGTGCTCCTCGAACCATTTTTGTTTGTGGCAGGGTTCATTATCCTGCTTGAAAGAGGCCACAGCCACTAGAGAATACCATTTCCATGAAAAGGTGTACATGGTCTGAAACAATGCTTAGGTAGGTGGTAATGTCAAAGTAACATCCACATGGATGGCAGGACCCAAGGTTTCCCAGCAGAGCATTCCCCAAAGCATCACACTGCCTCCGTCTGCTTACCTTCTTTCCATAGTGCATCCTGGTGCCATGTGTTCCCCACGTAAGTGACGCATACGGCCACCCACGTGATGTGGAAGAAAACGTGATTCATCAGACCAGGCCACCTTCTTCCATTGCTCCGTAGTCCAGTTTTGATGCTCACATGCCCACTGTTGGCACTTTCGATGATTGACAGGGGTCAGCATGGGCACCCTGACTGGTCTGTGGCTATGCAGCCCCATATGCAACAAACTGTGATGCACTGTGTATTCTGACACCTTTCTATCAGAACCAGCATTAACATTAACTGAGCAATTTGAGTTACAGTAGCTTGTCTGTTTGATCAGACCACACAGGCCAGCCTTCGCTCCTCACATGCATCAATGAGCATTCTTTCCTTGGACCACTTTTGATACTGATACTGATACTGACCACTGTAGAACCAGGAACACCCCACAAGAGCTGCAGTTTTGGAGATACTCTGACCCAGTTGTCTAACCATCACAATTTGGCCCTTGTCAAACTTGCTCAAATCCTTATGCTTGCCTATTTTTCCTGCTTCTAACATCAACTTTGAGGATGAAATGTTCCCTTTAACAGGTGCCGGGATGAAGAGATAATCAGTGTTATTCACTTCACCTGTGAGTGGTCATAACAGTATGCCTGATTATTGTATTGTGTGCACTCTTGTCATTGATCCGGATAGCTTTATAATCACGATTATGACTTGTAAATATTGTAATTAGTTATTTTATAAACAAATATCTCAGATATAGATTAAACTAAGCTCCCAATTTAGTTGAACATGCAAGGTTTCAGAGTAAATGTATAAATGCAAAGGTGCTTGGTTCTATAAAATAATTTTCAGACTTAAGCCATGAGAGAAATGGTACATTGCTGTCAGGCAGAAATGCTGTACTTATGTATCCTTCTCTCACAATTTAAAGCCATTAAGCAGAATGTGTCACATTGATGTGTCCCCTAATTGCTTCAAATGTCTCAAGGCAGCCAGAGACAGATGTTTTCCTTCTCTACTTTTCTTTGTGGAAAACAAAAGGTTTAGTTCACACGATGAAATGCTATAGACTGCTTTCTTCTATATAATGTATTCTGAAAGTTAATGTGTGAATTAAATAACATGAATAACATGATGATAAAGATCTGTTTTTAATCAAATCCCTTGACTGAGCAATAGAACATCAGAAACTTACATCAGATAATTTAATGTTTTCGATTTTCTTTGGACCTCAGATTATTTGATAACATTACAAATGTAACTTTCCAAGTTCTAGATTATTATATTAGATATATAATAGAATTATATTGTGAAGTTTTGAACAAATTGTTTTAGTAAAGAACTGCTTGTTATTCTCCTTTGTTCGTCGCTTTATTAACAGTGTTTGCAAAATTCATATTTATATAAATACCAAAAACATGTTTTTTTTTTTGGTTTTTTTATATAGAGACCCTCATACTTAACATGATAAAACTAGATGTCAGTAACAGGCTATTGACTTTTAGATTTGCACTTGACTCATACGGAAGATTAGGAATAGTACCTGCTTCCAGACCTTTTCTTGCTGTTGATTGGTTGTTGCAGGTCATTTCACTGAAGCTTTACTAAAGAGCTGTAAATTAAGGGGCATAGTGACTAATTAGGTAACACTTTTGATGGTCCATTTTAGACATTATACACCAATCAGGCATAACATTTTGACGACATTACATTCCTAATTTTGTGTTGTTTCCACTTTTGCTGCCAAAACAGCCCTGACCCGTCGAGGCATGGACTCCACTAGACCCCTGAAGGTGTGCTGGGGTATCTGGCACCAAGATGTTAGCAGCAGATCCTTTAAGTTATGCTGCCCTGTCCTGTAAGTTGCGAGGTGGGGCCTCCATGGATTGGTTTGTTCAGCACATCCCACAGATGCTCGATTGGATGATCGCATACAGAAAGGCCGTAAAAACTGCTAGATCTGCTTATTTCTCGACTCTCTTAGAAGAAAACAAACATAACCCTAGGTATTTATTTGATACAGTGGCTAAGTTAACCAAAAATAAAGCTTCTACTTCTGATGGTTGTAAACAGCACAGCAGTAATGACTTTATGAACTTCTTTATGTGTAAGATCGATAATATTAGGAAGAGAATTATAACCATGCAGCCGTCTACTACAGTGTCACATGAGACAGAGCATTGTTGTGTCACTGAGAAAAAAATTACATTCATTCACTGCTATAGGAGAGGAAGAATTGGCTAAACTCGTTAAATCATCTAAAATCAACAACATGTATGCTTGACCCTGTACCGACTAGGCTATTAAAAGAGATGCTACCAGAGGTCATAGATCCTCTTCTTAATATCATTAACTCATCTTTGTTATTAAGATATGTACCGAAAACTTTTAAGTTAGCTATTATGAAACCACTTATTAAAAAACCTCAACTTGATCCTACAGAATTAGTCAATTACAGGCCGATCTCAAATCTACCCCTGTCAAAAATACTGGAAAAGGCAGTGTCTTCATAATTATGTTCCTTTTTAGAAAGAAATGGTATCTGTGAGGATTTCCAGTCAGGATTTAGACCGTATCATAGTACTGAGACTGCTCTCATCAGAGTTACAAATGATTTACACTTATCATCCGATTGTGGTTGTATCTCTCTATTAGTGTTACTCGATCTTAGCGCTGCATTCGATACTAACGACCACAACATTCTTTTGAATAGACTCGAAAATTATGTTGGCATTATGTGGAACTGCATTGGCATGGCTTAAATCATACTTATCTGACCGTTATCAGTTTGTAGCAGTAAATGAAGAGATGTCACACCGATCACAAGTTCAGTATGGAGTACCGCAGGGCTCAGTGCTAGGACCGTTGCTCTTCACCCTGTACATGCTACCACTGGGAGATATCATTAGGAAGCATGGCATTAGTTTTCACTGTTATGCTGACGATACTCAGCTCTATATTTCTTCACGCCCTGACGAAACTTACCAATTCACAAGATTAACGGAATGCATAGCTGATATAAAACATTGGATGTCTAGTAATTTCCTGCAACTTAATTCAGAAAAAACTGAATTTTTAATTATTGGACAAAACTCTACAAGTAGTAACCTAGAATACTGTCTAACACTCGATGGCTGCTCTGTCAAGTCCTCGTCATCAGTTAGGAACCTGGGTGTGCTCTTTGATACCAATCTTTCATTTGAAAGCCACGTTTCTAACATCTGTAAAACTGCATTCTACCATCTTAAAAATATATCTAAATTACGGCACATCCTTTCGATGCAAAATGCTGAACAGTTAATGCGTTCATGACCTCAAAGCTAGATTACTGTAATGCTTTACTGGGTGGTTGCCCTGCTCGCTTAATAAACAAACTCCAGCTGGTCCAAAACGCAGCAGCTCGAGCTCTTACTAGAACAAGGAAGTATGACCATATTAGTCCGGTTCTGTCAACACTGCACTGGCTCCCTATTAAACATCGTATAAATTTTTAAATCTTGCTTATTACTTACAAAGCACTAAATGGTTTAGCTCCCCAGTACTTGAGAGAACTCTTAACGCATTATACTCCATCACGTCTATTGCGGTCTCAAAACTCTGGCCAGTTGATAATACCTAGAATATCAAAATCAACTGCAGGCAGTCGGTCCTTTTCCTATTTAGCGCCTAAACTCTGGAACAGTCTTCCTAGCATTGTTCGGGAAGCAGACACACTCTGTCAGTTTAAATTTAGACTAAAAACGCATCTCTTTACTATGGCTTACACATAAAACATTATCAATTTCTATTATTCAAATCAGTAAATGATTGTTAGGCTGCATTAACTAGGTCAGCCGGAACCGGGAACTCTGTTTATCCCGAGGTTTACTGCAGTCAGCTGGATCCAGGCCGTATCCAGATCAGATGGTGGACCAGCGCCTGGACATGACCAACGCATCACTGAAATGTCTGCAGAGAGCATGTCAAATAAACTCCCCCCCGTAAATGCTGCATCGACACGACATCCTCATTAAACCCGTCTTCGGCGTGACGACTCAAATCTTTCGAATAATCTTACGAATATCTATTTACCTAATATGAATTAAGACCTGCTATGTTGCCAGAATTATAATCATACACTGTCTGTTCGTTGGCCAGAGGAGAACTGGCACCCCGACTGAGCCTGGTTTCTCCCAAGGTTTTTTTCTCCATTCTGACCCTGAAGGAGTTTTGGTTCCTTGCCACCGTTGCCTTTGGCTTTTGGCTTGCTCAGTTGGGGACACCTAAATTTCATCTATATTACCGATCTGCCCGCATTGACACTATATGATACTTGAAATTAGCTGGATAACACCACCGTTTCATTTATTGCATTATTTTCCTGTTAACAATGTGAAGCTGCTTTGAAACAATTGGACTTGTTAAAAGCTATATAAATAAAGGTGATTTGATTTGATTTAAAGGTTAATTTTCAGCTGGAAAATAGTCTACCATAGTGTGTCCAGTATATTTGGTGGTCCTTGCCACGATAAAATTTGAAAACCCCTGATCTAGAAGTTCATGCCAAAACTAGGTAATTGTCTAAAGTGGACCATTGACATAAAATGTAACCACAAATTAAAATACATATAAAAAAGCCTATAACCTATAACCTGCAGTGAATCTGGTAATTAATATGAATAAAGGAAGACTGTGAGTTCAGAGACAGCTAATATTGTTTGTTGGATATTTGTTGGATATTTGTGCAAGATCAGTGCACAACTAAATGAGCCACTGAAATCTTTGACCTGCTGTTGCAATGCTGATACAATGCACTTATGGTGTACATACATGTTTTTACATTGTACTTACATTAAAAAAAATATTTGCATGTAATTACATCTGTAATTAATTTCTGTAGTTACATTTATAATCACACTGTTGACTTCACTGTTGTCCCTAACCTTACCCGTATCCCACCTCAATATCAGCAGAAGTGTTTTGCAATACAATATGAACACAATAAATACATTGTACTTATATGTTGATGTAAGTAGTTAGGGCCACCTAATATAAAGTGGACAAAGATGATGAACATGGCTGTTGCTGAGAAAAAAAAATATATATATTCTTTACAGTTGGTTTAAGAGAGGCTTTTACAATATGGCTATTATTATGCAAAAGTATGTCTCTTGTGGAAGGCTTGTCAACAGCATTAAATTGAAAGCACATTACAGAGTGACTTTTTGGGGTCATTATCAAAATATGGTGACAAACCTGTCCCTTGACTTGTCAGTCTTGAAGTAGTCAAGAAACACCATTTAAAAAGTATAATTTTTATAACAAGAGTTTAATAAATAATGTGAAATAGTTTGACTTTTGTTTTGTCTATAAAAAACATTCTGTTTACCCCTCCTCCTCCCCAGCATCACCTGTAGAGATCTGTTATGGGGGTTTTAATATATTCTTGCAGCAGCATGTCCTTTGTTATTTTAACTAAGCTGAACAAATTCTTGTATTTACTCAGCAGCAGCAGTGTAGCAGATCTCATCCTCCAAAATCAAGCATATGTACATTCCATGCCCCATGCCAATAAATCCTGGTTAAATAATTCACTCAGACGGCAGAATTGTTAGACCTTGCACTAATGCTGAAAATAATGCTAAAAATAACTCTAATTCATGACAACTATTTTTAGCATTATTTTCAGCATTAGTGCAAGGTCTAACAATTCTGCAAAAAAGCAAGTCAATTATTAATCTCAATTAATTTGAAAATAATGCTTGTCCTGAAGTTACAAGCTTGTATTTACAGTAGAAACTATGCATTTAAGCAATTGACATTCAAGTTACTTAATATGCTGAACATTTACTTGTGCAGTGACTATTAATATTGCACCAATCCTGCTGCTCTGTCCACATCAATCAAGACAGAAGAATGAGTCAGAATAAAAATAGCTGCCTTCTCAAAGATTGTGTATAAGTTATAAAAGTTATTAAAAAAACGAATCAGGTGTGTGTGTTTAAAATGCACCACTAAACTGCATAATGATGCTGGCCTTCGCAATAATTGTCTCTGAAAATCATGCCTGCTCACACACACATACACACCCACACTGGATAGACGCACGTAATTGCTCATTGAACAGTTTGTGAGTCTGGACTTTATCGCAGATAAAACTACAGTTGATCAATGCTTGCTTCAACCCACTCTCTGTGTAGGCTAAGATTTACACCCCAAATGTCCCCAAAACAGCACGGGGTGAATGGGAATGATTAAAGTTGCTGTCTCTTTGGGGTGAAACATCTTAATAAATCTGTCAAACACACAGTCTCAATGAAATCCACACAGCTACATTAGAAAAGTCCATTCACGCGATTCATTTAGCTTAGTTTAGTAATAAGATTAGGTGTAGAGGTCTAATAGGGAGGGTTTGTTTAGGGATTGTCATGTTTCAATGACTAAAAATGTGAATTGTATGAAAACAAATCATTCCTTGTTCTGGATATTTAACTATAAAACTTCCACTTGCGATTGTTACATTTAAAACGACATATTCATATACAAGAATTAAATTATGAAACTAATAGATGATTCCAGTAACACTTTACAATAAGCTCTCGGATGTTAACATTAGTAATGCATTACCGAACATGAACTAGCAATGAGCAATAGCTGTATTTTCATAGCATGTATTATATATAGCATTTGAAGAAACAAAATAAATAAATGAACAAATAAAGGTGAACAAATCCAAATGTAATTAAAAACATTGTTACCATATATGTCAATCACTGTGTCAATCCAGTGGATTCCATCCAAATATAATCCAATTATAATAAATGTTATTGTGGTAGTCAATGGTAATAGATTTAAAAATGTGGAATAACAATGCTTTCCTAGCTATTGTCCACATATACTAAGTTTACAGTAATTAAATATATTAACAAGGGGCATGCCCATACATTTAATTGGCTTGTTTCAGCTAAACAATCTCATGAACAACTATTTGCCAGTCATTTTTTTGAGGCGATGATGTGACATGGCAAATAATTAGAATATTGCAGGTGTTAATATAATTATATTAATGTTACCATTACATCACTAAGTGCAATGCAATGTTCTGTCGGATTGAGGTCAGGGCCATGTCTTTATGGACTTTACTATGTGCCCACATGACTGTGCACCAGTGCACAAAGTAAGGTCCATGAAGACATGGATGAGCGAGTTTGGTGTGGAGGAACTTGACTGTGGTTCTTGAAATCAACAATAATCAGTCATTCATGAAAGTGTTGGCTTCTCAAACTTGAGTGGCTGTTTTAGAACCTGTTAGCACAAAAGAAAAAGCACACAAATGGGATGGGGATGAGGATATTTTTAAGATACCACACCATGTAGCTCAAATTTGACTAAATTAGTTGTGTCCTCAAAATTGTTTACAACATTACACATTATTCATAATATTGAACATGGCTGGCAAATGTAAATCTCAACAATGGTAACATGCAACTTGCAATGTTGCAGCAAAATCTGCAACTAGAATCAACTATGAATATCCCCCTAAACCCATTTCACGCTTTTATAGTACTATAGCATAATCAGATTTAATTTACTCTGATTTGACTACAGCTGCAAAGCATGCTGGGTAACAAGTAGTGCCACAATTCTAAATAAAATCAGAAAAAAACATAATGAGAGATTATTGAAACAGCAGCTCATCTCTAGCATCTCATTGGATGCATATTCTAGAAGAAAGGATTTATTTTTATTTTTTTTGTGGTGCATCTGTTTGGATTGGGGACATCTCATATTTGTAATATCATTATGGTAACAAATGCTGATGGATTTAGGCCTTATTTGCTGCATGTGCGGTGGTGGGGCTATTCTCTCCTCCTCATCATTAGACCTGCACCTGATGCTAACTAGAGGCTGCTCCTGAAACACAGAGCAGAATTAGACACACTCAAAATCGACAACTATTTCATTTTTTTATTTTATTTTATTTTATTTACAAATGGTTGTAACACCAGTGACAATAACCCAGTCACAAATACATAAACATGCACAAAGATCAAACATTATGTACTTAAAAATTAATACACAAAAATTAAACATTAAAATACGATGAGACAAAACATTATGACTATCTGCCTAATATGCTGTTAGTCCTCTGCGTGCTGCCAAAACAGCGCAGACCCAAAAGTATTGGGACACCCCTCGTGTCATTGAATTCAGGTATTCAAATCACTTCCATGGCTACAGGTGTATAAAATCAAGCACCTAGGCATGCAGACTGCTTCTACAAACATTTGTGAAAGAATGGGTCATCGTGATTGGTTGCCACCTGTGCAATAAGTCAATTCATGAAATTTCACTACCACCGGCTTTCACTACTAAATATTCCACGGTCAACTGTTAGTGGTATTATAACAAAGTGGAAACAATTGGGAACAACAGCAACTCAGCCTCGAAGTGATAGGCCACGTAAAAACACAAAGCGGGGTCAGCACATGTCGAGGTGCACAGTGTGCAGAAGTCACCAACTTTCTGCAGAGTCAATAGCTACAGATCTCCAAACTTCGTGTGGCCTTCAGATTAGCTTAAGAACAGTGCATAGAGAACTTCATGGAATGGGTTTACATGGCCGAGCAGCTGCATCCAAGCCTTACATCATCAAGTGCAATGTAATGTTCTGTCGGGTTGAGGTCAGGACCATGTCTTTATGGACCTTGCTTTGTGCCCACATGACTGTGCACCAGTGCACAAAGTAAGGTCCATGGATGAGCGAGTTTGGTGTGGAGGAACTTGACTGGCCTGCACAGAGCCCTGACCTCAACCCGATATAACACCTTTGGGATGAATTGACTGCGAGCCAGGCCTTCTCGTCTAACATCAGTGCCTGACATCACAAACGCACTTCTAGAAGAATGGTCAAAAATTCCCATAAACACACTCCTAAACCTTGTGGAAAGCCTTCCCAGAAGAGTTGAAGCTGTTATAGCTGTAACGGGTGGGCCAACTCCATATTAATCCGGATTAAGAATGAGATGTCATTAAAGTTCATGTGCATGTAAAGGCAGGCGTCCCAAAACTTTTGGCAATATAGTGTATAAAAGACCACCAGTCACCGTCCAAATCCTTTACTTGAAAATGGCGAGCTGCAAGAACTTTTGGGATTTTCAAATACCTGCAGCACTCTCTGCCACAAGGAAAAGTGTGTACACCTGCTTAGACCCTGATGTGGCGCTAAGCACTTTTCTACATCAAAGACCATTTTTATAAATATGAACTTAGGCGTGGATTTTACACGCACTACACACACTCTAAGATCAAATATGTGCATACGCAAGTTTTATAAATGAGGCCCATGAAGGTGTCCTGTGGTATCTGGCACCAAGACATTAGCAGCAGATCCTTCAATTCCTGTAGGTTGTGAGGTGGAGATGCCGTGGATCGAAATTGTTAGTCTAACACACCCTATAGATGCTCAAATGGATTGAGATCTGGGGAATTTGGAGGCCATGACAACACCTTGGACTCTTTTTTATGTTCCTCAAACCATTCCTGTTCAATGTGTGCAATGTGGCAGGGTGCATTGTCCTGCTGAAAGATGCCACTTCCACCAGGGAACACCATTGTTATGAAGGGGTATACCTGGTCTGAAACAACGTTTAGGTAGGTGGCACTTGTCAAGTTTACGTCCACATGAATGGCCAGACCAAGGATTTCCCAGCAGAACATTGCCCAGAGTATCACACTCCCTCCACCGGCTTGTCGTCATCCCACAGTGCATCCTGGAGCCAATCACTTCCCCAGGTACATGGGCGTTCACATGATGTAAAAGAAAATGGGATTCATTTCTGTCTGCCCATTGTAGGCTTTTTCGATGGTGGAGAGGTCATCATAAGTACTCTGATTGGTCTGAGTCTACATAGCTCCATATGCAGCAGAGTGTGATGCTCAGTGTGTTGTGACAAATTCCTCTCATAACCATCATTAAAATTTTGCGACTTGTGTCACAGTAGACCTTCTTTTGGCTTGGACCAGAAGGGATAGCCTTCGTACATTGATGAGCCTTGGGTGCCCAACACCCTCTGTTTGTGTTCTGTTCATCCTCAGACCACTGTTGGCAAATCTTACTACTGCTGATGAGAGCAACCTGCCTTTTCAGAGATACTCGCCTTGCCATAACAATTTAGCACTTGTCAAAGTTGCTCAAATCTTTATTCCTGGTCATTTCTTCTGCATCCAACATGCTGATTACGAGAACTGCTTACCCTTTAATCTAATCAGACCTTAAAATCAACAATAATCACTTACTCTGAGACTGCTCATAATGTTCATAGTGTTTATGAAAAAGCGTAACTCAAAGTTTAATATAGTTCGCTAATAAATTAAAATCCTTTGCTTCTGCTGTAGCTCTCAAATTCAAAATCTCACTGTGGCATTTGATGTGGTGTTTTTTTTTTTAAGAAGTTAATGTTGTGTGTGTCAGAGATCTGCTGATGTAGTGCGTCAGAACGTGTCTGATTCACAAATGGATGAGTTCTCTCATCGCTCTTTCACAGTGATGGGTCCAAGTCAAGGGATCAAAGCAGTGGATATGCTGATGGGGGATGAGAAGAGGAGAGGAGGAAGGGAGGAAGTGGGAGGTGTGCATGTGTAAAGAGGGATGGCCTGCAAGATTGACGTGATCTAATCCATTTTGTGACAGACTCCTTGCGATATATAAGCAGGACATCTTCACATTCCTGAATTACTTGGACTCTGACCCTAGAACACAGGTGTTACTGAAGAGCAAACGTCCAAAGACACATGTAAGTTCAACAACTCTTTCTGGTTTAATCAATAGAGGTAGATATTGAATAAAAATGTTTTTGGTGATTTCTAAAGTTAATTCCTCCGCAGAAATTGGTCTGAGAAAGTTCATTTATTTATTTATAAAGGGAAAATAATTTGTTTTATTAATTTTTGTAAAGGAACGTTTTGATTAGTTACTAGTGCACAAAATGTTTCTACCTGATCTGACCCTTAAAATTACTATATATATATATATATATATATATATATATATATATATATATATATATATATATATATATATATATATATATATATATATATATATATACTGTACAGATCTTTGAATAAAATACAAGTATTGTGCTTACTGTCATGCAGCTGTTTGTGTCGTACAGTGCCCTGTATCAGACTCAGCATGCTGCCCGTCGCCTTCACTCGGCCCGTGACTAAGTGCCTGATTGGCTCGCGCTTGGGGACGGTCGCGTTCCTGCTGCTGCTCATCCTGTCCGCCACCGAGACCTCTGCACACGGCACCACAGTCGAGCACGACCTTCACATCGTCCACAACGTCGATAACAGAAGTAAGTTTTTTTTCCCCATTAGTTGTTTTTCATTGTAATGTATTACATAATGTATTATCCATAGTAACAGCTTCAAATACTTGACTTAACATTGGATGGCAGATATAGAGCAGCACGCAATGTCAGTCAGTTGAGCAGCTTTCAGGCGTTCATGCATTTGAAAAATATTCATAATACAGAAATATTCTTTAAAAGTATTCGTAATGCATTAAAATGCACTGTGTAATCAGTTATAACTTTACATAATACATTAACATGTAACTTTTATACAGTGTAGCCTAAAATAAAATCTTGTCAAGAATATCAGTAAATAAAATGGCTAAATAAATATCACTAGCATTTTTGCGCTTGTATATGTTATAGTTCATGACATTAACTGATATAATGGTAGTATGCCAACCTGCTTGAATTGCTTCAATCTGCTTAAACTATACTGATAAAAGTAATGATTAATAATGCAGATGGTAAAATAAATGGCCAACGCTTCCTCAAAAATGTCTTCCCAAGAAACATAGCTAACAAGCATAATCAGGAGACTTATTTTTGCTTACAAAATATTTTACTTTAAAATATACATTTTGACTGTAAACGATGTGGAAATAGTTTATTCTCATTTATATATGTGCAGTGTTTTACAGTAAATTTACAAGTATAGTTATCTTAACTCTATATACATTTTCACTGTATATGGCTGTTAACTTACGGTTGCCAAGTAACAGTTTTACTGCAGCATCTTTACCCTTTTCTTTAGTCAAATCACTGGGATATCTTAAGGAACGATTTGAACTTGATTTACCTCTAAAACATTAAAATTGGTTTAACCTCATACATTCAAGTTGATTCAGTCATATTAAATTGTTTTTGGCTTAAACCCAGTTAACTTAGATGTGACCCCAGCACATTGTTTAGGTTGCCAAAGAAAAAAAAAATTTAGTTAGAGGATTCTATGCATTCTAACATACTTGTAAATGTTTTAATGAATTGTATAACTGTGCATTACGAGAACTTAAAATTGATCATAAGACATGCCGAATGTATTTAAATAATGTATTACTAAGATATTGCTGGTTGTTAACCATATGAATGTAATAGTGAAACTGGAAATATACTCAACAAATAAACAAACAGGACTTGTAATATACATGCATATGCCAAATATGCACTTTAATGGTAACATTTGTGTTAACCTGTCCCAATCAGGTCCAGAGATCGACCCGTTCTGGTATGTGGGTCGCGGTGTGAGACCCATCGGGCGGTTTGGGAAGAGACAGAGTGGAGGTGATCTGCAGCCGGTGGTCAAATCTCTGGAGCTCCTGTTGAACACTCTCAGGAATAGAGAGAGCTTGCGAAACGTGCTGGCACAAGAGGAGTCAGACTGGTTACCATGAGACCTACTACCTACAGCGACCTGTTGCCTGTAATATTTGAATGTGTTTTAGTGTGTATACCTAATCACAGTTTTATCACTCTCCATGGCTGTGTGCCTCTCAATATTAATTTCAAATAAACTGTCTGGCAGGTGAAAATATCTGTACATATTACAAATGCAATCTATATTAATAAATAAATGTACAAATGTATGTATACGTTTTCCTCTTATTAGTTGTTTACTCTAATAGATTATGCAAACTACTGCTCCACAATTAAATTAAAATATAATCTACCAAAGAAAACAAAAATCTCTTCAGGAATGCAAACTTTATTCATATTTATTTGAACACTGCTTGTGTCAGAACAAATTTGGCACATGAGAATTCATTGGCTTTATTCTTTTCGCTACAGAATATTTTCTCAACCCCATTAACACTTTATGGATAAATTACACTGAGGACAATCTGATAAGAGGCAGGCTAATGCCCTTTCAATCACGACAAACCCAAAATACACTTGAAAAGCCTACGATATTTCATATCTTTCATATCTTGTCTTTTTATACCTCATTCAAATGTAAATATGCATTCGATTTTTCGAATAGAAAAATACATGACACTGTAGGACATTTTCAATTTCTTGACTGTGCTTTCATGGGATAGTTTACATCTATTAGAAATGTGATACATGCTTTTATACACTAACATTGCCATAGACAACAACAAGGAGCAGGACCCGTTTAAGAGCATGAATGCTAATAGCTCCTCTGTAGATAGAGTGGAATCGAGAAGACAAAGTTTGGGATGATGGTGCAAATTGTATATTGCATGCTAGTTTATTCTCCATTGGCTTAAAAATAAAAAGGACAGATCTGTGGAATATCTCAAGATAACAAGATCAATCTTTTATGCTGCATTTCTCAGAGCTATAAGCTATAATATGTGTGACTGAACACATCACAGACATCATCTTAGTCACTTACTAAGACAATATGATGCAGAATTTGCTGTAATTCTGCATAAAGAGGTGGACATCCCTGCTTTATAATATGCTCAAAAAGAAGAATAACATTGCCCAATGACAAATTTAAGCTCATGTGATTTGTATTGTGGTACAATTGTCCAGGCTAAATAGCATTATAACAAACATAAATATTATCTCTGTGGGACTGGTGGTTTGGCTTATCATAAGCGTGCAGTTGTAACACTGTGCAATTGTAGCAATTTGCTAATGGTTATATTTACTATTCATATGGATTATCAATTGCAAACTAATTTGCACCACAGAAACATTACATATGGTTTGAGAATGTCCAAAATATGTACATGCTTGTCTAGGTGATTGTAATACTAAAGCAGTGCTCTGAGAATAACAACTGGGGCTTTTCAGATTAATAACATAATAAGAAGTCAACAAGGCCACAACCCTTGTGGACAAATTACCAGATTGCTTCTTATGGAGATGGCAGTGATTTTATGTTCATCCTCAAGAGATCAATATTTGAGGTTGAGTCAAACACCAGTATGAGAATACACAGGAGGTTTATGATTCATGCAAACATACTCAAAAACTCATTATATGGCAAGGTGGTCGAATGCTTTCCAATAGTACTTGCCCTAATTTTTATAAAATAAAATAAAGACTAAATGATAAATTTCACAGTTGTTTTAGATGCTGAATTTAGATGAGTTTTTATACAGCGCCTTGAAGAAACAACTCCAAAAGTGACCATCGGAAAAAGAAACCTGAGATATTTTCACCGCATATGAGAATAGAAACATGACAATAAAAATCAAACAGGTCCTGCAGGTATTTTGTATTTACTCTCACATAGACATTTCACACACTTAAAACTTTTACCAAATGTGCTCCAGCTTCTTTGCAAAACAAAATAATAAAATAAAGGTCACATTGGTCATCCCGAGTTTTTTTTTTTAGTTACATTGCCGACATACAGATTTCAAACATGTACAACACTCAGCAAACATTAGAAAAAGAGGTGACATCCCAGATTGTTAACATTTACCATTGTTCATTGTTACACATAGTAATTACATGAGTTTAAATCTACAATTACAACCCTCTGTGATGGTTCATTGTAGGAGTTTGGTCTCCATTAAGGCAGAGAGAGAGAGAGAGAGAGAGAGAGAGAAGGAGAGAGAGAGAGAGAGAGAGAGAGAGAGAGAGAGAGAGAGAGAGAGAGAGAGAGAGAGAGAGAGAGAGAGAGAGAGAGAGAGAGAGAGAGAGAACCAGAGAGTGTTGAGCTCCAGGGTTTGAGTAGAGTGAGAGTGAGGTGAGAGAGAGTGATATCAGTTTACCCTACAGAGGTGTTGAGCTCCAGGGTTTGGTAGAATCAGGCCAGAAGTGATATGGGGTAGTAATCAGGCCTGGGGTCGACAAGTAGCATTAGTACTGATCAAATTGGAGGACCAGAAGTTGGATCAAGGCACTGGTGTGGAACAGCCTGATGGTCCTAGCAGTCACAAGCGGTGTGATATTGAGCCATATAGCTTATCTGAGAATCACAGAGGTCACATCCTCTTGTCATGGCCTCATAGATCTCACCTGCAGCTCAGATTTGACTTCCTTTTCTGTGTAGAAGGAATTCAAAACACCCTCTTAGAAAACACATTTTTATGGAAATATATTTTTTATAATGATATATTGGCTTAATGTGCAGATGTGTTTAACATTTAGCTCTCTTAGCCCTGAACAAAAATGTACTTCTGTATTAATCTAATTACATGAATCTTGAATAAGCTGTTCCTGTTAATGTCATAGCCAATAGTAGCAAAAAGGAAAATCCTTACATCATCGGTAATACTTTACAACTGGGTTCTTCAACCCTACTCCTGGGGAGCTACCTTCCTGTAGACTTCAGTTTGGCCCTGTTCCAAAAGGCACCCTAAACACTTTCGCGTTTGACTGTCGGGTAGAAGTCTGCTGTAGAGCTTGTTTCAGTGCGGATTTTCAGCCTAGTATTTTCCTTAGTCTTCTCAGTATGGCAAACATGCGCACATACTCTCTCTATGCTACAAAATGTGCTGATGATCTAACAACAAAATGAAAAACATGTATATTAGTTTAGTGATGTTCATTGTGAAGTTCTGCTTGAATGAAAGTGTTATATAGCCAGTGCTTCACACCTAGTGTGTTCCTTCATGAACACACAGTGTGTTTTGGTCGCATGTGCGATTTGACGTTACTAAATCTGATAAACAAACCTTCTCTGATGAACTTTAATAAATCCAAACATGATTCTTGACAGTGACATGTGAAACTGCCATTATTACATTATCCTTTTTGATAATTATGCAATTTTTTTGTGTATGCATATGTGTGTGTGTGTGTGTGTGTGTGTATGTATGTATGTATGTATGTATGTATGCATGCATCACACACACACACACACCTAAAGGATTATTAGGAACACCATACTAATATTGTGTTTGACCCCCTTTCGCCTTCAGAACTGCCTTAATTCTACGTGGCATTGATTCAACAAGGTGCTGAAAGCATTCTTTAGAAATGTTGGCCCATATTGATAGGACAGCATCTTGCAGTTGATGGAGATTTGTAGGATGCACATCCAGGGCACGAAGTTCCCGTTTGTCACGATAGATCTAAAAGACGTATACTTCCATGTATCCATCCTTTCATGTCACAGGTTGAGGTTCGCTTTCGGGGGCGAAGTGTACCAATATCGAGTTCTTCCATTCGGCCTGGCTCTTTCCCCTCGCACCTTCACCAAGTGCATGGATGCAACTCTGGCTCCTCTCAGACTCCAGGGTATCCGTGCACTGAATTAC
This sequence comes from Paracanthobrama guichenoti, assembly GCA_018749465.1. Taxonomy (NCBI): domain Eukaryota; kingdom Metazoa; phylum Chordata; class Actinopteri; order Cypriniformes; family Gobionidae; genus Paracanthobrama; species Paracanthobrama guichenoti. Next base: position 15,624,142 of record CM031966.1, on the reverse strand, counting down.
ATCGACAACTGGCTCATATTGGCCCAGTCGTGAGAAATGGCAGTTTGGCATCGAGATGTCAGTCTTGCCCATATTCGGTGCTTGGGGCAGAGACTCAACACAAAGAGTTCCTGAGAGTCGTATGGGACTCAACCATGATATGGGCACAACTGTCTCCCACACGTATTGAGTCCATATGGGCAATGGTCTCCAGAGTGAAGCTATGCTGCAGCCTCACTGTGAAGCAATGCTGCAGCCTCACTGTGAAGCAGTTTCAGAGACTGCTGGGGTTCATGGCAGCAGCGTCCAACAAAATACAATACGGCCTGCTGCACATGAGAACCCTACAGTGGTGGCTGAAAACCAAGGGGCTTTCCTCGAGGGGAAATCCGTTCAGTATGATCAGTGTAACACGCAGATGCCTTTGTTCCCTCGTCATATGGAAGAAACCTTGGTTTCTGTCCCAGGGTCCAGTGCTGGGAGTGTCATGTTGCCAGAAGACCATTTCAACAGACTCCTCCCTCACTGGTTGGGGAGCGGTCATGGAAGGCCGATTTGTGAGAGGTCTGTGGGAGTCCCGGCATTCCTCCTGGCACATAAATTGCCTGGAAATGCTGGCGGTCTACAAAGCTCTGAGGAGCTTTTTCCCGGACCTTCGCGGCCACTATGTCCTGATACGAACAGACAATATGTCGGTGATTTCATATCTAAATCATCAGGGGTGTCTGAGGTTGCACCCTCTGTGCAGTCTGGCATACCAGATCCTCCTGTGGTCCCAGGGGAAACTGAAACTGGAAACTTTCAGAGCAATGTACGTTCCAGGGGACCAAAACCAGGGAGCAGACATCCTGTCGAGGCAGGGGCTAAGGAACTGGAGTTAACTATTAACTGCCCAGTGGTTTCAGTGCTGGAGTTCCTCCAAGATCGCTTTTCTGCCGGGCTTACCCCATCCACACTCAAGGTGTGCGTGGCTGCCATTATGGCTTTCCACGCTGGATTTCCACGTGATGGGCCTCTGGGGAAGCACCATCTGGTTGTATGGTTCCTCCGTGGGATGTCCCAACAAGGGATCTGGCAGTGGTGCTCGAAGGGCTGTCTGCAGCTCCCTTCAAACCAATTGAGTCGGGTGAGGCAAAGAACCTGACCCTTAAAGCGGCCTTTCTCCTTGCCATCACTTCTCTGAGGAGAGTGGGGGATTTTCAGGCCTTCCATCCTCCACCTCACGTGACGGCAGAAGAAGGGAAACTTCACCTGTTCTGCCCGGTCAGAGCACTAAGAGTTTACTTGAAGAAGTCTTTGCAGTGGAAGAAGTCAGACCAGTTGTTGGTGTGCTTTGGCTCACCCAAGAAAGGGCTGCCTGCATCAAAACAGACAATCAACTGGATTGTTCAGGCTATAGCCAAGGCTTATCAGGTGCACAATTTGCCTTAAACTATAGCCACGAGGGCTCATTCCACCAGAGGCATGGAGTCCTCTGTGGCCCTCCTTTCTGGAGTCCCGCTTCATGAGATCTGCGAGGTGGCATACACCTTCATTAGATTCTACGGTCAGCAACTCCCTGCGACACCTGGTGCTAGGGTGCTCGCATCCTAAGTGTGCCTGGGTTCCAGCTTCACACTAGGGCGGCGTGGTTCTCGGTGTGGCCTAGTGGGTATTCGTTCCCCAATGTGTTGTTAGACGCAGTGCGAGTTCCCTCGAAAGGGAACGTCTCGGGTTATGACTGCAACCCTTGTTCCCTGAAAAGGGAATGAGACACTGCGTCTCGCCGCCACACCTCATCACGCCTGGAGCACCTGCGCCATCGCAAAAGCTGTCTGTATTATGTGCCGGCGTCCCTTTGTAGCTTCCATGTATGCCGTCACATACTACGTCATGACGCAGCACCAATGAGATTTAATTCATGCTTCAGACGCGCTACACTTAGGGAGCGTCCCCAAAGTGTCGTTAGACGCAGGGTCTCGTTCCCTTCTCAGGGAACAAGGGTTATAGTCATTTAGCATAATCTATTATTATTATTATTTAACAAAATAGGTTAGTAAAGGTCGTATTTGGTGTGACTCCTTTTTTAATTAATAAATTAATTCATGGCATTTGTAAAAAAATATTTTTTGTTTTAAGAATTGTACACAGCACCTGCTCACTGCATGGAAAGGGCAGCGTGAACTTTCCGTAAAACATCATCTTTTGTGTTCCACATAAGAAAGTCATAATGGTTTTAAATGACGTGGCTGAGTTAACAACAACAGAATGTTCTTTTTTTGGTGAACTTTAATGTCAACATACTGTCCAGCTTTCCGATGTATTGACATAGATTCTGCAGTGCTACAACATGCAACACTGACTAAAGAACCACTTCAGGCTTTGTACAAGCTGTTACCGTCTCCTTCTACTGGTAGGTTTGTGTCAGGTGAACTGGAATAAGTAAGCTTGTCCTTTGAAGTTGCAGCTAATGTGAAATAAAGAAATCAAGATGAATCATGGTCATATCAATGGCCAGCTCTAAACAGAAACCCTGTTAATTAGTAGGAAGATTAAGCAGAAAATGAGAGGAAAAAAAGATAATACTGCTGGCCGTCTCTGTTTCTTCTCTAATGGACCCTTTTTTCTTCTCCCAGTGTATCTACATGGTGCATTAAGTCTTGCACCTTTTCACTGGTTGCTCATTCCACCTTTCTTTTCAAATCAAAATGTGTAATGTCACACTAGGTGTGAAAATAGATTTTTTTCCCCTTCCTCAACGTCAGTGGAAGAAAAAGCTGCTTTTTTTCTGAACCACATGAAATTGTTGCCTGTGGGATTTTAGAAGATTCATAAGATGTGATCACACATAGTACACAGAGTACTGTACCTATAAGACATGTAGGATTTATGTGTCATGTTCCTGAAAAATTAACTGATTCTATGGAGGGTATTACAGCCTCATTAGAGATACAATGTATTTCACTTGAGAAAAAATGACTGTGAAAAGAATAATTTTGATTATTTAAGACCATGATTCAATCAGAGTTTGAGACTAATGCTTTATATACAGTAAATTTTTTTACCATAAATCACATTTGCCAGATACTTTCTTATGTACTGAAAAATGCTCAGTTCTCAGTTACTACTGAAAAAGAAAATTAGCAAAGTTTTCCATACATATCTGATATAGTCATTCATTCTGTTTCTTTCCTGTTTAATATTGTGAAGCTGCATTGAAACAATTTCAATTGTTAGCTATAAAAATAAAGGTGACAATAGTGCTTGAAAAGGGATGGTAAGACATGACTCCAAACCGAATATTGTCAATATTGTCTGTCATTCATAAAATTCATAAGTCTCTTATTGACTTTTGCATGTTTGTTTATAAATTGCTAATTCAGACTTTTTGTGAACTGCTTTGACCCATTCATTGACAAAAACTGCACAGAACAATTAATTGACAAATCAAATGTCATTATGGCTTGAAAGCAAATTTTGCTCTAGACAAACTTGACTATGTGCAATATCGACCTGATTAAATATTAGAGCAAATTTAAAGCAGACCATAACTAGAAAGACTATAGAAATCTTTATAAAATTCTTTTAGCTTTAATTATTTTTTTACATGTTTTATTTCAAATTGTATTTATTCAATCACTATTAAATGTATTCATTTAGTTCATTTAAAAGTTAATTTAAAAATTCCCTGCATTTTCCATGAATGTGGAATTGTTTTTATAAATGTACATTGATTATGTTTCCAGTCACATTTATTAAGAACGTTCCAAAGAATTTCCTTCAAAATCAGTGAGGAAATATGAAAAAATCCATAAATAGTAAGAGGTTAATGAAGGTTAAAGAAATGGTGTCCCATTTCTTTTTAGAAATCGCTCTGAAATCTCACTAAATTCAAACATCATAAGTCAAAATGTGTTGCACATGACAGAACCACTGATGGCTCACATTATTAACGAGAAACCTGGCGCAATATATTTTATGTCAAAGCCGTGGTCTGCTTCTTACACAGAGCTATTATAAGGCATGAATTATATTGCACAAGTAGTATATGGACCAATTTTATGGTACTTTTTTCTCTATTTGGAGTGCCCACTGGATATTCTACAATATATTTTTAGTTGTGCTCCATGGAAGATAGTAAATCTTAATATGACTTAAAACATGAAGATGAGTCAATTAATCCTTTCAAAGTGTAGTATATGTGTGTTCATACCTAATGACAGACTTCTGATAGGAGGAGCAGGCAGCTTTCTCCTTTGATGACGAGAAGAGTCCAGTGTCTGGGACTGATGCAGGAAAAACATTACATCACTAATATGCTTTAAGTCTAAAATCATGCAGCAAAACCATTACAGTTATAACAATTGTACATGTATACTGCTTGTTTTTAAAATGTAATATTAAGGTGCAGAGGAAACTCACCATGGGGTTAGATTTGTACTTGGAAAACCGTGTGCATGCAGATACATTCAGACCTGCAGTTTTGAGGGCTGATATTCTCGCCTCAATATCTGAGATCTGCAGATAACAGATAAACTAAATTTACACTTGTCTGATACTGTATCGATAGCACATAGCAAGCACGCACCTGGAGCTCGGACTGCTGCACCTGGGCGGCAGCGGAAGCCACCTGGTCTTCCAGGAAGGCCAGTTCTGTCTCTGTGGTGGAGCTGCTGATGCTGCGTGCACAATCTTCTAAGTCACTCAGCGCCCCCTCCAGGCTGTACACAGCACCTGCAGCCAAATACACCTGCACACAGATCACAGGATCAAAAACTAAGATCACTGTAACCATCAGAATTTCACTGAATGATGAGGCAACATTAAAACCAGGGTTTTTAAAAGTGGGGTCCTGGGGTGTGGTTGTACTGGTGACAATTTGTCAGTTTTGTAATTTCTCAATGTTTTGATGGTGCCTGGGAGGCTGAATTTGTATACTTCTAGGGGAGATAAACCCACAAATAGCAAATTAATAGTAGTAAATTAACAATAAAATGGGTTATTAACAGTATGAAAATCAGCTAGTTTAAAAATCTAATTTCAGTTTAGGTTTTTGCCTGCTCAGATCCATAAATCTCTTTCCAGCTCAGTCTACAGTACTGTGCAAATGTCTTAGGCATGTTAATCTTTTCACCAAAACAAAACAAGTTTTAAGCCAGTTATTTATATATACATTTTTTTTATAATAAGTGTGTTGTAAGGGTAGAGAGTGTTGTTGTGTTGTAAGGGTAGAGAGCTCAGGAGGACAAATAAACTAGGAGAACAGTCTTTAATCAAACTTACTCAGGGAAATACAGGGAGACAGGCTTCACAACACTTCACGAAACAACATCAACACAGGACAAATTAACTCAGGAAACATGGGACTATAAATACTAAACCAACCGAGGACTATTGAGCTAATTAATTGATGAAAGGTGAACTAAATAAGACAGACAAGGGAAATCTAGATCAAACAGCATGGAATAGATGACAAAACCAAAAACACAATTAACATACATGTTACAGTTCGTCCCCCTTCCAGGAAGGCGATTCCAAACAGAATTGGAGAGGGGCAAAACAAAACCAAGTCCAAAGAATAAATCCATCGGGGAGTGGAGGGTGGGAGAAACCAGTAGGGAGCCAGGAGCAGGAGAAGCCAGATGGATACCATGGTGGAGACTTGGACAATGTAATCAGGGGAACAATCTCCTGTGATGAAGCCAGCTATGACGGAGAACCAGATGGAGCCGAGGAGACACGGTGCCTGGATGACACTGTAGGTCCAGAGGGCCAAGGCAGAGCAGACGGCTCATGGGGCCAAGGTGGAGACGGGGATCTGGAAGATCGCAGTGGAGCCAGTGTGACCGAGGACAACTTTGGAGCCGGTGGGAAGACGGAGCCTGGTGAAGACGAAGGAATTGAAGGAAGAGGTGTAACCAGCAGCCAGGAATACGAGGAAAGTGGGACAGTGGGACGAGAGAACCTGGTGAAGCTGGTGGGATGACGGGCCTCAGTGGAGCTGAGGGAGTCAAAGGACCATGGTGGAGTCCGGGTTTAGTGGCAGGAGGTGGGGACAGGGGATCCTCACACCAAGGTGATGCTGGGACCTGAGGTGAATCAGTCACACTGCAGTTGGCCAACTGTGGATGAGTTGTTGTTTACCAGCACCCACTCCACATATGTGGCAAAATCTTTCTGGAGACCGCTCCCTGGCATTCTCGCTAAGGCTCGAGATGTAAAAAAATGCAGCGCGAGCGGTCCAGGTACTGTAAGCAAACCTGCCAGGGAGCGGGTAGTGCGTCAGATTCGCCAACTCTATAAAATCCCTGGTGTGAATTTACAGGGAGCAATCCTTCTGCTCAAGGCACAATAACTGCACTGAGGGAGAGACCATTGTGATGGAGGTTGTGATGAACAAACTAAATAAAATGCTGCAAAAATAAACACTGTCACGCGTTGTAAAGGTAGAGAGCTCACAAAGACGAATAAACTAGAAGTCTTTAATCCAACTTATTCAGGGAAATACAGGGAGAAAGGCTTCACGACACTTCACAAAGCAACATGTGGACAGGACAAATGAACTCAGGAAACATGGGACTATAAACACCAAACCAAACAAGGACTAATAAGTGACAGGTGAATTGAATAAAACAGACAAGGGAAAACTAGATCAGACAAGGGAAAACTAGATCAAACAGCATGGCACAGATAACAAAACCAAAAACACAATGAACATACATGTTACACATGTATTGTAACCAAAATCTTAATTTTTTATTTATTTTTAGTATTATTTTTTAAAAGTTACATTCAGTTGTGTGGTTTCACTGGTCACAATTATAGTTTGTCTTTTTAAAAAAAAAAAAAAAAGATCTTCAATTTCCCCTCTTCATTAAAAACATAAATAAACTACATTAGAACATTTTCTAGTAATAAATCTTACATTTTCCTCCATCTTAGTGAGGTGCTGGTCTAGCTTCCTGGTTCCTGGACCTGAGGAAATGGGAGTGCCAGCAGGAGAAGGGTCATGAACTTTGCCTTCTGCCTCTCCAAGCAATTCCTCTGTAGCATTTAGAACCTTTAGAACCTCTGTGGTGATGCTGCATAAAGATGCGGCTGAGTACTTCTGCTCCATAAACATGAGAGTGCACATAAAACAGAAGAGAAAACCACTAATAAACAAATATGCAAAACAGAAGAAATTCAAATGCATCAGGTGCTCTTGAAATTTCGTATATATAAAATATATACTTTTTTTCTACTTTTTTTCTACTTGACTTGATTTATAATTCATATATATATATATATATATATATATATATATATATATATATATATATATATATATATATATATATATATATATATATATATATATATAGTACTTTTTTATTCTATTTCTATTATAATTTCCTCCTTGTGTTTTTAGCTGTGAATTTGCACTGTCCATGGAGCGGACCTGTTTACATTTCACTGCCGGTTGTATATTCTGTATATAACTGTGTATGTGACAAATAAAACTCTTGAATCTTGAATCCTGAATATATATATGTACCATTGAAAAATTAAACTGTTGGGTGGATTACAACTTCCACATAGCTACCCAAGATCTTAAGCATGGATGTATTTCTTGTCATGCACAAGCTGTTCAACCAATGAACAGGATAAGAGGATTATGGGAGAAGAAGAGTGTAACGTGAAGGTACGTGGATAAGAGATGCTCTAACACGTCAGAGGTGAAAAGTCATCATTGAGGGTGTTTCAAAAGTGAGTAACACACTTGTTGTTCATGTTGTTCAAATCCCTCCACAAAAAAATTAAATAAAATAATAATAGCATCCAGGTTTGTAAGGACATGTGGGTGAGAAAATAAAGATAGAATATTAGTGAACTATTTCTATAAGAGATACTGGGTCAAAACACAAGAGAATGCCTGAGTATGTGACATGAAAAAAACATTTATACACTCTCTAACATCAGAACGCACATCATTGCATGACGAGGAACAGGGATGAGAAGTACATTAGTTCTTGTCAATACGTTTTTCAAAGTGCATCATCAAGAGTAGTAAGCCATCAATATGAGATGTACATGTTGATGTGCGTGCATGTGTTTGTAAGACAGTAAGCACACATGATGAGAGGGTAATATGAAGAGATAAAATGACTTCAAGATGAGAAAGTGAGAATAAAAGAGACGGGAAGAAAGAGGAGCAGTGTGGTTCAGTAATGAATACTTCAAGAATCAATTAATGGTTGGGTTGGTGTATGCTTTGATCACAGAAATAATTGATCCAAACTCAGTCCTCAGAGCTTGTGTGGCTCTGAAAGGGGCTCTGTGTGGGTGTGTGTGTGTGTGTGTGTGTGTGTGTGTGTGTGTGTGTGTGTGTGTGTGTGTGTGTGTGTGTGTGTGTAAAAATGATCATCTATAGTGAGGGAATATGTAGAAAACAGGAAGGCATGCAGCACTGAATAAATCTAAGTTAAGAAGTACTCAAGAACCACATTCACACTATATTAAAATATTAACAAATATTAAAATTAAAATAAAAAGAGTACATTTCTAATATGTTTATGCTTTCCCAAAAGATAACAAAATGTTTGCATGTTTGTATGTTGTTAGAAAACTCATATATAGGCAAAAACTATTTTTAACACAAAATTTACAGTATGAAAATGAGCCATGACATCTAATTTCTGTTCAGGTTTTTGTACAACCTAACAGGATCTGTCATTGTAATTTATTTTTTATATTTTATTTTTTGAAGTTTGAAATATTTCTATTTCAAATAAATGCTGTTCATCTGAACTTTCTATTCATCAAAGAATCCTAAAAACAAAACAATAATCCAGTGCCATCACAGGAATAATTTATATATTAAAATATATATAAAAACCTAATTTTTTCTTAATAATACAAATTTCCAGTACCTCATGGTGTGTGTGTGTGTGTGTGAGAGAGAGAGAGAGAGAGAGAGAGAGAGAGAGAGAGAGAGAGAGAGAGAGAGAGAGAGAGAGAGAGAGAGAGCGCGAGCATGTGTGCATACATCAGGAGCGGGATTGCGGCGGTTGACTGACTTGTAGTGGCAGATGCATTGTGCAAACAGAAGTTTAGCGATCGATTCAAGTTCAACGCATGTAGCCTACTTTGAAGTGGGCTTTGGCTGAATGTGCGTTGTGATTACATGGCGCGTCTCTAGGCCCAAAATCTGCAGGAAATCTGCAGCGATTTCGAAAAATTGCAAGTGCTTCCGAATATTGTGGAGTTTGATTAAATTTTGCGTTAAATTCTGTGATCTCAGTATTGAAAAATACTGGAGGGACTGAACATTGCTGTTTTACTGTATTTTTGATCAAATAAATTCAGCCTTGGTGAGCCTAGCCGGCCCCTCACTTTTGAACAGTGTATGCTAATAAAAATTCAATTCAATTCAATTCACATTTATTTGGATAGCGTTTTTCATAATACATATCATTTCAAAGCTGCTTCACAGAAAATGCATGTGTCTACCACCACCAGTACTGTAGATAAAAGAGAAATCTAAAGATTTTGTGTAGTGTCATAAGCAGGCTCTGAGTTAGAGAATAATAGACTACTCATTTGATTCAAGAGGAATCTCTCCAGCTCTACTGCATCTTCTCATCATGATGTATCTCACCTGCTGTAAGAGAGAGGAGAGTAACTGAAGCCTCTGTTGTAGGGCACGATCACTCAGACCCTCCTGAACCAACAAGAAGGGGTGGAAAGAGAGAGAGAGAGAGAGAGAGAGAGAGAGAGAGAGAGAGAGAGAGAGAGAGAGAGAGAGAGAGAGAGAGAGAGAGAGAGAGAGAGAGAGAAATGAGAGAAAAAGACAGAGACAGAAATAAATGGGAGTGGAAAGAAAGATAAAAGAGATGAAAGACACAAGACAGTAAAAAAAGGGATAGTTCACCCCAAAATGAAAATTTTGTCATTATTTATTCAGCCTCATGCCATTCCAAACATGTATGAATTTCTTTCTTTCTTTCTTTTTCTTTCTTTCTTTCTTTCTTTCTTTCTTTCTTTCTTTCTTTCTTTCTTTCTTAATGTTATTAAATGTCACGTAAATGTCATTAACGTTGTCATATGTTGTTTAAAATTAAAGTTGATATTCAGAGATAATCTTCCCCCTTTGGTAAGCTGGATCATACAATCAAATCGGACATTGTTACTTCTCTTATGAACTTGCCAAGGAGAGGAAGAGCAGTTCCCTTTCAAGTGGAACTCAATGCCACGTCATGGCTAGATGCTATGGGAACACTTCATGTGAGCCAGTGTCAGAAGCATTTACACACGCCACACGACGTAACATAGTATGTCACAGAAGCAATAAATAGATGCCAACAATAAATCTTTGCCTTCAGAAGCCGCACGTGTGAGCGTGTCATTGCTGCTTTGTGTGTGTTAGATTCCACCATGTCAGGAAATAAGTACAGGAGATATGGGACACTGTGCCCGTGATACAATACGGGTGACGACTCACACAATGTTATGTGATCTGCATGGGTGAGGAGCATGCAAGGTCAGTCCTCGATGGGGCTGACTGCGTCATTGCGACGAGTTTAATCTCCACATGCTCCAATCCTATTCAATGAGAGCCAAACTCCTGCACCCTGTGGCTTAGGTCCCAAGGCCACCGAGGTGGCTCAGCGACTTCGGTCATGGGGCTCGCAGGTAGAGTTGGCAGACTTAGATCACGAGACTGGCAATCAAGCCCTTTCTCTTGCCCTCTCCAATGACTCTGAGGACCCCATTCTGAATCTTGAAGCGCCGTAATTTCTTCAGACCAGAATGAGGAACTCATACTGTCTGTGTCTGATTCTAAGGAGTTGGATGAAGACACACAGACGGGTACATCAGCAAAGCAGCCCTCTCAGTCAGTTGTGTTCTAGGAGCTTGGCTGGACATAGCTGAGGCTGCATCTGTATGCCTTTCCTCCAATAGCTCTGCTCCACCTTCGCCTAGTGGCTCCATTCTGGCCGGCCTGAGTATGGTTCTCGGACCTAATATCACTCCTAGACAGCATTCCATGGGGGATTCTGTTTCAGGGAGATCTTCTGTCTGAAGTGCAGGGGACGATCTACCACCCCAAGCTGGAGATCTGGAAACTTTGGGTCTGGCCCCTGAGGGATACCAGCTCATAGATTCTAGAGCCCCATTCCACTAGCAAGCTGTATGCCGTGAAACAGTGACTCTTCGTATCATGTTGTGGGCAGCGCAACCTGAACACAGTGAACTGGCGGTTGGTTCAGTGCTGGAGTTCCTTCAAGATCGCTTGTCAGTGGGGCTGACCCATCTACACTAAAGGTTTATGTGGCCACCATCTCAGTTAGCTACATACCTTTGGATGGGGCTTCTGTTGGGAGACAATATCTGGTGTCTCAGTTCTTGCACAGTGGAGGGCTATCTGCCAGTCGTAAATTCCTTCCTGGGACCTAGCATTGGTCCCGGGAGTATTAGCAGAAGCACTATTTGAACCATTGGAATCAGTTTCTGAGAAAATGATGACTCCTAAAGTGACCCTCTTTTTAGCACTGATTTCAGATTTGCAGGCCCAGTTGCCTCTTCCTGCCTATACCTTGCTCCAGGTGATGTCAAAGCTATACTGCACCCCAGACTGGAATATATTCCGAAAGTTATTTCTATGGTTGACCGGTCTGTGGTCTTACAGGCTTTCTTTCTTGAGATGCAAAGCAAGAAAGTCTCAGGCCAGTGGCGTAAGTCCTCTGAGCTTCTGTCTGCTTTGGTGGCAATAGAGGGAATATGATCACCAAGCAGTGTATTTCACATTGGATCATTGATCCACTCCCTCTCCTAAGAGGCATGGAGAATGACTTCACATCTAAGAGTTAGGTTCCACTCCACTAGGAGTGATGTATCTTCTAATGCTTTTGCTAGGGGTGCATCTATGCAAGATGTTTGTGCTGCGGCTGGATGGTCCTCTCTGCACACATTCATCAGGTTGATATACCTGATTATAGTCTGGAAGTCTCATGGTGTGGCAATGTTGTCATTAAAGTTCCCATAGTGTCAAGACATGATGTGGCTTTGAGTTCCCTTTCAGTCGGCCACGTTCGACGTACGTCAGAACTGACCGACGAATTGGGGATAATTTTCAGAAACAAACCTACTTCGAGTGTTTTAAAACAGGCCAATGAACACTGGCATGCAGTTCATACATTCCACGTTCCTCCCCGCAGCTCGATATGCGTGAGCCCAACAAAGTTCGGTTCCTCAACGCCCGTCTGTCAGGCTGGCCACTTTGGCGACGCCATCGAGAACTTCACCCAGCAGTTCTCGGTGGCCCAGAAGCAGACGGAAGTCTGCAGGCAAGCACAAAGGCAAGTGGCCCTGAGACGGGCAGCCCAGGGAGAAGAGGAGCTGCTCTCGGGGAGATGGTGTCTGCACCAGTCCCTCCACCGGAGGAGGCCTGGATGGATAATTTTTTGTTTTTTTGGGTTTCCATTCTGCCGCTGGCTCTCTGGCACCAGCGGTACCCATATTCTCAATAAAAAAGCAGTTTCCTCCCTCCCTGGGCCCCAAGAGAGCGAGGTTGGCAGTGTGCAACGCTTCAGTGCCTTGCCACTCCCTTCCTGCTCTCCCTTTGCCAGGGGGCAGCAGTGTGCAGTACGAGGACGCCACTAGGCCTTCTCACCCACACTCTACCCCACCCTGGAACACTCGTACCACACTCTGGGCCACCTCCGGGCCTTCCGAGTTGGGTCTTCGTGTTTCACCTCGCTGCCCCACCCCGGGTACGTCTGTGGTCCCGTTAGTCCCACTTGTTCAGTCTCTGGGGGCCTGGCTAGCGCTCCCCTGGCCATCTCGCTGGCTCATCCGTATCATTAGACTCAGCTATGCGATTCAGTTCGCCCGCCGGCCTCCCAAATACAGGGGCATCCACTTCATCTCTGTGCGAAGCAGCGATGCTCATGTCTTGCGGTCAGAGATCGATGTTCCTCAAGCCGATATGAGGTCGGGGTTCTACAGCCCCTACTTCATTGTACCCAAGAAAGGCGATGGGTTATGACCAATCTTGGACCTGCGTGTCCTGAATCACGCCCTGCACAAGATCCAGGGACAGCCTGTTGGGACTTTGGGTCAACCGAGAGAAGAGCAAACTCTGCCACATGCAGAGGATTTGGTCAACCAGACTCTGTGCCTCACAGAGGTGCAAGTCCAGTCAGTGTTGAACTGCTTGAATATGTTCAATGGCAGGACGGCAGTCCCACTGAAACTTTTTCAGAGGCTCCTGGGGCATATGGCATCTGCAGCCGCAGTGATTGCTTCATATGAGACCGCTTCAGCGCTGGCTTCACGGCTGAGTCCCGAAATGGGTGTGGCATAGCGGCAAGTACCAGATCCCAGTTACTCCGTACTGTTGTCAAACTTTCAGCCTGTGGTCAGACCCTTCGTTTCTACATGCGGGAGTGCCCTTAGAACAAGTGTGGATGCCTTGTCCACCGGCTGGGGGGCCACGTACAACGGGCATGCAATTTTGGGTCTGTGGAGATGGCAAGCACGTACTGGTCCTTACGGACAGCACTGCGACCGTTGAGTACATCAACTGACAGGGTGGTCTATGCTCCCGGCACTTGCTGCAACTTCGCCTTTTGGAGTCAGAAGCATCTGAGGTCACTTCAGGCCATTCACATCCCTGGTGCACTTAGTCGTGCAGATGAGCTCTCATGACAGTCGACACTTCCAGGAGAGTGGCGACTCCATCCCTAGACGGTCCAGCTGATTTGGGACTTCTTTGGAGTTGCACAGGTAGACCTGTTTGCCTCTCCAGACTCGACCCACTGCCAGCTGTATTATTCCCTGTCCGGGGGAACCCTCGGCACGGATGCACTGGCACACAGCTGCGCCTTACCCCAGTGAGCCTTCTTACACAGACTCTGTACAAAGTCAGGGAGGATGAGGAGCAGGTCTTGTTTGTTGCACCATACTGGCCCAACTAGACTTGGCTCGACGAACTCTCACTCCTCATGACAGCCCCTCCCTGGCCCATTCCTCTGAGGAAGGACCTACTTTCTCAGAGACGGGGCACTCTATGGCACCCGTGTCCAAACGGGTCTCTGGATGGGACGCAGAGGTTCTAGGTGTCCTACACAGGCTGTCCTACACTTCTGCTAGAGCTCCCTCTACGAGACGCCTCTATGTGCTGAAGTGGAACCTGTTTGGAACCTGGAATGGCGTTCTTCCCACCAGAAAGTGTTCGGTTAGAGTCGTGCTTTCTTTGCTGCAAGATGGATTGGAGCGAAGGCTATCTCCCTCCACCCTTAAAGTGTATGTCGCAGCAATCGCGGCATATCACAACACAGTCGAAGGTGAGTCATTGGGAAAGCAGTTTCCTCAGGTTCCTCAGAGGTGTGAGGAGGCTAAATCCTCCTCATCCTAACTCATTAGCCTCTTGGTACCTAGCTCTGGTGCTCAGGGCACTTCAGAGACCCCCCTTTGAACCTTTGCAGTCCATAGAGTTGAAAATCCTGTTCATGAAGACAGTGCTCTTGACTGCATTGGCCTCAATAAAGAGGGAACCTGCACACATTTTCAGTCAGCAAATCGTGCCTAGAATTCCGGCTGGCCAACTCTCCGGCCTGGATATGTGCCCAAGGTTCCTACCACTCCCTTCAGAGTTCAGGTGGTGAAACTGCAAGCGCTGCCTTCAGAGGATGCAGACCCAGCCCTAGCTTTGCTCTGTCCCATCCATGCTCTTCGCATCTATGTGGATAGAACTCAAAGCTTCAGGACCTCAGAGCAACTCTTCCTCTGTTATGGAGGCCAGCAGAAGAGAAAGGCTGTCTCCAAGCAGAGGTTAGCCCACTGGATAGTAGATGCTATTGTCTTGGCATACCAATTACGAGCACACTTAACTAGAAGTGTAGCTTCTTCCTGGGTGTTATCTGTACAGATATCTGTAGAGCTGCAGGCTCCGTGTAGAGCCGGTATCTTCCCATATACTTGCCCCCAGTGGCCAGTAGCGTGAAGGACCCGTTCTAGTATCGGCTTGCAATGCCACTCCCGCTCACTGGGCCGGATAACACTTTCCCAGTGTTATCCAATAGTCACACTGAGTGGGTCTTGCAGAGCAGCAGTGTCTGACCTTCTCTGCTTAGAGCCCTGACTTCCTGCTCCAATACAGGGGCGGTCCAGGAGGCTCAAGCAGGGCGCTGGAAGCGGCAGCATCTAGCATCCTGTCGCCACAAGTGCTGAACCTCCGCTGAATGGCCGGGTCACTAGCTCGGCTCCTCAGCAGAAAAGCAAAGATGCGGTGCATCCAGCTTATTTATACCCGCGCTGCAGGGAGGAGTGTGGAATGCGTGAACCGCATGCCAATGTTCATAGGCTTGTTTTAAAACACTCAAAGTAGATTGGTCTCTGAAAATTATCTCCAATTCGTTGCTCAGTTCCGACATACATCTCCGTTCCCTGAGGGCAGAGGGCTTGGCACCCCAATGTGGTCAACTCGGAAACCAAGACGTTTTCAAAAGGAAATGTATGTAACCCGGTTCCCTGAGAGGGGAAAGAGATGCCACATTGGGGTGCCAAGCCCTCTGCCATGCCTGTGTGTCTTCTTCAGATAATTAGAATCTATCGACACACTGGTATGGTGTGTTTATGGTTTCGGTGACATACTCTATTACGTCGTCATGCTCAGCCAAACGTGGCTTTGCATGTGTAAACACGTGCTTCAGACATCGACCCACGTGAAGTATTCCCATAGCGTCAAGCCATGACTCAGCATCTCATTCCCCTCTCAAGGAACCGGGTAATAAACATAACCTGAGACGATTTCAAGATTTTCAGTGAATCTGGGGTGCTTTAGTTTCATTTATTAAGCAAGAAAGCTTCAGTTTCCATTCACTGTAATTGTATGAGCTTGTAAAAAGTGGAGGTTCCAAAAACCAAAAGGTTTTTTTTTCTTTTTTTTCAGCGTTGCCATAGAAGAACCATTTTGGGTTCCCAAAAGAATCTTTCAGCAAACTGTTCTTAAAAGAACCATTTTTTTTTTTTTATTAGTGTGAAGATCATTTCAATTTAAAAGATTTAAATCTTTTTCCACCATAAAGAACCTTTTGTGAAACAGAGTGGTTCTATAGATATTAAAAGTTCTACATGGAATCACAGATGCTGATAAAGAACCTTTATTTTTAAGAGTGTGGAAAAAAGCTTGAAAACAGTCTTGAAAATGTATTTTTGTGTGTGTGTTCTGCATAACAAAGTCAAGTCAAGTCACCTTTATTTATATAGCACATTTTACAATGCCAATTGTTTCAAAGCAGCTTCACAGCGTTAACAGGAAAATAATGCAATAGAATTTGATTCGGCTGTACAGCCGCTCTGGTGAAAATGGTGATGTCATCCAGCTAATTTCAATTGTCATACAGTGTCAATGCGGGCAGATCAGTAATATAGTTGAAATTTAAGTGTCAAAGAAAGTCATACTGGGTTGGAACAACATGAGGTAGAGTAAATGATGAAATAATTGTCATTTTTGTTTTAACTATTCCTTTAACATAATGGACAAGAAGCAGGCTGAAAATGAAAGGACAGGACAAGATGCAAGGCGAAGAGGACCCATAAAGGAAGATAGTACCTCCCTTATTGTGTGCATTTCCCTCACAACATCTAGAGAGGTTCTATATTAATTTTGCAGGCTGGTTCATGCCTCATGCACCTCATTCATCAGACATGCTTTTCTGTGTGCGTTTGATCATGGCTTCTTCTCATCACCAATGAGAGCAAAGACCTTCATTCTAAGTTTGATCAGTAACATATGTTTGATGGTTTGAGAGAGCTGGAAGGTTCTAGAGGAGCAGGCATCTTCTGAAGGAGATCAGTCTCTTACAAGGAATCTTGTAATTTACACAAAAAGGACATCAACATCCTTTGATGTTCCTGGAACCACATTCAACCAATCAATAGCCTCAGGTTTTAGGTAGGGCTATGATTGGTTGACAGGAATGTTGATTTAGTATCAACAAAGAATGTTGATTCACAAAATCATCCCACTTTTGTAATCACTTAACATCTTTGTGCTGTTTCTTTATCAGGATAAAGGAAAGTTGGGTCTTTATATTTATATAACCACTTTATATTTACCCATTCACATCAAAGAGGTAATTGGGCCTCAATTCCAAACCAAAGTGAACCACCTACATGCTCTTACAAAAATACTGTGCCTGCACCACAATACACTAATTGATATATGCTTTATATATACTCAGCATAAATGAGCACACCCCCTCTGAACATAAAGATATTTTTTCTGTTCCTTAATGATCACGGTTACAATTCATGGAAAGGGGACACAATTGAAATTTATCAAACATACACTTATAAAAACAGAGAAAAACATGTCATCAATATCTGTAAAATAAATAGAGTAGCCAATTGTGTTTAAAAGAAGGATTGCAAAAATGAGTACACCCTTGATTAAATTCAAGAAACGTGTAATATTATAGTATGTATATGTCCTCTCTGCCACTGGATTGAGGACTTCCTCACTGGCAGGCCTCAGGTGGTGAGAATAGGCCAGTTCACCTCCACCTCCATCACCCTGAGTGTGGGAGCTCCACAGGGCTGAGTGTCCTGAGTCCCCTGCTCTACTCTCTCTACACACATGACTGTTTGTCCACACACAGCTCCACCTCTATCATCAAGTTTGCTGATGATACTGTTGTTCTGGGCCTCATTTCCAACAACAATGAGACGGCATACTTGGACGAGGTGGAGCAACTAACATCATGGTGCCAGGACAACTGTCTCTCTCTGAATGTTGGCAAGACCAAAGAACTTATTGTGGACTTCAGGAAGAGACAGCAACGGACATACTCCCCTCTCATGATCAGCGGGTCACCAGTAGAGAGAGTGAGCAGCTTCAAGTACCTGGGTGTAAACATCTCCGAGGACCTGACCTGGACTGCACACATTCAGACACAGGTGAAAAAAGCCAGGCAAAGACTGTACCACCTGCGCCAGCTGAGGAAATTCAGGGTTTCACCAGCTATCCTGAAAACGTTCTATTTAGGGGCGATAGAAAGTGTATTAACTCAGTGCGGTATGGGAACAGCACCAGTCATGACTGCAAAGCCCTGCAAAGAGTCGTGCGCTTATCCGAGCGTATCTCAGGGTCAACTCTCTCGTCTCTGCAGGATGTCTACAGCAAACGCTGCAAAGGTAGAGCTACTAAGATCATCAAGGACTCTAATCACCCTGCAAACCCTCATTTCACGCTGCTGCCATCTGGTAAGTGCTTCCGAAGCCTGATGGCCAAAACTGAGAGACTCAGGAGGAGCTTCTTCCCCCAGGCCATCAGACTCCTGAACTCAGTCACTTAACATCACGTGACCATCGATATACTGACATTGCACTGCACTTTCTGTTCTCGTTGTTACTGTGTAACAACCTGTTATAAACCTGTTTGCACATTATACTTCTTTGTACATTTCTGTTAACCGCATATTTATAAGTCTACAGTTTACTAACTGCACAGTTTATTTCACTTATTTTATTCCACTTCTTTATTTTATTTTTTTTTCTACTTGATTTATTTATATTCTACATATATATATATATATATATATATATATATATATATATATATATATATATATATATATATATATATATATATATAGTACTTTTTATTCTATTTCTATTATAATTTCCTCCTTGTGTTTTTAACTGTGAATTTGCACTGTCCATGGAGCGGACCTGTTTACATTTCACTGCCGGTTGTATATTCTGTATATAACTGTGTATGTGACAAATAAAACTCTTGAATCTTGAATCTTGAATCTGTCCTCCATACCTTTAAGTATACTGCTCTGACCCTTCTTGGCTTTGATTGTACAAGTTCACAACAACTTTTCACATCTATTCTGTTTAACACCTGGACGATGACCTCCTTGAATGCCCTGATGTTTGATGGGCAGTATTGCTCAACTTGTCTCAACAAAATCCCCCACAGGCGCCAAAAATTGTGTTAAGGTTATGTGAAATACTTGTCAACTGAAGTCATTTCACGTTGAAAAAGAGCTCAATAACACCAAGAATAAGGAGAAAATAGCGTCTACTGTTTCATGATTTTGTATTACATCACACAAAGGTGTATGAATTCATGACAACATTAAGCACAACTCCCCCACTCCTTCAGCACTTCCCTATATAAGAACCTCTTTACCACCATACTTCACTGTGGGGACCAGGCACTTCCCACTGTACTCATCCCACTTGCAATGGCATAGATTTCAGATGCTTTTAGATCCAAAATTATTGATTTGGTCTAATCAGACAAGAGTACCAGAAGTTCACCTGATCTTTTCTTAGCAAAAAAATCATTCATCACAAAATGAAAGCTAAAAATGAAGGCCTGATTGTTTCAATTCAAGTTTCTGTATTACTTTTGCTATATTTTCACACTTAAAACATTGTATTGGAGTACCATTGTCCTATTTTGTGTAACAAAAACAAGTCTTCTGACAATTCTCTCTCAAGTGGTTCCATCGCTGTCAACATTAAGTCTGAGAATGATTCAGTGGCCTATATAAAACTTTTAATGGTTGAGAAATGTTTTGGTTGAACATATTCACCTGCTGATCGAAAATAGCTTTTAAAGGAACACACCGACTTTTTGGGACTTTGGCTTATTCACCATATCCCCCAGAGTTAGATAAGTCCATACATACCATTTTCATCTCCGTGCATCCCATAAATCTGTCTGACGCACCACTAGCCTAGCTTAGCACAAAGACTGGAAGTAAACGGATCCAGCTAGCCTACTGCTCAAAAAGTGACAAAATATAACGCCAACATTTTCCTATTTACATGTTGTGATGTGTACAAATCACAAGGTTACATGGGACACAGCCATCTTATAAACGTATACATACTGGGGACTATATTCTCAGAAGGCGAAGCACTGCTACTTCTGCGGAGTGTTGAGTGATTTGCTCGCAGCACCTGAGAAGCCCCGCGGTGAGGAGCAGAGAGTTCGCTCAGAGTTGGAGTAACAGAGTCAGCAATTACTAGATAGTTTACAATCATGGGTGTTCGCTGTATTGTAAAGAACTGTAACAATAAACAGGAAAAAAAGGGAATACCATGATATTTCATAGAATTCCAATCCAAAACATTGACCTGATGAATCTGTGGCTGCTTGCTCTGGATATAGATCCAAACACACCTGTAGCCATCATCGAGTACCATCGCGTTTGCTTAGAACATTTAACCGAGGACGACTATTTAAAAAAAAAAAAATGGAATTTGCCACACGGACCATGAAACGTGTGCTGAAGAATATGACCATCCCATTGGTAGTACAGACAGGACAGCTGCGATAAGTGTTCCGTTATGTTTTTAGATGACTAGCCTACTGTAACAGTGCAATTTGCTAGATCTAATGTAACGTTAGTGACACTATTACATGAATAGGGTGGTCACTACTGTATTGCAGTTGTTCCCGTGCTCCATGTATCCCCTGTAATGTTAGTATTGTGTTGTCACGAACACGCTCTGTCACAGTAACAAATGAGCGGTGCTAGAGGTAATTCGGCATCTTGTCTATCATCTATCATCTTCCAAAGTTTGTAACTCCTCGTCTGTGTATTCTGGCTCAAAACTATATGGCTCTGGATTTTGGTTTGATACCAAGTGAAAATTTTCAAAAATAAGCCAAAGTCCCAAAAAGTCATCGCGTTCCTTTAACTTGCACCAGAAAAATATTTTGTAACTTTCAAGAGGTTGTACTCATTTTTGCAACAACATTTTATCACTTTGATAAGAAAATCTTAACTTCCGTATTAACTGAATTTACTCATTTATGCATGTATGTGTATATATATATATATATATATATATATATATATATATATATATATATATATATATATATATATATTTGGGCTATCAAAAATTGCATGTTGGGCAATTCAAAAATTGCAATTAATTTGTTAATTTCAAAAATATTTAACACAATTAACTCAGCATCAGTTTTTTTTCTGTCATCCGTTGGCTTGCGCTACATTATATGATCACACTATCATTCATTCAAGTGCTATTAAACCATTCAAGTGCATTAAGACGCAAAAATAAGAACTTAAATCTGTACTGGTGCACATCTGTGAATCTCGCAGAATGCCGCTTAAGCACAGTCTTAAAATATGTTAAATGAACACAAAAATTTGTGAGGACATATGCGTGGCAGTTCCAGAAACGCGTCATGTGCTTTAGATCTTAAAGTGACAGAAGCCTAATAAACCCGCTGCTGTGATGTCTGTCATTAATGTAAATCAAAGAACAAAAGAAAAACACTCATTGCTCTTGACTGAACTTTTGTAGCTTTAATAAAGATTAATTTATATTTAATTTATAATGTATGCAGTGAAGACTGTGAAGCGTTTGATAACTGTATTAAATTTCTATATATTTCCTACCTGTTAAATCAAATATCTTCTTTGTGTTCATCTTGAGGGTGAGTAAATGATGACAGAATTAAAATTTTTAGGTGTACTATCCCTTTAATGACCAAGAAAAATACGCCAAATCTATGTTTGACAAACATGAGTTTTGAGCGAAAGTCTAACTATCAAGATTCTAAGTAATAGAACACAAAACTTTTTGGTACTCTACCTAAATCATAAACTCAAAATTGTTTCAGAAATGTAAATGTATTGTGCTTTTTATCCAGAAAAACCCTTCCTAAACTCTTCTGTTTCCTTGTATCGTTTAGGTAGTTTTGCCTGGTCCAATATGACGAATTTGTTGACATAATGCAGCAATGGGCCAAAGTGGACAATTAAGCGTATATGTATTTTTATATCTATGGATATTTTCCACAACTGCAAACTTTAAATAATCTTGTTGCAATGCAATGTGAGCTTTATTTAGGCCTGAAACATAAATGCTACTACATTATGCATTGTTGTGTCCAAAATTACATTCTTTCCAGTGCTACAAAAGACACTAAAGTGAGCATTAACATTTACTTTTCTCTACAGTTGATTGTCACTTTCAGGCCAGCTAATTTCATGGTCGGGCAACAATTTGAAGAGATTCGTGTTGATCAAGGTAGTTAAACTGTCAATAAGTCAAAAGATTTTGGAGTCCAGTTAGGCAGCGCACTGCGGTTTAGAACAATGCCTGGGTGAAGTATGTAGAAGAGGAACTTTTGGTGGAACAGGCTAGACCCAGTCCTTACCTCTGATGGAGACAGTGGCTCCTCCAGACCACAGGGGACGCTGTCTGGAGATGTAGTTGAAGACCTTGTTGTCTTTGTCTCAAGTTGTTCTTGTTTTTCTGACCCTGCTTCTGATTTGCTTCTCTGTGGTGACATTCTCTTCACTTTTTCCTTCTCTGTTTCACTGTTGTCTTCTTCTAAACTGTTATTTTGCTTCATTACTCTACCTGATGCTCCCACAGTTTCACAGGCCACTTCCTGTTTATCTTCTTCTTTGGATTTCACACTCACTTTAGGCTCTAATTTCTCTTTTTCCATGCGTATGCTTTTCCTTTTCGTTTCTATCTCTCGCTCGATCTCTGATTGTCTCTCTTGTTCTTGTTTCAGTTGTTTCTCCATTTCTCTCTGTCTTTCCTGTTTCCTTACAACCTGCACTTCGATCTCTCGCTGTCTTTCTCTTTCCAACTCGTTTTGTTTCTCCAGCTCTCTTTGTCTTTCTCGCTCTCTTTCTACTTGCCTTTCGAGTTCTTTCTGTCGCTCCCTCTCTCTCTTCAATTCTCTCTCTATATTTACCTGTCTCACTGCATCACTTGTGTCAATCTCTCTAACTGTTTGTCTTCCATTCAGCTTCTCGATTTCCCTCAACTTTTCTTCTCTCTTGTCTCGTTTGCTCTCGCGCCTTTCTTTCGGTCTCAGTTTCTCACTTTCTTTTTCCCGTACCCTGTCCTCTTGCTTGTTGCCCACTTCCCACTTCCCCATTGGCTCAAAATTAGATGACATTACATCCCTCTCGCTGACTTCATCAACCAGCTCACCGAGTTTGGATCTCAGTTCCTGTTCCAGGGTTTCATTTACAGAAGAGCCCCTGAGCAAAGGGCCCTGAAGGTTGAACCCTGGTTTGCTGGCCCCTGATAGGCTCTGCATCAGCGGGCTGGCGGCACTGAAGTTGTGAGCCAGTGTGTTCTGATAGTCAGGTTCAGGGGTCATGGCGCCAGAGGTCAAAAGGTCAGGAGGGGTCACAGTGTCTGGAGTCTGGTAATTCAGAGGAACTGGGTTCTCCTGGCTCTGTTGGCGCCGAATCATCATGGCATTGAGGAGGACAGCACTGTTCTCCTGAGATGTATAAAAGAGAGGGACAGTTGAGGAGCAGAGAGAGAGATTGATACAAATTATGAAAGAGAAAAAAATAAGAAAATATAAAATAAAGATTCATGATTGATATAAAAAAAAAAAAAAAAAAAAGTTGAAGGATGTTCACACCATTTATGCCAATAAAAGCACAAACCCTGCCCTGCAGTGCCACCTACTGGAGTCAAATCAAACCACTTCAAATTCACATTTCCAAAAATGATTTCTAGTTTTCTTCCTTTTTGCTTTTAATAATTGGATACTTTCTGTCTCTGTTGCTGCAACTCTTGCTGAAATTGTTACTCTCATTTAATATCTAAAATTATGACAAATAATAAGTAACATACCTTCACCTTTCAGTCAAATACTATAAATTAAGTATTTTGTTGTTTTCAGAGAATAACTGGAATTAAATGTATGTAAATATATACTTTTACAAGGAAAATACTATCTGTCAAAGCTCTGAAAAAAGCTCTTTTTCTCTGAAAAGAGAAAACAATTATTTGATAAATTAATCAAATAAAAATTCCAATACAGCCTTTCCAAAAAAAAATAATAATAATAATTTTGGCTTACATTATATGTAAATGCTCCAAATGGCTGCAGACTTCCTCAGCATGAGACACTTAATGGGGCTGGCAGGGGGGGACAGTGCCCCCATGTCAACAAGCTTGGCCCCACTAAATTTGGAATCGTATCGCACCAAACAATTTTCTGAAATGTTTGCAATGAAATGAAATGGTTGCAATGTGCTGTTTTTGCTGTGGCAGTATGTGATGAAAAGAATGATTCGTCACTCGGTCTGTGTTTGCTCAAATAGTTGTAAAATGCGGGCTATAATGGTTGCTACGCACTGTAGTATATAATTTTTCAATGGCTAATTTCTCAGAACACACCCACATATGTAATCTTTGATTATATTCCAAATTAGGAAGTCATTGTAATGCAGCCAAAGATAAATCATGAATAATGGTGATAGAATTTTCATTTTTAGGCAAACTACCTATTTAACTGCCTTTAAGATAAATGTTAACTTGTGCCCCCTTAAAGCACAAGTGGCCCCTGCCTGGCCCCCCCAGTTACCGTGGTCTGGAAACGCCACTGTTTGTTATGCTTATTTGTGCTTTCAGCCTTGACATCTAAACAGCAGTTAAATCTTTATCATACCACTTTGCTATATTATTTGGTTTTACTCATTGTGATAAATGATTAAGGGAATTTTGGTGTTACTCATATACTGTGGAACAGGAAGTCATGGCTGGACAATTCCATGCTCCTAGACACCCTGGTGTGCTAAAATGTAAACATGAATGGGAATATACTTAAGAGATATTTTACTCATAAGAATTTCTAGGGGTGCCAATAATTGTGGCCAACGTGAACCAGAGAAAAACATTTATTTCATAATGAGATTTTCCCCCCACTTTCAATTGTTTTACTTCAATGAAAGGTTAGTCATTTTTGAATGAAAGATCAAAAGGATAAACATTGCAGATGCTAATTTTAAACAAGGGTGCCAATATCAATCCTAATAATAAACCAGAAGGCTGCTGTTTCTCTTACCACTGTGGCAGAGCTGTACAGTGCATTATGTGCTCGACTGTGCTCTGATGTCTCGCGTTTGCTCTTTCTGCGCCTCCTTGACCTTTTGATCTGCTCGCTCCGCTCCTCCCCGTCACTACTGTCCCCTTCCAGACGGGGGTTAAAGTTCACATCAAGAACCTCTGGCCTCAGTAGAGGTGAAGCTACACTGCTTGTGGGATGTCTATAGGGAGGATACAAGTGTGCCTCAGGCAGCCCTTTTTTCCTCTGGTGCGTACTGTGGGCTGGTCTGCTTGCTCGAGTGGACAGGGCAGGAGACGTCTCCGAGTCTGAATTGAGGGTCTCAGTATTGGTGTACTGACCCGAGGAGGGTGAGGTGATGGGTGGGTGTTGGGTGTACGTCCATTCTGGGTCATGTTGAGAGTCAGTGTAATAAGTTTCGTCAGAGAGACGTCTGCGAAACTGTAACAGGGCAGCCCCCCAGCCCCCCTGGTCCTCAGGGTCCGAATCAGAGCCCATTCCGTCATACGCGGACGCAACGCCTGATTCTTTCTCCAGCACGCTGAAAACAAGGCTCTTGCGCTTGGTCAGCAGACTGGGCCGGGAATGCTGGGAGCTCTGCAGGGCAATCCAGTTACCATCAGGAGACTGCAGGACTGAAGATGCACCTGTGGAAAGAGACACAAACACCTGGACAGACAAATATAGAGGATGTGTGTGTGTGGGTGTGTGTATGTGTGTGTGTGTGTGTGTGTGCACCACATACACAAACAGAAAATGAGAAAATGTCAAAATTATAAAAAAGTGGTAATTTTGTGTGTGTCATTTTTTCAATATCAACCAGAAATGAAATTATTTTTGCAATTATGGTTTGGTTGACACTCGGCAGAATTAAACACTCTGCCTTTGTATACCTATTTTGTACCCAGTCAAAATGCATCCAACTTTAAAGTCTTAAAGGGATAGTTCATACAAAAATGAAAATTCTTCACTTTACTCACCTGAATGACTTTCTTCTGTGGAACACAAAATACATTTTGCAAAATGTCTCAGTCTTTTTTGTCCATATAATAAAAATCATTGGAGTGCTTTTGACTTGGACAAAAACATTTGAAAAATGCTTCAAAACATCTTTGTGTTACAAAGAAAATCTGATTTGGAACAGAATGATCAGGTCAGGGTGAGTCAATATTGAAAGAATTCTCTTTTTTGTTTATAATTTACCTTCAAATCTTGCAATGAATTAACAATTCAATTGTGTATATGTATGAAGTTTTGTTCTGGTGCAATAGACCAATGATGAACAGTGTGCGTTTTGTATATATTCTTACTAGTGTTGTCCAGGCGGTCAACACTCTTCCAACCAGGAAGTGATGATGCTCTGGATTCCCTCCTAAGTGAAGAGTAGTTCTGGATGTCTGTCTCTACCTCTGCACTCTCCGGGACCCCTGGGGCCATTCCCACCTCAGGATCCTTCTCTGGAGAATCGTCACTTGTCAAAGAGAACGCTGATCTTGACTTCTAAACACGCCCACCAACCCACATGCACAACAACTGTCATTTGAAATGATGGAAACTGTAAGTGTGAACCAATATATCATTATATATGTATATACATGTTTTGTTTTTAAAGAAATCAATACTTTATTCAGCAAGGATGCATTTAAATAGATCAAAAGTATAACAATAAATACACTTATACTGTTACAAAAGATATCTATCTATATTGTAAGAGGAAAATACATCTGCTGAGATATATATTTTCCAATTAAATAGTTCCTTTCATCTTGCAATTAGAAACACTTCAGCCAAATATCTGTGTGTAAGCAGTTAATTAGTTAACAGTGGTGTACATACTGAGTTACTCAAAAATAGTAATTACCTCTATAAGAATGGTAATCATTTTATTATACTGTATAAGTGTCTGATGGTTTTCTGCACAAAGTGTCTTGCCTTCATGCATAATTTGCATTTGGTTATAGTTAAAAGAAAAGTTTATAAGTTTGTGGATGCAAGCAGGTTGCATAAATGAGCTTCACCAGTCGGGGGTGCTAGAGACTTGCATTATAGCTTATGTGTAACTTACTGTTATTGCCCATTAGACATTTCTGTACTATAGCAATATTGAATAACTGTATGATTACTGATGAATAAGCATTTTTAAGGGATTTTTCAGCTTTTTTTTGCATTTCTTATCCTAGATTCCAACATTCCATCATTATTTAACACTGTGTTGTTTTTGCATGCTGCAGCAGAACAGATTGTGTGTATGTGTTATAGATGAGGACAGGAATAATGGATAAGCACTGTAAAACATATAAATACTGTATGATAGGTGCTTGTAAAGGTAGCTTTAACATGCTCTTACCCACAGCGGATAGGAGCTGATGTCGTCGGTCTGGGCTACTGCGCCGTGCTGAGAGGTGGTGTGTGAATGCTGTGTGGAAGGTGTGTGTTGTGTTGAGGTAGGGGACGGTAGCTCACTACTCTGATTCTGAGGCCAAACAAACTCATACTCAGCCTGAATCTCAGACCGTTTCCCCCTCTGAATGATCTACAGAGAGAGACATGGAAAAAGAGGAAAAACAGACAACTATAAAAGTTGCATACCAGTTTGCATCCATACAATATGCAATTCATATCCGTACTATATGGTATAGTGTGCAAGATTGTGATTAGTGCATCTCAGACTGTACCGTTGTGCATGGAAAATAGTATGCCAAAGCAGTTCTACGGATTAATTTTCTAATTTATTGGACTAATTTTGATTTTAATCCCTTCTGACAGGACAAAGTTGGCATGCCAAAGAATGTGAGGTCAAAACTGCTGTATGAACTCAAATGTGAATGAAGTTATGAATAATAAGCAATACATTTAGTAAGATACTAAGCAAATGGGTCTATGGTATCAAGCTTTTCTGATATGGCCAAATATTGTCTACATCCTGTCAAGAACATAATCAGTTCATATTTCACCATAATGATAAATCTCATTCTTATGATATAAAACAATGATATATGGTCTCTCTGTATATATATGTATATATATATATATATATAGTCCTCATGTTTGCCTTGCCAGTTTGTCGAGTATTATTTCCTGTACACCGCTGTTGATGAGTTCTTTGTCAAGTCAAGTCAAGTCAAGTCAAGTCAAGTCAAGTCAAGTCAAGTCAAGTCAAAGTCAAAGTCAAAGTTAAAGTCAAAGTCAAGGTTTTGCTCTTTTTGGATTATTGGCAATAAAATTGCACTTGGGTTCATGTACACTCACCTCCAGTGGAATATGTTACACTAGTGGATTTTTTAAAAATGTCTTATTTCGTAATAATTTCTTAATAAATCATGTTTATATACATTGTTCAAATGTTTGAGGTTAGTAATGATTTGAAATAATCTTTTATTTGATCAAAAACACAGTTAAAACAGTAATATTGTGATTATTATAATACATTTAAAATAATTGTTTTCTGTTTGAATATATTTTAAAATATAATTGATTCCTGTGATGGCAAGATGAATTTTCAGCATCATTACTCCAGTCCTTAATGTCACATGATCCTTCAGAAATCATTCTAACATGCTGATTTGGCGAATAATTTCTTCTTATTATTATCAATGTTGGAAACATTTGTGCTACTTAATATTTTGGTGAAAACTGTCATACATTTTTCATGATTCTTTCATGAATAGAAAATTCAAAAGAATAGCATTTATTTAAAGTATGCTTAAAAAAAGAAACAATTTCTTACCGGTTCCAAACTTTTAAACAATAGTGCAGGTAACATGTTCTTCTATTATTATTATTTTTGGGGGCAAATTTTGACCTGAACGTGTAATTTTAATATCTAGCAGAATTATGTGATTTGGTATAGTTAGTTAATTAAAACTACTATAAACTACAATGTATTCTCTCAATCATAGAACAGCTCTTACCTTTTGAACAATTGTCGTGGCAAGTTCCTCTATGAGCTCTTCCTTGTGGTCACGCAAATAGCGAGCCTCATTCTGTTTCTCCTGGCATATAAGAGAGAAAGAGAAGCAGCCATGAGAGTGAAAAGTGCAGTATTTTTCTAACTGCAGTTATATATTTAGTAAACATGAGTAATGGTCAAAAATGAGAGATGGATATGTCAACAACATTTGAACACTACAAAATAAAAATACATTTGTATACAGGATTCTTATATGGGTGTGTAGAAGAACAGATGGATGTACGCATTAATGTCTGATTGATGAGTGAATATTTGGATGGCTTGAATGATATATAAACAGGAGTCTCTAACCAGGCTGTCTTTGTAGCTCTCTGCTTTAGCGATGGCTTCCTCTATCGCCTCCTCTGCCACACGTAGAGCGACAGTAAGCGTGTCTGCCATGCTGTGACCTGTATCCACATATAAACACATCTTATTATCTGTTTAATGTCTATAAAACCAGATGCACAATGAAAGCTGATTGTTTTCTCTGTACATGTGTGTGTTTTTATGTTTGTGTATGTCGAGTGTTAATCTTCATAGAAATTCATAGACTATTTGAGTGCTGCAGTGATTACAGCAATTGACCAGCACTTATAGTCAAGAGCCCTTGTTCCTCATACCAGTGGGTAACAATATAACACAGGATTTATTCCCAAATTTCTGTTTGGTAAACCCTATATTGTGAGGGACTAAATGTAATTTCTTTGGTCCCCATGAGCAAAACAGCTTATAAATCATACTAAATTAAAGGGATAGTTCACCCAAAAATGATCCCATAATTTACTCACCCTAAAGCCATCCTAGCTGTATATGACATTCTTCTTTCAGACGAATACAACTGGAATTATATAAAAAAATACCCTGGCTAATCCAAGCATTATTAGTGAATGGCAGCCCAAAATTTGTAAAAAAAAAAAATTCTCCATTCAAAGTAATCCATACAGCTCCGGGGGGTTAATATACTTCAAATTATGGGCTGCCATTTACTTCCATTATTGGTTTAGCTGGGACATTTTTTAATTTTCGTTTTTGGCTGAACTTTAAGTGTTTTGAAAATCTAAAATTGCAGAAAGTTTTCTGTGATGGCTAGGTTTATGGGTAGGGGTAGGGTTAGGGGATAGAATATACAGTTTGTAAAGTATAAATTATGTATATGGGAAGTCCCCATAAAACATGGAAACCAGTATATGTGTGTGCATGTGGCCTGGTAAACCCTACATTAAGGGGAAAAGAATGTCCCCAAAAAGATGGCAATATCTGAAATCCTTTGGTGAAAGGTCTTTGTGGAGTGATTTTTTTGGTCTCCATGAGGAAAACAGCTTATAAGTCATACATAAGTGATGTTTTTTTGAAAATGCAAAAATACAGAACATTTCCTGTGATGGGTAGGTAGATTTAGGGGTAGTGTAAGTGGATAGAAATCCAGCGTTAGTTCTCGCAGGGCACGTTAGTCAAGCTCGCATCAGCTGACTGTCAGCTGATCACGTCTACCTATAGGAATACGATGCCTATCACAGCATGCATATATAAGCTCCTTCAGTATTATCAGCTACTATCACGTTTCTCTGGAGCTAATTACCCTCCTCCATCCCCAGCTCCTCCTCTCGTCAGTCAGGATTTGGCATCGGATTCCCCCTGAATCAGACTAAATTCACGAATTAGGTTGTACATTTATATTGTTATATTGAGTTATATTGTCTAGCATTAGTCATAATATTGCCTAATAATATCTGCAATACATCATTGCTTCTGTTCTGTTTACCCTAGGGGGGGTTTATCGCTGCTCTCCCTGCTCTTATCCATGCTAGGCTGCATGGATGCGCAGGGAGTTCTTGCCCAGAACAGAATCATACTGCCAATCTAAACTATATGCTAATTGTCTATCACTTTGACAATAGTGATCATGACAGAATATACAGTTTGTACAGTATAAAAATCATTATGTCTAAGCCCCCATAAAACATGAAAACACAAATCTGACTGAATTCATCTGACTGAATCCAGATGTTTTAAGCAGGTTATAGTTATAGATTAGGCATTGGGTTCCATATACAGTAAATTAATTACGAAGAAATTAATACTTTTATTCAGAAGGGATGCCTTCAGTTGATCAAAAGTGACAGTAAAGACATTTGTAATATTACAAAAGTTTGCCATTTCAAATATGCTGATCTTTTGAACTTTCTATTGATCAAAGAATCCTGAAAAAATGTATCACGATTTCCACAAAAATATTATGCAGCACAACTGTTTGCAACATTGATGACAATAAGAAATGGTTCTTGAACACTAAATTAAGACTGAGCTGTTGAAAATTCAGCTTTGCTAACACAGAAATAAATTGCATATATTAAAATAGAATATATTCAAATAAAAAAAGTTAATAAAAAAGATAATGACAGCACAGGACTGAGATTAAGGATTAGAAAGGTAATAAATGTTTGATACTGATGTGGGTTTGAGAACTTGGCAGATTTAAAGTATCTTTATGGGTCTGAAATTTGAAAACATGTGTAGTGAGCTGAAGTATATTGATTTTTCATGTTACCTTCACTCTGCCTGTAGAGCGTGGAATCACTGCCATCACAAATACTGCCATTATCATTACTGCCTTCATGAGCGCTGACCTCTGACAAAACAACAGACAAAGAGAGACATAAATCAAAAGAAAACAAAACATTACAAAGCATTACATTATACAGACATGATCTATAGACAATGTACACAGACATCTCTTTTCAGTAAAGTTCCCATCATTACCTTTGTTTGCCAAATAGGTTTTTGAAGAATAATAGCCAACTATTTAAATGCAGACAGCACCTGGTTGAACTAGACTGTGTCGCAAAAGTACCGTCACTGTTTGGTGAATTCACCCCTCAGGGTTTGAAATGGCCCTCCTTCCACCTCCTCTTTAAATGTCATAGACTTCTCTTTTTGTCCGTGAAATGTCTGTGTTTGATGCTCTATTTTATCCAGTAAAGCTGTCATAGAGATTTAGAGCAAAACAATTATGCGATGTAATGACCTTTTATATCTGCAAGCTTGTAAATGTAAAAACAAAAGACATTTGTTGACAAAACTGCTGAGAAATTTACAGAGAAACTATATGTCAGGAATAAAATTGCAGGACTGTGTTTGTGTGTGTGTGTGTGTGTGTGTGTGTGTGTGTGTGTGTGTGTGTGTGTGTTTAACAGTCAGATTCAATTAAATAATACTTTTTCAAATAATGTTATTAAAATAAAATACATTTTTACAAAACATGTGTGGTCTTATATACATGCACACACTCAAAAAGCACTCTAATACCAGGTTTGCACATGCACAAATATAAACTTTTCCAATCCATGTTGTGTAGGAACTCTCAGGTCTTTGTGATTAAAAACACTGTGGCACAGACTAGTTGGAGGGCGAAACTAAAATGTTAGCTTGTGAAACAAGTGAGAGACGTTACCGTGAAATGGATATATACTTTGTGTCTACCTGACCAGGCGGTTACCTTTTCACTTTCTTTTTTCAGCTGACCCAAAGAGAGCGCTAGCTCAATATCACCATGACAACAGCACAGAGAAAAAGACCACCACACATCCTGCCTGGTCTGTAACCACAACACGCAGAGCCAGTATCACTATTACAGACAGAACGCAGCCATGTATAGATGGTCATGTTTACTGCATGACTGAAGAGCCATTATAATTAGAAACATCAGGAATGGCTGTTTTTGAGTTTTGAGTAAATATTGTGTAAGATAAAATTAATCGTAATAAAATAATATTTCATAATAAAATATATAGTAAATAATAAAAATAAAAATATCAACACCATAAATAGCTGTTTTAAGTAAATATTATGCAAAATAAAATAATACAACAACTACTACTACTACTACTATTACTATACCAATAAAAATGTTGATAATATTTTGATTAAATTGTGTAAAATCATCATAAAAATAAAATAAAACAAATTTTATTATATTTTATAATAATGTAAATAAAAACAGATAATAGAAATGACTGTTTTTGAGTTGAATATAATATAATATAATATAATATAATATAATATAATATAATATAATATAATATAATATAATATAATATAATATAATATAATATAATATAATATAATAAACACCAGAAACAGATGTTTTGTAAAATTAAATAATACTATAACTATTACTACTACTATTACTACTACTACTAATACAATTTTAATATATATAAAAAAAGAGGTCTTCAACCCTGCTCCTGGGGACCCACTGTCCTGCAAAGTTTATTTCCAACCTGCTTCAGCACACTGGCCTGTGTATTTTCAACAAGTGATCCTGAAGAGCTTGATTAGCTTCACCTGTCTTTGATTAGGGTTGGAGCTAAACTCTGCAGGACAGTGGGTCCCCAGGAGCAGGGTTGACGACCTCTGAAAAAAAATATTATCAACATTATGAAGAAGTGGTAAAAAAACAAACAAACAAACAAATTTTTATTTTTAGAAATGACTGTTTTTAAGTTTTGAGTAAATATTGTGCAAAATAAAATAAAATTTGTTTTTATCAATTTGTTTTATGTGTAATTATATATGCATTATAATTGCTTTCTAGATATCCGTATTGGCATTAGTCATCCAAAATCTTATATGGGTCAAGAGTAATCTCACAAAACATTCACACAGCTGAATGACCTGGTATCCACAGCAACAGAAACAGGAAATGCGTTCTGGACACAGGAAAAGTCCACATACATTGTGGGAAATCGTATCACCTTGTGAGTTCAGTACAGTTCCACCTTTACAGATTAATTTAAACTCAGGCTCATATCTTAGGGATCAGACACACAAGCACGCCTATGAAATAGCTTTCAATTTAGAAACGCTGAGAATTCAAATGAGTTCATTTAGGAAACGTCAGTTCATTTGTGTGTACACACAAACTGATATAGACTAGCGTACTCACTCACTGACGGACTATCAATTCTAAGAATAGCCCTTCATTTGGCTGAAAACAAGCTGAAAATCTAGAAACAGTATGTGCGTCTGACAAACTGATAATAGCACAGTTGTACACTATGACCACAGTATAATATGTGATCTTTGTGACACCCAAACACATAAACCATAAAAAAATAAACATGTGGTAACCATGTAAGGCATTTTTTCAGTGTATATAGCACACAAAACACATTTCTGTATTACTCTCTCTTAATTATAAGAACTCATAAACAGATTTTTAGAGTATGGATGAGTCACATTCCCTATAGCTCAAACATACATCAAGGTCAACTTAGACACACATACCCATACACACACACAAACTCAGCTGAAAGATTCAGCTCCATATTTGCCTGACCAGGGCTTAACAGTAATGATGGTTCAATGACAAATTGAAATTATCCAGCTGGCACAGATGAGGTTGAAATTGTGAATATGATTTGTAATAGCATTAGCAAAAATATGTTTATAAATATTAAAATAACAAATAAATCCCCATGTACAGTTATTTTACATTAGATTATGTTCACTATAGTTGTTAATATAGTTGATTGTAAATTGTTCTAAAATACTTTATATGAATGCAATTCATGTCCAATAAAGGCTGGTTTAAAGCTTAATTAATGAAGTGAGAACCATTTACGGTCAATAAGTTGCAAACAAAGCATAAAATCTAACTAATTATCTAACTCTTTACATATGAGCTAATTAAACAATAATAATTTTGTTAATGAATGAAGAACTCATTAGCCTATTAATAGATTAACAATGTAGAGACTACAATACATAAACTATGAATAAAACTATAAATTAATAGTTTGTTAATGATTTGTAAGCACTTTATTACTGTATACATATTATAAAGTGTTACCTTTTAATTTTTTTTTTTTTTTTTTTCTGCTGGTGTGAAAGTGGTTGCTACATTTACATTGAATCATTGAGCAGACACTTTTTTCAAAGCGACTTACAAATGAGGAGAACAATAGAAGCAATCAAACCAACAACAGGGCCACCATTTCACATATGTACATGCTCTGTAACTCATCAAATCAACAGAACAGACAGAGAAAGAGAGACAAATATGGTGTATCAGCCTTGAAATACTGATACTTTCGATATTGATCGAGAGGATTGGTCCTCCACATTAAGAAGTAGTAATTCTAAGTATTTCTTTTTAATACTAATGATTTAATTATTTATTACGCATTAGGTTTAATGTGCATCATAAGTTTCAAAGTTTGAAAAAAGTAAACCTTCATATTAAATAATGTTGTAGGGAACTATTTCTCCTGTTTATCTGAACATGAAGACAAATGCACAAGCAGTCACAGTCTACCGATTGTAAAGACTTTCATTTTAAATGTCAATAATTATACAATCTCTTTCCTGATTTTTTTTTATTCTTGTGAAAAAGATAGCTGCTTAATTGTATTGAATGTGCACTTGTGTGGTCTGATCAAACAGACGAGCTTCTGTAGCTCATATTGCTCAAGAAGTTAATGCTGGTTCTGATAGAAAGGTGTTTGAACACACAGCGCATCACAGTCTGTTGCATATGGGGCTGCATAGCCGCAGACCAGTCAGGGTGCCCACGCTGACCCCTGTCCACCACTGAAAGTGCCAACAGTGGGCATGTGAGCATCAGAACTGGACCACAGAGCAATGGAAGAAGGTGGCCTGGTCTGATGAATCACGTTTTCAAACAGTTCTTGAGTAGTAGAAAAATGTTTATTAATGTTCATTAAATTAGTTTAATGTGAGACCACTATAGGGTTCAGAACTGGCCAAAACATGAGCTTGATGAACTTCTTGGTTGTCTTTGCAATTTGGGCAGGAGCATTGTCTTGTTGAATAATAACATCTGATCATTCCTTTTTAGATAAAAACTAATTTGTGGGAAGCAAGCCATTCTGCAATACTCTCCTGTACTCCAAAGTATTAACTGACTCTTCACAGTGAAGTAGCTCACCAATACCAGCAGCTAAAAAGGCTCCCCTCACAATGACACCTCTTCTTCCATGCTTCACTGTGGTAGAGATGCATTATTATATTTCTTGCCAGATTTTTCAGAGACACCGCTCTGGAGC
This sequence comes from Paracanthobrama guichenoti, assembly GCA_018749465.1. NCBI lineage: Eukaryota > Metazoa > Chordata > Actinopteri > Cypriniformes > Gobionidae > Paracanthobrama > Paracanthobrama guichenoti. The sequence goes on along the minus strand of CM031966.1, from coordinate 15,588,291 downwards.
ATGCAACATGTTTCATTGTGATTCATCACTTCACACACAAATTCTGCAAAAACTTCAATCTGTCTTTGATGCTTTTCTGAGACAGCAATGACTTTTTAAGTAGTGAATTTGCTTAAATTTAGATAATTTCCTGATCAATAATTTGTGGTTAAAACAATTAAAAGCTCTTAAATGTCAAATGCTGAAAAGTTAATTCATGCATTCATGAATTGCACTACTGGGTGGTTGACCTGCAGATTTATTACACAAACTCAAGCTGTTTCAAAATTCAACAGCATCAGTCCTTATATTTTAATATTTGACAGTTTTTATATTTGAAATGTTATTCATGTCTATGATGGCAAAGCTGAATATTCAGCTTTGTCTTCAGTGTCACGTGATCCTTCGGAAATCATTCTAATATGCTGATTTGATGCTCAAGAAACATTTATTATTATTATGTTGAAAGCAAATTGTGCAATTAATATTTTTGTAGAACCCGTGGATTTTTTTTTTTTTTTTTTTTTAGTATTCTTTAATGAGTAAGGTTTAAAAGAATGGCATTTATTTGAAAAAAGTTAGTGTCTTTATAGTCACTGCTGATCAACTTAATGCATCCTTGCAGAATAAAACTATTAATTTCTTTCAAAAATAAAATAAAATCTTACTGACCCCAAACATTTGAATGTGTGTATAAAAATATATTTTTATACACACACACACACACACACACACACACACACACACACACACACACACACACACACACACACACACACACACACACACACACACACACACACACACACACACACACACACACATATACTTGATACTTGATTATTACATCAAAAAGCAGCATATGCATGCTCTAACAAATGTGTGTTATAGCAGTGTTAAAAAATAATTGTCAAAGTGATATATCATTTAATGAAATCTATAAAAAAATATTTCTTCTCTATCTGCTCTGTTCTGGCTCTTTGCCTCGCTCTCTCTGGGTGCAGTAAATGTGTGGTGTTATAGAGACAGACCATTTAACAGCTTCAGCCATGACCTACTGTGAGATCACTTCAATGTTTCACTTCAGTGTTTCTTATTTAATTTGATCTGTGTTTTTTTCAAGGACAGAGAGAAAGAGTCAAGCAAGCTTGAACACACACAAACACACATTCATTCACTTACAGGCTAACTATAACTGACCTACACAAGCTGCGAATGCATATAAATAAATAACCGTTCTCTTGCACAGATTAACCTGTACAAGGATGTGAACCCTCATGACACACAAGCACACAGACAAATAAAAATGAGGACTATAGTGCAAATGAAACTATAAAGCAGTGACAGATCATTTATGAGGAGGAGGAAGTTACTCAATCATTACGTCACTGTCCACACACACATTCAATGTGCTCACTGACTCATGTTGGATAATCCGTATTTCTCGTTTCAAATGAAAGCCTAGCAGCAGTAATCCTATTTTTTCTGATAGCGAGAGATAAAGATGAAAAGTATATGTGGGTAGCTAGTCTGATAGTAAGGGGATTATTTAATTTTACACTATACTACATATTTTACCGTTTTTATCACATGGACTGATTGCAAAACTATAGTATAAATCAGTTTTTCTAGTATAATACTGCTAGCATAGTAATACTAACATCCTACCATTTCTCCTACTGTAGCATTTGTATTAGCATATATCACTTGCTAATCTGTAGTCTACTGTGGTATCATTCATTTTAGATGTACCTGAAACCCTGAAAAATGTGCTTCTACCTACCTTTTTGCAAAACTCATACATTTCACTGCAGTTTCCAGCTGAAATGAACACTAGATACAGTAAAACACCAACAAGTTTTTGATCACACAAATATTGATCACAGGGGAAGTTTATAAATTAATAGACTTATCTTTGAGCGACTCTTTGTACAATACTATGTTATGACCTCAAAACACTTTTACCATGATTTGTAAACTAATATATTTTGACGTTTGCGTCACATTATCGATGCCATATTTACTTCTGTACTTGTACTTCTTTCTGATTGAGTAAACTTGCTCTGTAGCTCACATAGTACAACACTGCACTTGCAATGCAGAGTGCTAGGGTATGAGACCCATTAATGTTATAAAGTGAGTTATGTATTAAAATTATACACAGTGCATTCTGGATGTATCGGTGTATTTGGTACCTGGTAACTCAGATAATGCTCCTCTTTCGATGATGTGTTTCCTGTAGAGGGTCTTCAGCACTTTGGCGCTGCCAAATCTCTTAAACCGACTCTTCACATTATTGTAGTACCATTCAAGGTACTGTGTCCTCAAGAGCCTACACACAAAAGACAGTGGGTGGATGTTAAATTGAACATAATCAACTCAAATTAATTCCACTATACAAATAAACACAAATAAACACAAAGCAATACTAGATGAAAGGCTATTTTTATTCTGGCTGCAGGATTGCTCCTGTCTGTCTCCTGTTTGGTCTGCTGTGCTTGTGTGTGCTCTGCTCGCTTTTGAATCTTTATTTGATATCATTCCCTGTTGTTTAAACTGCTAAATATAACTTACTCATCACCATATATTGTCTAATATTGCCTACCACATTAAATCTGACATCTCTAGCTTTTAATCTAAATCACTATCACACGTTAGCACTTCGCTAGCCTGTTAGCTTGCCATCTTTACACCCGGTTCTCCTGTTTTCTGAGTTCATTAGACAACTGTGGTGAGTGGTGAGTTGGATTATTAAATAGACTCCATCAAACAACTGTGGTAAGTTTTGGATTAATCAACAAATACGGTAAACCATGTCTTCTCCTGCTATTGTCACATGCACTGCTTGCTACATGTTTAGCATATCTATCTCCATTGGCGAACAGGGCTTCACATGTGATAAATGTAAGGAGATAGTCAGGCTGACGGAGAAGATTTCAGAATTAGAGACACGCATCCAGACTTTATTTGAGAGTAGTGAGAATGTAACAGCTTTAGACACTGATTTGGATTTGAACTTTGTACATTGCTCGATTCCGGCTTTAGAGCTTGTGCAACAGGGCAACTGGGTGACTGTGAGACAGCATAGTTGCAGATAAAAAAAAACAAAAACATTCTTCCGTTCCGATTAGAACATCAAACAGGTTCTCCCCACTCAGTGATGCACCCACTGAGAATCCTGCTGAAAGTGCTCTAGTTATTGGTGATTCTATTGCATGGAACGTGAAAATAGAGACACCAGCCACCATAGTCACATGTTTACTGGGAGCCAGAGCACCTGACATCAAAGCAAATTTAAAAGTGTTGGCTAATGCTAATCGTAAATTTGCTATGATTATTATTCACAATGGCACTAACGATGTTTGACTTCGCCAGTCGGAGATCACCAAAATTAACATTAAAGAGATGTGTGAACTCGCAAGTATGATGTCTCGAAGAGTTTATTGTTCTGGTCCCCTCCCCGTTAAAAGGAGTGATGAGATACTTAGCAGATTATCATCACTCAATGGCTGGTTGTCTAAGTGGTGTCCGCAAAGTAACATAGGGTTCATAGACAATGACAGACCTGACCTGTTGAAAAAAGATGGCATCCATCCTTCCTGGGATGGTGTTGCTCTTCTCTCTAGTAATTTGGCACATAGTCTTAGAGCTAAACCTTGACTAACTGGGGCCCAGGTCAGGAAGCAGACAGACTGGCTAAACCGACCGTCTGCTAGCTGTATTATGTCACAGAAGTCAGATAAATCCCAACACATAGAGACTCTTTCACCTAGATACTATCACATAGAGACTGTGTCTGTTCCACAAATTAGTAAATACAAAAAAACATCAAAACCATTTAACTGTAAAAATTTAACTGATGTCCAACAAATAAACAACAGATATAATACAGATGAACAAATGATAAAGCTCAGGCTGGTGAATATTCAATCCCTTTCTCCAAAAGCGCTTTTTGTTAATGATATGATTACAGATAATAATCTAGATGTGCTGTGTTTGACAGAAACCTGGCTAAAGCCTGACGACTACATTACTTTAAATGAGTCCACCCCCCAAGATTATTGTTATAAACACGAGCCACATCTGAAAGGTAAAGGGGGAGGTGTTGCTGTAATTTATAATATCTTCAGTATTACTCAGAAGTCTAGTTTCAAATATAATTCCTTTGAAGTTTTGGTGCTTTATGTAACGTTATGTAGTGAAATTGATAAATCCTGTTTGAAATTTGTGTTGGCTACTGTATACAGGCCACGAGGGCACAATACAGACTTTACCACAGAATTTGCTGATTTTCTATCAGAGTTAGTACTGGCTGCAGATAAAGTACTAATTGTTGGTAATTTTAATATCCATGCAGACGATAAAAAGACACACTGGGATTGGCATTTAGAGACATTCTAAACTCTATTGGAGTTAGGCAACACGTGTCAGGACCCACTCATCGCAGTTATCATACTTTAGACCTAATACTGTCACATGGAATAAATGTTGATACTGTTGAAATTCTGCAGCAGAGCGATGACATCTCAGATCATTACCTAGTATCTTGTATATTTAATTTAGCTAAAGCTGCAAAGCCGTCCCCTCGCTTCAAATATGGCAGGACTATCACCGCTGCGACTAAAGATTGCTTTGTAAATAATCTTCCTCATCAGTTTCATATCCTCAGCATCCCAGATAGAATAGAGGAACTGGATGTTGCAACAGAAGATTCAAGATTCAAGAGTTTTATTTGTCACATACACAGTTATATACAGAATATACAACTGGCAGTGAAATGTAAATGCTTGATGGGAACTATGGTGTTAAAGGCTGAGCTATAGTCAATAAATAGCAGCCTTACGTAGTTCCCACTTTTGCTGTCGATGTGAGTGAGGGAGGAGTGGAGGACATGAGAGATGGCATCTTCAGTCGATCTATTGGGACGATAGGCAAACTGAAGAGGGTCCAAAGTGTCAGGAATGTAGGCGCAAATGGTGTTTTTAATGAGTCTCTCAAAGACCTTCATGACTATAGACGTGAGAGCCACTGGACGATAGTCATTTAGGCAAGAGGGTTTACTGTTCTTAGGGACAGGGATGATGGTGGATTTTTTGAAGGAGGTGGGGACCACAGATGTAGCGAGGGACTCATTAAAGATAGATGTAAACAACCTGGCGAGCTGATCAGCACAGGACCGTAGAACACGACCTGAAATACCATCCGGCTCGGCAGCTTTTCTGACGTCCACACGCTTGAGTGCTCTCCGAACTTCATCCTCTGAAACAGAGATCATGTGGTTGTTGCTGCTCTGAGTAATTTCCTCTAACGCGCCACTTGGCGGAGTCGCGTTGCCGCGGTTACAGTCAAAGCGAGCGTAGAAAGAGTTTAACTCATTCACAAGCAACAGATCAGCGCCACCTCTGCAGAGGATTTAGATCCAAACGAGCAGATGGACCTCAGACCTTGCCACATGCGCCGCGAGTCGTTGAGTTGGAAATGAGACTCCACTCGGTCTTTATATCGGAGCTTTGCGGCTTTCACTGCACGCCGCAGAGCATAACAGGATGATTTGTATTCATTCATATTCCCTGAATGGAGACCGGCGTTGTAAGCAGCAGTGCGTATGCTCACTGCCGCTGGATTGAATTGTCCACCCACGGTTTCTGATTTGAGAAGGACATTATTGTTATTGTTTGCGTGGCTTGCTCTGTAAGCGTGTTGATGAAGCAAAGCGTCACGTCTGTGAACTCGTTTACGCCGGCTGAACTCGCCGAACATGTCCCAGTCAACATCATCCAGAGCTGCCTGTAGCGTGGTCTCTGAGTGGGGTGACCAGCGTTTAACTTCCCGCCTCACCGGGGGTTCCTGAACGAGCTTTTGTTTGTATTCGGAAGTGAGGAAAATGGCGGCATGATCCGATTTGCCAAACGCTGGAAGTGACCGCGCTTTATAGGCGTTCTTGAACGGAGAGTAGCAGTGATCCAGCATGTTTGCTCCTTGTGTAGGACAGGAGATGTGCTGGTGAAAGTTTGACTCTCTCTTTTCCAGCAATTTAGACATAGTTGCTCCCCGGCACTTAAAGAAGATTAAAGAAAATAGTCCAACGCCGTACAACAAGCACACTCGGGCCCTTAAAACAGCAGCCAGAAAAATGGAGCGCAGCTGGAAGGAAACAAAACTGGAGGTTTTTCTCAATTTGTGGAAAGAGAGCGTGATTGCATACAGAAAGGCCATAAAAACTGCTAGATCTGCTTATTTCTCGACTCTCTTAGAAGAAAACAAACACAACCCTAGGTATTTACCTGATACAGTGGCTAAATTAACCAAAAATAAAGCTTCAACTTCTGATGTTTTTAAACAGCATAGCAGTAATGACTTTATGAACTTCTTTACGTGTAAGATTGATAATATTAGGAAAAAGCACCTAAACTCTGGAACAGTCTTCCTAGCATTGTTCGGGAAACAGATACACTCTGTCAGTTTAAATCTCTTTACTATGGCATACACATAGAACATTATCAATCTCTATTATTCAAATCAGTTAAATGATTGTTAGGCTGCATTAACTAGGTCAGCCGGAACCGGGAACACTTCCCATAACGCCTGATGTACTCGTAACATCATAAGAAGAATGGCATCTATGCTAATGTTAGTCTCTCTGTTTATCCCGAGGTTTACTGCAGTCAGCCGGATCCGGGCCGTATCCAGATCAGATGGTGGACCTGCACCTGGACATGACCAACGCTTCCCTGAAATGTCTGCAGAGAGCGTGTCAATTAAACTCCCCCTGTAAAGGCCGCATCGACACGACATCCTCATTAAACCCGTCTCCGGCATGACGACTCCAATCTTTCAAACAATCTTACAAATATCGATTTAATATTTGTTGCCAGAATTATAATCATACACTGTCTGTTCGTCGGCCAGAGGAGAACTGGTACCCCAACTGAGCCTGGTTTCTCCCAAGGTTTTTTTTCTCCATTCTGGCCCTGAAGGAGTTTTGGTTCCTTGCCACTGTTGCCTTTGGCTTTTGGCATGCTCAGTTGGGGACACCTACATTTCAGCTATATTACCGATCTGCCCACATTGACACTATATGATAATTGAAATTAGCTGGATAACATCACTGTTTTCACCAGAGCGGCTGTACAGCCGAATCAAATTCTGTTGCATTATTTTCCTGTTAACACTGTGAAGCTACTTTGAAACAATTGGACTTGTAAAAAGTGCTATATAAATAAAGGTTATTTGATTTGATTTACAATAATTAACGTTAAAATGTTTTTACAATGCTAAAAACAAAGTTGTGACTGCTGACGTTATATGGGTTAACGTGTAAAGGATAGTTCACCCTGAAATGAAAATAAAGCCATCTTTTACTCACCCTGCTGTTGTTCCAATGCCTTGTGTCCTTATATCTTTTTTGGACCTCAAAAGCAGAAATTTAAACAAATAGTCCTGCACGCACTCCTCCCTATAATGGCAGTGAATAGCGACCAGGCTAAAACATTACAAAAATTATACAAAAGTATCACGCAATGATACAGTGAGACGCGCACCATATAGTCCTCCTGAAGTGAATGCTGTGTACCGGTTGTCATGACAACGTTGCGTGAGTGGCTGCTGACGTGCAGTGAAACATCCAATCAGAGCAGAACTCCAGAACTCCAAATAAGGCAAAAACAGACCATTTCATTCTAGGGACAATTTCTATGGTTGTAAATGGACATGTAAAACCGTAACAATTTAAAATATTGTTTCAACTCATTCTAGGGCACCTTTAAAATCAATTGTGTTTGCATTGCCAACATAGAACTAATGTCTTTTCTCTGCACTATTACATAGAGTAAAAATACTTTGCAATTAGTGTGTAGTCATTGCTCAGTGACAACTATTAGGCTGCCATTGCTTTATTACAGACATTGTGCAGTCATTGCTGTTTTAATGATTGTGCTGTCACTGCTCTATTATAACTATTTAAGATCAATGACCTATTGCAATTAAATAAAAAAAGTCTTTATTATTATAAATACTGATCTATAATTGCCCTTTGACTTGCTTTATCACATTAACTGTGTAGCCACTGTTCTACAACAATTATTGTGCTGTCACTAGTCCAGGGTATAACACTGCTTTAATAGAACTGTCATGTAATCTATAACAACTATGTGCATTATGACAATATAAGTAGATCAGTGCTTTACTGTGTTGCACAATTTATTCCTATGACAAAAATAGAACACAGCGACTGCCCACTTTTATTTTCCCCATTCATTTTCTCCATGGGAATTTTCCCAAAACTCATATATATATTTGAGAGAAAATTTTAATCTAAATAAGATCTGAATAAAATCTGTGATGGAAATTAAAATGCTCATCTGTGAGTCTGCCAAGCTCCCTGACACTTCCCATGGCAAAATAGACCATTACCATAATTGGCTTTCTGAAGCTTTAATGAATAGAACTTGTGTCCACTGGGCAACAGAGGAGAGCAGAGGAGGACAGAGATGGATGACAAGAGAGAATCAGGCACAGGGTGTTGGGGTTTGTAGTAAATTAAATCGCAAATTAATGTTTTGTTTTTTTGTTTGTTTTTTCTGCTGTGTATTATATAGATTGGTATAAAAAGTACTGAGAAATTATGCCTAATTTCCTGGTATTACGAGTATTGCATCAACATTTTCTCTATTAAAAGTCAGTACTTCAGTGGAAATAATATTATATATATATATATATATATATATATATATATATATATATATATATATATATATATATATATATATATATATATATATATATATATATATCATCATCACCTTTATTTATATAGTGCTTTTAACAAGTCCAATTGTTTCAAAGCAGCTTCACATTGTTAACAGGAAAATAATGCAACAGAATTTGTACAGCCGTTCTGGTGAAACGATGATGTTATCCAACTAATTTCAAGTATCATATAGTGTCAATGCGGGCAGATCGGTAATATAGATGAAATTTAGGTGTCCCCAACTGAGCAAGCCAAAAGCCAGAGGCAACGGTGGCAAGGAACCAAAACTCCTTCAGGGCCAGAATGGAGAAAAAAACCTTGGGAGAAACCAGGCTCAGTCGGGGTGCCAGTTCTCCTCTGGCCAACGAACAAACAGTGTATGATTATAATTCTGGCAACATTGCAGGTCTTAATTCATAATAGGTAAATAGATATGCGTAAGATTATTTGAAAGATTGGTGTCGTCACGCTGAAGACGGGTTTAATGAGGATGTCATGTCGATGCAGCATTTACGGGGGGAGTTTATTTGACACGCTCTCTGCAGACATTTCAGGGATGCGTTGTCATGTCCAGGCGCAGGTCCACCATCTGATCTGGATACGGCTCGGATCCAGCTGACTGCAGTAAACCTCGGGATAAACAGAGAGACTAACATTAGCGTAGATGCCATTCTTCTTATGATGTAATGAGTACATCAGGTGTTATGGGAAGTGTTCCCGGTTCCGGCTGACCTAGTTAATGCAGCCTAACAATCATTTACTGATTTGAATAATAGAAATTGATAATGTTTTATGTGTAAGCCATAGTAAAGAGATGCGTTTTTAGTCTAGATTTAAACTGACAGAGTGTGTCTACTTCCCGAACAATGCTCGGAAGACTGTTCCAGAGTTTAGGCGCTAAATAGGAAAAGGATCGACCGCCTGCAGTTGATTTTGATATTCTAGGTATTATCAACTGGCCAGAGTCTTGAGACCGCAATATGGAGTATAATGCATTAAGAGTTCACTCAAGTACTGGGGAGCTAAACCAGTTAGTGCTTTGTAAGTAATGAGCAAGATTTTAAAATTTATACAATGTTTAATAGGGAGCCAGTGCAGTGTTGATAGAACCGGGCTAATATGGTCATACTTTCTGGTTCTAGTAAGAGCTCGAGCTGCTGCGTTTTGGACCAGCTGGAGTTTGTTTATTAAGCGAGCAGGGCAACCACCCAGTAAAGCATTACAATAATCTAGCCTTTAAGTCATATACATATATATGTTCAAGCTAAAACATTACAGATAAGTTTGATTGTATTATCTCTATAACAGTGTTGTTGAGTGTTATCACTGATCTATAAAATGACTGAATTGCTCATGACGTCATAACAAGTGAACAAGATGCATCTTGATATTGGTATTCCATTCCCTAACATTCTATTGAATTAATAGGAAATCAACCAAGGAAACATTACGAGTCAGCATTTTTATATCTGAAGTGCCCCTGTACATTTTACAACACAAACGTCCTAAACATTTAAATGTTTATTTGTTTAAAATATTTATTAAAAGTTACATTTATCTTCATTACAGTAGCGAATATCAGATCAGCTGACAGACGAGACAATATTCTTGAAATATATATATATATATATATTTTTTCTTCTGAAATGTGAATACAGATTTACACTTTGTAAGGCTTGGGCATACATTAATGTATAGTTATTCACGGTTTTTATGTAATTATGTTGTGTTATGTAATAATACTGTTTTTATTCATACAGTAACTGTTCATACAGACAGTACAGATTCAGCAGTGTTTCTGTTAACAGCATGCATTTCTTAGCAGTAAAGATAACAATTTAAATGTTGGTTAAATTAATAATTAGCTCAACAGCACATACAAATAATACTTAATTCATATGTAAACTGCGATGCTAGTAAAAGTCCATCAAATTTGAGCTGACCTGTGGCTCCAAGAGTCTGAAGTGGATGTCGGTCAACAAAAAGACATCAGAAAAATAATACAGGCTACATGCTTCACAACTTTTTCAGAGAAATTACGCTGACTGAATTTACAATTTCTGCTAATAATCCCAGATATATGTAGAATTACTCAAAAAGAGTATAAGGGGACGAACCTAAGATTTCAAGCAGGTCACTGCTCAATGGATTGGGAAGGTTATGCCATACATGTAAGGGCTAGATTTTGATTGACGAGCAAGGAGATATATTACCTTTTTTTTTATTATTACTAAGTGTTAAGTCACTTTGTCTGTCATACACTTGGTAAAAACCTTAAATATATTGTTTGTTATGTTTCTCTCTCTCTATCTCTGATGTATCAAAGTTCATCTACAATTTATGTGAGAAGGAAACTTGGGAACAATGACTCTTTCTGCAGTCAAGGTCAGTTAAGCTGGGAAGAAGCTTAGGGAGTCAGATAAGATGTTTCCAATTAAAAATATTTACGCATGTCAGGTGGGCACGACTATTATTGGATGTTAGTGATTATCATGGGATGTTGACGATTATTATGGAACGTTGATGAACCGGAAAGTGTAATTATATAATAAAGTGAAGTAGAAGGCCTTATGATAATTTACTCGTTTGTTTATCCAATCAATTTTTAAAGTCTTTGTTTGCTGAAAAATGAAAGGTGGGGTAAGTGCTTTCTGGTAATCGTTGTTGATATTTCAAATCACCAAAACAAACATGCCCCTATTTTGATAGCTTGATTTTAATTGTCGGACACACTTTGTGAGCTGACGCTTGAAACAGACAGTGAGGAGGTTTAGACGCTCCAGGCTTATCGGATGTGGAAATGAATGGGTCTTTTTCATCGCTGAAGTGAACGACGATACGATTGCAAATGGACAATCAAGTGAACATGACACATGAGCATATTCAAGCAAAAGCCAGCACATAGTTCTGTGAAACAAAACAGAGAAGAAATAAAGCAACCTCAGCGTCCGATTGCAGGCCTTCGCTCCTTGAGTTCTCTCCAGTGCTGGAAAGCTGATACTTCTTGCATGATCATAAGCCTTCTTTTGTTCCATAGACATTTTCCCCTTTTTTCTTTTATCTGCCATCTCTCTCTTTCTGTTGTCGCTCGGCTAATGTGTGTCATGTCTTTTGAATAATGAAGTGCACTGAGCGCTCTCTTCTCCCCGTCATTAGTACACACGCCGCTGACTCCTGATTGGCTACAAGTTTGTTTATGTACTCGGCCTGAGTCCGTTTTGTAAAGCAGTTTTGAAATAACACTTACCCCACCTTGTATGATTTGACTGAATAAAGACTGTTTTGCTTGGAGATCATTTGGTGGCTCTCTGAGGTATGTTTTTGGTAAGAGAGACTACCCTGAGATTTGATTTTTTTTCATGAATAAATCTGATTTGAAAAATGTACTATTGAGTGGCCTGACTTTAATCTTATAAGTGAATTTCCACCACATTAAAAATATATCTGAAAAACTTAATGTGTGACTGATATGCTGCAAATCAGGTGATTTTAGGTCAGTTTTGTCAGGCTGTAAGTCATTGATGCCCTCTGTCGTTAGGGAAGTGTAAGATGGCAGCTCGAACAGTTCCGGTGGCTTTTAGAACGCAATGAGCAATCCAGTCATTTATATAGATCAGTGAGTGTTACGCATCTTCATGACCCACTTTGAGAAAGAGGATGCAGACTTGAGATTCATTTACCACAATGGCAATGATTTTTGCAGTAAATTACATTATAATATCTGACGTAATGTAATGAAGCCATGGCCTACAGCAGAGAGCATTCTCACAATGCTTTTCTGTTCAGATGTTCATTTATGTTATAAAGGAACCGTCTCACACCGATAAACTCTTTTATGTTCTTCCCTCTGAACTCAATCCAGAATCAAAATGAAGTTCACAAACAGACCGGGTGAAACAGACCGTGTTAATATTTAAATTACATTTATGATGGCACACACTTTGCACATACTAATCTGTCCACACAGACGATGGTGAGGTGAGAAATGAAAAATCACAAAGTTAAATGGACAGCATCTTTCGCTGCCCTTGAGATGTGATCAGCATCTTAATAACATCAGGCATGTCCTAACGTTCAACATCATCATGGGAATGTTGGGGTTTTACATGTTTTTTAAACACAACAAGCTATTAAAAAAAAAAAAAAATATATATATATATATATATATATATATATATATATATATTAATAAAAAAAAAAAAGTACTGACGGTTGATCTCTGTTGCTGTCTGATGGGCACAATCACTGCTTGACGTGTTTGAGCTTACAGCACGCTCAAGCAGTGTTTGTGGATGAGTCTGCGGGAACATGACCATCGCAATGTTGCGGTCGAGACTCAATGACCTCCGTAAAGGAGAGAGAGTCCCCTCTGCCACACCCCACTCTACCGTCTCTGTGAGAGATGGTACTTTGGCTGGTGGCCAGGGTGACCTCAGGGTTATGGTGTGGAATAAAGCCCAGATGATCATTCCTCTGGCCATACCCCCCCTCTCGCACACCGCTACCTGCGAGTGGTCGGACTGAAGCAGCGGGACCATCTGTTGACTGAAGCATCTGAGGTCGCTTCGTGACGTTCACATCCCGGGAGAACTGAATCATGCAGCCAACGAGCTCTCACAGTTTCAGCCACTTCCGGGGGAATGGAGACTCCATCCCCAGAGGGCCCAGCTGATTTGGGAACAATTCGGAGACGCACAGGTAGATCTGTTTGCCTCCCATGACTCTTCCCATTGCCTACTAGCGCTCAGCTGACTGCGGGGCCCACGCAAGTATGCGTTTCCCCCAGTGAGCCTTCTTGCAAAGGTTCTGTGCAGATCAGGGAGGACAGGCAGCAGGTCCTTTTGGTCGCCCCGTACTGGCCCGACTGGACCTGGTTCTCTGAACTCTTACTCCTTGAGACAGCACCTCCCTGGTCGATTCTTCTGAGGAAGGACCTCCTTTCTCAGAGACGGGGCACCATCTGGCACCCGCATCCCGATCTTTGAAACCTGCACGTGTGGGTCCTGGATGAGACATAGCAGGTTTGAGTACCCTACCACCACAGGTGGTGGCTACCATCACTTCCGCTAAGGCTTTGTCCACGAGACAAGCCTATGCGTTCAAGTGGAACCTCTTCGTCACATCAAGTTCAAGTTTCAAGTTTCAAGTTTCAAGTTTATTTGTCATTACACATGTACAAGTACAGTATAACGAAATGAAGTTTGGAGCAAGCCTCCGGGCCGCAGCCTTTTCAGGCGCCGCCACACGCTCTCCAGAAATACAAGAATGCAGTTGGCAAGCATTACATAGCAAACACAACAAAACATAACATAACACAGTACACGTGGTCACGTGATGGGATTTTTTGTATGGAGTGGAAGAGGAGATAGATAAGGACAGGCAGACGGATGGAGGGGGGCTGGGATCGGGATCGGTTGTGTATGGTGCGAGTGAGTCTGAGATTGTGTTGTGTGAGAATTTTTTATTTATTTATTTATTTATAATTTTTTTTTAATTCTTCTTGGTGTTCTTGGTGTTCTTCTTGCCGAGATGACCCATGGAAATGCCCGATCGGGTCTGTGCTCTCCTTCCTCCAAGAAGGGTTGGAATGAAGGCTGTCTCCTTCCACCCTAAAGGTTTACGTGGCCGCTATCTCTGTATACCACGACATTGTGGAGTCAAAAACAATAGGTCAGCACGACCTAGTCCTCAGGATCCTGAGGGGGGCCAGGAGACTAAATCCTCCTCGCTCTCCCCTCATACCCTCTTGGGACCTTGCAGTGGTCTTGTCTGCCCTGCAGAGAGCTCCCTTTGAGCCTTTGCGATCAGTAGAACTTAAGTTCCTGTCTATGAAGACAGTGCTTCTGGTCGTTTTGGCCTCCATCAAGAGGGTAGGGGACCTGCAGGCATTTACAAAGCGTGCCTGGAATTCGGGCTGGCTAATTCTCACCTGATCTGAGACCCCAGCCTGGATACGTGCCCAAGGTTCCCACCACTCCTTTCAGAGATCAGGTGGTGAACCTGCAAGCGCTGCCTTTGGAGGAGGCAGACCCAGCCTTGGCACTGCTTTGTCCAGTACCCTCCGTGCTTACATAGACAGAACGCAGTGTTTCAGGACCTCAGACCAGCTCTTTGTCTGTTATGGTAGGAAGCTGAAGGGAAAGGCTCTCTTCAAGTAAAGGTTGTTGCACTGGATAGTGGACGCCATTGTATTGGCTTACCAGACGCAGGGTTGTTCATGCCCCCTAGGGGTGAGGCCTCCTCCTGGGCTCTAGCGCATGGCACCTCGTTAACAGACATCTGCAGGCTGGGCGACACCCAACACATTCACCAGATTTTATAATCCCAGAGTGGAGCCAGTGTCCTCTCGTGCACTTGCTTCCAGTAGCCAGTAACTAGGACCGGCTCGGTGTCTTCACTTGCTCACCATTCCATTCCACTCCACGGACTGTATACGTGCGATATTTCCTCAGGTGAGTTTGCTCTGAAGCCCTGAGTTCCTCCAGCACTGTTGATGCAGACACTAGAGTGCATGCCCGCTTGATCAGCCCTCGTGTTAGGCTAGGTGCCTCCATGTGCATGGTTCCCCTATGGGCAACCCCCACATGTGTATATCCACTGTAAGCCTCTCCAAGCAGGTGTCCTTCCCTTGGCAAGCCCCTTGCCACCCCTGGGGTTGAAACATTCCACCTTTGGATGGATAACCCAGATTCTCCATATGCAGCTCATGCGTGGGCATATGTGTATTCTTAAATCCTCCCTTCAGGCAGGCATTGTGTTGCATTTCTCCACGTGGAATATGCTTCCCAGTGTATTCCTGTGTTAAGTGGAGTCCTTCGTCCATGCTAGTCTCACGAAAGGGAGCTCATACTTGCACAGGCCACTGGAAGACAGCTGAGTGGCGTGATTAGATTGGACCCCCATTCGTCAGTCACTGACGTAACTCGAAAAGGGAAGGTCTTGGTTACGTATGTAACTGAGGAGGGAATGGAGACATACAATTTTACCTGCATATGTGTGTGTGTGTGTGTGTGTGTGTGTGTGTGCTGTTATGCATGTAGACAGGTTTCTCATCAATTTCAGGGTCCTAAGGGTGAATTGAAGAGTGCTGTTCTTTCAGTTGTGGAGTGATGTCCCTCTGCCACTTCCGCTGTATGGCTGGAACGGCCAAGAGTTCAGTCTCAGCTCCTCAGCAGGTAACATAATGTGAGATTGCCAGCGTCTCTCCTTATATACCCACAGGGTCGCGTGGAGCTATGCTATGCATTTTATTGCCATTGGCTCATTTTGTAAGAACTCGAAGGTGATAGGCTTCGAAGCGAAACCCCTATTCGTCAGTCACTGATGTAACATCTCTGTTCCCTCCTCAGGGAACAGGGGTTACATACATAACCAAGACTTTCTGTGTGTGTGAACTTGAGTGAGTATACACATGAACAGGAACTCATTTTAATTACTTAAAAAACAGTAATGTTACCACCTTGTTGCTGAGTAATATAATGTGGAAATTCATGGTTTGAATGTACCCCTTCAAGCAATCAGAATACAGTGTTCTGACAGACCAATTTTTAAATAATTATGCTAATATAATAAAATAATGATAATAACTAGACAATATAAATAATTATTGTTAATTGTTAATATATTAATATAATTGTTTTTATAACAGATAAGGATTGAGAAGAGGAGATAACTGTCTATTTTAGTGTGTTATTGGGTGTCCTCAAGAATGCAAAACTACTGGAATTACATACAGCTCTCCCCAGACAAAAAAAAAAAAATATATTCACACACCACAAGCCTCACTCCACAACTGAAAGAACAGCACTCTTCGATTCACCCTTAGGGCCCTGAAATTGATGAGAAACCTGTCTACATGCTGACAACACACACACACACACACACACACACACACACACACACACACACACACACACACACACACACACACACACACACACACATATGCAGGTAAAATTGTACGCTCTCTCTCTTTCTATTTTCAAAGCATGAAGCATGACCCTGCCATCTCTCTTGACAGATGTGTGTCTAGCCATCTTTAAACATGACATCTGCCGAATTAAAAAATAAAGCACTGATATTTTTCTTATCAGAGACTGAGATATAACAGCTTTCCCATATAAACATAGTAGCAATGCATTATGGGATGCAAAAAAATGCAATGGGATGTCTAAAAGCTTCAAATCCCTCCTATATATCTCATAGGGCTGTGGAAAAAGATCAAAATGCCTCAACAACCAGAGATTACATTTCAAAACCAAAACTGAAAGTCCAACTGAAAATGCCCACTGACTGACTAGTCTTGAGTCTTGAGTCAAATGCTGTGGCAAGCAGGGCATTGCCAAGATTCGCCAGTTCGCCTTCCGGGTGTCCTTTTCGTGAAACTCAAGACCGGTGTGGTGTGCAGATGACGCTCATTAGCAATCATGTCACATCAGTCTCGAGTTTCACATCTTTTATTATAACATTACAATAAATTAACAGATCACTATTATCAAATTACAAACAAACAAAAGTCTCACAAATTCAGATGATGCTCAGATTGGTGGTCAAAAGAAAAAAATAAAGGTGGTGGGTGATGCTGGGTTCAGTCTACACAATATTATGTATGTTACGATAGTCAATGTGTCAGATTATGCAATTTTGACTCCTAAATTCATGTTGTGTCATGGACAAGAAAGGTGTTAGACTACACGTTGCTTCCTGACCAATCATTGCTTACCGTCTTTAACGACATGTGTGATGTTGATAGAGAAGGCGGAACTAGTGTCTGACTTCCGGAAACAAGATCGATGGCTACCAAAGCAGCGTTAGCTTAACACTAATGTCAGTACTCACCGTGTTGCTAAAAGTGCCTCCGCTAATGTTCACTTCGCTAGTATTTATCTTTTTTTTTTACTCTGTCGTGGTAGTCCCTTGAGGAAACATAAAGGCAGGAGTATTGTTGCCATAGCTCCACAAACCTTTCCTCCATTGCATAATTCCTCCTAAGCATCAATACCATCATCTCTCAATAGCTTCTGTGCTCCTATTGGTCCCCTTCACAGATGTGGTGGAACATTTTGTTTTGTTAAGGTACTAGTTTTAAGATGGCCCTGAATTGAAAAACAATTCAACTGAATTTTTTTCAGGTTAACTGTCTTTATCTTGAACTGAATGTTTCACATGTTTGCTAGGACTAACTAAACATCTGTTTGGAGAATAAAATCTGTCAACATCTGGGCTGCTGAACCCTGTGCTAGACCCTCACACGTGCGGTTTACTTCAGTGCTGCTACATAATGGATGGTTACCCTTTAGCCCTAGAATGAAATCAGTGAAATGGTCAAATAAGGGGATAACAACAGCACAACCTGGGAAAACGCACATAACTGATAGCTTACCATTTATAAAATAAAATTATGTTCAAACATGATCTTTTATTGTCTATTTTATCGCTCTCTCTTGGCCTCTCCATTCCATCGACAGCTTAAATGTTCTCTATACTGCTGTGCTCTGCTTGACTACATGTCATTATAAATCATGAAAACCTCCGCAAAAATCCTTTCATTTCAAACATCTGTCAGTATATCTAATGAGCTCGATAAATGTATTCATTTTGTCACACTGATCCCAACGTAGACTACTGCCCAGAATTAGTAGCATCACGTCTGTTTCACCGCTGACATTAGCTGACCTAACACACTTGATGTGGCCTCTACACCCACGAAAAAGAGAATATTAACAGCCTGGAGGTGTTGTAACACTCAAACTGAAGAACATTTGAAAAGCATCTGTGTTCTAAATCAAAATCACACTTTACAGATGACACATCAAATGGCTCTCAGGCAGGGTGAGATCTCACAAACATTTCATGAACAATCCCTTCTGTCTCTCGCTAGCGACCACAGTTTCTATCACAGCACACTCTTTTTCTCTCCCTCTGTCCAACAAACAGCTCATGCCTCTCCTTGAACTTTCAGGATATGAAACGCCTACTAATGCTCATGAGAATCCATAAAAAAACTCATACACACAGATTATTCAGTTTTTCAAGTTTTTTCTGTCCATCAGGTTTCATAAGATATCTCAAGAATGTCTCAACCTGTTCAGATTATTTGAAATTAAATGCGAGATAGGCCTATTTCAATATGAACTTAAATTTCTACATTGACTTTATAGCTATATACTTACACTATATCTTCATTCTTTTTAATCCTCAAAAAAAATTGACAAATAAAAACCATTGGGCTGAGCAATCATTTTCACCATGCATTGATAAAGGACATGTCAGGATGCTCTGTTCCTCCATGGTTTGAACCCTGATCTTTGAGATATGAAACTATATTAATAATCTTTGGGCTGTCAAGGGCTTGGGCCTAAATGTAGGCAGCCACAAGGCAATCAATCTTTGAAACATTAATGCCATGCTCTTCTTTCACAAAACTCAAAAAAAAAAAAAAAAAAAAAAGCAAGCCCAAAAGTATACTTCTGCTGACCGTGTTCAGCGTGATGTGATTTTCAGATATCCGCGCACAACAGCACACACAAAAGGAGAATGTTGGGACAAAAGAGTCTACTAGGTAGCAATATGCAGTTGGAATGTAGTATTTGAAGAAGAGGCTAGCATTTTATAATCTAGCGTTTTTATAATTGCCGTTTACTTTACGCCAATTAAACAAAGCAACAATTCTCATATATATATATATATATATATATATATATAAAGCGAAAGGGGTCAAACACAGTATTAGTATGGTGTTCTAATAATCACGTGTGATATTTCTCAATTATATATATATATATATATATATATATATATATATATATATATATATATATATATATATATATATATATATATATATATATATATATATATATATATATATATATATATATATATATATATATATATACATATCACCTAAAGGATTATTAGGAACACCTGTTCAATTTCTCATTAATGCAATTATCTAATCAACCAATCACATGGCAGTTGCTTCAATGCATTTAGGGGTGTGGTCCTGGTCAAGACAATCTCCTGAACTCCAAACTGAATGTCAGAATGGGAAAGAAAGGTGATTTAAGCAATCTTGAGCGTGGCATGGTTGTTGGTGCCAGACGGGCCGGTCTGAATATTTCACAATCTGCTCAGTTACTGGGATTTTCACGCACAACCATTTCTAGGGTTTACAAAGAATGGTGTGAAAAGGGAAAAACATCCAGTATGCGGCAGTGCTGTGGGCGAAAATGCCTTGTTGATGCTAGAGGTCAGAGGAGAATGGGCTGACTGATTCAATCTGATAGAAGAGCAACTTTGACTGAAATAACCACTAATTACAACCGAGGTATGCAGCAAAGCATTTGTGAAGCCACAACACGCACAACCTTGAGACGGATGGGCTACAACAGCAGAAGACCCCACCGGGTACCACTCATCTCCAATACAAATAGGAAAAAGAGGCTACAATTTGCACAAGCTCACCAAAATTGGACAGTTGAAGACTGGAAAAATGCTGCCTGGTCTGATGAGTCTCAATTTCTGTTGAGACATTCAGATGGTAGAGTCAGAATTTGGCATAAACAGAATGAGAACATGGATCCATCATGCCTTGTTACCACTGTACAGGCTGGTGGTGGTGGTGTAATGGTGTGGTACATATATATACACTCACCTAAAGGATTATTAGGAACACCATACTAATACTGTGTTTGACCCCCTTTCGCCTTCAGAACTGCCTTAATTCTACGTGGCATTGATTTAACAAGGTGCTGAAAGCATTCTTTAGAAATGTTGGCCCATATTGATAGGATAGCATCTTGCAGTTGATGGAGATTTGTGGGATGCACATCCAGGGCATGAAGCTCCCGTTCCACCACATCCCAAAGATGCTCTATTGGGTTGAGATCTGGTGACTGTGGGGGCCATTTTAGTACAGTGAACTCATTGTCATGTTCAAGAAACCAATTTGAAATGATTCGAGCTTTGTGACATGGTGCATTATCCTGCTGGAAGTAGCCATCAGAGAATGGGTGCATGGTGGTCATAAAGGGATGGACATGGTCAGAAACAATGCTCAGGTAGGCCGTGGCATTTAAACAATGCCCAATTGGCACTAAGGGGCCTAAAGTGTGCCAAGAAAACATCCTCCACACCATTACACCACCACCACCAGCCTGCACAGTGGTAACAAGGTATGATGGATCCATGTTTTCATTCTGTTTATGCCAAATTCTGACTCTACCATCTGAATGTCTCAACAGAAATCGAGACTCATCAGACCACGCAACATTTTTCCAGTCTTCTACTGTCCAATTTTGGTGAGCTTGTGCAAATTGTAGCCTCTTTTTCCTATTTGTAGTGGAGATGAGTGGTACCCAGTGGGGTCTTCTGCTGTTGTAGCTCATCCGCCTCAAGGTTGTGCGTGTTGTGGCTTCACAAATGCTTTGCTGCATACCTCGGTTGTAACGAGTGGTTACTTAAGTCAAAGTTGCTCTTCTATCAGCTTGAATCAGTCCCATTCTCCTCTGACCTCTAGAATCAACAAGGCATTTTTGCCCATAGGACTGCCGCATACTGGATGTTTTTCCTTTTTCACACCATTCTTTGTAAACCCGAGAAATGGTTGTGCGTGAAAATCCCAGTAACTGAGCAGATTGTGAAATACTCAGACCGGCCCGTCTGGCACCAACAACCATGCCACACTCAAAATTGCTTAAATCACCTTTCTTTCCCATTCTGACATTCAGTTTGGAGTTCAGGAGATTGTCTTGACCAGGACCACACCCCTAAATGCATTGAAGCAACTGCCATGTGATTGGTTGATTAGATAATTGCATTAATGAGAAATTGAACAGGTGTTCCTAATAATCCTTTAGGTGAGTGTGTATATATATTTTGTTATTGGCCTCTGACGTCTTGTAGAGTATAGAAAAGCAATTATACATTTATACATTTGTCGAACTCGTTCACCCATGCTCATCTGCGGTGTGGACATGACTGTGTGTGAGACGGAGCAAAATAAAGGAAGTTAAGTATACCCGTGTCACGGACTCAGCCACGCCCTCTACACCAGACTCCTACGCTCCGCCCACTCGTTCCCAATCACCTGAATACTGAGCACCCGCACCTGTTTCCCATCACTGAAACCCTTTATCACCAGCCCTCACCCCACACTCAGTGTCTGGTCACAACTCACGCTACACAGACTGCTTTGCTACTCTTCGCAATCCTAAGCTTCCAAGAAACTCTACTTCCAAGTTCCCAGAGATTCCAAGATTCCAAGATTCCAAGCTTCCTAGATTCTTCAAGATATTCTCCGTGTTCACCACTCCAGTTAAGCCTCTCACCATTCCCTGTGTTTACACCTGTTCACCAGTTCACTGTTTCGTGTCCTGACTTCAATAAAACCTGTTACTGCGTACTAACCTCTGTGTCCTCAAGTCTATCATGACAACCCGGGCCTTTAACAAAGGATACATTATTATTATTATTTAGATGGATTACACTACATTTGTGATGTCTATTTTGGAACCTGTTTACTTTCATTGTATGGAGAGCAGGCTGGACATTTTGCTAAATATCTCTTTTGTGTTTCACAGACAAAAGACATTAAATGATAATATAATTTTTATTTTTGGGGGGAACTGTTCATTTAGAGTGTCTTAAAAACAGTGCTCAAAGTGGGCCGGTATACGGCTTCTATATTTTAATCTGCAGCATACACTCACTTTTTCTTGCTTGCATGTGCACATGTGAAAAGTGCCGGTACTCTGAGTGACCACACCAAAACATTACATTGAACAAACTATTGATTAAATGTATACATCGCACGTTCGGTACTTTTATAAGTTATATATTATTCATTTTGCATGAGTGGCGGGTGATCACCGTAGGCACGTTCATGCTCCAAAAGTGATTTGCGTGAGCCCCTCCTATCGCGACGCTGATGATAAAATGTGCCACCCATTTTAATTCTACTGACAATGTAGTAAAACGCAACAGAGAAAGTCAAACATGTCAAAAAAAAAAAAATACATCTAAAACAGCCACTAAAAAGACTGATGAAAAGAGATTGATGGCTCTTCATTACCATGCTAAGCCACTAAAAAGACTGATAAAAAGAGGGGAAAACATAAATGGTCTTACCTATAATTATATCTTTAATGATATACTAGTTAAACAATTACAAGAAATGTTACTTTTTCATAAGGCCAAGTACAAGTTAGAATCAAGAGCTTTAAAATATGAACCTTCTTGAATTATTGACTATTGATGTGTAAAATGTGTTCTGTTTATAATGACAGATATTAGGAAAAACCTGGCTTTCAGATTGAGATATTCCAAGAGACAGGAAATTAACATTTTCAGTTTTAATGTAAAATGTAAAATTTTAAGTAAAACAAGTGATTGTTAACTATAGGCTACTTTATTGCAGTTATGTTATCAACCAACTTAGCATATGTGGAACATTTGCCCTGGGACCCTGTTAAACAGTTCACACTTTAACCCCCCAATGTTCAAACTAAAACTACGCCCTTGCAACCGAGGGAGACAACCAACCCTTGGGAAGTACCTGCACTATTTTTTCCACTTCAAGCACTGCTTAAAAAGGCTCTATTATTTATCTCTGTAAACTTAGCCTTGATTTTAAGGTGAAAGGAGATCAGTACAATAATAGTTAATGATCTGGGTGAAGTAAAAGGTTACTAGTTCACCAACAAGTAAGCACAGTCAGTGGCATCATAATGCCACTATATTAAACATCATGCCTGTGAGACGATCATTTTATCTCAGGTCACTGTTCCTGCACTCTTTGTACTAGATTCTGTGGATAAAAAGCAGCATATATGGTAGGCTAAAAATGAAATATCAGAGGGGACAACAACAAAACAAACATTATAACTATTGTTACACAAGAAAGATTGAATCACCCATAGAAATATACACTCCACTCATAGATCACTCAGACCTCTGAATCATTTTAAGACATGTTCAATAGGACAAAAAGCTAATTCCTGCTGAAATTGCTTAATATTTACATGCCCAAGATGACTGATTCTAAGTGGGTCTCAAAGCACAATGACTAACAGAGATGACAAAGAGCTGTGTGCCTCATGGAAGCACTTTCTGAAGAGTGAACATTGTCAGAATTTGACCTCAGTAGCACACAAGTCCAAAACAATGACTTGCATTGCCCAAAGGCTCAAGGTTTGGCTTGTTTTACCTGTTTTATAGTTAACAATAAACCCCGCACAAGGACGAGAAACTTTCTCTAGTTGCCCTACAATAGTTACAATGTATATACAGTATATTAATTGTGTTTTTATAGTCTATAATCTGGCCTTTATACAACTGAAACTTTTTCCAAGCAATTTGACAAGAAAAAGAACACCTACAATTATGACGTGCACTGAGGAACTAATCAGAGATGCTGCTGTAAAATGTTAGCGGTTTAGTAGTGTGGAACTAATGCTATTAATTAATGTGTTTGTATTGGACTCTTGATTCAGCCTAATTAATTAACTAGAATTGCATTTCCTCAAGGAAATATCAGTGTTTACAGAGCAGCACTGGAATAGTGTTGTAATTTCAGGTTTTAGGCTTTGGTTCTACGGAAATTAAACACCACATAAGAGCTGCATCAGGATGCATCTGGTTTCATCTTCTTCAAAAATCATAGATAGCCTAATCACTATAGTTTTTACTACGGTTTTAAAGAGGTATTGTAAATATATGCAGATAAGATATGGCCAACCACAATTCAGAAGGCAAATAAAACATGAAATAAAATCAACCCAGCCCAGGCTCAATGGAAAAGTCATGTGGTGAAATTTCTGCAAAATTATATTATATTGCTGGTTTTGTGGCACTATCAAAAATGTTGAAATGTTAAGTGAGTTCAGTTTATTTTGAAACAGATGAATGTGAATATGGAAACTTTCACAGTGGAATTATTATATTGGATATTGTGCATATATATATATGTAAATTTATATATAAATAACAAATTATACAAGATATTTATCATTCATTAGCAGTCGATCAAAATAATCACTTGGCATAAATGTGGACTATTTGGTGCTTGCAAACTGATCTAAAAGCACGAGCGCGCAACAGCACAACCCGTTTAATTCATTAAATCATAGCCCTTTAAAATTAATTATCATATTTAAGCAATATTGCGTTTCCTGTTTTTCCATCCCCAGATTTAAAACCTCCTGAAATTAAAACTGAGAAAGCAGCACCGATGGAACAGTGACTGGATCCTTCAGATGACACGCAGATTATATCCACGCGCAAGTTACTGAACCCGCGTTCAATGCAGGGCGGCTCTCTCGCACTGAATGAAATTACAGAAAACTAGTTGTCCAGTCCAGTTCAGTTCACACAGCAGGGCTTTGCCGAAAATGGAGTGGAGAGTCCTGAGAATTTACAGTGAGTTGGTTTAATGCTGTTGTCACTGTTGCAAATTCCCATATATACAAATAATTATTGCAGCCAGTAGACTCCTCCCCAGTGTAGGCCCCTGGGCTTCAGCCCATGGAAGCCTGTGCATTAATGCACCCCTGCTAAGAGGTCGGGCTGTGATCGGAGACAAATCAGCAGGTGATCAGCGCTCGCCAATCTTTATGTGTGAACTACTCAATGTTGCTTCAAAGACGCTCACTGACGCCAAACAAATATCTAGCATATTATATATCTAGCATCTAGCAAATATCTTGAGCTGTCAGCCGACTCGACATCCTGTGCTGTCACGTGTTGCGAGGAGCTACAGCCAATGAGAGCATAGGCACCGATCACACGAGATATTCTCTATTAATTTTAAACAATAATAAAGTAAAACATTTTCAGCTTTTAGACATGCTCAAAACACTCTCAATATGCAGCAATCTCATGGCTCAGCTCTCGCTCAGATGTTACATGTGTGCGCTCAAACTTTGTCCTGAGCCCTACTTGAATCTCTACTTGTTCTTTCTGTAGAATTGAAAATGCTTTCAACCACCAGATTTTCACGATTGATTGATGAAATAACATTGTAGTCTACCTTTAAATTTGCCTTTGTTTATTGAGATAGTATTTTCAAGCTGATTTTAGTCATCAAGCTCTCTAGTTATTTTATTATTTAATAGATATTTTTGAGTTATTCCACATTTCCCATTCCACTTCTTGTGCGTTTTCATGACAAAACGTGGTTTGGGGGCTGGATAGACTCGTTGGGTGACAGTAGTTGTCTCATGTAGTGTGTAACTCCCTGTTGCGGATCATTTATGTAGTGTCACGTAGTGTGAACACCACAACGACTTCAAGAAAGTCATGTAGTCTGAACAGCACAGGGATCTGCTGACATTTAACGTTGTGTAGTGTGAACTAGGCATAAGACTCAAAGTTTGACAGGATCAAAGTTTGACCAACATGATGTCATGAGAATTCATATGTATTTGAACATTAAGTGGGGTTCTACCCAGGAGTACAATTATTTACATAATGAAACATGTCACACTGACAGCATCTAAAACTTTATTTATATTTTAGCAACTTTACATATGTTGAAATATATTCTAATACTGAATGGAATTAATCAGTTAATTCTTGGAAGTTCAAGAGATTCAAGATTCAAGAGTTTTATTTGTCACATACACAGTTATATACAGAATATACAACCGGCAGTGAAATGTAAACAGGTCCGCTCCATGGACAGTGCAAAATTCACAGTTAAAAACACAAGGAGGAAATTATAATAGAAATAGAATAAAAAGTATATATATATATATATATATATATATATATATATATATATATATATATATATATATATATATATATATATATATATATATATATATATATATATATATATATATATCTGTAGAATTATAAATAATCAAGTCAAGTAGAAGAAAAAAGTAAAAAAATAAACATAAAGAAGTGGAATAAAATAAGTGAAGTAAACTGTGCAGTGAGTAAACTGTAGACTTATAAATATGTGGTTAACAAATGTATAAAGAGTATAATGTGCAAACAGGTTTACAACAGGTTGTTACACAGTAACAACGAGAACAGAAAGTGCAGTGCAATGTCAGTGTATCAATGTTTATCCTGAAGTGAAGTCACGTGACGTTAAGTGACTGAGTTCAGGAGTCTGATGGCCTGGGGGAAGAAGCTCCTCCTGAGTCTCTCAGATTCAAGATTCAAGATTTCAAGAGTTTTATTTGTCACATACACAGTTATATACAGAATATACAACCGGCAGTGAAATGTAAACAGGTCCGCTCCATGGACAGTGCAAATTCACAGTTAAAAACACAAGGAAGAAATTATAATAGAAATAGGATATAAAAAAAGTACTATCTATATATATATATATATGTCTATATCTGTAGAATTATAAATAATCAAGTCAAGAGAAAAAAGGTAACAAATAAGGATAAAGTGGAATAAAATAATTGAAGTAGACTTTGCAGTGAGTAAACTGTAGACTTATAAATATGTGGTTAACAAATGTATAAAGAGTATAATGTGCAAACAGGTTTATAACAGGTTGTTACACAGTAACAACGAGAACAGAAAGTGCAGTGCAATGTCAGTGTATCGATGTTTATCCTGACGTGAAGTCACGTGATGTTAAGTGACTGAGTTCAGGAGTCTAATGGCCTGGGGAAGAAGCTCCTCCTGAGTCTCTCAGTTTTGGCCATCAGGCTTGGAAGCTTACCAGATGGTAGCAGCGTGAAATGAGGGTTTGCAGGGTGATTAGAGTCCTTGATGATCTTGGTAGCTCTACCTTTGCAGCGTTTGGTGTAGACGTCCTGCAGAGACGGGAGAGCTGACCCTGAGATACGCTCGGATAAGCGCACTACTCTTTGCAGGGCTTTGCAGTCATGACTGGTGCTGTTCCCATACCACGCTGTGATGCACTGAGTTAAAACACTTTCTATTGCCCCTAAATAGAAAGTTTTCAGGATAGCTGGTGAAACCCTGAATTTCCTCAGCTGGCGCAGGTGGTACAGTCTTTGCCTGGCTTTTTCACCTGTGTCTGAATGTGAGCAGTCCAGGTCAGGTCCTCGGAGATGTTTACTCCCAGGTACTTGAAGCTGCTCACTCTCTCTACTGGTGACCCGCTGATCATGAGGGGAGTATGTCCGTTGCTGTCTCTTCCTGAAGTCCACAATCATTTCTTTGGTCTTGCCAACATTCAGAGAGAGACAGTTGTCCTGGCACCATGATGTTAGATGCTCCACCTCGTCCAAGTATGCCGTCTCATTGTTGTTGGAAATGAGGCCCAGGACAACAGTATCATCAGCAAATTTGATGATAGAGGTGGAGCTGTGTGTGGACAAACAGTCATGCGTGTAGAGAGAGTAGAGCAGGGGGCTCAGGACACAGCCCTGTGGAGCTCCCACACTCAGGGTGATGGAGGTGGAGGTGGACTGGCCTATTCTCACCACCTGAGGCCTGCCAGTGAGGAAGTCCTCAATCCAGTGGCAGAGAGAAGGATTCAGGCCGAGATCCAGGAGTTTGGAGGTTAGCTTGGTGGGAACTATGGTGTTAAAGGCTGAGCTATAGTCAATAAATAGCAGTCTTACGTAGTTCCCACTTTTGCTGTCGATGTGAGTGAGGGAGGAGTGGAGGACATGAGAGATGGCATCTTCAGTCGATCTATTGGGACGATAGGCAAACTGAAGAGGGTCCAAAGTGTCAGGAATGAAGGCGCAAATGGTGTTTTTAATTTTGGCCATCAGTTTTGGCCATCAGGCTTCGGGTGGCCAAAACTGAGAGACTCAGGAGGAGCTTCTGTTTCATTTGTGATAAATTATATTATTTTTTTCATTCACACTTGACTCATTTAGGCTACTTAATTTGAAATGATTTCATTCGGTTGACATTTCATTCCGTTCAGTGTGACTTGTGGTGCCAACTCATTTCAAAGAATTGCAGTAAAAAATAAAACTTTAAAGCGGTTCAAATGTTGACATATCCTACTAAGCTGCAATTATACAGTTGTGGTCAGAATTATCGGCTCTCCTGGTAAATATGATCAAAGACAGCTGTAAAAATAAATCTCCATAGTTTATCCTTTTTATCGTTTATTTAAAAAATTCACAACAATTTAACCTTTCTGAGTCTTCTCCTATAATGCCTGATGAGTTTGGAGAACATCTGACAAGAGATCAGACACCATTCCTCCATACAGAATCTCTCATGATCCTTCAGATTCACAGCTCCATGTTGGTGCTTCTTCTCTTCTGTTTACCTCACTCATTTTCTATAGGGTTCAGGTCAGGGAACTCGGATAGCCATGGCAGAAGCTTGATTTTGTGCTCAGTGACACATTTGTGTGTTGATTTTGATGTTTGTTTTGGATTGTTGTCCTGATGGAAGATCCAATCACGGCCCATTATAAGATTTCTAGCAGAGACCATCCGGTTTCGATTTGTTGGTATTTGCTAGAATCCACGATACCATGCATCTGAACAAGATGTCCAGGACCTCCAGCAAAAAAAATAGGCCCACAACATTAAGGATCCAGTGGTATTTTTAACAGTGGACATAGGGTACTTTTTATCCCTGTTTGCACCAAACTCATCTGGTAGGTTTGCTGCCAAAAAGCTCTTTTTATAGTTTCATCTAACCATAGAACCAGGACCCTTTTGAATTTCCAGTCAGATTTGTAACATCTTTAGTTGACTGGAACTTCTTAATTATTGCCCTGATGGTGGAAATTGGAATTTTCAATGCTTTAGCTATTTTCCTACAGCCACTTTATATTTTGTGAAGCTCAACAATTTTTTGTTGCACATCAGAACTATTCTTTTTACTCATTGTGATGAATGATTAAGGGAATTTGGCCTTTGTGTTTCCTCATATGTATACTCCTGTGGAACAAGACATCATAGCTGGACAATTTCATGTTCCTAGTCACCCTAGTCATGTAAATAATGGAATATACTTCAGAGATATTTTACTCGCAAACAATTCCAGGGGTGCCAATAATTGTGGCCAACATGTTTTGGAGAAAAACATGTATTTTATAATATAATTTTCCCCAACTTTCCATTCTTTTACTTCAATGAAAGTTAGGTTTTTGTGAATTTTTGAATAATAAATCAAAAGGCTAAACAATGCAGATTTATTTTTACAGCCATCTTTGATTATATTTACCAGGGTGCCAATAATTGTGACCACAACTGTATATAGTTTATACTCTTTATTATATACAGAAATGGACCATGGTGAACATATTTAGACAGGTTGTGAAACCTGTTTTGTTTACAGACAGTTTAATTCTTTCAAAAATGTCTAGTACAAATATTACTGTCACTCATCAATAACGCAATAAATTAATTATTGTGATTACACTGTTTGATATGTTTTTTTGTTTTTTTTTTAATATTGTATATATTTTTAAGAAATGTTTATGATTAGTTTTAGAGGTAGGAGTAGGATTAGCGCCATAAAAGTTAAGTGGTTAAGGGATCAAAAATATATCTATAAAACTGTACCACCATAATAATTTTGGTTTCATTTTCCCTGTTCTCGTTTTCCCTGTGTTCCTGGTCATTATTATTTTCCATAGTTACTCATTAGCTCCTCACCTGCTCTTAGTTCTGTTGATTACTCTGTCTTTGTATTTAAACCCTTAGATTTCTATAGCTGTAAAGTAATAATGGTTATGTTTTAGATGTTGTTAATACATTCATATTGTACATTTCAGAATCTATCCAAACATACAAAAAGGCAGTTTTGTCCCTGTAAATGTTATGTACTAATACCTACATATAAACAATGAGACAAGGTTGTTAATGCTTACATTAGGAGATTCAGAAAACAGAATGTATGAGGAATATCAAGCACTGTTGGTATTTACAATGAGCACAAGATTGAGATTATCCTCAGGCTGTACAGATTCACGAATATGCAGAAAACTCAAATTTGGTCCCACTGGACTGAACATTTACACCATTTACAACATTCTCTCTCTCAGACACAGACTACAGTTCTCAAGAGAAACTAATTATGCTGCAAGAAAACCCCCCAAAAATTACAGACCATATGCTTTTGAAAGCTGGGCATGCAGTAAAATTAATAAACTAACATCTCTAAGACTCCTAAGGCAGGAAAATACACAAAAGTAATTTGTTAGCTTTGTGAACAGATTAAAATTTAAATGTAAATTTACTAATAGTCTTCCATTCCAGTAAGATCCAGACTGTAATTCAGTAAGTCAAACTGAATCACTGTGATTTGTGATTAAACCGTTTATATAGGTGCTGTAAATTGGAACAACTGAATCATTGAAAAGATCTGACTCAACAGAATAATTTGTTCATGGATCATATATCAGGCACTACTACTTTGCTCATGAGCTCTCAAGAACAAACAAAAGACAGCAAAGGCAGATGTCAAGATGATCAGTAAATAACAAATGTGCTCTGTTCCTCATTTAAAGCTATAGTCTGGCTTCAGATCATTTTGGAATATAGTGCACAGGTTGTATGAACCACTTTTATGATGCTTAAATAGGTTTGGAACAACATTTTCCACTTTCAATGAAGGGAATTTTCATTTTCAGTAGAACTGTTGCTTTAAGACACTGAAACAGTTTTGTGAAATCAGCAACAAGTAAACTGCATTCAGCATATTTCATACTGCCCCAGACAGACATACAGACAAACTGCACCCACTCAGCCAACTTTTAACAATTTACTGTTCGTCTCAAGTCTCCTCTCTGCCGAGTCATTTTTCCAGTTTGCAGTGATGGATAATAAGAGCAGTGATTAGTCAGAGTGTTTTGTCATATAGATCCAGAGGCTTCTGTCAGATCTGTCACTTCAGTGACTCAGCTTTCATTCCTATATCATTATACAGGAATGTTTGTTTCTGCTGAGGGGTTATTCATCAGGTAGTGCTTGAACACACAAGATAATCTCTGAATATTTACATATTATTGTCCTTTATGAATATAAATTAACAAATACAATTTATACATTCAATTTCAAATGTTTATTTGACATAATTGAAAACTAGGGCTGTCTAATTATCACATAAATGTAATTAACTGGTTATGGGGAAAAATAGCGCATTCAAATTATTAATGCATTTAACAAATAAATAAAATAATTATTCACAGCCTTTACTCAATACTTTGTTGAAGCACCTTTGGCACCAATTACAGCCTCAAGTCTTTTTGAGTATGACGCTACAAGCTTGGCACAACTATTTTTGGGCAGTTTCTCCCTTTCTTCTTGCAGGACCTCTCAAGCTCCATCAGGTTGGATGGAGAGCGTCGGTGCACAGCCACTTTCAGATCTCTCCAGAGATGTTCATCCCCTCTTCTTTTTATAACAGTCTGCAAACATCTGGGGACTGAGGAGACAAGTTGCTCAAGTTTAGGAATAGGAATGTTGTCCCATTCTTGTCTAATACAGGCTTCTAGTTGCTCAACTGTCTTAGGTCTTCTTTGTCACATCTTCCTCTTTATGATGCGCCAAATGTTTTCTATGGGTGAAAGATCTGGACTCCAGGCTGGCCATTTCAGTACCCGGATCCTTCTTCTACGCAGCCATGATGTTGTAATTGATGCAGTATGTGGTCTGGCATTGTCATGTTGGAAAATGCAAGGTCTTCCCTGAAAGAGACAACATCTGGATGGGAGCATATGTTGTTCTAGAACTTGGATATACCTTTCAGCATTGATGGTGCCTTTCCAGATGTGTAAGCTGCCCATGCCACATGCACTCATGCAACCCCATACCATCAGAGATGCAGGCTTCTGAACTGAGCGCTGATAACAACTTGGGTTGTCCTTGTCCTCTTTAGTCCGGATGACACGGTGTCCCAGTTTTCCAAAAAAGAACTTCAAATTTTGATTAGCCTGACCACAGAACAGTTTTCCACTTTGCCACAGTCCATTTTAAATGAGCCTAGGCCCAGAGAAAACACCTGCGCTTCTGGATCATGTTTAGATATGGCTTCTTTTTTGACCTATAGAGTTCACGACAATGTTTTCTGGAAGTATTCCTGAGCCCATGTTGTGATTTCCATTACAGTAGCATTACTGTATGTGATGCAGTGCCGTCTAAGGGCCCGAAGATCACGGGCATCCAGTTTGGTTTTCCGGCCTTGACCCTTATGCCCAGAGATTGTTCAAGATTCTCTGGATCTTTGGATGATATTATGCACTGTAGATGATGATAACTTCAAACTCTTTGCAATTTTTCTCTGAGAAACTCCTGATATTGCTCCACTATTTTTGGCTGCAGCATTGGGGGAATTGGTGATCCTCTGCCCATCTTGACTTCTGAGAGACACTGCCACTCTGAGAGGCTCTTTTTATACCCAATCATGTTGCCAATTGACCTAATAAGTTGTAAATTGGTCCTTCAGCTGTTCCTTATATGTACATTTAACTTTTCCGGCCTGATGGTATTGACCAGGTGATGAGCAGTGCCTGGTTTCCTCCAGACATGACACTTGCCATTCAGGCCAAAGAGTTCAATCTTTGTTTCATTAGACCAAATAATTTTGTTTCTCATGGTCTGAGAGTCCTTCAGGTGCCTTTTGGCAAACTCCAGACGTGCTGTCATGTGCCTTTTACTGAGGAGTGGCTTCCGTCTGGCCACTCTACCATACAGGCCTGATTGGTGGAGTGCTGCAGAGATGGTTGTTCTTCTGGAAGGTTCTCCTCTCTCCACAGGGAAATGCTGGAGCTCTGTCAGAGGGACCATCTGGTTCTTGGTCACCTCCCTAACTAAGGCCCTTCTCCCCCAATCACTCAGTTTGGCCGAGCGGCTAGGTCTAGGAAGAGTCCTGGTGGTTCCAAACTTCTTCCATTTATGGATGATGGAGGCCACTGTGCTCATTGGGACCTTCAATGCTGCAGAATTTTTCTGTACCCTTCCCCAGATCTATGCCTTGATACAATTCTGTCTCAGAGGTCTACATATACAATTCCTTTGACTTGGTTTATGGCTTGGTTTATGCTCTGACATGCACTGTTAACTGTGGGACCTTATATAGACAGGTGTGTGCCTTTCCAAATCATGTCCAATCAACTGAATTTACCACAGGTGGACTCCAATCAAGTTGTAGAAACATTTCAAGGATGATCAGTGGAAACAGGATGCACCTGAGCTCAATTTTGAGTGTGAATGTACGTTTATTTTTTATTTTCATTTTTATTTTTAATAAATTTGCAAAGATTTCAAACAAACTTCTTTCACATTGTCATTATGGGGTATTGTTTGTAGAATTGAGGAAAAAAAATAATGAATTTAATCCATTTTGAAATAAGGCTGTAACATAACAAAATGTGGAAAATGTGAAGCACTGTGAATACTTTCCAGATGCACTGTATATATATCATGATATAGTTAAGCATAACACAAGTAATAACACAAGTGCAATATCACAGTGTGATATTCTCAGAGTGCTGTTTTTGTAGCACAAGCTCAAATGTAATATAGATTTTTTTTTTTATATATATCAGCTCAATAAATAAGAAGTTAATATTGTGTTATTTTTTAGACACAATATTGTCTACTTTTGTTTAATTTTGCCAATGAAAATATTACCTATAATGCCAGAGCAATAATGTTGTGCGTAATGTTGAGCCATTTACGGATCATTCAGACATTTACCGCCAGCTACTGGCAGTTTAAGTTTCTTACTTAGAGTATCATTTCATAAAAATAAAAAAAATAATCATGTTTCCATATTAATAAAAATAGTTCACCCAAAAATGTTGTGATTTTATTTAACACAATAATGACTTTCAGTGATCTATTGGGGGTAATACAAAGATGTCATTTCTAATTGTATTCGTAATTAACATGCCAGTGTTATCAATGGTGTGATATTTCAAGACACCCAAGTCGGTGATACGAGTCAGATAATAATGATATTTTGTTCAAAACTGCTTACGCTTTTAATGGAGACATGGATCGTTCGTTAAGATGCTACTTAACTGTTACAGGCTCATATGGAACACATCTGCAGCTGTGCTTGAGATAGATGTGCATGACACCAGTGCCATACTGCGATTTGAGAATAATGAGAGAGCTACTGCAGAGACACAAATTCAATGCCTGTTTCCCCTGGAGCCACACACACAAAGACTCAGTCCTCACTGCAGGCATATGCAGTGGCTTTGATGAGGCTCCAAGTGCACACAAAATGTACCCGCATATGCACACTACCCCAGGTCACATTTGCATCTGGGCATTGTCTATGGAATACAAACAAAATTGTTATTCTCAACTTTTGTGCTCGCTTCCCTTTTTCATTGCAGTCTCCAACAAACATGCATTCATTGTAATGTATGCAAGTCTTATAGTGTTAGTGCTTGTTTTTACATTTACTTCTCCATTTCATCCCTCCATTTCTGTCTGCTCATCCATCTGTCCATCCATCCATTTGTTTATTCATCTGCCCATTCCAGAATTTTTGGCGAGTTTGACATGGGCCAAATTATGATGGCTATACGACTGGGTCAGAGCATCTACAAAACTGCAGCTCTTTTGGGGTGTTCACAGTCTGCAGTGGTCAGTATCTATCAAAAGTGGTCCAAGGATGGAACAGTGATGAACCGGCAACAGGGTCATGGGTGGCAGAGGCTCATTGATGGAGTTTATGGAGTGAAGGATGGTCCGTGTGGTCCGATCAAACAGACGAGCTACTGTAGCTCAATTTTCTCATAATACTGGTTCTGATAGAAAGGTGTCAGAATACACAGTGCATCACAGTTTGTTACATATGGCGCTGCATAGCCGCAGACCAGTCAGGGTGCCCATGTTGACCCCTGTCGACAAACAAAAGCAGCAACAGTGGGCACATGAGCCATAGAACTGGACCACAGAGCAATGGAAGAAGGTGGCCTGGTCAGATGAATCACAATTTTCTTTTACATTACATGGATGTGTGTGCATTGCTTACCTGGGAAACATATGGTACCAGGATGCACTATGGGAAGAAGGCAAGCTGGCGGAGACAGTGTGATGCTTTGGGCAATGTTCTGCTGGGAAACCTTGGGTCCTGCCATCTATGTGGATGTTACTTTGACAATGAACCACCTACCTAAGCATTGTAGCAGACCATGTACACCATGGAAACGGTATTCCCTGGTAGCTATGGCCTCTTTCAGCAGGATAATGTGCCCTGCCACAAAGCAAAAATGGTTCAGGAATAGTTTGAGGAGCACAACGAGTTTGAGTTGTTGAATTGGCCTCCAAATTCCCCAGATTCCAATCCAGTCAATCTGTGGGATGTGCTGAACAAACAAAGTTTGATCCATGGAGGCCCCACCTAGCAATTTAAAAAGACTTAAAGGATCTGCTGCTAACATCTTGGTGCCAGACACCACAGCACACCTTCAGGGATCTAGTGGAGTCCATGCATTGACAGGTCAGGGCTGTTTTGGCAGCAAAAGGGAGACCAACACAATATTAGGAAGGTGTCATTTAACATTATAACATTGGTCATAATGTTATGCCTGAATGTTGTATAGCTGCCATTTAAATTTTAGGATGGGGTCCCTCACTCAAGGATGATCAATCATATTTAGGGGTCTGTTGCATCTAAAATAGTAAAAACCCTTGGATTAGAGAATAAAACCTTTGTGTTTTCCCAGGGCTTCTGCTCAGCCCTTTAGTATGAGCTTAAATCAGACAACATAGGGACCTCAGCCTTAAAAACATCCAGTTTGAGCTGGCCGGGAACACTGAAAAAGGATTTGAAACAGTGTTACTAGACAAAATTGAGTCTGTGAGAGAGTGTGTGACTCACCAAACTGAATCAAAAGGTTACCACAGCACAGGAAAACTCACTTAAAACATCAATGAATTATATCAATGAAAACATCTCTGAAGATTTTCTTCTCTTTCAACATTTTACCTGAAGATGAAAAGAGAGCCATGTACAGTATTTTTTTCCCCACAGGAAAAAAAAAAAAAACACACCTTTGTTAAAGCACCAGGGAGCCTTTCCACTGCACAGTCATTGATATGCAGAAAGTGTGTACGTGTTCGAGTGAGAATGAAAGAACAGAAACATCAATTAGAAGTGCCTTTGAACAAGTGCGCAGTAGGGACAAAGGAAAATGCACATTAGCATATCCTTTAATTGTTATGCATGCACTCAGTCTCCTTCAAGGAACTGAACAATGTGCTGCGCTAAATATGTGCGCATACAACATATTCATTTGTCTTTTTTTTTTGCAAGAGAACTGCAAAGAAAGAGAGAGGAAGGCAAAAAGGTTGTGTTTACACTACTACCAGATTTATTCACATGCATCCTAATCAAAGCAATCATATAATACATACATTGTGACTATTGTCCAAGATGGTAGACAAACAGAGAAATTATTATAAAAAATGTAGGACTAGTTTATCCAGTATTTATGTGTGCTGTGCTTTTATGCTTGTTAGAGCATCGCACTGTTAGCATTGCAAAATGCTAACAGCAAAAGCTATTGAAATGAATGTGCACTTAGCATGATTATCCAACCCAGGAGATCGGAGATTTCTGCAAAATGATATTATGTAGCTTCTAGCACGTTTTGTGACTACTTTCAAATTTCCAGTGAGTGATGCTAAAAACCTGTTCAGTTTTATTATGTTGTTTGTTTGTGGCAGTTCGGAAATTAAATGTACAGTGGTGCTAAAAGGTTAATAGTGCTTGAAAATGTACCACCTAAAGTAAACCTTACCATAAATCTAACTGATAGTATTAACAAAAGCAAATGTGAGAGATAAAAACACTGCAGTGCCATTTAAGTTCACTACAAGTTCACTACTAGTAAAAAAAAAAAAAAAAAAATATATATATATATATATATATATATTTTTAATTAAACATTTTAA
This sequence comes from Paracanthobrama guichenoti, assembly GCA_018749465.1. NCBI lineage: Eukaryota > Metazoa > Chordata > Actinopteri > Cypriniformes > Gobionidae > Paracanthobrama > Paracanthobrama guichenoti. The sequence goes on along the minus strand of CM031966.1, from coordinate 15,550,725 downwards.
ACATTTTGAAATTACAATTGTGTTGCTGTTAAAACTGATCAGGCACATAGCGCATGATGTGCACATATGCTTTAACTGTACTTGTTAGAGAATTTTACTAATAATGGCTATTATTGATCACACATAAACTGACATTTAACAAAAAGAGACTGGGTTGTGTTTTATGTCATATTTAATTTTATTACAGTGATAATCATATATGCACACTTATTGTCCGAACCACATATTAATGTTTTTTTTTTTTTTTAAAAATGTAAACGAAAAGAGGCAGAGTTGTGTTTTATATTTCATTTGTTATTAATAGGGTACAACGGGGCTAAAGGCTCCACGGGGTAAAAGGCTTCTTTGATTTTATTTTCCTCTAAACTATTGGATGACACAAAAACTTGCCTCAGCACTTTCCAAAAAATCTCCTTTTCAAGATGCATGTGGAAATTTGTCTGATCTTTGACGCGATCACGGGCAGCAGCGCAAAGTGGATTCTGTGCTCATTGATCTAATATTTGATGTTTTTAAAAATGTTGTAGATTTAAGTAGCGAATAAGAATTGCTAAAATTATTGAATATATTTTGAAACAAAGGTCTTGTTAATGTTTGTCGGTTTTGTTCAAGGTAATAAAAGCAACAGTTTTGCAATAACGTAAGAATATGTAAAAGTATGGTATCTGGGGTAAAAGGCACCCCTGCTGTTGGGGCAAAAGGCATCATATTTAACATGATGATAAACAGCTGACTGACTTTTCCATTTGTTGACATGACATGGTTAGATTCAGATTGTAAGTATCATATATTAAGTTGGGTGTAACATCAGATAATCACCATATTTATAATGAAACCATCAGATTTAAAAATGTGATATTAATCATATCATATAATAAAAATATAATGTATTGTTACTACTGTAAATCTATATTAAATTATTATGGGATTTCCTTAAATGCTTTCAGAATCTTTACTTTTTTAAATTATTTAGTTTCTATATTTTTCAGATATCTTTCTATATTAACATTTTAATGACAGCATATTTATTGATCAAAAAGTAATTATTTTATTCATCAAAATAAACAGAAAATAGTTCAAACTTTGCTAAAGTGATTGTTTTGAACAAATATTAACTTTGACATTATTAAAAACATATTTTAGCGAAAGTATTTGTATCAATACTGTGTGCCTTTTGCCCGGTGCTGGTGAGCCTTTTACCACATTTGTGTGGCTATTAATGTTAAATATTTTTTTTAAAGAAAATGAAAAGAGGCAGAGTGGTGTTTTATGACATATTTAGTTTTATTGTCGCCTAAAATAGAGATAACCGGAGTGAGAGCGAGCTGAGTGACGCTATCAAGAACCCTTCTGTTCCATTAGCAGAGTACCGGACTTGTGTCCTCCCGCCTTCGGGGTATTTATTCTCCCGAGTCAAACTTGGGCACGAGACAGGCGGAAGTACTTCGCTTCAAACGCTCGTTTTATACGCGCGTGTGGATTCAAAATGTTCAAGCATCCAACTAGACGCGAATTTTATGCTCTATTCGAGTTCGGTGTGAAAGCAGCATTAGACATAGGAGGACACACATGGGCCTCTCCTCCTTGCCAACCACATTAACAATGAAGCCGAGAACAAGATATGCCTCATCATATACAGGTGCTGGTCATATAATTAGAATATCATCAAAAAGTTGATTTATTTCACTAATTGTATATTATATTCATTCATTACACATAGACTGATATATTTCAAATGTTTATTTCTTTTAATTTTGATTATTATAACTGACAACTAAGGAAAATCCCAAATTAGGTATCTCAGAAAATTAGAATATTGTGAAAAGGTTGAAGACACCTGGTGCCACACTCTAATCAGCTGATGAACTCAAAACACCTGCAAAGGCCTTTAAATGGTCTCTCAGTCTAGTTCTGTAGGCTGCATAATCATGGGGAAGACTGCTGACCTGACAGTTGTCCAAAAGACGACCATTGACACCTTGCACAAGAAGTGTAAGACACAAAAGGTCATTGCAAAAGAGGTTGGCTGTTCACAGAGCTCTGTGTCCAAGCACATTAATAGAGAGGCGAAGGGAAGGAAAAGATGTGGTAGAATAAAGTGTACAAGCAATAGGGATAACCGCACCCTGGAGAGGATTGTGAAACAAAACCCATTCAAAAATGTGGGGGAGATTCACAAAGAGTGGACTGCAGCTGGAGTCAGTGCTTCAAGAACCACTACGCACAGACGTATGCAAGACATGGGGTTCAGCTGTCGCATTCCTTGTGTCAAGACACTCTTGAACAACAGACAGCGTCAGAAGCGTCTCGCCTGGTCTAAAGACAAAAAGGACTGGACTGCTGCTGAGTGGACCAAAGTCCCAGAGTCTGGAGGAAGAGAGGAGAGGCACACAATCCACGTTGCTTGAGGTGCAGTGTAAAGTTTCCACAGTCAGTGATGGTTTGGGGTGTCTTGTCATCTGCTGGTGTTGGTCCACCGTGTTTTCTAAGGTCCAAGGTCAACGCAGCTGTATACCAGGAAGTTTTAGAGCACTTCATGCTTCCTGCTGCTGACCAACTTTATGGAGATGCAGATTTTATTTTCCAACTGGACCTGCACACAGTGCCAAAGCAACCAGTACCTGGTTTAAGGACCATGGTATCCCTGTTCTTAATTGGCCAGCAAACTCGCCTGACCTTAACCCCATAGAAAATCTATGGGGTATTGTGAAGAGGAAGATGCGATATGCCAGACCCAACAATGCAGAAGAGCTGAAGGCCACTATCAGAGCAACCTGGGCTCTCATAACACCTGAGCAGTGCCACAGACTGATCGACTCCATGCCACGCCGCATTGCTGCAGTAATTCAGGCAAAAGGAGCCCCAACTAAGTATTGAGTGCTGTACATGCTTATACTTTTCATGTTCATACTTTTCAGTTGGCCAAGATTTCTAAAAATCTTTTCTTTGTATTGGTCTTAAGTAATATTCAAATTTTCTGAGATACTGAATTTGGGATTTTCCTTAGTTGTCAGTTATAATCATCAAAATTAAAATAAATAAACATTTGAAATATATCAGTCTGTGTGTAATGAATTAATGTAATATACAAGTTTCACTTTTTGAATGGAATTAGTGAAATAAATAAACTATTTGATGATATTCTAATTATATGACCAGCACCTGTATGTCCCGTGCCCCCCCTGCAGTACCTGTGCGCCCACACTTTGATAACCACTGTAGTAGGCTAACCAGACAGTTGAGTATTAGCCATTAGTATTAGCAAGGGTGTAGCACCAAATGTTGGGCCCTGGTCACAGAACCAAGGGGTGGGCCCCTAACATCTATGTAATTTTGTCATTTTAAATATATTTGTGCTCCCCAACCCCACCCTCCATAAGGGCCCCTGTTACTCAGTTCCACTATTACCCTCCCCATCCGACACCCCTGAGTATTAGTATTTTTCCTATACAATGGAAGTCAGTGGGGACTTCTTTAAAATATATTTTATGTTCAACAGAAGAAAGATCTTTATTCAGGTTTAAAACAACTTGAGTATGAGTAATCAATGACAAAATTTTAATTTTTAAGTGAACTATCCCGTTAATGTTAATAAAACAACAAAATACAGAGAAAATCACTCACTGCTCTTGAATGAAAAACTTTAATACAGTAGCTTTAATAAGAATCAATGTATTTTTTACAGTGAAGTCTATCTAGTGTTTTATTTTTACATTTATTCATTCAATTTCATACTTGAATGCTGCTGTACAGCCCTGAGCTGCCAGTGTTAATCTTTAAATATATTTATTTTATATTATACAATACACTAGGAATGTGTACAAGGGTTTTTTTCTTTTAAGTAAAATAAAGAAAGAGTACTGCAATTAAAAAAAAATAGTATTTTTTTCTCCTTAACCTCTTGCTGTTCCTGTCGCCTAAGAATAGAATAACAAAAAACACTGATGTGACAAGCCATCAGAAATGAAACGAAAACCATGGTAAAAAAAAACGAGGTATGTACCGAACTGTATCGCTGCATCCCTAACATTTATACATATTTAGATATATCATAATAGTTACTCATTGTGTTAATAAATGCTTTATTAATGTGTTCCTACTGTAATTCATGATTAATTTAGGTAGTTATAAAACATTTAGTAGTTGCCAGTTAACTATTTTGTGAGTTAATCTAAAGGGAGGACTATTTATGACTCATAAAGCTTTTAAAAAGGAGATGTACAGGCTCAGAGCAATGCTGTATGTGAAAAGGAATAAAAGTAATTGGTGTTTTACTGCTAGTAGTGTTCATTTCAACTGGAAACACACCAAAAAATTTTTACATAGACAACCCTCTACAATGCAAGTATATCATTCACATATGCGAGTAAATCTTCACTCTGGGCAACTAAATAATATCTATCATTAGCCATTGGCTAATAAATGCTTAGATTTTACTCGCCAGTGTGTGTGTTAAGGATAAGTTTAACATAGATATATTTTCACTCGCTGAACACTCAGAGAAACAGTTTTGCTCTCTACTCTACCTGTATTTGACATTCCGTAAACTCTAGTGTTCTGTGCAATATCAGATTGTCACGAGCATCACAAATTGCTGCAGTAGCATGCTCTACCCCAGACACAAGGATTGAAAACACTGGTTTCCTACCACCAACTATACATCTTGAAAACAGATTTGAAGTATTAATGAATGTGGGGGAGGAATCCCCAAACGTGATGAATGTGATCAAACACAGACTGAATCAGCCCACAGCTAACACTGATGCTAACAGGCACTCAAGGTCGAGCAGACAGCGGCAGAGCGCAGCAGAGCCAACAACTCTGATAGTGGGTGACTCTATGATCAGAAACATTAGCAGCAGGGATACAACTACGTGCTGCCTTCCACAAGCAACAGTTTCTGATGTAAACAGGGAACTTAAGAACTGTTTCTGATGAAACATAAGACTGCAAATCGACTTATCATTCATATAGGGAAGAACGATATTCAGAGAGAGTAGTCAGAACTCCTTAAGAGGGATTTCAATTAACTTTTTGAAACACATCAGTGAACCACTTCCAGCAAGAGGAACAAATAGGTTCTCACGGTTGATTGGGCTTAATACATGGCTGCAAAAAACCTGCAACATGAAGGGAGTGAACTTCATCGATAACTTTAATCTCTTCTGGAGTCAGAGACAACTGTTTACATCAAATAGCCTCCACCCAAACAAACTTGGTGCAAGAGTGCTAAAGGACAATATTTGTTTTTCCCTTCATCATACTTCAGCTGTGTGTGCCAACCCACTCAACCTGGATGGCACACACACACACCTGTACAGAGTATGGACGACCACAGGACTTCATTTCAGCACCTGAATGGATATGCAGTTGACACACCCCACAAGGACAATGATAACACCACGCAGCCACAACAACCACTGCTCATGGACACACTCCCAGCTGAGCCCTGCCCACAGAGCTCACCACAGACAGACTGTAACGGATTAGAACTGCTCCAAAATTCAGCACCTAAGGATGACTTTCTGGAAAATGGCCATCGAAGCCAGAATAACATATTTCAGCTTCCGATAACACCAGAGCAACAGCCCCCTTCACCAGACATGGTATTCCTCTCTCCAGCATCCCTGCTTCTGAGCTTCTCAGAGAAAATGGAGGAACTGGTATATGCAGGAACCAGACTATCACACTCGATTGCTGTGAGCCCCCAGATATCAACCAAAAAGCATCGAGCCCCACAACCACCAAAGCCTGTGGGCCCAGCTCGCCCTCCCCCTCCTCCTGTGAGATTTCTTTGGTTACAATGCCATGGCTCACACCCTCCTCCATCTGTTGTAGGTGAACCAAAAACAACTAATACTAGCTCTCAGTGTTGGGTCCCCACTATGATAAAAGTAACTTTATCAAATGTTTACAGAACAAGTGGGAACCCAGTGTGCCTGTCTCTTTCTCTATTTCTGTTCTATTACGTGATAGAAAGTCTAAGGACTTCTCAGGCCATATAGCAAACCCATCTAATCTGCTGCCTATTATTTCTCAAACTAAGATTAATGTGGGGGAAAAAAATGAATACTGTTAAGTTAGCAGTTTTAAACATCCGTTCACTTAAGAACAAATAATTTCTAGTGAACGACTTAATAACCACAAACAACCTAGATTTTTTTGCTTCTAAATGAAATGTGGCTAGAAGACAGCTGTAGTGCAACAGTCCTCAATGAAACAGCCCCTCCTAACTTTACTTTTATGAGTGCCTGCAGAGTGGTTAGGAGAGGTGGAGGTGTTGCTGCTCTTTATAAAGATGTCTATCAATGTAAGCAAGTATCATTTGGTGATTATTTGTCTCTCGAATATCTGGGTATTGTGTTAAAAGGTGCTCCACACACCTGCACCTGCTTATCATTATTTACAGGCCTCCGAAATACTTTCTAGCCTTTATTGAGGACTTTACAGAGCTGTTATCAACAATTTCCTCAGAGTTTGACTGTTTTTCTATTGCTGGGGATTTTAACATTCACATAGACAATGCTGAATCCAATACAACAAAAGAGCTCATGACTGTTCTTAACACTTTTGATTTGACACAGCATGTACATGGACCCACACACAATCGTGGACACACTCTAGATTTACTTATCAGTAAGGGTCTAAACATTTAATCGATTGTTATTAAGGATGTAGCACTGTCTGATAATTTCTGTATTTTCTTTGATATATCAAGCTCTCCTGCCATTGAAGCTAGATCTGTCTCTGTCAAAAAGAGATCCTTAAATGAGAACACTAATGTGCTGTTTATGAAGGCTATATCTCTAACACCAAGCATTTCTGCAGACTTCTCTCCTTGACTCTTTTAACTCAAAAGTTAAGAGTGTAATTGATGATATTGCTCCTCTGAAAGTCAGGAAAAAGAGTGGCAAACAAAAAGCACCTTGAAGAAACTCAACAGCAGTGCAAATAATGAAAAGACAATGCAGGAAATCTGAACGCATGTGGCAGAAGACAAAACTTGTAGTCCATTATAACATCTATAAAACAGCCTTCATGCTTTCAATGTGGAACAAGGCAAAGCTAGACAGACCTTCTTCTCAAATATTATAAACAGAAACATAAACAACACGCACACTCTTTTTCTGTAGAGAGACTAACAAACCCCCCAAGTCACATTCCCAGTGAAATGCTCTCAGACAGCAAATGCAGTGAGTTTGCTTCCTTCTTCTCTGTGAAAATTAATAATATCAGAAAGGCGATCAGCACATCCTTGATTTGCTCTGGGGTCAGACAGATCAGACCACAACCTCAGAAAGTTACTGTGTCTGATTTCGAAGCAATTGATGGTAAAATTTTAGAAGAAACAGTACAGCACTTTAAAACATCAACCTGTGCCCTTGACACACTCCCCACTTCTGTTTATAAGCAGATCTCCTAGAAGTGGTAAACTCCTTACTACTTTCAGGGACTTTCCCAAACACCCTGAAAATCGCAGTAGTTAAGCCTCTTCTGAAAAAGAGAAATCTGGATAACTCCATATTGAGCAACTACAGACCAATCTCAAATCTCCCCTTCATAGGCAAGATCATTGAAAAAGTTGTTTTCAGTCAGCTGAACAAATTCTTAAGCTCAAATGGATACTTTGACAATTTTCAATCTGGTTTCCAACCACATCACAGCACAGAGACACATAATGATAATAAATGATATTCGCTTAAATACTGATACAGGCAAAACATCAATTCTGGTACTACTCGACCTCAGTGTTGCATTCGACACTGTTGACCACAACATGCTTCTTGACAGGCTGGAAAACTGGGTTGGGCTTCCTGGGATGGTCCTCAAATGGTTCAGGTCATACTTAGAAGGGAGAGGTTATTATGTGAGTATAGGTGACCATAAGTCTGAGTGGACATCCATGACATGCGGAGTCCCACAAGGGTCAATTCTTGCACCACTCCTATTCAACCTGTATATGCTGCCACTGAGCCAAATAATGAAAAATAACAAAATTGCTTACCACAACTATGCTGACGACACCCAGATCTACTTAGCACTATCACCTAATGACTATAGCCCCATCGACTCCCTGTGCAAATGCATTGATGAAGTTAAAAACTGGATGTGCCAAAACTATCTTCAGTTAAACAAAGACAAAACTGAAATCACTACATTTGGAAACAAAGGTGAAATTCTCAAGGTGAACGCACATCTTGAGGCTAAAGGCCTAAAAACAAAAAATCAAGTCAGGAATCTTCTGGGGGTGATTTTGGAGTCAGACCTGAGTTTCAGTAGTCATGTCAAAGCAATAACTAAATCAGCATCCTATCATCTGAAAAATATTGCAAGAATTAGATGCTTTGTTTCCAGGCAAGACTCCAAAAAGACCATTAGACAGCTGCAGCTCATACAGAATGCTGCTGCCAGGATTATGAGCAGAACCAGAAAATATGACCATATCACACCAGTCCTCAGGTCTTTACACTGGCTTCCAGTTACATTTTGGATCGATTTTAAAGTACCATTACTTGTTTAAAAATCACTCAATGACCTAGGACCTCAATACATTGCAGATATGCTGATTAAATACAAACCAAACAGATCACTCAGATCATCAGGATCAAGTCAGTTAGAAATATCAAGGGTTCACTCAAACCAAGGAGAGTCTGCTTTTAGCTATTATGCCAACCGCAGTTGGAACCAGCTTCCTGAACAGATCAGATGTGCTCCAACAGTAGCCACATTCAAATCCAGACTCAAAACACATCTGTTTAGCTGTGCATTTACTGAATGAGCACTGTGCCACTGTACGTATTGTACCTTATCTAATCTATGCATCTTTTTATTCTTTTTATAACTGTTTTAGTTTGCCTTTGTTCTTATCTTTGGTTATTGTTATTTTATCTATATATCATCATTTTATTCTTTTTAATTCTCTTTACACCTGTATATTTCTATTTCTTATGCATCTGTTGATTATTATTTTTGGTTAGGGCTGTCTGACTGGAAGAGATTGGAAAAGGAGAGCAGTGTGCTTCGCTTCATTCTGCTTGTGGTAGCAGACAGTTCAAAGAAGCGGACTCAAGAAAGGGGAGGCCCTGCGGGGCAAAGGTAACGTTCCCTATAGGAGCCCGTCTTGGACCGACTTGTAAGGTCCAGGAGATATTGCGAACCTGCTCCATCTCTCCCATCTCAGATAGGGGTACCCAAATTTACAGAAACAGGCAGATAGGGATCTATTTATCACCATTTTATTTTTATTTTTTAAATTCTCTTTACAACTGTTTTAATTATCCTCGTTTTTATGTTTTTATTTTTAATTCTTACATATGGTATTCTTATTTCGTATGCATATGTTATCACTATTTAAATACATTTCCATGTAAAGCACTTTGAATTGCCATTGTGTATGAAATGTGCTATATAAATAAACTTGTCTTGCCTTCATTTCAGTTAATTTGGAATTATTCAGCTTTTAAGAACAAGCAGAAGATATGCAGTTTTTCCTGTAGTGGGCGGAACTAATGCACAAACGGCAATCTCATTGGCTGGTGCTCATCTATTACCTTTACTGTTTTGATTTCAGCAAATCAGTTCGAGTGAACGCAGGCAACGTGATTAATATTCATGAACCCAGCTCATCAATCCTTAGTGTGTTGTATATTGTTATTAGTAGCAGAATTAGTAGTTGTCACATGTATGCTCTGTCTGTTGTTTTCCTTGTGTTTCAAGTTCAGTTCCTGTGTCCTAGTTTTTCCCCAGTCTTGTTAATTAGTTATATCATTCACCTGTGCCTCATTTATCACCTCGTTATTCTCATTTGCTTTGTGTATTTAAGCCAGCAGTTCTCCCTCAGTGTTTGTCGGTCTTCATCACGGTTACATGGTATATGCGTTATTAGCTGTTTGTGAATGAGTTCTCCTGAGTTTGGCTATTAAAGTTCCTGTCTCCAGTTCATCCTCGTCTCTGAGCTTATATACTCCTACGTTAACGTGACAGTAGTAGTAGTAGAATTTTATAATTACAATTATCTATTGCTATTATAATTTTTTTACAGAAGCACTGAATGACCAATAAGTTAAGTCATTAATATATTAAGCACCACCACCAGTCCTAAGTTCAATTAAAATATCAAATATGCATTCACATATGTGTATATATATATATATATATATATATATATATACACACATACACTCACCTAAAGGATTATTAGGAACACCTGTTCAATTTCTCATTAATGCAATTATCTAATCAACCAATCACATGGCAGTTGCTTCAATGCATTTAGGGGTGTGGTCCTGGTCAAGACAATCTCCTGAACTCCAAACTGAAATGTCAGAATGGGAAAGAAAGGTGATTTAAGCAATTTTGAGCGTGGCATGGTTGTTGGTGCCAGACGGGCCGGTCTGAGTATTTCACAATCTGCTCAGTTACTGGGGTTTTCACGCACAACCATTTCTAGGGTTTACAAAGAATGGTGTGAAAAGGGAAAAACATCCAGTATACGGTAGTCCTGTGGGCGAAAATGCCTTGTTGATGGGGGTTGGGTCTGTTGTTCAAGAGTGGCTTGACACAAGGAATACGACAGCTGAAACCCATGTCTTGCATACGTCTGTGGGTAGTGGTTCTTGAAGCACTGACTCCAGCTGCAGTCCACTCTTTGTGAATCTCCCCCACATTTTTGAATGGGTTTTGTTTCACAATCCTCTCTAGGGTGCGGTTATCCCTATTGCTTGTACACGTTTTTCAACCACATCTTTTCCTTCCCTTCGCCTCTCTATTAATGTGCTTGGACACAGAGCTCTGTGAACAGCCAGCCTCTTTTGCAATGACCTTTTGTGTCTTGCCCTCCTTGTGCAAGGTGTCAGTGGTCGTCTTTTGGACAACTGTCAGGTCAGCAGTCTTCCCCATGATTGTGTAGCCACAGAACTAGACTGAGAGACCATTTAAAGGCCTTTGCAGGTGTTTTGAGTTCATTAGCTGATTAGAATGTGGCACCAGGTGTCTTCAATATTGAACCTTTTCACAAGATTCTAATTTTCTGAATTTGAGATACTGAATTTGGGATTTTCCTTAGTTGTCAGTTATAATCATCAAAATTAAAAGAAATAAACATTTGAAATATATCAGTCTGTGTGTAATGAATGAATATAATATACAAGTTTCACTTGTATATTATATGGAATTAGTGAAATAAATACACTTTTTGATATATATACACACACACACAGGTGCTGGTCATATATACATGCATGTGTACGTATTTGCAACCCATTCTCACTCCCAAGGCATCAAAATCGGAAGCATGGTCAAGTGCCTTCCACGTCACAATGAAGATGCTAAAGGTGCGCCTAGGTGTCACTAGGTGTGCATGGTGCATTTGTAAAAGCTGAATATTTATAGGCTACTTTTATATGTTGGAGCAACTAACCTGAATCCTACCCTAAACCTACCCACTTCTAAACAATATAAAACACGTAACAGGCAAATAAAAGTACAGTCACAGGTATTTATTGCAAAAACTGACCAAAAACAGTATAAAAATATTAACTCATATTGCATTCCAAGTCTTCTGAAGTTATACTATATATCTTCATGCAAAGAACAGAGTTGATCTTAACGTTTTAATCGCTGAAATGGTGATCCCGCCGCTCCATAAATGCACTCATTCATCATACAAATGATACACACCCGACTCTTAAGCATGACGCAATCGGTCACAAGTCACACGAGAGCCAATGCAATTTCACTATGAAATCTGACGTAATGGAATAAGCGTAACAAACTTAATTTTTGTACTTTTTGAATAAATTGTGCATGCAGTCGTATCTGCCTGTTATATCCTGTATTGTATATCATATAATACACAAATGGGTAGGTTTAGGGATGGGATGGGATGGGGTTGGGTTACATGTTAAAATGTGTCTAAATAGCTTAAATAAAATTATGCTGGCTGATTAAATTAAGTTCACACTTGTCATGTTTGGTTCGATTAAAACGAACCCTGGTGTGATTGCTCGGTTAGTGCGGTTCATTTGAACATATGTGAACGCTGCCATCCGAACCCTGGTGCGCACCAAACAAGCGGACCGAGACCGCTAAAAAGATGGTTCTCGGTCCACTTCCAAATGAACTCTGGTGCGGTTCGATTGATATATGAACGCAACACGGACCAAAGACATGTAAACGAACCAAAAACAGGACGTGATGTCACAAGATGCTGCGCTACAAGTCAGCTGATTTGACGACGCGGAAAGATCGGTGTATCCAAAATGAGTAGAGGGCAAACGTGAAGCAACGAGGAGGTAAAGTGTCTCTTTGCAGCAGATCTTCCTTTCTGCATACAACGGAGGAAATCCTGGTGCTATTTTTAATGTTTTGAACATTTTATGAGCTCTTCGTGAGTTCTCAGCTGGTAAAAATAAAACCACATGTACACGCATAAAATGATTGCGTTTAATTCAGCACACGGCATTGTTTTGAATGTTCGGTAAGCAAGCTCCATCGCGAAATATACGTCATAAAAGCCGGCCAATCAGGTTGTGACCATATACCTATGCCTTTGGTTCGGTAACTTTAGGTTCGCTGTTAAAAATGCCAGTGTGAACGCTAACTGGACCAGGACTATATGTTTTGTTTTGTTTTTTTGGTCTGGAACAAACGAACCGAACTACAAGTGTGAACACACCTAAGAATCACACTGCAACATCTCATAATGAGAAAATCATAACCCGATATAATTTCATCATGACGATAACGTTCCCATGCCCAACACGTTTGTGTATGACACCAAAGGTTTCTCATTGAAATGAATGGAGCACTTGTGCGTCGAAAAATGTGGCCTAGGGGTACCTTTAGCATCTTCATTGTGACGCGGAAGGCACTTGACCATGCTTCAGATTTTGAGGCATTGGGAGTGAGAACGGGTTGGTATTTATATACACATACAAATTATACACAATACACACACATATATTATATAAACACAGACTTTTATTTTGGATGTGGTTAATCGCGATTAATCGATTTTACAGCACTAATATAAATAAAATAGTATATCAGTCTGGTCAGTAAACTAAAAAAATTACTAGCCAATGGCGATTCTATTGCCAAGGTGTGCACAGAAGGTTGATAGAGGCACAGAGCCTATGTTGTGATTATTGCTATGTGTTAGATGCACGGAATTGCTGCCCATGTACAATGTTTCAAATCAGTGAACAAAGAGGTCCATTTCAGTATGACGTTTGAAAAAGAGTGCATCAAGTGAGGAAAAAAGGACAACGAGAGACTTGTGGCACTGTGACAATGAAGGATTTCAGCAATTATGAAAATGTTTGCACAGAAGCTTGGTTCCCCTCCTTCTCTACCACAGGCCATTCTCATCTCTTGCTTGCCCTCAGTACCACTCTCTCCCTCTCTCTCTCTCTCTCTCTCTCTCTCTCTCTCTCTCTCTCTCTCTCTCTCTCTCTTGGTCCTCTCATCTTCAAATGCTACTCTTGAGGCATGGAGTTTGCCTTGTGAATATGAAACTGCTGAGATGTCAATATTTGAATTCACTTCAATTTACAGTCAGAGACAGCAGGGGAGAGAAAGAGGGAGAGGGAGATTGTAAAGGAAATGTGAGAATAAAAGTGTAATAACAAAATACATAATTCTGGCCCCTATATAGAACTCTGCTATTATAAACACTCTTCTCCATCTTATGTTGCTCTCTAAACCATGCACTCCAGAGACAAGCCACGTGTACAGTAAATGAAGGTGAGAGATTGCAACATATATGATAAAGGAAGTCTCAACTTCCAGTTCATTAAATCTTTAGTTTACGGACATAAACATATTTCATGCAAATACTTAACACAAAATGCTTCAAGCTATACAAAATTGATTTTGCACATTGTCAGACAGCAATTCATAATGCAAAAGTCACTACTAATTTTGTCAGTTATTGGTAGTGCAACAGTTTGAAGAGAATCCTGCGTTTGCTGAACATAACTCTACTTGTTATGCAACACTTGCAAAAAATTGGTGAAGCACTTTATTAATTGATTAACTTAAATTAACTTTTTTGTCGATTTGATATATGCAACTAAAATACATGATCAGCAAACAGTTTTAGATATTTATGCAGACAAGAGCTGCACTTGCATGAGCAGATTCCCCCGCTCTTTCTGTGGATCACTAAAAATTGAATAAAATTATTATCAATTGCATAGAACCCTGCTGTCGTAACCTTTTCCAATTCACAGTTCTCTCTAAAATACATACCGCAAACCTTAACCCCCTAACTCCTCCAAAACAAACAGTGTGTGGTTGCTGTGCAAAAACAATGCTTTATTTTATCTTTTTTAAGCTGTTATCTTTACATCTTTCTGAATTTCAGGCATTTTAAGTTTAACTCTACATGTTGTTAAAAATTGTGCAATTTGTTTTCTGCCAGCTGTATATGAAAATCAACATTCAACTTTTGTGTGCTTACAAATGACTGCTTCCTGTTTAAGCCTTTATAAAGATATTGTGCTAACAAATTAAGAATTTGCTACCACAACTTTATTCATTCCCTTGTTTTATATAAATTGTACGGTGGCCGAGAGAACTCAATGCGCAGCAACTGAAGAAAACACAAGCAAATACAAAAAAATTGTCTTCTTCAGTTTGACAACACGTGTGCTGCAAATACTCACAACTCAACCAAACACAGAAACACGCTGCAAATACTCAGGATGGGACATGCTTATTGTTCAATGTCTACTCAGTGTTGTTATCGATAACCAGAATGGTGAGTTTTTGTTCATTTTAACATCCTGATGTGCATTGAGTATTTGCAGTGTGTTACTGTATTTGGTTGCGTTGTGAGTATTTGCAGCAAATGTGGTCAAACTGATGAAGACATTTTCTTAATTTGCTGGTGTTTTTTCCATTTGCATGTGTTTTCTTCAGTTGCAGCGTGTTGAGCTCTCTCGGCCACCGTACAGTTTTGCCCGTGTTGTGCTAATTCAAAATAATAAAACATGGCCACAAATGAATAAGTTGTGGGAACGAAAGGGGAAAAAAAATCTGCATGTCAAGTGCAGGGCTCTGTAATATCTCACAATTGCAATTTTATTTCTCAAAACTGAGACTTTATGGCCCCTATCATACACCTGGCACAATACGACGGCATGTGCGACGCAAGTGTTTTTTGCTAATTTCAACCCGATGCAGTTATAATTTTCACGTTGAGCGCCACGTTGTTTAAATAGCAAATGCTGGTCTGAAAACTTAGTTTTGTTCAAGCGTATTGTTGGCTATTTTGAATACAACTGAAAATGACTGCGCCATTGACCAACAAAAACCTGGTCTAAAGTCAATAGCACAGTATTTTTTGTGTTTGAGGATGTCTATATTCCGCCATGTAAATAGCGAATCTGGCATGGTGCAAACGCAACTGGCTTTTAAAGGAAATGGGAGATGAGACTCGGATTGGTTTATTGTACGTTACACCCAAAACACACCCATGGCTCATTAAGAGACTTGGTAGAACCCTTTTGGACAATACGCCTGGCTCGCCGACTGTTTTTTTCTGCCGTTAAACTAGCAAAAGTGCATTCAGACACGCCCTAAATGCACCTGTGCCATGCACTTACATCGTTAAAATAGGGCCCAAAATCTCACAATGTGAATTTATATCTTGCAATTGTTACATTGTTTATTGTAATTGTGACTTTATATCTTACAATTACCTTGTTTTTACCGTGATTGGGATTCAACTATAAATTAATTTGTTACAATGTCTGTGTAAACTGACATACAGGTGGCGCTCGCCACACCACAAGGGTTCCCTGTACAATACAGTGTGCAAGTTTAAATAAATATATGCCACTATGTGGCTCTTTTCAAGCCGAATACTGCATTCAATAGCAAGGACAATGGAAAACCTTTACAACCTCAGCTCTTTGATCATTAGTCAAACATACATATTCACACAACTGCAGAGCATGTTTCTACTTAGGTTGGATCCAAAAGGGTGAAACAATGCAACAGAGACACAGAATTGGGCTCTGACAGAACGGGGTTAGTGAACTGAATCAATGTAACAGAGTAAAGCATTATGACACAACAGCAGGTGCTCAAAAAACAGTTTCCTGATGTACTAGGATGGAACCGCAGGGATTGCAGGTATGTTTCTCAAGCGGCACTGCAACTGGGATTTAGTAAGGAGACTTCTCACATTGAGCAATTGAGATTTCCAGCATGTGCAAAGAAGTATTTTTGGTTTTTGCGGTGACAGAAAATCCCCCAGAATAATAATTAACACTGCTTTGACTTTCAAGCCAGTAAAACCCCACCTAGAATTGATCTGAACAGAAGGAGAGGGAGACCGAAAGAAAGATGAGAAAAACTAATACATTTTTCATAGCATACATTTTAACTTCTCAGTGCAGTTGTGAATGTTTATAAGGCCAAATTAACAGTTAAACACAAATACACACTCAATTCATTTAGGAACAGGACCGTGTGCTATAGATAGCACTGCATCTTCTTGGGGTACCTGTTAGGATGTTAACAGTCGCAGAACAGGTGTTCATGACCATTTCCTTTGTGAAATGTCATGAGTGAGGATAAGCAGTGCTAAATTGGATTTACTGCTCTGTTAAACAGATTCACTGTTTGCTTGTTGGCCCACCTGCCGCATACCTCTGTTGCACTGACAGGAAGTGAGACCTCATGGGACTAAAAGCACAGAAATCAGGTGCTGACTATGCCATCCTGAGACTCTTGTAGAATTAACCTCAAGTATTTAAAAGTCGCAAACCACATTTTTAACCATTTATGCATTAGATTTGGAAATGTTTGAACATTTGACTCTTTTTAAACCTTGTTTGTTTTTTTTTTGGCTTACCATATTTTGGCTAATCCATGTCTTGGTCAGATTCATAACAAAGCTGTTGATCTTGGCCAACATCATTCATCTATGTTGAGGTAAATGTTAATACCAGTGGAAGAGAATCAGGTTAATATTAATTAAATATATGTGGAATGCTCCTCTGTGCCTGACAAAATTAAATACAGCAGCCTTGCAGCAAACCCAGACTAACTGCTTAAACTCATTTGGAGCAGTCTGAGGGGAAAAAAATAAAGCATAAATAAATTCTCGACTTTAACCCAGTCAAATTTACCAAGAAATAAGCATTCTTGTGTAAAAGAATTTAAATCTAGCGGTGTACCAAAAGGAGGTGTTATTTTTTTAGATTTAACGGGGTTATATAAAAAACTTATGAGTTTGATGCACTGCACTGATAAAATTAATTAAATAACAAATATTCTGTGGTGAAGTAAATACTACAGAAAAAACTAAATGTAATTTCTACATGAAAACCATTCTGTTGAGTTGTGCTGTTGTCTGTCTGTCTGTCTGTCTGTCTGTCTTCCTTGAGTTGAGTCACGATTAAACGTTTGGAACTGGATTCATTGGTATTTGTCTACCTGCCTGCAATACACTGTGACAACCTGAATGTTTGTGCTTTTGAGCACAGACCAACTTACAACTTCAACATCAATCAATTATTTACTGACCATTTATTAATGGTTTGTTCATCATTTGTTCATGATCAGCCATTGTTTATTGAGACACTGATACTAAAACAATTTTGACAAAGATGTCAGTGATTTATAATTGATTAATAATATATCAACCAATAACTTATTTACATCTACTAAGGATCTTATTTCATGTTTGATTTTTTTTTTTTTTTAAGATACCTAACAACACATTTGTAAATTGTTAACATAAATTATTAATCATTTGAGAATGTATAGTCATGTTTTGTAAATGATTAGCTCATCATTAACTAATAACTTTATTATAACTGAACATAACTGTTATAAAGTGTTACCTGCAATGTATACAAAGAGGCTATTATTGAAAGATCGGGAAGCAAAAACTAAACTAGATTATTCAGATGATTTAGCATTGCCATGCATTTCATTTGAATGTTAGCCCATTACAACAAAGGACATTTATATAGCAATCTTCAATGTAAAGAAGCCAATAATTGCTGATATAAACAAGGGACAGAAAACCAGGTGAAAAATGGTAATGTAAAACTAATTACAAATGTTTTTGGTGCCAGAAACCTGACACTATAAATGGACATCAATAAAAAGAGTTTAAAAAAATCAAGAGTTTCTGTAAATTGAAGGGCACTTTTATATGCCAACAAGCTTTTAGAGACATTGGTTATAGAATTCACTCAACCCTCTTTCTTTCTGCTGCAGTGGCTGACCCACAACTAAAAATACCCCTCCACTGAAAATGAACAAAAGGAAAAGAGAGGGACCCATTCGTTTCATCCCTC
Organism: Paracanthobrama guichenoti; assembly: GCA_018749465.1. NCBI lineage: Eukaryota > Metazoa > Chordata > Actinopteri > Cypriniformes > Gobionidae > Paracanthobrama > Paracanthobrama guichenoti. The sequence goes on along the minus strand of CM031966.1, from coordinate 15,532,402 downwards.
CTGGGCTATTCCCTCCCATCCTTTTAACTGAGACCAGAGAAAAGAGAGACTAAACAGGCAAGCTGTTGGTGACACTTTAATTTACAGGCTGCTTCAAGCTATAACTCAGCATTTACGACAGTGCCACAATCATAGAAATACATACATGCGCAACTAAAAAACCAAAACCAATCAGGCAGATGGAATACCAGTGCCTTAGATCTTCAAATAAAACAATTGTTGGAAGTGTGTCTAATCTAGATCAGAGAAGGCCATTAGATCATAGAGTAGCGCTTCTGCTAAAACTGTGCCCTTGGGTAAGGACTCAGCCAAGCATTAGCACCGGATATACTCGGCAGAGCGGATCATATCTAATGTGTGTTCTGTTGATTATATAACCATGTCTGCTGCATGACTGTAATATGATTATGGGCAACAGAATAATGAACTTCTGGATTCATATACACTGACACATCAAATTTATGCATTTGGCAGATGCTTCTATCCAAAGCAACTTAGCATTCAAGATATATAAATTTAATCAGTTTGTGGGAAAAAAATCTTTTAAGCTACAAGAACCAAAAGTGCAATAGGAAGGGTGTTCATTACTAATGCACATGCACACACTGCAAAAGCCAGAGAGTGATGAAAGAAAAAAAGTAATTAATAGAGATAAATGTTTCATTATCAGGTATGTCTTATGTCTTTTAATAGCACAAGGGAGAATCCTCATCCATTAAGATGTCAGATATACACTAATGTATCCATTACCTCAACCATTAATGTACACATTAAAGCATTACCACAAATGTGCCATTAATACCAATGATAATGAAGGAAATGCCATTGTTAGTGTTTCATGAGAGAATTTACTTGAGAGATTGTCTTATGTGTCTTACACACACGCACGCGCACACATCATTCACATCAATCATACACAAACATAGAGATGATATACACCCTACGTGCTCACGATAGGACATTACTTAATGGTTGGCACTGAAATGCACACTGACAAATAACAATTAGCCATAAAGCATACAGCCTGTTAACACAATATGACAATCACACATGATATTCAAGTCACTTTTAAAACTATAAAGATGATCCTCAGAAATGTTAGTTTCATGCACTATTATATTTATGCAATATTATTATTTCTGGTGACTGCAGGCCATGGAAGATGTTCAACTTAATTTTCATGTTCATCAAACCATTCTGTCACAAGTCTTGCTGCGTGTATTGGTGCATTATCATGCTGATACAATGTTTGAACCATTGCTGGTACACATGGTCCTCCAGATTGGTTCGGTAGTCCTTGGCAGTGACACGCATACCAAGCACAGTAGGGAATGCCATGATATTGCAGCCCAAATAATTGATCCACCCCCGTGCTTCACTCTGAGCACACAAAAGTCTGGGGTTAAGCCTCTTTGGAGTTTCTCCACTCCGTAACTCACACATATGTGGGAAAGACAGTGAAGGTGGACTCATCAGAGAACAATGCATGCTTCACATTGTTCACAGACCAAGATTTGCCATGTTGGCACCACTGAAACCGACATTTGGCACAAGTGACCAAAGGTTTGGCTATAGCAATGGAGCTCTATGGAGCTCCAGACAATAGTTTTGGTGGAAGCAGGAGAGTCGATGTGCGCATTTAATTCTGCCGTGAATTGGGCAGCTGTACAACATTGTACCTGGACATCCCTTTCAGACAGCTTTCTATTGTGTCGACAGTTACTCCTGTTGGATGTGGTTCATTTCATGTTTTGTTGAGGTTTAAGTAATACAAACAACGGATGACACTTCAAAATAGACTTTACTGGAAACGCAGGCGTAGTACAACACATTATGCGAGACAATAACCGAGAAAAAGGACTGAACAGAACAGGCAGTATATATAAGAGGGAGGAAGAGACAAACACCATGATGGAGTCGACGGTGGGAGGAGACAGGATGGAGCTTTGGATGAAGGGCTTGGTAGAACCCGGGGACTGACTGACAGAGGCAAGGGCGCCATCCACGGCCCGGAAGCCCAAGGTAGAGCTGCTGGCTTGCGGGCCGGGGCGGCAACAAAGGGAGTAAGGACAACAGAGAAGGTGGAGGGAAAGAGAAGCACAGGGGTGGGGTGGAGGGTCAAGGCACAGCTGTAGACCTGGAAGTCCATGGCAGAAGCTGAGCGACAACTGACTGATGCTGATCTGGAGGGATGAGGGAGCCCAGAGGATTCCAGGGCTTGCGGACCATGGTGGAGTTTAGGGAGCGCAGAGCCAATGGGCTGACAGGCCGAGGTGAAGACATGTGCCTGGAAGCCAAAGGTGCAGCCAGGGACTTGGCCCCATGCCCGAGGCAGAGCTGAAGAGCCAGATGGAACTAGTGGCGGGGCAGAGCCAAGAAGCTAAATGACACCAGTGGTGCCAATGGGACTGGCAGAAGAAGAAGACGGGACTGGAGCATCCGAATACCTGGCCAGGACCAGCGGAGAAGGTGAGGATTCGAGGGTGTGGGCTTGGTTGGGAACTGGGAGGAGGAGGAGAAGGCACAGCGCTGGCAAGTCCATACTGATTTTCTTTTTACTCATTTTTCAGTGGTCAGTTAATCTGTCATGTTTTGTCGAGGTTTAAGTAATACAAACAATGGAAGACACTTTAAAATAGACTTTACTGGAAGAGCGATGAGAGAAGTAGTACAACACATTATACGCGACCATAACCGACAAAGGACTGAACAGAACAGAACAGGGAGTAATATATACACACAATAAATGATGGAACTAAACAGGAACAGCTGGACAAACATTAACTAATCAGTAAGCAAAGAACTCATACAGAGATGTCAGGAACTAACTAAACCGGACATAATCGTGACAGTTCGTACCCTCAATACCATAGCTCTCTATACACCATAAAGACTTGCTGTTCTGGTAACAACAACTTGTCCTCTTTTGGACACTGACATGTCTCCCAATATGTTGTGTGGATTGCAGTATTTTATGTACAGCTGTGCTACTGTGCTGCTAATTCAATCTTCATATTCTGCTATTACTGATGAAATGTAAAATCAGTGAAGATTGGCCACCAGGCCATGCATATATAGGCAGCGAATACATAAACCTATATTGGCCAGTGTTTCAGTTTCATTGCCCAACCCTTGTAGGGCTTGACATTAACTTTTTTGTTCACCAGCCACTGTGGCTAGTGGTTTTCACAAAGTTACTAACCACTCAGCATTTTCACTGCCCACAATTTTGACATCAATACCATGGGGAAAAACTGTCATATAGATATTTTTATATTATCTCATAATTTGGCAGCAGATACAGGTGCTGGTCATATAATTAGAATATCATCAAAAAGTTGATTTATTTCACTAATTACATTCAAAAAGTGAAACTTCATTCCTTTGAAAGGAAAGTGAAAGTTCATTCATTACACACAGACTGATATACACTCACCTAAAGGTTTATTAGGAACACCTGTTCAATTTCTCATTAATGCAATTATCTAATCAACCAATCACATGGCAGTTGCTTGAATGCATTTAGGGGTATGGTCCTGGTCAAGACAATCTCCTGAACTCCAAACTGAATGCCAGAATGGGAAAGAAAGGTGATTTAAGCAATTTTGAGCGTGGCATGGTTGTTGGTGCCAGACGGGCCGGTCTGAGTATTTCACAGTCTGCTCAGTTACTGGGATTTTCATGCACAACCATTTCTAGGGTTTACAAAGAATGGTGTGAAAAGGGAAAAACATCCAGTATGCGGCAGTCCTGTGGGTGAAAATGCCTTGTTGATGCTAGAGGTCAGAGGAGAATGGGCTGACTGATTCAAGCTGATAGAAGAGCAACTTTGACTGAAATAACCACTCGTTACAACCGAGGTATGCAGCAAAGCATTTGTGAAGCCACAACACGCACAACCTTGAGGCGGATGGGCTACAACAGCAGAAGACCCCACCGGGTACCACTCATCTCCACTACAAATAGGAAAAAGAGGCTACAATTTGCACAAGCTCACCAAATTGGACAGTTGAAGACTGGAAAAATGTTGCCTGGTCTGATGAGTCTCGATTTCTGTTGAGACATTCAGATGGTAGAGTTAGAATTTGGCATAAACAGAATGAGAACATGGATCCATCATGCCTTGTTACCACTGTGCAGGCTGGTGGTGGTGGTGTAATGGTGTGGGGGATGTTTTCTTGGCACACTTTAGGCCCCTTAGTGCCAATTGGGCATCGTTTAAATGCCACGGCCTACCTGAGCATTGTTTCTGACCATGTCCATCCCTTTATGACCACCATGTACCCATTCTCTGATGGCTACTTCCAGCAGGATAATGCACCATGTCACAAAGCTTGAATCATTTCAAATTGGTTTCTTGAACATGACAATGAGTTCACTGTACTAAAATGGCCCCCACAGTCACCAGATCTCAACCCAGTAGAGCATCTTTGGGATGTGGTGGAACGAGAGCTTCGTGCCCTGGATGTTCATCCCACAAATCTCCATCAACTGCAAGATGCTATCCTATCAATATGGGCCAACATTTCTAAAGAATGCTTTCAGCACCTTGTTGAATCAATGCCACGTAGAATTAAAGCAGTACTGAAGGCGAAAGGGGGTCAAACACAGTATTAGTATGGTGTTCCTAATAATCCTTTAGGTGAGTGTATTTCAAATGTTTTTTTCTTTTAATTTTGATGATTATAACTGACAACTAAGGAAAATCCCAAATTCAGTATCTCAGAAAATTAGAATATTACTTAAGACCAATACAAAGAAAGGATTTTTAGAAATCTTGGCCAACTTAAAATTATGAACATGAAAAGTATGAGCATGTACAGCACTCAATACTTAGTTGGGGCTCCTTTTGCCTGAATTACTGCAGCAATGCGGCGTGGCATGGAGTCGATCAGTCTGTGGCACTGCTCAGGTGTTATGAGAGCCCAGGTTGCTCTGATAGTGGCCTTCAGCTCTTCTGCATTGTTGGGTCTGGCATATCACATCTTCCTCTTCACAATACCTCATAGATTTTCTATGGGGTTAAAGTCAGGCGAGTTTGCTGGCCAATTAAGAACAGGGATACCATGGTCCTTAAACCAGGTACTGGTTGCTTTGGCATTGTGTGCAGGTGCCAAGTCCTTTTGGAAAATAAAATCTGCATCTTCATAAAGTTGGTCAGCAGCAGGAAGCATGAAGTGCTCTAAAACGTCCTGGTATACGGCTGCGTTGACCTTGGACCTCAGAAAACACGGTGGACCAACACCAGCAGATGACATGGCACCCCAAACCATCACTGACTGTGGAAACTTTACACTGGACCTCAAGCAACGTGGATTGTGTGCCTCTCCTCTCTTCCTCCAGACTCTGGTACCCTGATTTCCAAAGGAAATGCAAAATATACTTTCACCAGAAAACATAACTTTGGACCACTCAGCAGCAGTCCAGTCCTTTTTGTCTTTAGCCCAGGCGAGACGCTTCTGCCGCTGTCTGTTGTTCAAGAGTGGCTTGAAACAAGGAATGCGACAGCTGAAACCCATGTCTTGCATACGTCTGTGAGTAGTGGTTCTTGAAGGACTGACTCCAGCTGCAGTCCACTCTTTGTGAATCTCCCCCACATTTTTGAATGGGTTTTGTTTCACAATCCTCTCCAGGGTGCGGTTATCCCTATTGCTTGTACACTTTTTTCTACCACATCTTTTCCTTCCCTTCGCCTCTCTGTTAATGTGCTTGGACACAGAGCTCTGTGAACAGCCAACCTCTTTTGCAATGACCTTTTGTGTCTTGCCCTCCTTGTGCAAGGTGTCAGTGGTCGTCTTTTGGACAACTGTCAAGTCAGCAGTCTAGGATAACTCCTTGGATAACTAATTGTGTAGCCTACAGAACTAGACTGAGAGACCATTTAAAGGTGTTTGCAGGTGTTTTGAGTTAATTAGCTGATTAGAGTGTGGCACCAGGTGTCTTCAATATTGAACCTTTTCACAATATTCTAATTTTCAAATTTTTCACAATATTTGAGATTTTCCTTAGTTGTCAGTTATAATCATCAAAATTAAAAGAAATAAACATTTGAAATATGTCTGTCTGTGTGTAATGAATGAATATAATATACACGTTTCACTTGAAGTTGAAGTTGAAGTTTATTTGTCATTACACATGTACAAGTACAGTATAACGAAATGAAGTTTGGAGCAAGCCTCCGGGCCGCAGCCGATTATTCAGGCGCCGCCTACGCTCCAGAAATACAAGAATGCAATTTAGCAAGCATTACATAGCAAACACAACAAAACATAAACATAAACATAAACATAAACATGACACAGTACACGTGATCACGTGGTGGGATTTTTTGTATGGAGTGGGAGAGGAGATAGATAACAGACAGGCAGACGGATGGGGCGGGGAGGGAATAAGGTCGGGTATGTATGGTGCGAGTGAGTCTGAGATTGTGTTGTGTGAGAATGTTAGCCATAACTTCAGATGTTTTCGAGTTCAGTTCTATGGTTTGTCCTTGAAGGGAGATAAGGCAGTGCACAGGGGAAGATAGCAGACAGCTGCCCGGCTGACCTCCCAACCGAGAGATAGGGACCAAGTGAGGTTCGTTGGGCTAGTTGATTAGGTCAGGCAAATACAATTTATTATTTTTAATCCATTTGATGATCTTCGGTAATTTGTCCGGATCATAATCAATCAATCAGATCTGGTCCTCAGCATTCGCGTCCGGTCTGTGCAGTTTCCCTAGACATTACGTCCAGCCACATGGCCAGACCGGTTACAGTCCGTAAAGTTCACCGATCTGACCCTGATAGAGCCCACTCTACCCCTGCGTATCCGCAGTCCGGACTGCGTTGTTACGGTTCAGTTCCTCAATTCCTATCACTTTCTGATCTAATTCCTTCAGACGGTCACACACAACCTCGAAGCATTCTTTAATTTCCACAGACAGCGGCTGGGTGAATTTGCTTGCAGCTGTCTTACCAATTTTCCGATAGGTCAGGGCAATCCCAAAGCCAAAGAATAGGAACCCCGCCATCAATAATCCAATCATGTATAAATCTTCCGCATCCTCCACGGACAGAGCCTCCAGGCACAGGACTTGCCAGTTGTTCCATGCGTCCCTCACGTACCCTGCAGCAAAGGTCCCGTCCGGGCAGGTGGGTTCTCCCGGGGCACCCTTCCTTAGTGAGAAAATCTTGTCGATCGCGCTGATTGACCAGTTAATCAATTCCATTTCAGTATTTTCAGGAGTCCAGCAAAGCAGCAGTCAGAGAAGAGAAGAGACGAAACACTAGACAAAACAAAACAGCGCGAGAGCCAGCAGGGAGCAGAAAGAAAAACACGTCTGCACGGATTGAAGGACAGAAAGGAAGGAACTTTTTGAATGGAATTAGTGAAATCAACTTTTTGATGATATTCTAATTATATGACCAGCACCTGTATATTAGGCTGCTGTCACTTTAAGACCTGATGCAAGCATCCATTATACTGACATTATTTTGTGTGTATTTGACTGTTTAAGTGCTATACGCAGCAAAGAACTCAATTTAGTACTGAGAGGCAGCTTTATGTGCGTGCACTTTGGGTGTGAGCACAAAATATGTGGGAATGAGTAAAAGTATGCCACACAGAAGTCCAAGCCCTGTAACAATATTCATCCAAAGGGTGTTAATGTCAAGCCCTGAACAACTGTATACATAAGAGACTTCTTACAAAACATAGTAATATAGTAAATAACTTTTTTTTTTCTATTGTAATATATTTAAAAAGTGTTCTTCAGTGTCATATGATCTATCAGAAATCATTTTAATATGCTGATTTGCTGCTCAAGATATATTTTGTATTATTATTAATGATGAAAACAGTTATACTGTTTAATATGGAACCCTGACACATTTTTTTTTTTTTAAGATTGGGGGGTTGGGGGAATAACACACACAGTTTCAGTGTCCCAATCTCACAGTTCCAATCTCATGTTAACCTTGAGTACCTACAGCATTCCTACCTATAGCATTGCATCTTTCATATCTCAAAAAAGTTTTTAGTTTTATTAGATTTATAAAAGACATAAGTTGTACCAACTCTTTCCATAAACAGCCGAACTCGTGGAGGAGTGCAGTGGGAGGAGCTAAATAGACACACACACACACACACACACACACACACACACACACACACACACACACACATACACACACACATACACACACACACACAATACATTCGTGGCATTATCCCTCCTTGGATAACTTTCGATTCACTATACGTTCGTGTTGTTTACATTATATGCACTTACTGCACTTATATTGCACTTATATTGCCAACAAAACACAGACATTTGATGCTGTTGCGACTCGTGACCGGGAACAAACAAACACACTTGCATAACTCCGTTGCTGCTCCGTAAAAACAAACTGCATCCAATGTTTCCTTAACGGGAAGAGCTGAACAAGGTAATCGTTCCCTCACAACCAGAAACACACTTCTTTAGTGACATTGTTGATGTTGTGGTCTAAAAACAAAGTGCTGCCAACAGTTCCCGTAACCCGAACAAAGTACGCTGGGCGCGCTCTCGCTCCCGCACCCGCACACGCTCTTCCTGGAGAAGTGCCCATGCAAGGAATTCCACCCATTTTGACGTAATACATGGCCATACTCGAAAAAACAAAAAAAAAACAAACAAATAAAAAACAGGTTGGTCAGCAGCAGGAAGTTTCCAAAACTCGTTCGAATCCGGAAGGACTGTATTTGGCACAGAAATACTCCGTCATACGTCCAACTCATTTATTTTTTTTATTTTTTATTTGGCCATGTTTAGCATGAATGAGCATCCAAATCTTTAACAGTGTAAATAAGTCAGAATGCAAGAAATAGCATTAGACCCCCCCCTCTAATGAACAGCATTTATTTGAAATAGAAATATTTTTGTAATAATAATAATGTCTTGACTGTCACTTTTGAGCAATTAAATGCATCCTTGCTAAATAAAAGTATATTTTAGACATATTTCTATTTATTTCCACACAACAACATTGGGAGTTTATGTGAGGTAAAAGCCTTCAGGACGGGGTCAAGTAAGGAGACGGAGCTGTCTCTCCAGACGGCTTCCTCTCTGTCAACTCAGATTACGGAACATTTAAAAGCTGCTCTTCTCTCTTCAATTACTGTCATTCTCATCCATGGGATGTTTTATGACTGCCCCATCTCCCTGAGTGTATGAATGCACACTAAAAGCATCTGAAAATCTGTATTCCAGTAATAGTGTTCAGGTAATGTTCTGAAGATTAATTATTCTGATAATTATACATTAAATAATTATACTTTGACATATTCTAATATGATGTGAGTGAGTGAGTGATGCCGCCACAATGTTAGTATGTTCTGGATTCTTACTGGCTATAGCCCACCATCACCATCTTTGTGGTATTAAGGTCTGATGACTCCTAAATAAGGATGTTTCAGCCCATTTTATCATCCAGCAAGCAATAGTAATTATTAGTCTGATCACATAGAAAAGTCACATCATTTAAAATTTCATGTCTGCTGCACCATTGGTGCAGGACGAGTTACACACTAAAAGTTCCCTAAACCTAAATATAAAAAGACACTATCATTTAAAACTTTAAACAGTGATTTTTTTAGGTTCAATTGCTGGAATATAAATGTCTTATGTCGACCTACATTACCCCAGTCAAATTACATAAATTGAATCCATATTTTCCCGACAGTTGTTTGTAAATGCAAACAAGAAATTGGTACCCTTTATCACTGTATATGGGAGTGTAATGAGATTCAAGAATTTTGGAAGGAGATTGTTCTTTTGATTGGTAAATTGACTGAAGAAAATGTCCCCTCTTGTACCGAAATTTTGTCCATTTTATATATACCCAGTAAATATAGAGATGAATGCAAGAAAGGGCAAACAAATTGATTTTAGTTTATTTCAGGAAAAGCGTGCTATTGCTTTAATGTGGAAGGACCCAAGGACCCTCTTCTAATCAATGGTTTAAATAAATGACCAGCAACCACAGAAAATCTGACTTATTGTCACAAACGCCGGTGAAGATTCCACCGTCGGCCACCAGAGGTCAAACTCACCAGAGTACTAACCTCCATTTCGGACTTCATTTCCCATACACCCTCACTCCAGGACTGATTACACCTGTTCCTCATCACCATGCCTATATACTCTGCTCTCACACTCATTCATTGCGAAGTCTTGTTTGCCCTGGCTGCACTTCTGAGCGTTAGTCCCCGTGATTATCCTGCCTGTGTTTGATTCTGCCTTGGACTACCGTTTGCGACCCTGGTCTGCCTGCCCTTGATCTTTGTTTGCCTGGACTTTGATTCTCATTTGTTTGCTGCCTGCCCTGACCTATTGCCTGTTATGACCACGATTGATGCACTGACTCTATTGCTGTTCACCCTGGTTTACTGACTCACGCCTGCTTGTACTATGAGTTTGTGTTATTTTAATAAACTGCACATGGATCCCAGTCTGCCTGAGTCCTCGTTACAGAAGACTTCGCCAACTAACGATCCAGAGGTTCTCATGCACTTCTCCAATGAGTTAACAGCACAAGCAAACCAACTTGTGGCCCACCAACAGCAACTTAGTCGTTTGGCCAACATGACAGAGGAACTGGTAGAGGCGGTCCAGAATGTCCAGTGGTCTCCAACGCCCCAGTGCTGCAGTTAAGTCAGGTAGTAGCACCAACACCTGTTAACATGATAACAAGCAACCATCGCCTGGCGTTCCAAGTTCAAGTTTCAAGTTCAAGTTTCAAGTTTATTTGTCATTACACATGTACAAGTACAGTATAACGAAATGAAGTTTGGAGCAAGCCTCCGGGCCGCAGCCTTTTCAGGCGCCGCCACACGCTCTCCAGAAATACAAGAATGCAGTTGGCAAGCATTACATAGCAAACACAACAAAACATAACATAACACAGTACACGTGGTCACATGATGGGATTTTTTGTATGGAGTGGGAGAGGAGATAGATAAGGACAGGACAGGCAGACGGATGGAGGGGGGCTGGGGTCGGGATCGGGTGTGTATGGTGCGAGTGAGTCTGAGATTGTGTTGTGTGAGAATGTTAGCCATAACTTCAGATGTTTTCGAGTTCAGTTCTATGGTTTGTCCTTGAAGGGAGATAAGGCAGTGCACAGGGAAAGATAGCAGACCAAGCTGTCAGGCTGACCTCCCAACCGAGAGATAGGGACAAGTGAGGTTCGGTGGGGTAGTTGAATTAGGTCAGGCAAATACAATTTTTTAATCCATTTGATGATCTTCTGTAATTTGTCCGGATCATAATCAATCAATCAGTTCTGGTCCTCAGCACTCGCGTCCGGCCTGTGCAGTTTCCCTAGACATTACGTCCAGCCTCATGGCCAGACCGGTTACAGTCTGTAAAAGTTCACCGATCTGACCCCCGATGGAGCCCACTCTTCCCTGCGTATCCGCAGTCTGGACTGCGTTGTTACGGTTCAGTTCCTCAATTCGTATCACTCTCTGATCTAATTCCTTCAAACGGTCACACACAACCCCGAAGCATTCCTTAATTTCCACAGACAGCGGCTGGGTGAATTTGCTTGCAGCTGTCTTACCAATCTTCCGATAGGTCAGGGCAATCCCAAAGCCAAAGAATAGGAACCCCGCCATCAATAATCCAATCATGTATAAATCTTCCGCATCCTCCACGGACAGAGCCTCCAGGCACAGGACTTGCCAGTTGTTCCATGCGTCCATCACGTACCCTGCAGCAAAGGTCCCGTCCGGGCAGGTGGGTTCTCCCGGGGCACCCTTCCTTTGTGAGAAAATCCTATCGATCGCGCTGATTGACCAGTTAATCATTTCCATTTCAATGAACTTCTCCCTGAGAAATTTGACGGCACTCCATCTAAATGTAAAGGCTTCCTCATGCAGTGTTCAATGTTCTGGCCCAACAACCCTCTCTTTACTCGACTGATGCTGGCAATATTCACTGGTGTGTTCTCTTATCACGGACAAGGTGCCCGAGTGGGCAACGGTGGTTTGGGATAATCAAGCCTTAGAACGAATCACATACACACTTCATTCATTATGCACTGTTTTCAAGCATTCTGAAGGAGGACGGAGCGTGGGGGAACAACTGATTGCATTGCGTCAAGGGAACAGCACGGCCGTGGAATTTGCTTTCACCTTCCACACACTGGCAGCACAGACCATATGGGTGGAGGACACGTTAAAAACCATTGGTCTCAATGATGAACTGCAGTCAGAACTCACCTGCCGAGACGAAGATAAAACCCTAGACCAACTTCGAACTGGCTATTCACATCAACAATCTCATCTGTTCACGCCGAAACAGCCAATGCCTAGGAATTCCCCAACCTAATGTTCCATCAAACAGCAACAAGGAACCCATGCAGGTCAGACGTACTCACCTATTCGTGGAGGAGCGGGATCGCCGTGTTAAGAATCACCTCTGCCTGTATTGTGGTCTCGCTGGACACCTGAAAGCTGACTGTCCAAGCCGACCACAGACACAAGCCTGCAGGGTGAGTTTACTGATTTCTGCCATCTCTCAGAACAGCTAATCTACCCATTACCTTGACATATGAGACTAAGATTATACACACCAAAGCATTAGTCAATTCTGGGGCTGCAGGCAATTTCATTGACGAAGAGCTGGCACGGCAATATGGTATTCCTCTAACCCCTTGCAACTCAACCTTGGCAGTGGCAGTGCTACATGGGCGCCCCCTTGGGACTGGTCATGTGCAATACACCACTACCGAACTCAATCTCCAAGTGGAAGCTCTTCACTCTGAACTCATCCATCTCTACGTCGTTCAATCTCCACATAACCCTGTCATTCTGGACTTCCCATGGCTTCAAGAACACAACCCGCAGATATCCTGGCAAGAAAAACATATCACACATTGGAGCTCCACCTGCCACTCTAAATGTCTACGCTCGACACAACCACAACCCAGCAAAGCCACAGTCCTGATCAACACCGTAAACCAATCTCATCGATGCTTTCAGTAAGTCCAAAGCTTCACAACTCCCACCGCATCGCAACAATGACTGTGCCATAGATCTCCCGCCATGAACCATGCCACCTAGGGGACGCATCTTTCCACTCTCTGAGCCTGAGGATCAAGCCATGAAAGATTACATCAAGGAAGAGCTAGCAAAGGGCTTCATTCGACCATCCACATCACCGGCTGCAGCCGGCTGCTTCTTCGTGGGGAAGGACAGAGGTCTGAGACCTTGCATTGATTATTGTGGCCTAAATGACATCAGTCAAATTCAGATACCCAATACCTCTGGTCCCAGCCGCTCAAGAACATTTGAGAACTGCCCGGTTCTTCACCGGTTCTCCGCTCCGGAGAACAATCTCATTCGCATCCGGGAGGGGGACGAGTGGAAAATGGCCTTCTCCACAAGCAAAGGGCACTATGAATATCTCGTCATGCCCTTCGGGCTGTCCAATAGTCCTTCGGTGTTCCAATCCTTCATCAACGACCTCTTTGGAGACATGCTCAATCAGTGCTTGGTGGTGTACATCGACAACATACTGATCTACTCAAACACCATGGAGGAACATGTCCAACTGGTCCGCACGGTGCTGCAATGTCTGCTCTACGCCAAGGCCAAAAAGTGTGAGTTTCACCAGTCATCAGTGTAATTTCTTGGTTACATCATCAGCCTGCCAAGGAGTGGCGATGGACGAAAAGAAAGTTTGGGCAGTCCTGTGTTGGCCTCAACCTGCTACACTGAAAGAGCTTCAAAGATTCCTGGGGTTTGCTATCTTCTACAGGAGATTCATCTGGAACTTCAGTTCAGTCGCCGCACTGCTCACGGCCATGACAAGGGGAGGAAACCACAAACTGCGGTGGTCTACAGACGCTCTCCAGGCATTCAACAAATTAAAGAGTCATTTCACTACCGCACCCATCCTACACCATCCTGACCCACACTTGCCATTTGTGGTAGAAGTGGATGCTTCCAACACCGGAATCGGTGCCATTCTCTCCCAGTGACAAGGTAACTCACCTAAACTGTTCCCATGTGCTTACTTCTCCAGAAAACTCTCAACCGCCGAACAGAATTATGACGTGGGAAACCGTGAGCTACTGGCTATGAAGGTTGCGTTTGAGGAGTGGTGACATTGGCTGAAGGGAGCGAGACACCCGTTCTTGGTACTAACCGATCACTGGAATCTGGAGTATCTACGCTCAGCTAAGTGACTGAATCCCAGGCAAGCAAGATGGGCACTTTTCTTCACTCGTTTCAATTTCACCATTACATACATCCCAGGTTCAAAGAACAGCAAAGCTGATGCACTATCACAACAATTCGATCACACCCCTCAAAACACTCAACAAGAGACCTAGCCCCGGTTCAGTGGGACATTATGTCCGAGATCATGCAATCACATGCACAGAATCCACCTCCTGCAGAATGCCCCAACGATCGAACATTCGTTCCACCAGAACTCAAGGAAAAGGTCATATGCTGGGTTCACTCGGCCAGAAGCTCCGGTCACCTGGGAATTACAACAACAACATGGCTGATAAGAAACTGATTCTGGTGGGACACACTACAGACTGACGTTACCGAATTCAACAACTCTTGCCACACATGTGCCACAGCCAAGACCCCGAAGCAACTTCCAGCAGGACTATTACACATGGATCCCAATCTGCCTGAGTCCTCGTTACACTTATGTAGTACTACTGTAACCAAATGGATCAGACAACATAGAATTGTTTAACTATACCCACCTCTTCTGTATTGGACATGTCCAGTATATAATGCAGGTCCTGTATTCCAGCAAAACAACTAATAACTAAAATAGCAAAGCTAAATTAAACCACTACAGGCTGTGAGCAGTGATGTATCAATGTATGTTTTACTTATTTTATGTTTTTTGTTTTGTTCTAAATGTCCTGTTATGTGTTTATTTTTATATATTTTTATTCTTATTTTTATTTTATTTTTTTTATTCATTGACTTGTTTATTTTATTGTTCTAATGTTCAAACAAATGTTTGGAAACAATATATATTTTTAAATACTTTTTTTATCAGCAAGGATGCATTAAATTGATCAGAAGTAAACAAGTAAAGACATTAATAATGTTACAAAAATCCCCCAGTTTCACAGACAAGGCTTAAGTCTAGTCCTAGACTAAAATGCAAGTTTGAGCTGTTGTGTCAATGTCAATGCCACTTTTTGTCTCAAGATGCAGTAATGATTTTTTCTAAGGCAAGTTTATAAAAGCTACTTAAATGTCCTAATTGAACTTAGGCCTATATTTCAGATAAATGCTGTTCTTTGACTTTCTAATGAATTTCTATTTATCAAAGGATCCTGAAAAATGTATCAAGGTTTCTGAAAAAACAAAAACAAAACAAAAAGGAAAGCAACTGTGATTTCTGAAAGATCATGTAAAACTGAAGATTAAAGTAAAAGCTCCTGAAAATTCAGCTATTACACAAAAATATTACTTATATTAGATTAATATTAGAATTTTAAAATATAAACAAATATTTTAAATTGCAATAATAGTAATGCTTTTACTGTATTTTTATCACAAATGCAATAAATTAAAATCATACCGGCCCCAAATTTTTGAACAGTATTGTTGGTGTATATTGTATAAAAGCTGCTAGAAATGTTACACACACACAAAAACAAACATTTCAAAGGTTCAATATGACATTGAATTCAAATGGGAAATCTGGTGGTTTAATTTCACAGATGGATGAAGGTTATGCTGAGAGAGACTTTTCATTACATGAAGTTTTCTAGATGTTTCTTCTTCGGCTCTGGCTTTATATAGCATTCTTGTATCTTTCTTATACACACACCCACAGAGTGGATGATTGGAGCCGACCTCAACCTATTACGCCTGTCAGGCCCCATCTGCACAAGCACACAACATTATTTCACCATCTGTGTGTTGCACCATCCAAACGTTCACGTCTGTGTTGCTGTCTGAAGCTTACAAGATGCAGTAATACTTAGTGACAGTGCAAAGAGACTAATCTCACTTCAACTTCAAAATGGCACAAACATACACAAACACAAAAACACATTTCTTATGGTTAAAAGGGAACATGCACTGTTATGATGTGTTACTGAACGTGTTAATGCACTATGTGTAAGTGTGAGTGAGTGGAGATGTGACTGTAACATCTGAGTCAGCATCTCTCTCTCTCTCTCACACACACACACACACACACGATACATCAACTTAAAGGAATGTTCTGGATTATTAAAAATGGACTAACAACAGCATCTGTAACATTACCACAGACATTCATTTGGACTTTTACCACTCAGTTTGTAAAAACCAAACAAAATTGTGTCTATGGGGCAAGGAATTGCCACTGGCAATACATGTTAAAATACAATTCATAAACATTTTAAAGGGGGTGGTCTAACTTATTTACACTGTTAAAAAGTTGGATTCTCATGCTAAACATGGCCAAAATTTCAAAAAGCGAGTTGGATGTATAACGTATTTCTGTGCCAAAAAAACTGAACATTTGAACAAGTTTCGGAAAGTATTTTTTTCGAGTATGGTCCTGTATGACATCATAAAGGGCAAAATTCCTTGTATGGGCACTTCTCCCGGATGAGCGCGTGCATTTTTTTACATAGAAAAATTCATATAATCGCTACAAAAGACAACCCCACCCACACACATGCACACAACACACACACACACACACAAATTTCTGTTTCAACCCTGTGTAATATCTTGCCCCATTTACATCAATTTAGTTGTGTAAGTGTAAATATAATTTTGCTTGTTTTTAAACAAGAAAGAGAGAATATTATCTGTGGAAATGTCATGTCACGGATCAGATGCTGCTGACAGAAATGAACCTGTCTTGAACCCGGAAAATTTCTTTAATTACCAACCCAATAAAAATGCTATTATAGGCTCTTTACAAACGCAATTAAAATGCTTTCATTATCACGTGTAGATGATCATTCCAGCAAAGAAAAAAAAATCTTAATTTACATGGTGATATTCATCTCTCTCAAAAGGCCATCTGACTACATAACCACATTCATTTTGAGTAAGGCGTAATTTCATTCCATGTTGGCGTAATCAGTTTTGTGAGTGGAAAGCAGGGGCTACATCTCTTGAAATATTTCTAAGCAAGAGACAAGGGGAACCATTATTTGCTGATACTGTGAAATGAATGTTGATATCTGGTAATATTAAATCTCTGAGTCCGATTTTTCATACAGTGAACATTTCATGGAGGGAACATGAAAGGAAACTCACAGAGAATTAATCCTGGTGGAGAATCCATGCCTCGGGCATTGAGTGAGTGTACGTGATATGAAGAGAAAGCATGAAAGCAAATAAGACAGTAAGAGACAGCATGAGCGAGAAACAGCTAAGGATGATGGAAAGTATTTACCTGATTGATTCATATCGTGTTGCACACCACTGATATACAACCCTGTACACTTTTAAAGGGACAGTTACCCAAAATAATAGTAATTCTCCTTTTCTGTGTTCCCCTTCAAATTTAATAGCATACAGGTTTGGAATAACATGAGGGTAAGTAAAATATGAGAGAATTTTAATTTTGGGGGTGAATTATACCTTTAATACAAACTCAGATCATTTGACCCACACAATCTATAAATCATCAATATATACTGCAGATATTCTTACCATCTCTCTCACTACAGCAGCCTCTCCTTATTTATCCCACTCTTTCCTATCTTTCCAATTAAAAACGCTCACACAGTCTCACACACATTGTCAAAACTCCAGTGGGCTGGGCACATATTCAGCAGTCATAAAGCCAGCATTTAGAAAATCAAACAGGGCTGAACATGAGTTATCACTGCTCAAACATGAAACATAATATCTGGAGACATTAAGTAGAGGGCTCTAAGCAAAAATGCTAAAGGAAGTGACGAAAAGGACCAGACATTTTAAATGTTGAGGCAAAAAATTTGCAGCTTTACAAAGAATAGAGGGAACTCCTCAAGATGTTTAAGTTCCCCAGTGCTTCCCAATATATTTTTTCTCAAGTACCACCACAGCCCCATCAATAATGCTCAAGTATCCATTCATAAACACCAAATCAGACAAATGTGCTAAAAAAAACCTCACAAAACCATTTGGTGTAACATTTTAAAAAGATGAATCACTTAAAATAATCAAGCAATACTGTATGCGTAAAACAGAATCACATTACATACATTTTCTGTTTTATTTCCTTATTTCCATGTGCCCCTTACAACCTGCTTGAACGATGTGTGTGTTACCGCTTACCAGCAGGTGTGGTGTCTCCCTGTCCAGATGTAATTACGTAACACTGTGCATATTTTAGTACAGATGTGGCCCCTCTATCCTTCAGAGTACGCATGTATGCACATGTATGTGTTAGTGTGTGACTGAGGACACTTACCTGCTCTTTTGGCAGGCGGCACAGATGTAGCCCCTCTCGCTCTGGCTGTAGGTGCGGCAGGATTTGCAGACGTTGTAGTGGCAGTCCAGACAGGGGCGCTTGGGGTTGAGCAGGAAGGTGAAGGGAGAGCAGCAGCGGATGCAGCAATGCTCGTTGAACTTGTGCTGCTTGGACAGAAGCAAACAACGACTGCCCTCCTCCTCCAGCTCCTGCTTCATTTCACTACAGAGAGCGACAGGGGGAATTGGAGGGGAGGGGTTGGTGGAAAGCGAATGAGAGAGGGAGTAGGAGGGGATAAAGAGAGAGGAAGGGGATGTGAACGAGGGAATGGCGAGAGAGAGAGAGAGAGAGAGAGAGAGAGAGAGAGAGAGAGAGAGAGAGAGAGAGAGAGAGAGAGAGACAGAGAAGGAGAAAGGTGAGCAAGTGCATCTGAAGGAGAGTTTGAAGGCGCACAGTCATGCAGAATAATTGGTGATGCTTTGAGGAATGAAAAATTAAAGGGAGAACAATTATTCTATTCCTTTTCTCTTACTGTCTCTATTTACACACACACACACACACACACACACACACACACACACACACACACACACACACACACACACACACACACACACACACACACACACACACACACACACAAGGATAAGGGCTGGACTAGGATTGAATAAAAGACCACACAGCAGATTTCCACTATATAGCTGTGTTCTGAAACCTAGTGAGCTGCCTTCTAAGGCGCAGTTCACACAGAACACATTTATTTTATTTTTTGCATTCCACTGCACTGCTCTTCCATTGTTTTCTATGTAAACATGTGCTAGACTGACGTGTTTGACAGCTGCGTTCACATTCCGCATCTTATGCAGCATCTCACGATCGGCGCTCAAGTTCAAACTTTTGGAAAATGTGTCTCTAGACCTATTTTTCCCATTTCACTGCCCTGCATCTCACATTTTTAAATGCAAAAACACATGTAAATACCATAGATTGTAAAAAAATATGGACGTAGTGTCCGAGACGTCACCCATAGGATTCTGAAGAGCAATTTTGAAGCGTAAAGTAGGGTCGAGCTGGCCATTGCCATCTTGGCAGCGCATCACTCCCAGATAATAGAAAATGGGCAAAGAGGCAGGACGTGGGCAGAGCTGAGGTGACGTGACGTGATGACTAACAGACAGCAGGCAAACGGCAATCCACCTGTCACTCAAAGTGGCTACGCCCTTAATTATGCAGAACTTTAAGGCTTTATATAATGTAAACGAATGAGTTATAAAAAAAAATCACCCCCTCACAGTTGTCATGTTATCTCCCTACTTGAGCCTGTCTCTAGCGGCCAGTTGATGAACTGCAGTTTAAGTCACTTCCATATTGGCTTCAAGAGAAACTGGGGGAGGTTGCCGCTTGGCAAATACACTGTAAATGGCTCCTAAGTCAGCATCATGGAATGTCATATGTTACTGATTTTAACAACAGCTCTTCTAAGCACTACAGAGACTTCAGTTGAGTTTGACATTAGCATGTTGCTATGCTAAAAGCACATTGCTAAGCTTAAAGCACAATATTCTAATAAGCATAAAAAAAAAAAAAAAAACTTACAAATAGTGGGTAATAGTGGCTTTTCTATGTAAAAATTATGTTGCGTACAGGTAAGGAGGCTGTTGCCGTGTTCCATTTTTACCATAATGCTGTTTAAAGAGTAGACAAAGTACAATACAATTTTCAATACTAAACCTACTCTAAACAATAATTGTTTAGTAGATAATAACCCTATGTCGATCCGACTGTTGTGGGCGGGTATCCAGAAATGGATACCCATTTTTTCTATTCCACTGGCCTGGGTTTTGCAAAAATGAGTTCTGTGTGAATGGCCCCTAAGTCAACATCCTAACCATCATGGAGTGTCATAAGTGATATATGTCATGTAATTTTGCATAAATACTTAATACTTGTACAACACAAAGATTTGAGTCGCAATTGATTTCAGTTTAGTTTGACATTAACATGTTGCTAAGCCTACAGCACAAAATTCTAATATGCATTAAAACAAAGAACATGTATTGGGTAACAAATAACAAATATTTGGGTAAAATTTATTTTTTATTTTTTTCTATAACAGTGTCTAGTTCATGACAACACTTAACAATCTAAATAGTTAAACTTTTAAAAATGTGTCTCTAGACCGTGCTCCTTTTTTCAACCCACTGCCTTGCATTGTGTTTTCAAATGCCAAAATTGGGTTCTGTGTGAATGATCCCATTTGGCAATAGTTTTGCATTTTTAAAATGCAGTGTCAAGAAGAAAAAATTTTAACCTGATTTTCAATTAAAAAAAAATTAAAATTTAAAATGTTACCGCATTGATCAAACACCAAACACGTCAGTCTACCACATATTTACAAAGAAAACTTTTGAAAAGCAGCACAGAGGAATGGAAATTATAGCATGACATTTTTTTTTTTTTTAAAGCTGATCTTGTTTAAACTTGGAACTGCATCTTAAAAACGCTGCACATGACACTGTAAAAGCAGCGAGACATGGTGCGACTGCCAAAGATGCCCATCTAGCACAATTAAAAAGTAATGAAACATAAGACGCGTTTTGGGTAAATCGACCCTTAGAATCTGACTAAAACTAGGTAGGAGGCTGCATAATTAAATTGCCTACCTTTTGGAACTGCCTTTGCGTAGGGAGCAAGTCTATGATCCCATTGAAATGCTGCCTCCGTAGGCAGCTCACAGGTCAACCAGCTCATCTGGAAAAGTTCTGATGCCCTGACTCACATGCTATATGTTCCACTAGGCAAATGAGCAATATATTTAGTCAACCCACCGTTACATGGATGAGTGTGTGGATCAGCAAAAACAAATGATCATTCCATTAAATTCTTCCACTTTACCTGCCCTCCAACTATTTGCTTTCATTTTCAGATATTCAATATTTTAAACTAGATGTATTGCTTTGATACCCAGACAACTCCAACGCCTACACACAAAGCAAGCTGTTACATTCCAGAGAAACATGCCAGACCAGTATCAAGCCTCTTGTTTCAGAGGAGGGGTTAGAAATTATATTTACCACAGTGGGGTTTAATTTATCCTAATTAATTGTGGAAAGCTTATGAAGCAAACACTGTAAAGCCGTGTGGATGAGAAAAGATTTTAAGGGTTTAGGAAACACATGGATGCATTTGAATGCACATACTTAATGTGCACATTATTCCAGAACTTCAAAAGCATAAATTCAGACTTTAATGCTTAGAGACGTCTAATTGGACGTGCAGGCTCATATCCCCTATTTTTACATTTAGATTACCTTTGTTGGCGTCATGTATTGCTCACTTAAAGTTAATCTTTAAAAACATAAGTTAATAATACTGTTAAATTTTCTTTAGAAAAGATCAAAATAAATATTGAATAAATAAATTATTTTATTAATTGTACATTACAATGTTGTGATGCTTAAAATCACTTTAAATGATTAGTTTTTTTGTTTTTGTTTTTTTAGTTTTTTTTTTTTTTTTACAAAATATAGAATAGGCACAACTGAAAAATACTGCACATACAATGTCAAATAAATAAAAATAAAAATCAGACAGCAGTATGGATTAAGCTCTTCTATGAAATGTCACATTACACCACTGATTTTTTGTTAGTTTTAGTTTTTTTTTTGTTTGGAAGGGGGAATTGATTGCTTGTAGCAGAGGCAGGTTAAATAAAAAATGTTCAGTCATTTACTGAGTTTTTAAAAACATTTGTAAAACAGAAATAACATTTTTAAACCCGAACTGGTACAACAGCAGTCAAATTTATATTCGGCCTGCCAGGAATTCTCCCGATTTGCCAGGTTGGGACACTGGTATATCTGACATTGTAAATGACTCATTTTAACTGATGGCTACAAGTGCATTCTTGCTCACTATCTGCTCACAAGTCCATCACTCATCCAGTTGGCAATAGGCTGTAGGACAGTATTTATGTGAGTTCAGAAGTCAAAATAGTACCCAGCATTCCTCATATTTAACTGTGTGTAGGATTTATGGGATACTGTTGGGCATTTGGTCATATTGAACTATGGATCCAGCAGTAGTATCAAATCAAATCACTTTTATTTATATAGCACTTTTTATAAGTCCAATTGTTTCAAAGCAGCTTCACAGTGTTAACAGGAAAATAATGCAACAGAATTTGATTCGGCTGTACAGCCACTCTGGTGAAAACGGTGATGTTTTCCAGCTAATTTCAATTATCATATAGTGTCAATGCGGGCAGATCGGTAATATAGTTGAAACTTAAGTGTCCCCAACTGAGCAAGCCAAAAGCCAAAGGCAACAGTGGCAAGGAACCAAAACTCCTTCAAGGCCAGAATGGAGAAAAAAACATTGGGAGAAACCAGGCTCAGTCGGGGTGCCAGTTCTCCTCTGGACGACGAACAAACAGTGTATGATTATTTCAGGTCTTAAGTCATATTAGGTAAATAGATGGAGTCGTCATGCTGGAGACAGGTTTAATGAAGATGTTGTGTCGATGCGTACAAGAGCAGATCTATGAAATACCACTGTGAAAGCACCGGCGCTGTCCATGGTCCTGAAAAAACTATTCAACTAGCTACAACAAAAACTGCTGTAATACTTTCAAAATGTCTTGCCTCTTCATGTAGTCTGGTGGTTATCAAGGCTAAAGGAGAATGTACAAAGCCATACTACAATCTGTAATTTATTTTATTTTGCCACGGGTATGTATATATACACGTGTCTATATACGAATAATACCATTCTTCAATGTCATATCACCAAGGTGAACATGTGGCCAAACATTTCTACTGAAGTCTGTTAATGTGTAATATTTATTTTAAATAATAACAAATGAATATGTGAGACTGATGCTTCCAAAGAATTGATGCCATTTTTCTCTTCTCTGTTTATATATGAACTAGATCCCTCACCAAAATTAAGCACTCTCTTTGTCAGAGAATGGAATTATATAGTCAGTTCCTTGTTCACAAATTCGAGAAAAATATTTCACAATAGAATCATGAACAAAAAACACAGATACCATATTAAGTCCAAATTCTGCCACAGGCTTATGCTCGAGACAAAAACACGTATAATCAGCCAATAAGTGACAGAGCTCAGACTCATCTTTTGACCAAACTTCACTCAAACAAATGATAGATTTGCCCTGCAAGGTATCCATTAATTCACTGTTATTGACTTTCATCTTTAACCCTTGAACATTCCATGAGATTATAGTAAATTCATCTGGGCCGAGGCCATCATCCTAAATTACACGAGTGGCAAATGTTTCTTCATTATTTAGTACAATTTCAACCACAGACTCAGAGTCATAGGGCTCAGTGTCATGAAAACTCCACAAATAGTTTGTCAAAACGAAGTGACATCCGTGTATTTGATTCATTTTGATGTAGAGTTTGCATGTAATTAACCGGATTTCTCAGTATCTCACACACCGAAGCACTGAAGTCCTCTGACACCTGAATTAGACCGTTCAATCCTTCATCTTTACTGTTGCTTCGTTCACACCATTCTCATGTTTTCTGCCATGCCTTCTGGTTGCGCACATGATGCATGGTACACATCAGTTCTAGAAAACACAAGTTAAATATACAGTATATTCTAAATGTAAATCTCTGATGGTACAAGAGAGTTACATTGCGTCTGTAAACATACAGCTGGTACGATCGCTGCTCCTGTTCAGATGTTTAGGTCATTTATCTATGTGGAGTATTACAGAGGAGAGAATTTGTAACTATTGTAAAGACTTATTCGGATGGTAATTGTTTCTCGTGGGGTCATAAGGTATTTTCATAATTTACAGGAGCTAGTCTTTGATTTTATTGCCGTCCAAATCCAGAATGTCAGTGTTTTTTTCCCACCACCCACATAAAAATCCCCGGCTGAATTACCTACTGTTTTTAGACAAACACCATGGATGTGTGATAATTTAATTGCTGTTCGAATCCACTTCTCTGAGTTTTCAAAAAGAGACCACTTCAAAACTGTTTATGTCCTTTTGGACCACTGCGGTGCACCGTACCGTTGCGTTTCGCTGTAATTTGTAAGCATTTTAAAGATCTAGTCTACAATTTTATTACTGAAATGTTGGAAAGTATTTACAAGAGTAATCTTTCATCACCGCTCAAAAGAGAAAGAGAAGAAAAACACGTAAACATTTGAAATGGGCTGTTATTACGGCAGTAATTAACGTTATATACATTAAATTTACCAAGCAGCATTATGTTTACCTCATGTAAATAAGAGGCTATATTAACTTTTTATTACCAATTATTAAATTAAATATGACTTTATTCTGACCACGTGAACAGCGCATTCCCAGGTTCTTATGATCACAAAACTTGCTCCTCCACCAGGAATAAATCGTCATCAGAATGCACAAGTTTTATCACTGCATAAGGCTTAAGTCAACTCTGAATATCTCTGTGATAGAAGATGAGAATCATTTCTTTTATGATTGTTCTTTTTATCTGGATCTGTGTAAGAAATATTTGGATAATCTTGTTGGTGATGTCTGTATTGATGTGTCACGGGTTTGTTTTCAGAGTATGCATGGAGATTGCCACTGTACATATACTGTACCATGGAATGAAGAAGAGAGCATCTGCCATGCTATTGTGATTCTGTGGAACTATGGAACTACAGGCCATGTATTCCCGAAATAAACTTGAACTTGACTCTGATGTTGAACTGCTTACAAAACTCTGGAATTAATCATATCTATCTTTTTTATAGCTTTTTCTATCACTCTTCCAAACACGCACTCACACATACCAGACTCAGAGCAGTGTCTTTATTAATAATGAAAAACTGCCAGTTCCGTTTTGGCAAGGTTATTCCTCAGCAATAACTAAATCAGGTAATATAAAATGGCTTGGGGGGGATACATAAATTAGATAAATGGGGAAGAGGAAGTAAACAATGAATGAGTAAATATAATTTAGTGTATCCTAAGACTTGTGAGCCAAAGCAGACAAGCATTTAATCAAAATCAGCCGTTGTCAAGACAAATTATGAACAGAGCAGAATATTCAACCTCACCAAGGGGGCTAAATGGAAAAATAATTAGGGTCATGCAGGCCAAATCATAATATTAAGATCTACAGATACAGGTCTTTACATAAGGAATAATTGATGATGGCAGTTGAATTATTAGAAATTAATGCACACCCGAGGTGGTAATATGTCATATGCATTATTTTCTAATAGTTTAACGGACCGGAGTCCAGTCAATTATTCTGCTTATACTATGATTAATACACCTCAAAACATTGTTCAGATCTTGGGGGGGGAGTAGGCACTGTCTCGGGTGTACCTCCCGGTCTGCGAGGGAAAATAGGGATATGTGGCGAGGTTGGCGAGCAAGAGACGTGGTAGCGAGACCGGTCTAGAGTCCTCTCATGAGGGAGCTCAGAGGCATATAAGGACGAGCGACAGCAGTGAAGGACGAGAGAGGACCAGGCCTGGAATTTACGTTGTGTTTTGTTTATTTTTTATTATGTGTGTGCACGGAAGTCATCTGTGATGGGCTCCCCGAGTTACTATTTATTGTTGTTTATTTATTTATTAAAGTCTTTAAACGTTCGCCAGTTCCCTCCTCCTTCTTCCCATATCTACGAACTGTATTACAGTCACATAGCTTTTAAGTTGCAAAACTCTTGAATGAAAAAAAAAAGATAAAATCGTCAAAGCAGCACTGACAACACGTTTCTGTGCAAGTATGTGTCCATACTGTATGTGTGTGCATTTGAAATAATTTGGCGAAGTGATATAGACATGTAATGCGGTCAAGACCTGCCTGGATCTAGCCGTGCGTTTTCCTGAAAATTGCCCACCTCAAAGGATGTTCACTTTAAAATGAAAATTATCCCATGATTTACTCACCCTCAAGCCAGGTGTATATGACTTTCTTCTTTATGATGAACACAATCGGAGTTATATTAATAAATATACTGACGTTTCCATGCTTTATAATGGCAGTGAATGGGGCCATGAGTTTGAAGCTCAAAAAATTTGAATCCAGTTTGAATCCATCCAACAACCATTAACGATGACGAAAATGGGTTTTTGTAAGAGAAATATCCATATTTAAAACTTTATAAAGTAAAATAGCTTCCGCCAGACCACCTTCCGTATTCAACTTATGAAAAAAGCATAACTTGCACGATGTATGATGTTGGACATAGCATATCCTGGCTCTTCCAAGCTTTATAATGGCAGTGAACATGAGTTTGAAGCTCAAAAAAGTAATAAATCATAAATCATCATGAACATACTCCACACGGACCTAGGGGGTTAATAAAGGCCTTCTGAAGCGAATCGATGAGTTTTTGTAAAATATACATATAAATGAAAAATATCCATATATAAAACTTTACAAAGTAGAATATCTAGCTTCCAGCAGACCGCCTTCCGTATTCAACTTATGAAAAAAGCATAACTTGCACGATGTATGATGTTGGACGTAGCATAACGGTTTTGAACTGCAAGAGGCGTGCGTTACACTTTCTTCGTAAGTTGAATACGGAAGGCGGTCTGCTGGAAGCTAGATATTCTACTTTGTAAAGTTTTATATATGGATATTTTTCATTTATATGGATATTTTACAAAAACTCATCGATTCGCTTCAGAAGGCCTTTATTAACCCCCTAGGTCCGTGTGGAGTATGTTCATGATGATTTATGATTTATTACTTTTTGGAGCTTCAAACTCATGTTCACTGCCATTATAAAGCTTGGAAGAGCCAGGATATTTATTAATCTAACTCCGATTGTGTACATCTGAAAGAAGTCATATACACCTAGGATTGAGGGTAAGTAAATCATAGGGTAATTTTCCAATTTTTTAGGTTGTGATAATCATCTGTCAGTAATGGACAGGACTATTACTGTAGCATCCAAAATGCTACATAAGAGCATTTTACTTTGACCCTTCTTCTCTTGCTGTACCAAAACCAAAACTTACTGTAACTGCAATAAACAGTCAAACCTGATCTGAGACTTGCTGTAAGGAAAAAAAGCTTTGGCAACACATTTTATTGCTGTTGCTATTCAGCAAAGTTTCTGTATTGGAATTCAAAGCAAGATCTACATTCGAGATTAGAGAGTGGTTAGAGATATTGATCTGCTTTTACTAGGGCACTGGGGTATAACACACAGCCTTATTTGCTGAATCCATTTCAGCTGGATTAGAATAAACAAGTGAATATGATATTTACTGTACACTGTGAATTAACTTGAATAGTGGATGTGTTCTATTGATAAGGAACATATCAAATATTTGTAATACAACATTATAAACACTAATATATGAATATCTCAAAATCATTTTAACAAATAAAAAAATATATTTTTTAATTGTATATTAGAATTAAAAATAATCAAATATAAAAATAATAATTATTATTAAAAATAATTAAAGTAAAATAAATCAAAATAAAATAATATATTATTATATATATATATATATATATATATATATATATATATATATATATATATATATATATATATCACATAAATATATAAATATATATATATATATATATATATATATATATATATATATATATATATATATTTTATACTTTTTTTTTATTAAATTAAATATTTAAATACAGAAGATTTATATAATACATTATTTTAAAGGACAAAAGTGTGCAAGAGAAAAGGAGTGTGTGCTTATTTTGTGGTCTGCTTTATGTCAGGTTATATTAAACATTGATTGTAATGGACAAGGCACTATACCATGCATCACTTCCCCTCTTATAATTCACTTCGTCCTTAACTGGTGATAATAATGGACCTATTAACATTACATTCCCTGATTGTACTGCAGAGATTGATCACTTCACCCACCCTCTCAGCCTCTCTCTATTCTTCTCTATACAGCAAGCTGACATTCAATCAATCAGAACATAAAAGAGCACCATATGCATTTAAAATGACATGTACATCCCATGACCCAAGAGGAGTATTGATTAATTTCCTTGTTATCTGACCATTGTGTAAAGCACTAAAGAAAATCATGCTATGTGTACATCATGTGTGTGTGTGTGTGTGTGTATGTATGTATATATATATATATATATATATATATATATATATATATATATATATATATATATATATTTTATTTTTTTTTTTTTTTTTTGGGATCAGAGCATCTCAAAAACTGCAGCTCTTGTGAGGTGTTCCCGGTCTGCAGTGGTCAGTATCTATCCAAAGTGGTCCAAGGAAGGAACAGTGGTGAACTGGCAACAGGGTCTGGGGAGCCAAGGCTCACTGATGCACGTGGGGAGTGGCCCGTGTGGTCCGATCAAACAGACCAGCTACTGTAGCTCAAAAAGTTAATGCTGGTTTTGATAGAAAGGTGTCAGAATACACAGTGCATCTACCACCGAAAGCACCAACAGTGGGCACGTGAGCATCAGAACTGGACCACGGAGAAATGGAAGGTGGCCTGGTCTCATGAATCATGTTTTCTTTCACATCACATTCAAGATTCAAGATTCAAGTTTTATTTGTCACATACACAGTTATATACAGAATATACAACCGGCAGTGAAATGTAAACAGGTCCGCTCCATGGACAGTGCAAATTCACAGTTAAAAACACAAGGAGGAAATTATAATAGAAATAGGATAAAAAAAAGTATCTAATATATATATATATATATATATATATATATATATATATATATATATATATATATATATATATATATATATATATGTCTATATCTGTAGAATTATAAATAATCAAGTCAAGAGAAAAAAAAGGTAACAAATAAGGATAAAGTGGAATAAAATAATTGAAGTAGACTGTGCAGTGAGTAAACTGTAGACTTATAAATATGTGGTTAACAAATGTATAAAGAGTATAATGTGCAAACAGGTTTATAACAGGTTGTTACACAGTAACAACGAGAACAGAAAGTGCAGTGCAATGTCAGTGTATCGATGTTTATCCTGAAGTGAAGTCACGTGACGTTAAGTTCAGGAGTCTGATGGCCTGGGGGAAGAAGCTTCTCCTGAGTCTCTCAGTTTTGGCCATCAGGCTTCGGAAGCGCTTACCAGATGGCAGCAGCGTGAAATGAGGGTTTGCAGGGTGATTAGAGTCCTTGATGATCTTAGTAGCTCTACCTTTGCAGCGTTTGGTGTAGACGTCCTGCAGAGACGGGAGAGCTGACCCTGAGATACGCTCGAATAAGCGCACGACTCTTTGCAGGGCTTTGCGGTCATGACTGGTGCTGTTCCCATACCACGCAGTGATGCACTGAGTTAAAACACTTTCTATCGCCCCTAAATAGAACGTTTTCAGGATAGCTGGTGAAACCCTGAATTTCCTCAGCTGGCGCAGGTGGTACAGTCTTTGCCTGGCTTTTTTCACCTGTGTCTGAATGTGAGCAGTCCAGGTCAGGTCCTCGGAGATGTTTACACCCAGGTACTTGAAGCTGCTCACTCTCTCTACTGGTGACCCGCTGATCATGAGAGGGGAGTATGTCCGTTGCTGTCTCTTCCTGAAGTCCACAATCATTTCTTTGGTCTTGCCAACATTCAGAGAGAGACAGTTGTTCTGGCACCATGATGTTAGATGCTCCACCTCGTCCAAGTATGCCGCCTCATTGTTGTTGGAAATGAGGCCCAGGACAACAGTATCATCAGCAAATTTGATGATAGAGGTGGAGCTGTGTGCGGACAAACAGTCATGCGTGTAGAGAGAGTAGAGCAGGGGGCTCAGGACACAGCCCTGTGGAGCTCCCACACTCAGGGTGATGGAGGAGGAGGTGGACTGGCCTATTCTCACCACCTGAGGCCTGCCAGTGAGGAAGTCCTCAAACCAGTGGCAGAGAGAAGGATTCAGGCCGAGATCCAGGAGTTTGGAGGTTATCTTGGTGGGAACTATGGTGTTAAAGGCTGAGCTATAGTCAATAAATAGCAGTCTTACGTAGTTCCCACTTTTGCTGTCGATGTGAGTGAGGGAGGAGTGGAGGACATGAGAGATGGCATCTTCAGTCGATCTATTGGGACGATAGGCAAACTGAAGAGGGTCCAAAGTGTCAGGAATGAAGGCGCAAATGGTGTTTTTAATGAGTCTCTCAAAGACCTTCATGACTATAGACGTGAGAGCCACTGGACGATAGTCATTTAGGCAAGAGGGTTTACTGTTCTTAGGGACAGGGATGATGGTGGATTTTTTTGAAGGAGGTGGGGACCACAGATGTAGCGAGGACTCATTAAAGATAGATGTAAACAACCCGGCAAGCTGATCAGCACAGGACCGCAGAACACGGCCTGAAATACCATCCGGCCATGCCATGGATGGCTGGGTGCATGTGAGTTGCTTACCTGGGAAACACATGGCACCAGGATGCACTATGGGAAGAAGTCAAGCCGGTGGAGGCAGTGTGATGCTTTGGGCAATGTTCTGCTGGGAAACCTTGGGTCCTGCCATCCATATGGATGTTACTTTCACACGTACCACCTACCTAAGCATTGTTTCAGACCATGTACACTATTTCATGGAAACGGAATTCCCTGGTGGCTGTGGCCTCTTTCAGCAGGATAAAGCTGAACAAACAAGTCCGATCCATGGAGGCCCCACCTTGCAACTTACAGGATGTAAAGGATCGGCTGCTAACATCTTGGTACCAGATACCACAGCACACCTTCAGGGTTCTAGTGGAGCCCATGCCTTAATGGGTCAATTTTAATTTCAGGGTGAAATATGACCGGGACAAGTTCTTGGCAGGTTTCGTGAGATTCACCCTGCTCTACTCGATTACACCATATCCATAAATTTAGCTCTGTACGCCTCTCTTCTGAAACGATGAGTCACAGCACTCATAATTCTGGTCTTCACAGCCCTTTTGGGACCAGGGTCATGCAGAGAATGTGAAGGCAGTTCAACTCATTTATTCAAGATTCAAGATTCAAGAGTTTTATTTGTCACATACACAGTTATATACAGAATATACAACCGGCAGTGAAATGTAAACAGGTCCGCTCCATGGACAGTGCAAATTCACAGTTAAAAACACAAGGAAGAAATTATAATAGAAATAGGATATAAAAAAAAGTACTATATATATATATATATATATATATATATATATATATATATATATATATATATGTCTATATCTGTAGAATTATAAATAATCAAGTCAAGAGAAAAAAGGTAACAAATAAGGATAAAGTGGAATAAAATAAGTGAAATAAACTGTGCAGTGAGTAAACTGTAGACTTTTATACATTTGTTAACCACATATTTATGAGTATAATGTGCAAACAGGTTTATGACAGGTTGTTACACAGTAACAACGATGAAAAAAGCAGCTGCTTGGCTGTGCGGTGTGGTCTACATATGCTAAGAGAGAACAATGAACCTGTTAATTATTTCAGAGTTACAAAAAATTAATTTAGCAGGTAGTCCAAGGTCTGAAATATTGAATTATGGAGAGTATACCTGGATGCCCCCACTGAAAAAGTCAGAAAATATACAACACACCTAAACACTTCTAGCTAATTAATCAAACATGATCAGGCTCTTCTCAGGTCTTTACGGATGTAAGACAGACTAATGCACAGTATGTAAACTCACATCTGCGCACACACACACACACACCTACAACAACATCAATTATGGCGACAGCAGGAAAATACCAGAGGTTGTATATTGAAGCTAAGAGGTGCAAAATTTACTGCAGCTGTCCTTACTGTCTCGCAAAATTCCTGCAAACCAGTGCACACACACTGATATCGACCCCTGGAGCTTGATCTCACCCATCTCAACTTTCATTAGCAGAGGAAGCAAATAAGGCTGGACACACAGCAGTAGTTCAGAGGGGCTGTATGACCTGTGTGCTGTCCTACATGAACATAAGAGCACAGCATGGTCATAAAATGTTTCACACAACATCCTTGCTAAACACACACCAGTATTGGTGCACCTATCATTATGAGGACATTCCATAGATGTAATGTACAAACTATATATTCTATGCCCTAACCCTATCCCCTACCCCATCACAGAAAACGTTCTGCACTTTTACATGTTTAATAAAACAATGTTTAATACGTTATTTAAGCCATTTTAGTTACGAAGACTCTGGAAATGTCCTCATAAACCATGTTTACATTTACAATACCATAGTGTACCTTGAAGCAGCATACTTTATAAATACCATAGTACTGTATGTAGATATTGTAATCATTTAGTACCATATATCATAGTATTGTTAGTAATGTAGTATAGCATTTTTTAACCATTTGTGTGTCAGTCTATAGGAGATATCTGTAAATGTGTAGCTTCTAGAGCACAACACATAGGAGCAGAAATGTGAATATGCCATTAATAATGCATTTACGATCTGACAAGCCCTTGCTTGCAGCTCTCTCTCTCTCTCTCTCTCTCTCTCTCTCTCTCTCTCTCTCTCTCTCTCTCTCTCTCTCTGTGTGTGTGTGTGTGTGTGTGTGTGTGTGTGTGTGTGTGTGTGTGTGTGTGTGTAAATGAGAGAGTGGTCTCCCAGTGATCTCATTAGGCTGTCCTTTGGAATGCTATAAATAATTAATTCATCAATTCATTAATATAATTATAGAGTAAATGCCAGGTTGTTTACCTTGTGTGTATACAGTATGTACGACTGTGAACGTGTTTAAAAGACTAGAATTTCAACCATTAACTATACAAGTAGAATATGTCAGTATAACGTATACTCAAATGTGTTTCTAGTCTTTCACAACAGCCACATCAGAACAAGAATAGAACATCAGAATAAGTAGCTCAAACACTCCTGACACTGAGTTCAAAAGACTTTGTGACATGGTGCTGACAGGAACCGCATGTTTCTGGTTTGTTATTTTTGAAAAATGGCAATACAACAAACATGAGACCACAGGCAGTGGGAATGTTTGAGGTCTTTAGCAAGGACTGTGTTTTAATAATAAACTTGAGTGTATTAGAATTAATTTGCCGTTTTCAAACGTTAAGTTCCCTTTAAAAAAAGGTTATAATAAGAGAATTTCATAAATAATATCTCTTCAGCCACATGAAAGAGAAAGTAACTACAGTATGCCAGTAATTGGACATAGCAGGATAAAAAAGTGGATACACTTTTTTGGTCTTCAAATTTTGGGCTGCCATTCACTGCCATTATAAAGCTTGGAAGAGCCAGGACTTTTTTTTTTTTAATCCAACTCCGATTTTGAGGGTGATCTCCGGCTTGAGGGTGAGTAAATTATGAGATCATTTTCATTTTTGGGTGAACTAACCCTTTAACACCCGTGTGGGTGGATTCATTTATCAATTGTAGTCTTTTAAAAAGGCATCTGAATCTGAGTGCAATGTACTGTTGTCAAAAATATAGATTTTATGATACATATCGATACTGAAACACTGTCAATACTCATTTTCTGCAGAATAGCACGATACCAGCTGCGCTTTCTCACTCTCTTATCTCTCTCTCTCCGTAAACATGTTGAGAAAGGAAGCGCATGTGTAACAGTACAATCAGTCCCTCCAGGATTTTGCAATTCTGCGGTCGCAAAATTTAACACGAAATCAAGCAAACTCAGCAAAATTCAGCTTCCCACAGAATTTGGGGCTAGACGCGTTGTGATGTCATCACAAAGCACATTCAGCCAAAGCCCACTTTGAAGTAGGCTATGTGTGTTGAACTTGAATCGATCGCTAAACTTCTGTTTGCGGTGTTGCTTCGGCAATGCATTCGTCAACCACCGCAACCCTACTCCCACTGTAAGCGTGCATGCTTTCTCTCTCTCTCACACACACACACACACACACACACACACACACACACACACACACACACACACACACACACATACACACACACACAAGGTGGTGTACCTATCATTATGAGGACTCTCCATAGACGTAATGGTTTTTATACTGTACAAACCATATATTCTATCCCCCTACACTACCCCTATCTCTAAACCTACCCATCATAGAAAACTTTCTGCATTTTTAATAAAACATTGTTTAGTGTGTTTTTAAAGCCATTTTTATTATGAGGACACAGGAAATGTCCTCATAAACCACGTTTACGTTGTAATACCAGTGTAATACTCATGTCATTATACAAATTTGTGCCCTCATAAATCACATAAACAAGCACACACACACACACACACACACACTCACAGTGACATAGTTTCAATCAAACAGAACCAAGTGGATCTTGAAGTCAGAAAAGTAATAAAATGTTAGAAGAATGTTGACTGTGGTGTATTTTCACTGAACAGCTACACAAGAAATGTTGCAAATATTACTACAAATTTTGAGAAAAGCAGCCACAAATTCAGTAATTCTAGGCCATAAAAATCTGAAAATAGTCCACAAAATCCTGGAGGGACTGTATAATGGATCCGTGCGTCAGGTCTTAAAGTAATAGCAGCCTAATATACTGCTGCCAAATTAAATATCTAAATATATAACTATATTCCCCCATGGTTTCAATGTCAAAATTGTGGCCATTGAAAATGTTGAGTGACTAGTAACTTTGGAAAACCTTCTGCTATTAATTACTTACCCTCATGGCGTTCGACACCCGTAAGACCTTTGTTCATCTTCGGAACACAAATGAAGATTTTAGGCCTCCATTGGCAGTAATGTAATTTCATCTCTCAAGACCCATAAAAGGTACATAAAGGTACGTATCATTTCAGCGGTTCGGATCGCCAGAGTCACGTGATTTCAGCAGTTTGGCAGTTTGACATGCGATCCGAACCGCTGAATCGATACGGATTCATAATGCTCCGAAGCTTCATGAAGCAGTGTTTTGAAATCGGCCATCACTATATAAGTCGTTATTTCGGGGGTTTTTAGCACACAAAAACTATTCTTGTCGCTTCATAAAATTATTGTAGAACCACTGTAGTGAGATGGACTTTGTAACGACGTCTTTAGTACCTTTTATGGGTCTTGAGAGAGGAAATGAAATTACTGCCAATGGAGGCCTTTCTGAGCCATCGGATTTCGACAAAAACATCTTCATTTATGAAACATGTTGAACTCTAAAACTGCTAAAAAAAATCAAAGCCATACATCTAAAAATTCCACATTTGAGGTTGATATCGCAAAAAAATTTGCTCTCTGTAAGATTTTGTTTGGGGCGCAGTGCCAACTTTTTCCCCATTAGATGCCAGCAAAACTCCACTGGGACACACAGAGTTTTTCTCTCTCAAATATTACAAGCACACACACGCAGACCCACACACAATTTTTTATTACATACATACACAACACACTCTGACATCCATACTAACACAGCCACAGAGTTATAGCTGCATAATTTATACAATTGGCTTTATAATATGCATAAATAAAACAGGAATAAAGTGAGGATTTGCTTTATAGGCCAAACCTGAAAAAATGGCACCATCTGGTAAAAAATAGTAAAATTTTGAAGCCTTGCCAACAGAATGAAAGCCTATTAACAAAGACTGCAACATTTTAAAGTTAAATGGCCCTGGGATTAAAAATTGCAGTTTTAATGGGTTCCAATGGGGACATTTTTGTCCAAAAGGTGCTGAGAGGAAGTATTTTCCTTTTTAAAGGAAATGGGAGTGAAATAGTAAAATTCCAATAAAAAATACACACCTGTGGCAAATTTTATGCAGTTAGCATTAACACAGGCAAAGTTATCAAAAACACAAAACTGAAAAAAGCCAAAAATGTCCATAAGGATGCACAAGGGTTAATACTGAAATTAAGATAATTTTAGAAAAATATTTGAGATTTCAGTTCCTTTTCAAGAAAATAAATAAATAAATAAATAAATAAATAAATAAAAATATTGTTCTTTAAACAATATTAATAAATATGCATGTATGGATTCACACTTATAAAAAGTATATAATCTGGACATTTCTTTTCATTTTTTTACTATTTTAATTCAGCCATTGATTAAACATTTGGTGGTAAGGGTTGCATGTAATAATCTATCGATTGGTAATTGCTCCTCTAAGACATTTCACAGCTATGAATATGAAATGAAGTATATTACGTCTTTGTGGGTTCTCCCAGGATGTCATAGTACTGGAACAGCAGCAATCCAATAGTTCTGCTAATGGAGAATATGATAAAGATGCTGCAGCCAATGAAGACTTCCTGGAAAGACATTTGCAACACACTACTCATGTTGTTAGTTTCATCTCCTTCAGAACCTGCTTTTACTCTCTTGGGCCGACTGGATTGGTTTTGACAGGCATGACAAGCCGAGCACTGAATCCCAGGCTGAATCTCCTCTACGTAGTGGAATCATAAATCTTCCTTTCTGTTGTTGGCTAGCTGCCTTGCCCTTAGGACTTCACAGAGATTGTTAGTAGAGCTCCATGACATGTGAATGGTAGTGATTGTACAGTATATGAGCGCAATATGTCCAGAAACAGACCTTAGTTGGAAGCTAAATAAGCTCATGATAGTCAAACAAAGATAAAAGTCTATCACAACTGAGCTTTAAGACATTCATAGACCTTTTTAGAGGGATTTTCCCTTTCTATTTTAAGTGTCTTGTGATTGTGTCTACTGCTAAATCTGTCACCCTCTAACTTGGGAATGCACTGAAGTTCACTAAAATATTCAGGAGCAAATTTTAATATTAATTTCCATGTTTGTTTTAAGAGTCTGAGTGCTCTGCCCAGGGTGAGTAATAATTGAAGGCTACATGGCAAGAGCTGAGTGGGAGGGAATGTTCCAGAGTTAACATTTCACCAAGCGGGATTATGGGATATGTGCGCTTGATCTACTATGGCTTATGGATATTAACTCTCTTTAATTAAGGTGAAAGATCTGATTGCATGCATAAGTACTTGAATAGGAACTAGTAGGGCTGTGCGATATGACGATATATATCAAATGGATGAAATAAAAAGTCAGTAACACTTTAGAATAATGGTCATTAGTTACCATTAGTTAACTACATTAGTGTATGAACATGAACTAATAATGAATTACACTTATAAAGCATTTATTTATCTTTGTTAATGTTAATTTCAACATTTACAACATATACACATGGTCTAAAATCACTTGAATGTCCAAACTGGTAAGCCTTAAAACACATACAATTGATCAAGTTTAGTGAAGACGCAAGTGAAAGTGATCTGTCTTCAGGACTCGCTGTCTGCGTGTGTTGAGTCTGTGTTTGAGGTCACCTCCTTGAAAATTACGTCGGTTAGAGGTTCTGAATTTCATTTTCAATTATGTTACAATTAATTGTCCAGACCTATGTCAGGTGTTAAAAATAAACCACAGAGTAAAACGTTAGAGCAGGCTTTTTCCCAAGACACTCTATATAACAGAGACTCACGAAGATGTTATAATTTGAATGGAGTCAATGTCTCATTCATCATGACTTGTTTCGTTATTG
This sequence comes from Paracanthobrama guichenoti, assembly GCA_018749465.1. Taxonomy (NCBI): domain Eukaryota; kingdom Metazoa; phylum Chordata; class Actinopteri; order Cypriniformes; family Gobionidae; genus Paracanthobrama; species Paracanthobrama guichenoti. The sequence goes on along the minus strand of CM031966.1, from coordinate 15,494,555 downwards.
GATGAATCAGTGTTTGTGAATAAATCTTTTAAATGAATGATTCAATGACAGACACTTCTAAATAAAGGGAGAAAAATAATCACATCTGAATGAGTACATTTTAGAGTATATACTTTAACATGTAAAAAAATTAATAGTCCTTTCGATGTGGTCAAAATAAACTATTAATTGACTAAATTTACAGAAAAGGAACTACATTGTGATATATATCGTTATCGGGATATGAGAAGACTTATATCATCGCCAGCCTTAGGAAAAAGGTTTTGAAATTTAATGACAAAATACTTTAGGAATGTTAGCAAAAACATGCATACTTACAAATAAATCACTCATAAACAAATAATTATGCCAATAAAATAAGTAAAATGACAAATCTATTTTGTTTCAGACTGAAACTTCTCTGCTAGACTTTCTGTGCCTTACGTAATTCAGCTCTAAAGTACTCCCAGCTAAAGTAATTTAACTTCTGCTGGATGAATGGGGCTGATAAGACTTTCAAATTAAAATATTGTTACCTTGCAAACTGCAGAGGTTTTTCAGGTGGGCCATATGGTGTGAAGAATGTCTGAGGGGAATCTGTTATGCAATTTGAATTTTAAACTTTATGATTTTGAATTGGTCTGTCCAAAATCTGGGACAAATACTGGGGAAATATGAACATGTTCCAGCTGCATCTATATATGTCTTGTAGGATCAATGTAACCAAGAGAACACACAGTCCTCTCCTTGGCCTGATTTTGTGTTTTCTTCCATTTACCTTTTGTCCTCTATCCATTAATTTGGTTTTCTGCACATTTCTCTTTCTCCTTTTTTAAAACCCTTCTCCTAGGTGAGCTGAATATTTAGAATTTTTTTTCTAGCAATTGCATTTTTTTCCTCCATCTATACCACTTACTTGTCCCACAGTGCTGTCCTCTCTTTTCCCTTCAAATGTCTGTGCTCTGACTCTGCGTATCTCTTTATTGCAGATGTACTCAATAATATCCAACAGACTAAATAAAAACAGAGATAAAACAGGGAAAATTAGTGTTTCACTGGGATAAACTGTATTTCAGTAATGAGGAAACAGGGACATTTTATGAATATATTCTATAATTTCCGACTATTGTGATATTGTGAATACATTAACATACTCATTCTTTGTCATTTTGCGAGGCAATGAGTTATGAGAATAACTTCAAATAATTAGCACAGTCAGGTTCTGGCAACTGAGAGGCAACTACCATTCAAAAGTTTAGTGTTATTATTATTATTATTATTAATGTTTTTATTCAGACCATAGACTGTAAAAAAAAAGATCACACTCTTCCATTGTATAAAGGCCACTGTGCACCCGTCTACAGGCACACATTACTAACTTGCCCTTTAAATAACACAACAAATACTGCGCTATTGACTTTAGACCAGGTATTTATTGGTCAATTGCGCAGTCGTTTTCAGTTGCCAAGAATGCGCCTGAACAAACCTAGTTTTCAAATCAGCCCACCCATGGGCAAACAGATGGGCATGAGTGCATTTGCTATTTTAACAATGTGGCACTGGATGTGAAAATGATAACTCCTTTGGGCTGAAACTAGCAAAAACTAAACTAGCAAAAACTTACACCAGGTGTAAAATTGCGCTGGGTGCCCATACACTCACCAGCCACTTTATAGGTACACCTTCCTAGTCTTCCATTTTGCCTTCAGAACTGCCTTAATTCTTTGTGCCGTAGATTCAACAAGGTGCTAGAAACATTACTCAGAGATTTTGTCCATATTGACATGATAGTTTTTATAATATTGACACATTATACTCCTTCACGTCTATTGCGGTCACAAAATTCTGGCCAGTTGATGATATCAAAATCAACTGAAGGCGGTTGATCCTTTTCCTATTTAGCACCTAAACTCTGGAACAGTCTTCCTGGCATTGTTCAGGAAGCAGACACACTCTGTCAGTTTAAATCTAGACTAAAAACACATCTCTTTGCTATGGCATACACATTATCAGTTTATATTATTCAAATCAGTTAAATGATTGTTAGGCTGCATTAACTAGGTCAGCCGGAACCGGGAACACTGATAACACCTGATGTACTCGTTACATCATAAGAAGAATGTCATCTGCGCTAATGTTAGTCTCTCTGTTTACCCCGAGGTTTACTGCAGTCAGCCGGATCCGGGCCGTATCCAGATCAGATGGTGGACCTGCGCCTGGACATGACCAACGCATCCCTGAAATGTCTGCAGAGAGCGTGTCAATTAAACACCCCCTGTAAAGGCCGCATCCACACGGCATCCTCATTAAACCCGTCTCCGGCATGACGACTCCAATCTTTCGAATAATCTTACGAATATCTATTGACCTAATATGACTTCTGACCTGTAATGTTGCCAGAATCATAATCATACACTATTTGTACGTCGGTCAGAGGAGAACTGGCACCCCGACTGAGCCTGATTTCTTCCAAGGTTTTTTTCTCCATTCTGGTAATGAAGGAGTTTTGATTCTTTGCCACCATCACCTTTGGATTTTGGCTTGCTCAGTTGGAGACACTTAAATTTCAACTATATTACTGATCTGCCCGCATTGACACTATATAATAATTGAAATTAGCTGGATAACATCACCGTTTTAACCAGAGCGGCTGTACAGCCGAATCAAATTCTGTTGCACTATTTTCCTGTTAACACTGTGAAGCTGCTTTGAAACAACTGACATAAAAAAGTGCTATAAATATAGGTGACTTGATTTGATAGCATCACCCAGTTGCTACAGATTTGTTGGCTGCAATCCATGATGTGAATCTTCTGTTCCACCACATCCCAAAGGTGTTCTATTGGATTGAGATCTGGTGGCTGTTTGAGTATGAACTGTTTGAGATGATTTGAGCTTTGTGGCGTATGTGACAGTTTGGTAAGCTTGTAGCCTCTGTTTCCTGTTTTTAGCTGACAGGATGCTGCTACCTGGTGTGGTATCTTATGCAGACCTTAGTTGTAACAAATAGTTATTTGAGTTACTGTTGCCTTTCTATCAGCTCAAACCAGTCTGGACATTCTCCTCTGACCTCTGGAATCAAAAAGTTATTTTTAGCCAAAGAACTGCTGCTTACTGGATTTTTTTCTTTTTCGGACTATGTAAACCCTAGACATGGTTGAGCATAAAAATCCCCGTAGATGGAGACCAGCCCGTCTAGCACCAACAACCATGCCATGTTCAAAGTCACTTAAATTACCTTCAGCATATCATCTTGCATGCCTACATGCCTACATGCATTGAGTTGCTACCATGTGATTGGATAATTAGATATTTGTGTTAACGTGCAATTGGACAGGTGAACACCTAATAAAGTGGCCGGTGAGTGTATGGAAGGAAGATGTTTGCATAAATAAAACTAATTTGCATAAACACAAACTTTAATGAGGTATTTCCTAACTAGAGAATTTGAATAACGTTTGTGGAAGGGTTCGCCAGTGTAATAAGAGAACATGACAACATGTCATGAGAAAGCTTGAAAATGAAATGTTGAGGAGAGATGTGAAAGGAACAAAGACAGAGAATGAGACAGAGAGAGAAACAGAGCTCTGGGGAAAAGACAGAATTGTTGCTAAAGCACTTGTCATTTTTTGAAGTGTATGAAGAGCAGATGAGCTCTCTGGAGGAGATGATGTGATGGTCTTGCACAGCAGGGTGCTACTCTGCACCATAACGTCAGGCTCACCCTGACCTGCTTGTCATCCTGCCTAATATTTTATTTCTCTCTTTTTCAGCTTCCTGATCTTTGGTTAAAAGTGTTAAAGCATAGGTTTGGGATGTCAGTGTTTTGTACAGACACATGGAATACTGTAGCTATGCTATAGTGCAAAAGTGTAATTTTGTTTGAGTTTTTTAGATATTGAAAAAGCATAATGCATTTTTAAATGTGTATTGATGATCTGTAAATTTTCTGGTGTTTTGTGATTTACTAGTATGATTTTAACAGCTGTGCATTAGCAGTGACTGCATAGCATACACACTGCTTTTAAAACACACACACACACACACACACACACACACACACACACACACACACACACACACACGCACTTCATTGATTGTTTTTTAAGGTAATATTGATTCCTTGATGAAAATTCTAGGCATGATTTATATTCATATTTCTCAGGGTGCACAGAAATGGATTTCAAGATTGATGTGGATGCTAATATGGCAGTTGTGGCATCCAAGAGTCACATTGAAAACACGTTTTTTCAATCTAATTTAAACCAAGGAATAAACCGAAAGATCTACGTTTATGAGATCTACGTTTTTTTTTATTATTAATAATACATTATTATTGTTACTACTTAACTAATTAATTACTTACTACTTAACATTTTGTGCTTTGAAAATGTACTGTTAAGACAAAACACAACACAATGGCCCTCTTTAAACCTGGTGTAAACATGTTCTCTGGGTGATTAGATCACAAGTGGTCAGTCGAGTCAGAACCCTGTCTACAACTGATAAAACATGAGCTGAAAATGGTAGAATAACTACAGATGTCTGCCACAGAATTACCAGATGAAAACATCTGCTTGCTCACAGTTCTGAACACTAATGAATATAAAAAAAATGAAGAATGACCATTGAACGCTGAAAGAATCTGTTTCCAATTTCTTATCAAAATGCAATTGAATACCATTTGATGCCATGACTTCCATGACTAAAACACATATTTCACTGAAAAGTGGGTGTATGGCGTCCAGCGAACATGGCAGTACCTTTTTATTCCTTAGAAAGCATTGTATAACAGAGAGCTATAGCGACTAAAATATTAAGAGGAAACGTCCCACATGCAAACTTTGAATGAAATGCAGCATTAAAATATGTGTTTGCATAACAGTTTACTTCATTCCCTATAGTCACTTTACCTCTATAACCTTATGTACATTATGCAGTAAATTGTTGATTTTGATATTTGGAATGAATTTGGGTTTGTATGTTTCATTGACTTGACTCTTTATTGTTGATTTAATGTAGTTTTGTATTTTTTACTTGTTGGGAGTGGGACCCCAGGAAGAATAGCCACTGCCTAGGTAGTCAAATAAAAATAGACAAATAAACTTAGATCATAGATGGAAAAGAGCATTTTACACCCAATACAGACAATTTACTAAGGAAAAATATGTTTTTTAAAGTTTCTTTGACAGTTATAGCACCATGTCTTACCCAATCTCCGCCACTTTTTAAGGTGTCCTCAGACTGTGCACATACATATGTGTGTCAAATTTGTTGTAAATATCTAATTTTATTTTGAAGTTATAGACACTTTTATGAGAGCATAAAAATTACCCATGATTAGATTGACATTAGATTGACATTTATTAGATTTATTTAGATTTACTTAGATTTTTGCCACTTCCTCTCAAAAGTTTGACATTTGGACGTTATTGTTTAGCAATCTACCTATGTTTTTGAATTTCCTGTGGTGGTTTTGTCTGGATCGGTTCAACAGTTTCAAAGATATTCACAAATGTTTTTTAACTATTAAATCACACAGTTGCACACACCTTAAGGCGAAACCTGGCATGTTTGGTATTGTTGGACAAATTCGGGGGTTCTCCTGTCAAGAAGAACACCATTCAATGAATAGGTTCCACTTCAATGCATAGAGGTTCCTCATAGAGGGAGCTCTAGCGGAAGTGATGGTGTCTACCACACCCTGTGGTAGGTCACCTTGAACCTCCACGTCCGGACCTCTGGAAGGTTCAAGGTGACCTACCACAGGGTGTGGTAGACACCATCACTTCCGCTAGAGCTCCCTCTATGAGGAACCTCTATGCATTGAAGTGGAACCTGAAGTGGGTGCCAGAGAGTGCCCCGTCTTTGGGTCAGAAGGTCCTTCCTCAGAGGAATGGGTCAAGGAGGGGCTGTCGTGAGGAGCATCAGTTCCAGGAACCAAGTCCGGTTGGGCCAATGGAGCACAACCAACAAGACCTTCTCCTCATACTTCCTGACTTTGCACAATGTCTGTGTGAGAAGGCTCACTGGGGGAAACACATACTTGTGTAGGCCCCAGAGCCAGCTGTGAGCCAGTGCATCCGTACCGAGAGTGCCCTCGTCAGGGAGTAAAACCACTGGCAATGTGTTGAGTCCATAGAGGCAAACAGGTCTACCTGTGCGGCTCCGAAGAGGTCCTATATCAGCTGGACCACCCGGGGATGGAGTCTCCATTTTCCCAGAAGTGGACGCTGCCATGAGAGCTCGTCGGCTGCGCGGATATGAGTGGCATGAAGCGACCTCAGATGATTCTGACTCCATAGGAGGAGATTGCAGGTGATTTGCAACATGCGATGGGAGTGTAGACCACCCTGATGGTTGATGTATGCAACGGTTGCAGTGCTGTCCGTATGGACCAGTATGTGCTTGCCTCATAACAGCCCTTTGAGGCGGCCCAGCGCAAGACGTACCACAAGTAAGTCAAGGCAGCTGATGTGCCACTGCAGTTGCCCAGTCCATAGACCCGAAACTGCATGACCATTGTATATGGCCCCCAATCCGGTGGTGGAGGCATCCATGGAAACAGCATGCCTGGACACTTGTTCCAAAGGAACACCTGCCCTCAGGAATGAAGGGTCCGACCGACGAGTTAGGGTACAATGGCAGCTTGGCATGACAGCCACACGGAACGTGCCGCATTGCCATGCCCATCTCGGGACCCAGCCGTGAAGCCAGTGCTGAAGCGGCCTTATATGAAGCAACCCGAGCAGCATTACTGTGGCTGCGGATGCCATATGCCCCAGGAGCCTCTGAAATAACTTCAGTGGGGCCGCTGTTCTGCTGCTGAGTGTACTCAGCCAGTTCAACAATGACTGAACACGCTCCTCTGTGAGGCACTCTGTCCTGTTGACAGAGTCCAACTCCATTCTAAGATAAGAGATCCTCTGCACAGGGGAGAGTTTGCTCTTGTCCCAGTTGACCTGAAGACCCAACTGGCTGAGGTGACTGAGCACCATGTCCCTGTGTTCGCACAACTCTCGACTGGGCAAGGATGAGCCAGTTGTCGAGATAGTTGAGAATGCGAACACCAATGGCCAACTTTTGTGAAGATGCGAGGCGACAGGGCCAGCCCGAAGGGTAAGACCTTGTACTGATATGCCCGCTCCTCGAACGCAAACCGAAGAAAGGGTCTGTGTCGAGAGAGAATTGAGACATGAAAGTACACGTCCTTCAGGTCAATCGCTGCAAACCAGTCTTCGGGACGGATGCATTCGAAAATGCGTTTCAGCGTCAACATCTTGAACGGCAGCCTGTGAAGGGACCAATTCAAGACTTGTAGGTCCAAGATTGGCCGTAACCCACAACTTTTCTTGGGTACGATGAAGTAATGGCTGTAAAACCCTGACCTCATTTCGGCTGGAGAGACTGGCTCAATCGCGTCCTTCGCCAGTAGGACTGTGATCTCCTTCCGAAGCACAGATGCGTTCTCAGCCAGCATGCGGGTGAACAGAACAGAATCCCTGAAGACTGGCGGACGATGTGATGGATCGCCTCTGTCTGCATCTGTGTGGCCGAGAACTGTTGGCGGAAGTTCTTGACCACATCACCGAACAGGCCAGCGACACAGGGGAATCCAGAGACCGTGTTTGAGACCGGGGAATGTCCGTTTCCCTCATGTCGGCCAGGTTGAGCCATAGGTGGTGCTCCTGGACCACAAGTGTGGCCATCGCCTACCCAACATTACCTTAGTCGCCTGTAGGGTGAGGTCAGTGGCGGTGCACAGCTCATCCATGAGTGGTTGGTCAGGACCACCCTGGCCAAGGGACCACCACGCTCTTCCAGAAGCACGACAGGATGTAGTGTGCTTGAGGGAATAGGGGCCCACGGAGGTTGTCTCGGTGGGGAAGCCCTAAACGTAATCCTCAGGTCCCCTGGTCTATTCACCGATGTAACACTCTCCTGGTTTCCACCTGGAACCGCAACACTGCGATAGTCATGAACTATCCACGAAAGCTGCTTCAGCATGTTGAACACTCAAACACGTGACACAGCAATCATGACCATCAGCTGACAATAGGGAACGACCGCATACAGAAACGCAAGGGCGGAATGACATCTTTAAAAAGACGCAGTGTCTGCCCGCATACTCTTTTAGGGATGGAAAAAAGCTTTTTTAGATGTGCTGAAGCACACTCTCGGCAACACAACCAGCTGATGAATCAGCACTTGAAATGACGTGAGCTTGTGGCCGCCACTGTAGTGCCTTCTCTCCAACACAAAGAAACTCTTCTCCTCTCACTGCTTTGTAGTAACATTCTCAGAGACACAGCAACACTTTGCTCGGCTCCGAAATGAAAGACAAAGGTGAGTTTGCAGACACTTCCTATTTATACTTGCGCGGCGGGGAGGAGTTCGGCATGCAAATTTCGCACACCAATGTTCATTGGCTCGTTTAGTACACACTCAAAGGTGATGGGGCGCTCAGGCGATATCCCAATTCGTCCGTACATATTCTGACATACGTCGAAGTGACCGACTGAAAGGGAACTCAAGATCTTCACAATTTAACAATCACCAAGGTCTTTAGATTAGACTGACCAAATATGATGTTGATCTGATTAAATCTCTAGGAGGAGTTTGTTAAAGTACAAAGTCTGGAAAAAAGTTTGAGCATGTTTAGGCCCTCAAAAATGTGATTAATTTTGAAGAATGATAGGCCGATCAATTACAATAGGGTCCTCAGTGACAGTGCTCAGGCCCTGATAATAAACATTTTCATTTAATAAAAATTGTTTAAAAAAAATACAGTTCAAACATTATAGTAGTAGTAGTAGCAGTAGTAGTAGTAGCATTTCCCTTTGAAGGGAACTCGCGCTGCGTCACCGCTTTGGGAATGCCTCTGCGTGATCGCGTCGTGAATCACGTGTGTAATCAGTCCAATGGAGAGACGGAACGTCATAGGCGGGTGACGTCATAGACCCGGAAGGTACAAACCATACCGGCAAACAAACGCTGCTAGCTTCTGTTGCCTTCAGCAAGTGCTCTGTGGAACATTGTCCTTTGTCAGCTCTGTGTTTGTGACTGAGTTCAGACATTTTTGTTTTCATATAACAAGTTTGCAACACTTACTTTGAACACTGTGATCGAACAGCATTACTGAAAGTGTGTTTCTCCCGCGGGCGCTCTTCGAGGAGGGAGCCATGGCTCGCGTTCTCCGCGGCTTGGGCTCCGCTATTGCTGAGGCGCGGCGGCAACTTATGTTGCGGGGTTTGCAAATGATCTTGTCATAGGGGTTAGAGACGGGCCAGCCCTTTCTCTGCCTTCACCTGGCAGGTCCAGTGCTGCTTCTCTGGGTTCGGGAGCGCGGCTTTGGTGCTGCAGTTGTCCAGCTCCGAGGAGGTGGATGTCTGTAGCATCGGTGCAGGGGTTGAAGACTCGCCACTTCAAACACCTGCTAGTGAGGAGCTCTTGGACGTTCTGAGCAAAAAAAAAAAAAAAAAATATATATATATATATATATATATATATATATATATAAAAGCAAGAGAAAACTAGCCACCAGACCAGGAGCATGCCTCAGTTAAAGCAGGCTTGTGAGCGCTTTCTGCCAGTGCTCTGCTCAGCCTCCACGGTGCTTGCTGTTTTCACAGATCCCCACACTGAGGTGTTGAGATCATGGAAGCAGCCCATGTCTTCACTGTGTTTAATCCCCACACTTCAGCATATTAAGAGAAAAATATGTTCAAGATGAGAAAAAATATGTATATATACATACATATATAAATAATGCTAGAGAATGTACTCAGCAGCGGGCTAGGCCGTCGCATGCCTGCACACTATGGATTTCGTGCAGGCATATTAGGCTGCCCGACGTAAGATCTGGGAGAAAGCCAGGGGATCAGAGTGAGCTCTGATCTTCTGCAGATTTAGCTCCGGGCAGTAAAAGCAAAGTTCAAGCCTGTAGCCTCAGGTCTCCTCTCATCTGCTGCTGTGCGGGAGCAGCGGACGCTGAGTACGAGCTCCTCACACCGGGTGGACCGGGGGGCGGCGTCCCTTGGGCGCAATCTTCCTAGGGTAAGACGGATCTGATGACTGTAATTATTTCAAGAAAGATAAGAAGCCCTGACGCCTTAGTGCCCAGGGCAGTGAGGGTTTCCCCACCCGGGGGCAGGCGGTGTTCACCTCAGCATACGGTGCCCGTCTGTTGTCGGTACCCTCATGGGGTCAATCCACTAACCCCGCTGGTGCCGGGGCATGGAGGGCCCTCATGAGTCATCCGAGGATGGCTCATGCCCTCCGTGGAGGGAATTGGCGCTGTCGAGCCAGTTGTTCCCTGCCGGTTCGCCGCTTCAGGGTGCTGTGCTCGCGGTTCAGAGTAAATCAGAGGCCAGTCTCGAGGGGCTGGTACCCTAAGTAGATTTTCTGGCAGAGTGGGAGAATCTGCCGAATATATCTCAATGGGTCCTGTATATATATTAAAAAAATAAAAATAGATAAGGGTACACCATCCAGTTCAGGTGTTGTCCACCCAGTTTCAACGGGGTCCTGCCCACGCTGGTGAGCCCTGAGCAGGCTCTGGTTGTGACTCAAGAAGTACAAACTCTGCTGCAAAAAGAGGCTATAGAGAGGGTCCCTCTACCAGACAGGGAGTCAGGGTTTTACAGCCGGTACTTCATCGTACCAAAGAAGGATGGGGGGCTGCGCCCTATTTTAGATCTGCGCGTCCTCGACCGCTCAGTAGCAAAGCTCAGGTTCAGGATGCTTACACTCAAACAGATTGTATCTCAAACCCGAGGTCTGGTTTGTCATGATAGATCTCATAGATTTATACTCTCGTGTCTGCATCCTTCCGCAGGACAGGAAATACCCGAGGTTCGCTTTCGGGGGAAAAGCGCACCAATATCGGGTGTTTCCCTTTGTTCTAGCTCATTCACCCCGCATGTTCATGAATTGTGTGGACGCAGCCCAGGGGCAGCCCAGGGCTTATGGCAGGACTGTCGTCATTCGTGGCACATAATTGCCTGGGAATGCTGGCGGTGCTTCAGGTGCTTCAATGCTGGCAGTGCCTCAGGGCGCCGTGTCAGCGAGTATCTCTGATCAAGGTCGCTTCCTTCACGGGCTGGGGGGCATCCATGAGTGGTCGCTCGGCCCAGGGCTCATTTGTGGAAGCAGACATCCTGTCGAGGCAGGGGCCGAGGCCCGGGGAGTGGAGACTCTGGAGACTTTTGGCAGGGGTCTCCCTGCATGATATTTGTGATGTGGCAGGATGTTACCTCACCACACATCTTTGTCAGTTCCTACAAGCTAGACATTAACATTACTCCGGGGGCTTGGGTGCTCGCCCAGACAATATCACAGGCGGGCATTCTGGCTCCTATGGGGACGTGGGTATTCTTGTTCCCAAAGTGGTGACGCAGTGCGCAAGGGAACGTCTCGGTTATGACTGTAACCTTAGTTCCCCCTGAATAGGGAACGAGATGCTGCGTCACCCTGCCATACTCCCCGCATGCCTGCAAGCATCTTGTTTCAGCTTTTCTCAGAAGCTAGCGGCATTTGTTTGCCGGTATGCTTTGTACCTTCCAGGTCTATGACGTCACCCGCCTATGACGTTCCATCTCTCCATTGGACTAATTACACACGTGCTTCACGATGCAATCACACAGAGGTGTTCCCAAAGCGGTGACGCAACGTCTCGTTTTTTTCAGGGAACTAAGGTTACAGTCATAACCGAGACGATTTTTGCTCCAAAATTATTTTTTTATTTTTTATTGTATAAAACATTTTTTTTAATTAATTGAACTTCCAACTATAATTATTATATTTTAAAACTCAAGGTTGTACGTAATATACATCAAGTATAACAGCACTGGATAAGAAGAGGTGCCCAAATTATCTCAGTTGGTGTCTACAGTTGGTGTCTACAGTTTGTACTACAGTAGTACAAAAGGAGTGAATCCTAGAGTGACCATGTATGGGGGGACCGTTAACTTAACTCACTATACTGTACCAGGACAAATAGAAAGGCAAAGAAGAAAAGAGAAGAGCAAAATGGGTGTCGTTGAGTGACAGAGCATGTCTGAACAGCTGAAGGGACAAGACAAGATGAAAGAGGACATACTGAAAGAAAGAAGAGAAATATAAGAAGAGAAAGGGAGCAATTTATGATGAGAATTCAGAAGAAGGAAAGGGAAACGCATGAGGAGGCATGATTATGAGGGAACGAGACAGAGTGTGTTAGAGGAGCTATAATGAGCACAGAGACACTGCGAAGAGAGAGAAGGAAAATAAAAAGGACAGAGAGAGTGTGTACTGAGAAGAAAATAGCTGACACTTCAGCAATCATATCAGGGGCTACATTAGCAATGCCAAACATGTAAACAAACACGATTCATTTGTTAGGGTTGTGTCTTGTTTTTTTTCTGTATTTGAATTTAGTAACACTTTATTTTAAGGTGACGTAGTTACACGTTACTACATGTTCTTACTATAGTAAAACACGCTTTTGCATCAATAAATAGAGTCTGAAAGAGTGCATGTTTTAATACAGTGCACTGTCACTAAGGTCTTTTTTAAAAATCTTTTTATTTATAACAACAGCATATTAACAACAGGTAAAATAAATGTACAAAGTCAAAATGACAAAAATTTAAAAATGACAGGTGAGTATCAACTCCCCATAAATATAAGAATTCATTTGACCAGTTATACAGTTTTGTAGTTGTTGTTCAGTGTTGTTTAAGAGACTATAAAGAGTAAAGAGAATGGAACGTGCTAGAATATTCTCTGGCATACTCAAACATTGTCAGAAAAATAAACAAAACAGCAAATACTTCATCGCTATTACAGAGTCTATCTCATCTGCCACGTTATCAGAATTATTAATAATGTTTTGTCTGTCTCTAGATTATGAAATACCTGCTGATGACAGAGCACCGTTTTCATCTATGCGTTTACACAGAACGTCTCTCGCAGAGGCCTAATACTTCATTTCCACAGAGCTGTAATTATTTAGATGTTTATTATATAAATGTTATATAGCAGACATCAATATAATTTAAGGAGTTTTAAATGAGTGGCTCTTGTTAAAAGTTACATACGGTGACCATTCTGGAGTGAATGGCTATGAACACGACTTCACAAGATAAGTATAGACAACAAAGAGAGAGAAATAAAGTCAGCGTTTTTATTTCCAACATGCCCTCATTCATGGCCATTTTATTTAATTAATGTAAAGTTAAGTCTTTATTGGGATGCGACAGATTACATGCCATGAGTTTGTCTCTATTTTAAGCGCCAAATTTAAACTAGGCCTATTTAGCAACATAACATCTTATTTGTGCATCTCATTTGTGCATTACTGGCTGTTATGTTAAATAAAGCTTATTAATTAATGGAGGTCAGTTATTTACCTTTGAACATTGTCATTGACTTATCTCCCCTCAGACGCGGTGCTTTAATGGCCGGCTTGCACGTAATTCTCAAAACGTCCACAAGATGGCACCATTCATCAGTGAATCCGATATTACAGAACTGATATCCGATTATTGGAAAATGCTTAAATATTGGGAAAAATATTGGGAAACCGATATATCGGTCGATCTCTACCCTAAAACAAACCCTAACCATTAGCTGGTAAAAAATACCACCGTATGTAAAGAGTATCACAATCACGTTAGTTTGAACTTGTTATGTTTCGTTATTGTCTGCCTTCCTCACTCATTTGTTGTCACAGACACAAATTATGTTCAGCTGTGCACTCATCAATCACCATCATTATCGTTCAGTTTGATTTTCAGTTCATTGTCCGGTGTCGTCTAATGTGGATGTGTTGATTTATTCAGTTGAGTTATCTTCATCTTTGTGTGTGTTTATACAACCAGCCCGTGACAACGAGCGCATTTAGCTCAGCACACAACATTGTTTTGGATGCTCGGTATGTTCCGCTGTAAAATATCATTAAATCTGTCCAGTCAGGTTGTGACCTTATCCTTATACCTTTTGTTTTGTATATTTAAGTTTGGTGTTAAAATTGACAGTGTGAATGCTATAAGTGAACCAGGACTAAATATATAATTTTCTTTCATTTCATTATTATTTCATTATATCATTATCATCTTTTATGGTCCGGGCCAAAAGAACGTCTCGGTTACGTTTGTAATCCTCGTTCCCCTGAAGGAGGGAACGGAGACGCCACGTCGGAGTACTGACAAATAGGAATCTCGCTCGCGAGAGCCAATCTACTTCGAGTGTAACTAAAACGAGCCAATGCACATTGGCATGCAATGATTGTACTAGGTGCTCATGCCACGCCATGCGGGTATAAATGAGACACAGGTGATTGCATCAAATGAGCCTTTTGCTGAAGAGCCGAGTAGTTAGACAGGCACCCCAGCAGGGTACAGAGGACATGGCGACGGGACCTGGCGTCTCCGTTCCCTCGACGGCACGTCAGAGTACCGATGAATAGGAATCCCTACCAAAGTGCCATGGCCTCTGCCCCCTTCCAGTGCCCAGTGCCGCCTGAGCTCTCTTACCTGATGAGATGGGGCTCACACCAGGAAGTCCATCACTGCTGTTCCGCATGACCCGTCAGTGATTATTGGATAACACTGGGAAAGCGTGCCCTTGAGCAGGGGACGCTGCAGAGCCCACATCGTACCCCGAAGGAGTTATGTGGAGTACAATGCTGAGCCATAGCCCGCAAGGGAGGAGGGGGCTCAGTCCCAGTGACGGGAAGGCTCTCCCAAGGGAAAGACATGGGCTTCCCGTAGGAGCGACCGTGGAAGAATATATGGGATCCCCGCAGGATCACTCATATAACCCCAGCCCATTACTGGTTCTCAAGGATTTAGCGGCAAGGGGCCTGATGCCTGACGTTCTGCGACGTCCAGCACCGAGGGTGATAGCGGACTCACAGAGTTTGCTTCTGGAGAATAAGAGTGCCGGAACGCAGCAAGCCGACAAGAGCGGGGGCCTCTCAGTGCTTCTACCAGTTTGAGGTGAGAACACAGGAGACTGGCTCTACACGTAGGCTATAGAATCTAGCGAACGTGTTGGGTGTCGTCCAGCCCGCAGCTCTACAGATGTCTAACAGCGAGGCGCCACGTGCCAGCGCCCAGGAAGATGCAACACTTCTAGTAGAGTGTGCTCGTACCCTGAGCGGACAGGGCACACCTTGTGCTTGGTAAGCCAAGGTGATGGCATCCACTATCCAGTGGGCCATCCTCTGCTTGGAGATAGCCTTTCCCTTCTGCTGGCCTCCATGACAGACAAAGAGCTGATCTGAGGTTCTGAAGCTTTGAGTTCTATCCACGTAGATCCACAGAGCACGGATGGGACAGAGCAAAGCTAGGGCTGGGTCTGCCTCCTCCGGGGGCAGTGCTTGCAGGTTCACCACCTGGTCCCTGAAGGGAGTGGTAGGAACCTTGGGCACATAGCGAGGCCGGGGTCTTAGTACCACGTGGGTATTACCCGGCCCGAACTCTAGTCGCCACTCTCCTGGGAGCGCAGCTCGTGAAAGCTTGTCGGCCACACGGTTGCGCACACCAGGGACATGAATGGCCCGAAGTGACTTCAGACACTTCTGACTCCAGAGGAGGAGATGGCGGGCGAGTTGCAACATGCGACGGGAGCGCAGACTACCTTGTCGGTTGATATACGCAACAGTCGCAGTGTTGTCCGTGCGGACCAGGCTTAGAGCAAGATGTACTGCTAGCAACTCGAGGCAATTGATGTGCCAATGCAGGTCTGGGCCCGTCCAAACCCCTGACACTGCATGCCCGTTGTATGTGGCTCCCCAGCCCATGCCAGAGGCATCCGTGAAAACCATAGCATGCTTGGACACCTGTTCCAGCAGCACTCCAGCCCGAAGGAACGAGGGGTCTGACCACGGACTGAAGGACTAGCAACAGGCCGGTGTGATGCTCACCCGGTGAGTGCCGTGTTGCCACGCCCATCTTGGGACTTGGCCGTGAAGCCAATGCTGAAGCGGTCTCATATGAAGCAGGCCGAGCGGTGTTACTGCCGCCGCGGCTGCCATATGCCCCAGGAGCTTCTGAAACTGTTTCAGTGGAACCGCCATTATGCCTTGAAACGTGTTCACGTTTCAAGGCAAACGTGTTCACGTCACACGCTCCTCTGTGAGGCACGCTGTCTGCTCGACCGAATCCAACTCCATACCGAGAAAAGAGATCCTCTGCACGGGGCCGAGTTTGTTCTTCTCCCAGTTGACCTGAAGACCCAACTGGCTGAGGTGTCTGAGCACCAGGTCCCTGTGTTCGCACAACTGATCCCTGGACTGTGCTAGAATGAGCCAGTCGTCGAGATAGTTGAGGTGAGTTGAGTTGATGCTCTCTCATGGGCACAAGGGCACAAGGGACAGCCCGAAGGGCAGGACTTTGTACTGATATGCTCGACCCTCAAACGTCGAGGAAGGATCGAGACATGAAAGTACGCGTCCTTCAGGTCGATCGCTGCAAACCAATCTTGGGGACGGATGCACGAAAATGCATGTCTCGCGTGAGCATCTTGAACGGTAGCTTGTGGAGGCTCCGATCCAGGACTCGTGAGGTCCAAGATTGGCCGTAACCCACCGGTCTTCTTGGGTACAATTTGTACGGGCTGTAGAAGCCGGTCTTCATATCGGCTGGAGGGACCGGCTCTATTGCGTCCTTCGCCAGCAGGACAGCAATCTCCGTACGCAGGACATTGGCATCTGCATATCTTGAATCTCAGTAGCCGAGCCTGACCGAATGAGCCAGCGAGACCCTAAACTGGCTAGGGACTACCAGCGAGCTGTCTCTGGGAGGAGCCGCAGGTGAGGAGTGCCTGTCAGGTGGGCGCAGGAACTGAGGAGGTGAATCCATGCCCGAAGGGGGACTGAGTGTGGTGCGCTGTTTGAGCTGAGCCCCTGAGACCCGGAGATGGAAGAAACTGCTCTTTGATTGAGAACAGAAACAAAAGGAACACAAGATTCTCCTCCCAGCCTCCTCCAGGGGATGGAGCGGTCGGTCACCGTCTCCAGGAGCAGTCCTCCTCAGGACTCAGGGCCGCTTTTGGCCTTCCCACCCCTCTGCAGGCGCCTGGACGGGCGGGCGGCCTGTTCGGCCCACGACTCGCTTGGGGGAGGCAACGGATGCCCTCGGCGCAGGCAGGCTGAGGCATCGATAGAGCTGACCGCCATGGCAGAAGAAATGATCGCCTCAGTCTGCTTCTGTGCAGATGAGAACTCAGGTTCTGAACCTGTGCCGAAGAGGCCAGTCTGGGAGACGGGGAGTTGGGAACCTGACTTTGTCAGTCTCCCTCATGTCCGCCAGACACAGCCAGATCTCAAATGGCGCCGCCGTGTTGGTGCGCTGCGTCAGGTCGCCGCCAAGACTGTGCTTTTATTTACTATTTTTACTTTCTTTTACTCTCAATTTTACAAACTTATCATCTGCATTGATCTACACGACAGCAAAACTCTTTTGGACATTGGTTACCTCTACACTGGACTGTTTCAGGACACTCGCCGATCCTCTGTGGCCATCTGAGATTCTTCGCAGCGGCGAGTTGAACAATGGACAGAGCCAGCGGCGAGAAACAAAGAAAACACCGTGGGAAACGGCTGGTATCCGTAACAGACTGAGGAAAAGGGCATTCAGACCTCCTCTCTCGAGCATTCTTCTAGCAAATGTTCAATCCTTGGACGATCTTAGAGCCAGGATAAGTCAACGGGACATGAGAGACTGTAATATCTATTGTTTGTCTTCATGGCTCATCGCTGACACAGCTGGGCTCTGTTTTTTCGGATTGGCGAGGCCGTAAATCCAAAGGCTTCATGATCCAGAAAGTGCGATCCCAGGAACATCACCACGGCTGCTCGCCCATCTGGAACATTTAACAATCATCTGCGCCCATTCTATCTGCCTAGGGAGTTTTCTGCGGTTGTCGCGACGCCGTTTACATCCCACCGCAGGCAGACACAGCGCTGGCTTTATCTGGCCTTCATGATGTTCGCCAGCGGCGTCATAAACCAACATCCCGACGCGCGGCATTCATTGCTGCAAGGACCTAAAGAAAGTCCTGCCAAACTTTCACCAGCACGTCTCCTGCCCCCAGCAGAGAGCAAACACACTGGACTGTACTCTCCGCTTGAACGCCTATAAAGCGCAGGCTTGGGATCATGCCGCCATTTTCCTCGAATACAAACAAAAGCTCCTCCAGGAACCCCGGGGCGGGAATAGCGGACCACTTGAACCGCGCGTGGATTGGGACACGAAGCGAGTTCACGAAGCGAGTTCACAGCCTGGCTGTCTCCACAGGAGCCAGCCAGCGGTGGACAATTCAATCCATGCAGTGAACGACGAGCTGTACAACGCCAGTCTCCATTCAGGGAATATGAATGAATACAGATCGCCCTGCTATGCTCTCAGACGAGCAGTTAAAGCCGCAAAACTCCGTTATAAAGACCGAGTGGAGTCTCATTTCCAACTCAACGACACTCGCGCGCATGGCAAGGGTCCATCTGCTCTTTTGGATCTAAATCCTCTGTAGAGGCAAGCTGAGCAGACTCTTCTATGCTCGCTTTGACCGCCAGAGAGGTAATTACTCAGAGCAGCAACAATCACTGATCTCTGTCTCAGAGGATGAAGTTCGGAGGGGGCACGCCAGGAAAGCTGCGAGGAGATGGAGGTCGTGTTCTGCGGTCCTGTGCTGATCACTCGCTGTTTACATCTATCTTTAATGAGTCCTCGCTGTGGTCCCCACCTCCTTCAAAAATCCACCATCATCCCTGTCCCTAAGAACAGAGTGATGACTATCGTCCAGTGGCACGGTCAGAGGTCTTTGAGAAAAACACATTTGCGCCTCTTCATTCCTGACACTTTGGACCCTCTTCAGTTTGATCGTCCCAATAGATCGACTGAGAAGATGCCATCTCTCATGATGACAGCAAAAGTGGAACTACGTTAAGACTGCTATTTATTGAGCTCAGCCTTTAACACCATAGGCTAACCTCCAAAGATCTCGGCCTGAAGCTCTCTGAGGACTTCCTCACTGGCGGAGAATAGGCCAGAAGAGCTCCACAGGGCTGTCCTGAGCCCCCTGCTCTACTCTCTCTACACGCATGACTGTTTGCATCTCCAGGGGATACTGTTGTCCTGGGCCTCATTTCCAACAACGAGATACACGAGGTGGAGCATCTAACCGCCTCCAGGACAACTGCTCCTCAAAGAAATGATTGTGGACTTCAGGAAGAGGAGCAACCCCTCATGATCAGCGGTCGACCTGACCTGGACTGCTCACATTCAGACACAGTGAAAAAGCCAGGCAAAGCTGTACCACCTGCCAGCTGAGGAAATTCAGGGTTTCAGCTATCCTGAAAACTTTCTATTTAGGGGCGATAGAAAGTGTTTTAACTCAGTCGCGTGGTATGGGAACAGCACCAGCCATGACCGCAAAGCCCTGCAAAGAGTAGTGCGCTTATCCGAGCGTATCTCAGGGTCAGCTCTCCCGTCTCTGCAGGACGTCTACACCCGCTGCAAAGGCAGAGCACCAAGATCGGACCCTGGGCTACCATCTGGGCAAGAACCTGACTTTGCAGGCCATCAGTCTCCATGTCCGTCACGTCAGGATAAACAGACACAGCCAGAGAGGCTGTGTAACAACCATAGTAAACCTGTTTGCACATTATACTCTTTATACATTTGACATATTTATAAGTCTCAGTTTACTCACTGCAAAGTCTACTTCAATTATTTTATTCCCCATCCTTATTTGTTACCTTTTTTTCTCTTGACTTGATTATTTATAATTCTACAGATATAGACATGATAGTACTTTTTTTATATCCTATTTCTATTATAATTTCTTCCTTGTGTTTTTACCACCACTGTCCATGGAGCGGACCTGTTTACATTTCACGCGGTTGTATATTCTGTATATAACTGTGTATGTGACAAATAAAACTCTTGAATCTCTTGAATCTTGAATCAGAGATGGCGTTCCTGGACCACCATAGTGGACATCGCACCACCCAAGGATCGTGCTGTAACCTTCGTCGCACGAAGCGCGAGGTCCATTGCGGTTCTCAGTTCCTTGAGAACTGCAGGATCGTGACCACCCTCGTGCAGGGCCTTCAGTGCCTGGGCCTGATGGACCTGCAAGAACGCCACAGCATGTAAGGCGGAGCCTGCCTCTCCACAAGCCTGGTAGGCCTTCCCGATCAGATCGGATGAGTACCTACAGGCCTTGGAGGGAAGATACAGGTTCCCCCTGGAAGTGGAGTTAAGTGGAGTTCCACGGGAGGAACCTGCGTGTATCCCTTTGCAGGTCTGCCATCGAGGGTGGTGAGGGAGGAGGATGCACTGGGCTGGTTTCAGGCAGTAAAAGGTGCCGTCCACGACCTAGTGAGCTCCTCGTGCACCTCCGGGAAAAAAGGAACTGGGGTGGGGCACTGAGAACCAGCACGGGCCACCCCGAGAAACATGTCGATATGTCCTCTCCAGAGAAACATGCCGACATGTCCTCTCCAGAGAGTTCTGACCCTCCCTCCGATGCAGCTATGGACATCTGGTCCTCGAGAGGAGCCCCAAAAGATACGGATGATGCACACCTCGTGGATGGCCCACTGCATTCCAATGGCAGCTCTACTGGCTGCGGAGTGTGAGAGGGATGAGGGTTCCCCGGGGGTTGGTTCCCTGGGGGAAATGCGCTCACCGTAACCCTCAAATCAGCCGGGTTACTGCCTGAAGTAACTCTCTGTGGAGGGTTAGATCGAGGCAGAGGCACGGGGGCTCCGCCCCTTGCGAGACAGAGCCTCGATCGCAACTCCGAGATGGTCATGTTCCCGCAGTGAGAACATGATTCATCCACCAGCTCTGCCTCAGCGTGCTGAACGCCCAAACACGAGATACAGCGCTGATGACCATCCCTCGGTAACAGGAAACCACCGCATCCAGAAACACACAGATAGAATGTCATCTTGAAAAAGACGCAAGCTCTATCTGTGTAAGTTCTTTCAGAAGGACACTCTCCTTGGTGCTGAAGCACGCAGGGGGAAGGGTCGCAGCGACACAGCCAGGAGATAGTAAGAACGGCTTTTCAGCGCTCTCTACCTAGCACACCAAACCAGCTGTGAGAACAGCCCTTGTGATTGTTCTGACGAACAGCAAAGAGAGATGATCGAAACCATACAACCCACTGCTGTGCCGTCACACCAACACTGACTGAAGAGATCGCTCCTGAAAAGCGGCTTCCGTCTTCAGTCAGGACTGCGAAGTAAGGAGTGATATCTGGCGTAACCATCTACCACTCAGCTCTAAAGCAAAATGCTGATTTGATGCAATCACCTGTGTCTCATTTATACCCGCATGGTGTGGCATGAGCACCTGGTGCAATCATTGCATGCCAATGTGCATTGGCTCGTTTTAGTTACACTCAAAGTAGATTGGCTCTCGCGAGCGAGATTCCTATTCGTCAGTACTCCGACGCGGCGTCGAGAGTGACCGACTGAATGGGAACCAAGAAAACCGAACTACAAACTAATACAGAGAAATTAAAGGTGCAGTGAGGTCATTGGCTGTTTATACACCCTTCGGTTAAAATTCATTCACAAATAACAAAACAAATACTAACATTCACACACACATTCACAGATCTATTTTAAGGGACAGCATCAGTGAAGCTCCTGTCACACTTTGTCAAATCAGTAGATACTGAGGGACAATAAAATGACAGCCGACACACAAAGAAACGCACTCACACACCCAAGAGGAAACATTCACTGATGCATTCACAATAGCAGACAAAGTTTAGTCTGCACATATTTGAAATCTAAGAAACAGCAGCCTATAAACCATTTTCCTTAATGTCACAATACCACGAGGATGTACTTTGGGGATTTGCATGTGACAATTAAGCTGCTTTTGATTATACAATCCAAAGACAGATGGGACTGAATGAAATGGCATTTTTGGCTGGGGATGAATATGAATATTTGTCATTTTAATATTAATTTATCTTTATTCTAAGGTGACATACTGAAATGCAGTGTGCATTATGTTGGGTTTTTTGTTACATTTAAAGCCTGTACTTCATTGTACCCAAGAAGACCGGTGGGTTACGGCCAATACATTTTTGTTTTTTAGTTTTTTGTGGATTAATCTAAGTAGATTTCTGACCAAAACACCTGTTTAGATTTTCCTGTTGTGTCCCTGTGGACAGTATTCCTGTCTCTGTATCAAAAGCTGCCAATGTGCATGTTGGCCTTGATGTCAGAATATGGGGGCACTCATTCCTGGTCTTAGTGTGTATCATTTATCAGAGTAGTTTTAAAGTAAAAACTGTAATGCCTTCCTCTTCCTGTTCCTTTCTCCCTTTTTCTGTATTTCCTTTTTTTTTTGGTATTTATTAAATATTAATGCTCTTTGTACAGTAGCAGAAACTTTAGAATGAAAAATAACTCAATTTAGTACTGAGAAGCGGCTTTATGTGTGAGCACATTGGGTAAAATTGTGCACAATCCCAGCCGAAATTCAAGCCCTGTAACATCAACAATATTAAACCGGAGCAAATGAAGCGTGCAAGTGGGGGGAGGCGGGTTTGTGTGTCAACTTGGAGAGATGAGAGAACGAAAAAGCGCAGCTGGTATTGTGTATTTATTCTGTGTAAAATGAGTATTGGAAGTGTTTCAGATATTTCAGTATGTAAAGAAACATTTATATTTTTGACAACACTACATTGCACTTAGTTTATTATTTCAAATGCCTTTTTAAAAGACTATGATTGAAAATAGTATGTACAAACCCGATTCCAAAAAAGTTGGGACACTGTACAAATTGTGAATAAAAAAGGAATGCAATAATTTACAAATCTCATAAACTTATATTTTATTCACAATAGAATATAGATACATCAAATGTTGAAAGGGAGACATTTTGAAATGTCATGCCAAATATTGGCTCATTTTGGATTTCATGAGAGCTACACATTCCTAAAACGTTGGGACAGGTAGCAATAAGAGGCCGGAAAAGTTAAATGTACATATAAGGAACAGCTGGAGGACCAATTTGCAACTTATTAGGTCAATTGGCAACATGATTGGGTATAAAAAGAACCTCTCAGTGTGGCAGTGTCTAGATGGGCAGAGGATCACCAATTCCCCCAATCCTGCAGCGAAAAATAGTGGAGCAATATCAGAAAGGAGCTTCTCAGAGAAAAATTGCAAATAGTTTGAAGTTATCATCATCTACAGTGCATAATATCATCCAAAGATTCAGAGAATCTGGCAGTCCTGTGGGCGAAAATGCCTTGTTGATGCTAGAGGTCAGAGGAGAATGGGCCGACTGATTCAAGCTGATAGGAGAGCAACTTTGACTGAAATAACCACTCGTTACAACCAAGGTATGCAGCAAAGCATTTGTGAAGCCACAACACGCACAACCTTGAGGCGGATGGGCTACAACAGCAGAAGACCCCACCGGATACCACTCATCTCCGCTACAAATAGGAAAAAGAGGCTACAATTTGCACGAGCTCACCAAAATTGGACAGTTGAAGACTGGAAAAATGTTGCCTGATCTGATGAGTCTGGATTTCTGTTGAGACATTCAGATGGTAGAGTCAGAATTTGGCGTAAACAGAATGAGAACATGGATCCATCATGCCTTGTTACCACTGTGCAGGCTGGTGGTGGTGGTGTAATGGTGTGGGGGATGTTTTCTTGGCACACTTTAGGCCCCTTAGTGCCAACTGGGCATTGTTTAAATGCCACGGCCTACCTGAGCACTGTTTCTGACCATGTCCATCCCTTTATGACCACCATGTACCCATTCTCTGATGGCTACTTCCAGCAGGATAATCCACCATGTCACAAAGCTTGAATCATTTCAAATTGGTTTCTTGAACATGACAATGAGTTCACTGTACTAAAATGCCCCCCACAGTCATCAGATCTCAACCCAATAGAGCATCTTTGGGATGTGGTGGAATTGGAGCTTCGTGTCCTGGATGTGCATCCCACAAATCTCCATCAACTGCAAGATGCTATCCTATCAATATGGGCCAACTTTTCTAAAGAATGCTTTCAGCACCTTGTTGAATCAATGGCACGTAGAATTAAGGCAGTTCTGAAGGCAAAAGGGGGTCAAACACAGTATTAGTATGGTGTTCCTAATAATCCTTTAGGTGAGTGTATGTATATAAATGCCTAATTTGCCAAAAACAGCTCCGTTAATGTTTTGTCTCATCTTGTAAATGAAAGACTATATTTTAAATTCAAAACCAGGACCTTGTGACAGTTGATGGTAAAATCTTAGAAGAAACTGTACAGCATCTTAAAACATCAATCTGCTCCCTTGACTCTCCACATAATTTTTTTCAAAACTGTATTTAGCTGTTTAGAAGCAAATCTCCTAGAAGTGGTAAATGCCTCACTTCTTTCTGGGACTTTTCCAAAGTCCCTGAAAACCGCAGTTGTTATGCTCCTCCTGAAAAAGAGCTATCTGGACAACACCATATTGAGCAACTTTAGACCAATTTCAAATCTTCCTTTCATAGGCAAGATTATCGAAAAAGCTGGACAGCTGAACAAGCTTAAATGGATACTTGGACATTTTTTTTTTCAGTGCTGCATTTGACACAGTTGATCACAGCATACTTCTTTAAAGGCTGGAAAACTGGGTAGAGCTTTCTGGTTCTGGTTCAGGTCATAGTTAGGAGGGAGGGGTTAAGGATATACTTCAAGCTAATTTGAAGTGCGAACTGATGTAATTATTTATTTATTTATTGTGGTAATAAAACCTAAGCAAACAATAGCCTTTAAAATTACTTAAAATACATATATAATAATGAGACAATAATAATTGTTTCAAATAAAGTATCAAAATCAAGTAATCATATTATAGTTTTATAGAAAAACACTGTTAAAATGCATAATATAATATACATAATATAGACAATCAACTTTATGTACATTACGTACATAAAGTACATTATGTATTATAACAAATGCCTGCAGAGGGCGTCAATGGCCTGGTGTTGTTACACATTACAGTAGATCAAATCTTGGTTTAATATTGGCCAAACAATATTTAAATAAAATGTAAAATTATTCTTTAATATTTGGCAAATTCTTTTAAATAGAAATGCTACAGCCACTGTAATTTCTTGAATAAGAACATTTGGACATCAGAACATGCAAACTCAGAGCGAGGCATTTATTTTGAAATCATGACGAACATGATGAAACATTAAATAAACCTACTGTATCTGATTGATTTATTTATTTATTTATTTATTTATTTATTTATTTATTGTTTTTGTAATAAATAGCGTAACAAATTTTGTTTTAGCCTAACAAAAATAACTCATATCATATTAAATTTCTCATATTAGCCTATGCTCATATTGCCCACCCCTTGCCCACCTGCACATACCAGCTGATATACAATGTAGTCTTGATTTGGGTGGTCACTACATTTGAAAGTTTGAAAGGGTTTTAAATCTTCTAAATCATGTAAAATGACTCAAAATCAAGTAATATAAGCATGCCATAGTCAATATAACAAGTCAACTTTAATCATATAAAATGTAATTTCCAAACAGCAAAATTGTGGCCAGTGAAAATGCTGAGTAGCTAACTTTGGAAAACCACTAGCCACAGTGGCTGGTGAGCAAAAAAGTTAATGTCAAGCCCTGCTCATGAGTACTTTCAAATTAGTCACTCTTTTACTCTTACTCAAATAGTTTTTTGGAAGTACTTTTACACACTACATTTTTTGGAAAGTAGTATTTCCAGCACTGGTGGTTACCAGATTAATGCACCATGTTTTTACATGGTATTCCAAGATACTTCAAAGAATACAAGTAAAAAAAAAAAAAAAAAAAAACCCATAAAATATTAGTGAAACTATAAAATACTTATAGCCACAGATGTTCACAATCACCCCAGGGGACGTCACACAGCCCAGCGAAGCTGAGCAACCATTAATAATACACCCATATCAATGATACAATTATGGCATTTTTAAATAGCAACCTTCGGCAGAAGCAGCAGTTCAGTACACATCTGCTTGCACAGAAAACCTCACAGACCTGGCTTTAAATTGCATCAGTGAGCACTCCCCTGAGAACCTCTAAGAAAAACAACAAGCCATGTTCACAAAATGGCAGAAGAATAAACAGCAGGGCTCTTTAATATGCTCCCAGCTTTCTTCCAGTCCTACTACACAGTGAAATAAACTGTGTTTCATCTTAATGACTCCCAAAGGACACTGATACACACTGGAGATTCAGTACCAGGCTTATATATCCATCTTATACATGTTTTGTTTACACGCGCAAGTGTGAATCAGGCAATGACAAGCCTTAACGGGTCATCTGGGCTCTCATCAGTCTGCTTGTCAAAGGAGCAGAGCAAAGACGCAGCCAATCATAGCACAGGACTAAGAGCTCAGAGGCAGACAGCCAGAGGAACAGGAAGCAGAAATGCTGAGGATGAGTCATTATTCACACACACACACATACATACACACACACACACACACACACACACACGGTTTCCACTATCTTTGTGAGGACATTTGGTCCTATACACACACATACACACAAAGTTTCCGGTAAAACCTATAACCGTATATTTGTGATATAATGTTTTTTACATCAAAATGTGCTGATAACCCCCTTGAGGTAGTAAAATAGAAAGGCTTCATCTTAAGTGGCCTGTCAATTAAACTTGACCAATATTCATATATAGATGATGCACAGGGTCATACACACAAAAGGACAACACCACAAGGGTAACACAAGTGACACTATCATTAAGTAAACAACAGCAAATAAACATAAAACACCCAAGTGTACATTACTGATAGCAAAAATTAGAAGAAACTAAATTATTTATACAAAATCTAATAATTTATGGTATGTCACACAGGGACTTCTGGGAATGTCATTTTACCTTTTACCATAAATCAAATGGTAATTGATAGTTTTTACTTTGACAGTATTTTACAGTAAAATGACCTTTTATGCTTTACCAGAGTGAGTGAGTGTGCATGTGTGTGTATGTTTTGTGTGTATGTGTGCGAGGGAAAGACAGACAGTTGGTTCTGCGGATCCTGAAAGCATCAGCCTAATGGACTGAGAAAATCCAGTTGCAATTTTATCACAAAGTGAGTCATACATTTACATTTTCACATAAGATTTACATTTCTATATGGCAAAAAAGAACAAAAAAAAAACACATATTTGCCTGGATACAGAGTATGTGGGGTGTGTGTTTGTGAGTGTATCAAAATGTTTCTTGATTACCGCAATGCAACAGTAATCTGGTTAGATGGTGGTCTTTCATTCTCTTTCTATGTGTGTGTGTCTTTCTCTGGTAAAACATTCTTTATGTCTCAGTGATAAAACTTCAAGCTTGTTGACTTTGTAATGAACAGGTTGTCAGAGGTCCAAGCTTTTAAGGCATTAGCTAGACAGATTTTCAGACTAATATTTTCAGATTAAAGTTTTCTAATGCTTAAATGTGCAAACATATGAATAAAGCCACTCAACCATATGCACACAAACAGTTCAGCATGACCCATTATGCTCAGTTATGGGAGTATGTGAGCTAAAATCAGGGGAGGGAAATGTGTGTTTAGTTTAGAAGGCAGCATTTACTGTGTTTAGAGATCAGAGAGGGTCTTTCTGAATCTCTGGGCCGCACCAGCAGCACTTACAAGAGCCTCAGTAATTATTAAAGCCCAAAGTATGAAGAACACAAGCTGATTTAAAATATCTGAGCAGCTCTGCACAATCTGCAAGGCGGAATTCAGAGGATGCAGAGAGAGGAAAGAAAGATGGCTGAAAGAAAGAAATGTCCCAGTTTGAGTGAAACATGAGGTACCTTTATACCATGTCGTCGAAAGACAACTAATTTATTGTTGGTACAGTGTCATTAAAGGTGGGAAGATACAAATTTATGGATGTCTGGGCCTCACGTCCATTCCTTTATTTAAATCTGAAAATGGTAAACATTTGGTGATTGAGTATTTGCTGAAATATCTGACACTCGATGACTGGTTTGAATAGTGACATAATAATGACCATTTACTCAAAGTATTTCACTGCTTAATCGAGTTTATATCATCACTTTACATTGCATTGTGCTCGTGATCAATATTTTCTGTCAATCTATTGTCATTATTGTTAAGTGAAAAGTGCAAAAATACAAAAAAGAGACAAATTTAATAATATTCAGAGACCTATCTAACATGTAAAATCTAACATTTTAAATGAAATTAGGGATTAGGTCACTACATAAAGAAACAATTATAGTCAATTGAAATTAATGTGTATAGATGTATGTATAGTACTAAAATTAATAAAAGAAAAACTGAAAAAAAAAGAAAATTACAAATAACAACAGCACATAACAAAATTGCTAAGTCTTAAAAAATGAAAATGAAAATGCAAGTATAAAAATAAAAGTTAATTCAAAATATTAATGAATACTATAAATATATAATTATATAAAATAAATTACTTAAAATGTAAGAATGTATTTCAAAATATCAAATCAAATGACATTTATTTTTATAGAAATACAGCAAAGGGCAAATTTCAATCAAAACATTTTCACAGAAATAAGTTTATTAGTTTTTAAAATGATTAAACAATAGATTCAAAGTGAAGACAAAAAGTATACAGACTACAATTGTCATATGGTTTTATATTTTATGATTTTCTCATTATAATTTTATGTAGCCTATATGGCAGACTTGCATGTTGCACTTAACTGTATTTTCCTTTTTGAAATGATTCCAATCATATTTCAAGCAATTAAAAACATGCACATCTGAAATGTCTCAGCTGAAGGAAATAGTTTATTATTTATCAGCTTTAAGATATCGGCCACATTTATTCCGATAAGTTTTACAGTTCACTCTATTTACATTTACATTTATGCATTTGGCAGACACTTTTATGCAAAGCGACTTACATTGTATTCAAGGTACACATTTTTACATTTTTTGTCAGTTTTTGCTTTCCCTGCTTTTTTCTTGTTTCCCTGCAACCCATGACCTTGGCGTTGCTAGCGCCACGCTCTTATTGTTTGAGCTACAGGAAAGCTAAAATTCTGCTTTATCTAAACATCTAAAATGGCAATGAAAACAAATGTTTTAATTTTGTTTCAAAATATCTGCTTATCACGACCACGTAGAAGGTAAGACGGTTGGGAAGCACGACCTGGCCGTCAGGTTCCTCAGGGGGGTGAGACGGTTAAATCCTCCTCAGCCTCCCTCTATACCCTCTTGGGATCCTGCTTTGGTGCTCCGAGTACTTCATAATGTTCCATTCGAGCCTCGAATGGCAATGTACAACAGGTACAACATATGGCAATGTAAAGAGAAGGAATCATATGACTAGTAAGAGTATAAATTTTAAGTTATTAATTAGGTATAGGCATTTCTGTTAAGTGGAGTTAGAGAAAAACACTTGAGCTCTGCACTCAATCAGCACGCAATCAGCCAAACGAAAGAAAGTACTAATCACATCCTCTCTCATGCAGTCTATACTGCTTTCATTCATAGTATAGAACAACCACATATGCACACTAACTTGCATCTAAATGTTATGCTGTTCACCTAGAAATGCAACTGACATTATTTAGCTACTCACCCCAATGTCGTTTAAAATTGTTATGCTGTTATATTTGCATGGAAAACAAAAGTAGAAATTAGGTAAGTATCTTCAAAAAACTCTTCTCTTCAAAACTCATAAAGGGCAGGCCACTTTAGTCTGATTACACACAGACTATTATTTTGTGTTCTGGTGAATCTCACAATGCCTGTCAAGAAATTGTCTAAGGAAAAAATAGGGATGCACGATATATATCGGCAACATATCGTTATCTTCCGATAAATGGGAGCCCTGGAGTAGTTCTACCTGGAAGACTCCAATGTCATGTCATTCACTAATTATCTATCTAGCCAATCATTATTCGTCCTCTGTAGCATATAAGCTCTGTTCCCACCCATTACTACACTTGCAGATACTGACACCGGCGTTCACAGTTGACGATCCTGACATTACTTGGCGGTCGATTGATGGTCCTACAAAGTTAAATAATAATGTTAAATGCTACAGTGGTGTTTTAAGTCCATGTCAGCACTAGAGGAGAGCGCTAAAAAGCTGTTCTTATGGCTGGTAAGAGAGGGCCTTCATGAGAGAGAGTGTGCACGTCAGGCTGCACTACTTCCCTGATTATGTCGCCGTGACAGCACCAAGGAGAGCGTCCTTCTAAGAGAGCATACACAGATAGAGCTTACATCTTTTTCAAGATGACATTCTACCTGTGTGTTTTTGGATACTGTGGTTATCTGTCACCGAGGGATATACCAGCGCAGTATCTCGTGTTTGTGCTGGTTCTCAGCGCCCCACCCTAGTTCCTTTCTTTCCGGAGGTGCACAAGGAGCTCACTAGGCCATGGACGACACCTTTTACTCCAAGAAACCGACCTAGTGGCTCCTCCTCCCTCACCACCCTCGATGGCAGAGCTGCAAAGGATTACACCCTGACACTGCATACGATTGAAGTGGAACCTGTTCGACGAGTGGTGTTCTTCACACCGAGAAGACCCCTGAAGATGTTCGATCGCGTCTGTGCTTTCCTTCCTGCAGCAAGGGTTGGAGTGTAGGCTGTCGCCCTCCACCCTCAAGGTCTATGTTGCTGCAAAATATCTGCTTATCACAACCACGTAGAAGGTAAGACGGTTGAGAAACACGACCTGGTCGTCAGGTTTCTCAGGGGGGTGAGATGGTTAAATCCTCCTCAACCTCCCTCTATACCCTTTTGGGATCCTGCTCTGGTGCTCCGAGCAATTCAGAATGCCCGTTCAAGCCTCTGCAGTCGGCAGAGCTAAAGATTCTGTCTATGAAGACTTTTAACCAGTTAACCACTAGATACTGTCAAACCTCGTGATGAAGGGCATCTCAGGAACCGCACTCCAGTGGTTCAAGTCTTTCAAGTTTTTATGGGCATATTTCATACACTCTACTGCTCTAAACAACTAGCACTGTGTATGTGTAAAGCGTAATGTGTAAAAAACTTTATAAAGTAAAATATCTAGTTTCCTTCAGAGCACCTTCCATATTCAACTTACGAAAAAAGCACAACTGGCGCGACGTATCAAGAAGAAAGTCCTATACACCTTGGATGGCTTGAGGGTGAGTAAATCATGGAGTAATTTTCATTTTGAAATCAACTACTCAATTTTCCTGTTATCACATCACTGTAAAGCTGCTGTCACGTACTGCTCCGAGACACAAGGTTGTGGATCAAAACACAGCTTTATTAGGAAAATCCAAAATCATAATCCAAATAACAGGCAGAAGGTCAAAACCACAAGGCAAACAAAACATAGCAACAAGGTCCAAGAAACAGGCAAACAAGTAAATCGAGACAAATGGGCAGAAGATCAAGACCATAACACGGGAAACCAGAAAAGCGATCAGAAATGCAGCGGTGACACAAACAAGACTTAGCAATGAATGACTGAATAAACTGGCTTATATAGGCAGAGTTAAGAAAGTAAATTATACAGAGTGTAGGTCGCAACATCTAGCTACTGGGGTGTATCAGTGCTTGGACACTTCTCTTCTCTATCTACATGTTGAAGTTGAAGTTGAAGTTTATTCGTCATTACACATGTACAAGTACAGTATAACGAAATGAAGTTTGGAGCAAGCCTCCGGGCCGCAGCCGATTATTCAGGCGCGCCTACGCTCTCAGAAATACAAGAATGCAATTTAGCAAGCATTACATAGCAAACACAACAAAACATAAACATAAACATAAACATGACACAGTACACGTGGTCACGTGATGGGATTCTTTGTATGGAGTGGGAGAGGAGATAGATAAACAGGCAGACGGTTGGAGGGGGTGGGATCGGGTAGGTTGTGTATGAAAGTGCGAGTGAGTCTGAGATTGTGTTTGTGTGAGAATGTTAGCCATAACTTCAGATGTTTTCGAGTTCAGTTCTATGGTTTGTCCTTGAAGGAGATAAGGCAGTGCACAGGGAAGATAGATAGCAGACAGCTGCCCGGCTGACCTCCCAACCGAGAGATAGGGACCAAGTGAGGTTCGTTGGGCTAGTTGATTAGGTCAGGCAAATACAATTTATTATTTTTAATCCATTTGATGATCTTCGGTAATTTGTCCGGATCATAATCAATCAATCAGATCTGGTCCTCAGCATTCGCGTCCGGTCTGTGCAGTTTCCCTAGACATTACGTCCAGCCTCATGGCCAGACCGGTTACAGTCCGTAAAGTTCACCGATCTGACCTCCGATAGAGCCCACTCTTTCCTGCGTATCCGCAGTCCGGACTCGCGTTATTACGGTTCAGTTCCTCAATTCCTATCACTTTCTGATCTAATTCCTTCAAACGGTCACACACAAACCCGAAGCATTGTTTAATTTCCACAGACAGCGGCTGGGTGAATTTGCTTGCAGCTGTCTTACCAATCTTCCGATAGGTCAGGGCAATCCCAAAGCCAAAGAATAGGAACCCCGCCATCAATAATCCAATCATGTATAAATCTTCGCATCCTCCACGGACAGAGCCTCCAGGCACAGGACTTGCCAGTTGTTCCATGCGTCCCTCACGCGTAAGTGCTCCGGGCCAGGCACCCTTCCTTAGTGAGAAAATCTTGTCGATTGCGCTGATTGACCAGTTAATCAATTCCATTTCAGTATTTTCAAGAGTCCAGCAGAGCAGCAGTCAGAGAAGAGAAGAGACGAAACACTAGACAAAACAAAACAGCGCGAGAGCCAGCAGGGAACAGAGAGAGAAAAAAACACGTCTGCACGGATACAAGGACAGAAATGTCATCACTAGGATCTGTCATTCAGAAACATGTTTTTTCCTATCACTGCTATGCTGATGACACGCAACTGACAGAGCCTGGTTGCACCCAAGGTTTTGTTTCTCAATTCTGTCATGGAGTTGGGTTCCTTGCCACTGTCGCCTCTGGCTTGCTTAGTTAGGGACATTTAATATTCAACAATATTATTCATCTGATTGTACTGCTGCTGTTGTATGAGAACTGAACTGAGCTGGACGATGAACTAAATTTAATAACTGATGATCTTTACAATGAAACTGAATCAACACTTAACTAAATTCAGCTTAACAACAGCCAAAGTGCATAATTTTCCTGGTATCACTGTAAAGTTGCTTTGAAACATTTTGTATTGTAAGTGCTATATAAATAAAGGTGACTTGACACAACTCTACCTGATGCCAGATCCCTAAGCAAGATGATCCGACAGTAGCTGCTTGCGTCTCAGCCTAACTGACTGACAGAAATTTCTTACTGGATGAAGGACCACCACCTTCAACTCAACCTTGCAAAGACAAGGTTGCAAATTGTGGTTTCAGCCAACCCAACACTTCATCATAACTTCTCCATTCAGCAAATTTTGTCAACCATAACTCCATCCAGGACAGCCAGAAGCCTTGGAGTTGTGATTGATAATCAGTTAAACTTCACAGACGACATTGCTAGAACTGCCCGGTCCTGCATATTTACCTTATACAACATTAGTAAGATCACTCTTCATAAACTTGCACTGGTTGTCAATTGCTGCTCGCATCAAATTCAAGGTACTGATGTTTGCCTACAGAACAACCACAGGCTCTACACCCCTATACCTAAACTCACTACTGCAGACTTATGTGCCCTCCAGAAGCTTGCATTCTGCAAATAAAGGGCGCATTGTGGTGCTATCCCAAAAAGGCACAAAATCACTTTCATAGACCTTTACCTTGACTGTCCCATGCTGGTGGAATGAGCTGCCTAACTCAACCCAAGCTGCTGAGTATTTAGCCATTTACAAGGAACGGCTAAATGCATTAATACTAACACTTACTAATCTATTCTGTATAATATCTATAAAAAAAATAAAAATAACTTGTTACGTGTACTGTGCTAGACTAACTAGGACTAGTCACATTACTTGTATATTATTGCCCTATTGCTGGTTTGATTGCTTTATTGTTCTCCTCATTTTTAAGTCGCTTTGGATAAAAGCATCTGCTAAATGATTAAATGTAAAAAGAACATAAATGTAACCATGGTTCCCTGAATAGGGAACGAGGCACTGCATCTCTGTCAGAAGCAGCGTGGAGTTCCCTTGAAAGGGAACCAGCATATCAGAATAATAGCGCTGGGTAGTCAGCGATTACATGTAATCTGGATAACGTAATCAGATTTTAAAAAATTATAACAATTAAGTACTTGTAATTAGATTATATTACCTTTTAAAATGCTCATAAACGGATTATAGTTACTTTCCATAAGCTTTCCATAAGCTGTTTCTTCCTGATTTTTATTGTATCTCTTTCAAAATGTCCTTACTTATGAAGCCTAAAAATGCTTTATAGTTATAATTATAAGATGCATGCATACCAAATAACATGCATTAGTTTGGTAAAGTTTGTTTTAGGTTTTTTTTTTTTTTTTTTAAATTGTGTACTATGCTTCAAAAGTGTACACAACTTTATGTGACTTTGATTTTATGTATAACTGGTCTGATCTGTTACCACACATACATATTTGTAATGCCAAAATAATTATGTTACTAAACTGGCGATGCATAGCTGTTTTCATTATATCCAGTCTGGACAAAATGTTTAAAACCTGAAGGCTTTGGCCATAATGTCATTGCTGGTTTTATGTTTATAAATGTTTATTAATGTAATGCAGGAGTTCCCAATATATATATAATAATATATATAATATATATAATATATATGTTTTTTTTTTTATTTATTTATTTATTTTCAGCCAAATCTCTTTGATCTAAACTATTTACTTAAAGTCCCCTGGGATTTTAAAAGTATTTCTATTTTTATTGTTCAAGTGTTTTATTTTAATTGTTTTTATTTTTAAATTATTTATTCATATTTTTTTTTATTTTTTTATGGTTTCATTAACTCACAAACACCATACAGCTCTTTCAGGAACCCCATATCTTATTTCTCTGTTGTTGTTGTTGTTGTTGTTTTTGGTTTGTTATCAATTATCAATTTACTATATATCAATTAGTACACAACAATCACAATGAAATATATGTGATAAACGAGACTCAATAAACGATGTGAAAAGTAGTTAGAATACATTACCTAATATGTGTAATCCAATTGATTACATTACTAACTACAATATTTATCATGTATTTTGTAATCAGTAACAGACTACAATTTGTATGTAATCTACCCAGCACGGCAGAATGATTTCTGAAGAATCTTGTGACACCGAATGGCTGCTGAAAATTCAGCTTTGCATCACAGAAATAAGCATAGAGACATTGCTGAGCATTCTTTCAAAAAGATTTTAAAAATATTACCGACCCAAACCTTTTGAATGGTAATGTAAATAAAAGTAAAAATAAATAATTGCATCCAGACAGGATGGTTTTCATCACTATTACAGCAATGAGAATCTAATGAGAATCAACATTGAGAATAATGAGAATCAGAATAATGAGGTGGAAAATGTGCTTAATTGCCATTAGAATAATGTAAAATCATGTCATTAGAAAAGATGCAAAAACAGGCTTTATTCTTAGTGCAATATATGCATAACACAGCAGCTGATATATATATATATATCAGCTGCTGTGTCCAAATCACTGCTATTACTGAAATCATGCATCCACTCGCCCCACCCCCAGGCCCAGCACTGAACTTAAGAAGAAATGCCAGAGAGCACATTAACAATTCAAGACAATCAAACGTGGGTCTCACACATACAGCCACACACACTGAGAAATTTATCTCAGGCAGCACATGCTGAGGGCAGAGAGTACAAGTCAGGCTTATCATGGCAGCTCTAAGCTTGTCTCAGCGGGACTCTCTCTCACAGCTCACTTGGCTTCAATCCTTTTCCCCCTTTTCTAGAATTTTCTTGCCAAACTCGACTCAAATATAAATTCTGCCACATAATGACGCATCTGCAAGGAGACCTACACACATATGCTGCTTCCTCATCAGTAAATTATGTGCGGAGCTCCACGGGCGACAGGCTGGAGAAGATTACCCAGTGAGGACTTTAACACCCTGAGCCAAAACACACTTCAGATTGTGTAGCCTCCCATGACCTGAATGAGTCCTTCATTGACACTCTTTTAACAATATGAAAACTTGGTCCTAATTTTAAAGCAACAGTTCACCACTCACCCTCATGTTTGTCTTTCTTTAGTTGAACACAAATATATTTTACTGAATGCTCACACGGCTCTTTTCCATATGATCAAGGGAATGGTGAATCAATACAAAGGGATAGTTCACACAAAAATGCAAACTATTCACTTTATTATTCATATTTATTCACTCTCGTTTCTTTCCAAATCTTAATGGCTGTCTTTCGTCTTCAGAACACAAAAAATATATATTACATGTTGTACATATAAACATGTTGTTCCAAACCTGTATGAATTTCTTTCTTCTGCTGAACACTAAAGAAGATATTTTGAAGAATATGGGTAACCAAACAGTAAATGATGACAGAATTGTCATTTTTGGGTTAACTGTCCTTTTAAGCTTAATCTATAGTATTTGTGACATAGGGCCCTATTTTAACGATCTGAGCGCATAGCACAAACTTAGAGCATGTCCAAATGAGTTTGACGACGTTAAACTGTGTGTGTAATAAGCAGAGTGTATATGCCATGAGTTGTGCAGGTACAGTGTGTAGTATTTATGAGAATCTATTCACAGAAATGCAATATAATATACATAACTATGTTTTAAGTGGTGTATAAAGACCTTACATAATGTATATATATGTACATTTCACTAACAGTGAAATCGCCATTTTGCACTGTCATGTACAGTATCCCTAAAATGGACAAACTGCTCTACAGAGCGCTAGCTACTCCCTGCTCTCTCAGACAACGACATCTTTGTCCTGTGTTGGACACTGTAGCTTCTCTATGCGCTTCAAAATGGAGGGGTGAGCAGTGGGCAGTTGCAATTCACAACCTTACCACTAGATGCCACTAAAATTTACACAGTGCACCTTTAAATAACACAAAAAATACTGTGCTATTGACTTTAGACCAGGTTTTTGTTGGTCAATGCGCAGTCGTTTTCAGTTGCCTCAAAATAGCAACGCACTAACAATGCGCCTGAACACACCTCATACCAGTCTCATACTCCTCATACACCTCATACTTCAGACCAGTATGCCCATGGGCGAACAGATGGGTGCGAGTGCATTTGCTATTTAAACAATGTGGCGCTGGACGTGAAAATGATAACTGCGTCGGGCTGAAACTAACAAAAAACACTTGCGTCGTGCCTGGCTACGCATTGCACCGGGTGTATGATACGGCCTATTGTGTTAATTATCAAAATCTGGACTGATTATCAATATAGCTGTTTGTGCAAGTAAACAATCTGCAAAGTTGCAAACCACAAAGTCCACACCAAAGGAAGTTAATCTCTCTAAAAGAAAACAATTAACTGAATCACTATTAAAACACTCAACCGGTTATCGTTAATGAATGTAATTTCTGGCATCTATATATATTTTTAGAAAGCTGCATCAAGGGGCTGAGATTTCAGCCAGAACAATTCACTTTATTTGCATGCTGTGATTCTTGTAGCCCTCCTTTGATTCTCAGATGATTAAAAAAATGATCTTCATCACAACAACAACAAAAATAAGTCAAATTTATTTTCACAAATACAAGCTTAAAGTTCTCTAAACTAAAAGTACCAAGGTACAACTGTATATAGAATTATTTTAAGTGGAGAACCATTTAAATACCATGGTACATGAACATTGAAATTGGTACCACAGTGTAACATGATACTTAGTAAGGGAAGACAAAGGAGGGTGTTTCTGAGTACAGCATACCAAATATTGTATGACAGAACATTTTCAGGCTCATAGTTATGTATATTACTGAATTGTAAGTATATTTATTTGTTATACACATTGATGTCAGTCAAAAAATGTACATATGAATGTGTGTTTGTGGGACAACAGAGGAGCAACACATACTAATCTGGTTATCTGTACAACGGCACCACCTGCAGGTCGAATTAAGTAAAATTAATGAAAAAACATGAAGTAAAGGCAATTTAATATAATGGCAGTGAATTGTTGTTTCATTTATGAAGTAGGGCTGCATGATTTGAGGAAAATATCTAATTGTGATTACTCTGGTTAAAATAGCAATTTGCAATTATTATT
Source organism: Paracanthobrama guichenoti (assembly GCA_018749465.1). Classification (NCBI taxonomy): domain Eukaryota; kingdom Metazoa; phylum Chordata; class Actinopteri; order Cypriniformes; family Gobionidae; genus Paracanthobrama; species Paracanthobrama guichenoti. The sequence continues at coordinate 15,456,358 of CM031966.1, read as the reverse complement.
TTTACAAATGAAAACACACACACACACACACACACACACACACACACACACACACACACACACACACACACACACACACAGGTGCTGGTCATATAATTAGAATATCATCAAAAAGTTGATTTATTTCACTAATTCCATTCAAACAGTAAAACTTGTATATTATATTCATTCATTACACACAGACTGATACATTTCAAATGTTTATTTCTTTTAATTTGATGATTATAATTGACAACTAAGGAAAATCCCAAATTCAGTATCTCAGAAAATTAGAATATTGTGAAAACGTTGAATATTGAAGACATCTGGTGCCACACTCTAATCAGCTGATGAACTCAAAACACCTGCAAAGGCCTTTAAATGATCTCTCAGTCTAGTTCTGTAGGCTACACAGTCATGGGGAAGACTGCTGACTTGACAGTTGTCCAAAAGACAAGCACATTAATAGAGAGGTGAAGGGAAGGAAAAGATGTGGTAAAAAAAGTGCACAAGCAATAGGGATAACCGCACCCTGGAGAGGATTGTGAAACAAACCCCATTCAAAAATGTGGGGATTCACAAAGAGTGGACTGCAGCTGGAGTCAGTGCTTCAAGAACCACTACGCACAGACATATGCAAGACATGGGTTTCAGCTGTCGCATTCCTTGTGTCAAGCCACTCTTGAACAACAGACAGTGTCAGAAGCGTCTCGCCTGGGCTAAAGACAAAAAGGACTGGACTGCTGCTGAGTGCTCCAAAGTTATGTTCTCTGATAAAAGTAAATTTGGCATTTCCTCAAGAAATCAACTTTTCATGTTCATACTTTTCAGTTGGCCAAGATTTCTAAAAATCCTTTCTTTGTATTGGTCTAAAATCCCAAATTCAGTATCTCAGAAAATTTTAATATTACTTAAGACCAATACAAAGAAAGGATTTTTAGAAATCTTGGCCAACTGAAAAGTATGAACATGAAAAGTATGAGCATGTACAGCACTCAATACTTAGTTGGGGCTCCTTTTGCCTGAATTACTGCAACAATGTGGCATGGCAGTCGATCAGTCTGTGGCACTGCTCAGGTGTTATGAGAGCCCAGGTTGCTCTGATAGTGGCCTTCAGCTCTTCTGCATTGTTGGGTCTGGCATATCGCATCTTCCTCTTCACAATACCCCATAGATTTTCTATGGGATTAAGGTCAGGCGAGTTTGCTGGCGAGTTAAGAACAGGGATACCATGGTCCTTAAACCAGGTACTGGTTGCTTTGGCACTGTGTGCAGGTGCCAAGTCCTGTTGGAAAATGAAATCTGCATCTCCATAAAGTTGGTCAGCAGCAGGAAGCATGAAGTGCTCTAAAACGTCCTGGTATACGGCTGCGTTGACCTTGGACCTCAGAAAACACAGTGGACCAACACCAGCAGATGATATGGCACCCCAAACCATCACTGACTGTGGAAACTTTACACTGGACCTCAAGCAACGTGGATTGTGTGCCTCTCCTCTCTTCCTCCAGACTCTGGGACCCTGATTTCCAAAGCAAATGCTAAATTAATTTTCATCAAAGAACATAACTTTGGACCACTTTTTAGCCCAGGCGAGACGCTTCTGACGCTGTCTGTTTGTTCAAGAGTGGCTTGACACAAGGAATGCGACAGCTGAAACCCATGTCTTGCATACGTCTGTGCGTAGTGGTTCTTGAAGCACTGACTCCAGCTGCAGTCCACTCTTTGTGAATCTCCCCCACATTTTTGAATGGGTTTTGTTTCACAATCCTCTCCAGGGTGCGGTTATCCCTATCGCTTGTACACTTTTTTTTCTACCACATCTTTTCCTTCCCTTTGCCTCTCTATTAATGTGCTTGGACACAGAGCTCTGTGAACAGCCATCCTCTTTTGTAATGACCTTTTGTGTCTTGCCCTCCTTGTGCAAGGTGTCAATGGTCGTCTTTTGGACAACTGTCAAGTCAGCAGTCTTCCCCATGATTGTGTAGCCTACAGAACTAGACTGAGAGACCATTTAAAGGCCTTTGCAGGTGTTTTGAGTTCATTAGCTGATTAGAGTGTGGCACCAGGTGTCTTCAATATTCAACCTTTTCACAATATTCTAATTTTCTGAGATACTGAATTTATAGGGCTTATATATTATGACTAAATAATTATTATGGTTATTATTATTGCTAATAATATATAACAATATATATAATATTTAACAAAATAAGAAATATTACTATTACAATAACATTTTCATTATTAAAAATAAAAAAATGAGTATTTAAGAATACATATAACAATATAATAATAACAACAACATATCTATGTCTTTAATATGTAATATGAGCCTCTTGTGCATCCACTGTGGGGAAAAAACTCCTGTACACTGGAGAAAAACATATGGATTGTCATACATTTATTTAGAGAAGTATTATTTTTCCTATTTTTACCCAAAATAGGATGGAGTGAGCACTGCTGGGCACTAAACTATGGAATGCCAAGTCTGCCTAAATTAAAAATAAATAAATACATAAATAAATAAATATACATAGAAAAGCATTTATTTCCTTATGTATATATTTATTTTTTCCACAATTATTTATTATTTTATTTATTTATTTATACATTTATTCATTTCTATTTTTATTTATTTCCACATTTATTCATTTATACATTTATTTATTTTTACATTTCTTTGTCCGTAGGGTAATGAAGAGGGTGTGGTTTACCTCAGACATAGCAATTGAGCTCAGAGTAGGCGAGGGCGAAGCGTTGAGGCCACAGTGACACCTTGTGGTGTGGCCGAAATACAGTATCGCCTACTGACGTTGATACTGTCCGAGATGAATGACTTGGATAGGTACATGGCCAAAATCTTATAACACGGGTTAAGTCATAGTCATAAGGTTGCCCCTGGACATCAGTTTATGGGGGTAGGCTAAAGACTACCACCGCTTAATAGAAAATAAGTTTATTTCTGTTGTTGTCAGTATTGTTTTTGGAAGTTACATTAAAATGCAGTTATTAGCTCAAAAATATGAGGGCACGGGACAGGTGCTGTTTGAAAGAGGATGATGCATCTGTGTATGTTTAATGCATGGCGTGTGTTTCACCAGCTCCGTTTCCATGGGCACATTTGATTTATCCAATTCTGGATATTTCCAGTTGATAACTTAGCCTAAGACATGTGATTGATAATAATAAGACCACACCAAGAAAAACCCATTATACTCAGTGATGCTGTGACTATCCACACATGAAGTGACGCAGTTCTACTGTAACTGACGCCTCGTTCTATTTTGGACCTTTGAAATATGCGTTGTATTTTAAGCGTTTGTCACATGTTGTGCATGTATAAATAGGAAATATGAATGTGAAGTGAATTTGTGGTCAAATACATGGATCAATATGCTTGCGCTGCTTCCTTTCCGTGTGTTCTGACCGGTAATGGAAAATAAGCGCTTCCATTTCAGAGTCCCTGTTATCAGATCTGTTGAAGATGTTGCTGTTCATGTTTGTTAGCCCAGGACATTTTACAAATCCACACCAGATGTTGATGTTAAAGAGCCTATCCATGTCACACAGTAAAGTTAGGGTGATATGACTTAACCCGTCGGTAAAGTCATACCAATCCAAGTCGGCCACACCACAAGGTGTCACTGTGGCCTCAACGTTTCGCCCTGAAAGTCCGGAATCCGGAAAGTATTCACAGCTCTTGACTTTTTCCACATTTTATGTTACAGCCTTATTCCAAAATGGATTAAATTCATTTTTGTTTCCTAAATTCTACAAACAATACCCTATAATGACAATGTGAAATAAGTTTGTTTGAAATCTTTGCAAATTTATTAAAAATAAAAAACAGGGGGGAAAAAAAAAATGTACATAAGTATTCACAGCCTTTGCCATGACACTCAAAATTGAACTCAGGTGCATCCTGTTTCCAACGATCATCCTTGAGATGTTTTGCAACTTGATTGGAGTCCACTTGTGGTAAATTCAGTTGATTGGACATGATTTGGAAAGGCACACACCTGTCTATATAAGGTTCCAAAGTTAACAGTGCATATCAGAGCACAAACCAAGCCATGAGGACCAAGGAACTGTCTGTAGACCTCCTAGTATTGTATCGAGGCACAGATCTGGAGAAGCGTATAGAAAAATTTCTGCAGCGTTGAAGGTCGCAATGAGCACAGTGGCTTCCATCATCCATAAACAGAAGTATTTTGGAACCACCACTCTTCCTAGATCCGGCCACCTGTCCAAACTGAGGGATATGGGGAGAAGGGCCTTAGCCAGGGAGGTGACCGAGAACCCGATAGTCACTCTGACAGAGCTCCAGTGTTTCTCTGTGGAGAGAGGAGAAACTTCCAGAAGAACAACCATCTCTGCGGCACTCTACTGTATGGTAGAGTGGCCAGACGGCACATGACAGCCTGTCTGGAGTTTGCCAAAAGGCACCTGAAGGACTGATCTGGTCTGATGAAACAAAGATTGAACTCTTTGGCCTGAATGCAAGCGTCATTTCTGGAGAAAACCAGGCATCGCTCATCACCTGGCCAATACCATCCCTACAGTGAAGCATGTTGGTGGAAGCATCATGCTGTGGAGAGCTGCAGGAACTGGGAGACTAGTCAGGATCAAGGGAAATATGAATGCAGTAATGTACAGAGACATCCTTGATGAAAACCTGCTCCAGAGTGCTCTGGACCTCAGACTGGGGTGAAGGTTCATCTTCCATCAGGACAATAACCCTAAGCACACAGCCAAGACAACAAAGGAGTGGCTATGGGACAACTCTGTGGAATGTCCTTGAGTGGTCCAGACTTGAACCCGATTAAATATCTCTGGAGAGATCTGAAAATGGCTGTGCACCGCACTTTCTGGATGCACTGTATATTAATAAATATCCTGGCTCTTCCAAGCTTTATAATGGCAGTGAACCATTATAAAGTGCCTTTATTACCCCTCCAACATGGCTCAGAGGGGGGTGGGGTAATAAAGGACTTCTGAAGCAAATTGATGTTTTTTTGTAAGACAAATAAGTAAAATATCTGGCATTCGCCAGACTGCCATCATCTTACAAAAAAAAGGGAACTGGCATGACGCATGGCCCTGGATGTAGCGTAAGCATTTTGAACTGTGAGAGGCACTACACTTTCTGCGTAAGTTCAATACGGAAGGCCTTCTGGTGGAAGCTAGATATTTTACTTTGTAAAGTTTTAACCCCCGGAGCCATGTCGAGTATGTTTATGATGGATGGATGCACTTTTTTGAGCTTCAAACTCCCCCATTCACTGCCATTATAAATCTTGGAAGAGCCGGGATATTAATTAATATAACTCTGATTGCGTCCTTGGGGTAATTTTCATTTTAAAGTGAACTAATCCTTTAAGTGAATAGCTGAAATCCACTGGTTTGGTGTTTGCACATGAGCTTACATTTAACAAACAGCTTCGTGTCTCTGCATTGAAACACCTTCGCTCATAATATTGCTCATATAAGCACACAATTGTTTTTGAACCAATTACTTGAGCCATTGACATGACAACACTAATTGGCTGATAACACCAATCCGCAATCATATGTGACCCGTCACGGAAACCAGTGACACAAGTCGGCAGCACAACTTTCGAGCAAAATGAGAAAGAAGCTTAAATGATGTTCGCTTTTTTGCAGAATCTGTTAGTTGAGATCACGAAGAAGCCTCTCCGTATTTGAGATAGCAGTATTGGTATATTTAAAAGCGTACATTTTGAGGTTGAAATCGGCTTGTTTTTCGGAGATTCTAGCACGCAGTAGGGGCGTGTCATTGTCTGTGTGTATTTCCATTGCCCCTGCCCTCCAAGGGAAGCGCGTGGCTACTTATTATGCTGCGCTCTGGCCGGCTCTAGCTGATATCAAAATTCATTGAAGATGGACGCTGCAAAGAGTATCACATGGCTATATCGATAGTAACATTTGATGAGGATAAAGACAGAGAAATGGGGGAAATCCATAACTTTGACTGTAAATGCTACACGAGGAGAAAAGAGAGAAACAGAGAGAAAACTCTCTGCCCGAAGACCCCGACAAAGAGAAAGTGTGCCCGAATGACTTATTTCATTGGAGGCAACGAGATCTGCAAGAAAACTTTTCTGTTTCTTATGGGGTGAATTTCCATAAACAAAGTTTGTCATTTTGTGTTCATTCTAGCTCATTCGTTAGCTAGCTCAGGACTGTCGTTTTAATTGTAATCATTAGCATTGTATCACTTGCCAAAAACCCCCATTACTATAATGGGCTTTTATATGGTAATGTTAGCATCTGCTAATAATTTGAATAATGCTTAAATTGCTAGAATTGACTGGTGTGAATGACTTAGCCCACGTAAACCTGCCTGTTAGCATTCTTGAATTGAATGTGATGCTAAGAATTGTAGCCAGTGGTACAACTATCCAAACTGTTTTAGACCTAAAAGAGTCTTTGTAGGCCTATGTTACCCTTAAATGTCAGAGAAAAGAACAGAATCAGAGATTTTTTTTTCTTATAGAAAATTGTACTTTGCATATTAAACTATAAAAACACATAATTATAGTTGATTTTAGTTCATCATAGTTGATCATAACTAGAGATTAAATGGCATGAAAATTTCATTTCATGATTATAGTGACCAAAATGATCACGGTTATCACAGAATCCTGTTCAAAAAGTCCTAATGCTACACAATGAAATCAATTCACCAAGTTTTATGTAGAAAACCAGCAAATAACAAATAAAATTAGCATCAATATGTACTTTTGTTTACATAAACATTAAAAATTATGGCCAGATTTTAAAGGAGTGTCTTGCTACAAGTTATCTACAATGCACAAGTTCAAATAGAGTTTTGCCAAAAAAGGTTTTATAAAAAGATAAAACTCACATATTTCATCCTCTAAATCATTTTTATAAAAGTCAAAAAAGATAAATACTGACATTTACAATGCACATTATCCTTTATTATTAATAGTATGCTGTCTGATTTTTCCCGTTGCATCTGTCGTTGCTATGCAACCATGCAGCTTTAAAGGGGGAGCTTTACAGGGGGTATGGCTTATCTAAATGAGATGTAAATGAGCCCTGTTGTCACTCCCAGAAGGTGAGAACAGGTGAGAACTGCACAATCTTTAGAGGCCGTTTTCTCCCTTTTGAGCTTTTTTGAGTCCAAATATTATCAGATTTCCATGTGTTACACATTGTTGGAAAGCTTGGAGATTACACTTTCAGAATCTGTGAATAACTCAAAATGCCCCAGAACCGACTTGTGTCCCTACTTTCCGTGATTGGTCACATACGCTCACCTAAAGGATTATTAGGAACACCTGTTCAATTTCTCATTAATGCAATTATCTAATCAACCAATCACATGGCAGTTGCTTCCAAACATTTAGGGGTGTGGTTCTGGTCAAGACTCCAAACTGAATGTCAGAATGGGAAAGAAAGGTGATTTAAGCAATTTTGAGCGTGGCATGGTTGTTGGTGCCAGACGGGCCGGTCTGAGTATTTCACAATCTGCTCAGTTACCGGGATTTTCACGCACAACTTTTTCTAAGGGTTTACAAAGAATGGTGTGAAAAGGGAAAAACATCCAGTATGCGGCAGTCCTGTGGACGAAAATGCCTTGTTGATGCTAGAGGTCAGAGTAGAATGGGCCGACTGATTCAAGCTGATAGGAGAGCAACTTTGACTGAAATAACCACTCGTTACAACCGAGGTATGCAGCAAAGCATTTGTGAAGCCACAACATGCACAACCTTGAGGCGGATGGGCTACAACAGCAGAAGACCCCACCGGGTACCACTCATCTCCACTACAAATAGGAAAAAGAGGCTACAATTTGCACAGGCTCACCAAAATTGGACAGTTGAAGACTGGAAAAATGTTGCCTGGTCTGATGAGTCTCGATTTCTGTTGAGACATTCAGATGGTAGAGTCAGAATTTGGTGTAAACAGAATGAGAACATGGATCCATCATACCTTGTTACCATTGTGCAGGCTGGTGGTGTAATGGTGTGGGGGATGTTTTCTTGGCACACTTTAGGCCCCTTAGTGCCAATTGGGCATCGTTTAAATGCCACGGCCTACCTGAGCATTGTTTCTGACCATGTCCATCCCTTTATGACCACCATGTACCCATTCTCTGATGGCTACTTCCAGCAGGATAATGCACCATGTCACAAAGCTTGAATCATTTCAATTTGGTTTCTTGAACATGACAATGAGTTCACTGTACTAAAATGGCCCCCACAGTCACCAGATCTCAACCCAATAGAGCATCTTTGGGATGTGGTAGAACGGGAGCTTCATGCCCTGGATGTGCATCCCACAAATCTCCATCAACTGCAAGATGCTATCCTATCAATATGGGCCAACATTTCTAAAGAATGCTTTCAGCACCTTGTTGAATCAATGCCACATAGAATTAAGGCAGTTCTGAAGGCGAAAGGGGGTCAAACACAGTATTAGTATGGTGTTCCTAATAATCCTTTAGGTGAGTGTATATGTCTATATGTCTATACATTGAACAACCCATAACAGCAAAAGACACTCATTGAACAAAATAAAATAATAAAATCCTGTTTAAAAGCCCTCCAAATAATCTGTCACTTAAACACAGGTCAGTTAGAGATTTGGATTTCTACGCTCTTTGAAATCTCCAAGATATAAAAACTTGGATCTTATATTCGAAAATACTGAGGTGTGGAGATAGGCGTACGCCAGATCTTTAAAAAGAAAATCCTGCAGAAGAATATTGCACAGGTCAGACACACAGACATCTCAGAATGCCAAACTTGCCTTCCTAGAAACAAATTATTCAATGGAGAAAATCAATATCTTTTTTTTTTTTTTTTTTTTTACAAAGCTCAAAACCACAATAAATTGACAGTGCACGCACAAACACAAACACCCTTTCAATAAGTGAGGCCCAGTTCTCCCAGGTCACGTTCATCTGTGCATGTCATTTCATCCAATTTAATTCTTTTGTTTTGACAACAAATTCACAGTCCAAATGACATCAGTACAGTTCCTTGCTTTTTTTAACACAACCTTGAGCCAAGGATCACACTATGAACTCCTGTTGCCATAGAAATTCACAGACTAAGTAAAGGTGAGGCTTCATTGTTACTAAAATGTGTCAGTATGTGTGCGGTAAACACTGTCAGAAATTCAGCATAATGTCTGGCCCATATTGCAGTTTATTCTGGCAGAGAACCACCCACTTAGACAAGAAGAGACTGTGTGACTGGCATGTTAATTGACCAATTCTTTACACAACATTTATAAGCAACCCAGACTCATTTGTAAAACATGGTTGTGGTGACATTTTCTGCAAATTTATATTACATTGTGTCTTGGACATTTTGCGACACATTCAAAGTGAAACATCTGATGAGTGGCGCTAAAAGCATGTTCAGTTTTAGCCGAAACAGATGAGCGTGAATCTGGTAATGCATTATTATGTTGGTTGTTGTATGTATCGCAGCACTTTGAAAATTAAATGTCCAGTGAATGGCCCTAAAAGGTTAATGTTCTATATACACTCACCTAAAGGATTATTAGGAACACCATACTAATACTATGTTTGACCCCCTTTCGCCTTCAGAACAGCCTTAATTCTACATGGCATTGATTCAACAAGGTGCTGAAAGCATTCTTTAGAAATGTTGGCCCATATTGATTGGATAGCATTTTGCAGTTGATGAAGATTTGTGGGATGCACATCCAGGGCACGAAGCTCTATTGGGTTGAAATCTGGTGACTGTGGGGGCCATTTTAGTACAGTGAACTCATTGTCATGTTCAAGAAACAAATTTGAAATGATTCGAGCTTTGTGACATGGTGCATTATCCTGCTGGAAGTAGCCATCAGAGAATGGGTACATGGTGGTCATAAAGGGATGGACATGGTCAGAAACAATGCTCAGGTAGGCCGTGGCATTTAAACGATGCCCAACTGGCACTAAGGGGCCTAAAGTGTGCCAAGAAAACATCCCCCACACCATTACACCACCAGCAGCAGCCTGCACAGTGGTAACAAGGCATGATGGATCCATGTTCTCATTCTGTTTACGCTAAATTCTGACTCTACCATCTGAATGTCTCAACAGAAATCGACACTCATCAGACCAGGCAAAATTTTTCCAGTCTTCAACTGTCCAATTTTGGTGAGCTCATGCAAATTGTAGCCTCTTTTTCCTATTTGTAGTGGAGATGAGTGATACCCGGTGGGGTCTTCTGCTGTTGTAGCCCATCCGCCTCAAGGTTGTGCGTGTTGTGGCTTCACAAATGCTTTGCTGCATACCTCGGTCGTAACGAGTGGTTATTTCAGTCAAAGTTGCTCTTCTGTCAGCTTGAATCAGTCGGCCCATTCTCCTCTGACCTCTAGCATCAACAAGGCATTTTCGCCCACAGGACTGCCGCATACTGGATGTTTTTCCCTTTTCACACCATTCTTTGTAAACCTTAGAAATGGTTGTGCGTGAAAATCCCGGTAACTGAGCAGATTGTGAAATACTCAGACCGGCCCGTCTGGCACCAACAACCATGCCACGCTCAAACTTGCTTAAATCACCTTTCTTTCCCATTCTGACATTCAGTTTGGAGATCAGGAGATTGTCTTGACCAGGACCACACCCCTAAATGCATTGAAGCAACTGCCATGTGATTGGTTGATTAGATAATTGCATTAATGAGAAATTGAACAGGTGTTCCTAACAATCCTTTAGGTGAGTGTATAATGTTCTATAATGTTTTATAGGAGTTTGAAAATGACATACCACCTACTCTAAACCCAAAACATACCCACTAAAAATACATTTGCTGAAGCAACCATGACATTTTAGCTCACTTCTACAAGTCTTTAAGCTGTTTTATCATGACTTTATCAAAATTGCTGTATCAGGTATCTACTGAGCAAGACTGCTATGTCAGAAAAGCCACACATATGGAGCTGGTTATGTAATTCAAATGTCAAAATGTATTAGTTTACAAATGACGGATTATGGTAAAAGTGTTTTGACATCATAACATAGTACTACTCTGCAAGGAGCTGTGCAAAAATAAGTCAATAATCTGCCCCATAATTTTGTCATAATTTTGTGTGAAAACGAATGAAAGTTGTTGCTTTACTGCCTTTAGGGCCAGATTTACTAAACAGGGCAAATTAGCGTACAGCGTACAGCGATTTACTCACCCTCAAGTCATCCTAGGTGTATATGACATTCTTCTTTCAGAAGAATACAATTAGAGTTACTTATTTAAAACTTTACAAACTGTAATCTCTAACTTCTGCTAACTGTTGTACGCGCGTTCACGAGAGACTGGTATTCCAACGTTTGCCATGTTGTCCAATTCTGCCAGAATTCTAGAGTCTTATACTAAACAGATTGGCCTGTCAGATCCCTGGAGGTCAAGTTTTCCAACTAGTAAATTGTTCTCTTTCTTTTCACATGTTCATGGTTCATACTCGCAGATCTTTTTTTTTTTTCTTTTGGATGAATGATGCACTCTGACAATTCATGCGACTATCATAAAATCATCTCCGAGCATGACCCCACCTCTTTGAATTTAAGGTTTCCACAAGCCAGAACTTATTCTAAACAATGGGTTTTTAGTTCACATTTACTTTTTGAAAACAACTTTAAAGCTTTCCTCACATCTCATATAAATCTATATTTTGAAATAAATTACAGTATTTATATTAGCAGCAACACATCGTGGGTGGCATTCAAAGCCTACATGTCTGTCAGTTGAGGAGATCTGAGAACTCCAGGATGGCAAAAATATCTGACCAACCTTCTAAACTGGACCTCCAATATTCTCTGACCCATTCTCCCACAATAAAAAAAAAAGAAAAAAAGAATGGCCCAACCCCCTTTGATCAACTAATATTCCTTTGCATTAACTATGACTCCACAAACGATTTGGGCAGGCCTGTGTCTATCACAGACGCGCAAGAGGCAATTAATTCACTTCAGAATGGCAAATCTCCTGGCCCTGATGGGTTTACAATTGAATTTTATAAGACTTTCTTCTCTGTTCTAGCTCCAATTTTACAAAAAGTATATAATGAGGCCTTTCTTTCAGGCTGGCTCCTAACAACCATGTCTGTGACATCCATTTCATTGTTGCTAAAGAAAGATAAAGAGCCACTGCTTTGTAGTAGTTACAGGCCAATTTCATTGTTAAATGTGGACTTTAAAAGGTTCTTGCCCTTCACCTTCAGCAAGCGTTGCCTGCTGTTATTTCCCCTGACCAAACAGGTTTGATGATAATAATCATCATTTGATATAATAATCAAATATTTTTATAATACCAGAGAATTTTTTAATAACATCCTCTCTCCATGCTCTGACACTGCCGAAGTTGTACTGGGAGAAGGCATTCGACAGGGTTGAGTGGGAGTATTTGTTTTTCATTCTAAATAAATTTGGTTTCAGCTCCAATTTTATATCATGGATTCGATTATTATACTCCTCCCATGTAGCATCAGTGCACACCAATGCAACACACTCAAGTATTTCCTCTTCACCGAGGCACATGCCAGGGTTGCCCTCTTTCACCTCTATTATTTGCCTTTTGCTATACAATGTCATCAATAAGTGAAAGTAATGTGTTACTATGTAATCCAGGTCAAATGTTCAATGAAAAAGTCATCCCTTACATCCCAAAAACACAATATAACTTGATAGCACAAGCATGACAGTCCAACTAAAAGAATACAATTATGACAAGATTAGAGGGTTATATCGATCACTAAAAGAGGAACCAAAGGAAACAAACATATATTAGGAGTTTATTATCTTACTTTTCAGACACATTGCGAGCTGACGCTTGAAACAGATGGTTTAAAGGATGTGGAAATGAATAGGTCTTTATCATAGCTGAAGAAAACATCTCGGTTATGTATGGTAACCCTTGTTCCCTGAAGGAGGGAACAGAGACGTACGTCGGACGTCACCGACGAATTGGGATCACTTCAGCGAGCCCCTATCAGCTTCGAGATATAGAGAACAGGCCAATGAGAATTGGCGTGCGAGATTTGCATCTCGCGCTCCGCCCCGCGTCGCGGGTATAAAGCGGAAGTGAAATGCAGCGCACGTTTGTTTTTCACTGAGGAGCCGAACCAGTGACTCGGCCTGCAGTGATGGTACAGCAACTGTGCCGGCGGAACGTACGTCGCCGTTCCCTCCTTCAGGGAACGAGGGTTACCATACGTAACTGAGACGTTCCCTTTCAGTCGATCACGTTCGTCGTACGTCGGATGCCACAGACGAATTGGGATCCCTTTGTAACACGCCACAGTTACTACCACTTCCAGCGGGGAAATTCACGCAGGGAGTGTCACAGCTGCTGTTCCGCAAGACCCACTCAGCAGACTATTGGATAACGCTGGGAAAGCGTGCTCTTAACCCGAGCGGGCAGGGCACGTCTTGGGTTTCATACACCAAGACGATGGCATCCACTATCCAGTGGGCCATCCTCTGCTTGGAGACAGCCTTTCCCTTCTGCTGGCCTCCGTAACAGACGAAGAGCTGCTGTCCTGAAGCTTTGCGTTCTGTTCACGTAAGTCTGTAAGGCACGGACGGGACAGAGAAAAGCTAGGGCTGGGTCTGCCTCCTCCAATGGTAGTGCTTGCAGGTTCACCACCTGGTCCCGGAAGGGAGTGGTGGGAACTTTGGGCACATATCCGGGTTCCAGGAACGATTCGTCGACCGAAAATGCCTGCAGGTCCCCTACCCTCTTAATGGAGGCCAATGCAGTCAGGAGTACTGTCTTCAGAGACAGAATTTTTAACTCAGCTGACTGCAAAGGCTCGAAGGGAGGTCTCTGCAGTGCGGTTAGCACCAGAGACAGGTCCCAAGAGGGTATAGAGGGAGGACGAGGCAGATTCAGTCTCCTCGCCCCCCTCAGGAACCGGATGATCAGATCGTGCTTCCCTAAGGACTTTCCACCTACGAGGTCATGATTGGCGGCGATAGCGGCCACATAAACTTTGAGGGTGGAGGGAGACAGCCTTCGCTCCAACCCGTCTTGTAGGAAGGAAAGCACAGAACTTCTCGGCGAGAAGAGCACCATTCGACAAACAGGTTCCACTTCAACACATAGAGGTGCCTCATAGAGGGCGCTCTAGCGGAAGTGATGGTGTCTACCACAGCTTGTGGTAGACCGCCTAGAACCTCCGCATCCCGTCCAGGGACCAGACATGGAGTTTTCAGGGGTCCGGACGCGGGTGCCAGAGGGTGCCCCATCTCTGAGTTAGGAGGTCCTTTAACAGGTCTACCTGTGCGGCCCCAAAGTGACTCCAGATCAGTTAGACCACCTGGGGATGGAGTCTCCACTCTCCTGGGAGCACTGGCTGTCGTGAGAGCTCGTCAGCTGCACGATTGAGCAGGCCTGGAATATGAATGGCATGAAGCGACCTCAGATGCTTCTGACTCCATAGGAGGAGATGGCGGGCGAGTTGTGACATGCAACGGGAGTGTAGACCACCCTGTTTGTTGATGTACGGGCGTCAGGGCCAGCCCGAAGGGTAGGATCTTGTACTGATATGTTCGTCCGTCGAATGCAAAGCATAGGAACGGTCTGTGTCGAGGGAGAATCGAGACATGAAAGTACGCGTCCTTCAGGTTGATTGCTGCAAACCAATCTTGGGGACAGACGCACCTGAAGATGTGTTTCTGTGTTAACATCCTGAACGGCAGCCTGTGAAGGGACCGGTTCAGAAGTCGCAGATCCAAGATCGGCCGTGACCCGCCACTTTTCTTGGGCACAATGAAGTCCGGTCTTCATTTCGGCTGGAGGGACCGGCTCTATTGCATCCTTCGCCAGTAGGACTGTGATCTCTGCCTGAAGTACAGGGGCATTCTCCTTCGACACGGAGGTGAAGTGAATGCCCCTGAGCTTGGGGGGATGCCAGGCGAACTGAATCGCGTAGCCAAGTCTGATGGTATGGATGAGCCAGCAAGACGGGCTGGGAAGTGCTAGCCAGGCTCCCAGAAACCGTGCCAGCGGGACCAATGGCACCACAGACGTGCCCGCAGCGGGGCAGCACAGCGGCATGCAGGGACCTGACATGGATGGCATGGTAGCGGCCCGAAGTGGGGTCTGAGTGTGCTGTGCAACACTTACCTGCTTCCACTGAGGGGGCGCGCGTGTGTGGGGAGCCACTTGTGTGCGTCCCAAACACAGCCGGCACCCCCTGCTGGCGATAGGAGAGGCGCCTGAGGGTGACAAGGCATGGGAGCGTCGAACACCGCCAAGCGCGCTCTCTTGGCACCCAGAGATTTTGGAAACTGCTCTTTTATTGATAATTTGGGTTCCGCTGGCAGGGGAGGGAGAGGTGTTGCGGCCATCTCCCGAAGAGCAGTCTCCTCCATCTCTGGGTGGCCCGTCTCAGGGTCTCTTACGACGGTGCTTGCCACCTGGCTTGGCAGCGGCCTGAGCGGGCTGGACGTCCTTCCCACGGCCGGCTCCACGCCGACGCCCGGGTGGAGGCTGCTGCTGGGCTGGGGCGGGAGCGGGGGCAGCGGCAGCGGCAGGCAGACATCCTCGGCAACGAGCAGGCGGAGGTGCTGCAGCCGGCGGCGAGGTGGAGGTAGCAGCTGGCCGCCAGGGCAGGATGTGTTTTATGGCCTCCGTCTGCTTTTGGGTGGCCGAGAACTGGGCAAGGCAAAGCAAAGCTCTCGACCATGTAGCCGAACAACCCGGCCGGGTAGATGGGGGATTGAGTCGTGGGGATTGCAAACCTGGCTTCAGTCGAGGGGATTGCAAATGGATTTGACAGAGGGGTTAGAGACGGGCCCTGCCTTATCTCTCTCTGCCCTAACCTGTCAGATCCAGTGCCTCTATCCAGGGTTTGGAAGCCCGCGCTGCGGTTTCTTTCGCCCTAGTTGAGGCACCGGTACAGCAATGTTGTTAGTATCACAGCAGGAGATGTTGAAGATTCCACTTCACTCTCCTGCTAGTGAGGAGCTGATGGAGGTGCTGAGTCAGGCTGTGGCCAAGTTGAGCTTAGATTGGCCAGCAGAAAGACGGGAGCGTTCTCAAATAAAGAGTAAACTAGATGAATGCTTCCTGCCCGCTCTAAATACTCAGCCTCCCTGTCGGGGCTTAACGTTTTTTTCCCGACCTCCACACTGAGGTGTCGAGACCGGTATAGTCCAGAATTTTCAGTCCACAAACATCGACATTCAGCAGTATTGTAGGGCTGAAAAAGCATGGATATGGGCCGATGTTGAGGGTGGAGGAGATGCTTGATCCTTAAATCCTTAATGCTCGATCCTTAAATCAGCATCGTCCCTTAAAGCTCTGACATTGCCCACCAAGCCACTTAGAGCTACATCTGCTTTGGTGGGTAAAGTGTACTCGGCTGAGGGTCAGGCTGCGGCATGATACAATGTCTATTTTGTAGGCATATCAAGCTGACCTGCTAAAAGACCTGGGGGAAAGTGAGGAAGTGGGAGCTGAAGTTATTCAAGAGCTCTTCAGCTGATTTAGCTCTCCATGCCACTAAGGAGACTGCTAGATCAGTGGGATGTTCTATGGCAGCCCTACTGGCCACGGAGAGGAATTTATGGCTGAATCTCACAGAGATAAAGGATAAAGATAAGAGCTTTCTGCTGGACGCCCCACTTTCTCTTGATGGCCTATTCGGTGACGCTGTCAGCACTGTCACCAAATGGTTTCAGGAGGCAAAGAAGCAGGCAGCGGCGCTCCAGTAGTTCCTCCCTCGAAAACCCCAGGTCTCAGCTGCTGCTGAGCGGGGCCCACAGAAGGGGTGGGGGGCCGGGCGGGGCGCCGCTCTCAGGTGCCAGAGGGGTCAGGATTTTGACGGTAGTCCCCTTCGAAGGCGGTGGTGTTTACCTCATTATACGGTGCCCGTCTCACTTCGGTGCCCTCAGAGGGTCGTTCCACCAACCTCGCCGGAATGGCTTGCACCCTCTGAGGAGGTCTGTAGAGTGGTCAAGCCAGTTGTTCCCTGCCAGTTTGCCGTTTAAGGGCGCTGCACTTGCTGTTCGAAGCATGCCAGAGGTCAGTCTCAAGAGACTGATACCCCTAGTAGATTTTTTTGGCAGAGTGGGAGAATCTCCCAAATACATCTTGTTGGGTCCTGCAGATAGTAGAAAAGGGGTATGCTATCAAGTTTTAGATCTGCACCATCTCAATTGTGCGGTAGCAAAGCTCCAGTTCAAGATGCTTACACTCAAACAGATCATGTCACAAATCAGGTCTGAGGACTGGTTTATCACGATAGATCTAAAAGATGCATACTTCCATGTATCCATCCTTCTACAGCACAGAAAGTTCCTTCCTTTCGGGGGAGAATCGTACCAATACTGGGTCCTTCCATTCGGTCTAGCATTGTCACCTTGGTTTCTGTCTCAAGGGCCTGTGTTGGGAGCTCTTTGTCGTTGCATCACGCTAACTCACAGGTTGGGGAGGCAATCATGAGTGGTCACTCGGTTCAAGGTCGGTGGCAAGACCATCATCTGTCCTGGCACATAAATTGCTTGGAGATGATGTCAGCGTTTTAGGCTCTGAAGTACTTCCTTCCGGACCTCAGGGCCATCATGTGCTAGATTGAACAGACAACACATCAGTGGTCTCGTACTTAAATCATCAGGGGGGTCTGAGCTATACAAGCTGGCTTGCCAGGTCCTTCTGTGGGCCCATTTGAAACTGTTATCTATCAGGGCAGTTTATATCCCAGGGTATATGAATGTAGAAGCAGACATCCTTTTGAGGCATGTGAAAGAATCAATCCAGAGCTGTGGAAACTGTGGGCTTGGCCTCTGAGGAGACCCAGATCATAAGTTCTGGTCTCTCAACTGAGGTTGTGGAGACCATTCAAGATTCAAGATTCAAGTTTATTTGTCATTACACATGTACAAGTACAGTATAACGAAATGAAGTTTGGAGCAAGCCTCCGGGCCGCAACCTTTTCAGGCGCCGCCACACTCTCTCCAGAAATACAAGAATGCAGTTTAGCAAGCATTACGTAGCAAACACAACAAAACATAACATAACACAGTACACGTGGTCACGTGATGGGATTTTTTGTATGGAGTGGGAGAGGAGATAGATAAGGACAGGCAGACGGATGGAGGGCGGCTGGGATCGGGATCGGGTGTGTATGGTGCGAGTGAGTCTGAGATTGTGTTGTGTGAGAATGTTAGCCATAACTTCAGATGTTTTCGAGTTCAGTTCTATGGTTTGTCCTTGAAGGGAGATAAGGCAGTGCACAGGGAAAGATAGCAGACCAAGCTGTCAGGCTGACCTCCCAACTGAGAGATAGGAACAAGTGAGGTTCGGGTGGGGTAGTTGATTAGGTCAGGCAAATACAATTTTTTAATCCATTTGATGATCTTCGGTAATTTGTTCGGATCATAATCAATCAATCAGTTCTGGTCCTCAGCACTCGCATCCGATCCGTGCAGTTTCCCTAGACATTACGTCCAGCCTCATGGCCAGACCGGTTACAGTCCGTAAAAGTTCACCGATCTGACCCCCAATGGAGCCCACTCTTCCCTGCGTATCCGCAGTCCGGACTGCGTTGTTACGGTTCAGTTCCTCAATCTGTATCACTCTCTGATCTAATTCCTTCAAACGGTCACACACAACCCCGAAGCATTCCTTAATTTCCACAGACAGCGGCTGGGTGAATTTGCTTGCAGCTGTCTTACCAATCTTCCGATAGGTCAGGGCAATCCCAAAGCCAAAGAATAGGAACCCCGCCATCAATAATCCAATCATGTATAAATCTTCTGCATCCTCCACGGACAGAGCCTCCAGGCACAGGACTTGCCAGTTGTTCCATGCGTCCATCACGTACCCTGCAGCAAAGGTCCCGTCCGGGCAGGTGGGTTCTCCCGGGGCACCCTTCCTTTGTGAGAAAATCCTATCGATCGCACTGATTGACCAGTTAATCAATTCCATTTCAGTATTTTCAGGAGTCCAGCAAGCAGCGGGTCAGAGAGAAAAAGAAAAGACAAAATACCAAAGCGCCAGAGCACAGCGGGAGCAGAGAGAAAACACGTCTGCACTGTATGAGACAGAACAAGGAAGAGTGGTCTCTTGTCTAGAGCTCCCTCCACAAGGAAACTTTATGCCTTTAAGTGCAAACTTTTCACTTCATGGTGTGGAAATCACCAGTGGGACCCAGTTAACTGGCCGGTAGGTGCAGTGCTGGACTTCCTGCAGGAGATTCTCTGTAGGGTTAGCCCCCTCCACAATAAAGGTGCATGTGGCACTCCTTTGGGTGGTGTATCTTTGGGGTGACACCCTCTTATTACCCGTTTCCTTCGTGGCACTTTGAGGTTAAGACCTGCAGTTCGTACTAGGGTGCCAGACATTGTATTTCAGGGCCTTTCAGAGGCTCTGTTCGAGCCTATTGAAGAAGTTCCTGAGAAATTCCTCACACTGAAAACACACTTTTTGCTTGCTATGTCTCTCAAGAGAATAGGAGACATTCAAGCTTTTTCAGTGACATTCTTGTGCTTGAAATTTGTACCCAGTATGGTTAAGGCCTTCCTTCATCAAAGGCCGGGATATATTCCTAAGGTTCCTACTAATGCTGTAAGACCAGTTATTCTGCAAGCCTTTTGTCCTCCTCCCTTTCGGATGTCAGACCAGGAAAAGCTTAATCTGCTCTGCCCTGTGAGGGCTTTAGATGCAACAGAGCTGCCCTGTGGAGGAAAACTGAACAGCTGTTTGTATGTTTCAGGTCACCTGGAAAGGGGTGCCCGGCCTCTAAGCAGAGAATGAGCAAGTGGATGGTCGAGGTCATTTTGCTTGCTTATGAGGTGGCCGGTCAGCCTTCACCTTTGGCTGCACGTGCAAACTCTACTAGGAGTATGGCTGCCTCTAAGGCTTTATTGTCAAGAGTTTCTCTTCAAGAAGCGTGTGATGTGGTAGGGTGAGGTTCTATGAACTTTGTGAGGTTTTATGAACTTGACCTCTGCTCTACACCGGGGGCACGGGTGCTCGATTCAGTGTGCGCTATGTTCACACTGATGGGCATATGGCTCCTATGGAGACGTAGGTACAGCGTTCCCACAGCGGTGACCCAGCACGAGTTCCCTTAAAAGGGAACATCTTGGTTATGAATAGGGAACGAGATGCTGCGTTGCCCTGCCATACTCCCTGGGTGCGTTACATTCGACAGGGTCCCTGCGCAGTGTTCACTGCTCCCTACTCCCTGAGCACGGTATATCAGCTGAAGTGGACTTCACTGACAATAATCGCTAATTTGGAACGCCCTGCAATGTCATTAAAGAAAGGCAAAGACGGGGTCACGCAGATTATGATATAACATAAATTAATATTGTAATTTACTTTACTTTCAAATTTAAAACCATATAATAAGCATATACATTTACAAAACACACAGTATGTATCTAAAAAAATATAATTGTCCATTAGTTTTATTAGACATATACCTGTATTGAACAGATTTGAGGCTGCACCTCTCATTCAATATGAAAATACATTTTGATTTGTTTAACTATATATAAATGTATTCTTAATCTATGGTCTTTGTAGCAGTCTCATCTCGTGTGCTTTCTTTCCCAAGTGCAGCTGCATAGTAAACATTCCTGAGGTAAAGTAAAATATTTGTAAAAAGTGACAGCCCTCAGCTGCTTCTCAACACTTTTAATTTGTTTACATATTCATAAAATATAATATGCGAATGTAACAGTTCTTTCACCTGCGAGTCACACCGGTCTCGAGTCCTCTCATGAGGGAGCTCAGAGGCTTATAAGGACAAGCGACACCAGTGAAGGACGAGAGAGGACCAGGCCTGGACTTTGTTACGTTTTGTTTGTTTTATTATGTGTGTGTGGCAGTCGTCCGTGAGGGGCTGCCCACGTTACTTTCGTTTTGTTTATTTATTTATTAAAGTGTTTGAAATGTTTGCCGGTTCCGCCTCCTTCTTCCCTGAACATACAAACTATGTTACATTGGTGCCGAAACCCAGGAGGAAGGAGGGACATGCTGTCGAAGAGCCCTCGCTGCTGAGGGGGATCACGGTGCTGAGGAGTTCGGGCAGCGTAGATGAAAGAAGACTGCACGTGGCTGCCCGAGGCGATGCTGCTGGAGCGAGTGAAGACCGGTGGGACGGAGAGATTGCTGCCATGCCCCTGGGTCGAGGTGGGGTGGCTGCTGTCAGAGAGGGAGCGGAGGAGTCGCCGACGCTTGCTGTGAGCCGGAGCCTGCTGCTGTCCGCCGTTCAGAGGAGGAGCAGGGAGCGCGGGAGGAGCTGCCGGCTGCCCTCAACCGGAGGAGCCACCGGCAGCCGCCAGGGGGCAGAGGGTCGAGCCGTCCACAGAGTGTCCAGTACCATCACATGGTACCACGAAGAAGAGCCTCTCAGCTGGCTGAGGACCAAGCGGCAATGTGTCCAGGAACCGGACCAGAATTTTATTTTTTTTATTTTTTTCCTCTCTCCACTCTCTCGTCCTGTCGCTCTCTGTGTCTCCAGACACAAAGATTGGGAGGGGGTTGCTAGGCGCCGTCTTGGGTGTACCCCCCGGCCTGCAAAGGGCGATGGAGGTATGTGGCAAGGTAGACGAGCGAGAGACATGGGAGAAGCGAGCAAGACCGGTGCGTGATTGAGAAAGAGCGATAGATGAATGCACATGTAAACAATTTTAATAGCACAAGTTGCTATTTTTTATTTGATTATAATAAATCTGCCTTGGTCAAGATTGTCTGGGTCAATGTATAAAAACAAACAAACAAACAAACAGTATGCTCTACTGGTTATAGTGGTAATGTTTTTCTTAAAATACAAGGGATTATAGATTCTACTCCGTGCTAATGTAACTTTTATTTTTTTATTCCATACCATAAACAATATGGATTAATGTGATTATTAAACTTCAAAAGTGTTTGTTTTATTTGTGCCTGTCTTAAAAAAAAAAAAAAAAAAAGGTCCTTAAATTTGAAAAAATATATATATATTTTTTTGTGATTGTCTGAGAACTGTGTGCTGTTTTTTAAAGTGGTGGGTTGGCTAGAAAAAAAAAAAAAAAAAAAAAAAAAAAAGAGCGACATAGAGTTTTATTTAGACAGCCTGTTCTATTTCAAGCCACAAATGAAAAAGCCTGTCTGCTTCCGAAATCAAAATAGGGGCTCATTTGCCATTTTAGCTGCTCGTTCTTTCATTGTAAAACCATTCACGCACACTGTTCACAAACACCCAGCCCTTCACTGTTCATTCATGTTTTCTCACCTTCCCTCATATCTCTCGCTCCCTTTCCTCTCTTTCTCTGATCTTTCATTTCTTACTTTTTGATATTCTTCTCTACACTTGGATTGTCAGTTCAGATGCTGAGGTACAGAATGTGTAATGCTGGATCTCACCTAGGGGAAAGAAAGAGAGAAGGTGAGAAAGAGTGCAACAAAAGCACCTGAGGATTGTGCTGACACATGCAGCACATTAAAATGGCCTCAAGAGAAATCCTCTTACTTCCACATAGTGTGATTTACGGGGGTTTGGGTGGTCTGGCCCCCTTATTAAAACTTGAACACATCTGAAGGTAGTAAAAACTCAGTTTTGTGGGTCATAAAAAGTATATGTAGTAGGATGCTCTAAATACTAGCATTTCACAGTTTGGGGTCACTGCGATTTTTTTAATGTTTTTGAAAGAAGATTATTATACTTGATTACATTATTTGATCAAAAATACTGTAAAACAGTAATACTGTGAAATATTATCACATTTTAAAATAACTGAAATTTCAGCAGCAATTGCTTAAGTCTTTAGTGCCACAAGATCTATCAGAAATAATTGTAATATGCTTATTTTGTGCTTAACAAACATTTCTTATTGTTATCAATGTTACAAACAGCTGTGCTGCCTAAAATTTTTGTACCAACCATAATAGAGTTTTTTATTCTTTGATTGTTAAAAGCAGCATTTATTTGAAATGGAAATCTTGTGTACCAATGTGAAAGTCTATACTATAACTTTTGATACATTTTGCATTCTTGCTGAACAAACTTTTGAATACTAGTGTAAGTTACTCATTATTAACGTCTTGTTTACCGAACATTTTTGTGCGTGGGATTACTGCGGCGTTTGATACGAGTAAGGAATTGCTGTCTTTGCAAGCCATGCACGGCACTACCAAAGGTGAGGATTTGTTTAAACAAGTTGCTTTGGCGATGAACCAATTTGATTCTACCATTTGAAAAGGTACATGGCCTTGCTACGGATGGAGCTCCAGCCATGCTTGGCCCGCAAAAAAGATTAACTGCATTGGTCAAAAAAGAAATGAGTCGTCTCTGTCTCAATCCAAATGATTTAGTTGTATGCCACTGTATCATACATCAATAGAGTCTGTAAGCCCATTCCCTGAAACTCCACAGTGTAATGACAATGGTCATTTCCACCATAAATTTCATCAAAAGCGAGGGCTAAACAACCGCCGTAAAGAGTTACTGAGTGATCTTGAGTCTGAGTATGGAGAAGTGCGATGGCTGAGTCACGCAGATATGCTCACACAGTTTTATAAACTGAGGGAAGAAGTTAAAAAATTCATGGAGATTAAGGGAAAACCTGTTGTGGAACTCAGTGATGGCAAGTGGCTGTGTGATTTAGCCTTTATGGTGGACATAACCAAGTACCTGTCAGAGCTGAATGTCAAGCTCCAAGGTCCGAACCAGCTCCTCAGCTCTCTGCTTTCAAATGTGAAATCATTCAAAGGAAAATTAAAAATTAACACTGTACATTTTCCTACTCTGCAAGAACAAAAGCCTGCTATGACAGCTGAAAACTGCTTCAGGCATTTGGTGAAAGGTTTCAGGATGTGAAAAGTAGACATAAGGAACTGAAGATATTTGCTACGCCATTTAATGTGGAGCCATCTGATGTACCTGACAACCTACAACACAAAATAATTGAGCTGCAAAGCTCAAAGCTAAGTACAATAACCTCCCTCTGCTCAAGTTCTATAAACTGTATGTACGTTCTGAGGACTTTCCCATTCTGAGAAAATGTAAATGGCCCTTGATAGGAAAAAGGTTCCCTACCCCTGATATAAAACGTATACACCAATGAGCCAAAATATTACGACCACCTGCCTAATATGCTGTTGGTCCTCTGCATGCTACAAAACAGCCCCGGTACACTATAAGGCATGGACTCTACAAGACCCCTAAAGGTGTCCTGTGGTATCTGGAACCAAGACATTAGCATCAAATCCAAAAGAGGTGTAGACGCCATAGATCGAACTACTTGGTCTAACATATCCCACAGATGCTCAAATAAATTGAAATCAGGGAATATGGCAACACCAACTCTTCTTCGTGTTCCTCAAACCAGTCCTGTTCAATGTGTGCAGTGTGGCAGGGTAAAACGTAAAATGCGTTTGTTTGAAATCTTTGCAAATGTATTAAAAATAAAAAATATACATACTCATTTCTTCCAGTATTCTTTTTTGCACTTATTTTTCATTGGCCATAAGCAAGAGAAGGGAAACGATGGGAAGGGAATAGCAGTTGTTTTTTTTTTTTTAACATGAAGAAAAGTTGATGAGTGTTATCTCCATTACAGAATGAAAAATCAGAATATCACACATTTGGTTCAAACACACTTAACAGCCAGAAACTAGAGGCATCAAATTGACAGACAGACAGGCGGAGTGAAGAGAGGAAAAAATAGGTGCAGTTAGGGCTTGAAAGTCATCTTTTAAAAAGTGTCTGGAGGACAGAAAATTGGGTGATGGAAGGATACACGGAGCAACTGATGTTCACAGGAGAATTCCGATTTTCCAAGCAAATCGAAATAACCATTTTAAGAAGGCCGATTTTCAAAGACTTAGATACTTTGTGGATGAGAGTTTGTGTCTGTATAATCCAATAGGTTCTAGTTATCACACCTCTGCAGGACTGGGAAAGTGCCTCAAATCCAGGTTAAAAGATTTGTCTGATTTACCCTAAAGCTTTAGTCATGATGCTCCATAATGATCCGTTTTTGCTTTGGCATTATACAGTGGAGTGTCTCATTCTCCAAAATTCTGTCCACAGCATTGAGCTACAACTTTCATAGAATTCATCTGAGTGTAATACATTTGAAAGGAATCCCATATAGTATTTACAGTAAAACAAGCTTCCATTGATTGAGAGTCTATCCAGGGATAAAAATCCAGGCTGTGGCATTTAAACAGAACCGCACATATTATATATAAGATCTGATCAGAACCTTAGTAAACCCTTGTTTCCTATTTAATTACATTAGCTTTGGCCTTTTGACGTGCTGCTTATGACTCACGTCTCTCAGACAGAAAGTTTATTCTGATAGACTAAGAGCAGAGGGGACCTGGGCTTTTAAATGTCATAAAAATATATACTTTGGATGCTGCTTGACTACTACATTATAATCTTTTCTTTTTTCACACAGACAGCTAGCCAGGTTATCTAACACCACAATTTTTAGCTGATTGAAATGATGACTAATAGGTAAAGAATTTTAAGTACTGTATTGTAGCAGGCGCAGACTCCAGATAATACATAATACTTACTAGGGATGTGCAAGAGTAGTCAACTAAAAGATAATGCTGTTGCTAGAATGGGAAATACTAGTCTTGATATACACTACCAATCAAAAGTTTAGACACACTTTCCCATCAAAGAGAACAGGATAGTGGTAGTGGTAGTGTGTGTGTGTGTGTGTGTGTGTGTGTGTGTGTGTGTGTGTGTGTGTGTGTGTGTGTGTGTGTGTGTGTGTGTGTGTGTGTATGTGTGTGTGTGTGTGTGTATATATATATATATATATATATATATATATATATATATATATATATATACATACACACACACACACACACACACACACACCCTCAAATATCATATGGTATGCAAACATGTAAACCTCACCTATGGCAGTGTTTGCATTAACTTTATAAATCTGCTTATACAATTATGTTGTTGTTTTTTTCCAATTCGTTGTTGAAATATAATCATTTATACACAATGTCTGTCATTTTCATGACAGATTTATTTAAACATACATTAAATAATCAAGGTTAAGTAGAATATAATTTATATACTGTATATAGGGTAATATAGTGCATTTATATAATATAATATAGTGAATTTAGCGAAAGATCTCTCTAGTGAACTAACCAGCTGTGGACACTGAATTATGGAAGGATATTGCGGACAATTGAAACTGGTGCAAAGAAACATTTCGAAACATTTCACCCGGTGGTACTTTCACTTTTGCCCTTGTGATAAATAAATGAGTTGCATTTATGATAATCCGCGCAGATTTCAGTTGACGAAAATAAATAATAAAAGATAAATCGCGAAAGACAACTGAAGCACTAACAGGATGCTGTGCGCGTGCTCCCAGCGCAACACGGACAAGCATAGCGCGTCTAAACGGCCAAATAAACACAGAAATATATCAAAATGCCAAGTCGAGTATTCACATAAACACAGCAGATATAAGCACTCGTTCACACAAACAAATTTATAACTCGACCTCTAAGTGAAAGCCCTGCACATATATATACACTCACCTAAAGGATTATTAGGAACACCTGTTCAATTTCTCATTAATGCAATTATCTAATCAACCAATCACATGGCAGTTGCTTCAATGCATTTAGGGGTGTGGTCCTGGTTAAGACATTCTCCTGAACTCCAAACTGAATGTCAGAATGGGAAAGAAAGGTTATTTAAGCAATTTTGAGCATGGCATGGTTGTCTCGATTTCTGTTGAGACATTCAGATGGTAGTCAGAATTTGGCGTAAACAGAATGAGAACATGGATCCATCATGCCTTGTTACCATTGTGCAGGCTGGTGGTGGTGGCGTAATGGTGTGGGGGATGTTTTCTTGGCACACTTTAGGCCCCTTAGTGCCAATTGGGCATCGTTTAAATTCCACGGCCTACCTGAGCATTGTTTCTGACCATGTCCATCCCTTTATGACCACCATGTACCCATTCTCTGATGGCTACTTCCAGCAGGATAATGCACCATGTCACAAAGCTCGAATCATTTCAAATTGGTTTCTTGAACATGACAATGAGTTCACTGTACTAAAATGGCCCCCACAGTCACCAGATCTCAACCCAATAGAGCATCTTTGGGATGTGGTGGAACGGGATCTTCGTGCCCCGGATGTGCATCCCACAAATCTCCATCAACTGCAAGATGCTATCCTATCAATATGGGCCAACATTTCTAAAGAATGCTTTCAGCACCTTGTTGAATCAATGCCACGTAGAATTAAGGCAGTTCTGAAGGTCAAACACAGTATGGTGTTCCTAATAATCCTTTAGGTGACTGTATATATATATATATTTTTATTTTATTTTATTTTATTTTTATTTTTTTTATAAACTACACAAGCTTATATGGAAGAAGTGCATGTCTGTGCTTGCATTTTTGGTTAAGCTGCGTTGGTTTGACATTGTGAAAAATAGAATAATAGAATCAAAATGTATTAGCTTTTTTACCCATTAGGGATGTGACTGTGAGAAAAGGTTCCTTCACCGTCACATTGCAGTGCTTGTGCACTGAGAGTCTGTGAGCGAATGCAGCCATGCGCAGTTTAGGTTTGCCAATTCGGGGGCGGGTTGCTTGAATTGTGGGTTCATTAGCCTTATTCTTAATGAAAAACACAACAAAACAGTACAATGACAAACTCCCTTAAATAGGCGCTTTTACATTTCGCTTTGAAACCAAATCTTCCGCGATCATCTTGTATGAGATCTGACTCCTGATGCAGTTTGTGCTGCGACTCTCGTTCGGCTCACGGCACGTTCAGTTTTTAATTGTAGTTAATTTGTAGTTAACTGAACAAAATGACTTTTACTACTCTAATATATTAAAACTGGGACGTAACAGACCTGTGCATAACAGTTCACTAGTGCAGTGTCCGTTCTCCGCGCATATAAGCCCTGCCTACGTGAGGCGTGCCTTCTCGAGATTCTTGCCTTTATTAGAGAGAAGAATATGTTCAGCCCCTTACCTCTGAAACTTTGAATATTCGATGTTGATTACTACCGAAGCTTCGAAGCTCAAAAAATGGTATTCGGACCAGCCCTACAAATTTCATGTCTACTCGTCTCTTTATTTGGACGTGTTGAGTGAGATTCAACTGCTGTATTCATTCATATTGCCACATTTGCAGGTTTCACGTCAGCTTGGGTAGCGCACTGCCACCTAGCAGTGAACTTCGGAACAGCAGCATATACCGAAATGAACAAAATAATGATATACAGGTGCTGGTCATATAATTAGAATATCATCAAAAAGTTGATTTATTTCACTAATTCCATTCAAAAAATGAAACTTGCATATTATATTCATTCATTACACATATACTGACATATTTCAAATGTTTATTTCTTTTAATTTTGATGATTATAACTGATAACTAAGGAAAATCCCAAATTCAGTATCTCAGAAAATTAGAATATTGTGAAAAGGTTGAATATTGAAGACACCTGGTGCCAAACTCTAATCAGCTAATGAACTCAAAACACCTGCAAAGGCCTTTAAATGGTCTCTCAGTCTAGTTCTGTAGGCTACACAATCATGGGGAAGACTGCTGACTTGACAGTTGTCCAAAAGACGACCATTGACACCTTGCACAAGGAGGGCAGGACACAAAAGGTCATTGCAAAAGAGGCTGGCTGTTCACAGAGCTCTGTGTTCAAGCACATTAATAGAGAGGTGAAGGGAAGGAAAAGAAGTGGTAGAAAAAAGTGTACAAGCAATAGGGATAACCGCACCCTGGAGAGGATTGTGAAACAAAATCCATTTAAAAATGTGGGGGAGATTCACAAAGAGTGGACTGCAGCTGGAGTCAGTGCTTCAAGAACCACTACGCACAGACATATGCAAGACATGGGTTTCAGCTGTCGATTTCCTTGTGTCAAGCCACTCTTGAACAACAGACAGTGTCAGAAGCGTCTCGCGTGGGCTAAAGACAAAAAGGACTGGACTGCTGCTGAGTGGTCCAAAGTTATGTTCTCTGGTGAAAGTAAATTTTGCATTTCCTTTGGAAATCAGGGTCCCAGAGTCTGGAGGAAGAGAGGAGAGGCACACAATCCACGTTGCTTGAGGTCCAGTGTAAAGTTTCCACAGTCAGTGATGGTTTGGGGTGCCATGTCATCTGCTGGTGTTGGTCCACTGTGTTTTCTGAGGTCCAAGGTCAACGCAGCCGTATACCAGGACGTTTTAGAGCACTTCATGCTTCCTGCTGCTGACCAACTTTATGGAGATGCAGATTTCATTTTCCAACAGGACTTGGCACCTGCACACAGTACCAAAGCAACCAGTACCTGGTTTAAGGACCATGGTATCCCTGTTCTTAATTGGCCAGCAAACTCGCCTGACCTTAACCCCATAGAAAATCTATGGGCTATTGTGAAGAGGAAGATGTGATATGCCAGACCCAACAATGCAGAAGAGCTGAAGGCCACTATCGGAGCAACCTGGGCTCTCATAACACCTGAGCAGTGCCACAGACTGATCGACTCCATGCCACGCCGCATTGCTGCAGTAATTCAGGCAAAAGGAGCCCCAGCTAAGTATTGAGTGCTGTACATGCTCATATTTTTCATGTTCATACTTTCAGTTGGCCAAGATTTCTAAAAATCCTTTCTTTGTATTGGTCTTAAGTAATATTCTAATTTTCTGAGATACTGAATTTGGGATTTTCCTTAGTTGTCAGTTATAATCATCAAAATTAAAAGAAATAAACATTTGAAATATATCAGTCTGTGTTTAATTAATAAATATAATATACAAAAGTTTCACTTTTTGAATGGAATTAGTGAAATAAATCAACTTTTTGATGATATTCTAATTATATGACCAGTACCTGTAGTACCGCTTGAAAAAAAAATATATACCGATATTTTTCCAGTACCTGTATACCATGCATCTCTATGCTACGTGACATTGTTTACAAGCTGTTTTATTGACGTCTTTCCGCGGTTGAAACACTGAGCGATTACATGACATATGATACGGTTTAGTAGGTTGTAATGTATCCTCAACATAACTTAAGATATTAATTCATGTTTATTCTTTAGGAAGAGATGATGGCGTTGACTCGCGCAACCACCGCTTGAACTGCCTATACAGTGATCAGACACGTCACATTAAAAAGCGCCAAACCGGCATTTATCATTTGAATTTGAAAATGGACTGAATACTTAATTCATGTTCGTGTGGGAACTCGGATTGAAGTATGTTCCACATTTAAAACAAGTCTGCTGTTAACTATTAAAGATTGCGTTCGGAACCATTTGGTACACACGTGCACCATACCTAAAGCCCTTTACCAAAATATATTATATATATATATATATATATATATATATATATATATATATATATATATATATATATATATAAACCCAATTCCAAAAAAAGTTGGGACACTGTACAAATTGTGAATAAAAAAGGAATGCAATAAATTACAAATCTCATAAATTTATGTTTTATTCACAATAGAATATAGATAACATATCAAATGTTGAAAGTGAGACATTTTGAAATGTCATGCCAAATATTAGCTCATTTTGGATTTCATGAGAGCTACACATTCCAAAATAGTTGGGACAGGTTGCAATAAGAGGCCGGAAAAGTAAAAATGTACATATAAGGAACAGCTGGAGGACCAATTTGCAACTTATTAGGTCAATTGGCAACATGATTGGGTATAAAAATTCCACCAATGCTGAGGCAAAAATTGTGGAGCAATATCAGAAAGGAGTTTCTCAGGGAAAAATTATACAGAGTTTGAAGTTATCATCATCTACAGTAGAGACTCTTTCACCTAGATATTATCACATAGAGACTGTGTCTGTTCCCCGAATTAGTAAATACAAAAAACCATCAAGACCATTCAACAGTAAAAACTTAATTGATGCCCAACAAATAAACAACAGATATAATACAGATAATCAAATGATAAAGCTTGGGTTGCTGAATATTCAATCCCTTTCCCCAAAAGCGCTTATTGTTAATGATATGATTACAGATAATAATCTAGATGTGCTTGACAGAAACCTGGCTAAAACCTGACGACTACATTACTTTAAATGAGTCCACTCCACAAGATTATTGTTATAAACACGAGCCGCGCCTGAAAGGTAAAGGGGGAGGGGTTGCTGTAATTTATAATAACATCTTCAGTATTACTCAGAAGTCTAGTTTCAAATATAATTCTTTTGAAGTTTTGGTGCTTTATGTAGCATTATGTAGTGTAATTGATAAATCCTGTTTGACATTTGTGCTGGCTACTGTATACAGGCCACCAGGGCACAATACAGACTTTATCAAAGAATTTGCTGACTTTCTATCCGAGTTAGTACTGGCTGCAGATAAAGTACTAATTGTTGGTTTTATTTGTTTGATTTTAATATCCATGTAGATAATGAAAAAGACGCATTGGGATTAGCATTTAGATACATTCTAAACTCTATTGGAGTAAGGCAACACGTGTCAGGACCCACTCATCGCCTTAATCATACTCTAGACCTAATATTGTCACATGGAATAAATGTTGATACCGTTGAAATTCTGCAGCAGAGCGACGACATCTCAGATCATTACCTAGGATCATGTATACTTAATTTAGCTAAGGCTGCAAAGCCGTCCCCTCGCTTCAAATATGGCAGAACTATCACTGCCGCCACTAAAGATTGCTTTTTAAATAATCTTCCTCATCAGTTTCATCTCCTCAGCATCCCAGATAGCCTAGAGGAACTCGATTTTGCAACATAAACTATTGACTCTCTTTTTCCAGCACTTTAGACACAGTTGCTCCCCGGCGCTTAAAGAAGATTAAAGAAAATAGTTCAATGCCATGGTACAACGTGGCTATTATCAAACCACTTATTAAAAAACCTCAACTTGATACTACAGAATTAGTCAATTACAGGCCGATCTCAAATCTACCCTTTCTGTCAAAAATACTGGAAAAGGCAGTGTCTTCACAATTATGTTCCTTTTTAGAAAGAAATGGTATCTGTGAGGATTTCCAGTCAGGATTTAGACTGTATCATAGTACTGAGACTGCTCTCATCAGAGTTACAAATGATTTACTCTTATCATCCGATCGTGGTTGTATCTCTCTATTAGTGTTACTCGATCTTAGCGCTGCATTCAATACTATCGACCACAACATTCTTTTGAATAGACTCGAAAATGATGTTGGCATTAGTGGAACTGCATTGGCATGGTTTAAATCAAACTTATCTGGCCGTTATCAGTTTGTAGCAGTAAATGAAGAGATGTCACACCGATCACAAGTTCAGTATGGAGTACCGCAGGGCTCAGTGCTAGGAC
This sequence comes from Paracanthobrama guichenoti, assembly GCA_018749465.1. Classification (NCBI taxonomy): domain Eukaryota; kingdom Metazoa; phylum Chordata; class Actinopteri; order Cypriniformes; family Gobionidae; genus Paracanthobrama; species Paracanthobrama guichenoti. The sequence goes on along the minus strand of CM031966.1, from coordinate 15,424,046 downwards.
CGTTGCTCTTCACCCTGTACATGCTACCACTGGGAGATATCATTAGGAAGCATGGCATTCATTTTCATTGTTATGCTGACGATACTCAGCTCTATATTTCTTCACGCCCTGATGAAATTTACCAATTCACAAGATTAACTGAATGCATAGCTGATATAAAACATTGGATGTCTAGTATTTTCCTGCAACTTAATTCAGAAAAAAATGAATTTTTAATTATTGGACAAAAAAAAACTCTGCAAGTAGTAACCTAGAATACTGTCTAACACTCGATGGCTGCTCTGTCAAGTCCTCGTCGTCAGTTAGGAACCTGGGTGTGCTCTTTGATACCAATCTTTCATTTGAAAGCCACGTTTCTAACATCTTTAAAACTGCATTCTACCATCTTAAAAATATATCTAAATTACGGCACATCCTTTCAATGCAAAATGCTGAACAATTAATTCATGCGTTCATGACCTCAAGGCTAGATTACTGTAATGCTTTACTGGGTGGTTGCCCTGCTCGCTTAATAAACAAACTCCAGCTGGTCCAAAACGCAGCAGCTCGAGCTCTTACTAGAACCAGGAAGTATGACCATATTAGCCTGGTTCTGTCAACACTGCACTGGCTCCTATTAAACATCGTTATACATTTTAAAATCTTGCTTATTACTTACAAAGCACTAAATGGTTTAGCTCCCCAGTACTTGAGCAAACTCTTAACGCATTATACTCCATCACGTCTATTGTGGTCTCAAAACTCTGGCCAGTTGATAATACCTAGAATATCAAAATCAACTGCAGGTGGTCGATCCTTTTCCTATTTAGCATCTAAACTCTGGAACAGTCTTCCTAGCATTGTTCAGGAAGCAGACACACTCTGTCAGTTTAAATCTAGACTAAAAATGCATCTCTTTACTATGGCTTACACATAAAACATTATCAATTTCTATTATTCAAATCAGTAAATGATTGTTAGGCTGCATTAACTAGGTCAGCCGGAACCGGGAACACTTCCCATAACACCTGATGTACTCGTTACATCATAAGAAGAATGGCATCTACGCTAATGTTAGTCTCTCTGTTTATCCCGAGGTTTACTGCAGTCAGCCAGATCCGGGCCGAATCCAGATCAGATGGTGGACCTGCGCCTGGTAATGACCAACGCATCCCTGAAATGTCTGCAGGGAGCGTGTCAAATAAACTCCCCCCGTAAATGCTGCATTGACACGGCATCCTCATTAAACACGTCTTTGGCGTGATGACTCCAATCTTTCAAATAATCTTACGAATATCTATTTACCTAATATGACTTAAGACCTGCAATGTTGCCAGAATTATAATCATACACTGTTTGTTCGTCGGCCAGAGGAGAACTGGCACCCTGACTGAGCCTGGTTTCTCCCAAGGTTTTTTTCTCCATTCTGACCCTGAAGGAGTTTTGGTTCCTTGCCACCGTTGCCTCTGGCTTTTGGCTTGCTCAGTTGGGGACACTTAAATTGCATCTATATTACCGATCTGCCCGCATTGACACATATGATACTTGAAATTAGCTGGATAACATCACCGTTTCACCAGAACGGCTGTACAAATTCTGTTGCATTATTTTCCTGTTAACAATGTGAAGCTGCTTTGAAACAATTGGACTTGTTAAAAGCGCTATATAATAAAGGTGACTTGACTTGACTTACAGTGCATAATATCATCCAAAGATTCAGAGAATCTGGAACAATCTCTGTGCGTAAAGGGTCAAGGCCGGAAAACCATACTGGATGCCCGTGATCTTCGGGCCCTTAGATGGCACTGCATCACATACAGGAATGCTACTGTAATGGAAATCACAACATGGGCTCAGGAATACTTCCAGAAAACATTGTCGGTGAACACAATCCACCGTGCCATTCGCCGTTGCCTCTATAGGTCAAAAAAGAAGCCATATCTAAACATGATCTAGAAGCGCAGGCATTTTCTCTGGGCCAAGGCTCATTTAAAATGGACTGTGGCAAAGTTGAAAACTGTTCTTTTTGGAAAACCGGGATGCCATGTGATCCAGACTAAAGAGGACAAGGACAACCCAAGTTGTTATCAGCACACAGTTCAGAAGCCTGCATCTCTGATGGTATGGGGTTGCATGAGTGTGTGTGGCATGGGCAGCTTACACATCTGGAAAGGCACCATCAATACTGAAAGGTATATCCAAGTTCTAGAACAACATATGCTCCCATCCAGATGTCGTCTCTTTCAGGGAAGACCTTGCATTTCCAACATGACAATGCCAGACCACATACTGCATCAATTACAACATCATGGCTACATAGAAGAAGGATCCGGGTACTGAAATGGCCAGCCTGCAGTCCAGATCTTTCACCCATAGAAAACATTTGGCGCATCATAAAGAGGAAGACAGCTGAGCAACTAGATGCCTGTATTAGACAAGAATGGGACAACATTCTTATTTTTAAACTTGAGCAACTTGTCTTCTCAGTCCCCAGATGTTTGCAGACTTTTATAAAAAGAAGAGGGGAAGCCACACAGTGGTAAACATGGCCTTGTCCCGACTTTGTGTTGATGCCATGAAATTTAAAATCAACGTATTTTTCCCTTAAATATTTGATAAGTCATCTATGTTGTATTCTGAATAAAAAATTTAAATTTGAAACTTCCACATCATTGCATTCTATTTTTATTCACAATTTGTACAGTGCCCCAACTTTTTTGGAATTGGAATATATATAATATTGCAAGAAAAAGTATGTGAACCGCTTGCAGAATCTGTGAAAATGTGAATAATTTTAACTAAATAAGAGAAATTAGAGCAGGTGAAGTCTCCCTTTTTCCGACGTCACGTGAGGTGGAGGATAGAAAGCCTGAAGAACCACTGACCATGCTGCATTAGATGGCACCTTGGGCACATAGCCCAAGTAAGATGGTGTAAGATTTTGAAGATTACACCTTGGGTGTAAGATGGCCTTAACTCCGGCGGGGGCAAACTCTAGGCAAGTTGGTGCAATCGCCAAGGCCTGGAGATCACCCACTCTCCGCAGAGAGGTGATAGCAAGGAGAAAGGCCAACTTAAGGGTTAGGTTCTTTGCCTCAGCCGACTCCAGTGGCTCGAAGGGGGCCTCAGCCAGCCCCTCAAGTACCACCCTCCAGGTCCCAGGTTGGGACTCTGGAGTGAGCCACAGGCGTCATCCTCCAAGCCCCACGGAGGAAACGTACAACCAGATGGTGCTTCCCCAAAGGCCCATCACCTACAGGTGAGTGGAAAGCCCCAATGGCAGCCACATACACAGTGTGGACGGGGTAAGACCGGCGGAGAAACGATCTTGGAGGAACTCCAGTACTGAAGCCCTCATGGGTTAATTTAGGGTTATTTTTTTTCATGCCAATCAACATCAATGTCACACAACATTTTTACTCAATTTTTTAGCAACAAAACTATTTAATTGAATTGAATTTAAAAATAAGGCAAACCTCAGCTTCTGCTTCATCCTTTTAAAAAAAACAATAGGCCATTTTATAGCCTTAAGGACCTCAATCAACCGAGGTATACAAGAGCATAGCTGTTGATCCACACTGTTGAGGGATAGATGACTTTCTCCTCTAGCTCTTTAATTTCCTCTTTACTTCAAAAACTGGACCAAATATCCCCAACATCTACCCATCTTGCTATTGACTACAATGTTACATTTCAAAGTGACCTGCTATTTGTGTGTGTCCAACATCAGCTCTCTCAACAAATATGTAGTCAGCTACATTATATTGCTGTTATATGTTATGACAGCATTTTATTGGCACTCTCAGCTGGTCATTTTTGATTGTTTAGTTAGTTTTTATGTATTTAAAATGTAATATGGTGCATTCCTGAGGTCCACTATAATTTTTGCGGCAAAATCAGAAATAATTTATTTTCTTCATAACCATTTTCCAGCCTTCCACTAATCTGAATGAAAATGAGCAACTTCTCAGACTGCTTGCAGTTTCCTTTCTTGATATTTTTCCAAAATTTATTTATTTTTACAGTGAAGGGATAAGGCGTTTATGGCAAGGAAATCATTAAAAAAAAAAAAAAAAAAAAAAAAAAGTTTGTTTAAGCTCATCGAGGGAACAGGCATCCTTTCCAGCACATTTCCCATGATCACTCAGTGAAATCAGGTGAGATCATACATGATTACCCAGCACTCCATCATTTTCACTATATACCCAAAACACTAATCCACATTTCTCTTTAGACCCCTCCTCTGATATTACAGAAAATGTTATATTACACAATTCTGCATTACAGCTTTTGGCAATGACAATTAGTTTGAACCTCAGCCAGATAAATATCAGGAGCTTCTATGTACACTGATCCTTTATGAGGGAATGAGGTTGATCAAAGCAATTCTCTTACACTCTCTCCTCATTAAATTAATTTAACTTTACTTCTGCCTCTTTGATAAAAAAGGCCTGATTAGATAACAGAAGTTTGCATGTGACGTGTGTGTGTGTAATGAGTGTACCCAGTATATTTTATAAATTTGAAATTCCAAATGTGTAAATCATAAAACATCAAACAAATAAATAAAATAAATAAATAAAATAAAATAAAAAATAAATAAAATAAATAAAATAAATAAAATAACCTTACCTTATCAATTAAAAATATGATAGTCCTCGTAAAGGGATTATCATATTTTGGTGTCATTGTAATCTGTACTATGTCCTACTTCAGACACTGCAGAAATGCTTTTTTTTAGAGATTCAAAACTTAGTCTAATTATGAGGCTCTTTATGCTGGGGATGACATGATACTACACAGCATCAGTTCATCTTTCTTTTAAATGTTAATCAAACTCTTAATCAGGGACTAATTCAGCACAGAAAAAGAGAGAGAATTAGAGATGGGTGCAGAGATGCCCATTACTGTCGTAACTCAATAGCCTCGGGATTTGCTGGAGCAAAATGCAAACAGGATGTTCTTCCAAAGGTTGTTTTTGTCTAATAAGGGATGGACATGTGCCAATGTGCAAACAATGGAGAAACATGTTTTTCCACATATACTTCAGCTCACATTTACACACATACACGCAAAAGTAGAACTGTAGAAAGGAAAAATGTGCACGGGCGTTGTTTTAGCACCTGATTGACTACATGAATTATGCAAATCAGGTAACGTAAACAAGTGGCACTGATCACAACTGGATGAATCATTTGATATTTGCTGAATTACTGCTGTTATATTATGTTTACACCAGCTTTCTATGGGCAGCACAACATTAACTGTATCAGGCAAAAATAGTTGATGAATCATGCCTATAATACACCTAATTTACATAAAGGGGCAGGGTAACACTTTAGAATACTGTTCCATCATTAATGAATAACTACACAGGAACAAATCAGTAAAGATCTATTAACATTCTAGTAACTACTGTTAACTAACAAGAAACTCTGATTAATGGATTAGTAAGTAATCTTATTTGCTTAATTATTTGGACCAGTATTCTAAAGTGAAAAACATAACTCTCTAGTAATGACTGAAATCATTATAAGCTTTTGAGGTTTTTGTTTTGTTTTGTTTTTTTGTAAGGTTGTGGATAGTAATGACTCAAGTCATTACTACATCCTTCTAAACCAACTACCAATTATTTGGATCAGTATTCTAAAGTGAAAAGCATGATAACCTCCTAGTAATTACTGAAGTCATTGTAAGCTTTTGAGGTTTTTGTAAGGTTTTGGATAGAAATTCCTTTGATGAATTTGGTAATTGAGTCAATTAGAGAATTAGTGGGTTACCATGATCTTCACTTTATAATACTGATCCAAATAATTAGTAATTCCTTTAGAAGGATATAGTAACACTTGAGTGATTACTATCCAAAACAAAAACAAAACGTACAAAAAAATCTCAAAAGCTTACAATGTCTTCAGTCAATATTAAGGAGTTATCATGCTTTTCACTTTAAAATACTGATCCAAATCAATAGTAATTCCTTCGGAAGGATTTGGTAATACTTGAGTCATTGCTGGGTTACCATTACCATTATTCACTTTAGAATTAATTATACATTATGCATTATTAGCATTAATTATGAAGCTAGTAGTTCTTAGTAGTCCTCTGGGAGGTATGAAAAAATAGAATTTACTGATTAGGTAATAGTGAACTACCACATTCAACTGAGCGCTATTATTTACTTATTCATTAATCAGAGTTTCTTGTTAGTTAATAGTTACTAAAATGTTAATAGCGTTTTACTCATTTGTTCCTGTGTAGCTATTCATTAATGACAGAACAGTATTCTCAAGTGTTACCGGGGCATGTGTGGAAAAAACTATATAATTTACTAACATACAAAAGTGTAGTTCCTGGTCAAACTGAATTGTGGCTGTTCTGAATAAGAAACAAAGTGTTGCACTAAAATACAGTGCACAACTGTTGAAATTCACTTCTGAATATTTTACAACAGAAAATACAGGCCTTAAAAAGGTCTCCGTCCCATTTCAATACCCCATCAGGGACATTCAAAAGAAAAGTATTTCAACATCCTAAAATGACTCTCTTATCCAGCTCACTTAATTGTTCCACATAAATCCACACAAAAAAATCACTGATTTCCACAAAATTGAAGAGAATGGGAAGCATTTTACATAAATAAGGGTCTTTCAGCTACTCTATCACAGCTCAGCTCTCAGTCAAACACACTGATTGATGATAACTGAGCCCAGACCTTATACAATCTCTACACTGGCTCTCATTTTATTTTTGTCTACATCCAAAGATGGAAAGAAGGAAAAACAAAGGGAGATTTTCAGGACATAGGTCAGGTGGTTTGTTTTTATTAGTCTAGCTGTAAAACTGCATTCTTCCATCTCAAAAATATATTTAAATTACAGCACATGCTTTCAATGCAAAATGCTGAACAGTTAGTTCATGTGTTCAAGACCTCAAGGTTAGATTATTGTAATGCTCTACTGGGTGGTTGTCCTGCTCGCTTAATAAATAAACCGAAGCTGGTCTAAAACGCTGCAGCTAGAGTTCTTACTAGAACCAGGAAATATGATCATATTAGCCTGGTTCTATCAACACTGCGCTGGCTCCATCTAGACTAAAAACACAACTCTTTACTATGGTATACACATACACATTATCAGTTTATATTATTCAAATCAGTTAAATGATTGTTTTAGGCTGCATTAACTAGGTCTGCCGGAACCGGGAACACTTCCCATAACACCTGATGTACTCATTAAAACATAAAAAGAATGGCATCTACGCTAATGTTAGTCTCTCTGTTTATCCCGAGGTTTACTGCAGTCAGCCGGATCCGGGCCGTATCCAGATCAGATGGTGGACCTGCACTAAACACGACGGGATCATCGACACGACATCCTCAACAAACCTGTCTCCGATGTGATGACTCCGATCTTCAATCAGATGGAACTAGACAAATATTCTGAATGTTCTGATCTTTTGGCTTGCTTAGTTGGGGACACTAAATATTCAACTATAAACAAGATTCTAAAAAAGTTGGGACACTGTATAAATTGTGAATAAAAACAGAATGCAATGATGTGGAAGTTTAACATTTCAGTATTTTATTTTATCTGGAAAGGCATTGATGGTGCCTTTCCAGATGTGTAAGCTGCCCATGCCACACGCACTCATGCAACCCCATCCCATCAGAGATGCAGGCTTCTGAACTGAGCGCTGATAACAACTTGGGTTGTCCTTGTCCTCTTTAGTCCAGATGACATGGCGTCCCAGTTTTCGTCCCAGAACTTCAAATTTTGATTCATCTGACCACAGAACAGTTTTCCACTTTGCCACAGTCCATTTTAAATGAGCCTTGGCCCAGAGAAAACGCCTGTGCTTCTGGATCATGTTTAGATATGGCTTCTTTTTTGACCTATAGAGTTTTAGCCGGCAACGGTGAATGGCACGGTGGATTGTGTTCACCGACAATGTTTTCTGGAAGTATTCCTGAGCCCATGTTGTGATTTCCATTACAGTAGCATTCCTGTATGTGATGCAGTGCCGTCTAAGGGCCCGAAGATCACGGGCATCCAGTATGGTTTTCCGGCCTTGACCCTTACGCACAGAGATTGTTCCAGATTCTCTGAATATTTGGATGATATTATGCACTGTAAATGATGATAACTTCAAACTCTTTGCAATTTTTCTCTGAGAAACTCCTTTCTGATATTGCTCCACTATTTTTCGCCGCAGCATTGGGGGAATTGGTGACCCTCTGCCCATCTTGACGTCTGAGAGACACTGCCACTCTGAGAGGCACTTTTTATACCCAATCATGTTGCCAATTGACCTAATAAGTTGCAAATTGGTCCTCCAGCTGTTCCTTATATGTACATTTAACTTTTCCGGCCTCTTATTGCTTCCTGTCCCAACTTTTTTGGAATGTGTAGCTCTCATGAAATCCAAAATGAGCCAATATTTAACATGACATTTCAAAATGCCTCACTTTCAACATTTGATATGTTATCTATATTATATTGTGGATAAAATATAAGTTTATGAGATTTGTAAATTATTGCATTCCTTTTTTTATTCACAATTTGTACAGTGTCACAACTTTTTTGGAATCGCGTTTGTATATTACTGATCTGCCCGCATTGACACTATGATAATTGAACTGAGCTGGATGACATCACTGTTTTCTCCAGAGTGGATGTACAGCCAAATCAAATTCTTTTGCATTATTTTCCTGTTAACACTGTGAAGCTGCTTTGAAACAATCTGGATTGTAAAAAAGTGCTATACAAATAAAGGTGACTTGACTTGACTAGCTGAATAGGAAACAAGAAAAACAGTCATTGCCCACAATTATGTTACAAAATAGCTAACGACGATGTTTAGTATAGTTGGTTATCAGAAAATAGACATCAACAGACTGACCCAAATACAAAATGAAGGTGTCTTGTATAACCCTAAAGGAGTTTATTTTGCAGTTAAGTAAAACTGTACATTATCACACTTTTACACAGTTGCTTACCAAATAAATAAATTGTTAGTATGCTTTGTTTCATTGTGTTTGTTCCTGTCTTGACTTATAGATTCTAGTCTGTGTCGGTTTCATTCAGTTCACCAATTGTTTGTTAATTAACTTATTAGCTCCTCGTTTAGTTCTGGAATAAGTACTCCCTTTTTGTTTAGTTCTTTGTCCTGTCTTGTCAATGTTTAGTTGGTTGTGTTTGCTTAATTCCCCTGTAATTCCTGAGTGTTAGATTAAAGACTGTTATTGTAGTATTTTTGTCGTTGTGTGGTTTATTCACCACAACCACATGTGACTGGAGATTGATTATTGGACTGAATTTATTTTTTAAGTTTTTACCACAGAATGCCACAATTGACCAGAATCAAATCTTCCAGACAGATGTGTAATAAGTAAATGTTCATTGGGAAACTAGACATTTGAGTTCATAGTATGGGGTAGATTATACAACAAGGTTAATTATTTGGTGTGATTAACCTCTGCTAATGCTACTTTATGGTGAAAGAAAGTCACATGTTAACAGGGTTCTTATTATAATACACTTATAATGCAGGAAAAGCTCACACCATACACCATTTAAAGGCTTTATGATGCATAATCGCCATGCAATAATATCAGGTGCGGTCAAACCCTAGAAACCCCATTTTAAGTATTTAACAATGTTATTTCTTCATGTGAGGGCGATAATGTACATTTCACTAATTAGATTAAAAAATCAGGAACTGTAATAGCTGCATTAATTTATGGATGCCATTTTTGGATGTGCAACCATAAATTAAAAATTTTCCATGCAAAAATGTTTCTATTTTTCCATGCATTTTTTTATTTTATTTTATTTTTTTATGTTTCCATGCAAAAACACATAAGGCATCTAAAGCTAATAGGACACAAGTGTTACAGAAAACCTCAAGGCTTTTAGTGTTGCAGTCATTGTTAATTCAAAAAAAAAAAAAAAAATGAAATGTGGGTGACAACCAAACAACACTGAAAACAACTAGGAAAACAGGAAATATGATTCTAAAGGAAGTGACTGTATATATTGACAGGCACTTAAAAACTTTGGATTTCAGGGCACTAAGATGGTTTTCGCAAGAGAGAGAACCACTTTTCTCTTTTTTTCCATGTTTTTTTCCATCTTTAGTAATAAATGTGGTCAAGCTTTATATTAGATCATCAAAAAAATAAAAATAAGTACAATGCACTTGTTGTGTTCATGTATTGCAAAACAGTTTTGCTGCTATTGAGGTGGAATACGGGTAAGGTTAGGGTAAGGTTTGGTGGTATATGGTTAGGTTTAAGGGTGGGTTAAGGGGTAAGGGAATGTCAGCAGTGTAATTATGGATGTATAATTACAGAAAATAATTACAGCTGTAATTTTTAAAATATAAGTATAATGTAAAAACATGTATGTACACAACAAGTGCATTGTATCAAATTATTTAAATTTAAATGTTATTACATAGTAGTTAAAGAGACCTAATATAAAGTGGGAACATAATTGTTGTTTGTGTGCTAATGTGTCGTTCTTTTAGTACCCATGCACATAAATGCACATTAAACATGTATTAAAAAGTAGCCCATCCCAGCTGTGACTGAAAATGTGCTTACAATATAAAAGTGTGGAAGTACCCAGGCCACCACATGGGGAGAACATTAGTCTACAGGATAGTGAAGCACAAATAACTCTTGTGGCATTGAGGCTTTTAGGATTGTATTTTTACCATGAGTCTCTAACTCTTCATGGTAATTTACATGTCATATGTGGATTCCATTAATGCAAGTCTGTTTTTTTTAAGTTGCCTTGAGAAAAATTTGCATTCTTCCCTCCTTGATTTTTTCTCAACTAAAGGGAAGGGAATTACCAGTAAGTACCAGAGCATTTTAACATCATGCATGCTTGTCAGTGAAAGATAACTATATAAATATAGCATTTTAAGTCTTATTTTTATCTGCTTGTTACCACTTCACTGTAAAAAGTGATCGGTTGACTTAAAAGAAAAGTGAGGAAACCCGTTGCCTTAAAATTATTAACTTATAAACTTATAAATAATTGAAGAAGTTATGGTAAGCCCATTCCCTCGAATGCAGATGAGCCAATGGCAGTTGTGTATCAGTTGCACGAGGACTGGAACTCGGACATCTTTAGGCTTTAGCGCCATAGAGAAACAATGGCAGATCTGAAGCTCTCATCAGTTTGATGGTGTTTATGCTACAAAAATGGTAAATGATGTGCCAGGTATCCTGAGAGGATGGCAATGGAATTTATTTTATTCACATGGTGTATTAATCCAATGATGTGGGCGCAGTAGCCTGGTTCCCTAAGGATTCAACCCCAATCCCAATGAAGACAAAAACTTTAATTTTTTGGTTGTCATACTCTCATTAAGTTACAATTAAAGTTTGTGAGTCCATGCTAATGTAGACAAACCTAAATTACTAACTTTTCTCACATCATGTACAGTGTAGGTCGAAAACTGGATGTTGTCATCTGCAATCGTGACGACTGTAACATGAGGCTGATCTGTAAACCCTCACTTTCAAATTAATCTTGTTACCCGCTATATTTATTTTAAAATCTTTTATATATCCCTCCATGGCATATTTAAGTCCCACTTGAATGGTCCTTCTGTGTCCAAAATGTATCAAAAACATCTTGGGACAAGGTTTTCACAGTGACAACTGTCATTGTAAGACAGTTTGCAACTCCGCTTGTTTGTCCGAGTTAGCAACAGTAACTAACTAAGGGCTTACCAATAGGTCAGTTCCACATAACTTTTTTTTTTTTTTTTTTTTTTTCAATAACGCATGAAGTTTATTCACTTAATTTTAAGGCAACGGGTTTCTTCACTTTTTAATTTAAGTAAAGCGATCACTTTTTACAGTGCTGGTACACATCATTCTCCCCCTACTACTGCAAAAAGACAAATATCTCATCTTAGTATTTTAGCTGAAAAGGAACAGTAGAAGAGATATTGAGTGGCTAATTCACTTTTATGATTCATAATTGAGTGCAATCAAAGATTCATATATTCAGTCACAAATGCAAAGCAAATTCAAGGAATTTATGCAATGTGTTGGATTCAGTTAACTCTGAAATAATAAGAATGTTTTGTATCAATGCGTATATATTACATACCGATAAAATGTTTATATTTAGTCTTATTTTAATAAAGGATCTTTTTCAAAAATAATCTTCAAGTAAATGTTCACTCCAGTGATATTTAAATTTACACTTTGTACTCCTCTGCTATGCTTTCATGAATAAAACTTTTTTCCTCAGATCTTATCCCATTTATCTTTCCTGGCAGATGGAATTAATATTTATGAGACAGGGCAATATCAATTAAAAGTTTATTGCATTTGTGGAATGCATTATCCCTCTACTTGGCTCACTTATTGACCTCATAAAGGAACACATCTGATTGCATTCAGCAATGTTCAGCAGTGCTTACAAGGCACTCATACTGTAGATTCTCTTTCAAAAGGACAACACATAAATAAATGACTGTAGCTTTTTGATTATTTGGATTTGTAATTAGTCCAAACATTCTCTGTGGATTCAAGGTTAAATGTAAGCTGCTCGGCAGTGCTTATAGAAAGGAACATGTATGTGGTACTACACAGCCCAAAAAGACCCAAGCTCTGTTCCAAGACCTAGTGAGTTGCTTCTCTCTTGCTATCCTTATACGACCTTCTAGGGTCATAGGGCTGGAGCCTATCCCAGTTAGTGAGTTGCATACCTAGACAATTTTTGCCATAGATACACTCCTGATATGAAGGCTGCTTCAAACAGTAGGCAGCAATTAGGCAGGATTTTTAATCTTACAGAGCAAGTATGTACTTGCTACTTCTAATAGATACATAGACATGCCGCTGTGAGCATGTAAAATATGCTGCTGCTGCATAAATAGGCATACACAAATCCCATAACAGATCTAGGCATTTTAAGCTGGGGGAGGTGGTGGGTTTCAGAGGAACTCTGATAACATGCTGCAGGACTACCCTACAGCAAACTCTAAACAAGACTATTTGAGCAAGTTGAGCGAATGTTCAAATCAATGCAGTATCAAAGGGCTTCAGAGGCTCTGCACAATCCCAGCCAAGGAATAGGGTCTTGTCTAGCGAAACCATCTGTAATTTTCAAAAAAAAAAAACAAACAACAAAAAACATTTATATACTTTTTAACCTCAAATGCGCGACTTCGGTGTTCTGATGACATATGACGTCATCACGTCGGAAAGGTACATGGAAGTACCAACCCAGTGTACAAACAAACGTGCAAAGACTAAATCAAATGCACTTTACAAAAATAAAGGTAAAACAACAATGTCTGACAATTTTTAAGTTGGAGGAGAACATGACTTTTTCGGCACAGTACTTCCACCTACATCACGTGTGACCTTTCCGGCGTGATGATGTCATGCGCAGTAAAGAATAACAACACTGAAGTCGAGCATTTGTATATAAATGTTTATTTTCTTTAGAAAATGACCGATGGTTTCGCTAGATAAGACCCTATTTCTCAGCTGGGATCATGCAGAGCCCTCTGAAGCCCTTCGAAGCCCTTCGAAACTGCATTAATTTGGACCTTCCAAAGGTTGCAATTAAAAACCATTGTGTGGAGAAAAATCCTGGAATGTTTTCCTCCAAAAAACCTTAATTTCTTTTCAACTGAAGAAAGAAAGACAAGAACATCTTGAATAAGATGGAGGTGAGTAAATTATCAGGAAATTTTCATTTTTAAATGAACTAATCCTTTAAGCCTAGTCCCAAACTAAAATGCACACTTGAGCTGTCTTATATTTAAAGAACTTGCAATGAAATATGCATCTTAAAATATGTCAGTGGCATTGTTTTGTCACAAGATGCACTCCATTAAAGGTTATTTATTTTTATTTTTTTCTAAGGCATGTTTAAAAAAGCTATACTTAAATGTCCTCATTTAACTAAAGCCTAATCCTGGCTTAATCTAAGCCCTGTCTGTGAAACCAGGCCTTAAAATGTTAAAGATTTAGGCCTTACAGAGAACAAAACTACAAACAGATAGGCAGACAGAACAACGAGGGACAGAAAGACAGCGAGCAGCCAACTAGATTTTGAAACACAGCTTCAGTGTCCTAAAGACTATGTATTGTAAGAGCTGCTTAGATTGTCAAGTCAAGTTAAGTCATGTCATCTTTATTTATATAGCGCTTTTTACAATGCCAATTGTTTCAAAGCAGCTTCACAGTGTTAACAGGAAAACAATGCAACAGAATTTGATTTGGCTGTACAGCCGTTCTGGTGAAAACGGTGATGTTATCTGGCTAATTTAAATGATCATATAGTGTCAATGCGGGCAGATCGGTAATACAGTTGAAATTTAAGTGTCCCCAACTGAGCAAGCCAAAAGCCAAAGGCGATAGTGGCAAGGAACCAAAATTCCTTCAGGGCCAGAATGGAGAAAAAAAACAGGCTCAGTCGGGGTGCCAGTTCTCCTCTGGCCGACAAACAAATAGTGTATGATTATCATTCTGGCAACATTACAGATCAGAAGTCATATTAGATAAATAGATATTCATAAGATTATTCGAAAGATTGGAGTCGTCACACCGAAGACGGGTTTAATGAGGATGTCGTGTCGATGCAGCATTTACAAGGGAGAGTTTAATTGACATGCTCTCTGCAGACATTTCAGGGATGCGTTGGTCATGTCCGGGCGCAGGTCCACCATCTGGTCTGGATACGGTCTGGATCCGGCTGACTGCAGTAAACCTCGGGATAAACAGAAAGACTAACATTAGCGTAGATGCCATTCTTCTTATGATGTAACAAGTACATCAGGTGTTATGGGAAGTGTTCCCGGTTCCAGCTGACCTAGTCAATGCAGCCTAACAATCATTTAACTGATTTGAATAATATAAACATTATGTTCTATGTGTATGCCATATACTAAAGAGATGTGTTTTAAGTCTAGATTTAAACTGACAGAGTGTGTCTGTTTCCCGAACAATGCTAGGAAGACTGTTCCAGAGTTTAGGTGCTAAATAGGAAAAGGATCGACCACCTGCAGTTGATTTTGATAGTCTAGGTATTATCAACTGGCCAGAGTTTTGAGACCGCAATAGACATGATGGAGCATAATGCATTAAGAGCTCACTCAAGTACTGGGGAGCCAAATCTAGCATTGAGGTCATGAACACATGAACTAACTGTTCAGCATTTTGCATTGAAAGCATGTGCCATAATTTAGATGTATTTTTAAGATGGTAGAATGCAGTTTTACAGATGTTAGAAACATGGCTTTCAAATGAAAGATTGGTATCAAAGAGCACACCCAGGTTCCTAACTGACGATGAGGACTTGACAGAGCAGCCATCAAGTGTTAGACAGTATTCTAGGTTACTACTTGTCGAGTTTTTCTGAATTAAGTAGCAGGAAATTACTAGTCATCCATTTTTTTATATCAGTTATGCATTCCGTTAATCTTGTGAATTGGTAAGTTTCGTCAGGGCGTAAATAAATATAGAGCTGAGTATCGTCAGCATAACAATGAAAACTAATGCCATGCTTCCTAATGATATCTCCCAGTGGTAGCATGTACAGGGTGAAAAGCAACAGTCCTAGCACTGAGCCTTGCGGTACTCCATACTGAACTTGTGATCGGTGTGACAGCTCTTCATTTACTGCTACAAACTGATAACGGTCAGATAAGTATAATTTAAACCATGCCAATGAAATTCCACTAAAACCAACATAATTCTTGAGTCTATTCAAAAGAATGTTGTGGTCGATAGTATCGAATGCAGTGCTAAGATCGAGTAACACTAATAGAGAGATGCAGCCATGATTGGATGATAAGAGTAAATAATTTGTAACTCTGATGAGAGCAGTCTCAGTACTATGATACAGTCTAAATCCTGACTGGAAATCCTCAGAGATACCATTTCTTTCTAAAAGGAGCATAATTGTGAAGACACTAGTATTCTATTGCCTATTCTAGTATTTTTGACAGAAAGGGTAGATTTGAGATTGGCTCAAATAGGATCAAGTTAACTTAAAATAACTTAAAAGTTTTCGGTACATATCCTAGTGACAAGGATGAATTAATGATATTAAGAAAAGGATCTATGACCTCTGGAAGCATCTCTTTTAGTAGCTTAGTCGGTATAGGGTCGAGCATACATGTTGTTGATTTAGATAATTGAATGAGTTTAGCCAATTCTTCCTCTCCTATAGCAGTGAATGAGTGTAATTGTTCCCCAGTGACACTACAATGCACTGTCTGATGTGATACTGTAGTAGACAGCTGCATGGTTATAATTTTTTTCCTAATATTATCAATCTTGCACGTAAAGAAGTTCATAAAGTCATTACTGCTGTGCTGTTTACAAACAGCAGAAGTTGAAGCTTTATTTTTAGTTAAATTAACCACTGTATTGAATAAATACCTAGGGTTGTGTTTGTTTTCTTCTAAGAGAGTCGAGAAATAAGCAGATCCAGCTGGCCTTTCTGTATGCGATCATGCTCTCTTTCCATGAAATACGAAAAACCTCCAGTTTTGTTTTCTTCCAGCTGCGGTCCATTTTTCTGGCTGTTGTTTTAAAGGCCCGGTTGTGCTAATTGTACCACGGCATTGGACTATTTTCTTTAATCTTTAAGCGCAGGGGAGCAACTGTGTCTAAAGTGCTGGAAAAGAGAGAGTCAATAGTTTCTGTTGCAACATCTGAGGAACCTAGAGTTCCTCTAGGCTATCTGGGATGCTGAGGAGATGGAACTGATGAGGAAGATTATTTACAAAGCAGTCTTTATTTGCAGCTGCTGCAGAATTTCAACGGTATCAACATTTATTCCATGTGACAATATTAGGTCTAACGTACGATTACGTCAATGAGTGGGTCCTGACACGTGTTGCCTAACTCCAGCAGAGTTTAGAATGTCTCCAAATGCCAATCCCAATGCATCTTTTTCATTGTCTACATGGATATTAAAATCACCACCAATTAGTACTTTATCTGCAGCCAGTACTAAGAAATTATTTGGTAAAGTCTGTATACAGTCTGTATTGTGCCCTGGTGGCCTGTATACAGTAGCCAGCACAAATGTCAAACGGGATTTATCAATTACACTACATAATGTTACATAAAGCACCAAAACTTCAAAGGAATTATTTTTGAAACTAGATTTCTGGGTAATACTGAATATATTATTATAAATTACAGCAAACCCCTCCCCCTTTGCCTTTCAGACGTGGCTCGTGTTTATAACAGTAATCTTGGGGGGTGGACTGATTTAAAGTAATGTAATCGACAGGTTTTAGCCAGGTTTCTGCCAAAAACAGCACATCTAGATTATTATCTGTAATCATTTCATTAACAATAAGCGCTTTTGGGGAAAGGGATCGAATATTCAGCAGCCCAATCTTTATCATTTGATTATCTGTATTATATCTGTTGTTTATTTGTACATCAATAAAAGTTTTACCGTTAAATGGTTTTGATGTTTTTTTTTGCATTTTGTAATTCGGGCAACAGACACAGTCTCTATGTAATAATATCTAGGTGAAAGAGTCTCTATGTGTTGGGATTTATCTGACTTCTGTGACGTGAGACAGCTAGCAGGCGGTCGGGTAAGTCAGTCCGTCTGCTTCCTGACCTGGGCCCCGGTTAGTCAAGGTTTAGCTCTAAGACTGTGTGCCAGATGACTAGAGAGAAGAGCAGCACCATCCCAGGAGGGATAGATACCATCTCTTTTCAACAGCTCAGGTCTGCCTCAAAAGCTTTTCCAATTATCTATGAACCCTGTTATTTTGCGGACACCAGTTAGACAACCAGCCATTGAGTAATGATAGTCTGCTAAGTATCTCATCACTCCTTTTGACAGGGAGGGGACCAGAAACAAATCGTACTTGCGAGTTCACACACCTCTTTAATGTTAATTTTGGTGATCTCCGACTGGCGAAGTCAAACATCATTAGTGCCGACGTGGATAATAATTTTCGAGAATTTACGATTAGCATTAGCCAGCACTTTTCTTTGATGTCAGGCACTCTGGCTCCCGGTAAACATGTGACTATGGTGGCTGGTGTCTCTATTTTCACATTCCGTGTAATAGAATCGCCAATAACTAGGGCACTTTCAACAGGATTCTCAGTGGGTGTGTCACTGAGTGGGGAGAACCTGTTTGATGTTCTAATCAGAACGGAAGAGTGTTTTTTATCCGCAACTATGATGTCTCACAGTCACCCAGTTGCCCTGCTTCACAGGCTCTACAGCCGGAACCGAACAATGTACAGAGTTCACTAAGCTAGTAGCATCCACAGTGTCTAAAGCTGTTACATTCTCACTACTCTCAAATAAAGTCTGGATACGTGTATCTAATTCTGAAATCTTCTCTGTCAGCCTGACTATCTCCCTGCATTTATCACATGTGAAGCCCTGTTCGCTGGCAGAGAAGGATATACTGAATATGTAGCAGGCAGTGCAAGTGACAATAACAGGAAATTACATGGCTTACCGTGTTTGTTGATTAATCTAACTCACCACAGTTGTTTGATGGACTCTGTTGACTAATCCAACTCACCACAGTTGTTTGATGGACTAGTAAAGGTGTAACCCACCCCTAAAATTGAGGCTGTATTACTATGTATTTTCATGTATTTTTTTTTCTTTTTCCTATTTTTTGTTGTTGTTGTTGTTGTTGCCTAATGGATAAAATGTTCAGACATGTGGTTTTATTATTTTATTTATTATTTTGTTTTTGTGAGGGGTGAAAATAAGTAATAAATAAAGTGAGTCGATGGGTGCTGACGTCACATGCGCGCCAGCTCATTGAAGGAGAGGTGTGAGCCACATGTTCGTTATCGTTATATCTATCCATATCTTATCCATCGCTATCGTTAATCTTATCCATCTTCATCAATATTTTTTCTAAATAGGTGTCTGAACTGTTTTATTGCATTAGTGGTTGGACATTGCATCGCAAGCTCAAGGAGTTCGGACTGCCTCAGTGCTCGAGATTGTGTGGGATTTGCACAGTGAGAGAGAGAGAGAGCCGTGCTGGATTTCACTACGGAGTGATTGCGTCATCCCAGGACTTCGTTTTAAGGAGTCAACACTTCTTTCTCATGCATTCCTGTGAATACTGTAGGCATTCACACATCCACACAAACTGAACTGAGACAAATACATTCATACATTCAGGACTGCTGTACACAAGTTGTTTTTTTTTGTTTGTTTTTTTGTTTGGTTTGTTTGTTTTTGGTTATTGTTGAACGAAATACCTGGTGTTCAATTGGTGATTTGAAAAAAAAAAGGGGCAAATAATATTCTCATGTGATTTGTGCAAAGTGTTAAGTGCATATTGAACTTGAATCAAAGCGAAAGAAGAAAAGAAAAAGAACGGAAAATCAATGAATACAGTTACTGTTCAGTGAATTGATTTGTGTTTCATTCATCCATTCATTTCATTTTTTTATTAAATCTTTTATTGTATTTATTTACTCTTAAATTTCATTTCATTTTTAGTTAGTACTGTAAACTACTAAGCTCATACAAGTGCAGACACAATTGATTTTTTTTTTTTTATTGAAGTGAGACCCGAACCCGGACTCCAAATATTAGTATAAATAGAAATTAGCTGTATTTGGTGAGCCCAGTCCCAAGTAGATATTTTCCTCCTTTTCTTTTCCGATGTTAAATCCGACAAATGGGTTACAAAGGCACGAGAGACAAAACAGGAGACCCGGATGCACGGATGGCAGGCTAACAATCTAGTGAAAATGCTAACGCGTTGTGATGCAATGTCAAATTTAACGTGATAGGCAATATTCTGTGTGTTAGTTTATAAACTGTAGTGAACTCTGGCCTTTGATTAATTTACTAGATTAGCCAACAAGACAACAATCAGCTTCTGTTTGATTGTTTTTCAGCTTTAATCTGGGACAGAAACACTTGTCCAATAGCCAAGAGTTGGACTTGAGCACATTTTGAGCCAATTTTGTGCGCCCAGACGTGTCAAGTGGATCATGTGTCTGTGCCTGCTGAGCTGGGCTTTAGCACAACCAAACTACTCTATAACAGTATGACTGACACAGCAGAACCAAAGCCAGGCTGACAGGACTTGGGCCAACATCACCATCGATTGCACTGAGGGACTGAAACAGAGACAACCAGACACTGGTGCCAATGTAAAGAGAGTGGGAGCAGAGAGGGATGACACAGAAGACTAACAGCCAAGGTCAGGATTTTTGTTAAAAAATACATTACATTTCGGTTTATTTTTCACCATAGTATACCCCCAGAAAACCTGGAATATTGGATCCCACTTGTCACATGGGATCATTCTGTGATACTTTATATTATTATTATACTATTATATCTATGTATTTTTAAAACTTGATGCTGGTCGCTATTCACTGCCATTATGGACAAGCCCGAGCAGGACTTTGGGTGAACTATTTCTTTAAAACCATTCTTGAATTATGTGCAAATATCTCCACAACTAAATTGTAGTCCACCATTTTGAATTTCTATCAAAACCTACTTTTTCGATCTCCAATTAGACTATTGGTACAATTTTCAACTAAATCGGTTCAGATCATCTTCATATCATGCCATCAAAAATGTATTAAAAGCTTTATGGCTAAAATGTTCTCGAATAACATATCAACGAAATTGATGGGATGATTCCAAGCTGAACTCTGCAACACTTTGGCATATTGACACTAAATTGTCATTATCACCCAACACTGACCACATAACATCTGTAGTAACAGCATAACCTGTTTGTCAAAAGTGATAAGCAATTAAATTATATTACTAGTGAATGTATTTATGATTTTTCAGCCGCTTTGCCTAAAATCATCTAAAAATGTTTTGAATTACTCTTGAATTAGTAAGTCTGATGATACCAGCCATGCTTGCATAACATGCTTGTTTTTTTGAGCTTGGCCCCTTAACGGTAGGGTAAGTAATTTGTTTCATAAATTCTTTTTGTTATTCTGTTTGAAACTCTCTTCACATCCTGATAGTAATCAATACTAGAAATTGTCTAAATATTAAAACATGTACATATATCTTCTGTGTACAACTCAGGACAAAAACATTTTTGTCCAATCATTGCATTCGGTCCAAATGCGATGATACAATGTTCTACCTGCCTGTCAACAGTATTTCCATACCTCCGTGCACCCTGCTCACACAGACAAAACTAGGGATGTCTCTCTCTCTCTCTCTCTCTCTCTCTCAAAATGCACAAATGGCTTCATAGTATCCACATTGCTTTTGCTCTGGAAGCGAGATGCAAGGTGCAATACAAGACTTTAGCGTACATCGTTTTATATCATGCCAGTTTATAAATTCAAGAAATTTTAAACTATAAAGTACCTGCATACTCTCTGAGAGATGGTCTTTAGTCAGTGCACACTCAACCACACACACACACACACACACACACACACAAATAGCCGCCTCTCGCATGAGTGTCAGATTTCCGCACATTATTAGCATACACATAAACGTTCCAATCAGATTCCAGTACATACACGTCAAAATGCCCATCTTGATGAATATTCGCGTTGGTTATGTGAATGTTAACAGCATACCGTCTCTGTCTATTAGGTCTTAGTGATAGCAGCCTTTAAAACTTGCTACTGTCTACTATTGGTATTAATGATAATCAAATGGACAAGCTTAAATAAGGGTTAGTCGATATTTAACTTGTACAGTTATGACTATTCAGAGTTATTTTAAATTTGACTATTCAATTTCTGTGGTAGGCTTATTTTTACGTGAATACTACAGTTAGACCTACTTGAAAAAATATACAGCATTGCTTAATTTTTCTTTATTCTGTTCTATTTATTTATGCTACTGCTTCTGCTGCTGCTAATGTGTTTATTAATTCTTGTTTTATTACTCACCATTGCAACAAGTTACCTTATAAAAACACAAATACATTGAGTAAGCATACAGTTTGGTGAGATAATTGTAATTTCTTTTTAAAAATATCTTTTAAAAAAGTTAGTTTAAGTATATTATTATTATTTTTTTTTTTTTACTGTGGTATCAACTTTTGGTGGTATCGGTACCGACTACTAGATTTTTGGTATTGTGACATCCCTAGACTTAACACGTTATCAGTGCATTACATAAGGCTATTCAGAGTTGAAGACGAGTGCCAGCAGCTGACTTTTACAGTTCTTCCTGAACCAAAACAACAAGCTTATGCTGCATACATACCGTGTCATAACCACAATTATGTGATGGCAACCTGTGACATCCTACCCGGAGTGGTATACGTCCTCAGACTCTGATTTATGTGAGTCTTCAGGTGGAATCTGCAGGTGGTGCAAGTAAGAGCTCTTTAAGTTGTTTACGTTCATTATTATTGTAATGTTATGTGCTTTAAGACATGAGGTAATTTAATGCTGTCTCTTGTCTCGTGACGGTTTGCAGACTCTGCTGTGTGTTTTCATGTGTTTTGAAGGAGTTGTGGCTTTGGAGATGCTCTGAAGGGAGGGTGGGATCTCATGCTTTCAAAGCTAGCTTGCTATTACTAAACTCTCCAGAATTGCCTTCCCTACCTTTAATTGTTTATTACAGCTATATTGCAATTATTAATAATGGTTCTTAAAGCTGCAGTCTGTAACTTTTTTTGGTAAAAAATTATCCAAAATCAATTTGAGCAAGTACATAACCAGCCAGTATTCAAAACTATCTCCTTACCTTAGCCCGATTCACAATGGTAAACTTGTAATAATGTGTTCTAATTTGAGTGGTACTGCTAGGTTTCTGCGGGAAATATGAGCTTGCCGCCGTTCGTCTTTGCGTAATTGTCACGCCTGTATAGATAAAGGAGGAGTCCAGTTAGTAGTAGTAGCGTATGTGAGGATGCTCTAGGTGGCAGATCATTTATAGCCTTTTCTCACAAATTGTAATCCAGAGGTCTGAGGTCCATCTGCTCTTTTGGATCTAAATCCTCTGCAGAGGTGAGAGCTGATCCGTTACTTGTGGATGAGTTAAACTCTTTCTACGCTTGCTTTGATTGTAATCACGGCAACGCGACTCCGCCAAGTGACGCGTCAGAGGGAATCACTCAGAGCAGCAACAACCACGTGATCTCTGTCTCGGAGGATGAAGTTCGGAGGGCACTCAAGCGTGTGGACGTCAGGAAAGCTGCTGGGCCGGATGGTATTTCAGGCAGTGTTCTGCGGTCCTGTGCTGATCAGCTCGCCGGGTTGTTTATATCTATCTTTAATGAGTCCCTCGCTACATCTGTGGTCCCCACCTCCTTCAAAAAATCCACTATCATCCCTGTCCCTAAGAACAGTAAACCCTCTTGCCTAAATGACTATCGTCCAGTGGCTCTCTCGCGTCTATAGTCATGAAGGTCTTTGAGAGACTCATTAAAAACACCATTTGCTCCTTCATTCCTGACACTTTGGACCCTCTTCAGTTTGCCTATCGTCCCAATAGATCGACTGAAGATGCCATCTCTCATGTCCTCCACTCCTCCCTCACTCACATCGAAAGCAAAAGTGGGAACTACGTAAGGCTGCTATTTATTGACTATAGCTCAGCCTTTAACACCATAGTTCCCATTAAGCTAACCGCCAAACTCCTGGATCTCGGCCTGAATTCTTCTCTCTGCCACTGGATTGAGGACTTCCTCACTGGCAGGCCTCAGGTGGTGAGAGTAGGCCAGTTCACCTCCACCTCCATCACCCTGAGTGTGGGAGCTCCACAGGGCTGTGTCCTGAGTCCCCTGCTCTACTCGCTCTACAAACAGCTCCACCTCTATCATTAAATTTGCTGATGATACTGTTGTCTTGGGCCTCATTTCCAACAACAATGAGACAACATACTTGGACGAGGTGGAACATCTAACATCATGGTGCCAGGACAACTGTCTCTCTCTGAATGTTGGCAAGACCAAAGAAATTATTGTGGACTTCAGGAAGAGACAGCAACGGACATACTCCCCTCTCATGATCAGCGGGTCACCAGTAGAGAGAGTGAGCAGCTTCAAGTACCTGGGTGTAAACATCTCCGAGAACCTGACCTGGACTGGTCACATTCAGACACAGGTGAAAAAAGCCAGGCAAAGACTGTACCACCTGTGCCAGCTGAGGAAATTCATGGTTTCACCAGCTATCCTGAAAACTTTCTATTTAGGGGCGATAGAAAGTGTATTAATTCAGTGCATCACAGCGTGGTATGGGAATAGCACCAGTCATGACTGCAAAGCCCTGCAAAGAGTCGTGCGCTTATCCGAGCGTATCTCAGGGTCAGCTCTCCCGTCTCTGCAGGACGTCTACACCAAACGCTGCAAAGGTAGAGCTACTAAAATCATCAAGGACTCTAATCACTCTGCAAACCCTCATTTCACGCTGCTGCCATCTGGTAAGCGCTTCCGAAGCCTGATGGCCAAAACTGAGAGACTCAGGAGGAGCTTCTTCCCCCAGGCCATCAGACTCCTGAACTCAGTCACTTAACATCACGTGACCATCGATATACTGACATTGCACTGCACTTTCTGTTCTCATTGTTACTGTGTAACAACCTGTTATAAACCTGTTTGCACATTATACTTCTTTGTACATTTGTTAACCACATATTTATAAGTCTACAGTTTACTCACTGCACAATTTACTTCACTTATTTTATTCCACTTCTTTATTTTTATTTTTTATTTTTTTTCTACTTGACTTGATTTATTTATAATTCTACAGATGAATTTTGAATATAATTGAATCTTGAAAAAATAAATATTCTAAATATTTTCTTGATACTTTTCACCAGTAGTGTGCATATCATTGTCTATGTGAAAAAAATGACGTCATAACTCTCTTGTCTCCCTGTGAATTAATTGCATTCCGAATACATGCGTTTTATCCTGGAGCCATGCAAATGTTATTTTAACCAACGTTACACTGAGAAACAATTACCATCTGAATAGTACTTGAGTCTAAACTGAGCTTCTTGCTTTATTTTACAGAGCTCCTCTGTTGATATACAGTACAAGGACATCAGACCACTCATCTCAGTGTGCGTGTGTGAGTGTGTGTGTGTGTGTATGTGTGTACTACCTCACGTTTTTCAGAAGCTCCAGATGGTGTTTGATCAACAGTCAAACATTTCAGGATGATACCAAGCTATTCTAATTCTAACAAGTATCTGATTGGCTATTCACAGATGAAGGGAAAGGTCATGACCTTTCTCAAATTCTGCACAAAGTTCTCAGTTGACTGTGAGCTCTGCATATTTCTAAGATTTTGAAAATAAAGCATGTGCGATCACAGATTGGGGATCATTCTGAATCACTGTAATAAAGGCAAGTGTATAAACCATGGCTTAGTGAATAGGGATGTGCCCGAAGCCTATCACCTTATTCGGAAAGGCATGGATAATGGCCTCAAAACAATAACGAATTCTACTGAAGAACAGAAAAAATATTAGGACACAGTAACTCCTTGTGTTTTCTGGATAACAGGTGAGCCAGGGGATAGCACAGCACTTATTATACATATTATACATAAACCTCTAAAATCACTATGCAATAATGAGTGTGTGAAGTGAATGTGTGTAAACTGTATGAATTAAATTAACGCAAATAGCAGCGTTGCCATCCCTGTACATCTCTCAGAAACCAGAGCTTGGCAATACTACATCATGCACATTTTCTACTATTTGATATGTCTATTTTAATTATTTAAACCTTGTACAATATGATAGGCCTACACAAATTAATGAAATAAGCACAGCAAGACTGCAAATCAAATAGTTGTAGTCTCTTCGCATCTCTCAGAAACAAGCTCTCTGTCAAGAGTAATATCAACTAAGATCCTGAATCATACACATTTTCTGCTACTTCTACTATTTTCGCTCACTCTCTCTCAGAGACAGCAAGCATTATAGCCCATTCTTTATCATTTCAGATTTGCCTTTTATGCATAGTAAACATTGTTGTAAGCAATTTTCAACCACTGAATATTGTTCTCTAATCAGCTATTTTATATAGAGTCCGTATCAGTGGCACTGGCATAGCAAGTCAGCCATAGGCCCATATGTAAAAATGTTTTAACAGGCCTCAAACAACAAGTGCAATGCAGAGGTGTTTATGAGGCTTATAAATACCATGCCAAAAACATTTATATCTCTTTTCTTTTTCTTTTTTTTCATCCGAGTAGCCTGATAAATGCATAATCTCTGTAAAGTAACAGACCATCCAGATCCAACACAATAGTATTAGTAATAGTCAAAATGATCTATTGAGCAAGTTACCTAATAACTAGTATAATTATAATAATTAGTATTTCATCAAAATCTTTCATCTTTATCTAAAACTCAGAAAAAAATATGACTAAAAACATTATGCAAAAATACACAATCTGGTTGAGAAGCTCTCAGAAAATACACTGGAAACGCAAATATATTCTTTTTCACAGACAGTGAGGCCCTTAAGGGGTCTATGACATGCTGTTGACTCATCAAAAAAGAAGCCAAAAGATCAAGACCAAAGTGAGTCAAGTCTGACAAAATTATAGCACTGAGAAATCTCAAGATCCATAACCTCTGCCCTCTGAAAATCTAACTCCGCAACCCTCTGCCAAACTGAAGTGCTGATATTATTTTAAAATACTTAGGACTTACAGATGGATAAGTAGAATCATATTTTGGCCGTAAGAACAATCCACATCCACATGTTTATTCTACTTAGGAAATGCAATAGCAATAATGATAAACAGCTTTAGAACATAAATATCATACATCACAGTGACCGCCCTGTTTAGTTATTCTTTGCAGAGTGCACTGCAATTTCTGAATGCATCAATAAGACAAAAGAAAAAGAAAAGACCAGCAACATCATTAATAAAGAGACAAAGATATATAGTGAAACCATGTGGCATGGAAATATATGGAAACAAATAATAATTTCCAAATTGGCATTAAAGGGATCGGTTACCCACATATTACAATTGTCATTTACTCACTATCATCTTATTTTCTTTATTTTTTTATTTTTTTCATTCACTTTTATTTCAGCCTTTTTCTTTTGGATTTGAGGATTTTCTCATACATTTTTTTTTTTTTTTTTTTTTTTTTTTTTTTTTTTTTGAATTTGAATTTGAATCTTTGAGTTTTGTCTCATAAAAATTATATAACAATTTGACTTGTATAACACAAAAAGTTATCTGGGCGAAACGTCCAGTTTGTACCATTTGTGCGCGATAGTCCAAGGCTTTAGTTTGAGAAACAAAACAAAATTTAAGCTGCTATTTGCTGAAAATCTTGCTCTTTTTGTAGCTCTTAAATTTCACATTTGCACTTAATTCAACACATCACATCATTATTGGCCACAAGACAAAATGTTCACTAAAGGAGGCTTATATAGATGGCAACAACAGGAAATGTGTGTCATCAGAGCAACTTCAATGAGTG
Organism: Paracanthobrama guichenoti; assembly: GCA_018749465.1. Classification (NCBI taxonomy): domain Eukaryota; kingdom Metazoa; phylum Chordata; class Actinopteri; order Cypriniformes; family Gobionidae; genus Paracanthobrama; species Paracanthobrama guichenoti. The sequence continues at coordinate 15,396,649 of CM031966.1, read as the reverse complement.
TCTTATTTTTCCTCATCAGCCAATGCAAACAAACACACACACAATCTCACAAACAGATACACATTCAAGAACTGCGAGCCAACTTAAATCAAATCAAATCATGTACTGTTACCTGAGTCTCTCTTCTTCCTTCTTACGTAGTTGCATGTCTCTCTGTACCACTCTGAGCACATGCTCCGCTTCATCATTGCTCAGAGCAGACAGGTCCAGTTTACGTCCCATCACTGCGTCGGAGTCAATGGTCAAGATGCTGGAACCAAAAATGGTTGTCCTTTAATACTTTTAAGACAAAGCCTGGAGGTCACTGAGGAATAAAAGAGAAATTAATGTCATTCTGTATTCTATAGATCAAAGTTTTCTATACAGTAGGTTTAGTGGCATTAAATCTTTAAAAGGCATTTGTTTTCTCAGTTATACCTGTGGAATAATCAGTTTGTTACTGATTTGTTAGTTTTTTGGGTTTGTTAGAGTTTGTTACTTTTGGATGAACAGAAATCCTGATTACGCTATAACTTGACAAAGTCCAGTGTTTTCAGTTTTTCCATGCCTGCCTATTTTTGTGGTTTCAACTGTTCACCCAGAATTATGTACGCATAAACCATACATAAAAAATAAAAAAACAGAAAAAAAAAACACCATGAATAAAAAACAAAAAAACAGAAAAAAACATTTTGTATTTTTGGGGGGTCCCATCTTAGAATGAAACGTAGAATTTTTTTTTTTTTTTCCTGACTGTCAACCAACGCTCCTTAATCGATCATTAACCATTAACCAATAAAAAATATGTGAAATTAGAATTAACTTAGAATAAGTGTCTGCGACCTATTATTTACAATATGCATTTGGCAGACACTTTTATCCAAAGCGACTTACATTGTATTCAAGGTACACATTTTTAATTTTTTTTGTCAGTTCTTGCTTTCCCTGGGATTCGAACCCATGACCTTGGCGTTGCTAGCACCACACTCTTATTGTTTGAGCTACAGGAAAGTGTTTTATAAATACGTACATTTGTTTTGTTCAGTTTTACATGCATAGCAGCTTAAACAACAAAACAGGAGGATTCAGACAACGTCACATCACACACATACAGCTCTCTTCTCTACTAAAGATTTTTCTAGTCGACTAGTAGTCGCACATTTAGTCAACTAATCGCGCTTATATTAATAAGCCATAAATCATAATAATAAGCCTTTAATTGCCTATATATATATTTAATACATAGCCTAATCAGCGCTCAAACGCACGCATAAAGCTTGCCACTGTGCACCGGCAAACGTAGCCTAGTGATTTATGAGGAGACTGTTTTAATATTTTAATAATTTATTGATCATGTTTTCTGTGCTTTCAGATGCAGAGATTCGACGATGTTGACTTGTCATCTCCGCAGTAGTGGACGCAACTATATGCAAGTTTCATATTACTCTCAGAATATTTGTTTTTCACTTGAATTGGTTAAAGTAAAGACATGTCAATTCTATATTTCTCATGTCTGTGAGGCAAGTATACAAGTCAAGTCAAAGTCAAGTCAAGCTTCACAGTGTTAAACAGGAAAATAATGCAACAGAATTTGATTCGACTGTTCAGCCGCTCTGGAGAAAACGATAATGTTATCCAGCTAATTTCAATTATCATAGTGACAATGCGGGCAGATCAGTAATTTAGTTGAAAATCTATTTGAATATTTAGTTGAAAATTTTGTGTCCCCCAACTGAGCAAGCCAAGCCAAAAACACTGAGTTTCGGTTAATTTTTGGTTCGGTTAATTTTTGTGACGCTCAAGTTCACTGAGACAGAACGCGCATCCATATTGTTTTCATTATTTTACAAAAGCACATTGTTTTGTTGTTATTGTGAGTTTATATAAATAAAAGTAGATCCTTTATAGTTTGCATTAGGCTACTCTTATCTGAATGACCAAAAATCATGGAATATTTGAAGTTAAATGCGAGTGATCGTGCCGGCGCAGTAAGCGCACTCTCTTCACATATAGCCTATACTTGCCACAAACACAGATAGGCTATCCGCCTAATAATAGCGCATATTTATTAAGGTTAATATTAGTGTGAGCGGACTTCTAAAGTTGCTACTACCTACGTTTCAAGTCGATGTTTAGCGAATGTTTGGATTCCCTGCCGTTAACCATCTGCCCGTCACACAGGCTGCGTGATTTCACCACTTCCTGTGGAGTGTTTTTTTTTTTAAATGTTGGTCGACCAAGGCTCTTCTAGTCGACTATTACTAGTCTAGTTTAAAAATTAAAATTATAAAAGGTAAAAATGCCCATAAAAAGGTAAAAAAATAAAAAAATTTATTGTAACTTATTGGAAAAATAAAAACTTTAGGAGTCAGCTGTCCAAAGCAGTCCTAAACCTGCCAAGGTACCAGCAAAATATCACACTCAGCAAAATATTGCTTAATTATCGTTATTGATAAAATCCTAAAATCCTTTTTGTCAATATATAGCACACCCCTAATCAAAATTTATCAAAGTAGAATTATGCAAGGTTGAAAGTTGAGACATCCCACATAAAAGGCTAGTCTACAGGGGACAGATTTGGTATTCTGCAAGTATTTTGCTCATCCCTAAGTTTTGATAATTCATACTTCTTATTCCACTTAGTTCATATTGTAATAATAATCAACATTATTCTATTAATGAGCCAAGTTTAATATATGATGGTGGTCCGACAGTGAACCTGAAGTCGATCTTACTGTCTCTGCTTTTGCTTACAGTTTTAAGTTACCCTTTACAGTTACCCGTGAAAATGTCTCCTCTTTGATGTCCCTGACCACGTCACATAGGTTAGAACGATGAATATTATTAGGCTTAAGCTCCTGATGGAGTTTGGGTTCCTTGCCACCGTTGCCTCTGCCGCCTTTGGCTTGCTTAGTTGGGGACAGTAAATATTCAGCTATATTACTGATCTGCCCACATTGACTGTATGATAATTGAACTTAGCTGGATGACATCACTGTTTTCACCAGAGCGGCTGTACAGCCGAATCAAATTATGTTGCATTATTTTCCTGTTACTATACTTGTGAAGCTGCTTTGAAACAATCTGCATTGTAAAAAGCGCTATATAAATAAAGGTGACTTGACTTGACTAGCTCAGTGGCTGCAACCCTACAGCATCACTGAAAGCTCCAGTCTCTGTGTTTAGCGCGAAAGCTCATGTGATTTCTGCCGGCTTCCCATGCAGTATGCCTACAGTCGTGTCATGTTCCAGCTGCTTTGACATGATTATCAGGTTAACTGACTCGTAGTGTGTGCTATATCTCACAACCTCCCGAGTATCCAAACTTTACTCTCTTTTGTATGACCATAAATGACGGAGTATATTAAGCTGTTTCCACTGTTATGATGAGACAAAATCATTTGGTATTGTGCTGATTTGTGTCATAGAAGTCTCACTACATTCCAGTGATGAAATATGCATGTCCTGGAAATGAGAAGCCACAGATGCCCCTTCAATCACTGTCACCTCTGGGAAAGATGAAGTAGGCTCAGGCACTTTTTCTCCTTCTCACTTATCTTTCCGTGATTTCTTAATATTGAACTTTGTGCATCCACCATTGTTACTGCATGTTTATGAACTCTCACGGTCAAAGAAAATGACAGCGTAGGCGTCAATGAACAACAGGCGTTCATGTGTAATGAACAACACATTAATCAAACCAACATGTTTTAAAACAGCTGTTATTTTAAGCAATCTGGAATCTGGGGGGTTGTTAGGGTTAGAGGCGGTAGAGGGGGCCAGGCCCCCTCGTGGCTACGCTACTGCCACACAGAAATTAATTTTGCTTCTGTCAAAACAAAAACGAACCACGCATGCAATTACACGTCATGACTCAAATGTAAATTAATGTTTCTCCACAGAGAGACCATATAAACTGATATAAATGCACAAACATGAAACCATAAAATACATTTTTAATAAAATACACATCCACAATCATTAGGTTATGCTGATGATACTCAGCTCTATATTTCTTCACGCCCTGACGAAACTTACCAATTCACAAGATTAACGGAATGCATAGCTGATATAAAACATTGGATGTCTAGTAACTTCCTGCAACTTAATTCAGAAAAAAAGTGAATTTTTAATTACTGGACAAAAAAACTCTGCAAGTAGTAACCTAGAATACTGTCTAACACTCAATGGCTGCTCTGTCAAGTCCTCGTCGTCAGTTAGGAACCTGGGTGTGCTCTTTGATACCAATATTTCATTTGAAAGCCACATTTCTAACATCTGTAAAACTGCATTCTACCATCTTAAAAATATATCTAAATTACGGCACATCCTTTCAATGCAAAATGCTGAACAGTTAATTCATGCGTTCATGACCTCAAGGCTAGATTATTGTAATGTTTTACTGGGTGGTTGCCCTGCTCGCTTAATAAACAAACTCCAGCTGGTCCAAAACGCAGCACCTCGAGCTCTTACCAGGAAGTAAGACCATATTAGCCCAGTTCTGTCAACACTGCACTGGCTCCCTATTAAACATCGTATAAATTTTAAAATCTTGCTTATTACTTACAAAGCACTAAATGGTTTAGCTCTCCAGTACTTGAGCGAACTCTTAATGCATTATACTCCATCACGTCTATTGCGGTCTCAAAACTCTGGCCAGTTGATAATACCTAGAATATCAAAATCAACTGCAGGCGGTCGATCCTTTTCCTATTTAGCGCCTAAACTCTGGAACAGTCTTCCTAGCATTGTTCAGGAAGCAGACACACTCTGTCAGTTTAAATCTAGACTAAAAACACATCTCTTTACCATGGCTTACACATAAAACATTATCAATTTATATTATTCAAATCAGTAAATGATTGTTAGGCTGCATTAACTAGGTCAGCCGGAACCGGGAACACTTCCCATAACACCTGATGTACTCGTTACATCATAAGAAGAATGGCATCTACGCTAATATTAGTCTCTCTGTTTATCCCGAGGTTTACTGCAGTCAGCCGGATCTGGGCCATATCCAGATCAGATGGTGGACCTGCGCCTGGACATGACCAACGCATCCCTGAAATGTCTGCAGAGAGCATGTCAAATAAACTCCCCCCCGTAAATGCTGCATCCACATGACATCCTCATTAAACCCGTCTTCAGCGTGATGACTCCAATCTTTCAAATAATCTTACGGATATCTATTTACCTAATATGAATTAAGACCTGCAATGTTGCCAGAATTATAATCATACTCTGTTTGTTCATCGGCCAGAGGAGAACTGGTACCCCGACTGAGCCTGGTTTCTCCCAAGGTTTTTTTCTCCATTCTGGCCCTGAAGGAGTTTTGGTTCCTTGCCACCGTTTCCTCTGGTTTTTGGCTTGCTCAGTTGGGGACACCTAAATTTCATCTATATTACCGATCTGCCCGCATTGACACTATATGATACTTGAAATTAGCTGGATAACACCACCGTTTCACCAGAATGGCTGTACAAATTCTGCTGCATTATTTTCCTGTTAACAATGTGAAGCTGCTTTGAAACAATTGGACTTGTTAAAAGCGCTATATAAATAAAGGTGACTTGACTTGACTTGACATTTATAATAAAAAGTTCCTGAAATACAAGTCGCTTATCTTTAACAAGCAAACAGGCTGTCTGAGATAAGACCGTGCACATTTGAAGCTGCATTAATGTGCTCAGCCAGGCTACAGTTATCAGCTATATCAGATTCTACCTGTAGACCAAGATGTATCTCTCTCTCTCTCTCATTAAAGTCCTACATGTGGATAGAAGAGATCAGGACAATTCAGGATGGCCTCAGCAGAGGTGAACAATAAGAGAGAGACAGATAAGATAAAGAAGATATGCACTATAACAAACAGGAAGGCTACAGTACATTAGTCAGGATTTTTATAGGACATATCAAACATAGATGTTCATTCAGCTAACTGAACTGTTGGGGTGTACATTAATGTGGGATAATGTGTGTAGGTGCTTATTGACAAAGAGCAATGAAATAAAATATGAAACAAGAGGAGACTGTGTGGAAGGAGGTGGGCCAATTATAGGAAGAGACCGAGATGGTATTACAGAGAAGGAGAGGGGGAGAGATGCTGACAAAGAGAAGGAGAGAGTGTATGACGTTAAATGCAGCCTCTGGGTGATGACTCAGTCAGCTGTGCCCTTTAAGCTCCACCAATCACATTGCACTCCACCTGTTTACAATCTTCTCTCTCTCTCTCTCTCTCTCTCTCTCTCTCTCTCTCTCTCTCTCTCTCTCTCTCTCTCTCTCTCTCTCTCTCTCTCTCTCTCTCTCTCTCTCACACACACACACACACACAGACATATAGGCAACTATTTTCTCGCAAGCACTATCAAACTTCAAAGTTCCGGAAGTCTAATTTCACACGCAAACACCCAAAACTCATCACACACCTCTATATTCACAGAACCTGGAAAAAATCCATAAAAACTATATAACTATTATAAACTATTATAGCCTATTATATAGACTATAATATAGAACGACTTTGACAAAACAGCATAATGCCCAGTTCAATCTGCAACTTATTCTGGACAAAAACGTCCTACTTAATAAATCGCTTGATTGAATTTCTGTAAGATATAAGCTAAGCTAGCAGGCTAATTGGTAATAATAACAATAATAACAAAATGCTAGGCTAGTAATTATTCTGAAATTAGTTTAATCTGGTTTTTGCAAAACATAAGTGAACAAAATAAAATGCAAAGAACAAGAGATGTTCGAATTCACAATCTGTAGCATTGCTTATCATATGTAACTTATCAGACATTGAATAGAGTACATACCAAAAGTTCTTTCATGGGAATGAATTGTTCATGACAACACGAACAATTGTTTTATCTAGTTATTAGTTATTTTTGGATGAAAAGAGAAAGTATTCTGCAGAATGAAAAGCAAAAATAATACAGCACAGGGGAATTTGTGTGCAGCAGAGGAAGGTTGTTCTAGAGGCTGCTGTCACAATCAAGATTTCTGGTGGACATCTCAGCTGCAGCACATACTGTACATACAGTACACAATGACCCAACATAACCTTGTTGTTTTAGTATTCACCATCTGTTCATAGTTGAAACTTTACTTACTGGGTACAGGACAGGTTATTAAAAAAAAAAAGAATATATATGTTCTTTAATCTTAAACAAAACTGTGCCTTATTCTTTTTTAATGGTTTATTGAAACAACCTTTTTTTGAAGAAAATGTAAGAGTCACATGGTTTACTGTTTGTAGAGGCTCTGCATGATTTGAGGTATCATTGCATAAACAGCAATAGTAATAGTAATGTTGGCATTAGCAAGCACTAATCACTGTTAAAAGTGTTAATCATAATGGCATGAAGGTTAATTCACAAATGGGTCAAATTAAATTACTATGGAGCCATAATAAAAAATAAACTACTTTAAGCTCACCTATGCCGATGGCAATGCCCAGGTTTCATAAATAACAATCTGGCACTTTCTAAGAAAGAAATCAGGTATAAATTCCCCCTAATAAGAAACATGGTGTGAAGTAATTGCTTTACTCTCTGTTCATTTTGGTCATTTGTCTGCACTAAATTATGAAACTAGTGAGAGGAGGAAACGGCATTCTCTTTTAGGCTCAAACGTAACTATCCCAAACGTAAGACTAGCCTTTATTTCAGCTCATGCTGCAGTGTTTGATTCAAGTATCATTTTTCAGCAGTTCAAAATACCCTGAGTGCAATTTCCCTCTACACAAAAGAGTTCACAGAATCACAGGATTCCAGCTGCCACTCGCTAGACATCATGGTATTGTGCTATAAATTAAACAGTTTGCCTCATTTTGAGTACATTAAGTACATTTAAGTACATTCTGGAAAGCACTGCATTTTAATGATCACTTTAGAATCATGAAACATTGGGAAAACATTTTAACACTGTACAAGAGCAAAAACTCTAAACATCATCTACAGTATACAACAAACCACGCCAAACCCATATCATATTAAATTATTTAACAATGTAATGATCCAAAACTTTCTTCAGTACAGCATAACACTTTGCATGTCATTAACAGTCAGCTGGTCATTATTAATATAAACCTTGTATCGCCCTGAATGGGTTTATTTTGCAATTATGACTCCGCTGACTGCACATTGTCCCGCTTTTTATGTGACTACTTGACAAGCAAACAAATAAATAAATGGACATGAAATATTGATTTGAGAAACACAAAACTAGCTTAATGGATAGCGGTCAATTAGATAGTTTAATGGTCATCATATAAAAATATTTGACCACAGAATGCTGAGATTGGCCAATCAGAATTAAGTATTTCAAAGAGCTGTGTGATAAAATACTATAAGAAAAGGCATATTCACAAATGCAATGGTTAACCAGCTATGAAATCCCTACCAACATGCAATGTCTAAAATGGGTACTACTATAGGTAAAGTAAGTCACTAACTCTCCCTGCTCTTGTAACCAAATCTCCTTCTTCACTACAGCACTAATAATCCATAACAATCCTCTGACCTTGACTTAACTGTGTGTGTTCTGTACATCCTTAAAACAATGCAGCGAAAACAGCGGGCATTAGGCTGTCATTATACACTGTCATGTTGAATAAAAGCAGCTGTGCAGGCAGGTTGGCTCAATGCATGCAGAGAGGATGATTCATTGAGCTGTCTTCATCCAACCCCTAACGCAACCATGAGGCAAAATGAAGTGACACACAGATGTTACATTCACACGATGCATTCTCCACAAACACAGCTCTGGGTGGTAAGTGGGGGTCATAGTGCAATACTACTGCAATTGTGCAAAATAAGTATGAATGAATGTAAAAACAACAGCTCTCTCTAGGAAGAATACAGCATCACTGTAATCAGAAGGGGGAAAGTATGGCAAGCTGTTGTAACATACACTCACCTAAAGGATTATTAGGAACACCATACAAATACTGTGTTTGACCCCATTTCGCCTTCAGAACTGCCTTAATTCTACGTGGCATTGATTCAACTAGGTGCTGAAAGCATTCTTTAGAAATGTTGGCCCATATTTATAGGATAGCATCTTGTTAGTTGATGGAGATTTGTGGGATGCACATCCAGGGCATGAAGCTCCCGTTCCACCATATCCCAAAGATGCTCTATTGGGTTGAGATCTGGTGACTGTGGGGGCCATTTTAGTACAGTGAACTCATTGTCATGTTCAGGAAACCAATTTGAAATGATTCGAGCTTTGTGACATGGTGCATTATCCTGCTGGAAGTAGCAATCAGAGAATGGGTACATGGTGGTCATAAAGGGATGGACATGGTCAGAAACAATGCTCAGGTAGGCCGTGGCATTTAAACGATGCCCAGTTGGCACTAAGGGGCCTAAAGTGTGCCAAGAAAACATCCCCCACCATTACACCACCACCACCAGCCTGCACAGTGGTAACAAGGCATGATGGATCCATGTTCTCATTCTGTTTACACCAAATTCTGACTCTACCATCTGAATGTCTCAACAGAAATCGGGACTCATCAGATCAGGCAACATTTTTCCAGTCTTCAACTGTCCAATTTTGGTGAGCTCGTGCAAATTGTAGCCTCTTTTTCCTATATGTAGTGGAGATGAGTGGTACCCGGTGGGGTCTTCTGCTGTTGTAGCCCATCCACCTCAAGGTTGTGCGTGTTGTGGCTTCACAAATGCTTTGCTGCATGCCTCGGTTGTAACGAGTGGTTATTTCAGTCAAAGTTGCTCTTCTATCAGCTTGAATCAGTCGACCCATTCTCCTCTGCCGCATACTGGATGTTTTTCCCTTTTCACACCATTCTTTGTAAACCCTAGAAATGGTTGTGCGTGAAAATCCCAGTAACTGAGCAAATACTCAGACCAGCCCGTCTGGCACCAACAACCATGCCACGCTCAAAATTGCTTAAATCACCTTTCTTTCCCATTCTGACATTCAGTTTGGAGTTCAGGTGATTGTCTTGACCAGGACCACACATCTAAATGCTTTGAAGCAACTGCCATGTGATTGGTTGATTAATTAATTGCATTAATGAGAAATTGAACAGGTGTTCCTAATAATCCTTTAGGTGAGTGTATATTCCTAAAAACTATATTTACATCCAGGGCTTGACATTAACACCCACCAACCTGCCAAATGTAGGTGGATTTCAGCAGTGGCATGTAATGCAGTCACTCCAACTAGCCACTTTGACGGGTTGAATTTTATAAATAATACATACATTTTTCAATTTTACAATTGTAGTCTTCTAAAAAGGCAATGTGTTGTCAAAAATATAGATTTTTCGATACATAACAATACGGAAATAACAGATACATAATACTAGCTGCTCTTTCTCACTCTCTCATGATCTCTCCAAAAGCAAGTTGACACAAAAAACCTGCCTCCCCTCACTCACTTATTTCATTTACTTCGGATGAATATTGTTGGTGATACAGGACTTGAATTTCAGCGTGGGATTGCACATATTCCGCATAATTTTACTCATTCCCACAGATTTTGTGTTCACACCCAAAGTGAGGTCACATACAGCCACCTCTCAGTACTAAATGTAGTTGTTTTCGCAGTTTATTATGCTTAAACAGTCAAATACACACAAAATAATGTAAACATGCCGGCCTTGACGAGTATTCACGTAAACACAGTCAGTTATGTTTTAAGTGAACGTAAACAGTGAAAGAAAACATGTGTAACAGTATAATGGATCAGTGCGTCAAGTCTTAAAGTGACAGCTGTGATCAGAGTCGAGAGAGGGCTCCGCCTCCTCTGACCAGAGTCGCGAGAGGGCTCCGCCTCCTGTGATCAAAGTCGAGAGAGGTTCTCAGCCTCCTCCCAAGAATTTTTTTTTTTCGGGCCCTGAAGGGTCCGAACTGCCGTGGCCACCTGAACTTCCTAAGCCGCCGTGGCCACCTGAGCTTCTGCTGCCTCCGTGGTCTCCCGAGCCCCCGGTGCCGCCTCCGTGGTCTGGCCACCCTGGAGGCTTCCCAGCCAGTCAGGACCCGGATCACTTGCCTTGGTCCTCTAGGACTCCAGGGTGAGTTTATTTATGATTAAAACACATTTGATTGCATCTCCTGAGTCTTTTGCCTGTTCCTGTACACACAACCATGACACTAATAGTTTCCCCCACAGGAGGCGGAACTTGTCATAAAGTTATTGATAAAAACCCACCCATTTACAGGGACGATATGATTGGTCCATTTTACTGTCATTTGAAATGAATCTATCATTTACTTACTATTGCTTGGCCTTCTGTAATTTATTTCCGCAACGTTATTTAGATGTTTATTTTCAAATTAAGAGTTCCTAAAATAAATTAGAACTGGTGAATTTATTAAAAATAAAAGTATTTAAACGTTTTTAAATGTTATTTTTACAATAATAAAGGTTGGGATCACTTCAGGGAGCCCCTATCAGCTTCGAGATCTAGAGAACAGGCCAATGAGAATTGGCATGCGAGATTTGCATCTCGTGCTCCGCCCCGCAGTGCGGGTATAAACGGAAGCGAAATGCAGCGCACCTTTGTCATTCACTTCGGAGCCGAACACGGTGTTGATGAAGAAGACTGTTCCTGCTTCAGCAGAGAGAAAGAGAGAAACGACAGAAGAAGCTTCTTTGAGTGCTGAGTGAGATGGCACGATCAGCGGCGGCCGCAAGCTCCCTGATACAGTGATAAACTGCTGTTTTCACAGCACTGTTTGGTCTGTTGGTTCGGTGAGGGCGTTCCCAATGGTGAGTGCATACACAGGCTGCACTACTCTCCTGTGTTTTGCCGCAGTCGTTCCTGGGTGCTTCAGCACTTTTAAAAGAGCACATTTTCTTCTAAAAGAGCAGCGCGGGTGTGACACTGCGTCTTTTTCAAGACGTCATTCCACCCGTGCGTTTCTGGATGCGGTTGTTTCCTGTCCTTGTTGACGGCCACGAGCCCTCTCGCATAACTATGTTGAGATCGCGTTCGTGGGTGGTCCATGTACTCTCAGGAGAACGGGATCACGTCGGCGCGCTGTTCGTCTCGCCTTCCCCGTGAGGGTTTGAATGTTCAGCGCTTGAGTGTTCGAGCTGCCGCTGACAGCGCGGGTTGTCACGGCAACCCAGCGCGCGTCACTCGGCACTCTAGATGCGTGGTTGAGACTCTGAAACCTCAAACGGGGTTGAGTCCCTTCGCTTATACCCCGATCTAGTGTCTTTTCTGGTGCACCAGAAAAGGGGCTACTTTGGCTGATAAGCCTGGGTGATCTGAGGATTACAGTGGGGGTTCCCTGCCGAGCACATCTCCGTGGGCCCCCCACTCCTCTAGCGCATCGCAGCATGCTGAGACTGTGTTTGTGGGTGGTTCATGTTCCCTCATGAGAGCATGACCACGTCGGCGTGTTGTTCATCTTACCCATCTTAAATGGACCTAGCGTTTCATTTGGGGCTCTAGCAGAGGACAGATGTCAATCGCTGCATCGGAGAGAGGGCTGTTATGTGTTGAAAATGAAGATGAGGTTGAGATTCCCACTATAATAGTGGATGTTTCATGCTGAATCAGATTCATACTTGACAGTCATGCTTCCCCGGGTGGCTGGGGCATAGCGCAACGCATAAATTGCCTTGCCCGCCCCCTTGCCTTTTTCCCGGATGTGCATTGGAAAGCTTTAGCAGTGTGGAACCGCTTGGCACCAGAAAATGGAACGCCAAAGGGGCCATAGCCTGTATAAAGTTTTCCTCTCTCTCACTACCCTCATCAGGTGGGGTGGCAGTGCCACTGGCAGGCTACCTCTGCCCAGCACTCTTCGTGCATAAGGGTAGTTCTGAGCTGAGGTTGAGCTGCGCACAGTGACTGTTTTATATTTAAAGTCACAGCGCTGGCCCTCGGCCAGGCGATGTCTAGAAACACCATCGGCGATCCCTCAGTCTGCTCGTCGCCATCGGCATCGGTCCTACGATGCCACTCGTCTCAGCTGAAGTTGAAGTTGAAGTTGAAGTTGAAGTTTATTCGTCATTACACATGTACAAGTACAGTATAACGAAATGAAGTTTGGAGCAAGCCTCCGAGCTGCCAGTCAGTGGGGACGGGTCACCCGGATTTGGTTAGGAGCTGCTCTTCCCCGGAGGAGGGCCGGGTGGAGAATCATTGGTAAATTCTGTTCCGCCACTGGTGTCAAATACAACCAGTGGTACCCAAATTCTAAAGAGCAGTTCCAATACCTCTGGGTGCCAGGAGAGTGCGCCCGGCAGTGTTCGACGCTTCCATGCCTCGTCACCCTCAGGCACCTCTCCTATCGCCAGCAGGGGGTGCCGGCTGTGTCTGGGACGCACCCAAGCAGCCTCCCCACACTTGCACACCCCTTCAGCGGAAGCAGGTAAGTGTTGCACAGCACACTCAAACCCCACTTTGGGCCGCTCCCATGCCGTCCGTGTCGGGTCCCTGCATGCCGCTGCGCTGCCCCGCTGCGGGCACGTCTGTGGTGCCGTTGGTCCCGCTTGCACGGTTCCTGGGAGCCTGGCTAGCGCTCCCAGCCCGTCTTGCTGGCTCATCCGTACCATCAGACTCGGCTATGTGATTCAGTTCGCCCAGCGTCCCCCCCAAGTTCAGGGGCATCCACTTCACCTCCATGTCGAAGGAGAATGCCCCTGTGCTTCAGGCAGAGATTGCGGTCCTACTGGCAAAGGATGCAATAGAGCCGGTCCCTCCAGCCGGTATGAAGACCGGGTTCTACAGCCCGTACTTCATTGTGCCCAAGAAAAGTGGCGGGTTACGGCCGATCTTGGATCTGCGACTTCTGAACCAGTCCCTTCACAGGCTGCCGTTCAGGATGTTAACGCAGAAACGCATCTTCAGGTGCGTCCGTCCCCAAGATCGGTTTGCAGCGATCGACCTGAAGACGCGTACTTTCATGTCTCGATTCTCCCTTGACACAGACCGTTCTTACGCTTTGCATTCGACGGACAAGCATGTCAGTACAAAGTCCTGCCCTTCTGGCTGGCCCTGTCGCCCCGTTTCTTCACGGAAGTCGCGGAGGTGGCCATTGCTCTCGTGTGGGAGCGTGGTGTTCGCATTCTCAACTACCTCGATGACTGGCTGATCTTTGCCCAGTCATGAGAGCAGTTGTGCAAACACAGGGACATGGTGCTCCGCCACCTATGCCAGTTGGGCCTTCAGGTCAACTGGGAGAAGAGCAAACTCTGCCCCTTGCAGAGGATCTCTTTTCTCAGGATGGAGATAGACTCGGTCACCTGGACAGCGCGCCTCACCGAGGAGCGCGTCCAGTCGGTGTTGAACTTCGTGAATTCGTTCAAACGCAGGATAGCGGTACCACTAAAACCTTTTCAGAGGCTCCTGGGGCATGACATCCGCAGCCACAGTAACGCCGCTGAGATTGCTTCATATGAGACCGCTTCAACGCTGGCTCCACGACTGGGTCTCGAGATGGCGTGGCGCAGCGGAACTCTCCATGTCCAAGTGACACCGAGATGCCGCCAAACCTTCAGCCCGTGGTCGGACCCTTCATTTCTACGGGCAGAAGTGCCTCTAGAACAAGTGTCCAGGCATGCTGTTGTCTCCACGGATGCCTCATCCACCGGCTGGGGTGCCACGTACAACGGGCTTGCAGTATCGGGTCTGTGGACGGGGCCCCAACTGCAATGGCATATCAATTGCCTGGAGTTGTTAGCAGTTCGTCTTGCACTCAGCCGCTTCAAAACGCCGCTCAGAGGCAAGCACGTTCTGGTCCGTATGGACAGCACTGCGGCCGTTGCGTACATCAACAAACAGGGTGGTCTACGCTCCCGTCGCATGTCACAACTCGCCCGCCATCTCCTCATATGGAGTCAGAAGCATCTGAGGTCGCTTCGTGCCATTCATATTCCGGGCCTGCTAAATCGTGCAGCCGACGAGCTCTCACGACAGCCAGTGCTCCCGGGAGAGTGGAGACTCCATCCCCAGGTGGTCCAGCTGATCTGGAGTCACTTTAGGGCCGCGCAGGTAGATCTGTTTGCCGCTCCAGACTCCACCCACTGCCAGCTGTTCTATTCCCTGACCGAGGGGACCCTCGGCTCGGAGGCGCTGGCACTCAGCTGGCCCCGGGGCCTACGCAAATATGCGTTTCCCCCAGTGAGCCTTCTTGCACAAACACTGTGCAAGGTCAGGGAGGACGAGGAGCAAGTCCTGTTGGTCGCTCCGTACTGGCCCAACAGGACTTGGTTTCCAGAACTAGTGTTCCTCGTGACAGCACCTCCTTGGCCCATTCCTCTGAGGAAGGACCTCCTGACTCAGAGACGGGGCACCCTCTGGCACCCGCGTCCGAACCTCTGGAAACTCCATGTCTGGTCCCTGGACGGGACACGGAGGTTCTAGGCGGTCTGCCACAAGCTGTGTTAGACACCATTACTTCCGTTAGAGCGCCCTCTACAAGGCACCTCTATGCGTTGAAGTGGAACCTGTTCGTCGAATGGTGCTCTTCTCGCCGAGAAGACCCCCGAAGGTGTTCGGTCAGTTCCGTGCTTTCCTTCCTACAAGACGGGTTGGAGCGAAAGCTGTCTCCCTCCACCCTCAAAGTTTATGTGGCCGCCATCACCGCCAATCATGACTCGTAGGCGGAAAGTCCTTAGGGAAGCACGATCTGATCGTCAGGTTCCTGAGGGGGGCAAGGAGACTGAATCCACCTCGCCCTCCCTCTATACCCTCTTGGGACCTGTCTCTGGTGCTGACCGCACTGCAGAGGCCTCCCTTTGAGCCTTTGCAGTCAGCTGAGTTAAATATTCTGTCTCTGAAGACAGTACTCCTGACTGCATTGGCCTCCATCAAGAGGATAGGGGAGCTGCAGGCATTTTCGGTCGACGAATCGTGCCTGGAATTCGGGCCTGGTAACTCTCACGTAATCCTGAGACCCCGGCCTGGATATGTGCCCAAGGTTCCCACCACTCCCTTCCGGGACCAGGTGGTGAGCCTGCAAGTGCTGCCTTCGGAGGAGGCAGACCCAGCCCTAGCTTTTCTCTGTCCCGTCCGTGCTTTGCGGACTTACGTGGACAGAACTCAAAACTTCAGGACCTCAGAGCAGCTCTTCGTCTGTTTTGGAGGACAGCAGAAGGGAAAGGCTGTCTCCAAGCAGAGGATGGCCCACTGGATAGTGGATGCCATCGTCTTGGCGTATGAAACCCAAGACGTGCCCTGCCCGCTCTTAACCAGAGCCCACTCCACCAGGGGTGTAGCTTCTTCCTGGGCGCTGGCTCGTGGCGCCTCGCTGGCAAATATTTGTAGAGCTGCGGGCTGGGCGACACCCAACACGTTTGCTAGGTTCTATAGCCTACGTGTAGAGCTGGTATCTTCCTGTGTGCTCACTTCCCATAGTCAGTAACACCGAAGTGCCCGTTCTAAATGTCGGCTTGCTGCGCCACTCCCTTCCCCATCGAACGGATACGTGCGCTTATATGCTCCAGTCGAGTTCCCCAGCATGGCGAACCCTGTTGAGTCCTCCGCAACCCTCGGCAGTCGGACGTGGCGGAGCATCCGACGCCAGGCCTAACGCTCGTATGCATTGGTGGAACTTGTGTTAGGCTGGGTTCCATATGTTGTGACCCCCACGGCGGTCCCATATGTGTATTCCCCACGGTAAGTCTCCCTGCGGCGAGCTCTGCCGTCTCAGTGTGGTGTGGACCCCCGCCTAAAATGGGCCGGAGCCACCCCTGGGACTTCATACGTGTATTCTCCACATGGTAACTCCCTCCGGGCATGATGTGGCTTCCGCAGCGGCCCCCCGGGGCACGCTTTCCCAGCGTTATCCAATAGTTGGCTGAGTGGGACTTGCGGAACAGCAGCTGACTCTCCCTGCGTGAATTTCCCCGCCCGGAACAGCCGGGGTCTGAGGGGCTCTCTCAGGGCGCTGGAAGTGGTAGCAACTGTGGCGTGTTCCAAAGGGATCCCAATTCCGTCGGTGACGTCCGACGACGTCGAACTGCGGGGGCGGGCGCGAGATGCAAATCTCGCACGCCAATTCTCATTGGCCTGTTCTCTAGATCTCGAAGCTGATAGGGGCTCCCTGAAGTGATCCCAATTCGTCGGTGACATCCGACATACGTCTCCGTTCCCTCCTTCAGGGAACGAGGGTTACCATACGTAACCGAGACGTTTCTATTTATTAAACCCATTTCCTTCATTGTATTAAATACATTTTTTTATTTCAGTGAACTCAACATTTTATGGCAACCAGGTTACTTACTTTTTTTAAGTTAAAACAACAATATTTTTTTACAGTGTAGGGTTGCCACCTTCAGTGTGGCAAAATAAGGGACAACCATTCACGACATCCAGACCACCACCATGCTACGAGTCTCAAACGCATTTTTTTCGCCTTCAAATGACAAGTTCCAACCGCTCTCACTTTTGCACCACATACTATGTGAAATGTGGAGCAAAAGTGATTTGTGCATCTGTGAGGCAGCGGCAGGCACTGTTCAGAGAGCAGAGAATTTCAGCCAATCAGAAGAGCTCGTTTGTACGGAGCCCCTAACGGGACGTGGTGTTGGAAAATGTAGGAAGGGAGGAATTTTTTTTTTTTCTTTTACAAATCTTTTGCGTTCCCTCAAAGATAATGTGCCACTGGCCATTTAAAACAGCTCAGTACGCTAACAATGGAGCGGTTAGAGTTTTATTTTGAACTTGAACTTAAGTATAAAGAAATACAGTCAGTAGTTCAATGAGTTCAGTAAAAATGGCAATATATTCACAGATTCAAACTTCCCGGATCAATAACTCGTGAGCTAAATGTTGTTAAAACACAAATGACACCTCTTGAACGTAGACAACAGGCTGCAACCTATTTTTCCTCAAAACGAGCCTTATAACAGGCTAAAACCCGAAAAGCGTAAAAAAAATAGTCATTAACTTCAGTTACACACTATAGTGTCTCCAAATTCAGTTTACACATCAATATCTCCTACTAGTCATACTACAACACGTAGATTGTTAAAATTTGCTTTTGCATAATTGTTAGGATTTTTTTTTTTTTATTATGAAAAATATTCAGCTAACTTCACTGAAATGCACTGTACTGTCACCAAATTCAGTTCACACATCACGCTCTCCTGCTGGTTATACAAACCCGATTCCAAAAAAAGTTGGGACACTGTACAAATTGTGAATAAAAAAGGAATGCAATATTTTACAAATCTCATAAACTTATATTTTATTCACAATAGAATATAGATAATAATATCAAATGTTGAAAGTGAGACATTTTGAAATGACATGCCAAATATCATTTTGGATTTCATGAGAGCTACACATTCCCAAAAAGTTGGGACAGGTAGCAATAAGAGGCCAGAAAAGTTAAATGTACATATAAGGAACAGCTGGTGGACCAATTTGCAACTTATTAGGTCAATTGACAACACGATTGGGTATAAAAAGAGCCTCTCAGAGTGGCAGTGTCTCTCAGAAGTCAAGATGGGCAGAGGATCACCAATTCCCCCAATGCTGCGGCGAAAAATAGTGGAGCAATATCAGAAAGGAGTTTCTCAGAGAAAAATTGCAAAGAGTTTGAAGTTATCATCATTTACAGTGCATAATATCATCCAAAGATTCAGAGAATCTGGAACAATCTCTGTGCATAAGGGTCAAGGCCGGAAAAAACATACTGGATCCCCGTGATCTTCGGGCCCTTAGACGGCACTGCATCACATACAGGAATGCTACTGTAATGGAAATCACAACATGGGCTCAGGAATACTTCCAGAAAACATTGTCGGTGAACACAATCCACCGTGCCATTCGCCGTTGCCGGCTAAAACTCTATAGGTCAAAAAAGAAGCCATATCTAAACATGATCCAGAAGCGCAGGCGTTTTCTCTGAGCCAAGGCTCATTTAAAATGGACTGTGGCAAAGTGGAAAACTGTTCTGTGGTCAGACAAATCAAAATTTGAAGTTCTTTCTGGAAAACTGGGATGCCATGTCATCCGGACTAAAGAGGACAAGGACAACCTGCATCTCTGATGGTATGGGGTTGCATGAGTGCGTGTTGCATGGGCAGCTTACACATCTGGAAAGGCACCATCAAGTTCCAAGTTCTAGAACAACATGCTCCCATCCAGACGTCGTCTCTTTCAGGGAAGACCTTGCATGGCTGCGTAGAAGAAGGATCCGGGTACTGAAATGGCCAGCCTGCAGTCCAGATCTTTCACTCATAGAAAACATTTGGCGCATCATAAAGAGGAAGATGCGACAAAGAAGACCTAAGACAGTTGAGCAACTAGAAGCCTGTATTAGACAAGAATGGGACAACATTCCTATTCCTAAACTTGAGCAACTTGTCTCCTCAGTCCCCAGACGTTTGCAGACTGTTATAAAAAGAAGAGGGGATGCCACACAGTGGTAAACATGGCCTTGTCCCAACTTTTTTGAGATGTGTTGATGCCAAGAAATTTAAAATCAACTTATTCCCTTAAAATTATACATTTTCTCAGTTTAAACATTTGATATGTCATCTATGTTGTTTTTTGAATAAAATATTGAAATTTTAAACTTCCACATCATTGCATTCTGTTTTTATTCACAATTTATACAGTGTCCCAACTTTTTTGGAATCGGGTTTGTACTTATCCTTTCAGTTGTTAGTATCTATTCCAGCTTTACTATAACTTTTGTATTTATTAGATATTACTACTATACCTACCTGTTAATGAGACACCAGTCTATATCTATATAAGACATATACTAGTATACATCTTAATTATTACTACACTCTTATAAGAAAATGTTCTATATAGAACATTAATAGGGTTTCTGTCAGGTGCTTTATATATAGAACCCCTTTTAGGGGTTCCCCATCATGTGATAATTTTATGGCTTTAGCTTTAATTAATTAATTTTGTTTTAATTATTTTTGTTATTTGAATTACATTTCATGAATGGGAAAAACAGCTTGTAAATATATAAAATGTGTAATTGATTTTATCACCAAACAAAAATCAAAATAACCTGTTAAACATGAAAGTAAAGACATTTCTCCTTATATAGAACCTTTTGGAAAAAAAAAAGAAAGAAAAAATTATTTAGAATTGAGCCAAGAAGCCTAGGGTTTTATGTATAGAACCCTATTGACCTTTTTTTTTTTTTTTTCTAAGTGTGTAGAATCATATCTACATATCTAGTATCTCATTAGCTACAACAGCTTTTTACTTGCTACATATAGACCTACCAATTACATAGATTGACTGATATAGTTTAATGTACGAAATACTAGAATATTATAAACATTATGCTAGCCTACTAGTAACAAATCGAGTAGGTACCAGCAACAATTATACATAGGCTAATAGTCAGAAGTGAAAATTCAATATCTGAACAACAAATTTAGTAGAATTCAATGGCAAGATGTTGTACTAATGACATGAAACAGAAACCAGTTCGTTTTAATAACTGGATGCTAAAACGGCTTGCCATAGGCAGAGGACTAAATGTGTCAGGTGCACCTAGCACACTTTGCATGCAAAATAAACCGACAACTGTAACATACACGCGGGTCACATACACAAACATTCACCTCTTGACATCCTCTCATTGTACAGGGCAATTGTTCAATTCATACAGAAACTTTTGCACATTCACTAACGATTCGAACAGCACATGCAATAGGATCCGAACAGAATCAATGTGGCATCTGCACAAACTTACGTGAAATAAACATCCACGGGATGTCCGCAGGCTACAGACGTCCACGCACTGGCAGCGAGGCGGGTTTGGCTCGGTTAACTTCCATTGATCGGTGATATGAGATTTCCCACGCAGGCACACACACAGTCATGCGCTTTGACTTATGGGGCGCCGACTGGTGCGAACTGATTTACAGGATTTCCGTCTATTTACAGCAATATATTTACTAATATCTGCAGAGGATAAGTTATTGTTTGATGAACAAATGAAACGGCTAATAATTGATTAGCCCTTTATCAGACAGATATCTTTCCCCATCAGTGTGGCTATCTCTTCTCATACACATGGTGACATCCTCCTCCAGCACCTGAACATCCAGCTGATCAGCCAATCACAGCGTCGGGTTCAGCCCGTCATTGAAACATCCACTAACACACGTAGAACCAGGCTACTCCACTCAATCCTCTCTGAGTAAAGGTAAATGAAAAGCAATGTAATCAAATTAGTAATTTTGCAGTGCATACTGGAGATCTTAATTAAAATAAACTAGTAAAATGTAATTAATTTGGTGTTACTGGGAGTCCAGGAACTTTCAGCTTAATGAGTAACTTAGTTGTTAGATGGATTGATGGATGGATGAAGGTATAGATAGAAAAAAGGAATAGATCATTAGACTGATGGAGATGGATGGATGTTTTATTCAGTAATACAAAAACAATAATAATAAGAATTACCATTATACTCAGATGCAGTGTTTAAATCGGAATGTTAAATCATTCATTAAAAGTATTGACTGCATGGATGTAAGCAAGGTTTAAAAGTATCACTCGCCAAGCACCAAATGTTTATAATC
The DNA here is from genome assembly GCA_018749465.1 of Paracanthobrama guichenoti. NCBI lineage: Eukaryota > Metazoa > Chordata > Actinopteri > Cypriniformes > Gobionidae > Paracanthobrama > Paracanthobrama guichenoti. The sequence continues at coordinate 15,375,172 of CM031966.1, read as the reverse complement.
AAGTTTTGACAAATAAATAAAATAGCAGTTGCCTTGGCTGGTTTTCTTGATTTTTAATGAGTTAGTAAAGTTTTAACAAAAAAATAAACCCTGGATATATGTGTGAGAGGCTAGATATAAGTGCCTTATCCCCTTGATCTTTAAATCACAATTTATCATGAGGAGACAAAGACAAACAGAAATGACAGAAAGCATTTCTGTTGCTCTCTCATTAACACATTAAAAGTCAACACGCAGAGTCTCAACAGTGTAATCTATCAGTGCTGCATCCATACAACCTGTAAAAACATTCCTCACGATGCGGTTTGGAGAGCAGCCAGAAAGAGGATAAAATAGAAAGGCAAGGCAACTCTCAGCTCCTTATCGCTACAGTGCAGTGAAACTGCTGAGAGCAGCATGCTTTAAAGTGCTTCATGGTTGATGTGAAGAAAATAACAGAAGAGAATTAGGATAAACAACAATCACAGTTCAAATATCCCACAAACAGCCACTTCCAACTGTGCCTGACAGAGATTAGGGCATCCAGCTGCTGCTCAGATTCACTCAAGCCCATTCATCTGAGGCAACATGTACAGAAGAGACTCCTTTTGTACAAACCTGATTCCAAAAAAGTTGGGACACTGTACAAATTGTGAATAAAAACAGAATGCAATGATGTGGAAGTTTAAAATTTCAATATTTTATTCAAAATACAACATAGATGACATATCAAAAGTTTAAACTGAGAAAATGTATAATTTTAAGGAAAATTAAGTTGATTTTAAATTTCATGGCATCAACACATCTCAAAAAAGTTGGGACAAGGCCATGTTTACCACTGTGTGGCATCCCCTCTTCTTTTTATAATAGTCTGCAAATGTCTGGGGACTGAGAAGACAAGTTGCTCAAGTTTAGGAATAGGAATGTTGTCCCATTCTTGTCTAATACAGTCTTACGTCTTTGTCACATCTTCCTCTTAATGATGCGTCAAATGTTTTCTATAGGTGAAAGATCTGGACTGCAGGCTGGCATTGTCATGTTGGAAAATGTAAGGTCTTCCCTGAAAGAGACAACGTCTGGATGGCATATGCTGCATATGTTGTTCTAGAACTTGGATATACCTTTCAGCATTGATGGTGCCTTTCCAGATGTGTAAGCTGTCCATGCCACACGCACTCATGCAACCCCATACCATCAGAGATGCAGGCTTCTGAACTGAGCGCTGATAACAACTTGGGTTGTCCTTGTCCTCTTTAGTCTGGATGACATGGCGTCTCATTTTTTCAAAAAGAACTTCAAATTTTGATTCATCTGACCACAGAACAGTTTTCCACTTTGCCACAGTCCATTCTAAATGAGCCTTGGCTCAGAGAAAACGCCTGCGCTTCTGGATCATGTTTAGATATGGCTTCTTTTTTGACCTATAGAGTTTTAGCCGGCAATGACAAATGGCACGGTGGATTGTGTTTACCGGCAATGTTTTCTGGAAGTATTCCTGAGCCCATGCTGTGTTTTCCATTACAGTAGCATTCCTTTATGTGATGCAGTGCCGTCTAAGGGTCCGAAGATCATGGGCATTTAGTATGGTTTTCCGGCCTTGACCCTTACGCACAGAGATTGTTCCAGATTCTCTGAATCTTTGGATGATGTTATGCACTGTAGATGACGATAACTTCAAACTCTTTGCAATTTTTCTCTGAGAAACTCCTTTCTGGTATTGCTCCACTATTTTTCACAGCAGCATTGGGGGAATTGGTGATCCAAGAGATTCAAGATTCAAGAGATTCAAGAGTTTTATTTGTCCATAGAGATCCTCTGCCCATCTTGACTTCTGAGAGACACTGCCACTCTGAGAGGCTCTTTTTATACCCAATAATGTTGCCAATTGACCTAATAAGTTGCAAATTGGTCCTCCAGCTGTTCCTTATATGTACATTTAACTTTTCTGGCCTCTTATTGCTACCTGTCCCAACTTTTTTTGGAATGTGTAGCTCTCATGAAATCCAAAATGAGCCAATATTTGGCATGACATTTCAAAATGTCTTCCTTTCAACATTTGATGTATCTATATTCTATTGTGAATAAAATATAAGTTTATGAGATTTGTAAATTATTGCATTCCTTTTTTATTCACAATTTGTACAGTGTCCCAACTTTTTTGGAATCGGGTTTGTACAACCATACAAATTGTAAACACGGATCTCTTGTAAAATTTAATTGTAGCCGTTATAATACATACTACATACTATTTTCAAAAGAAAGTAGTCAGTGCATATTGTGCATGCAATGCAAATTTCATGTATGCATACATTATAGTTGCCTAATAGTACAGTAATAATTCAGGCTGATTAGATATGTGGTTTATTTATCATTTTGTTATTTTACAGAGTGAATAAGATATAGATCATTGGTTCCAAAATGGTGGAGAGTAATACAAAAACAAAACAAAAACATGGAATTTCTGTTATTTTCGGACAGAATTTTTTAGGGAACATTATGGACAAAGCATTTAATCAAATTTAAAAGGCAAAAGTTTGCATCACACAGGATTCGCTCAAAGTCTTAATAAATACAGCCAATTGCTCTGGACAAACACAATTTTTGGCCTAAAAAACATAGTATTTAAAATTGGTCCTAAATGTCTCTAAACTTTATTATGAATGTTAAGGTCTCATTCAATGAGCCAACACAGAATAATAACAAAACACAGAAATATACACAAAGAAATATAACAAAACAAACAAACAAAAATTGCTAGGACAAAGGGTTAAAAGTTATAACCATTTGAATAGTGCATTTTTGAACTGGTGGTGGCACTAAAGAGTTGGTTCCAGAGACTCCAATGTTAGTCAGATTACTATTACACCTAGAACCAAAAAACATCTACAATAACCTAAAACAATTCAGAATACCTTTGCAACCACATAGCAACACCCTGGCAACCATCCACAACACGCTGGCGTAACTGTGAAAACATGTTAGTGATAAAACATTTCAGAGGCGTTCAATCCTTGTCACCTGTTTTTAACCCAAAAAAAAGAGAAAAGAAAAGAAAAAAAAGAGTTCAGTTTAGCTTCTGTAATCTTAAGATTGTAATCTTGTTTGTGTGTGTGTGTGTGTGTGTGTGTGTGTGTGTGTGTGTGTGTGTGTGTGTGTGTGTGTGTGTTTGGCTGAAAGTGGATAATCTTCAGTGCTGGAATGTTTAAAGCTCTTTTCTACTTGCTTGCCTTTGATTAAATGCTCCCTGTAAGTGCATTCCTCTTGAAAATGTCATATTTCATACTGGAGTAACTGGGACACGTATCCTCACTGCAACTCAAAAACAGGGCAGCCATTGATATATGAGATAAAATAACATGTCAGGTGGACCCAGCAATTTAAATTCAATTACTGTTTGGTATATATGTTTGTTATTTGTTGTGTTTATAAGAATTGTATTGTTGACTACTATTTTGAAGTGTTGTGTTCTGACATAATGCATGGAGAACAGAATTGATGAGTAAAGAAGATCTATGAAGTTTGTTCCTCATGTCTCATGTGCTTTATTGCTTTTTAATAACTCCAGACAGATACCACAAATTGGCGACGAGGTTGGTCACGAAGATGGCTGTTGCAAACGTGCCTTGCCCATTTTTGCCTTGGTCCACATTGCCGGCAGCAAGTCAGACTTGTTCCCGGTGCATGTTGGACTCCGGCAGGGCTGCCCTTTGTCACCAGTTCTGTTCATAATTTTTATGGACAGAATTTCTAGGTGCAGCCAAGGGCCGGAGAGTGTCCGGTTTGGTGACCACGTGATTCCGTCGCTGCTGTTTGCGGATGACTTTGTCATGTTGGCCTCCTCAGACCAGGACCTTCAGCGTGCACTGGGACGGTTTGCAGCCGAGTGTGAAGTGGCTGGGATGAGAATCAGCACCTCCAAATCTGAGGCCATGGTTCTCAGTCGGAAAAGGGTGGCTTGCCCACTTCAGGTTGGTGAGAGTTTCTGCCTCAGGTGGAGGAGTTCAGGTATCTTGGGGTCTTGTTCACGACTGAGAGAAGGATGGAACGGGAGATTGACAGACGGATCGGTGCAGCTTCTGCAGTAATGTGGTCGATGTACCGGTCTGTCGTGGTGAAGAAGGAGCTCTCGATTTACCGGTCAATCTACGTTCCTACTCTCAACTATGGTCATGAGCTGTGGGTCATGACCGAAAGGACAAGATCCCGGATACAGGATGAGCACGTAATGAGCTTTCTCCACAGGGTGGCTGGGCGCTCCCTTAGAGATAGGGTGAGAAGCTCAGTTACTCGGGAGGAGCTCAGAGTAGACCATCGAGAGGAGCCAGTTGAAGTGGCTCGGGCATCTATTTTGGATGCCTCCTGGACGCTTTCCTGGGGAGGTGTTCCGGGCATGTCCCACTGGGAGGAGGCCCCGGGGAAGACCTAGGACATGCTGGAGGGATTATGTCTCCCGGCTGGCCTGGGAACGCCTCGGGGTTCCCCCAGAAGAGCTGGAGGAAGTGGCTAGGGAGAGGGAAGTCTGGGCATTTCTGCTTAGACTGTTGTCCCCTGACCCGGCCCCAGATAAGCGGAAGATAATGGATGGATGGATGGATGGATGGATGGATGGATGGATGGATGGATGGATGGATGGATGGATGGATGCCTAACACAGGTACATATAACGATGCATTGAAAGCCTACTTCGTGCCAACAGCTAACATAGTAGCTAAACGTCACACCTTCCATGGATCAGAGGCACACTTAACTTAAAAAAAAAAAAATGGACATTACAATCAATCAAACGCATGCAGGGTCAGTGAAATTCATTTACCAGAAGAATTGATTTCAACTCGTACTCCCATTACAAGCACAGTGACTATATTTACTTCTGACTCACTTGTGTGGTGGATTTGGTGGTTGACAGTTGGTCTTCTGTATCTATCCTGCCCTACATCACTTATGCATGCCATTTCAATAAGGTTGTGCTGTTGCAATCCACAGCCAGGCTTGTGATGTATTCAAAAACCCAGATTCTGGTGATTGGATATTTGTCATCGAATGTTTCCCTACATGACAAATCAGTTCCTGCTACATTCTTCATTGTGGACAAAGAGACATCACTCATGGGGAGGAACCTAATGTCTGCAATGCATGTGAGGATAAACAATCAAGGCCCACCTCCTGACACCCTTCCTGTTCCAGTCTTTCAGTGCACTGTTGCTGAGTCAAGTGAGTTTGGATGTGCTTCGCTGTCTACCACTCTCGGTATGTAGTGCTGTGTCAGAGGAATTAAATTGCTTGCGAGCAGCTGGGGTGATAGAATACATAAATGTATGGGTGTCACCAATTGTTAAAATTAGGATGTGCATTGACCTCAGAGAGCCAAATAAAGTAGTCATATTGGACTTGTTTCCATTGCCACACATGGATGATCTACTTTTTGCTCTAAAAGGTTCTACTGTTTTCTCTACCCTGACTAATGCTTACTACCAAGTGCCGGTGCATGAGGACAGTTGTGACCTCACAGCCTTTATAACTTACGACGGATTCAGAAGATGATGACCATCATCCTGACTGGCTTGTCAGTGGTTGAAAATTTCCTGGATGACATTATCATCCATGGACATGACATGTCTATGCATGACAAAGCACTTCAAGCAGTCTTACAATGACTAAAAGCTGCTGGATTGCAGCTCAATAAAGAGAAGTGTTGCTTCAAACAAACCATGCTAATGTTGTTAGGTCATACTGTTTCAGCTGAGGGTGTCCTTGATTCAAAATGCTCCTGCTGATTATCTGTCACGTTTGCCCTTAACCTGTTTCTCCTGCAGATAATGCTGTTGCTGGACAGGACAATTTCGTCTTCCGAGCCTCACGGCTGATTGCACCTGCTGCTCTTCAATCTGTGCTGGTCTCCATAACACACAAAGGATATCAGGGAGAGGTGAGAACCAAACATTGCCTTTATAATCTCTGTTGGTGGAAAGGGATGAATACTGTCTGTTCCTGTCACGTGTTAGCTCAATGACAAAACTGTCACATCCTGCTTTTCTCCAGCCATTGTTTAATAACTCCAACTCTTGCCAGGTGGACCATGGCAGACAGTGGCTGTGGATATAGTTAGGCCACTGATAACAGTATTCAATTTACATCTGCTGCTTTCACTGCTTTTCTGGAAGGAAGGAATATCCATCACCATCGTTCCTCTTTCTACTACCCTGCAACTAATGGTGCTGTACCAATCTTTCATTTGAAAACCACTAGCATCTTCCATCTTAAAAATATATCTAAACTACAACATATGCTTTCAATGACAAACGTGGAACAGGTAGTTGATGCGTTCATGACCTCAAGGCTAGATTATTAGAATGCTCTACTGGGTGGTTGTCTTGCATGCTTAATAAACAAACTCAGCTAATCCAAAACGCAGCAGCTCGAGTTCTTACTAGAACCAGGAAGTATGACCATATTAGCCCGATTCTGTCAACACTGCATTGGCTCCCTATTAAACATTGTTTACATTTTAAAATCTTGCTCAACCCTCTACAATGCAAGTGAAACACGCGAGTAAATCTACACTCTGGGCGACTAAACAATATCTATCATTAGCCATTGGCTAATAAATGCTTAGATTTTACTTGTGTAGAATGTGTGTGTTAGAGGCTAAGAATAAGTTTACCATAGATATATTTTCACTCGCTGAACACTCAGAGAAACAGTTTCGCTCTCCGTCAAGCTATCTGTCCATTTCAGTTCAGCTCAATGGATGCTTGCGCACCTGTATTTGACGTACTGTAAACTATAGTGCGAAGGCGGCAAGGCGCACAACTCACCGTCGCTTTGAGAGAGTGCTGTGTTTCTCTCTGTTGCACACACACACACACACACACACACACACACACACGCAAAGAGAGAGAGTCTTACATGCCATGCAGAATCGACGCGCTACATGTAAACCATATTCTTTGTTGTATTTTCCTGTTGAAACAATGGTATCCATTTGGATTTATTCAGCTTTTAAGGAGAATCAGAAGATATGCGGTAGTGGGCGGGACTAATGCACAAATAGTAATCTCATTGGCTGGCTCATCTATTATCTTCACTGTTTTGATTTCACCAAATCAGTTTGAGTAACTGACAACGTGATTAATATTCATGAACCTAGAAGCTCATCAGTCTTTAGTGCGTTGTATATTGTTATTAATAGTAGAATTAGTAGTAGTAGTATTATCTTATTAATAATTAATATGATCTATTACTATTGTTTTTTTACAGAAACACTGAATGACCAACAAATATCTTAAGCACCACCACCATTCCTAAGTTCAGTTAAAATATCAAACATGCATTCATAAGTGTGTGTGTGTGTGTGTGTACTGTATATATATATATATATATATATATATATATATATATATATATATATATATATATAAATACACATACATTAATGTATATATTTAATAAATATTTGCATGTTTATATTATATATAAATATAAATATTTTATACATAAAAACATTTCTTAAATATATATGTGTGTGGATTTATATACACGTAATAATTATACACACACTACACACACATAGCCTATATTATGTAAACACAAACTTTTATTTTGGATGCAAGTTAATTGTGATAAATTGATTTGGCAGCACTAATATAAATAAAACAGTATATCAGTCTGGTGAGTAAACTAAAAATGTACTAACCAATGGCAATTATATTGCCAAGGTGTGCGTAGAGGGTTGTTGCTAATTACTTACAAAGCACTAAATGATTTAGCTCCCCAGTACTTGAGTGAGCAATAACGCATTGTAGTCTTTCATGTCTGTTGTGATATCAAAATTCTAGCCAGTTGATAATACCTAGAATATCAAAATCAACTTCCTAGCATTGTTCGTGAAGCAGACACACTCTGTCAGTTTAAATCTAGACTAAAAACACATCTCTTTACTATGGCATACACATAGCACATTATCATTTTCTATTATTCAAATCAGTTAAATGATTGTTAGGCTGCATTAACTAGGTCAGCTGGAACCGGGAACACTTCCTATAGCACCTGATGTACTCGTTACATCATAAGAAGAGTGGCATCCATGCTAATATTAGTCTCTCTGTTTACAGTAGTCAACTGGATCCAGGCCGTATCCAGATCAGATGGAGGACCTGTGCCTAGACTCAACCACAACGCAGCCCTGAATTGCCTGCAGAGATTGTGTCAACTAGACTCTTCTCTCTGAAAGCCTCATCAACACAGATCCTCAACCAACCAACCCCATACCAACGTGATGAATCCGACCTTCACCCAGATGGAACTGGATTAAATATTTTGAATGTTCCAATCTAACTTCTGACCTGTAATGTTGCCTGAATCATAATCACACTGTGTTTGTTTGTTAACCAGAGGATAACTGGCCCTCTGACTGAGCCTGGTTTCTCCCAAGGTTTTTTTTTTTTTCTCCATTCTGTCACCTGATGGAGTTTGGGTTGTTTGCCACTGTCGCCTCTGGCTTGCTTATTTGAGGACACTTAATATTCAACAATATCATTGATCAGCCTGTATCAAAACTATTGTATGAGAACTGAACTGAGCTGGATGGTGACATCACTGTTTTCTCCAGAGCTGCTGTATTGATAAATTAACTAAATTAATAACTTGTGTACAACTTACATAAGATGGACAATGAAACTATTTTCTTCTAGAGCTAAGTCAAGCTCAGTCAAGTCAGACTGTAGAGAAGTTCAACCATGTGTTCAAACACACTGTCCAAAAGGCCACACACACTCATAATACTAGACCTAAATGTAAAGTTCACAAGCCTAGTTGGTTGAAGGACTGTTACTTAGATCTGATGTGTGCATTGTCGAATCAACTCTGATGTACTATTCTGTTCTATTGTATTCTATTAAAGGGGAAAATGTTTTGTTCATGAGAAGAATTATATTGTTGACGACAATTATGAAGTGTAATTTGGATGGAAGAATGGAAGAAATGAGTAAAGAAGATGGACGAAGTCTCATGTGCTTTATTGTTGTTTAAAACTCCTGACAGATACCACACAATTGTGTGGAAAAAGAAAAATTAAAATAAGAAACCGTGAGATATAAAGTCTCATTGTGACATAAAAGCACAATTTAGCTAGTGACTGATCATTAGTGTATCTTAAAATTTGCTCTCTAAATAATATTCACAAATTCACATAATAACTAAGTTATAGTGAAGGTCAGAGTGGTACAGAGTTTTGGAACAGAAAAATAAAATGAAACGAGTAGATCAGTCAGAATCTCAGGATGAAGCACTTTCTCTTATCTCATAAACACTTCCAGGATTTTATATATCCATGTCTTTTCATTTTCATTCTTTTCTAGCCTGTATTTAATAATGAGGTCACTTTGAGGTTTTACCACTTGCTGAAGTCAAATAAAAATAATGAATGTATGACAGAAAATAAATTCTTAAAGCTGATTCTTTTTCTGATGTTTTTTCAGTTAATCTTTGCTAAGCAGATAATATAATTTGCAATCAAAATTGGTTACACTTTATTTCGATGGTCCACTTTAGACATTCTACTAAACTATAAGTAACTTTGCAATTACATGTCAGCTAACTCTCATTAGAGTATTAGCAGATTGTAAGGTTAGGTTTAGGTGTTAGGGTTAGTAGAAAAATTTGACATTATAGTTACTTATAGTCAGTAGAATGTCTGTTGGGGGACCATCAAAATAAAGTGTTGTTAGCAGATATTAAGCAGACTACAACTAATAATAGCAGTCTACTAATAATCTAATGTCTGCTAAATTACGTTACAAAGTTAAATAGTTAGTAGAATGTCTAAAGTGGACAATCAAAATAAAGTTTTACCCAAAAATGTTGCATTTTAATCAAGTTAGAATAGAAAGTAGAGGGATTTCATTTTGACCCCAGTGTATAGGCCTATATCAGTGAAAATGGGTTAGAAAGTTGTCAGTGTCTCCACAGAGCTTTAGACAGATTTGCTACATTAGGTCTGGTGCAGATGCTGAGACACACCACACAATGTACTGTAGAAGCACCCAAGTGTGGTCAAGTTGGTTTTGAGATCTGCTTTGAACTCATTTATGGGTTTTAGTCTCATACATGTGTAGTCATGGAAACAGATCAAACATCTCTGCAGCACACCACTTAAACATCACTAAAACCGACCTCTGGTCAAATCAGTGGAGTGGGAGAACCAAGACCTGCGATCTCATGAGCCATCTCTCTTTAACTCACTCACTCTCTTTACATTCACTTATTCCTGCTATTTGGCTTTCATTCTGTCCTTGTGCCCAACACAACTCTCTCATTTAATTTCTAATCTTCTGCTGGAGGATCTCTCTTTCTCCAACCACATATACCACAAAAGCTATTTTTAAGTTGCTTAAACTTTAACACAGAATCATTTAGACAATTAAAGTTAACATGATACTAAATTAAAAAATGTTAAGTTCTCAGTGGTTTCACATTCTAGTCTTATTTTGCAATTGTGGCACGTTCCATGTGTTTTGAGAATGAAACCAGCACATTAAAAACCGCCTACCTGAAATAAAATAAATACAAAATAAAACTCTTTAGAGGTTGACAATTCTTTTAATTTAATTTAATTTAATTATTTCATTTATTTCAAATACATGGTATTCATAAAAATAAAATAAAAATGAAAAAAGAAAGATAGAAAGAAAGAAGATATATCACGGTTTCCATAATAAGATTAAGCAGCACAACTGTTTTCAGCAGTGATAATAAGAAATCTTTCTTGAGCACCGAAACAGCATATGAGTGATCAGTGATACAATGATTTCTGCAGGATCATGTGACATTCTGAAGGTTTTCATGTAATGTCAATGCATATCATGCATCACATGAGATATCAGCTTTTTGCTCCCAATCTCATGACTCAACAATCACCTCAGTGGGGTCAGGGGTTACCCTGTGACCTAAGATCCATTATTTTCCTTCAAACAAGATGTCAAATATTTTCCACTAAAAATATTTTAAAACAATAAATAAGTTCACCTCAAGAGGTGATTCGTGATCAAACAAACCGTTTGCTATGGACAACAGTAACTGATTTCCTGCACAGTAGCTCTGCTAGGCAGCAGGGATGGTGGTTTAAAATTGTGCTGTTCACCAATGGTGTGAATCTATGAAGGATTACCTGTCTGATTGCTAAGGTTTTTAGACAACATGACTAAGCTTCTGGTATTACTCAACTTTATTGTTTACAATGCTTCAAGCAACCATCTGGCAGCAGAGTCATGTTTGAAAATCTAAAGAGACACAGGGGCCAGTGATATGCTTTGAATGTGGGTGGATGGAGTGTGTTATGCAGTGGTCTGAAGTATGCAGCGTCAGATTGTTTACCACAGCAGTTTCAGAGTTTGATGTACCAATACACCAGAGCTAAGGCTGTCTTATTTGAGTCTGCAGTGGCAATCTGTTGTTATACAAACAGTGTGCATTTACTTAGAGCAAGAATGAAATGAGAAAGAATGAGACAGATCAAAACCATTTTTTAAGGGATAGTTTACATACACAAAATAAAAATTCTGTCATTATTTACTCACACACATGTTGTGTCTAACCCGTAAAACTTTCTTTGCTCTGTAGAAAACAAAAGAAGATATTTTGAATAATTGAACCAATCCTGAACCTGGACCGAGTGTGTCCAGGACACTGGACCGTGGCTGTCACAGCCTCTAAACTTCCTGTCTGCCCTGACATGGCCACGGAGGTTATCCCTGAACTTCCTGTCAACCACGGAGGTCATTAATGAACTCTCTGTTACAGCCACAGAGTCTGTTTTTTAAACTCTCTGTGTTCTCGTTCTAGCTCCACCTGATCCACCATGTTAGTCTCCAGTTCCACCTGATCTGCCCTGGTAGTCTTCTACTCCGCCATGGGGATCTTCAATCCCGTCTACACTGCTGTGGTAGTGTTCTGCATTGCCGTGGGGATCTTCAGTCCCATCTGCTCTGCTGTGGTGGTCTCTGTCATGATTCAAGATTGTGTTCCCCTGGTCTTGTGTGGACTGTTATGTTATTTCCTGTTCTGCACCATGTTTTGTAGTCCTTTGTAGCTTTCTTGTTGATTAGTTGTTTGATTTTTCCCAGGTGTGTTTTGTTTGCCAATTACCCCTTGTGAATTTAAACCACAGTGTTTATTGTGTTCCTTATTAAGTCTTGTCCTTCATGGCAGTATGTTTGTTGTGCTCATTCCGTTCCTGGTTCTCATGTTTGATTTGTTTATGTTTATTTTTGCTAATAAAATAACTGCATTTGGACCCAGCTCTCCCTTGTTTTTTTAAGTTCACCAATCATTACAGAGGGAAAGACTGAAATGGTTAGTTCACCCAAAAGTGTTACATTTATTCACCCTTTTGTGCCAAATGAACTGCAAAAATAAGTCTCCCAAACAATCCCCATGTCTGCTACTGGCCACTTAAACAGATTGCCCCGACCCTAACTCACTCTGTTGGTTCAGCCATTGCTGTGCCAGGCTGGTTAGATGTTTTGAACGCACCACACACAGAGACAAGGTTTCAGGAAAATACACCTAAAGTACAAATGGCTCTTATAGTTGACATATATGAATAAAGTACAATTTAAGTAATAAAAAAAAAAAAAAATACTGCACAGATAGCTACAGTACATGCACTAATTTTAAACAAACATAAAGAACTGACATGGTTACATGCAGCCTCCTCTCTCTCTCTCTCTCTCTCTCTCTCTCTCTCTCTCTCTCGCTCGCTCTCTCTCTCTCTCTCTCTCTCTCTCTCTCTCTCTCTCTCTCTCTCTCTCTCTCTCTCTCTCTCTCACACACACACACACACACTCACACACACACACAAAGTCAGACAATATCCCATGGCCTTGAAAGCACTTGATGAATTCTCGTCTTCATTTGGCAAAAAAATACTAACTCCCACAAGTCTACAAAACCGAGCACTCTGCAAAACTAAAAAAAGAACAGGAGCTTTGAGTTGATTTACGATTCAATGAATTGAATAAAAGCATTTTGTGTCCTTACTGTATAAAGTGTTTTATGATTTTTTCCCCCCTCATCTTCAGCTTCACTGTTTTTCAACAGGTTCATTTTCTCTCCGGTTCATTCTTGAGGGTGAGGGGGTGGAAATCTGACACACACACACACACACACACACACACACACACACACACACACACACACACACACACACACACACACACACACACACACACACAACAGCAGTAACAGCAGCAGCTTAAAGCATGACTAATCAAGCATGAAGTGGCATGGACGCAATTGAGCAAACCAACAACCAAAAACAACTGCTAAACAAACCATGACTCATATAAGAAGTTAATTTCTGTGTGTGCAATTCTGTGCCTCACTCATCTTTTTGACGTCCATGCCAAATGATGGCATTATGATCTCAATGAGCTTTTAAAGCAGGTATGCCAGGTGCTTAAGGAAAAACTGAACGTTTTTCATCCCAACTTTCTGCCGCCATTGACACATCATAAACATGGCTAAGCACCAAGGTAATGGAGAGATTGCTCTTGGCTATGCAGACATGCAGAATAAGACCACATTCGTTTGTGTGCGAGTTATGTGGCCTGCCAATTAAAATGGTAATCTCGGCTCACAGCTGTTTTCATCATCATTCATATTCCAAATTAAAGTTTTGCATACTGGTTACTCCTACATGCCACACGGCCAATTAAGACACGCAACAGATGGAAACAAACCGACATTTAAGAAAAGCAGTGACATACAGCTCTGGCACAAGACTTTCCAGATTGACACTAACAGTCAAGGACAGATGCGCCCGATGAAGAGATATCTGTTTCTGTCATCTGTCTGAATTTTTCATGATAAGTAATAATGAATAGTAACCATTAAATTTGCATACTGTCTATCCAGCTATTCTCCAAACTGCTTGTTCTATAGGGTTGCTGAGACGCCATGGAGCCTATCCCCAGCATCTGGGGCCGAAGGCAGGGAAACAACCTGGAAAGATGGCCAGTCCAGTGGTTATTCTTAGAAAATTATGCCATTTGTGGGCTATGTGTGTCTCCTTGACATACTAATGAGATTAGTCATATTATCAGAAACATATGAGATACAAGTTTTCCATCTGAATATCAGACCATTTTCATTTACCACCATTATATTTGCATATAAGATTAATAAAGATTAAGTGTTTTTTTTTATTTATTTTTTTTAATGAAAGTAAGTTGTTTATGGCGAGAACATTGCAAGCTAAAGCGATAATTGGATCTTCAACCAAGTCGCGTTCAACCCTAAAATGTAATTTGGAATGTAAAAGGGCTGAGCAAAATTAGTAATGTAACATATTTCGAATACTACTACTACTACTACTACTACTACTAATAATAATAATAATGTTATTTTTATTATATGATAATGATTGCTTCGTGAGAAACAGGAAGCTGTCTCAGAATCTTCGTATGTCAACAGGTTTTACTTAAATAATTGTCAGGAAATAAATTAATGCTGTCATCCTTAATTTGTTACAAGGCCTTAAGTCCAGGATCAGCAAATATTTGTAAGGGTTATGTTTGGGTTCATTGGGCCTGTAACAAGATGTTCACTGAAAGCAAGTAGAATTGATGAACCCAAGTGCAGTTTTACTTATAAATGCAAAACCAGCAACACATGAAAAGAAACAGCCGATGACTTGGAACTTGAAACAGACTTGACGCATGAACAAACACTCACCAACAATGGTTACAGGTAACATTCAATACTAGACAAGGACACATGGCAAACATGAAGGCTTAAATACACAAGGACTAATGACAAGACAAGGGACACCTATGAAAAATGATTAAACAATGACCAATAGGTGTGTTCGAAATCAGCTGCAGCTGGATGCATCCGATCGGCGAGAGTAGCCGCGTGCAGGTGGGGAGGAGCTGCAAACGGAGACGTCAAGTCGGACACTTTCTGCTTCCCGTAGTGACGCTTGCGCTATATTTGCATACTTTATCACAGCTGAAGTTAAATAAATGCAATAGTTGTCAAATACACAGATGTTTCAGACATTTTCATTCAATACTTATGTACTGCTTAATGCAGCATCTGTTTGTATAAGAATAAAGTTCAACATATAAGCCTCCACTATCAATGAAGTGGGGTCTATGTTTTTTACCAGTTTTATTTTGATAAACTGTGATGACAATGACAATATAACATCGCGATTACATGAAAAGAGGTTTTACTGTTATAAAAAAAAAAAAAAATGATTTGTGAGCATTAGTGGAACTGAAGGCTTTAGAATAAACACGAAACACACGTGATCACTGTCATTCGGTGAATCCGGCCAATCGTGGAACAGCTGTGTCGTCAGAGTTCGTGCAGCCTGGTGCAGCCATAGACAGTAAAAACAAAAAAAGTACACAGTGACCCCATAGACTTCAACGGAGAGAAGCAAAGTCAATTAGAGGCACTCACTTCCTGATGGCGCAGCCTCAGACTGAGCTTGACGATGTAGATGTGACGTGAGCAACCTGTCTAACAGTTGTAAGTCTTCTAGTAGTTGTGCAAAGTGAAATCTGAATCACCGAATCTTGCAGAGATTTTGGCTCTCTATGGGCTTCTCCCCATGCTTCTCCCTTGACTTTATGCCTCCACGTCCCCCCAAAAGCCTCATAGACAGTAAAAAGATTGCCTGCAAGCTTCTCCTGTCTATACGGGTCTATATGGTAATTTCTCTACTGTGTGACAGAGTCGTGTGGTTATGACGTTACCCTATTTTTACAAAAACAGCTTCTACGGGGCGATAGTGTCAGATACAAGGTAATGGAGCCTTTTATACATTGTTGTGTTTCTTTAGAAATAAACAATGGACAAATGGAGTCTTTAAACGCCTCAGATGTAAAGTTATTCGCTGTCAAAGTGACGCCAAAATGAATGGGAGTCAATGGAATGCTAACAGCAGGTGATGACTTGGTTAGCAATGGCTGCCCCTATGGAAGGTACGCTTTTCGGGTGCTGGATTACCCCCTTGGGTGCAGCCGCTCTGTAGAAACTGCACCGGCTGTATTAGCCGGCTGCTCTCGAATCGCTCTCGT
This sequence comes from Paracanthobrama guichenoti, assembly GCA_018749465.1. NCBI lineage: Eukaryota > Metazoa > Chordata > Actinopteri > Cypriniformes > Gobionidae > Paracanthobrama > Paracanthobrama guichenoti. The sequence goes on along the minus strand of CM031966.1, from coordinate 15,359,108 downwards.
GGTACTTTGTTGATATACGTCACAGTCACGTGCCGTCGGCGCTGCCTCAAGTCGGACAACATTTCTAACCGCCATGCACTGCTTCAAGTCAGCCGCCGATCAGTCCGCCCATGGGCATGCTGGTCTGAAAATTAGGTGTGTTTAGGCACATTGTTGGTGTGTTGCTATTTTGAGGAAACTGAAAAGGACTGCGCCATTGACCAACAAAAACCTGGTCTAAAGTCAATAGTGCAGTATTTTTTGTGTTATTTAAAGGGCACGTTAGTGCCAATAGGCGGGTGCACAACGTGCATACACACTGCTTATTACACACACAGGGACAAAGTAATGTTGCAGTAATGACGAATGAAATTGGCTACTTTTTTAACCAATCGTGGCAATACACACATGTATTTAAAATGACTCGTCAGGTTGAGGATGTCTATATTCCGCCATGCAAATAGCGAATCCGCCATGGTGCAACTGGTTTTTAAAGGGAATGGGAGACGTGATTCTGGTTGGTTAATTGCATGGTTAATTTTTTTCTGTTAAACTAGCAAAATTGGATTCGGACACTCTCTAAGTGCACCTGTACCGTGCGCTTCAGACCATGCGCTTAGATCGTTAAAATAGGGCCCATTGTGTTTTAGTTTGGTTTTCCTGTCCTGTTCCTATTTGCCTGAGTTTTAATTCCTTGTTTGTTCCCATGGTTTCTAATTGAGTTAAACACGTTTCCTGCTCTGTTGATTATCTTCCCTTGTGTATTTAAGGCCTGAGTTTTCCATAGTTCCTTGTCCAGTGTTAACATTTAGTTGGAAGTATAGTGTGCTCTTGCATTTTTCTGCCTAATAAAGATATAGTTTATCATTTTGCTTCATGCCTCATTCCTGTGGATTTACTATAGCCAACCCTGACAATATTCAAAAGATCCTGTCAAATAAATACAGAGAGTCTGGTGAGGATGAACACACAGTAGAGACTGTGATTGGTGCGCAGAAAGGGGCTTTTCTGTCTCACTCTCTGCCAAAAAAATAAATAAATACTGAACAGCTGCCTGCTGCAGAGAGCCAGAGAATGGAAGTGAGACAACCCTGGAGGCAAAAAACAACCCACTGCATCCTGAGACACAGAGGCAGAAAAGATTATATTCTGTAAATATGTTTAGACTAATGTGGACTGTTATTGTAACCAAGCAATGAAATTACAATAAAGGTCTCAGACAATGTGGTAGTTTTTGTTTTCAGCATATTTTTAAGCATAAGTTTAACGCTCCTTTCTTTAATCTCTTCACTTCATCCTGTATGCCACAAGCTGGCTTGAACTCAATGCCGTCATGGCAACTGAACCAGGAAAGCCCCCCTAAAAAATGAACCAAAAAAACAACAAAAAAAAAAGCAGTAATTTTTCACAATGTCTCTGACTTCTAGATCTGTATGTACTCATGTGCATAAGTTTAAATGAGTCATATTATACCAGTCTTTTGTTTATTTATATAGAAATTATTATAAAGACTATATTTATTTATATATCAATAATAATAATGCATATTAACATCTATTATTAAATTATATTCATTTATAAATTAGTATTATTAATTGACATAAAAGTCTTTATGACTGTTTTCGGGCACAAGACTTTTCACAAATTGTATATGTTGAATTTATAATACGTTTATAACAACCTCTATTGATGCAATTAACTAGTTAAGCCTATATGATTGGTTTAACTTTTATGTGAAATGGAATACACATGCAAATCAACACACACTCAAACAAACAATGTACAACCTTCATCATAATATGAATAACAGTGGTTTATACGGCATTTCAGAATGTTTGTAAACAATAGGCACCAAAAAACTATGGACGAACGTGTTGTGTTTGGGGTTGCGCCGCCAGATATACAGCAAAAGGTGTAGGATTTTATCGATTTCCTTCAGAAAAAGTAAATATATCTAACTCTTCAACTCTACTTTGTGTTCTCAAAACTGTTCATATACAAAATCATAGCAGAGCATAATTATCTTCAGCTGGGGAAATTCGAGACTAATATTAGTAAACTTAAGGTCTCTTTTGAAGATCAAACTCATTGCCAGTCACTGCCTGAAGTAAAAGTATTATAAAAGTATTATACAAGGAAGAGACAGAACTTCTAGTGTCATGTAGGCTACTGATCAAATGTCAATGGAAGAAATAGGAAAAGCAAAACATAGTTGTAGGCTACTGCTGATGGATGATTGATGCGTGTACCACATTGGTTTCATCATCACCGTGAGTTTAGTTTGAGTGAATGCCTAGCTGAGTAGCGTTAGTCTACAGCGCACTATCCTTTTAGCTGTCAAAAGCTCACTTCTGTGCCATCCGATCCGAGTAACAGAAAACGATCATAGCCTTTTTAGTTAGATAACAGGGAAATAGACCATCTACCATAGCCTAACATATTGTAAGTCAAACAGCAAGTGTCACTAAAATAACTAAGTACTAAGGCTCATAACTAAGGCTGAGGCTCATTTAAAAATTATGGTAGTAGACTAAATCTACTAGACCAAGGTTAGGCATTTCATATATTTCCATCTCACTGTTGCTACGGAACAGAGACTCATAACAAGGATGGTTAGGATGACAAACAGCTTTATTGAATGCAGAAGGTTATGAGAACTCGCAGGTGAGTATAACTGATGTTATAGAAGGAAGAAGAATGGCAAATGGGAATACTAACAGTTCTTTTGCATTGTAGATGGATGAGGAGGTTGTGGATGGCATGGAGGATGGCAGCTGGAGCACACACCTTGGCGGGGAGACTGGTGAGTATCGGGAACTCGGAGTTGGAGATGCTGGAGACACAGAAGACCAGGAAGTGTCTCCGTGTCTCCACCCTGATGGGGTGCCGTGATGAAGAGATAATCAGTGTTATTCACTTCACCTGTCAGTGGTCATAATGTTATGTCTGATCGGTGTATACTTGGAAGAGGTAAGTGCTGACATGTAGCTGAGTCCTTACTCAAATGAGACAAGACAATGTGACAGAATGAGGTGTGTGCTTATACGCTGCCTGTAATAATGAGGAGATGAGGTGCGGGTGTGTACTGTGGTGACAACGATCTCTGTGATTGGCTGATGGTGGAACCTGGCTGATCTCTAACAACTGTAAGCTGATTTTGGAATAATTATCATAAAAGTGGTGTAGAAAAATGACTGACGTGGGTGAAACACAGTCAGACAGAGAGCATACAAGGAATGAATGAGGGAAAATGCCTCTGGCCCAGCTTTTCCTTTCTTTCTAATTCACTGTCTGACCTCTCTTCAACCCTCCCTCTATCTTCCTTCCTATTCACCTCATCCATTTGTCTGCACCACCCTCTCATCCTAATGGATGCCACTAGCTTTTCTTAGATCCTTCCAGTCCAGCAGTATACAATCTCTCTTTGTCTCTCACTGTCTGCACCTGCACTTTTTATATGAAAAATGATTGCATGCTGAGCACTTCAGAGACACGGCAGAGCACTATTGGGAGAGAGTGCCAGGCAAAGCGTCTGGTTGAACTGAATTACTTCTTATTCATGCTTGTGCGTGTAAATGTGTCATGGGGAAAATGCAGACTTGGGTTAATGATTCATCTCTTACTCAAAACAAGCGAGGGGAACTGTGGATCACTTAGTGTGACAGTTAAAGTGCAAATAATGGAGTGATTTCCAGGAATCAGAGCTTTCACACAGCCCTGTGACTATTTAGAACACTCTTTTATTAAGCAAATATATTTTTGTTGTATATAGTTCTTTGGAGATAAAAAAAAAAAAAAAAAAAAAAAGTTTTAAATTATAACTTATTAAAGTATTAAAGGAATCATACATAAATGTTTTTTCCAAAGAAACATGGAATTTTAAAGGATATCATTTGCTATGACATCATATAAAACTTTAAAATATTCTCTTATGGAATCACATAGCACCTAAAATGTCTTATTATGACATCATATAAAACTTAAAAATGTCATGACATCAGGTGGATCTTCAAAAGGTCCTATTATGACATGATAAATTACTTTTTATTTTTATGACATCATATGGAATTTTGAAATGGTCTATTATTGTCATTAGATTTTGGTTTCAGTTCCTTGTCGAGTATTGTCTTTACGTTGGTTTGTATAGCTGTTGCATTTATTTTCTCCTGCAATCTCTCTCTCTCTCTGTGTTTTTTCTTGTTGTTATCTTTGTTAATTTGGTTTAATAAAGCTTTATTTAGATCAGTATCTCCTCTCCCCTGCTGCTCCTGCTAACAATTATAACATAATGGAACTTTGAAAGGACATTGTATGACATCATATGGAACTTCATGCATACTGAGCTTTTTACAATGTTAAAGACTTGGATACCCATGCTAAACATGGACAAAGTTTCAAAAATTAAGTTGGACGTTTGATGGAGTATTTCTGTGCCAAAAATGCTCCTTCCGGTTTCTCACAAGTTTCGGAAAGTTGTGACGTCAACAAGGGTGGAATTTCCTTGTACGGGCCATACGGGCGATTCTCCCGGAAGGGCACACGCGCACCCGTTGACCAGAGCGAGAGAGCAAAAGCAGTACGGTCATCAAAGTGCTTTGCTCGGCTTTAGGGAAGTTGTCGGCTGCACTGCACTGCACAGGTCAAAGGACTTCACGAAATCAACAATGTCACCAAAGAAGTGTGTTTTTGGTTGTCAGGGCAAGACAACCCTGTTCAGCATCCCAAAGAACCCAGCATTAAGGGAAAAGTGGATGGAGTTTGTTTTTCCGGAGCAGCAACGGAGTTGCGCAAGTGTTTTTGCTGATCGTCTAATGCTGAAAGATGAAGCTGTCCCAACGATAAAGGTTCACAGTCGTGTGTAAAACTGCTTCAAATGTCTGTGTGTTTTTGGCTATCGGCACGCAAGTCCACATCAAGTAAACAACATGATCACGTATAGTTAATTTATCAATGGAGCATGCGATGTAGGGGAGCACAACCTAACGCTTTTTGACTTTCTCATTTTGTGTAAATCCATTATTTTTTCCCCACATTAATTTAATTTCCACCAAGTCAAGTAAAAATATGTGGTTTTATTTTATTAATACAGTGTATACTTTTTTCTTGATTTTCCCCCGAAAGAATGGAAGTGAAATGTGACAACATGCCCCATAGGTGGGGTACATTGTAACATGTGAGGGGCACATTGTAACATCACCAAATGACAGCTTAAAATGTTATCTGATATAATCAAATAAATATCCAAGACAAACTAAAATATTTTGTCAATACAATACAATTATTATTTTTTTTTAAATAAAATAATGGCATTTTTTAATAATTAAAAATAAAATAATTTTTGAGTTTGACAACAAACACCTCGCTAAATACAGCTATACAGCAGAGTTCAAAACATAATAATAATGAATAATTTCTGAACACTCTCAGTCATTATTCACCCTTTTCACATGGTTTCTCAAAAGAATTCATAAAAGTATAGAATATAATAGCGTAGTTCTAATAGGGGCTTATTGTAAGGCAGTGTACTTGTGTACAGTGTACACCTGCGCAACTGGGATTTAAACCGCGACTCGTGTCTTCTGCTGGTTAGATCAGAATGAAATAATTATCTCAACTGTTAAATAATAGATATAAGATTAAAATAATATCAGATTTGTCTTATTTTAAATAAACAAAAAACTGAGATGAAAAATAAATTTAAGTAAGAAATTTCTATCTTACTAACTTTTTCTATGGTTAAAATAAATGTCTAAATATCTTCCAAAGATTTCTTAATTTTGGTGCAATTTTTTTCTCTAAATAATGTTGATATGGCAACTAGTAAATACACAAAGTTTGGTCATTCTGGCATGTGTGAAAAGTTTTAAACCATGCGTGTTACAACTAACCCCATGTTAGGTTGTGCCCCGCGCTCCCCTATTCGCTCGTCATTCTTTAGCTCTGTCCACACGATACACCTCCATCTGCTCGGTTTTATTTGGAAAGACTCAGTACAGCATATCTTTCTTTTATAAATATAATAAAACTAAAGACTTTTCAGAGATATGAAGGATGCAATATTACTCTATAGGTACTCAAGATTGACATGAGATTGACAGAAACTGAGTGTGACACCCCCCCTTTAAAGGTGCAGTGTGTGAATTTTAGCGGCATCTAGTGGTGAGGTTGTGAATTGTATTCACCCACCACTCACCCCTCCCTTTCAAGAAGCACATAGAGAAGCTACAGGGGCCGACACAAGACAAAAATGTCATCGTCGGAGAGAGCAGAGAGTGACTAGCGTTCTGTAGAGAAGTTTGTCCGTTTAGGGATACTGTAGAAACATGATAGCGCAAAATGGCAATTTCACTGTAAGTGGACCCGTGGTGTATGTAGATAGAAATGGCTCATTCTAATGTAATAAAAACATAACGGTACATTATGTAAGGCCTTTATACACAACTGAAAACACAGTTATGTATATTATATTGCATTTCTGTCAATTGATCCTCAAATACTACACACTGCACCTTTAATGGCGTCATAGAGAACTTAAAAAGGTCCTATTATGACATCATATAAAAAGGTCCACTTATGACATCATATGGAACTTTAAAAGATTTTCTTATGACATCATATGAAACTTCAAATTGTTAAATTCTGACACCATATGCAACTTCAAAAGGTCATATAATGACATTATATGGCATTTCAAAAGTTTCTCTCAAGACATCATATAGAACTTCTATCTACCAAAACTGTCATCATCAATCCAAAGAAAGACATAAGAGAAGGGTAAACTTTAAAAGTAACTAGTCTGCAAGACAAATAAAATGTATGAAAAAATACTTCTATCCTGCTAGCTCACCTACTCTATTCTTTCCCATTACTGTCAGTGCCGTAAAGAAGATGGATGAGTCCATTTTTAGCTCAGGGAGGTAATGTCTGCCCCTGACACTGCTGAACACTGAAGCTTTAAATTTATATGTTCTGGAGGGCTCATCATTTCCATCAGTATAAACTCACCCTGCATTAAAATGATTCAGACATACACACACACACACACACACACACACACACACACACACACACACACACACACACACACACACACACGTACAACAAATACCTGCTGCAAAACAACTGCTTTATGGTTCCTTTATGGAAAATTGCACTTTGAAATGCACAAAAAAAAAAAAAAAAAAAAAAAAAACAGCAGCTATTTGTCAGACACACAACACAATCTTCAGGGGCATTACTAGCTAGGTGTGGTGAGTTGAGAATGATTCCTGGGGCTCAGACCGAGGAGGACCCCATGCAATAACAGTACAGAGTGCACTGAAAACATAGAGATGGCCCTGCCTCTCTCTCTGTTGTCCTCATATACACCTACCCTACAAACCAAAATTATTATAAAGACTGCACAACTAAAATTACTCAAAAGTCTAAACAGTCACCACTGTTAAGGAAATTCATCAAAGCTAGGCACCAGAATATCAAAAAACATCTGGGAAAACACCAACATTGTGACGGCAAGTTTATTTACATTTTCCTCAGAAAATGCACCTAGTATTTTCACAATTCCATTTGGTTTTGGAAATCACTTACAACAGATTTAATGGGTATAAAACAGTAAACAATATCTGAGATTTCACCACGCTTCTCCTTGATTGCAAAATATGACATATGCAATCACCTATACCATGACATACAATAGCAAGATTAATGGTGAAAATGCTCTTTTAAAAGGTACATTAAGCAAGAAATAAGGAAGATACATGCCATATATGCCTCTCTGTTGTGGTATATATTTATACTGTAGGTGATTTTTTTATTATTATTTTTTTTTTTTTTCAGCTAAAGCCAGATTGCTGAAATATTTTTCACTGACACAGCACAATGTACTGCTGCTCTCTTTGGTTGAGATGGAAAAGTGTACTGGTGTGGTGTACTGGTGCCCCTTTGTAATAAATATATTCCATTATAGAAATACAGTCATATTTCACTCTGGCTGCAATATGAAATTTCCTTTTCATATTGCAGCCAGAGACTTTCCTTAGACTATTTTTGTAGGTTATTAAAAAGTCACAGCACAAACATACTATATTACCATATTTTTAAAGTGTTTTGTGTGTGTTTCTTTCCCCTTGTGTGTTAAAGTCAGTAGATATTATACTATATATACTATATATATGAGGCGTAGTAAAGTGGCAACATCTGTCTTCCTGCCTATAAAATAGGATTGTGGCTTCACGTCAGTGTTACAGATCAGGACTAACAGTCAGGACTTTTGCACCAATAATTATACCAATAAATTCTTTTGTTTGTATGCTGTTTGACAAATACAATGTGTGACAGAAGGTTGGGGGTGGTCTTAAAAAAAGAGGACGTTTTAAAGTTTGCATTCTACATTACAAACCCGATTCCAAAAAAGTTGGGACACTGTACCAATTGTGAATAAAAAAGGAATGCAATAATTTACAAATCTCATAAACTTATATTTTATTCACAATAGAATATAGATAACATATCAAATGTTGAAAGTGAGACAAATTTGAAATGTCATGCCAAATATTGGCTCATTTTGGATTTCATGAGAGCTACACATTCCAAAAAAGTTGGGACAGGTAGCAATAAGAGGCCGGAAAAGTAAAAATGTACATATAAGGAACAGCTGGAGGACCAATTTGGAACTTATTAGGTCAATTGGCAACATGATTGGGTATAAAAAGAGCCTCTCAGAGTGGCAGTGTCTCTCAGAAGTCAAGATGGGCAGAGGATCACCAATTCCCCCAATGCTGCGGCGAAAAATAGTGGAGCAATATCAGAAAGGAGTTTCTCAGAGAAAAATTGCAAAGAGTTTGAAGTTATCATCATCTACAGTGCATTATATTATCCAAAAAAAAAAAATCTGAGAATCTGGAACAATCTCTGTGCGTAAGGGTCAAGGCCGGAAAGCCATACTGGATTTCCGTGATCTTCGGGCCCTTAGACGGCACTGCAAGTATCCAAGTGAGTGGATATATGTGACTTGGGTCTGTGCATCTGTCCAATCAGCTGCTGGTTTTCATTTATGTCACTACTATTGCTAAAGTGCGATAGTGGAGCACAAAAACGGAAAATATAAAAAAGGTAAAAAATAAAATTTTTCCTTTTCCTTTTTCCATATTTCCTTTGTTTTGTGGCAGTGGTGGCAGAGGGTAATATTTTTCCACCATCTCTGTTAATTAAAGGACTGCTTCTAAGCACTGGGCCTTGTGCTTGTTTGTATTGGTGTTTTGTTTTTAATGTTCAATTTCTCATTTACTTATGTGGTGTGGTGGTATTTTTTGTACTGTGGTGGTCCACCACTTGAAGGAATGTAGAGGGACCACCGTAGTATTGGCTGTTGGCTGTCTATCTGTGTTTGTGTGTGCGTGCGTGTGTGTGCGTGCGTGTGTGTATGTCAGTTCACCATATTTGCAGCCTAGGGGCCCCATACCACCTTAATTCGCCTCTGTCTATACTAAACGGCAGTAGCAGTTTTTGGCACGGGCGAATCAGGCAGTCGCCCGGGGCAACATTTTTTCATGACACACGGGGGGTGGCATGAGCAGTTATATATTAAAAAAAATATGTAAAAATCCTCAGTTTTCTATTATCTATCATTTCACTGTGTGGGGAATTGGCATATTGGTACCCTCTGTAGTTGCATTATGTACACAGAGCCGCTGAATGCGTGTGAGAGGAATAATAGGTGGTAGAACTTTTGTTAAGCACGTCAGAGTTTTTGGGATCAAATTTGCCCTCGTATAGTTTTTTTTTTTTTTACTCATTAAAACCAAATGCGTTCATCAGTGATTGTATATCAAGGGCAGGGACATGTTTGTGTGCCATTTATTTTGTGCTTTCACTGAAACTAATAGAAAGTCTCCACAACGGGACTCTGCTGCTGTCACTGACAACCACGACAACGAGCACTCAACATGATTTAAAAAGCAACACATTTCAGCGCCAGATCGCCTTTTATTTTACACAAACGGCCGAAATTAATACTCTGCTAGTTAACTAGAGATGTTAAATTTGTTATAAATACATCTGTACCGTGATCTGTTTAAAAAAAAAAGTCACTTTTTCAATGACGTACGACTCGCATAGACAGGGGAATATACGATCTGCCCGCTTACATGGCAGGTGCAAATTTTATATTATTGTTGCTCTCTGCTCATTAAATTTGTTTATATATCTGATTGTATATATTTTTGGCACATTTATGTATAGTGCATATTTAAGTTCTGATAACTTATACTGTCATATTTTGTGCAGAATTGTGTTCATTGTCTTTTGGCAATGTTGGAGGTGGAGATTGTGCACCTTAAAAAGTGTGTTTTTCAAATGTTCTAATGAAGGATTTGTGCAATTGAGAAATATAATTTTCTCTTTCACTTATGTTGTTATAATAAAATATAACTGTTTGTGCATAATGTTGGGCTCACCCAGGGTGTAATTCAATGTAGAACCGCCACTGCTAAGTGGCACAACTTGAACTGCATCACGAGGCATTATGGTGTAGATGCAGGTAAGCCTCTGCGTGCCAACAGCAAGTGCAGCTACGCTAACTCACAACCTTCCAACACCCAGGGTAAATTACCTCAGGTCTCCCTATTAAAGGGACCTCCTAACCTCAAGGTCACTCAAGCCGTAGGCCACTTCTGATTGAAAAAATAACCTTTTTTTTTTCTTTCTTTTTTTTTACAGCTGAGTAAACCTGGTTGTTAACGTTGGGAAGCATTCTCCTCACTGAGAAAGGGACACTACAGAGTCCACATCCTACATGAAGGGGAGGTCAATATGTGGAAAATATATCCTATGAACTCACCAGAGGGGAGTACTACATAGGGAAGAGTCCCTGTGGTGGGTTCCACCTGATGAGGGGAAAACTGAACAGTGGAAGAATACATTGTATTCTTAAGGAACCACTACATATGGAGCAATAGCCAAATTACAAGGGCTTACCTGAAAAGGGGCACACAATGAGTAATGGGCCTGGTAGTGAGTTCCTCCGCCGAACTCATCTAACACAAGAGTGCTACATGATGGAGAAGGGTAGGCCAGGGTTCACCAATCAAGGGAAACTAACAGCATTATTGCAGGGAGGGGAAAGGTGCTAATTCAAACACTACACCCAACTAGTTTGTCCAAGTTTTACCTGTTAATACTCAAAACGGAAAAAAAAAAAGTATTTGGTGTAGCCCAGCCTGCAACTCCACATATGTCGGTTAATGAAGCACTGTTCACCAGAGTCATCACTGAGCCCTCACTCCGAATGGACACAGTACATCCTGAGCCTGATAAGCCTGGAGAATGGCATCCACAATCCAGTGGGCCATTCTTTGTTTGGAGACAGCCTTCCCCATCTGCTGACCTGTGAAGCAGACAAAGAGCTGTTCGGATCATCTGAAGTTCTGCGTCCGGTCCAGATAAATGCGCAAAGCGCACACTGGATACAACAGTGACAGAGCTGTGTCTCCCTTATTAGGAGAGATTGCTTGCAAGTTCACCACTTGGTCCCTGAAGCGTGTTACTTTGGAAACATATCCAAGCTGGGGTTCTCAAGACAACATTAGGCCGGCCCAAATTCCAGGCATGAATCGCTAACGGAGAAGGCTTGTAGGTCCCTCACCCTCTTGACAGAGGTAAGTGCAATCAGAAGACCTGTCTTCATAGAGAGGGTGCTAAGCTCAACAGATTGCAAGGGCTCAAACAGCTCTCTATGCAGGGCCTGTAGGACCAGAGAAAGATCCCAAGAGGGGATGAGGTGAGGTCTGGGAAGGTTTAGCCTCTGTGCACCTCTCAGGAACCTAACAATCAGGTCGTGCTTTCCCAAGGACCAGCCACCCACCGTGTCATGGTTAGCCCGAGGAGACAGGGACAACCGGAAAGGGAAGACCTTGTACTAATATGCACAACCTTCAGAGGCAAACCATAGAAGCGGTCTGTGCCATGGAAGGATCGAGGCATGAAGGTATGTGTCCTTCAGGTCTATTGCCTACCAATCTTGGTATTGAACACATGAAAGAACATGTTTCTGTGTAAGCATCTTGAACAGAGCCCGATTCAAAACCTGCAGATCTAAGATTGGTCTCAATCCACCTCCTTTCCTGGATACAATGAAGTAAGAGCTGTAAAACCAGAGGACAGCGATCTCCGCCCAGAGGACAGGCACGTTCTATCCTTGCACTGAGGTAGAAAGCACTTCCCTGTATCTGGGCGGGTGCCTAAACAATTGAATCGCGTAGCCAAACAGCATCGTTATGATGAGCCGGCGAAATGGACTGGCCAGTGCTATCCAGACTCTGTATGAGTGGCACCAATGGTATAATGCTGAAAACAGTTCCTGGGGTCAGGACTACCCTTGTGCAGATCTTTCAATGCTTTGGCCTGACAGACTTACAGGATGGCCATCGCATGGAAGGCGGAGGCGGCCTGGCCAGCAGCATTGTAAGCTCTCGCTGTGAGAGACGAGGTCAACTTACATGCTTTGGATGGGAGCCTCATCGATTCCACCAGGTGGCGGCATTTTGAAGGCATTAGAAAGCCGCTGATGCAAAGAGGGGAGCTCTCTGCACTTATCTGTGCACACTGAAGAGAGAGACCGCTGTACTGTGCTGAAATCCAGCAGCAAATTCTCTATTGCAGAGGTGAACAGAATCATTTCACTTGCAGAATGAAGAGACGCTGGTAGGGCTGCAGCAACTAATTGATCAAAATCAGCATTGGGTAGGATGTGGAATAGTGTTTTTTTTTGTTTTGTTTTTTTTGGTTTTTTGTAAATAAAACGGACAGAAATGGAACATGTTTTAATTAGATATTAAAAAGTTATGGGGCAATTTGGATTATAATGAACCTCAACAAGTCACACCACAAAAGTGACCATTTGAATTTTTTTTTCTCCCTGAACATTATTGTATTGATATTGTAATTCACATGCTGCTTATTAATGTGGGTTTACCATGTAAATAAACATTACAGTTTGTGTTGCAGTGCATCTGTGATATTTCATCTGCATGGACTTATGTTGAACGTTTGGTTGTCACAATGCACTGAACAGCCCTATAAAATGTATATTAAAAAGAGAAATGTCTTCATTGCAGTTAAAACATCAGGAAATCTTTGCTGAAAGGAAGAAATTACATTTAATGTTGAGAGCATGTACAAAGAACTCAGCTTAATTTAATTTATTATATAAATGTTTTCTTAGGATAATGTCCAAAACAGTCTGATGAGTGAAAACCACTAGAGTTTGCAAGCCTGCCCACTTGAAGTATTATTCTGTCAGTGTGTCTGAGTTTGTGTTATTCTGTGGTAAATATATGCACCACAAGAATGTTGCAATGTATAGAAAATGTTAAGCTCACTCAGCTTGACAGAACAGTAAGTCAGTTACAGTAAAACATCTGCATCAAAAATGTTTTTTTGTATCTCATGAAGAAACATGGATGAGACGTTCAGCAAGTGGTCTTTTGACTAAGGCTTATGAAGTTGTTCTTCAAAGACACTCAAAAGGGTAAATCATGATTTATTGGTGAAAATTTAAAGTAGACAAATCAAATGATGATGAATCTTACCAGCTACAGCATTTACCCAATTCAGGGCTCATTTCCAGACAAATGTAAAACTCTTGCCTTTAATGACTTCAATGCATTGTTAGTCATGTTTCTTTATTTAAATCACTAGTCACTAGTCAAAAACTAATGGCTGTTTGGGGAAAGCAGTCTCTTTGTTCAGAATCAGAAACAAAAAATTCATGGATTTAAATGAAAGAGCTCCTCCTTTTCATTCTCTGCAGTCAGCAAATCCATCAGGCCGATGACTATGTGGAAAGTGCTGAGCATATTCCCAATGTTTAATCGCTTCTGTCAAAACTCAAACGCCCTCCTGTGAGGAATGAGATGTCGACTAGTGTGCATTTATACTGCAACTCAAGCTCTTTGGGATTTTTTTCCGGTCCCACTTTATATTAGGAGGCCTTAACTACTATGTACTTACATAAATAAGTACATTGTACTTATTGTGTTCATATTGTATTGCAAAACACGTTTGCTGATATTGAGGTGGGATAAAGGTAAAGTTAGGGACAGATGTGGTGGTATGGGTAAGTTTAAAGGTAGGGTTAGTGTAAGGGAAGTGTCAAGAGTGTAATTATAACTACATAAATTAATTACAGATGTAATTACATGCAGGCATTTTTTAAAATGTAAGTTCAATGTAAAAACATGTATGTACACAATAAGTGCATTGTATCAAATGATTCATTTAAATGTTAGTACATAGCAGTTAAGGCCACCTAATATAAAGTGGGTCCTGTTTTCCTTCTCCGTCTTAAAAAGCATGCCATAATTTTTCTTTTAAGATAAATAGACAAGCACACTGTAAACACTCAAAATAATTAATTAGAGCCAACTCAAATTAAACAAATTAGCTCAAACAAATTCAATTATTATTTAGAATGAAATAAAATTAATTAATTAAATTGAGTATTTACAACTTTATTTTTCTTTTAAGTTCTCAAAACTGACACATTTTAAGTAATTTGAATGGTTTCATTGTTTTGAGTTTTATGAACTTGTTTCTTTTAATTTAGACAAACTTAAATTTAACTGAAACTGGGCTGGGATTTCTATTTTCCAGCATGCTTTGTCGTGACACTCAAAAGGGACAGTAAATGCCAAAATTAAGTGTTATATTATGTGTTTGTTTGTTTGTTTTTAATCCAAGATTAACATTAAGTGGGAGATTTAGTAATGTTTAATGTTATGCTAGTTTAGAAGAGTTTCTGTTATGCTGATTTTTTGTAGGGTTACCATCATGGTGACGAGTGGAGCATGAGCTTAGTTTGAGAACAGATATTGCTGTCCTCATTCAGCAAGTGCTATGCAATGCTAATGCTACCAATGCATTGTGTAACCAATTAGCAAGGTAGCATTTATTGAATTAGCTAGTTAAAGCTAGTCAAGTTACTACTAACATTTTTAGATTACATGATATTTTTAAGTTAAATGAATTAGCTTACTCAAATATCTCAAGTTCAGAGCAATTAAAATGTATGATTAAAAAAATAAAATCTGCAAGTTCTGCTCACTTAAACGTTAAATTTCTTAACTAAAAGAAAAATGAGGCAACAGATTGACTTTTTTTTTTTGGCCAACATATTTGGGTTTACAGTGCAGATTTCTCTTGGCAGATGATTAAACAGGTAAAAAATATATATATATATATATCCAATACATTTACAGTGCCATTTATAAAGATTACAATCACAGAGACCTGGGGTTTGCTCTCTTTACTCAGAGCAGTATGTAATCGCCTAGCCATCCATAACACACTAGAAGTCACATAGCAACAGCCTAGAAACTGAAAACCCTAGCAATCACATAGCAACATCTTGACAACCACTTACTTTTCTTATATGGAATATTTTAGGCTCTATAAAAGTTAAACTCAATCAACAGCATTTTCACAATGATGATTACAACAAATAACATTTAAACTTCCCCTCATTAAGCAATGTTTCACACTAAAGTCACAGTTCAGTTGAAATTTGGCAATTCAATAGAAAAAAGGTTTTTATAAAGTGTTACCATTAATTTTGTGGCAATCAACAATATGCCATATGTGCTTGTACTGAACCAAGAATATTTATTTTAGGAAATGTAAACATCTAGTATTGCACATCATCTGATTCTTTATAGTCTCCATGACTAAAATAATAGTCTATCTCAGGGTACAAGAACTGCTAGCTTTACCTATATGAGGTTTCTAATACACCCTACAGCGTGTGTGTGTGTGTGTGTGTGTGTGTGTGTGTGTGTGTGTGTGTGTGAGAGAGAGACATAGGGGAAGCAGGGTCTTTTAGAAGTAAATCTGAAATTCTAGAAGCTGCCAAACCAGTTTTCCTGGCCGTCTCTTCAGCCCTGAGACTGGATGTTTGCCTTTGTCTGGATGTCTGGATGTTTGCCTTTGCCTTGCCATGTCCTCTATGGGTCTGAGATTTAAATGTGCGTCTGTAAGTGTGAATATGTCCGTGTGTTGTTTATTAAACAGCTTTGTAATTATTTTATCTGTGAAGACTTTGAACATGCCTTTTCTCGTATAAGAACACAGTAACTTCAAAGCACCCTCACTATGTTCCTCAGAGACTGGAATGTGATTATTGGGTGACCACAGAAAGCTGCTAAAGGTTTTTTCCAAACAATCCCACACATTCCTCCATCTCTTTAGAAACTTTTGTAACAAAAGTTTACCTATTTTACATTTCAGTTACAACAATCTTTCTCTGTATTCTTGGTCTAGATAAATTGTAATCAGTAATTGACACTATCCATTTGCTAGTGTATATGATATATTTGTCTACGACTTATAAGAATGTGTGTTTTCTGTGGTTGCAAGCTTTTGGGTTTCTCTTCTTCTAACTGCTTGAATATGTCCGAGGTTTCTCTGCTATGTAGACAACTGCGGATGTGTGTGTGTATGTGTGTGCGTGTGGTTGGCATGGTCTTTTCGCTCTCATCTCCATCTGGTCTACATTAGGACTGGGAGTATAAAACTATTGCGCTAAGAGAGGGAGCTCCACAGAGCCACTGGTCTCTTAACACACTAACACGCTCTTGCAGTTATGGCCACAATGCTATGGGTCTGTCTGCTTGGTCTTCAGGGTTGTCTGCTTACATATGCTCTGGACTGCACGG
This sequence comes from Paracanthobrama guichenoti, assembly GCA_018749465.1. Taxonomy (NCBI): domain Eukaryota; kingdom Metazoa; phylum Chordata; class Actinopteri; order Cypriniformes; family Gobionidae; genus Paracanthobrama; species Paracanthobrama guichenoti. The sequence goes on along the minus strand of CM031966.1, from coordinate 15,342,423 downwards.
GCAGAAGTGTGGACTGTGCCGGCACACAGGTTACAGAGGTCAAGGTAAGATCTGGTTTGAGATCTTGCATGGCAGGGGAATGCAATACACTCAATGCGGGATGCATCATAGTTTGTTTAAAGTGCTTTCTTCACCTGAGCTACAACTCTTTGTACAGTTGGGTTTGCTTGTGTAATCACACAATTATAACACATTAATTACATATTAACAGCACATTAATTATACATTACATCAAAATACAACTGTGCTTAAGTTAAATTCAGGAAACTCACTGAACTCACTAGAAACAAGACTCAAGTTGTAGCTTGTGGTCTACAGTAGAAGCACTGGAATGCTAAACCACAAGTTTCCATTCCAGCTTGGTTTTGCGTCACAATGGCAAAGCAAGAGAATAGGGCAATTATACTGGCCATGAGGCATTATGAGTATTTTTAGATATTAAAGGAGGCAGTAAAGACACTGACCAGATGTGTTTGAAGGGTCAGAACCACAGAGACAGATGTCATTTTACTCTTTGCTACTGTGGAGTCTGAAAAGCTGTGACTCAATAGTCTGTCATCCTAAAATACCCTGAAAATAACAAATGTATCCAACTTTCCATGGCATTTCAATGTGCCAGAGTGGTACTTGACTTTCCACTTACTAAGTTTTCCATTTCCTCTGTCTCATGTCCAGAGTTAACATACAGACATGAATACATACACCTGTGTGTGAAAACACAAGTACTCTTTACTTTAAGATTGCACTTCAGTTTCAATTTGGTAAGTTCAGACGAATTTTCATAGTTCAACAGTTCTTGGAAAACAATGCTTTCTTTTTCTTGGCGTTCTGAAACAGTAACTTCTAGGGAACTATGTGCTGATCTCTGGTAGATGTGACTGGTTAATAAAGAAAGAAACATCATAAACGCTGTGCTTCTTTAATGTCTAAATTGTTTTAAAGGAATGCAGTAAATTTTAAAACATTGAGGTGGAAAAGGAGGGATGAAATGGAGGAAAGAGTAGGAAAGCTGAGAGAGTTTATCTTATTTATCTGGTTATTTCTTTTAGTTACTCTAAAGAAGTTTTAAAATGATGAACAAATAAATAATTTAATAAAACTAAATAGTGGCTCAGTCGTGAAGACAAGTATTAATTACAAAGCATATACAGTATAATGGTATAAGTGCACTGAGAGGTAATACCAACTATCAGAGCTTTGATCAATATTTATTTGGTAATATGCAGACTCCAGTGAAAAGAAACCAAATGTCTGGCTCAAACGGTCACTATTGTGGATTTTTTTCCAAAGATTGCCATCTTTACAAAACCAACTGTGGCGTGCCAGATAAACACTAGTTTGTATCAATAAGTTGCTGTTAAAATTCATATCCCAATAATAATCCTCTTTCATGTCCTTTTATTAGGTTGAAGAAGAGCCTTATCTTCTCTGGTGAGTCTGTGGCATAGTTTAAAAGTTTGGGGTCAGTAAGATTTTTAATGTTTTTGAAAAGTCTCATGTTCATGAAGGCTACATTTATTTGATCAAAAAATACAATAAAAACTGTAATATTGTGAAAACTAATATATTTTAAAATGTAATTTATTCCTGTGATGGCAAACTCATTTGGAGTCATTACTCCAGTCTTTAGTGTCACTTGATCCTTCAGAAATAATTTGGTGCTCTAGAAACGTATTACTATCAATGTTGAAAACATTTATGCTCCTTATTTTTGTGAAAACTGTGAGACAATTTTATTTATGGTTTGTTTGATGAATAGAAACAGAAAGAACAATGTTTTTTTTTGTTTTTTAAAAATAATAAACATTTATAATTTGACAATTTCTTTGATCATAAGGCAAATTTGCCAACATCTATTCTCTGTTCTCAGGTAAGGATACGAAGACAAGCTCAACTCACTCAACAGCCTGGATCTTACTCAGTCAAAGGATCTCCGAACACACTCATTCAGGTGAGAAACACATTAATGTAGCCTAACAGAAGAGAAAAACATTTTGTACACTGACCTGGGCAGAAAACGAGAGTTGGAACATGTAACGTTTTGTTCTGTGCTTTAGACCGACAGGTCGAGGCGACATTTGAATGCCAGTAAGAAGAAGCCACAAAGGTCTCGTATTGGCTCTTACTCACTTCTTTCCCACAACCAGGCAACTAACCCACTACAGGTACATATCCATGACAGTCACAATAACATATACACAAATTAGACTAAAAAACAATAATTGTTTTTTCAATTTCTTAAAATGAAACCGAGATATTATCATTTACTACCATTGTACTGTATCATTGTACTATACAGATGTTAATATGTGGCCACTCCAAAAAGCTGAAAAAATAATAAACTGTGGATCTCTGCGACAGGTAGTAAGTGTCCATAGGCATTTCGAGGATGTGTCTCATCCAAAAGTGGCTACATTAAAGGTGAGTTCTCTTTCCCTTTTCTGACAATTCTGTGTCAAAGGGTATAAGTACAGCTTCATTTCTATTTTAGTCTGCAAGGAAGAGGTCCAGAAGAAGTGCACCCAAGAGAAAGAAGAATGTGAGGAATAACACATGCTCGTGAGAGGTTCTTTGAAGCACCAGATCCACACTTACTTCTACTGGACTTCCTGTTGACTTTCTAACTCATTTAAATCTCAGATGATGTACTTAAAGAGCATAGACTCTGTTGTGCAGATAATGTGATCACTATTAAATGACAATAATTGGACAGTCCCCAGAATTTAGAATTAAACGCACAGAAAAAAAAAAAAAAAAAAAAAAAAAAAACTACTTCAATATGAACATATATGCAGCATACTAAGCTTCGAAACCTGCATAGTATTCATTTAAAAGAAAGTTTATAGTTTAATTATCTTTTGCTAATATTATTCTGTTGTACTAAGTTATATAAGTCTATATACACTGCCTGAACAGATATATCTAAACATCTTTTGTAGATTCCTGATTAAATAACCTTTCTTTAATTTGAGTCTGAACTTCTTCACATAAAACTGATTAGTTCATACTTTAAAGGTTTAAATTAATATTTGAGAAAAAAAAAAAAATGCTAAATAGCATTTAATCATTCATATCTAAAGAGGTCTGTACACTGACCGTCTGATGCATATTGCCAGCTTGCACACGCTGTAAAGCACTTTCTCAATCAGGAAAGCTCTAATCTGATTGGCTGGCTTTGCCTTCTGGGAGTTGGGGTACAAAGCTTATTTTATCAGGTTTCTAGCTTTACATGTTGGTCAAACAATGGTTTCCTACTTAAGTGGGCGATTTTTGGCCAAGTGCATTGCAAAAGTGGAGCAGACTTTTCTGGTTATGTGAGACCAGCCTTGGCAGAGAGATCAGTGATGCCCAATTAGAGAGAAAACACTCAGACTTCCTCTATAGCTACAGACGGCCCATTGTTGTCTGTGTGTGCATGTGTCTATAAGTAAGCAAACTATAAGCCCACCTGTGCATAATGTCGTTCCAGTTCTGAAGGAGGGACTGAGAAAATGCACTGGCCCAATGCCTGAGTAATCCATTCAGTGACAGAGCACTAGGACAACCGACATAACACACTCATAAACAAATGTGCACACACACTAGCACTAGGACTTCTATAAACACATCAGATTTCAGGACAACTAAACAAGACATGATGAGATAGCATGGAAATTCTGGGTGGAAGCATGACACAGAGACATGAAGAGATGCATGACAATATTTAAACACACATTCTTCACACCTGTCGCCCGCGTGTAAGAGAGGAAGAGTGCAGTTAGTTAACAAAAAACAGTTATATTGCTATGAACTGTTCTCTATAATGTGCTGTATTACCATTTAGCAAACAGGTACATTTGATTACAGAATAAAAATAAGAAAAAAAACATTATATACATTAATTTGTAATAATATTTGATATACATTCAGTCTGATTAGTAAGGCAGATATAAAGTCACATTTCAATCAAAGACACAACTTGAACTTCCAAACATTTTCTTTCTGTTATACACATACACATACGTGATATCCCATAATGCATTTGTCATTCATTATAGATCAGCAGTTGAAATTCTTAAAGTATGATTAATCGTTTATTTCTGTTTGAGTAGGTCACTCGGAATCTAATAGTTGTTTTACTAAGATAGCCTTTAGACATTTTCAGGAAATAATTGAGAAGTTTATAGTTAAGGTGTTTAAAGTGAATCAGAGTTTAGCTTGGGCTCGTCTCGTTGGTCTCTCTGAGCTCCATGAGAGCAATAGAGGACAAATGAACCTCATCAGGTCCGTCAGCTATGCGTAGAGTCCGTGTATAAGCATACCTATATTAACATGAAACCACACAAAAACGCTTTTAATATCACAGCACATCACTAAAAACCTCTATTCTCAAACAGCTATCAAATATCAAATAGCTGTAACACGGTTGATTGTTTATGTAAAATAATAATAATTTTAATAATAATCACATTTATATATTTATGACTATTAATAATATTATATTAATAGTCATAAATATATAAATGTGATTATTATAAATAATTATGCTACAAACACTTGAACAATTATTTTATTTACAATTATTATACACCAAATTAATAATATTAATAATAAAAACATTATTATTATCATTATTAATATTATGATTATTAGAGCTGTCAATAGATTAATTTTTTTATATATATATATTTCCTTTTCTCAAATTCTGGGGATGAAATTTGTAAAGTATAATTAAAACCAATAATTTTAAACATTTCATATACTTTAAATTATGTAACAAATTTGAACTAACTTTTAACAGATTTATGTAACAAATACTATAGAAATTAAGAGAAAATATTAAATGTTAAAAACTGCACTGTGTAATTAAATACAGATAAATCTGTGATTACAGATAAAAGTTATTCAGTCAAGAGCAGTGAATGATTTTTCTTTTCTTTTATTCTTTGAATAACATTAATGAGACAGACAGCATCTGACACACAAAAACTGCATTTTTACATAATTCAGAATTTATTATTTAAAAAAAAAAAAACACTCAATTCAATACTGCATACTGTCTGAGAAGTGGCTTCTGTGCACGTGTTTTGAAGAATATTAATCACAGATGTTAACACAAAAAAATCTCTATATAATCCAAAACTTTGTATTGATTATAGATATCATGGTACTCTTTGATTCATATATTCATACTAAAATGGCACTGTATATATATATATATATATATATATATATATATATATATATATATATATACACACACACACACACACACACACACACCGATCAGGCATAATATTATGACCACTGACAGGTGAAGTGAATAACTTTTGAATTTCAAAAGTTTCAAAAGTTAGTGAATTTCAAATGAAGTGAATTTCTTCATCAGAGCACCTGTTAGTAGGTGAGATATATTAGGCAGCAGTAAACATTTTGTCCTCAAAGTTGATGTGTTAGAAACAGGAAAAATGGGCAAGCGTAAGGATTTGAGCGAGTTTGACAAGGTCCAAATTGTGATGGCTAGACGACTGGGTCAGAGCGTCTCCAAAACTGCAGCTCTTGTGGGGTGTTCCCGGTCTGCAGTGGTCAGTATCTATCAAAAGTGGTCCAAGGAAGGAACAGTGGTGAACCGGCAACAGGGTCATGGGCAGCCAAGGCTCATTGATAAACGTGGGGAGCGAAAGCTGGCCAGTGTGTTTCAAGATGTTAATGCTGGTCCTGATAGAAAGGTGTCAGAATACCACAGACCAGTCAGGGTGCCCATGCTGATCCCTGTCCACCACTGAATGTGCCAACAGTGGGCACGTGAGCATCAGAACTGGACCACAGAGCAATGGAAGAAGGTGGCCTGGTCTGATGAATCACATTTTTTTTTACATCACGTGGATGGCCGGGTGCACTACTTACCTGGGGAACACATGGCACCAGGATGCACCATGTAAAGAAGGCAAGGCGGCGGAGGTAGTGTGATGCTTTGGGCAATGTACTGCTGGAAAACCTTGGGTCGTGCCATCCATGTGAATGTTACTTTGTCACGTACCACCTACCTAAGCATTGTTGCAGACCATGTACACCCTTTCATGGAAACGATATTCCCTGGTGGCTGTGGCCTCTTTCAGCAGGATAATGAGCCCTGCCACAAAGCAAAAATGGTTCAGGAATGGTTTGAGGAGCACAACGAGTTTGAGGTGTTGATTTGGCCTCCAAATTCACCAGATCTCAATCCAATCGACCATCTGTGAGATGTGCTGAACAAACAAGTCTGATCCATGGAGGCCCCACCTCGCAACTTACAGGACTTAAAAGGATCTGCTGCTAACATATTGGTGCCAGATACCACAGCACACCTTCAGGGGTCTAGTGGAGTCAATTTCTCGACAGGTCAGCAGTTGGCAGCAAAAGGAGGACCAACACAATATTAGGAATAAGTCATAATGTTATGCCTGATCGGTGGTTCACGTATATGCACATATACACCATGGTATTTTCTTCAGGAGAAATGCAATGTCTTTCGATACTAATTTAATGGAAATACTATGATACATTTCACAATAACACAAAAACTATTTTTTCTCACCTACAAAATTTCAGCAAATAATATAAGATGTACACATGTTTTCGGGAAACAATAATTTACTCACATTTCTGCAAGTGGGAAGTCATCAGACACTCCTGCACCCCCGTAAACCTGAATGGCACAGTCCACCACCTTACTCGCCATTCTGCCTGCTGCCACCTTTATCATAGCAATCTAATGAAGAAAAAAAATATTTCAACAAGGTCAAAATCTTAAACGTGGGTGGCAAATAGATCCGTGCATATGCGTGAGTTTGTTTTGATTATGTCCTTCATTTGAGAGAGGTCTAATTAAAAAGCGCCACACTGGGACCTTACAGGCACCAACATCTCCACAGGAACATGCAGTAAAAGCTAATAAGATTCCATCTCACTAAAGTAATCCTCGGATGTTTCGTACAATTATAGATTTGTGTGGTTCTGGTATGCATCCAACAAGACATTTAATTTTGAATACACAGACATGAGAAGATAAATATGAGATCTGCAATCATGTTCGCCCATCTGCTGGAGGACCGAGCCTCATTATAAACCAATGTGCACGTGTTTATGATTCAAAAACAGGCTGTATACAGTGATGGTCGTGCATGTATCTACTTTTAAAAACCCCAGCAGGAGACGTGCTTAAGCTGTTTGGCTTTTCTCAGAACCCACAAAATGAATCAAACACAAGGTGTTGACTCAGCAAGGAGGAAACAGCAGGTAGGCTAACATTAACAAAATCCCTGCAAAAATATGCTTCATCACTTTTTAGCTGAAGCCTGAATGCTATGTTACCGTGACTACAGCCAGCGGGATACAGAGCCCAACTATTCTGGCTGACTCTGGGGAACTGCAATGTGTGCAAATGGCCCCTGCCACAGATGCAGTGGAACACATGGCAAACATGTTACAGTGGATAAGGATATTTTTTGTAATACATGAATACCACCATCTAGCAGCATTAAGCAGTCTGTATGAATAAACATGTCCTGGCCAATTGTTAATCAATAGTTAATTAATTTTGTAAATTTTTTAGAGGGGCATTAACATAAGCATTTTCAAACTTTTTATGTCAAAGTATGGAGCACCTAAAGGGACATGGTGATGAGGGGGAAAATGAAATGGGAGAAAAATGACATTTCATGGCTTTTGAGTTTCATGCAAGGGAACTTTTGTTATATTTCAATGCTTTTGCAAAGTTTCTCTGGGGAACGCAATACTGTTGGGGGACAACACCACATTTATTTATTGGGGTATTGCAAAACCTTTATGAGAGAAAGAAATCAGCCTAATATGTTGATTTGGTGCTCAGATAACATTTCTTATTTTTCTTCTTCTTCTTCTTCTTCTTCTTCTTATTATTATTATTATTATTATTATTATTATTATTATCAATGTTGGAAACAGATGTGCTGCTTAAATTTTTGTGGAAATTGAAACTTATTTTCAGGATTCTTTGATGAATAAAAAGTTCAATGAACAGCATTTATTATATTTATTTATTACATTTATTAAACAAAAATAGTTTGTAACATTATAATTGTCTTCACTGTCACTTTTGATTAATTTAAAAGTATTCATTTATCTCTCTTTTTTTTTTTTTATCTTACCACAAATGTTTAAATTGTATTATTGTTTCAACAAAAATGTTAAGCAGCAAAAACAACATTAGAACGATTTCTGAACGATCATGTGACACTGAAGACTGGAGGAATGATGCTGAAAATTCAGTTATATCATCACTAATAAATTACATTTTAATTGTATCAAAATAGAAAACTATTTTTAATTGTAATATTTCACAATATTACTGTTTTTACTGGGTTTTTTATATTATTAAATCAAGTACAAAATTGTAATGTTTCCAAACTTTTGACAGGTACTTTAAAGATGACCTCAAAGTTAATAATATACATGTACTAAATGCCACACAACTTTGATTTCATGGAGTCTGTTTTTGACATTGTATAAAAAGCCATTTCTAACAGTCAGGCCCAAAAATGTTTATGATGTTCCCAGGTTTTCTAAGACTGTATAAACCTTGTTATTATCACACTCTGCTCAGGCTCTACTGCTCTCTGCAGTTGGACACATCTCATGTGAACACATCACTCCCACAGATGCATCTGTTGACGCGTTGTGACAGGGGATGAGTTCTGAGATAAACTGCGGGAGTGTCTATGTGTATATATGTGTGTGTGTGTGTGTGTGTGTGTGTGTGTGTGTGTGTGTGTGTGTGTGTGTGTGTGTGTGTGTGTGTGATGTTATGAAAGGTCAGTCTGTCAGAGTTGATTTCTGCACATCTTCCATCATCTATTGGAGTGTCAGTTAATGCGTTAGGTGGGAGTGACTGAGATCTTTAACAGTGTGAGAGACAGACAGACAGACACTTTAATGACTTTAACTTCAAGTCAGTTTAATTATTTCAAATGCAATTCAAAGAATGTCAGATCATATCAGAGAAAGAAAAAAAAGAATGATAATGACAAAATTATAACAATAAACTTTACCTGTTTCCTTGCAGCCTTGTTGCCCTGTGTGTCCAGTATGTGAGCAGCATGTAATGTTAACAGACGTGTCTGTGCAATGGCGATTCGACACTCAGCTATCCAATGAGCTACCACCTCCTAGAGCCAGAAACAAACCCCATTATTACACCTGAACAATAACACACTAAACTAAACCACAGGATTGATGCATGAATTACAAATACATCAGCTGCAATAAAAAGCTCATCCACTGGGTGTCAGTAATGAGCAGTTGGCTATGAGGCAAGGCCAGCCAGCGGTCAATCAGAGCAGATTCCAAAAGAATCCTCTGGCAAGCATCTTGAATTATTGAGGTCTAAGACTCTCTATGCACAATAATATTTAAACAGAAGACTCATCCATTCCATGGTCTATTAGACAATCCTGACAGAGAAATAGCTTCCTCTACAACACAACCTCAGGGTACCCATGTGAAAAATAAGTACACTTTAGCATAGCTACTTTTATAAAGTGTGCATATTTAAAAAAAAAAAAAAAAAAAAAAAAACTTAAAAAAACAAATACTTAATTGCAAACTTTATGTTTTTGGATACTTAGCTGCATTTAAAATGTAATCAAAAATTTATTATAGTTCAAATTTATTTTATATGCAATTAGCTGAACTTAAAGGTACACTGTGTACATTTTAGCAGCATCTAGTGGTGAGGTTGTGAATTGCAACCCCTCACCACTCCCTTTTGAAGCACATAGAGAAGCTAGGGTGGCCGGTACAGGACAAAGATATTGTTGTCTGAGACAGCAGAGAGTAGCTAGTGCTCTGTAGAACAGTTTGTCCGTTTAGGGCTACTGTAGAAATATGCCGGCGCAAAATGGTGACTTCACTTCACTGTAAGGGGACCCGTGGTGTATGTAGACAGAAATCTCATTCTAAGGTAATAAAAACATAACGCTTCGTTATGTCAGGTCTTTATACACCACTGAAAACATAGTATTGCATTTCTGTCAATAGATCCTCATAAATATTACACACTCCACCTTTAAAGAGTGATCTTTTTTTTTGTTGACATTTTTAAATGTATTTTAAATGTAATTCAATTTTCCATGAAATATGGTTAATGTGTATTACATAATGTACTAACAAGCATTTATTGTAAACTAAATGTACTTTAAATGTAATTTCTATTCATGTATTTAAATAACTAAATAACAAATGTGTAAATTACACATTTGTAATGATGAAGCCTTTTATGAGCTAAAGTACATTAAAAGTGCACATTCAATACACTCCTTTTTCACAAGGAGGGTATGAACCCAAATATTATTTAATTATAATTCTGGGGTCTCTTTTTTGCCTCACTTCATATATATATATATATATATATATATTTTTTTTTTTTTTTTCTAATGATAATTTTGGGTTGTGCATCAAAGAGTCTAATCTACCTCCAACATATCCGATGTAGCACGCATAACGAAGCACAACAACAAACTTCGTCAATCACATACGTACATGTTGGTACAGTCTCTTTCCAAAGGCTTGTCTATGAGCTGCACGTTGGCATAGCAACTCCAGTGCCCATTCTGCCAGCCCCACGGCCCTCATGCAGTGATGAAGTCTACCTGGCCCCAGTCGTCCCTGAGCGATCTCAAAGCCCCGCCCCTCACCTACAAACAACCACGAGCAAACAATTAATCTAATTAATTAATTAATAAAAAGGTAAGCAGACGGTAAGCAGACTGCTGCACAAATAGTATATAACAAGCATAAATCAGTGCATGGCAAATTGAGTCATTTTATAACCAGCCTTTGGTATAAAAAAATATGTTGAACCAAACAGAGAATACCCACAAAGGGGAAGTTTGTTTTGTTAAGTGCTTCCTTTAATAGTTTGAATCAATTTCTATTATGGTTTAATAAATTAATTCCTAGTATTAAAAAAAAAAAAAAAAACTGTGAGTACGTGCCCAGGGTGCAGAGTTTTTGTGGGCTAATTAATCTGCAAGAAGAGTACACAAACATACTCACACACACATAGAGTATATGCGTATGTGCACAGACACACACACGTTGGTGTACCTATCCTTATGAGGACATGAGGACTCTCCATAGACGTAATGGTTTTCATACTGTACAAACCATATATTCTATCCCCCTACACTACCCCTACCCATCACAGAAAACATTCTGCATTTTTTACATTTTTAATAAAACATTGTTTAGTGTATTTTTAAAGCCATTTTTATTATGAGGACACAGGAAATGTCATAAAATCCTCATAAACCACGTTTACGTTGTAATACCAGTGTAATACCCATGTCATTACACAAATTTGTGTCCTCATAAATCACATATACAAGCACACACACACACACACACACACACACACACACAAACACACACAAACACACACATACAGATGAATGAATCTCACCAAGAAGAATGTTGGAAGCAGGAACCCTCACACTGTCAAAGTGGATCTCAAAATGGCCACCATGGATCGTATCTGTATAGTAAAAGCAAGGAAGCCCTCGTTAATCTGTGTCATCAAATATTCTAAAAAGATATGGTGGAAAGCCAAATGTGGAAGAACAGAGAGAATCAAACAGAGAATATTGTAGCGATGTCACATGTCTGTCATGTATAGCACATGGGTGTTTTGTTATTTTGGGCCATGTGCTCGTGTCTCTGTCAGACTCCTCCCCCTTGTTATCTCATTAGTGGTTTCATTTGCCTCACCTGTTGTTCCCTCTTTACCTGTTTGATTTGTCCCTTTCATAAGCCCCTTTGTGTTTGCAGTCGGTGTCGGATTGTTGTACTGTCTACGTCTCCCCATGTTGGTAAGTTTGTATTTATTAGTTTGTTTATTGTTTTGCCCCCTCGTGGGTTTTGATTTTTTTTTAATAAAGACCTTTTCCTCTGCACATGAGTCCTCACCTCAATTTTCTTTAGTTGTAACGTAACAAGTGATAGTGAGAGAGAGGCTTTAAAGCACAGAGATGAAAAAAAAAGACCGTCAAAAGAGAGAATCTGAGTTGAAAATCTGATAAGCTTCATATGGCACTGCAGATTGTGTTACTCAGAACTCACCCTCCTGTCCGAAAACGGTAAGCGGCCTAATCTTCTTCACTCCTGGAGTCTTCAAAGGGACCAGGATCATGGTGTGCAGCCCATGCCTGAAAAACATTTGCAAATTTACACAAACAAAAAACAATGAACAGACAGTAACACTTTACAATGACCATTTTACACATAACACGTGTTAATATAATTTATCATAATTAAGTAGGAGTATGTTTTATATACATACAAACCCGATTCCAAAAAAGTTGGGACACTGTACAAATTGTGAATAAAAACAGAATGCAATGATGTGGAAGTTTCAAATTTCAATATTTTATTCAGAATACAAAATAGATGACATATCAAATGTTTAAACTGAGAAAATGTATCATTTTAAGGGAAAAATAAGTTGATTTTAAATTTCATGGTATCAACACATCTCAAAAAAGTTGGGACAAGGCCATGTTTACCACGGTGTGGCATCCCCTCTTCTTTTTATAACAGTCTGCAAACGTCTGGGGACTGAGGAGACCAGTTGCTCAAGTTTAGGAATAGAAATGTTGTCCCATTCTTGTCTAATACAGGCTTCTAGTTGCTCAACTGTCTTAGGTCTTCTTTGTTGCATCTTCCTCTTTATGATGCGCCAAATGTTTTCTATGGGTGAAAGATCTGGACTGCAGGCTGGTCATTTCAGTACCCGGATCCTTCTTCTACGCAGCCATGATGTTGTAATTGATGCAGTATGTGGTCTGGCATTGTCATGTTGGAAAATGCAAGGTCTTCCCTGAAAGAGATGACGTCTGGATGGGAGCATATGTTGTTCTAGAACTTGGATATACCTTTCAGTATTGATGGTGCCTTTCCAGATGTGTAAGCTGTTCATGCCACACGCACTCATGCAACCCCATACCATCAGAGATGCAGGCTTCTGAACTGAGCGCTGATAACAACTTGGGTTGTCCTTGTCCTCTTTAGTCCGGATGACATGGCGTCCCAGTTTTCCAAAAATAACTTTAAATTTTGATTCGTCTGACCACAGAACAGTTTTCCACTTTGCCACAGTCCATTTTAAATGAGCCTTGGCCCAGAGAAAACGCCTGCGCTTCTGGATCATGTTTAGATATGGCTTCTTTTTTGACCTATAGAGTTTTAGCCGGCAACAGCGAATGGTACTGTGGATTGTGCTCACCGACAAGCCCATGTTGTGATTTCCATTACAGTAGCATTCCTGTATGTGATGCAGTGCCGTCTAAGGGCCCGAAGATCGCGGTCATCCAGTATGGTTTTCCGGCCTTGACCCTTACGCACAGAGATTGTTCCAGATTCTCTGAATCTTTGGATGATATTATGCACTGTAGATGATGATAACTTCAAACTCTTTGCAATTTTTCTCTGAGAAACTCCTTTCTGATATTGCTCCACTATTTTTGGCTGCAGCATTGGGGGAATTGGTGATCCTCTGCCCATCTTGACTTCTGAGAGACACTGCCACTCTGAGAGGCTCTTTTTATACCCAATCATGTTGCCAATTGACCTAATAAGTTGCAAATTGGTCCTCCAGCTGTTCCTTATATGTACATTTAACTTTTCCGGCCTCTTATTGCTACCTGTCCCAACTTTTTTGGAATGTGTAGCTCTCATGAAATCCAAAATGAGCCAATATTTGGCATGACATTTCAAAATGTCTCACTTTAAACATTTGATATATTATCTATATTCTATTGTGAATAAAATATAAGTTTATGAGACTTGTGAATTATTGCATTCCTTTTTTATTCACAATTTGTAGTGTCCCAACTTTTTTTAAATCAGGTTTGTATTTTACATACAGTACATGATTTTTTCACATCCACTGATGGACAGAACTATACCACAGCATGGTTAACCAATACTAGAGATTGAGTGTTGCTATACGGTTGTTTTTACCATGTTGTCCTGTGGTTGCTATAGTGCTTTTGTAAAAAAAAAAATCCACAATCAAGACATTATGATATTCTGACTAGATATGGGCCATCCATCTTTAATGTAAGTCCAGAATATTTTCATAACATTGTACATCAAATTTAAGTTTAAGGAAAACTTTATCTCAGGATATAACCTCTTCCTATAGTTCAGAAACAATGTCCATAGAATGTGTCTGCTGTAAGAGATATCCATGAGATAAGAGGGTGAAGCAGTTTTATCTTTGTACTACTTGGATTCAAATGAAATGCAGATAAGAGAATTATTTTCAGCTGCCAATGTCGCTATTCACTGCAGGGGAGAAAGCATGCACTGTTAGACAGACAGACGAAAAGAGAAAGAGATGATTCTGAAAAAAACAAAAACAAAAACCCCACAAAAGACATGGAGGAGAAAGAAGTAGGAAACTAAACAAGACTCAGAGCAAGATAGAGCGAGAGAAAGAATTAGCGAGCTCATATGATACCATACAGTATATATACACACACAGATCAGGCATAACACTATGATATATATATATATATATATATATATTACACAGAAAAAGATCTCATTTCAAAAGTTATGGACGAAGGGGGCACAATCTTATAAAGAACAAAAAGTGCTAAGCGTGTCTGTGAGGGAGAGCTGTAATGGCGCAAAATAAACAGCTTATGATGTCTCTATAAAGCACGCTATAATGTAACTAATTACATTATTACAATATTCTTTACAATGCAATCTGTCATTAATGTTATTCAATGAACTAAAGAAAAAGAGAAAATTACTGCTCGACACAAATTTTAGATGCCTTGTTGATTATGATCAGAGTAATCCAGTTTTTTTTTTTTTTTTGTCATGGTGCTTGCAGCATACATTAAAGTGCTACAGAGTCTACGAGCAAGCTGTGGGGCATCTAGTAATTCTAAAACCTTTAGAATGTACAAATTATGCTTTTGTACTAAAGCTTCTTTATCAGTATCAGCCATCAGAATCATAAAAAAACAGAACATATGGAGGACTTAAAAATAAAATGAAATCAATTATCATTATATTAATTTGAAAATGAAAATAGATAAACAGCCAATGGCATTTTAAAGGCGATTGACGAATAGATAAAGAGAGTTGACAAATGGATTAAAAATGCAATGTAAGAGTTTAATTTAAAATGACCTATTAATGTATTATTATTATTTTACAACTAACATTAATTAAACCATTTTGTCTATCTACTACAATACTGTTAAAAAAATTAAGAAATGCTTTTTTATTCAGCATGGATGCATAAAATTGATAAAAAGTAACAGTAAAGACTATTACATGGTTACAAAACAATTCTATTTTTAAATAAATGGTGTTCTTTTGAATAAAAGATCACAATAATAATAATAATAATAATAATAATAATAATACACTCTAAACAACCCAAGTTGGGTTGAAAATGGACTAACCCAGCGATTGGGTTGTTTTAACCCAGTGGTTAGGTTAAATGTTTGCTTAAAACAACCCAATTGCTGGGTTAGTCCATTTTCAACCCAACTTGGGTTGTTTTTGACCCAGCATTTTTTAGAGTGTATCACAATGAAAATTCAGCTTTGCCATAACAGAAATAATAACATAACACTGTATTTTTGATCGACTAAATGCAGCCTTGGTGAGCATAAGAGACTACTTTCAAAACATTTTAAAAAATCTTACTGAGCACAAACTTTTGAACAGTGTGTGTTAGGGGTGTAACAATATATTGTGTCGAAATAACAATAAAAAAATGCAAAAATATGTATCGTGGATAGTGACAATCTGTATTGTGTATAGTTCACCCAAAATGGAAATTACTATGTAAGAATTTTTTTTCAAAGTTTTAGTGTCAGTACTACATTAAACTACTATATATAATGTTGAATATAATGTATAATAATGCAATTGGGGGTGGGTCCTGATATTACCAAATGTCTTATGTTTCCAGTAAAAAGTGGCCTGCATTATTTTAAATATATCTAGTCAGTGACAGAGTGAAAGCATATTCATCTCAAATAATTCTGCATTTTCAGCTTCAGAATCATGAATATTTTTATTCTGATGTCACCAAGTCCAAGTCAATCCATTTCACCCCCAATGTAATATCAGATTTAGCATTTTGTTTGTTAACCTTTTACCATATGTCTTGGAGTACTGCAATAATATTGTATCGTGAGTTCAGTATTGTGATATGTATCGAATCATGACATGCGGGTATTGTTACACCTCTAGTGTGTATACAACATCGATATATGTTGATGTCAATTTGAAAAGTTATTTATTAAGTTATTATTTTACCATAACATCTGACTAAATTTAAAAATTAAATAAACATTTAAATATGCCTATTTATTTGTGTGATTTATTTATTTATATTTTTAATTAAAATTAAATTTGTTAAATTATTGACAAATTAATAATTGATTATTTTAGTGGAAATCCTAATCCTCCATAACAACAAACCTCTGTATTAAGTCATGCTTCGACCTAGTTATTGTTCATATTTGCAACATCAAAACTCTAAAATGAAGAGTAGTACATTTATAATATGCTCTGCAGTAAAATGGGATTAAAGCCTATATAGTCAGCTTAGTGAAAGAATGCAGGCAAAGCAGATCTCAGAGCTGACCACAGGATCTCATGCCAGAATGAGTGTGTGTGTGTGTTTGCAAAAGATCTGCCAACATCAGCAATACATTTTTTTCAAAAGAATCTGTGTGAGGGAATTTGCCCAGCCTGCCTAACACAATTCAGGTCCAGAAAGTTACCATATTTATTATATAGTGGCAAACATTTAACCTGGCTATATTGCTGATAGAAATAAGGACTTTTTGGTGTGCGTGTCAGAGATCCAGTACCTGTCGCTATTTGAGTTCAGTGACTTGCTCCTGCACATGACTATGGCAATCTCACACTTTGGGTTCCCAGCACCTGTAATAAAAAACAGGGGAAAAAAAACACAGAGTTTAACTTGCTGCATTATTATAATTATTATTCTTTTTGAAAGGCTTATCATACTTAGTAGGAAAAACAACAACTTTATATTAATTTAATTTTAGATGATACCAATGTGAACTTAGTTCCTACAAAGTAATTAAAGCTCTGAGAAGTTTGGCAGATTTTATAAACCAGTATCTGTGGAACGGAATTCTGCAATCATTTAAACTTTTATGTTTGATTCTGATTCATTTTTAAATACATTTTCTGAAGTGATCCTGCCACAAAGGCTGTTGTAGGTGGTTGCCGAGATGTTAAGCACAATACGCAGCTGTTAAAGTATTCTGTTGTGTCAGTGTCTCTAGAGGGAGCTCTTTCTCATACTGACATGCACTGTGCACATGCTCTTCTGAGTGTAGCACTAGTTTCTGTTGTACATGAACTGCAGTTGCTAGCATGTGCATGCACTTACACATACACACACACACACACACACACACACACACACACACACACACACACACACACACACACACACACACACACACACACACACACACACACACACACACACACACACACACACACACACACACACACAAACACTACAACAAAAATCATTCACAGACTGCCATGATGTACATCATGACTCAAAGCTGCTACAATTCACAGAAAAGTGAAGCACACACAGGCCTGGGGCCAATCTGTGATCCAAGGGACAGATGGGTGTGTGAACATTATTTTCTTGCTTATTGTCCAGTTTTCTGACAAAGAACATAAGGATAGCAGATCAACATGATATTGCCCTAATCAAAAGAGTAAGGGCTCAGTTTATTGAATGTATATTTTGTGGGTGTGATAGTAGCCTGCAGGGGAAATCGTCCCACATTGGCACAAATGGTTATACCTGCATGTCTATTTACAAGATAATAAAATAAAAATAAAAAAACAGAAAAAGAACTCTCTTTTTTTTTTTTTTTAAGTTGATGTCAGATTTATTACTAAAAAATGCAGCAATGAGATAAGACAAAAAAATTCTGAAAATAAGTTATAATATTCACATGCAATTTGCTTGTCAAGCAAATGTAACTTGTTTTGAGGAATTTTATTTTATTTTTTTATTTTTTTGCAAAAATGCACAATTCTTGCAGTAGACACCCTAAATTTGTCAAATACATGGCCTAAGACAAGACCAAACACAGCTTTGGTGATAAGGACAGTACATCTATAAACAAGATGAATAACATTATTTTTTATGTAATTGAAGATGTAAATACAACATGCATTTTTAAGACTCAACTGCAGTATCCAACTGTAACATGAGACAGACCAAGTAAGATTTACTGATAGAGGTTGGTCTAGTCTAGTGGGACATCAGCTTTAAATAACAGAGGTAAAGATGCAACATTCTGTACAAACAGAAATGGGCCGGGGCCAACCACAGCTGCGCACATATGGTATAAAACATGACAAGAATGAGGAGAATGTACAGACCATACAGAGAATGTAATGAACATACAGTACACACACATATATATATATTTTTTTTTACAAAGCTAAGTTCACTTACTGTAAACTTTCCCAAATACTATTTTATTCATGAACGATTAATTCAATTGTGGATGTTCCCAGAGGTCCCCGAAGGGAGGTTTTTGGAGACATTTTGTGCTAAATAAAACCAAACACATTTCATGTCAACAAAATAAATATTCAGCATATTTAAATAAAAAAAATAAAAAAATCTTTATCATATTTAAATAAGTTTTCCAAAAATCTGTAATACAAAAATGTCTATATAATATCTAGTAGCCTATTCAATTATTTTAAATTAAATTAAATTAAATTATTAAAGTATTCAGAATAGAAAAGAAATTCATATATAGTTTAACACCACATTATGATGTAACCATGGGAACCACAAGAACCCACAAACTCCCACAAGGTAAAATGTGTACACACTGACTCATGTGCTTTAATGAGAGCAAGACGCTGAATCCGGTATAAGGCACACCTTAGATTCTGATACACAACACAACACACCCTTGAAACAAACACTCAAGGTTCACAATTTCTGGAAAGACTAGTGTTTTTCCTTAGGAATAGTTAGTCACTAGCCTGCACACGTGTTTGTTGTGTGGGTGTATAATGCTGGCAAGCAACAGCCCCTACTTTAGTAATTCTTCTAATGAAAACACAGGTTGTGTTTCTCAGGGTGTGATATAACAGACTTGTCCTTTCATGTCTGCAGGTTGTCCTCGTACAAGCAGCCAAACACGCGACCGTTAGCTCCATGGTGCATTCCATAAAGAACAGACACCATCAAACAAACAAATCACGCAGAGCCTGCGGAATGCCGTGCTCCCTCAAATAAAAGGATTATGTACAGATGAGCTACTGGGAGGAATTACACCAATCAGACGAGACCCTCCATTAAGTAGTTTCACACTTCATAGCTAATTTCCTCAATGAACATGCCATTCTTTAGAAAAAAATTATTACAGCAGCTACTTTCCTACACAAACACACTAAATGACTGCACTCGGAAAAGAGCAGTTACAAGATTGTAAAGTTAATTACGCACACTGATTTCTTGCACCAATGCCTATAACTATTTCGGGGAAATACAACAGTTGGGAAAAATACCCCTAATTTATGTTCCTCTGTTCTAATAGCTTATCTAGATTGGGGCAGCACAAGGATTTAGTTTACTGTACATGAATAACAAATGCTTCTGTGATTGACCCGGTAACTTCAGAAAATACCTTTTATTATGGATGCATAAATATGTGCCAGTTACCATTATAACCCTAGACTGCATGGGTGTTACACTCAGATATAAGGCTAGGATTGGATAAGATTAGGATAAGGATAAGCTTCAGCTCCCTCGTCAGTACATGTGGGAATTGTTTTGAAAGCGTGTAGAGAAACACAAACGGAATGATTCGTCCCACAGGGCTCGCAAAACATCTTTATCAAACAAACAATGATTTATCTCTCATCCTCCTGCGATTGATTGGAATGATATTTTTTTATTACTTGGCCCGCCCGATCGGTGGATATAAGCGTGAACCGTGCATCACGCACACACACACGCCAAGTACTTTGCAGACAGCATGATCAAAACTTCCACGATTATATTTTTCCTTCAAATATCAAGTCAAGAGAGTGAACAATGCACATCAAAAAAGGAATGTTATTTCACTATTTAAGACAGCCCGTCGGCAGGCCAGGCAAACGATCTGTAACAATGCAATACTATCACATATAAAAAACATTTTTACTCACATTAGTGTGTTGCTAATCTCATCCTGTCTGCAAATTTACAAACAAATCCGTGATCAGAAATGAAGGAACAAACGCGCAATGTCTTCCCCACGTGAGCTGGATATTCATTAAAAATAAAGTTCATCCATACATTCATAATATTGGAATCCTAATGAAGCTTATGTGGTATGTTTATTGCTTAGAAGTTAGATCTGGTTTAGCTCTATGTAGGCCTATGTCATGTCAGTGGCATGAGTCGGGGCCGGGCTACAGAATCAGGCGTTGTTCATTTTATGTTGAGGCGGTGTTTCACCACATTCTGACGTCACAGCCTGGCACATTCTGAGATCGATCGTTTGCTGGGCCTGGTGTCAATAAAAAGTTTTTCTTTGACTAACAAGGACGTTTTCAGGATACTCACTTAAACTTACAGGATATTCTTATATTACCATGACCTTTTATATATCAAAAGCTCAAGGGAAAGTTTATTTCTCAATTCATGACCCCTTTAAAGGGGACTTATTATGCCCTTTTGTACAAGATGTTATATTAGTCTCAGGTGTCCCCCGAAAGTGTCTGTGAAGTTTCAGCTCAAAATACCCTACATATAATTAGGGTATAATTATACCATGTTGAAAATGGCAATTTTTGGGGAGAAAAATTAGCTGCTGCTCCCCACCCCGTTTCCAGCATAAGGCGGACCCTTTACATCTCTGCTTTAGATAACTACGACAATAAGAAATCAGGAGAAGCAATATGACTGTCTTCATAGTGGTGTTCGGACCGATACACCGATCAGGCATAACATTATGGCCACTGACAGGTGAAGTGAATAACACTGTGTAAAAGTGAACTTTGCTTTTTATTGCTTTAACATCTCTTGCTCTGCATATGGGATCAGGGGAATAAATGTTGAAAGTGTGTTTTTATAATGATTATTTTATGTCTGTGCTTTGAGTAAATGGAGACCACTGTAAGTGTTTAATGTTCAGTTATGTTGACACTTAAAAGAGTTTCTGTTTTGATAATGTTTCGATGGTTACCATTGTGCTTAATTTTGTATAACCACTTAACCTTGATGAAAAGTCATTTTACCTGTAAATAAATATAATATTTGTATAATTAACTTGTATTTGAGTGATAACCCTTTTGAAAGGTACCACAGTTATATATTATAAACTGGAATTTCAAGAATTCTGTTTGAAGATGATCAGGAATACACAGTGAGGGAGTCTGTGCAACCTGCTGGAAGAGAGCCTTATTTTCTCTAAGTCACTTTTTCCTTCCTCTGACGCTCACACAAACACACACCCATGGCCGTCCTCTTGCCCCAGCTGCAATTATCAACAGAGTGTTTCACTTCTCTGGACTAAAGACAGTTCTTTCCTGGACAAAGTGTGACTCAGACGCTACAAACAGAGGTAAGACACTGCATTTCACATGCAACATTCCAATCAAATTCCAATCAAAGCTTCGGAGAGTTACGAGAATTACCATTCAAAGTAAACACTGGATTAAGAATGCAGCAAACAAATGCCCGACAAAGTGACAACAGATGCTGAATTATGGTAATGGATATTACTATGCTTTAAAATGTCAGTATTTAGTTGATTGAGTGTGATGTATTATTTTTGCATTTCGTTTCTTTGCCGTCATGTATAAAGGCAAGGCAAAGTCCTGATTACCGATCCTCAAAAGGGTTTATGACAGGGAAGGTAAAGTCCAAAATAAACAATGACACAGAAGAATTTAGGTTTCAGGAATACATTTTAAATACGACTCTATGAAAGATGTGTTTGCATAGAAAGCTCTTGTTTCTGTATGCCTGTGAGAAAGCAGAATGGAATGAGGGTTTACCTGTGCAGTGTTAAAGTGATAGGATATACAGTAAGGGTGTAACATCTCCTGAGCTCCATAATAGACAGAGGTAATACAATACGGCAATACAAATTCAGTCATGGATTAAATAATAAGTACAGTGGATCACCTTTTCACAGACACACTTATTAAGCATACAAAGTTCATGCGTTAAAGGTTAAACTTTTGCAGTTTAAAAGATACAAAGTACTATACAAACATTTCATATTTCTACAGAGTGACCTGAAAAAGTATCTTGACACTTTTGTCAACCTTCAAAATGCAAGATAAATAGCACAAGGACACTATTATAGCAAAATATTCCACAAAATGTTTTATTTTATCATTTGAAAACTAACAAAGTATATAATAAAATCTTTAGTTTGTATATTACTTGAAGTTTAACATGCACAGTACTGTTCGCATACAGTACTATTTAATGTTCAGAAATGTTGTTTGGACAAAAAAAATGGGGCTTACTATCATAAGCACAGGAGCCAAACCATTTCTGCAAGAAGAAAAAGTATCATCCCAAGCTGCGGGTTTTCTGGAAGAGGCATGCGGATCATAATTAATCACTAGGATGTTTTTTGAAAAGTTTTTGATTGATGTACAACATTTAGAAAGCGTATGGTATATTAACTTTATCTTTCCCTGGTACTCTTCAAGTAACCAAAGCATTTTACATTTTAATTTAAGTAAAAATAAATAGACAATAAACTACAAAAAAGCAATCTGCACTAGGTAAATATCTTCATTTTACAGCAGGTTTGCTTATCACCCAGACACACAAAATCCGCTCTGCTCGGCGCCCCTATTTAAAGAGCATGTGTTTAGCAGATTGGCAGGTACACTCAGAGCTATGTGCAACTCCAGATGAGCAGATGGCAAAAGTCAAGGCTTTGCGGTTTTGCAAACGACAATAAGACCGGCAGTATGTTTTTTTAGAATGTTCACCTCAAAGCGGTCAGGGTTAAATAAACTCTCCACCGATCCATACAAAATATAGCAAAGCTACTGAGTTTATATTATGTCCAAAGCTCAAGTACCACAGAGCTGCCTATGCACTTCTATTCACATGTTTTCATGCGCTACCGTATTAGATAACATTACTGCAAGCTGCTCGGATGCTGCTGGCCAGCCAAGAAAGCTGCACACACGTGCAGGGAGTTTTCAGTCAAAAGTAGATGTCTCTGTGTTGAGCTACGTATGATCACAATTAAGACCCTCTGGAAAACTGAATGGGAATGGTGATGTGGAAGAAATTAGCAGGAAGGTTTTTGTTGCTGAGAAAAAAAAAAAAAAAAAGTCATTTAAAACGCACTTGCACACTTCGCTCATTTAAAACGTGCATATCGAAGGTACACGTGGATCAAGCATACAAAATAACACTCAAGTTAGAATGAAGCACTGATGACACACTAAAATGACAAATCAAATGAAAGAAGAAAAAAAAAAAGATAAAGCGTGGACAGACATCTAAAATGTAATCAGATTTGTTAGGCTGTGCGTAGATTTATAACATCTTGCAGACTTTATGCAGACTTTATTACAGACAGATGTGAGTTTTACGGTGCTGAATCTTAAGATAACGTACAAACACCATAATTCAGAATATTGTCACACACAAAAAAAAAAACATTGCTAAATGAAAGCTTATTGTCATGAAAAAAACTGAATGCAGAAAAAACTTTTTCCATTAGCAAAAATAACCTGCACTGAAAGCAGATAATATTTAATAAATATATTCAATAAAAATTATGAATATATAAATATATTTTCTAGTTAAAAAACACAATTAGTAGTAAAAACCTATTTGCACTCTAAAAGCGTGGCCAAAACATCCAAAGTAGGGAAGAAGAAAAGTTATTATTTCATGTTTGGAAGTCCCAATTGTGATTTACCGGACATTTAAAATAGTTCTGTTTGGAAACAAACAGATGTGAGCAATTTCATACTTCCATCGCTAAGAAAAATACGCTTTTTAGCACCAATGCACTAATTTAAAATAACTGCTTTCTATTTATAAAATGTAATTTATTTCTGTGATGCAAAGCTGAATTTTCAGCATCACTACTCCAGTCTTCAGTGTCACACGATGTTGTAGCCAATCCGCCTCAAGGTTGTGCGTGTTGTGGCTCACAAACGCTTTGCTGCATACCTTGGTTGTAACGAGTGGTTATTTCAGTCAAAGTTGCTCTTCTATCAGCTTGAATCAGTCGGCCCATTCTCCTCTGACCTCTAGCATCAACAAGGCATTTTCGCCCACAGGACTGCCGCATACTGGATGTTTTTCCCTTTTCACACCATTCTTTGTAAACCCTAGAAATGGTTGTGCATGAAAATCCCAGTAACTGAGCAGATTGTGAAATACTCAGACCGGCCCGTCTGGCACCAACAACCATGCCACGCTCAAAATTGTTTAAATCACCTTTCTTTCCCATTCTGACATTCAGTTTGGAGTTCAGGAGATTGTCTTGACCAGGACCACACCCCTAAATGCATTGAAGCAACTGCCATGTGATTGGTTGATTAGATAATTGGATTAATGAGAAATTGAACAGGTGTTCCTAATAATCCTTTAGGTGAGTGTATATATATATATATATATATATATATATATATATAAATTGTTTCATTGTATCAAAAGTAAATCCTACACCAAATGTTTTTCTCTGAGAGTGTAAAAAGAACTAAATTAAATCTAGCACCATCAGCAATGTTTACATTAATCCTCTCTCTCTCTAGAACAAGATGGAAGCCCTTTTGGATAATGACCATGACTACCATTACCACGACCATGACTACCATTACCACGACCATGACAACAGTTCTAACCACAGCGACTATGACACTGAATATGAATTACACACAGTTTGTGACAAACAAGATGTCCGGTCCTTTGCTGGTGTTTTTTTGCCAGTTGTCTACACACTAGCATTGATTCTGGGCCTGGCCGGAAATTCCCTGGTCATTTTTGTTTACCTTTCCCACAAGCGCTTACGGACCCTGACAGACGTCTTCATCCTCAACCTGGCCTTCGCAGACCTCCTCCTGCTCCTCACGCTGCCCTTCTGGGCTGCGGATGCAGTGAACGGCTGGGAGATCGGTATAGCTGCCTGTAAGATCACCTCTGCCCTCTACACCACCAACTTCAGCTGTAGCATGCTGCTGCTAGCCTGCATTAGCATAGACCGTTATCGTGCGCTAGCCAGAGGCTCCACCGCCACCCATGCCCCAGCCAGGAACAACGGCCAAAGGCAGAGGATAATCATGTGCCTCATGGTTTGGGGGCTCGCCATTGTCTTGGGGTTGCCAGATATGGTGTTCTACACAGTGACGAACTCCAGCGGCCGTAATGCCTGCCGTGCAGTCTACCCACACAGCATGGCGCGGGCGGCTAAGGCAACACTGGAAATTCTGGAAATGTCTCTGAGCTTTCTTCTGCCTTTCCTGGTGATGATGTTCTGCTATTGTAGGGTGGGAGTTGTGTTAAGTCAGGCCGCTACAGCAGGGGTACGCAGCAGGAGAAGATGGCGGGCGTTTCGGGTGTTGATAGCGGTAGTAGGGGTGTTTCTATTGACCCAGCTCCCGTATAATCTGGTAAAGCTGGTCAGAGCCCTGGATGTGATCTACATATTAGTGACGGAATGTGAGCTGAGCAAAAACCTAGACCGGGCCAATCAAATTACTGAGAGTCTGGCCCTCACGCATTGCTGTCTGAATCCTGTGCTCTACGTCTTTATTGGAACATCCTTTAAAATGCATGTTATGAAGCTCGTCAAACGCTGTGGCCAGACAGGCAGAGAGTACCGCCAAGGCAACGAGCAGCCCACTGTCGAGATCTCCCTTAAGTCAGGCACACAAAGTCACACTCACTCTTTGTCGGAAAATGAAGACACAAGTACATTCACCATATGACATGGCAATAACTATGACGACTGACAACTATATACCAGGATATTATATCTAAATATAAAGGTGTAAAAGTAACTTTGACTATATACCAGGATATTATATCTAAATATAAAGGTGTTTAAGAAACTTTGACAATTACAGTCATGTACAATGTTCATTAAGTCCAAATTATAGTTCAGATTTGATGTTAATGCTTGCATATGTGTATACAGATGAATGGACAGCCTTTTAAATCATACTCCATTTAACAGCGAACACAGGACCTCGACACTAGAACGTTTCATCCTTATCCAGTATCTGCGATATTTCACTCCAGAAGTTATGACAGATAAAATGTTGTTGTATTTGTATCTCTTAACCTCCTCACACAAGCGCTCATCTATTGTTAATCTTGCCATCTCCGTTACTTTTTTAATGGTAAAACAAAAGGTGTTTCCACATTGGGGACAAAATAATCAGTGCAAAGGAATACAAGGAGTATGTGCAAACTTGAGCATACAGAGTATGTGCAGTTAGAAAAATTTGGCTGGGTGTGTACAGTATGCGTGTACATTCAAGTGATGGTTTCTCCCAAGGTTTTTTTCACCATTCTGGCCCTGAAGGAGTTTTGGTTCCTTGTCACCATCACCTTTGGCTTTTGGCTTGCTCAGTTGGGGACACTTAAATTTCAACTATATTATTGACCTGCCCGCATTGACACTATATGATAATTAAATTAGCTGGATGACATCACCCTTTTCACCAGAGTGGCTGTACAGCTGCTTTGAAACAATCGGCATTGTAAAAAGTGCTATATAAACAATAAAGATGACTTGACTTGACATGTCATTATCCAGCTCAGTTCAGTTCTAATCTAATAGTGTCAGTGCAGTCAAATTAATAATATTGGTAAATATTAAGTATCAACCAAACTAAGCAAGCCAGAGACAACAGTGTAAAGAAACCCAAACTCCATGAGAAATCTTGTGAGAAACCAGGCTCAGTCGGGGGACCAGTTCTCCTCTGGCCAACGAACACAGTGTGATTATGATACAGGACACAGAAATTGGATCGGTAACATTCAAATATCTCATTCAGTTCCTTTTGCATGAAGATTGGATTCATCACGCCAGTATGGAGACGAAGCTGGTCATATAGGTCTGTGCAGAGGACTTGTCTGGTTCTTGTATGCAATGTTTACTTAGGACTTATGCATTAACCATAAATTGTCTACAACATTATCTATGTCATGTTCAATAAGATCTTTCATTATATGTCAACCGATCAAAGCATGTTGCGTAAACTTGCATGGAACCTCTGCCTTGAGAATTCCATGAAAAGCTCTGCAGTTGTTAACACGACTTGTGTGTTTATTAAATATTTTGGTTACTAACCATCTCTGCTGACAAATAATAGTGTTCTTTACTCAGTTTGAGTTAATAATATTCCACAGAATTCCCACAATCAGTACAGAAAATGGGAAAACAGTGCACAGATTCCACGTGGAGCGGGGCACATTTATGAGTTATTGTATTGACTACTTGTAAAAAGTGTATAGTGAACTCAGATCTTGTGTAGAAAAGATACCCTATATCCAAGACGTTACATATTTGTAAAGTAATAATATATATCTCCAATGTAAATATATTTTTAGATTAAAGCATACTTTATACACTTGGAGTTGTATTGGATTTATATGCTGATTTCAACTTACATGTGTGCTTTCATACAAGGTTTGTACAAAAACACAATACACAGACATACACAAGTCACATGTACAGAAGATTGTGCTTTATACACAAGATAGAAGCCACAGCATCTGATTCTGGTTCTAAGTGTATGGCTTTGAAGGAGAGTTTATGAATTAATGGGGAGGTTATTATGACAGCGCAGATGATATGTGGAAAGCAGACTGGAAAAAAGAGGTCCAGAAAAATAAAAGTGGTCAACCATAATTTTATTTAAATGGGGAGAAATAACTATTAAAAAAAGGAAAAGGCATGGAAAAAGAAACTACACAGAGTTTTTGGGCTTAATGAGCAAGATTTTCAATATAAACAGCCATACGTTTTACTTTTATGAATTATTAGTGTCTGGTGCTCTGAAGAACTCAGCCTTTAAGTTCCTCTTCTTAAAAATATACTTGATGTTATTTAACAAAACTGTTGATTTGAATGAGGACACTTGGATTATACAGTTAAAGCTACACTTTATTGAGAATAGGTATACTTCTGCTGCAAAAGCAGCAAAAACTGATAAAAAATATATATTAGGTAGTTTTATCTAATGGGAATTGACTGCACCATAAAAACTAGTTTGATGCCAAAAGTAGGAGAGGTGGTTGAAGGGCCAAAAAGGAGGGAATCATGACATGAGCCAAAAAGTAATTTAAGAGACTGGTGAAAGATTATGATGACCAAACTTTATAAACACATCAATAAAACATGCACAAAAAACATGAACATGAATTAAGAAAGTAAAGTAACACATAGGAAAGTCATTTTGATTTCATGTTGACTTTAAAATGGAAATTTACTCAGACACTGGCAGAAGTCATGCTGAGCAGCTAAAGAATGATTTAACAGCTTATCCAAAGTTCAGATGATGAGGAACTGGAAAAAGTTAGTTCATTGGAAAAAGACGAGACAAAAAAAACAAAAAAAATATCATGTAGGAATGATAGATGAAAACTTTTATTCACTATAATGACAAAATGTTTACTACAAATGACTAGACTTCCCTGTTTGTGAGTGGGTGTTCAGACGCAAGCATGGCCTGTACGGGATGTAATGGCAAAGTGGTTGCACAAAGGGCCATTGTTTTGATTTAACTTTTATTTTAAAAGACATTTTTACTTTTTTTAAGAAAATTGCCTTCCACCATTTCAACTTGAAACATTGAAGGGGTCTTGAACTGCTTTTTTATTTTTATAATGTTCTCTAAGATCCAATACTAATGTTAGAAATATTTTTTACATTTTACAAAAAAACATAAGAGCTGCACGTCTTTAGATAAAAAAATGGTTTCAAATTAAGAACACAATTCTCCCATGATTCTGAATAAACAACTAAACAAAATAACATGTAAACTAATGAGGTTCTGACAGTGTTAATTGTTAAAGTCAAAAATTATTCTGAATTCTGAACTTCTTCAAATCGCTTGAATTATTCAATAACAAATACGTTTTTAACAGTCACTTGTCACCACCTACTAGTGTAACGATGTAATGATACAATTGTTATTTGAAGCATAACATTTTGATTAGTACCATAGACATCAAGTGTTTATATCTGGACTAGACTTCTGTGATCATTTGAATTATTGTAACAGAAAGTATGAAACTGTGTGGTTGAAAAGACTGTTCGTGAAGCTGTTTCATACCTAGACAACTGCTCTCTCTGGCTCAGCAGCAGCGCAAAAGCAGATCTGAATATTCTGCTGTGTCGTTCTTGCCAAAGGTTTAATAGGCATAGCCTAATTATTGTCCCTTAAGAATAAGGCCGTGTACGTGTGTGAATCAAGTTTGCGATCTTTTAACGATTATCCCATTTGATCCTCTCTTTTAGGCGTGCCACATTCAAGAATTGGAAGCAGGGGTATCGGACAGGGGGTAATAGTGGAACTAAGTAACAAGAGCACTCAGGGAAGGGGGCCCACAAAGATATATTGATAATCCATAAAATAATTATGACAAAATTACATTGTTATAGTAACATGGTATCAGTAAGAATAACATATTGTAAAAGTCCGTTTTCAATCCATAAAAATGAGACTTATTTGCCTGGCAATGTTCTTTACATGCCAGCATGATTGATATTCAAAATGGAAAGCAATCAGTGCTTTGTTTATGGCTTTATGGCTGATACAGTCAGTTTCACTTTCCTTTTTTGAATGACAAATATAGACGAATGTATCTTAAATAGACAGTTATCTCCTTACATGCAGGCGCAGAACGCGCATGCTGACGGACAGTCGCCTGTAGTCCTGTCGGTGTGTTCAAGCACAGATTGCCCAATGCAGGCAACGTGAGGCGACAAAACTGGCTTTCATCAGCATAGTTCTTTGGTGTCGTTTTACCTTTAGCAATCCCCCCTATCAAAAGGGAAAATAGTTTGGGCTTGATAGAATTAACGTTACCCGTTAGCTTGCCATCTCTGCACCCGGATCTCTTGTTTTCTGAGTTCATTAAACAACTGTGGTGAGCTGGATTAGCAAATAGACTCCATCAAACAACTTCGGTAAATTGGATTAATCAACAAATACGGTAAGCCATGTCTTCTTCTCCAGTCATTGTCACTTGCACCACATGTTTCATGTTTAGTGTATCTGTCTCTGTTGGCAAACAGGGCTTCACATGTAAGGAGATTTTAGAATTAGAGACACGCATCCAGACTTTATTTGAGAGTAGTGAGAATGTAACAGCTTTAGACACTGCTTTGGATGCGACTAGCTTAGTGAACGTTGTACATTGTTCGGTTCCAGCTGTAGAGCCCATCTAGCAGGGCAATTGGGTAACGGTCAGACGGCATAGTCGCGGATCAAAAAAACACTCTTCCGTTCTGATTAGAACATCAAACAGGTTCTCCCCACTCAGTGACGCACCCACTGAGTATCCTGTTGAAAGTGCCCTAGTTAATGGCGATTCTATTACACAGAACGTGAAAATAGAGACACCAGCCACCATAGTCACATGTTTACCGGGAGCCAGAGCGCCTGACATCAAAGCAAATTTAAAAGTGCTGGCTAAAGCTAATCGTAAATTCTCTAAGATTATTATTCACTTCGGCACTAACGATGTTCGACTTCGCCAGTCGGAGATCACCAAAATTAACATTAAAGAGGTGTGAGAACTCACAAGTACGATGTCTCGAAAAGTTTATTGTTCTGGTCACCGCCCCGTTAAAAGGTGTGATGAGATACTTAGCAGCCTATCATCACTCAATAGCTGGTTGTCTAAGTGGTGTCCGCAAAATAACATAGGGTTCATAGACAATTGGAAAAGCTTTTGGGGCAGACCTGATCTGTTGAAGAAGGATGGCATCCATCCTTCTTGGAGTGGTGCCACTCTTCTCTCTAGTAATTTGGCACATAGTCTTAGAGCTAAATCTTGACTTACTGGGGCCCAGGTCAGGAAGCAGACAAACTGGCTAAACCGACCGACCATCTGCTAGCTGGCTCACGTCACCAGAATCAGATAAATCCCAACACGTAGAGACTGTGTCTGTTCATCAAAAACATCAAAACCATTCAACAGTAAAAACGTAATTGATGTCCAACAAATAAACAACAGATATAATACAGATGAACAAATGATAAAGCTTGGGTTGCTGAATATTTGATCCCTTTCCCCAAAAGCACTTATTGTTAATGATATGATTACAGATAATAATCTAGATGTGCTGTGTTCGACAGAAACCTGGCTAAAACCTGACGACTATATTACTTTAAATGAGTCCAGCCCCCAAGATTATTGTTATAAACACGAACCGCGTCTGAAAGGTAAAGGGGGAGGGGTTGCTGTAATTTATAATAATATCTTCAGTATTACTCAGAAGTCTAGTTTCAAATATAATTCCTTTGAAATGTTGGTGCTTCATGTAACGTTATGTAGTGTAATTGATAAATCCCGTTTGACATTTGTGTTGGCTACTATATACAGGCCACCAGGGCACAATACAGACTTTATCAAAGAATTTGCTGATTTTCTATCAGAGTTAGTACTAGCTGCAGATAAAGTACTAATTGTTGGTGATTTTATCCATGCAGACAATGAAAAAGACACATTGGGATTGGCATTCTAATAGAGACATTCTAAACTCTATTGGAGTAAGGCAATATGTGTCAGGGCCCACTCATCGCTGTAATCATACTCTAGACCTAATAATGTCACATGGTATAAATGTTGATACCGTTGAAATTCTGCAGCAGAGCGATGACATTTCAGATCATTACCTAGTATCTTGTATACTTAATTTAGCTAAGGCTGCAAAGCCGTCCCCTCGCTTCAAATATGGCAGGACTATCACTGCCGCCACTAAAGATTGCTTTGTAAATAATCTTCCTTATCAGTTTCATCCCCTCAGCATCCCAGATAGCTTAGAAGAACTCGATGTTGCAACAGAAACTATTAACTCTCTTTTTTCCAGCACTTTAGACACAGTTGCTCCCCTGCGCTTAAAGAAGATTAAATAGTCCAACGCCGTGGTACAACGAGCACACTCGGGCCCTCAGCCAGAAAAATGGAGCGCAGCTGGAAGAAAACAAAACTACAGGTTTTTCGCAATTTGTGGAAAGAGAGCATGATCGCATACAGAAAGGCCGTTAAAACTGCTAGGTCTGCTTATTTCTCGACTCTCTTAGAAGAAAAACACAACCCTAGGTATTTATTCGATACAGTGGCTAAGTTAACCAAAAATAAAGCTTTTGATGTTTGTTAATAGCACAGCAGTAATGACTTTATGAACTTCTTTACGTGTGAGATTGATAATATTAGGAAGAAAATTATAACCATGCAACAGTCTACTACAGTATCACATCAGACAGAGCATTGCTGTGTCACTGAGGAACAATTACACTCATTCACCGCTATAGGAGAGGAAGAATTGGCTAAACTCATTAAATCATCTAAATCAATAACATGTATGCTCGACCCTATACCGACTAGGCTATTAAAAAAGATGCTTCCAGAGGTCATAATATTATTAATTCATCCTTGTGTAGCGTATGGACGGTGCTCATAAATGATCAATGGACCAATACTTTGATTAGTTATAATGACTCAAGACCGGCGCCGTGAAGTCTACAGACCGACAGGTTAACGGTGCTAAAAGGACACAAACCATGCCTCGTGCAGCCCACGAGAGACTATTATAAATAACAGCCCCCACCCTCACACATACCAAAGGACATCCGAATAGATTATATGACTTTTAACTTAGTTATTTTTCATTTTAGGTGTGCCGTGTTCCCTGTATGTATGCATGCTTTTTGTTATAACCATTTTAGATGTGTTTGATAGGTTAGAAACTTATAGCCAGTGAATGTTTAAGGAAGAATGACGTCAATCCTCGCCGTTCCTTTAACTCTTAAGTTAAACTCCCCATGCTTGGTCTCGAAATCTTTGTCTCGCAATTTGTAGGCCGGCTAGGTGTGTTGTGTGGTACTATGATGCATCAAACTCTTTCTTTTATGCCAAAACCCCAAAGTCTGCATACCAAAACCCCCAAGTCTGCTTATCTAAGAGAGCCATAAACATGTTAATGAGGCAAGACTCAAAGACAAAGGAAGATTTCCCGCTTCTGAGTTCCTTCGCTCTGATTGGCTGTTCCGACAAAAGAGGCGTGCCCCGTCATGGCCCTTTAAGACGGTCTACAAACGCTTCTTCTGTCTCTTCTTTTTGCCATCCTCTTCTCTTTGCTCTTCTCCTTGCTCTTCTTCTTGCCATCTCTTCTTCTTGCCCTCTTCGCTCTTCTCTTCGTCCCGCTTCGCCCTTCGCCTTCTTCGCCATCTTCCAACAGATCTCATCACACAAAGGAACCAAAGTTGAATTTCCCGCGGACTCCAAGGACACACCCTGCAAGATTCAAATACGGACCGGATCGCGGAATTTCCCTACACGCAAGAACTCGCGATCAAGGAAACATATGCAAGTATCCCTTAAGCTGTCGTTATAAAGTCTTGAGCTTATACCAATAAGTTGGACTGATTTCTTGCTTGTGCTCATAGGTTGTGTCTGTAATAACACAGTTTCCTTGTCTCTCTCTCTCTCTCTCTCACACTCTCTCCCTCTCTCTCCTTCCTTCTTTCAGTTAATTTGTGTATGTTTGTTTATTGTTTGTTGATTTATTAAAATATATATATTCACACGTGATTGCGCTTGAGTTGCTCATACATAGGTCCCTTTTACGTTGAACCGACCCTGTTACAAATTAAAAGAAAGATATTTCTCCTGGCCAGAGAAACGTTGTTTAAGCGTTATTAAAAGGGAGGTATTTGGTGGACAATTATCCGTCCTTTGAACTCAATTCTAGAATCAAAGAAATTTCTAAAAGTTGAATCAAGCCCTAGATATTAATAATTGTTATAATCCGTTATAATCAACTGTTAATATCCAAATCCCCCTCTGTGCGGATCTGTGCATATTTGATCGTAACACGATTAAACGCATGCATAAATCCCGCACCATTTCCCCTGGGGCTCGATATCGCCACACTTGTCATTAGGATATGTACCGAAAACTTTTAAGTTGGCTATTATCAAACCACTTATTAAAAAAACGCAACTTGATCCTACAGAATTAATTACAGGCCAATCTCAAATCTACCCTTTCTGTCAAAAATACAAGAAAAGGCAGTGTCTTCACAATTATGCTCCTTTTTAGAAAGAAATGGTATCTGTGAGGATTTCCAGTCAGGATTTAGACCGTATCATAGTACTGAGACTGCTCTCATCAGAGTCACAAATGATTTACTCTTATCATCCGATCGTGGTTGTATCTCTCTATTAGTGTTACTCGATCTTAGCGCTGCATTCGATACTATCGACCACAACATTCTTTTGAATAGACTCGAAAATTACATTGGTATTAGTGGAATTGCATTAGCATGGTTTAAATCATACTTATCTGACCGTTATCAGTTTGTAGCAGTAAATGAAGAGATGTCACACCGATCACAAGTTCAGTATGGAGTACCGCAAGGCTCAGTGCTAGGACCATTGCTTTTCACCCTGTACATGCTACCACTGGGAGATATCATTAGGAAGCATGGCGTTAGTTTTCATTGTTATGCTGACGATACTCAGCTCTATATTTCTTCACGCCCTGACGAAATTTACCAATTCACAAGATTAACGGAATGCATAGCTGATATAAAAAATTGGATGACCAGTAATTTCCTGCAACTTAATTCAGAAAAAAATTAATTTTTAATTATTGGACAAAAAAGCTCCACAAGTAGTAACCTGGAATACTGTCTAACACTTGATGGCTGCTCTGTCAAGCCCTCGTCGTCAGTTAGGAACCTGGGTGTGCTCTTTGATACCAATCTTTCATTTGAAAGCCACGTTTCTAGCATCTGTAAAACTGCATTCTACAATCTTAAAAATATATCTAAATTATGGCACATGCTTTCAATGCAAAATGCTGAACAGTTAATTCATGCGTTCATGACCTCAAGGCTAGATTATTGCAATGCTCTACTGGGTGGTTGCCCTGCTCGCTTAATAAACAAACTCCAGCTGGTCCAAAACGCAGCAGCTCGAGCTCTTACTAGAACCAGGAACTATGACCATATTAGCCCGGTTCTGTCAACACTGCAATGGCTTCCTATTAAACATCGTATAAATTTTAAAATCTTGCTTATTACTTACAAAGCAATAAATGGTTTAGCTCCCCAGTACTTGAGCGAGCTCTTAACGCATTATACTCCATCACGTCTATTGCGGTGTCAAAACTCTGGCCAGTTGATAATCCCTAGAATATCAAAATCAATTGCAGGCGGTCGATCCTTTTCCTGTTTAGCACCTAAACTCTGGAGCATTGTTCGGGAAGCAGACACACTATGTCAGTTTAAATCTAGACTAAAAACGCATCTCTTTACTATGGCATACACATAAAACATTATCAATCTCTATTATTCAAATCAGTTAAATGATTGTTAGGTTGCATTAACTAGGTCAGCCGGAACCAGGAACACTTCCCATAACACCTGATGTACTCGTTACATCATAAGAAGAATGGTATCTATGCTAATGTTAGTCTCTCTGTTTATCCCGAGATTTACTGCAGTCAGCCGGATCCGGGCCGTATCCAGATCAGATGGTGGACCAGCGCCTGGACATGACCAACGCATCCCTGAAGTGTCTGCAGAGAGCGTGTCAAATAAACTCCCCCTGTAAATGCCGCATCGACACGACATCCTCATTAAACCCGTCTCCTGCATGACAACTCCAATCTTTCGAACAATCTTACGAATATCTATTTACCTAATAAGACTTAAGACCGGAAATGTTGCCAGAATTATAATCATACACTGTTTGTTCGAGAAGAGAACTGGCACCCCGACTGAGCCTGGTTTCTCCCAAGGTTTTTTTCTCCATTCTGGCCCCGAAGGAGTTTTGTTTTTTTGCCACCGTTGCCTCTGGCTTTTGGCTTGCTCAGTTGGGGACACTTAAATTTCAACTATATTACCGATTTGCCCGCATTGACACAATATGATAATTGAAATTAGCCGGATAACATCACCGTTTTCACCAGAGCGGCTGTACAGCTGAATCAAATTCTGTTGCATTATTTTCCTGTTAACACTGTGAAGCTGCTTTGAAACAATTGGACTTGTAAAAAGCGCTATATAAATAAAGGAGATCTGATTTGATTTGATATTTTCACTAAACTCGACTCATGTCTATGAGCTCAAATTTAGGTCACATGAAAAAAATTGCGACGATTTGCCACTTGGTGGCGCTGTGACAGGAAAGAAAATCATGAAAATGACTATAACCGCACCCAACCATTAGTCCGATAATAATTGGCATGCCGTGTATTTGTCCAGGGTGCCATAATAGTCTATGAGAACATTGGTATATCTCGAAAAACACAGTAATGCGCATCGGCACAATGCCGTGAAGGAGCCTGAGAAGTTTCCAGCCAGTGTTTTTCACGGGAGTCAGCTCCTTTAACTCCTGAATCCTTGCCGAGTCCAACAATACCAAACATGGCAAGTTTTGCCTTATGGTTTGTGTAACAGTGTCATTTAGCGCTTACAAAACTTTATTGATTATCTTCAAAACAGCTAGTCCGATCGAGACAAAACCACCACAGGAAATTCGAAAATATAATCAATAGCTAACCAATAACATCCAAATGTCAAAATTATGATAGGAAGTGGGACACACTCTGAAGACACCTAAAAAAGAGGAAAGTTTCTATAACTGCTAAAAAAACGTTAATAATTTTATATTTTTAATTTAAAAAAAGTTTCCTTAGATGAAAAAATACCTTTTACAGCCATTTTCTTTTTCTTTTTTTTTTTTTTTTTTTTTTTTTTTTACTAAGGAAACATTTTTAATTAAAAAAATTCTAAGATGAAAAGACCTTTTACAGCCATTTTTTTACTATGATCTAAGTGTATTTTATTTATTTGGATCCCCATTAACCAGTAACAAGTTCCCAACAAGTAAAAATACAAAACTTCATTAAATCCACTACAATAAAAAGCCAATGAAACATACAAATCCAAAATTCATTCCAAATATCAAAATCAACAATTTACTATATATTGTGCTATTAAATGTTCCTTTAAAGATTTTTAAAAACTTTTAGACATTTTTACTTAAAATATGTAATATCCGATGGTAAACTATTCCATATTTCCATTCTTGTATATGTTGCAATATATTGTTTAACAGTAGTTTTCGAAACAGGAAGTAAAAAACATCCCTTTGATGCATGTGTTGACTTGTACTACTGTATAAAAGTTGTCATTACAGGACATTAGGAACTCTAGACAGAAATATTTCTTATAAAACAAAGCAGAGAGACAATCTTTCACCAGTGGCCAACCTAAAGTTTTCTGCAGTCTTATTATATTAGCCCATCTATCACAGTTTTAAAGTAAGTCAAGTCGTGCAGCTCTGTTCTGGACTGATTGTAATTATTCCAACTCTTTACTTGATGCACTCAACCACACCACTGGGCAATAATCTAAGTAAGAACCATAGTTTGCACAATTTAACCCAATTTAAAATATTTTGTGGCCCTGAAGAAGTTTGACATGCTCTGACATTTGTGTTTCTTCTTTTTTTTTTTTTTTGTTGCTTTAAAGCATATTAATGGCTAAAGTCTGATTACACTGTATACAGCACAAACAAGGCTACAGTAATATGTGAGCAACATGTACATAAAAGTTTGTAGTTTTGAGAAAATAATGTTTATGCTTAGTAAATCACTAAAATCAGGCCATATAACACACTTTAAGCATTTGTTCACAGGGCTTTTCAGAACTGGATGTTGTTACCTAGAGTTTTTTCTTCAAAACAATGTGAAAACCATTTTGATCACTCATTCATATAAAACAATATAGTCATTTAACTTTTGTAAGACATTTATTGTCAGAATGGCTGTATGCAGGGAGGGTGTGGATCATCATGAATAATGCTGTGATTCACACCTGAGGCGTCAACGACTCCCCACCTGAATATCAATGAGGAATGTGACAGAAGGAACTATAGAGAATGAATGTGAGGAGACTCAATGATTAAATGTATTGTAGCTTATTCACAAAATCATGTTTAATTTAAAATAAGTAATCTGACTATACATTTTCTTTACATAAAGACTTTAGACCTACAGTACCGTTCAAAGGTTTTAGAAGGCTGGATTTATTTGATCCAAAATAGTAAAAACAGTAATATTGTGAAATATTTTTACAATTTAAAATAAATGTTTTCTATTTGAATACATGGTAAAGTGTAATTTATGTGATCAAAGCTGAATTTATCATCATTACTCCAGTCTTCAGTGTCACATGATCCTTCAGAAATCATTCTAATATGATTTGATATATATGCTCAACAAACATTTATGATTATTATGAATGTTGAAAACATTTTTTTTTTCAGCATTCTTTGATAAATCAAACCCAGAGGGTTAAATTT
Source organism: Paracanthobrama guichenoti (assembly GCA_018749465.1). NCBI lineage: Eukaryota > Metazoa > Chordata > Actinopteri > Cypriniformes > Gobionidae > Paracanthobrama > Paracanthobrama guichenoti. Next base: position 15,303,768 of record CM031966.1, on the reverse strand, counting down.
TTGATTAATGGAAAGTTCAAAAGAATAACATTTATCTGAAATATGCCGGTGCATAGTGGATCGGGCAACAGTCGAAGGCTAGGCCCCCGACGACCCGATCTCTGGACACGGAAACTGGCTTTAGGGACATGGAATGTCACCTCGCTGGCGGGGAAGGAGCCTGAGCTTGTGCGGGAGGTTGAGAGGTACCGGCTAGAGATAGTCGGGCTCACTTCCACGCACAGCTTGGGCTCTGGAACCACACTTCTTGAGAGAGGCTGGACTCTCTACCATTCTGGAGTTGCCCATGGTGAGAGGCTGGAGTGGGTTTGCTTATAGCCCCCCAGCTCAGCTGCCATGTGTTGGAGTTCAACCCAGTGAATGAGAGGGTCGCTTCCCTGCGCCTTCGGGTAGGGGATAGGTCTCTCACTGTCGTATGTGCCTACGGGCCAAACGGCAGTGTGGAGTACCCGGCCCTAATGGGGTCTCTGGGAGGGGTGCTGGAAAGTGCTCCAACTGGAAACTCCATCATTCTACTGGGGGAGCATTCTACTTCAACGCACACGTGGGCAGTGACAGTGATACCTGGAGGGGCATGATTGGGAGGAATGGCCCCCCTGATCTGAACCCGAGTGGTGTTCTGTTATTGGATTTCTGTGCTAGTCACGGCTTATCCATAACGAACACCATGTTCAAGCATAAGGGTGTCCATAAGGGTGTCCATCAGTGCACGTGGCACCAGGACAGCCTAGACCGGAGGTCGATGATTGACTTTGTGGTCGTCTCATCTGACCTCCGGCCGTATGTCTTGGACACTCGGGTGAAGAGAGGGGCGGAGCTGTCAACTGATCACCACCTGGTGGTGAGTTGGATCCGAAGGTGGGGGAGGAAGCTAGACAGACTCAGGAGACCCAAATGTACTGTGAGGGTCTGTTGGGAACGTTTGGCCGAGCCCCCTGTCAGAGAGATCTTCAACTCCCACCTCCGACAGAGCTTCGACCGGATCCCGAGGGAGTCTGGAGATATTGAGTCCGAGTGGACCATGTTCTCCACCTCCCTTGTCGATGCGGCTGCTCGGAGCTGTGGCCGTAAGGTCTCCGGTGCCTGTCACGGCGGAAATCCCCAAACCCGGTGGTGGACACCAGAAGTAAGGGATGCCGTCAAGCTGAAGAAGGAGTCCTATCGGCCTGGTTGGCTTGTGGGACTCCTGAGGCAGGTGATGGGTACAGGCAGACCAAGCGGACTGCAGCCCGGATAGTTGTGGAGGCAAAAAAATCGGGCCTGGGAGGAGTTCGGTGAGGCCATGGAGAAAGACTATCGGTTGGCCTCGAAGAGATTCTGGCAAACCGTTCGCCGCCTCAGGAGGGGGAAGCAGTGCCCTACCAACACTGTTTACAGTGGAGATGGGCAGCTGTTGACCTCAACTGGGGATATCGTCGGACGGTGGAAGGAATACTTTGAGGATCTCCTCAATCCCACCAACACGTCTTCCATTGAGGAAGCAGTGGCTGAGGGCTCAGAGGTGGACTCATCCATCACCTGGGCTGAAGTCATCAAGGTAGTTAAAAAGCTCCTCGGTGGCAAGGCACCGGGGGTCGATGAGATCCTGTTTAGGAGTACCTCAAGTCTCTGGATGTTGTGGGGCTGTCTTGGCTGACACGCCTCTGCAACATCACGTGGCGGTTGGGGACAGTGCCTCTGGACTGGCAGACCGGGGTGGTGGTCCCTCTTTTCAAGAAGGGGGACTGGAGAGTGTGTTCCAACTACAGGGGGATCACACTTCTCAGCCTCCCCGGGAAAGTCTATGCCAGGATACTGGAGAGGAGAATTCAGCCGAGAGTGGAACCTCGGATTCAGAAGGAACAGTGTGGTTTTCGTCCCAGTCGTGGAACACTGGACCAGCTCTGTACCCTTTCCAGGGTGCTGGAGGGTTCATGGGAGTTTGCCCAACCAATCCACATGTGTTTTGTGGATTTGGAGAAGGCATTCGACTGTGTCCCTCGTGGCGTCCTGTGGAGGGTGCTCTGGGAGTACGGGTCCGGGGCCCCTTGCTTAGGGCTGTTTGGTCCCTGTACGACCGGAGCAGGAGCTTGGTCCACATTGCCGGCAGCAAGTCGGACTTGTTCCTGGTGCATGTTGGACTCCGGCAGGGCTGCCCTTTGTCACTGGTTCTGTTCATAATTTTTATGGACAGAATTTCTAGGCGCAGCCAAGGGCCGGAGGGTGTCCGGTTTGGGAACCACATGATTTCGTCGCTGCTTTTTGCGGATGACGTTGTCATGTTGGCCTCCTCAGACCAGGACCTTCAGCGTGCACTGGGGCGGTTTGCAGCCGAGTGTGAAGCGGCCGGGATGAGAATCAGCACCTCCAAATCCGAGGCCATGGTTCTCAGTCGGAAAAGGATGGCTTGCCCACTTCAGGTTGGTGGAGAGTTTCTGCCTCAGGTGGAGGAGTTCAGGTATCTTGGGGTCTTGTTCACGAGTGAGGGAAGGATGGAGCGGGAGATTGACAGACGGATCGGTGCAGCTTCTGCAGTAATGCGGTCGATGTACCGGTCTGTCGTGGTGAAGAAGGAGCTGAGCTGTAAGGCGAAGCTCTCGATTACCGGTCAATCTACGTTCCTACTCTCACCTATGGTCATGAGCTGTGGGTCATGACCGAAAGGACAAGATCCCGGACACAGGCGGCCGAAATGAGCTTTCTCCGCAGGGTTGCTGGGCGCTCCCTTAGAGATAGGGTGAGAAGCTCAGTTACTCGGGAGGAGCTCAGAGTAGAGCCGTTGCTCCTCCACATCGAGAGGAGCCAGTTGAGGTGGCTCGGGCATCTATTTCGGATGCCTCCTGGACACCTTCCCGGGGAGGTGTTTCGGGCATGTCCCACCGGGAGGAGGCCCCGGGGAAGACCTAGGACACGCTGGAGGGATTACGTCTCCTGGCTGGCCTGGGAACGCCTCGGGGTTCCCCCGGAAGAGCTGGAGGAAGTGGCTAGGGACAGGGAAGTCTGGGCGTCTCTGCTTAGACTGTTTGCCCCGCGACCTCCCCCCGGATAAGCGGAAGATAATGGATGGATGGATGAAATAAAAAGATTTCGTAACATTATAAATGTCTTTACTGTGTTTTTTGATCAATATAAGGCATCTTTGTGAATAAAAGTATTAATTTCTTTCAAAAAACAAAGCAACAAAAAAACTAAACTCTTACTCAGCACAAACTTTTGAATGTTACAATGCTGTTGTTTTGAACTTTCTATCTATCAAAGAATCCTGAAATATATTGTCCACAACTGTTTTCAACATTCATAATAATAAGAAATGTTTCTTGAGCAGTAAATCAGCATATTACAATGATTTCTGAAGGATCATGTGAAACTGAAGACTGGAATAAACTGCATTAAAAATATATCCAAATAGAAAACAATTATTTTAAATTATAAAAATACTTATGTTTTACTTGTATTTTGGATAAAATAAATGCAGCCTTGTTAAGCAGAAGAATTTTTTTATATTAGAAAATCTAAAACTTTTGAACAATATTACTTGGTATTTACTTGGATTTATACATGAAAACAACACATAGAGCAGTGGTAAAAAATACAGTGCCAAAGAGACAGTGCAAGATGAACATACATATACATATGTACATGCATATACACACATACATACACACACGTGTATATATATATACACACACATACATACATACATACATACATATATATATATATATATATATATATATATATATATATATATATATATACACACACATACATACATACATACATACATATATATATATATATATATATATATATATATATATATATATATATATATATATATATACACTGTATACACACAGTTGTGCTCAAATGTATTCACACCCTATGTTAATCCTTTTGATCTTTTGTTTTAAAAATTTATAAAATTCTAACCTTTCATTGGAGAATAAGAATTTTAAATGGGTAGAAAATCGTATTATGAAATAAATGTTTTTCTCTAATACATATTGCTCACAATTAATCATACCCTTTTATTCAATACTTTTTGCAACCTCTTTTTGCCAAGATAACAGCTCTGAGTCTTCTTCTATAATGCCTGATGAGTTTGGAGAACACTTGACAAGAGATCAGAGACCATTCCTCCATACAGAATCTCTCCAGATCCTTCAGATTCCCAGCTCCATGTTGGTGTTTGTTCTCTTCAGTTCATCCCACTCATCTTCTATAGTGTTAAGGTCAGGGACTGGGATGGTCATGGCAGAAACTTGGCTTTGTACTCAGTGACACATTTTTGTGTTGATTTTGATGTTTGTTTTGGATCACTGTCCTGTAGGAAGATCCAACATTGACCCATTATAAGATTTCTAGCTGGAACAGTCAGGTTTTAATTTTTTTTCTGTTGGTATTTGCTAGAATCCATGATACCATGTATCTGAACAAAATGTCCAGGATCTCTGAAAGAAAGATAGGCCCACAACATTAAAGATACAGCAGAGTATTTCATTTTACACATGGGGTACTTTTTTATCCCTGTGTGCACCCTGTTTGCTGACAAAAAAAGCTCTTTTTTTTTCATCTGTTCAAAAAGTATTGAATAAAAGGGTATGATTCATTGTGAGCAATGTGTATTAGAAAAATACATTTCATAATAAGATTTTACCGGCATTTATAATTCTTATTTTCAAATGAAAGGTTAGAATTTTATAAATTTTTAAAACAAAAAATCAAAAGTATTAACACATTTCTTTTCACAGCCTTCTTTGGTCATATTTACCAAGGGTATGAACAATTTTGAGCATAACTGTTTATATATTCTGCATGCACATGGAAACACACAAAGCTGCACAGCTCCTCGGGCCTGTTCTTTCCAGTGACGGCAACGGTGGTCTGGAAGTCATTGCACACAAGCACGAAAGAGTAAAGGAGCTGTGAAAAGTTCAAGACCACTAGATATGCACAAAACCTAGGCCTGGGAGTTATCAAAGGAAATTGTCTATCTTGAGAGAAAAGTGAAAAGAAGGAAAAAAAAAATGCAGGGGAAAAAAAACAAAAAAACATTGAGAGTGCAAATAGTTCAGCCTTCGCATTTTTGTGGCTTTGTGGATGTAGCGAAAGTAGCAAAAGAAAAGGATATGAGAATGGTTGAAAGAGAAAAGAGGAGAAGGCCAAGGGTAAAGACGACAGCTGTCTGGTTCTGTTTTTGCTCATAGGGATGAGTTAATGTCTAAAACGTACAGAAGGTTAATTCAGAAAACAATGACAGGAAGCGTGAAGAGTGCTATAAGGAACTATGAGGAGGACACACAATTATTTTTGCACAACTAGGGATGACAAAAGACTGACCAATGGAATGCATGAAATTAGGTGGGGATGAAATTTGTAAACAGATTTCCTACAGAAGCTGCAAAATTGTTGAGTCTCATAGGTGATTGTCTATTTACCAAAATTAATGCAACAACGATTGTTTTGGCTGTACAGCAGTTGTAAAAATCATTAGTTATTAACTTAAGGCCGCTTACATGACACCACTTTCAACTGAAAACAGAAAACTTTGAATGTGTTCTGGCTGTTCATTTACACGACAACAGTGCTTTGGTGGCATGAGAACGCAAACTTTGAAGTGAAAGTTTTTGAAAACGAGTTTTAAAAAACGATACCATTATCATCTCCGTGTACACTTCAAAAACGTGAATCTGTGAAAACGGTGACGGCATGCACATGCGTATTATGTGTTTAGTCTATGTCTACTTGTCTGCCATGCATAATACGTTTTTTTTTGTTGTTTCCACGGATCCGTGTGAACGGGAATAATTTTGATAACGTTTTAATCTGTACAGAGGAAAAACTTGTGAAAAAAAACTTTTGTTGTGTCGATGAGGCCTTCGCAGGAGATGTAAAAAATGCTCTTCTTGGTATTATTGTCTTGTTTCTAGTCAAAATATCTAAAAATTCTTAAATCAAGATGCATTTACTAAAGTAAAATGACATAAGATATTTGTTCTTGTTTTCTTGAAAATAAAATCAAAATGAGCAAAAACAAGCAAAATTATCTGCCAATGGGGTAAGAAAAATAATCTTGTTTCTGATTGAAATCTTGTTTCTTGTTTTGGTCCCAAACAAAAATAAGACTATTTTCCTTATTCCATTGGCAGATCATTTTGCTTGTTTTAAGCAAAAACTCACTTTATTTTGATTTTTTCCCCCCAGAAAACAAGAAAAATATCTTATGTCATTTTACTTGTCTAATAAATGCATCTTGATTTAAGAATTTGAAGATATTTGGACTGGAAACAGAACAAAACTAAATAAGAAAAATAAGAAGAGAGTAAATAAGAAGAGAGTCTCTGCTGACACTCTGTGGCTGCGTTGTGGTCTGGTGATATGGATACGGCCCAGATCCGGCTGACTACAATAAACATCAGGATAAAAAGTGAGACTAATATTAGTATCGATACCATTCTTCTTATGAAGTAACGAGTACATCAGGTGTTATGGGAAGTATTCCCGGTTCAAGCTGACCTAATTTATGCAGCCTAACAATCATTTTACATGATTTGAATTATAGAACTTGATAATGTGTTATGTGTAAGCCAGGTTAAATAGATGTTTTTAGTCTATATGTAAACTGATAGTTTGATGTCTGCTTCCCGGACAATGCTAGGAAGACTGTTCCAGAGTTTAGGTGCTAAATAGGAAAAGGATCTACAGCCAGCAGTTGATTTTGATATTCTAGGTATTATCAACTGGCCAGAATTTTCACATTGCAATAGACGTGAAGGCCTTTACTGTGTTAAGAGCTTGCTCAAGTACTGGGGAGCTAAACCATTTAATGCTTTGAAAGTAATTAGCAAGATTTTAAAATGTATGCAGTGCTTAATAGGGAACCCAATATAGTGAACCGGGCTAATATGGTCATACTTCCTGGTTCTAGTAAGAACTCTAGCTGCAGCGTTTTGGACCTGCTGGAGCTTGTTTATTAAGCATGCAGGGCAACCTCCCAGTAGATCATTGCAATAATCTAGACCAAGTTCATAACTGACGACGAAGACTTGAAAGAACATCCATCAAGTGTTACACAGTATTCTAGGTCATTCTGTGCGGAGGTTTTTGGTCCAATACTTAGAATCTTAGAATCTCTTCTGTTTTCTCAGAATTAAGTAGTAGGAAATAACTAGTCATCCAATTCTTTATATCAGCTATGGATTTAGTTAATTTAGTGAATTGGTAAGTTTCGTTGGGGTGTGAAGAAATATAGAGCTGAGTATCATCAGTGTAACAGTGAAAGCTAATGTCATGCTTCCTTATGATATCTCCCAATGGTAGCATGTACAGGGTGAAAAGCCTAGAAATGGTCCTAGTACTGAGCCTTGTGATACTCCATACTGAACTTGTGATCAATATGACACCTCTTTGTTTACTGATTCAAACTGATAACGGTCAGATAAGTATGATTTGAACCATGCCAATGCAATTCCACTAATGCCATTCAAAAGAATGTTGTGGTCGATAGCATCAAATGCAGCACCAAGATCGAGTTGTCTCGAATCAGAAACCGTGGGTGGACAATTCAATCCGCGCTGCAGTGAACACACGCACTTCCGCTTACAACACCAGTCTCCTAACGGGGAACATGACTAAATACAGATCATCCTGCTATGCTCTGCGACGGGCAGTTAAAGCCGCAAAGCTCCGTTATAAGGATAGAGTGGTGTCTCATTTCCAACTCAACGACTCGCGGCGCATGTGGCAGGGTCTGAGGTCCATCTGTTCTTTTGGATCTAAATCCTCTGCAGAGGTGAGAGCTGATCCGTTACTTGTTAACGAGTTAAACTCTTTCTATGCTCGCTTTGATTGTAATCGCGGCAGTGCGACTCTGCCAAGTGACACGTCAGAGGGAATCACTCAGAGCAGCAACAACCACGTGATCTCTGTCTCGGAGGATGAAGTTCGGAGGGCACTCAAGCGTGTGGATGTCAGGAAAGCTGCCGGGCCGGATGGTATTTCAGGCCGTGTTCTGCGGTCCTGTGCTGATCAGCTCGCCGGGTTGTTTACATCTATCTTTAATGACTCCCTCGCTACATCTGTGGTCCCCACCTCCTTCAAAAAATCCACTATCATCCCTGTCCCTAAGAACAGTAAACCCTCTTGCCTAAATGACTATCGTCCAGTGGCTCTCACGTCTATAGTCATGAAGGTCTTTGAGAGACTCAAAGAGAGATTAAAAACACCATTTGCTCCTTCATTCCTGACACTTTGGACCCTCTTCAGTTTGCCTATCGTCCCAATAGATCGACTGAAGATGCCATCTCTCATGTCCTCTACTCCTACCTCACTCACATCTACATAAGGCTGCTATTTATTGACTATAGCTCAGCCTTTAACACCATAGTTCCCATTAAGCTAACCGTCAAACTCCTGGATCTCAGCCTGAATCCTTCTCTCTGCCACTGGATTGAGGACTTCCTCACTGGCAGGCCTCAGGTGGTGAGAGTAGGCCAGTTCACCTCCACCTCCATCACCCTGAGTGTGGGAGCTCCACAGGGCTGTGTCCTGAGTCCTCTGCTCTACTCTCTCTACACACATGACTGTTTGTCCACACACAGCTCCACCCCTATCATCAAATTTGCTGATGATACTGTTGTCCTGGGCCTCATTTCCAACAACAATGAGACGGCATACTTGGACGAGGTGAAGCATCTAACATCATGGTGCCAGGACAACTGTCTCTCTCTGAATGTTGGCAAGACCAAAGAAATGATTGTGGACTTCAGGAAGAGACAGCAACGGACATACTCCCCTCTCACGATCAGCGGGTCACCAGTAGAGAGAGTGAGCAGCTTCAAGTACCTGGGTGTAAACATCTCCGAGGACCTGACCTGGACTGGTCACATTCAGACACAGGTGAAAAAAGCCAGGCAAAGACTGTACCACCTGCGCCAGCTGAGGAAATTCAGGGTTTCACCAGCTATCCTGAAAACTTTCTATTAGGGGCGATAGAAAGTGTATTAACTCAGTGCATCACAGCGTGGTATGGGAACAGCACCAGTCATGACTGCAAAGCCCTGCAAAGAGTCGTGCGCTTATCCGAGCGTATCTCAGGGTCAGCTCTCCCGTCTTTGCAGGACGTCTACACCAAATGCTGCAAAGGTAGAGCTACTAAGATCATCAAGGACTCTAATCACCCTGCAAACCCTCATTTCACGCTGCTGCCATCTGGTAAGCGCTTCCGAAGCCTGATGGCCAAAACCGAGAGACTCAGGAGGAGCTTCTTCCCCCAGGCCATCAGACTCCTGAACTCAGTCACCTAACATCACGTGACCATCAATATACTGACATTGCACTGCACTTTCTGTTCTCGTTGTTACTGTGTAACAACCTGTTATAAACCTGTTTGCACATTATACTTCTTTGTACATTTGTTAACCACATATTTATAAGTCTACAGTTTACTCACTGCACAGTTTACTTCACTTATTTTATTCCACTTCTTTATTTTTATTTTTATTTTTTTCTACCTGACTTGATTTATTTATAATTCTACAGATATATATATATATATATATATATATATATATATATATATATATATATATATATATATATATATATATATATATATATATATATATATATATATATATATATATATACTTTTTTATTCTATTTCTATTATAATTTCCCTCTTGTGTTTTTAACTGTGAATTTGCACTGTCCATGGAGCGGACCTGTTTACATTTCACTGCCGGTTGTATATTCTGTATATAACTGTGTATGTGACAAATAAAACTCTTGAATCTTGAATCTTGAGTAACACTAATAGAGAGATACAACCATGACACAACTAACACAGTATGTATAAACCAAAAATGAATAGGCCTATCCGATATTCATCCAACAAAATCCAGTTAGCGCATACAAATATAAACCGCATAAACCAAACACATTTCTGTTTAATTAAAATAATTTAATTTCTAATATCTTGTCACATATTTCAAGTGTTTTCCACTAAAAGTAGTTAACAAAATTACCCATACTTGCCGAAGGCTCCTAGGTGAAAAGTGTTTGGCCATTGAATGTCATTACACCGAACTATGATTAACTGTTTGAAATTTACTCCACATGTATCAACAATAAAGATATATTTAGCAATCCCCAGAACTGATGGTGGTTTATGATAGTAGTGGAAAACACCATCTGTACATCTTAAAAAACAGGAGATATGAAGCTCTTACACACAACAGCCTCATCTTGTAACCAAATTATTTGGATTTGTCATACTTACAATTTACCCTTTTTACTGATTAATCTGTACATCTGCGCGAGTTTAAGAGGACAAGAGATAGCACTGTAAAGCTTGAATTTCCATTGCTCAAAGACACAAAGATCATTGTTTCCACATACGCTGATGAGAAGTTTTTAAAACTCCTCAGAGAGACACATAACAATTTTTGTGACAAGTCAAATCAGACAATTCCTATCTGAATATATTTCACCCATAACTATCAAGCGACCACCCGTGAACTTCACAATCCACAACGTCTGTTAGGAGACATATTTCTGAGCAACAGGATTTATGAGGTAACAAAATGTTGTTATATGTTAAAGGGGGCCTTTAGCAGGCAAATGCAATGGTGGTGTTGATGAAAAGACATGCAACAAAATCATAAAATTGTATTAGTACATTTTACTATCTTGTCAAGTTAATCTTTTTAGACCAATTGTCAACAAGAAAAATTTGCAAGCCATTTTACCAAAGCATTAGTGCGATTTAAGATTCAATATATATTGATATACATCTACATCTATATCTGCATATACATATTTATATCTACACACACACACACATACATATACACGCGTGTGTGTGTGTGTGTGTGTGTGTGTATGTGTATGTGTATGTGTATGTGTATATGTATATATATATATATATATATATATATATATATATATATATATATATATATATATATATATATATATATATATATATATATATATAAATAACCCCTAAAAGTTCAAATTAAATTAACCTTAGGGTTTGGTAAAATCATCTAAAAATGCATTAACATTTTGATGAACATATATTACATACTGATGAGCTATATATATATATATATATATATATATATATATATATATATATTAGTGCTGGGAATCGATAAAAAAAAATCAATCAATCACTTTTTTCTGTAATTAATCGTGATTAATCGTGTGTGTGTTTTTTTTTTTTTTTTTGGGGGATTTTGATATTTTATTAATTTCAGTTACTCTCCAAATTAATGTAGAAACAATTTAAAGACAGTATATTCTAAATGTGTTGTAATAGCATATTTTTTATGAATGAAGGCCAGTATACCTGATACTTATGTCTCTATGAAACAATAATGACATTACATTACAATATAAATGAAAGCTACCAATTTCAACATTTATTAGGCTTTAAAAAAACAACTTTAATTTAAGTGAACTTAAAACTATCTTTACATAAACCCACTATAATAAATGTTATATTTACCTGTGGCCTTCCCTGTTAGACATATACAGAAATGTAATAGTTATCAAACACCTTTCTTAACTGCATAAATAATAAATTAAATAGAGATTAATCATCATTAAAGCTACACTTTGCTACACTCTGTTCCCTTTGTTCTTTGAAGAACATTAATGACAGACATCATTAGTGCTGCTCTGACTTTAAGATCTGCGGCTGCCAAACATGACGCAGATCTGACGCACTGTCACGTGCATCCCATTTTCTGACAAGTTTATGAGAATTATGAGAATACTCGACAAAACTGGCATTTTGGCAACATTCTCTGTGTTGTTGTTATTGTTTGTTCAAGAGCGAAAGAGAACTCGATGTGTGCACGAGACTGACGCAAATCTGTCTGTGCGTCGTGTGTGTATGTGTGTCAGGGTGTGTGTGTCTTAGGTGGTGAATCAGTATATCGTGTAACGTACACGAATGTGGCCGACTCCCTAATCAGTGCCCTGACTACTGAACTAGGGATCTGATTGAGACGCAGCCACACAGAGAGGACATATAGCACATTCTCTTCTGTCTTGTCACACTTAGATGGTTTAAAAGCATTTACATGAATAAGCGTGTGATCATATAATGTAACGATAGGCAAAAATGTATTTAAAAACAACGATAATTTGCACAGCACTAATATATTATATATATGCACCTCCATGCACAGCTCAGGCCCTGGAACCACACTTCTTGAGAAAGGCTGGATTCTCTACCACTCTGGAGTTGCCCATGGTGAGAGGCGGCGGGCTGGAATGGGTTTGCTTATAGCCCCCCCAGCTCAGCCACCATGTGCTGGAGTTCAACCCAGTGAATGAGAGGGTCGCTTCCCTGCGCCTTCAGGTAGGGGATAGGACAGATGTTCTGTTATTGGATTTCTGTGCTAGTTACGGCTTTTCCATAACAAACACCATGTTCAAGCATAAGGGTGTCCATCAGTGCACATGGCACCAGGACACCCTAGACCGGAGGTCGATGATCGACTTTGTGGTCGTCTCATCTGACCTCCGGCCGTATGTCTTGGACACTCGGGTGAAGAGAGGGGCTGAGCCGTCAACTGATCACCACCTGGTGGTGAGTTGGATCAGATGGCGGGGGAGGAAGCTAGACAGACTCGGGAGACCCAAACATACTGTGAGGGTCTGTTGGGAACGTTTGGCTGAGTCCCCTGTCAGAGAGATCTTCAACTCCCACCTCCGACGGAGCTTCGACCAGATCCCGAGGGAGTCTGGAGATATTGAGTCCGAGTGGACCATGTTCTCCACCTCCATTGTTGACGCGGCCGCTCGGAGCTGTGGCCATAAGGTCTCCGGTGCCTGTCGAGGCGGAAATCCCCGAACCCGGTGGTGGACACCAGAAGTAAGGGATGCCGTCAAGCTGAAGGAGGAGTCCTATCAGGCCTGGTTGGCTTGTGGGACACCTGAGGCAGCTGACAGGTACAGGCAGGCCAAGCGGACTGCAGCCCGGGTAGTTGTAGAGGCAAAAAAAAAAAAATCGGCCTGGGAGGAGTTTGGTGAGGCCATGGAGAAAGACTATCGGTTGGCATCGAAGAGATTCTGGCAAACCGTTCGCTGCCTCAGGAGGGGGAAGCAGTGCCCTACCAACACTTTACAGTGGAGATGGGCAGCTGTTGACCTCAGCTGCGGATATCGCTGGATGGTGGAAGGAATACTTCGAGGATCTCCTCAATCCCACCAACATGTCTTCCATTGAGGAAGCAGTGGCTGAGGGCTCAGAGGTGGATTCGTCCATCACCCGGGCTGAAGTCATCGAGGTAGTTAAAAAGCTCCTCGGTGGCAAGGCACCGGGGGTGGATGAGATCCGCCCTGAGTACCTCAAGTCTCTGGATGTTGTGGGGCTGTCTTGGCTGACACGCCTCTGCAACACTGCGTGGCGGTTGGGGACAGTGCCTCTGGACTGGCAGACCGGGGTGGTGGTCCCTCTTTTCAAGAAGGGGGACCAAAGAGTGTGTTCCAACTACAGGGGGATCACACTTCTCAGCCTCCCCGGGAAAGTCTATGCCAGGGTACTGGAGAGGACAATTTGGCAATTTTGGATTCAGGAGGAACAGTGTGGTTTTTGTCCCGGTTGTGGAACACTGGACCAGCTCTATACCCTTTCCATGGTGCTGGAGGGTTCATGGGAGTTTGCCCAACCAATCCACATGTGTTTTGTGGATTTGGAGAAGGCATTCAACTGTGTCCCTCGTGGCGTCCTGTGGAGGGTGCTCTGGGAGTACGGGGTCCGGGGCCCCTTGCTTAGGGCTGTTTGGTCCCTGTACGACCGGAGCAGGAGCTTGGTCCGCATTACTGGCCGCAAGTCAGACTTGTTCCCGGTGCATGTTGGACTCCGGCAGGGCTGCCCTTTGTCACCGGTTCTGTTCATAATTTTTATGGACGGGATGAGAATCAGCACCTCCAAATCCGAGGCCATGGTTCTCAGTCGGAAAAAGGGTGGCTTGCCCACTTCAGGTTGGTGGAGAGTTTCTGCCTCAGGTGAAGTTGTTCAGGTATCTTGGGGTCTTTTTCACGAGTGAGGGAAGGATGGAACGGGAGATTGATGTACCGGTCTGTCGTGGTGAAGAAGGAGCTGAGCTGTAAGGCGAAGCTCTCGATTTACCGGTCAATCTACGTTCCTACTCTCACCTATGATCATGAGCTGTGGGTCATGACCGAAAGGACAAGATCCCGGATACAGGTGGCTGAAATGAGCTTTCTCCGCAGGGTGGCTGGGCGCTCCCTTAGAGATAGGGTGAGAAGCTTGGTTACTCGGAAGGAGCTCAGAGTAGAGCCGTTGCTCCTCCACATCGAGAGGAGCCAGTTGAGGTGGCTCGGGCATCTATTTTGGATGCCTCCTGGACGCCTCCTGGACAAAAAGTGGGTTTAAGCCAGTTATTTATATATTTTGTTGTAGTGTGTCATCTAGGAAATATCAGTTTACATATAAACTGAATATAAACTATAAATTAATTGCCATTAATTTGAATAATCCAGTGAGATTTTTGTATGCATAAAGAGTCTGACAATAGTCTCTATGCTCCACATGGAGATTTGATCTCATCTTCATTGAGTCTGTCTGTGATTACATGAAGGAACATAAAAAACTGAGATGGACTAAATCCAGAAGAATTGTGGCAACGTCTCCAAGACACTTGAAGAAACCTTCCTGCAAATCTACATGAATAGGTGTAGGAATAGATGCAGGTGACAAAAGCAGTTTTAAACGCAAAGGGTGGTCACCCCAAATATCGATTTGATTTAGTTCATAGAAGTTAATGCATAAATAAAAGCTATTTATGTTATTATTTTTGACAGCATTCTCACTTTAAAGCAGTCTGACAAGTGTCTAAACTTTTCATAGTACTGTAGTTTTGCAGGTAGGATTCCTCAAGTGTCTGGGAGGCGTTGCCTTAGTTTTTTCTGGATTTAGTCTGTCTCAGTTTTTTCCTGTTTCTTCATGTAATCACAGACAGACTCGATGATGGTAAAATCAGATTATACTGGCTGCTGTCAGACTTCTTGTGCATAAAAAAATAAAAATAAATCTCACTGGATTATTACAATTAATTGCAAAATAAATGTTTGGAAATGTAAACTGATATTTCCTACTGACACACTACAGTAAAAGATATAAATAACTGGCTTAAAAAAAAATTTGTGTGTGAAAATACCAAATAAAATAACGTGCCTAAGACTTTTGCACAGTACTGTATGTGTGTATATTATATATATATATATATATATATATATATATATATATATATATATATATATATATATATATATATATATATATATATATATATATTATTCTTGTTGATTTTAAACACTTACTAACAATTTAATTACCTTAATAAAAAGTGGAAAATAATAAAATAAGAAGTTAATAGTTAAAGTTAGTAATAATAATAAAAATAATAATAATAAAATAAGAAGTTACTTTAAAACATACTGGCAGAGATTTCATGGGGCAGTTTAAAGTTCGTTCAGACTTTATGGAGTTAATGTGGTGTGATGATAGAGAACAACAGGCCTTTGGTCCTTTGCTTTGAGGATGTTTAATTCAGGAGGCCCCAAAACCACAAAGTCCCACAGCTAGAACCATCTGAATGTTCTACAGGAGACAATGTTTAAGAGACAAATACCAAAACAACTCTAAACATCCCAAACAGATTAAAAAAAACAACCTTTGGCACTGTAAACAGGATGAAATGCAATTTTAAACCATGATCATTGATGTTATCTCGCCGCAGTAAACGATAAAACTGCCTTTCATCACAAAGTTCATTTTTAATTCCTGTCGAGCAAGTTCCATTTAACACATCAAAAAAATGCAATTATGCATGCCTGTGGTCAGCTTTCCTAAAAATGTGAATGAAAATAAAAGCAAGAGAGTATGAGTCTACAGCTCCGAGGCCAGACTGTTCATTCAAACTTCAGTTTGAAAATGACTCAAAGATAACTCATGATGATTCAGTTTTTCAGTGGAAAATGAGGTAGAAGACAAGCCACAAACTGGAAGTTTTACCAAATAATGTTTGTCTGTCATTTACAGTGGGAAAATTCTTCAAAATGTAACTTTTGCTGAATCTGGTCAAAGGCAGGAATAGATCATGGTAGGCTTATCCTCGTGGCTCAGATCTAGCCCTCTGAAGCTGTGAGGCGGGAACTTTGACTAATGGGTCTGTTTCTGCTTTGCCACCCGTTGCGATTGCTTTGAGTTCCCCAAGTCTGTGTTTATCGTTCACAGATTCTGCATAGCTGGTTTGTGTAAACATCTTAAATGGTTTTTAAATGTCATGCCAGTCATCGTGAAGATTTGGACGAGTGTGGTCGTTTTTTGGGATGAATCATTCTGGTGCTATATTTCTTTATGTCTTTGTGTAAGAAATTGGTTAAAAAACTAAGGCTGAACCCCTGCTGTTCAGTGTTCCTTTTAATGTGCTTAGTCTCCACAGGGGACAAACCCTAAAAAATATAATTTATTTTCTTGACAACTGACAAACAAAATATTTCCTCTCCCCTCCTACTTTCGATCTCAGTCTGTGACATTCACACACTTACCGCTGCTCCACCACTTTTTGCCATTAATGATGAAATGGTCATTGTCCCTGTGAAGGGTGCACTCCATGTTTGTGGCATCACTTGAAGCAACATCTGGCTCTAGGACAAAGAAAACAAGACAGAGTACCAGGTTCAGTAATGAAAATGATTTTTGAAAAAGTGAAGAAATTTTATTGAAAATATTTTGTAATATTACTAGTCTGGTTATGACGATGTGTTTTTAAAGATGCACATTCACAAAAGAGTTATTTTTTGGTTATATTTTTGCTACTGTGTGAACCAAAAGGTCAAGGTTTGGCTAGTAGCCAGTAGGGCTAGTGGTTCTCAACAAGGGAGAAAAGGGGCCGTAGCAAACTTCAAAGGGGGCCTCAAGATAACTTAAATCTACTTAAAATTATTCAGAATAGTAGTGCTGTAAATATATTATATAAAATAATGCTAACTTTTCTTAGCTGTAATAACTGTAATTAATCAAATAAAAATTTCTATATACTTATATTGTATGTGTTTTATTGTATATGTTTTTATTGTAATGCATAATTTCACACTGAATCTCCAAATGAATGTAGAAACAACAAATATTATATATTTTAAATATTTGTTTAATGGCATTTTTTTTTTTTTTTTTTACTTTGTACAATGAATGTACAAAGTATCCCCTATACCAATGCAGGCCAGTATCCCCTATACCAATACTACTACTGATGTCTTTATTTTATTTATTTATTTTTTTCCTGGGGATTCATTCAGTATAATTGAAAGCCATTTAATAGGCTTAAAAAGATAATAGCTTCTGATTTACAATCTTCACATAAGCCTGTTATAATAAAATGTCATATTTAGCTTGTGCCTTTAATATAACAGGGCTTAACAGTAAGGAATTTTTTCTCCAGATTTTTACTTGTTCTGACAAATGTTCACTGGTCCTGTCACAAAAAAAAATAAAAATAATTTTGACCCATGTTACTTTGTATTTTAACAAATAAGGTTGTTATGCCACCAACATACTGTATTACATAATTGTAATATGTGAAATGCCACAAATTATCGATTCCAATTTTTATACCACATTAAAAACTACTAGCCTAGCTCATGAATTTCAAACATTTGTGAAGAAAAGTAAACAGTCATTAATAAAATAAGGACAAATAAACAAATTACAGGCAATAGCACACACAAATACAATAGAAGACAAAAACAACTAAAATAAATAGTGCAAGGGTAGGTCTAACAGTAGTATTCAAGTAGGAAGTTCATTTAAAATTGAAGTCATTTAAGACTGCTTATGAGGATACTTGCAAAAACTGGCATTTTGACATAATTGTGTGTTTTTATTTGTTTAAACGCGCAATAAGACAAAAGAAAACAAAAATCAGTATTGCCGCCCGCACAGTCTGAGAAGGGGTTTACTGACCTGGATTTGTGAGAGAGCCTAATTTTTAAAAGTATGATTTCTAGACCGAAAAAGGTCATGTAAATGAATAATATCTCCATGAGCATTTTTAACACTTAATTATTTTAATATTAATTATAATTATTTCAGTTACATAATTTAATCTATGGACAATCCTAGTGTTTGTAAATTAAATAGGGTGGGGGTGGCTTTGAATATTGTTGTGGACAATAGTGAACCTTGAAGTCAAAAAGGTGGTGGAGGAAAATCTCCTCTAGTTCTTTGCTAGTGAAAAACAGAGAGACTGTCTGTCAAGGCGGAAATGATAACCTGACATAGAAATTTCATTTGAAATCTGGCATTTGTTACACAAACAAGTAAGAATTACAGCTATTGTCTGTAGTATGACCGCTAAAACGACACATACTGGAAGAAATAATGGGGGGATGTTGTCATACATCACATCTGAACACTCTGAGGGCATTACAACACCATCTGTACATGTTGAGAAACTTGACACCTTTTTTAAATCACCATTACACATGTGTTCATACATCCACTCTATAGCTATTTTTTGGCTTGCTCTATTAGCAGGAGAATCAAAATCATTTTGTTTTCCTCAATCTCATCCACCAGCTGTTCCCCTCCTTCTTCACTCATTGAACACAGATCTCATTATTAACCTAAATATAAATCTTCCTTATAAATCAAGTACTAATGAGTGTGTAACATTCATTCATTTGGTTCCGGCTGACCTAGTTAATGCAGCCTAAAACAATAATTTCACTGATTTGAATAATAGAAATTGATAATGTTCTATGTGTATGTCATAGTATAGAGATGTGTTTTTAGTCTAGATTTAAACTGACAAATTGTCTGCTTCCTGAACAATGCTAGGAAGACTATTCCAGAGTTTAGGTGCTAAATAGGAAAAGGATTGACCGCCTGCAGTTGATTTTGATATTCTACGTATTATCAACTGGCCAGAGTTTTGAGACCGCAATAGACGTGATGGAGTATAATGTGTTAAGAGCTCAATCAAGTACTGGGGAGCCAAACCATTTAGTGCTTTGTAAGTAATAAGCAAGATTTTAAATTGTATAGGCTGTTTAATAGGGAGCCAATGCAGTATTGACAGAACTGGACTAATATGGTCATACTTCCTAGTTCTAGTTAGAACTCAAGCTGCTGCGTTCTGGACCAGATGGGCCTCCACATCCAGCATCTTCACCTCCAAGATCGTCTGAGACCAGCCAGCCGGACAGTAGCTGCAACAATCGGTTTGCATAACCAAATAATTTCTGCACAAACTGTCATAAACCGTCTCAGGGAAGCTCATCTGCATGCTCGTCGTCCTCATTGGGGTCTCGACCGGACTGCAGTTCATCAACGTAACCAATTTGAGTGGGCAAATGCTCACATTCGATGGCATCTGGCACTTTGGAGAGGTGTTCATCACCACAATTGCACAAGTCTCTCTAAATCTCTCCTTTCGGTGAGCCTACTCTGCTCTGATTGGTCAGATGGCCCAGTCTGTTGTGATTGGTCTACTGCGTACAGCGCATATTTCGGAAACAAATGGCCATTACCATAACTCAACTCAAACTCCGTTCGGAGGCTTCCTAAAGCTCAGTGATTGTAGTTATTCCAACCCGAACCCTGAGCAGTGATGCTACTCAGTTTGATGTACATTATGAGATGTTTCAACTGTAATTCCTCACCATCAGCATTAACAAGTGTGTGTCCATCAACAAATCCGTGCGTGTGTGTGTGTGTGTGTTTCTAAATTTATTGGGGTGCACATGCAGGAACTGTATCAATAACAGCATATACGTTAGCCCAGCACTAACGTGTATGACTGATGTAACGTTAAAGTTTGCAAAACAAATCTTGCTCCATCCTTTATCTTTACTCGAAGTAGTAAGAATGACAGACAATATGCATAAATAGACACAGTTTTAGGTAATACTGCAGCCCACAGCTGATTTACAGTAGTATTTCAGTAAGTCAGTAATAACGTGAGTTAGGCGGTTAGTCAGAGACCTACACAATATGAAACACAATGCATGCGCAATAAGTGGATGGGCAATATGCTAATGTTTCGTCTTGACATCACAACGAAACGGCTTGCGATTTGTTTCAAAAACTATTCGTTTAATTGACTCAGAGTCGACTATTACTTTTGAGAGACAATATCTTTAAATACGGTGCACTTTCATTCACTAAGGGTGTTTTCACACTTGGTGCTTTTCAGGGGTGATTTTTGGCCCATATGTGAACACTCCAAACGATCTCAGACCCCTTTAAAGCGAACCGAGCCGAGACCATCTCGGGAGGTGGTCTGGGTACGGTTTGTTCTCATCTTATGGTACGGTTCGCTAAAAACACGCAATCTGAACACAAACTGCTCTGGGCTTACTTGATTTTTCTGTTCGTGAATTCCAATGTAGTTTTGTCATCATATGCCTCCGTACAAATCGGCTGTTCATCATGGCTGCTGCTTCTGGCAAGTCTCTACAAATTATTTGTTCACAACTTACACTTGTTTATTGCCATTTTAACCGCTTCCGAACTGTATAAGAGAGACTCGGCTGCGCGCCTTGCCAGTTTAAAATGGTTTTATGAGCACACACACCTAAAGCGCATATACAGAAGCCAGCTGTCACAGTGCATGTACTAAACGGAATCTTTAGCTTTACAGAGCTTACTGTATTTATTTTAAAATGTCAAAAACACACAAGTTCCACATAAACAGGTGGTTTTGTCTTAAGTGAATGTAAACATCTGCATATATTAGCCTAATATAAGAATCAGTGGAGTACATCATATACAGTGAAGAATAGCCTACCGTATTATTTTTTCATGTGATTATTCCATTTCTTACTTGAATGCTGCTTTTAGAAATACCTATACTTTACCTGGAAAATTTAAAGCAGTTTATTTAATTTGCATCTTTCTTTTATTATTTTATTGTGTTTATTTTTTGTATGCTGATGTTATCATTGCCTTCTGCAATAAAACAAAGATGATTCGAGGAAAACAATTCAAAATAAATGTTATTTACAAAGATGGATGTGTGATATAGCTAGTGCAAGAATATGTAGTATTGAAAAAAAAATGCTACAGCATTTGTAGCAGTGTTATTTAAAAAAAAAAAAAAAAAAGAGAGAAAAAACGCTTTTTTGTTGATGTTTGTAAAGATCTTTGTTACTGAGGCACAAACAATGTAAGTGAATGGGATCAAATGTTGAAGGCCATAGGGTCAGCCATCAAATACTGAACTGGACTAGATCAAAAAAGCAACAGTATGAACACAAAGGGGTCTGAGACCACATTCCTACTAAAGTGGACCAAAAAAGGATCCGAGTCCTCTTTCAGGTACAGGGATAGTGTGAACGTGAATAGAACTGGGTTCTTTTTCACTTGGTTCACCTCTTGGTCCACTTAAGGGAGTCTGAGTTTGGTCCTTTTAAAGAGGACCCAAGTGTGAAAACACCCTTAAAGAGGACCCCAAGTGTGAAAACACCCTTAGAACTGTTACACACTACTTGAAAGGTAATTTTCAAAAATCCATAATAGGGGCACTTTAAAACACCAACAATAGCGGCAGCTCTAACAGCCTGGTGGAAATTTAATCAAAATAACAAACACCCCTCTTTCACCATTTAAATACACCCCAATTTGGAATAACCCAGATTTTACAGTTAACAAGAAGCCACTTAACTTCTGTTCATGGACAGAAAAGGGCATCACACAACTTCAACACGTCTTTCATAATAATAACCAGGCCTCATTTTCCTACTTGGTCCATAAATACAGCATCAGGCATTCGGCATTCGGACCACTAACCTAGACCTCTCCCCTTCAATCTCAGAGCTAATTAATATATCTTTCTAACTACTCTAAAACTACTCTTCCTAAATTACTCTCCAAAATATACAGAATAATATAAAAATGTATTTAACACATTAAGCTTAACAAACGGGAAATGGGAATCAGACTTATCCATTAGTCCAGAAATGATGTAAATTTCTATTCTAAAAAAATCTATTTCATGACAAAAATGTACAACCTGGAACTCACTGAGTAAGGTTTGGACCTCACCTAACTGGACAGAAATAGTTTAAAATGGCATTTACTTCAGAAACCTGTCCACATTGCACACAAAATAACCCAGACACCTATGTTGACGCCATTTGGTGTTGGACCCCAATAAAAAATTTTTGAGAAAATGTTACTGAATCACTATCCATCCTTATGGGATGTAACATTCCAATGTCTCCCTCCCTCTGTATATTAGGTGACATATCCATAATAAATGTAAACAACACAAACAGTAAATTACACCTTGTGGTGCTAACTATCACCAAGTAAACTATACTCATGAACTGGAAATCAAGGAACACCATACAGATTGTCTTGGAAAAATGTACTAATAGACTACATCTCCATGGAAAACCTGTCCACTTCTGTGCAAAACAATACACTAGACTTACACCCCTCTTAGTCATCTCTCATAACCTACCAACAAAATGCACTGACCATCTTTGCCTGAAACCAACCACATGTGGCCAACGTGTTTTGGAGAAAAGCATTTATTTCATAATGTGATTTACTCCCCACTTGCAATTATTTATTTATATGCTTCCACCCCCACAACCAGACACACTTGCATGCTGATATCAATCTCAGACTGGTTTGTTAAGTAGTTTACCAGGTTTTCTTAGGTAAATGGAAAACCTACTAAAGAGGTTGTTCCACATTTTTAAGCAAGTCTCAGTTCTCATGAAAAACCTTTCTTCTGATGAAAAGCATGAAATTGTGAAATGTCTTGTAAAAGGCATAAAAACAACTAATATTTTGCAAAAACTCAATAGGCTCAATAGAGATTGTCCAACTCAATAGAGATTGTCCAACTGTCAAAACATTTGTGAGTGATTTAAACCACAGAAGAACCCGGTCAGATAAAGGCTTATTAAGGGAAGTTTCTGTCAAACAAATTAATTTGGCAGCTATAAAAAAAGCCACTGTTGAGCAGCAAACAGATATTTGAAGCCATTGGTTTCTCTGGAGTCTCAAGAACCTCTCCTGCATTTCAGCCACAAAGAGAAACATTTACAGTGGGTGTAGAAATACATGAAGACTCATTTTAAAATATTTGTATTCACTGACGAATGCTGTGCTGCAATGGATGGATTTATGGATGGTTGATGAATGGCTACCCCATTCCAACAAGACTGCGACATCAGCAAGGAGCTAGCGGGTGATGATTTGTGCTGGAATACTGGCAAGTGAGATTGAAGGATCCTTTAGTGTCTCTGAGGGTGACAAACTTCTGTAAGATACACTATATTGGCAAAAGTTTTGGGATGCCTGCCTTTACATGCACATGAACTTGAATGACATCCCATTCTTAATCCGTAGGGTTTAATATGGAGTTGGCCCACCAGCTATAACAGCTTCAACTCTTCTGGGAAGGCTTTCCACAAGGTTTAGGAGTGTGTTTATGGGAATTTTTGACCATTCTTCTAAAAGCGCATTTGTGAGGTAAGGCACTGATGTTGGACAAGAAGGTCTTGCTTGCAGTCTCCGCTCTAATTCATCCCAAAGGTGTTCTATCGGGTTGAGGTCAGGACTCTGTGCAGGCCAGTCAAGTTCCTCCACATCAAACTCACTCATCCATGTCTTTATGGACCTTGCTTTGTGCACTGGTGCGCAGTCACGTTGGAACAGGAAGGGGCCATCCCCAAACTGTTCGCACAAAGTTGGGAGCATGAAATTGTCCAAAATGTCTTGATATGCAGAAGCAATAAGAGTTGACAGTGGAATATTTAGTAGTGAGGAAATTTCACAAATGGACTTGTTGCACCTATCACGGTACCACATTTTAATTCACTAAGCCCCTGAGAGAAACCCATTCCTTCTCAAATATTTGTAGATGCATGCCTAGGTGCTTGAGTTTATACACCTGTGGCCATTGAAGTGACTGGAATACCTGAATTCAATGATTTGGAGGGATGTCCCAATACTTTTGGCAATACAGTGTATGTGGAGTTCACAACTGACCATTTTATGCTATGGTATAAAAAGAAGTATTGTGCCTTCTGATATAAAACGATGTTCGTGCAGGACAACGCACTATCCCATGCTTCAAAAGTTTTCTTCTCAACAGTGGCTTTTTTATATAGCTCCCCTTTTAATACAATTCATTTGTTTGAGAGAAACTTCCCTTAATTCTGACCGGGTTTTTCTATGCTCTAAATTACACACAAATCTTTTGACAGTTCGACAATTTCTATTCAGTTTTCAAAAAAATATTAGTTGTTTTTATGCCTTTTGAAAGATACTGCAACATTACACTATGCTTGTCATCTTCAAAAATGTCTTTCTTCGTTTTAGAAAAAAACTTTAAAACTTTATAAAGTAAAATATCTAGCTGCCGCCAGACTGCATTCTGTATTCAACTTACGAAGAAAGTGTAACGCCTCTTGCAGTTCCAAAAGCTTATACTATGTCCAATGTCATACGTTGCGCCAGTTACGCTTTTCCGTAAGTTAAATAAGGAAGGTGGTCTGGCGGAAGCTAGATATTTAACTTTATAAAGTTTTAACTATGGATATTTTTCTTACAAAAACCCATCGAGTCACTTCAGAAGGCCTTTATTAACCCCCTGGAGCCGTGTGGAGTATGTTCACTTTTTTGAGCTTCAAACTCGTTGGCCCCATTCACTGCCATTATAAAGCATGGAAGCATCAGGATGTTTATTAATAGAACTCAGATTGTGTTCATCAGAAAGAAAAAATTATTTACTCACCCTAGGTTTGAGGGTGAGTAAATAATGGGATAATTTTCATTTTAAAGTGAACTTATCCTTTATTAATGTGGAACAACCTCTTTAAGTTGGTTTTCCATTTACCCAAGAAGACCTGGCAAACTACTTGAACCTCCTTAAACCTGTCTGAGATTGATACCAGTAATATAAAAAGACTTGAGAAATAAAACAAATAAACACTTTGAAAAACTAAAATCTGAATGTTTATTATACTAAAGTCCTACTGATATGTCACTTGCATAATAATTTGGAACACAGTGTATATATACACACAGGAGTTATCAGAATGAACTTTCAGAATGTTTAGAATTTGCGTGTGTTTGCTTGCCTTGGTTATTTTGTATTTGTCGCATGTAAATGGTGTCACATTTATCGTTTGCATAATAATAAAGTAAAAAAAAAAAAAAAAATCTAGTTGGTCAGATTAACCAGAAACCATCTTAATTACACTAAGATTCCTTAAAACTGATCAGTGAGTTAGTACATTTTGAAAATAAGTTGTTTTACACTTACCTGTCATACAGAAGCAGGATCGTATGTCTCCTCTCAGTAAGGGCTCCAGCCAGAGTCTTTTCTGTTCCTCAGTGCCAAACAGGTGCAGCACTTCCATATTCCCAGTGTCTGTTAGAAATTTCAAAACTATCATAAGTCACTCACAATTTACACTACTGTTACAAAGTTTAAGGTCAGTAAGAAATTAATATGTTTATTCAGCAAGGATGCATTCAATTGATCGAGTGAAATACCTATAGAAATGTTATAAAATCAAACAAAAGAAAAAGAGTTGTTGAAGTTGCAAGTTGTTGAAGTATGCAAGTTGTTGAAAAGAAGACCATGTGTTCTTCTTTAGAAATGGTTTTATTTAATTTTAAGATAAAGACATGTGACAGCAGTTAAATCTGTGTCTGTATTGCATGTTCAAACTTTAATATCATTCATATTAACAGATTAATAGATGTTTTCTCCAGGAGTATATAATGGGTTTGGAAATTTTAGAGAAATTCTAAATTAATGCATTACAATTTAAACCTATTCAACTTTAGACCTTTTAGTGGACTAACACTAGACCTACTATAGATTTAGTAGACTAAAATCGTATTATATATTGTCGACTAAAACTAGACTAAAACTAAAATCATTCAAATTTCTAAAATATGACAAAGTAAACTGCATTTTAGTCAAAAGACTGACTAAAACTAAATCAAAATTTGCTGTCAAAATTAACAGGTTTGATCATCATATTAAACGAGTCATATCCAGAGTGCAATGACTGGACAGCATTATATTGTAGACAGAGTGGAGATTAATCATAATAAACATGCACTACAGCAAAAACAATAGGCTAAGATTAAAAATTTAATTTAAAACAATGTATTCGATTATTCCTCTGGCAGTATTAAGCAGCGTGCAGATCCTCATTTATCTCATGACTCTGGCAACACCAGCAGCACAGGCAATCACAATGTTTCTTATATATATATATATATATATATATATATATATATATATATATATATATATATATATATATATATATATATATATATATATATATACATATATATATATATATATATATATATATATATATATATATATATATATATATATATATATATATATATATATATATATATATATATATATATATATACACACACAGGTGCTGGTCATATAATTAGAATATCATCAAAAGTTGATTTATTTCACTAATTCCATTCAAAAATGAAACTTGCATATTATATTAATTCATTACACGCAGACTGATATATTTCAAATGTTTATTTCTTTTAATTTTGATGATTATAACTGACAACTAAGGAAAATCCCAAATTCAGTATCTCTGAAAATTAGAATATTACTTAAGACCAATACAAAGAAAGGATTTTTAGAAATCTGGGCCAACTGAAAAGTATGAACATGAAAAGTATGAGCATGTACATCACTCAATACTTAGCTGGGGCTCCTTTTGCCTGAATTACTGCAGCAATGTGGCGTGGCATGGAGTCGATCAGTCTGTGGCACTGCTCAGGTGTTATGAGAGCTCAGGTTGCTCTGATAGTGGCCTTCAGCTCTTCTGCATTGCTGGGTCTGGCATATCGCATCTTCCTCTTCACAATACCCCATAGTTTTTTTTATGGTGTTAAGGTCAGGCGAGTTTGCTGGCCAATTAAGAACAGGGCCTTAAACCAGGTACTGGTTGCTTTGGCACTGTGTGCAGGTGCCAAGTCCTGTTGGAAAATGAAATCTGCATCTCCATAAAGTTGGTCAGCAGCAGGAAGCATGAAATGCTCTAAAACTTCCTGGTATACGGCTGCGTTGACCTTGGACCTCAGAAAACACAGTGGACCAACACCAGCAGATGACATGGCACCCCAAACCATCACTGACTGTGGAAACTTTACACTGCACCTCAAGCAACATGGATTGTGTGCCTCTCCTCTCTTCCTCCAGACTCTGGGACCCTGATTGACTTTCATCAGAGAACATAACTTTAGACCACTCAGCAGCAGTCCAGTACTTTTTGTCTTTAGCCCAGGTGAGACGCTTCTGCCGCTGTCTGTTGTTCAAGAGTGTCTTGACACAAGGAATGCGACAGCTGAAACCCATGTCTTGCATACGTCTGTGCGTAGTGGTTCTTGAAGCTGCAGTCCACTCTTTGTGAATCTCCCCCACATTTTTGAATGGGTTTTGTTTCACAATCCTCTCCAGGGTGCGGTTATCCCTATTGCTTGTACTCTTTTTTTCTACCACATCTTTTCCTTCCCTTCATCTCTATTAATGTGCTTGGACACAGAGCTCTGTGAACAGCCAGCCTCTTTTGCAATGACCTTTTGTGTCTTGCCCTCCTTGTGCAAGGTGTCAATGGTCGTCTTTTGGACAACTGTCAAGTCAGCAGTCTTCCCCATGATTGTGTAGCCTACAGAACTAGACTGAGAGACCATTTAAAGGCCTTTGCAGGTGTTTTGAGCTCATTAGCTGATTAGAGTGTGGCACCAGGTGTCTTCAATATTCAACCTTTTCACAATATTCTAATTATCTGAGATAATGAATTTGTGATTTTCATAGTTGTCAGTTATAATCATCTAAATTAAAAGAAATAAACATTTTAAATATATCAGTCTGTGTGTAATGAATGAATATAATATACAAGTTTCACTTTTTGAATGGAATTAGTGAAATAAATCAACTTTTTGATGATATTCTAATTTTATGACTAGCACCTGTATGTATGCATATATATATATATATATATATATATATATATATATATATATATATATATATATATATATATATATATATTGTGAGATATTGCTTCCGCCCCACTCATCACCACTGGCAACACTAATCAGTGGGTACACCTGGCGATCCCAGCTGACAACAAGGAGACAATCATCCAGAGGGAGATATAAACGGCTGGAAACAAGAGGAAAGGAGAGTTGTATGGACTCTCACAGAGTGCGTTTCTAACCCTGTGTTCTTTGTTTCCTTAGAGAGTGATTGACTTTGCAGAGTGAGTGTGGATTACCCAGCAAGTTGGCCTAACTCTCGTCTCTTCACTGGACAAGGAGGAATTGCACTTACCAAGACCACAATACCAAACACTTCACCTACACAAATCAGAGACTGAGTTTGTTCGCAGCAAAAGTTTGAGTTTGTTCACTGCTTTAAAGAATTAAAAGACACCTTCCGGGGTGACACTTCACTGCATTACGTGTCTGTTCTCCTCTTTTCCCGTAGTAGTGTGCTACATATATATATATAATATATATATATATATATATATATATATATATATATATATATATATATATATATATATATATATATATATATATATATGTGTGTGTGATTTTAATTATTTTTATCTTGCTATAATAGGAAAACATTGTTTTTATAACATGTTGTTATTATGAGAAAATATATATAGTTTTAAAGGAAAAGATGTTGTTTTAACGACATATGTCATTATTACAAGAAAAGATGTTGTTAAAATGATTACAACATAATTGAGTGGAAAAATTATATGTATGTGGCAGCAATGCACCACCAACCATACTAAACCTACTATAAAACTCTATAAAAACTTTTACTATAAAAGTTTGTTCAGCTAACTTCATGCAACAGGCCAATATAGTATTAAGTGAGATTTTCTGTTGTAAACAAAGTACATCTACAAATCACATCAAATGTACTTCTATGAAATGAAACTTACATTATAAAAACAAATATCAGAATTGACAAAAACATGTAGATATACTCAAAATATGACATTTCTCTGATAAACCTGATTTTCACTAATTATGGTTGTAAAACTTGTTACATTTCATGTTACTTTTATTATTCTGTACTATAATATATATAATAATAATAATAATAATAATAATAATAATATACAGTAACACTTTATTTTACAGTGTCCTTGATAGACAAGCTACATGTACTTGTACCATAGTAATAACATTAAATGATGCATAATTACATTATGCCAAATCATAATCCTACCCTAACCCTAAAGTAAGTACATTTACTTAATTAATATTACTCAGTACTTAAATATACACAGATCAGGCATAACATTATGCTCTTCATCACGGCACCTGTTAGTGGGTGGGATATATTAGGCAGCAAGTAAACATTTTGTCCTCAAAGTTGATGTGTTAGAAACAGGAAAAAGTGCAAGCGTAAGGATTTGAGCGAGTTTGACAAGGGCCAAATCGTGATGGCTAGACGACTGGGTCAGAGCATCTCCAAAACTGCACCTCTTGTGGGGTATTCCCGGTCTGCAGTGGTCAGTATCTATCAAAAGTGGTCCAAGGAAGGAACAGTGGTTGCTGTAATTGCTGACTCTATTACTCCAACTCGGAGCGAACTCTCTGCTCCTCACCACGAGGCTTCTCAGGTGCTGCGAGCAAATCACTCCGCACTCTACAGAAGTAGCAGTGCTTCGCCTTCTGAGAATATAGTACCCAGTATGTATACATTTATAAGATGGCTGTGTCTCATGTAACCTTGTGATTTGTACACGATGTAACTATACACATCACAACATGTAAATAGGAAAATGTTGACGTTAAATATTGTCACTTTTTGAGCAGTAAGCTAGCTGGAGCCATTTACTTACAGTCTTTGGGCTAAGCTAGGCTAGCGGTGGGTGCGTCAGACAGAGTTATGGGATGCACGGAGATGAAAATGGTATGTATGGACTTATCTAACTCTGGGGGATACGGTGAATAAGCCAAAGTCCCAAAAAGTCGGCGTGTTCCTTTAAAGGATCTGCTGCTAACATTTTGTTGCCAGATACCAAAGCACACCTTCAGGGGTCTAGTGGAGTCCATGCCTCGACAGATCAGGGCTGTTTTGGCAGCAAAATAGAGACCAACACCATATTAGGAAAGTGGTCACAATGTTATGCCTGATCGGTGTATAATTACACTGTAACAATGACACCTTAAAATAAAGTGTAACCTAATATACTTCTATAGCATAAGACGTGCACCTTAAGTACCTTTAAGCCATAATCAAAAAGCCTCATAAAAACAGTCACATTTCTGACCCATATAGAGGCACACACCCACCTGGGGCCTGGCAGTTGAAGACTTCGGGGGCGTAGAAGCAGTGTCCGGTCTCCTCTGCGATATGAGCATAATCCAGCTGCGAGAGGCCACTCTCTGCAGGAAGAAACAAATTCCACAAGCCTGCGGCTCGAGCCTTTGCCTGCTCACACAGATACATACAGAGAAAATCTTACTCACTCCAGTTCAATTAGATACATTGTTCTTTGCAGCTATACTACTGAAGTTTGGTATAATTTACTCCAGTCTTCAGTGTCACATGATCCTTCAGAAATCATTCTAATATGCTAATTTGCTGATGCTTTCACTTTTGATTAATTTAATGTAAATCTTACTGTGATCTTTAAATTGTGATATGATGGTACTATACATTAATATGCCAATGATTGTATGTGTCATCACCTTCAACTCCACTAACACAGGAGGTGTGCGCCATCTCTCAGGTGTGTCCTTGTGTTTGGCGTAGTACTCTTTTACTTCCTATACAAGAGATAATAAAAGGGGAAAATAGGATTTTCCTTATAGTAATTGTACACAAATATTATACAGTGGTGGCCAAAATTATTAAAACACTTAGCATCTGGGAGTCGTTTTATTGGGCCTGGATTTATTTGGGCCTGGAGGACAATGACCCGAAACATTCTTCTAACTATTGCTGGAACTACCTGCGACGGAAGGAATCTGCTGAAACATTGAAAATGATGGACTGGCCCTCTTCAAAGTCCGGACCTCAACCCCATCGAGCACAGTTGGAAAATAAACTGGACAGATCTATTGTATATTCAAAGGGAAGCCTTGGCTTCAGTTGCAGAAGGCATGGGATAACATTATTGTTGAAGTTCACATAGGAAATATATTGACACTATGCCAGAGAGATGTGCTGCTGTAATTACTACAAATAATAAAGTTAAAAGGATAAAAATAGTATGACTCACTTCATCTGATCTTTGATGGTCAGAGCAGCCATCTGCATGTTTCATGAACATTATGAAATGAAATCTTGTTTTAGAGATAAAAAGAGATCAATATTTTCAGATCTGTCAGATGTTCTAATAATTTTGGCCATCACTGTAATTGCACACAAACAAAAACAAATAAATTAAAAATATATATTAGTAGTAGTAGTAGTATTAGTTCAAAGTATTATTAATTCAATTATCATTTTATTTAATAACTGAATTTAAATGTTGACGATTTTTTTCACATTTTATATTTGTATAAATTCAAATAACCAGATCTGATAATATGAAAGAAATGTTGACATCATATCTTTCTGTACTCATATGGTATTAACGTGAGGATGTTCCACACAGCTGACGGCAGTGCTGACCTTTTGAGCAGGAAGTACATGCTTTCTCATGAACTCTTTCACATGCTGAAGGACAACCTGGCCTTTGGGTGACTGCATGAACAGCTGATCAGAGATCGGCAGGGCTAACGTGGGGCTACAATCAAAAAACACGTCCTTTATAAAATACCATCATTATTTATAATTACATCCAATCAAAATTTTAAACAACATACCCTGACAATAAAAATAAAACTGATACTCCTGCTTACATGGAAACACCTTTAATTACATATTCTGATGCTAAGGAAACAACTTCAAAGATAAGCCACAAAATAAAACCAAAACACAGCATGCTTTTTAAACAAAACTTGTTGTTGAAGTGAAATATGAAAGATATCCTTAGAAAGTCTTTATGAAATTGGAAAACTGAAAATAACCATTAAGAGATGATCTGTCATGCAAGTAATTACTCTAATGTGCATGAAGAGGTGTGGTCTTATACCTGAAGGCAATCTGTAAACCCAGCTCAGCTAACGGCTCCACGCTCTCTCCAAACTCTGCTGCGTTAGTTGAACTGGCATTGCCCAACAAATGCCTTGCATAAATCCCCTAAAATGGGGAGAGGAAGAGAATTATTGATTGTAAATAAAGTTTAGCACCTGTGTGATTTTCTCTGTATATAGTTGTTTCATACGACAAAATAAACAGAAGGTTCAACAGTCATTTGCAACCATGAACTACTACATACAGCTGGCATTGGGAGTAAAATCATCTACCTTAACAAAATATGTTTATTAAATATGTTTTTCTCATTTTAATACATGGCTCTGGAATATTTGATTCTGATTGGTCAGTTGTCCAGTCGAACATACCTTAGTTGTATTTATGAACATCCAAGTATTTATGATTTTTGGACAAAAGGTTCAGAAGTTATAAGCAAAAATAGCAGTTTTTCGTATCGCCGGACCAGTAGGTGGCACTGTGCCGAAATGCTGCAGGTCACTTCAGGTCATGCTTGTGATGACACCTACCAAGTTTGGTCTGAATGCGATAAAGCGTTTGCGGAGATGCAGCCCTACGTCTGTTTTCGCAAGAGCTATGTAAAATTTGTTTGCGCATTTATCAAAAACGATTTGACGAATCAAATTGAATTCCATAACTTTTTGTCAGCAAGTTCGAAAAAGTAGGTTTTTCGGAAAATTGAAAATGGCAGGAAAATTTACATAACGGAAAATGACATCATAGGGTGCAATCGAATCAGCTTGAGCCAAGGAATCAAAGTTAAAAAAAAGCCATTATGATTCAAAAGTTATTAGCATAAATAGGAGTGAAACTTTGGACAGGTAGTGGCACTAGAGGGAATGAGTTAGAGACTCCAAATTTGATGTGGTTACTATTGGTACTGACCTCTATCAGTGTACCAAATTTTAACAACTTTCCCGCAAGCGGTTCTATGGGCTGCCATAGACTCCAATGGCAAAATAATAATAATAAGAAATCTTACGATTTCAATAGGTGCCTCTGCACCTTCGGTGCTTGGCCCCTAATAAGTATTCTCTATTTGAATATATTTTAAAATTGAATCTATTCCTGCTAGGAAAGCAGAATTTTCAGTATCAATTACTCCAGTCTGTAGAGTTGCATGATACTTCAGACATCATTCTAATAAGCTGATTCGGTTCACAAGAAACGTTTCCTATAATTAGTTGGGCTATAATTAGTTTATTCTTGTGGAAGTCATGATAGATTTTTTCCAGGATTCTGATGAATGGAAATGAATAGAACAGCATTTATTGGAAAAAAATTCTTGTAAAATTGTAAATGTCTTTACTGTCACGTTTTATTAATTTAATGCATTCTTGCTGAATAAAGTATTAATTTCATTAAAGGAAAAAAAAAAGAAATCTTCCTGATCCCAGACTTTTGCACAGTAATGTAGCTGTGCTAGTTTCATGTCCCTCATAGTCCACCACTACTCTCCTTTTTTCCTCAAATAATGAATTTTTCAAATCAGAATGATATTAAATGGTATTAATTAATCATGTAATAATCTGCAGGCATGAACCCAGAGACAAAGGTAAACTCTAAAAGTGTTACTATGATGATGATAGAAGTTCTAAATAAAGAAATAAAACAAAAACTCTTGGTGTCTTTTCTCTAATCTAATGTGCACCTTTAGACCAGAAAAAGTAACCACAAATCATATATAAACAAACAGTAAGAAACATACATTTATACAGGTAATATAAACCAAACAAACGGGCCTATACAGGAATTAGGGGTTACATCTTCACAATCTTGGAGATATGAGATACATTATTTTTCTACTTTTATTTTGTGTAAAGAAAAACTTTACAGACACTTCAAAGTCTAGCAGCGGGCGAATGTACCTCCTCCATATCAGTGCACGCTTTTATTTGATTGGCACAAACAATTTAACTTTGTTTTAACCACAATGGCTTGACATGGCCTGCATGTACTTAATACCTGCAGGTAATTGCAGCCATTTTGAAAATGGCCATGGAAATAAAGAAGTTTAACTGGGGAGAGAGTTGGGGATCCCTCGACAACAGCAGTAAATGGAGATCAGGTCATCTGGAGAGGGAATTCCTGTTCAAAAGCAACAGACGGATTATAATAAAATAACACATAAAAGGACACTATTTTCTTAAAATGTTAGTTAACCCAAAAGTGAAAATTACAGTATTTTAATGAAACCTGAGAGGTTTCTGTCCCTTCACAGAAAGTCCAGGTCACCAAAATTGAAAAGATCTAAAAGGCGTCTAATCTAAAAGATTATAAAGGCATCGTCAAACAAGTCCATACGAATCAAGTGGTTTAATCTAAGTCTTGTGAAGAGATACAAATGCTTTATATGAAGAGATTTATTCACATATAAACACACATACATAGAGTGAACGCATACTGTAAACACGTGTGTGTCACAGGGTAGAACAAACCTCATTGGTTCTTGTGTGCTGCACGAAAACCAATGAGATTTTTTCTAGCAATCTTGTAACTAGAGGTTAGCTGGACATTCGATAGAGGAACAGAAACCTCTCAGGTTTCAGTAAAAAAAAAATATCTTAATTTGTATTTCGAAGATTAACTTAAGTCTTATGGGTTTGGAACAACATTATGGTGAGTAAATTGTGAACTATCCCTTTAACTCTTCTGAAATATATTTAAAAAAAAATTCTAAACAAAAAAGGAGATTCTCCACCCTCCACTCCTGTAACTCCACCCATTGTGCTGATGACTTTGTAGTGACTGGGCCAATAGTGTGGCATGAGGAAGTAGGCCAAGTCTGCTATTGGCTGTCCAGTAGTGGACAGTTCCCAATCCAGCACAGCCAGCACACGAGCCTGAAGAGAGATAATAAACTTTTCAGGAGACCCATATGTTCCAACATGTAAAAATCAAAGGTTTTGGTTTGACGGACAGAAACACATTGCCTATATCTATTACCAATCACTTATGTGGGAAAATGGAGTTTCAATAAGTTTATTAAGAATGTTCTGCTAAAAGACATGTGATGTTATAATGGGTGGTTAATTAAAGACTTGCTCTGCCAGTTGGTTTTGATTTATTTGATCTTTACAATTCTCTCTGTAATAAATCATCCGCTATAATAACGGTATATAAGCTTAAAACGTCTTAAGTCTCTAAATAGGTAATACTAGTAACAGGTATTAATTAAATATTTTCACTTTGCATTAAACTTGATTGCCAAGATTCTATGGAGAAATTTCCATTCTTCATATTAAGTCCAACAAACAGATATAACATTTTTAAATCATACAAATTTTACAATCGTACAAAAGATTTCTTTTCCCAATAAATTCTGTTATTATTTTAATCAAACTTTCAAAGGGGTGTAATAGTTCAAATTACTCAAGTTTTGGTTTAGGAAAAATAAGGGCTACTGTCAAATAAAAATAAAATAAGAACAAATAATCAAACTACAAGCAATAGCACAAATAAATAAAATAGTGCAAATATAATAAACAGTGCTTTTAGGTTGGCCAAGCAGTAGTTATCACCTACAGAAGTAATCAAATGTAAAATAACTCCATATAATCTTCACTAAATAATAAAAATAAAAAAAGATGAATCCTTATTAAAGTTACAAAAGTTATTCAGACAAGAGCAGTGAGTGATTTCTTTGTCTTTTATTGTTTGATTAACATTAAAAACACAGACAGCAGAAGGAATATTAGGCTGCTGTCACTTTATATACTGATATACATGCCTGACTTTTTCTCGACTGTTTACGTTCTTTTTAAGAGATATCCGACTATGTTTACACCCCTAATATATATATATATATATATATATATATATATATATATATATATATATATATATATATATATATATATATATAAATAATGGCATTAATCAATTATTTATTTCATTTAATTATTTAAGCCAAAACAATCATCAGAATGGAGGGCCCATAATTAATATATGAGCTGCTGTATAGAGGAATTAAAGTCATTCCATAATTGATGACCTTTACACAAATATTGAACTGAACTGAAAACACAATTGTATTTCTAGTGCTGCTTTACAGCAGAATTGAATTCTGTTTGCATCATTGATCCTTATTTACCTGTTTATCACTGTAAAGCTGCTTTGAAATAATCAGTATTGTAAAAAGCACTATATAAATAAAACACTTAACTTGACTTGATACATCATAGGTATTAGTACCTCTGTAGGGTGGAATATCAGGTTGTCAATTCGGAAATCGCCATGAACAAGGGACACTTCATTGTCACTGGTTGGCAGGTTGTGGCTCAGCCAATCACAAAGTTTATCCATGGCTGGAATCTCTTTGTGGGCAGAGGCTTTGTACTGCTTTGTCCACGTGGACACCTGAAAACAAGACATCATTTCAAAAATTATATTCTTGCTGGGTCAAAAGATGACCATAGATTTAGAGTATAATAATAGTCTGAATTAAAATTTTTGATTTGTCATGTCTCAATACCTCATGACTGATAATGTATTTATCTCACCTGTCTTTTACAATAACCTGACCCCTTCCCGTATCCTAGGAGGCCGAGCGTATCGACGTCCAGAGAGTGAAGTTTGGCTAGAGTCTCCACTGCAGCCACATATAAAGCCATTCGCTCTGCCGGACTGACCCCTGGGAGCCTTAAATCCCTGAATATACGTCCCTGATGTGCAGACATATATATATATATATATATAGAATAACATCACCTCTGATGTCACTCCATTCTAGAACCATTCAAAACTACACAGACTAAAAAAGTGAGGGGAAAAAACAATCATGGCTGCCCCCTTCTGGCAGAGTGCATGATTTGAACTGCTAGAGCTGTTAGAAACTGAGAAATGTTGGCTCAGTGTGGCTATATTTAACTCAGATTTGGTCCAACATTGTAACAATAGAAATAAAATTTTCAGTCAAGGTAACTTCCACAGTGTACGAGTACCTGTACATGCTCCATGATGTAGAACTCTGTGCCGATGATACGAGTATCTGTGCAGTACATCACAGGATGAGGAACAGGAAAGCCAACAGAATACAGAGCCTTTTGAACAGCATACTCTCTATCTACCTGTACACACAAAATCACACAAATGATCATGTTTTATGATGATATTAATGTTACATCATTACTGTTTGCCAAGGCCACATTTATCATTTTCACTCATTTTTCATTTTAAACACATTTCTCATTTTAACTTTTTCAAAAAAAAAAAAAAAAAATTATTATTATTATTTCAGCTTTATTTCAATTAATGAAAATAATTTTTAATAGTTTTAGTTTGTTATGAAACTGTTTAAAGATCCATCTGTCTCATCCAAAATGCACCAATACAGAAATTGTAACCAATACGAATAGGAAAAGATAGCAAATAAAATGATGGCAGCAGTTGTTAGAAATCTATACCGTTTTGCTTTTAAACAAAAATAACATGTTCAAGTTACTTGAAAAACGTAACAAAATACAAAAGATGGATAACTGTTAACTAACCTGGCACAGAAAAATTGTCAAGCATTTAATGTAACTGAGAAAATAGTATTCTTTGGTTCTGTCTCCCTCTACTGATTAACTTGCATACAATTATGTGTTGCGTTGTCAAGTAAAGTCACTGATGGTGTCAAAGTCCTTTCTGCCTGTTCTCAACAGCGTTTGATTGACCCAACTAAGCTGTATTAAACTCACCATTACAATTATTCTATGAATATGCATCAGTTATGCTGATTTGTTTACGTTGATATAATATCTAAGTTACCTTATGATATGTGCAAGCCTACCTTATGAGCTCCAGGCAGAAGTTCTCCTGGAGGTTTCTTTCTGAGCACATAACGCTTGTCTGCAGACTCAATGTAAAACGTTGGATTGGACTGACCAGCTCTATTCAAAACAAATAAATA
This sequence comes from Paracanthobrama guichenoti, assembly GCA_018749465.1. Taxonomy (NCBI): domain Eukaryota; kingdom Metazoa; phylum Chordata; class Actinopteri; order Cypriniformes; family Gobionidae; genus Paracanthobrama; species Paracanthobrama guichenoti. The sequence goes on along the minus strand of CM031966.1, from coordinate 15,265,683 downwards.
AAATAAAATGACAAACAAACAAAGCATTGGTTTTGACTGCATGAGTTGCATCTAAGTTAAAGGAGATGTGTTGGGCAATGTCTTACATGTACTGCTGCACAGTTAAAGTTATGTTGCCTGAAAAGCTGTCAAGTTTCCCTGACAAATATCTTTTTAAGTTATTGGTGTCAAATCGATGTTCTGGACGGACAGCGGTGGTTTGGCGATCCATGATGACATTAGCCTAAATGAAATTGAGAAATAAAGTTCACGACTCAAACTGTTGCGGGAGATTTCAAAATAAAAGTCATAACCTAATCGAGGAATCAAAGATAATAAAAGTCCCATTTATGAAAAGCTGTACAAGCTGTAAAAGCACTGGGTTATTTTATGGGTTAAATCGGGGTAGATCCGCCGAACGTAAAAGCAAAAGAGGGCCCCTGGATGTGTAAGGTTTATTATTTAAAATGCTGTCAAAAATTTTATAGATTGTGAGGAATAGGAGAGCAACTTGAATGGAGTCAACAGTCTGAGAATTGACTGACAGCATAGTAATCGTAGCAAAATGCTGGAGTTTCGCGTGTTTGGAATCCGTTATTTATGTTGTGCAAGACTGCAACAGTGGCGGCGCAGTTTTAAAGCCCTCGTTATCTGTTCCGGTCAGGTGGGACTGTCCATCCATGCATAGGCGCCTATGGGACTGTCATTCTGCATGTTTCAATAAACTGTAATTGATTCAAAGCGCTGATACTAATAAAGATGTACAGATAAATTGATAACGTGCTTAATAACTGTACACTTTGCAACGTGACCTAAAATTAAATGAGTGCATTTCGCACTTAAATGAGAATTGACAACTGAATTTAGCTGCAGGGTGTACATATTATTATTATTATTATTATTATTATTATTATTATTATTATTATTATTATAAAAACTTTTACATTTAAATATATAAAATGTATTCCCACATGTATTTATTTTTACATTTATTTATTTATTGATTCATTTACTTTTAGGGCGGTCCTTGTGTAGCTTCAGCGCATCATTGGTTGAGAGCTCACGCATAGAATCATCAGACCAGCGGCAGAGGAGAGTTTTAAAAGTAAATGGCGACCGGATAGTTCTTTCACAGACACCAAACAACTTATTAATGTTTCCAGCTGGTTGACCCATTGAGAGATAAGTTTCAATGGTACTTATCGGAAGCAAGTACGATGGACGTCACGTCTAACCGTAGTGCCGTCTGACTCGCACGGATTTTGAACTCGACAGGTTGTAACTGTTAGCTCTTGCATGTATACTATGGCGGACGTTAGAGAGTTGCGCAACTTAACGAATGAAGTCGAAAACAACGCACCAAATGACTGTTGTTTACATTAAATGTGCTTATCGATGTTTTGGGAGGGTTATAATCCGATATGAATGTGGAAATTCGGACTGAATTGTTAGGCACTCTGCAAAATATTTCCCAGCACATTCAAAATCTGTGCGAGTCAGGTGGTACTACGGTGGGACGACTATCGTACTTGCTTCCGATAAGTACCATTGAAACTTATCTCTCAATGGGTCAAACTGCCTGGAAACATTGCTAAGTTGTTTGGTGTCTGAAAGAACTATCCTGCCGCCATTTACTTTGATAACGCTCCTCTATCGCTGGTCTGATGACGCTGTACGTGAGCTCTCAACCAATGATGTACTGAAGCTACACAAGGACCGCTCTCGTCATTTCCATGTTGCTCATGGAAAAGTAAAAATAAATTAATGAATCAATAAATACATCTAAAAATAAATATATGTGGGTATAAATAAATGTAAAATAAATGAATGCATAAATAAATATAAAAAAATTAATTAAATAAATAAATAAAAGTTAAGAATATTTTTTAAAAATGTATAAAAGCAGAAAATTACGGTGGCCGAGCTCAACGCGCTGCAACGGAAGAAAACAAATGAAAATAGAAAAAACACCAGCAAATAAAGAAAACAACTTCATCAGTTTGACAACACATGCGCTGAAAAGTTCACAACACATGCAAATACAAAAACGCTGCAAATACAACACATGCAAACACAAAAACACTGCAAAAGTTCACAACCCATGTAAATACAATAAACGCTGCAAATAACGTTACTCAACACATGCAAATACAAAAACGCTACAAATAACGTTACTCACAACACATGCAAATAGAGAAACGCAGCCTCCCACCCGTTTTTGTATTTGCAGCGTTTTTGTATTTGCATGTGTTGTGAGTATTTGCAGCGCATTTCTCTATTTGCATGTGTTGTGAACTTTTGCAGCGCATGTGTTGTCAAACTGATTAAGATGTTTTCTTTATTTGCTGGTGTTTTTTTTTCTATTTGCATGTTTGTTTGTTTGTTTGTTTTTTTTTTGTTTTGTTTTTTTTCATTTGCAGCGCGCCGAGCTCTCTCGGCCACCGTAGAAAATAATAAATTAAGGGAAAGATGAATAAAAAAAGTATTTTATTTTGTTATTTATTTTCCTATTATCACATTTATTTATCTATTTATCTGTTTATTCATTTACATATTTGTATATGTATTAATTTATTTACTTATTCATTTATTTATTTATTTATTTATTTTTCATTTCTGCAGGCTTGGTCCTCCATAGACCATTGCCTTTATTAAATTTCAAGTAAATGTAATATTTTTAATAATTATATATTTCTGATTTCTGATATCCCTTGTAACACAAGTTAGCTCATGCATTAAAGGGATAGTTCACCCAAAAATGAAAATTCTGTCACAATTTATTCACACACAAGTTGTTCCAAACCTGTATAAATTTCTTGTTCTGCTGAACACAAAGGAAGATATTTGGAAGAATGTTTGAATGTTTGTATTATGGTAGTCAGTGGCTTCCGAGATCTGCTTGGTTGCATTTACTTGTTTTTTCTTTGTTTTTCAGAAGAAAAAATTCTTACAAATATAAATTATTCATACTTCCATTCCAAAAGTTTGGGGTTGGGGATTATTTCATGTTATTTGAAAGAAGTAGTTTATGCTCACCAAGGCTGCATTTAGTCAATCAAAATTGTGAAATATTATTACAGTTTAAAATAACCATTTTCCATTTTAATATCTTTTGAAATGTAATTTATTCCTATCATGGAAACCATGATCCTTTTTCAGGATTCTGATAAATAAAGTATAATAAACAGCATTTATTTTGAAACAGAAATAACATTATATGCATCGTCATTTGTAACATATGCATCGTTGTGGATTAAAATGATTAATTTAGTTAAAAATAAATAAATAAATACTGACCCCAAACTTTTTAATGGTAATGTATATTAAGTGTATTCAAACCTTTTAATCTATTTTTAATATTATCTGACAGTTAATAACAATACTATGATGAATGAACAGCAGGGGCCTATAAGCCGGTTTGGCTGGCTAACCAGATATGTTTAAGCTTAGTTTGTGCCAATCCTGGGTTTTAGGTACCATTAAAGTGATTTGGCTTTTTAGCAGTGTTCGCCTAATAAATTGTGCTCCACAACTAACCTGCTCCAGAGCAGGTTATGTTCTGGATAAGAGAGCTCAAACTGAAATTGGACCAATCAGCTGTGAGCAAAGTGACACACCTCTGATGCAATAAAGTCACAATGGCAAATGGTTTTTAAAGACTAAAGCGTCTGGCTTTTAAATGCTTATTGATGATAATAATAATAATAATAATAATAATAATAATTTTGAATGATTTAGATATAATTTATATAATTATTATACCCTTAATCAATTACACATGTATCATTTTAGTTAATCAATCATTAATAGGCACTTAGTTAAAATTAATATAAATAGCATATATAAAGGTCATACAAACAAGCTTTAAAATCAATGAATAAAGCTATAAAAATTACTACATATGCGCTTAAATGTTCAATTCTCTCTATATATCAACTAAACTAACTTCATAACTTGAGATTTTTCTTTTAAGTTGTCCTCTTTTATAGACAGCTCATTTCTTCTTGCTGTGTAAATTTGTTTAAATTCTTAATATGTTTCATTCATGTAATATTCTGCAGAAGAGAGAAATGAATCTCGCTGCTTCTCTCGCGAGAAGTGAATCTCAGTGCCACTGATTCACAGCATGTGGTTGGCTGTTCACTACTGATGTCACAGCTAAACTCCTAAACTCAGGATCAAAGCCTGAATTGACAGAGAAAGCTGATGATCAGCATCATGGGACCAACAAAGCCTGAATAGATTGGTTTGGTTTTGTCAACTCAAAACTAATCCTGTAACCCTGAGTTTGTTAAACTACCATCATGGTACAGGGCCCAGGTGTCAGTAAACTTTAAATAAATAATACTAGGCTAGCTGATGGTCTTCAGGAAAAAAAAAAAAAAGGAACAACACACATCCTTCTATAGATGTGATTTGAGGAATCAAGTGTTGCATGCATATGAACTTGCTATGAATATATTTCTGTGAATAAAGTTGATTTAAAGAAGCAAGTTTGATATTATAACCTGAGGATTCTGAAGAAGAAAACAACCTAATGCAAGCTCTTCATTATTTACACAAAATCTTTAGTGTCATGTTATTAATAAATTATTAACATTGTTTTGTAAATCCTTTCAAATATACTTTTGAAATACTACCATTGGCAATACATGATGATGTGGTGCAGACCAGTCCTTGACCCCAGTCAAAAATGCTAACATATAAAAGAATGTACAACATGAAACAATGTGATTTTGTTTTTTTTTTTTTTGTTTTTTTCAATGCTTATAAAAATAATTAAAATTCCAATGAACAAAAATAACCTCTGTAAATCCTTTGTGTCGGATATGTAATTTGCTATGTATTTGGTCATGTCCATGTAGGCCTACATGCAATCTATTCTTGATATCTCTGGTATTTTGCTCACGTGCATCCAGATTTAGATTTGAGAAAAAAAATGACATGATAGGCTGTGATAATATATATTATATCCATCCTGAAGAGTAAAACAATTTAACCAAGCATCAGATTCCTTGCATTTTGCAAAAAAATATATAAATATAATCTTAAACAATTACTTAACCAAATTTCTCACACTTGTGATAATTTCCTATTTGTATGCTTTAAAAGTTGGAGAAGATTATTAAAGCAACAAAAATTGTGAACTAAACAAAGAGTAGAACTTTCTCACGGGTAGCAGGGAAACATGACTGTATTACAAAGTAGGGGTGTGTGAGTGTGTATATTTGTGTAAGTGTGTACTAGGAGCTGTGAGACAAGTGTGTGTGTCTTTTGTGTTCAAGAGGAAAGAAGAAAGTTCAGCTACTGTCCATATTTGTTGAGTAGAAGAGAAGCCATAAGCTAATAAAATTCACTTCAGAAAACAGTCTTTATACAGTATTGGCAAATTTAATTTTGCAAACCCCAAAGTCTTTAACACTATAAGGCAGAAATGGTTGTTAAGATTAATAAAGCAATGCTTTTTGTACAAAATCAAAGGTTTCAGTTGTTAAAAGGGTTTTCATTTTACATATGTCCTTTTTGTTCAGTATTTGGCTATTTGAATCAGCATTTTATGTCCGAGTTCTTTTACTATCACAATCTTCCATTTTGATAAATCCTTATGCAAATATTCTTCTCCAAGAGCATCTTCAGATCATCCACTAAAGCCAAAGGACTGATTCTCATAGTGCAGACTCTTTCTGAAGAAGAAAAATCATTTTCCAGCCAGGTTTTCTGGGCATTGGGCCTTGAAAAAGATGAATCATTGGTACACTGCATCAATCTGTGCAGCAGAAATAGCAACTTATTGTTTTCCTTAAGTCAGTTCCTATTATATTTTCTTGTCTACAGCATGACACTAGGTTAAATATTGAGGCACGTTGGTGAATACAGTATCATTGTGGGCTCATGCCACCAAATCTGATGGACAGATTCTGTGCCTAGTGGTGATTTTTTAATTCAGACTCTTCCTGTGGCATAAACACAATCAGAATTAGCCTCTAAACTGCAGCACTTCCCATCGCTTGGCAAAAATTATGTACAGGCTATGTGCATCGTAGAGATGGGGTTCAGTGTGCCCCCCTGTAAATGTCCACCCATGCAGAATTGTCTGCATCACTCCAAGATGTCCGTTTCGAAGGGAACCAGGTGGTAGTAGGACAGGTTAGTGACATAAGCTTCAGGATCATCGTCACTCAGGTCTTGATCCACAGGATCCAGAGATTCTCTCCCATCCTCATCATACCTGCATTTTCAGAGATTATTAAACAATTTTAATATATGAAATAATGGGACAATAACACCTTAAGAAACAATATAACTCCAAAACAAAGCTGGCTGTCCTGTTGAAAAACCAGCATATGATGGTTAGGTATGTTTTGAAGCATGTCAGCTGGTTTGAGCTGGTTTAAGCTGGTCCTGAGCTGGAGCTAGTTTCTTAGGACCAGTTTAGGACCAACACCTTGACCATCTTAAACCAGCTCAAACCAGCTGACATGCTTCAAAACATACCAAAAAATAACCAGCATATGCCGTTTTTTCAACAGAATGCTTAGACCATTTTTAAGACATCATAGGCATAATTCTATAATAAAGGCTGTTTTTATTTTCAACTCTAACAAGACATCACATGCTGTATTAATCAGCAGTGTCCATGATGTAATGAGGAACTGTGTATATTATGTAGAATTGTGGGAATAATGTCATCAGACATCTAAATGGGAGGGTATTAAATTTCATTCCAGAGCTTCCTTCTCACACCCAGGGAAGGAAGTACCACTTCCTGCGTGTGACAGACCACTATGCACTCAAGGAAAACATTACTTCAAGCATGCTGTCAATGGCTGATGTAAAAATCAATTGTATGGATGTAATCAAGGGTCTAATATAACAAAGCTTTATTACTATACATTTCCATATAATTATATATTCAGAGATTTGGACTGGGATGACACAAAGGGAATGGCATACACTTACGAGTGCTGGGCTGAGTCCGTGGAGGAGGGTCTCTCTTTGTCCAGTGGAATGCTCTCATCAAACACAATGGTCTCAGTGTTCGCTAGGCAAAACCCATTAGACCTCATGATCTCTGTAGAGAAGTCAATGAATGGTCAGAAATAAAATGATATCCGAAAATGTGTCCGATTTCTGTTATTTATAAAGAACATAATAATAATAATAATAAGCAAGTATGTAAATCTCTCTCTCTCTCTCTCTCTCTCTCTCTCTCTCTCTCTCTCTCTCTCTATATATATATATATATATATATATATATATATAAATTACATTAACAATACTATATTTAACAAAATGGCGCCGCCGTGTTCGGTTGCCGTTCAGGTCGCGCCGCGAAGACTGTGCTTTTATTTATTATTTTACTCTCTTTTGCTCTCAATTTTTACAAATGTATCATCTGCATTGATCTGCTATGACAGCAAAACACTTTTGGACATTGGTTACCACTACACTGGACTGTTTCAGGACACTTTCACCAATCCTCTGTGGCCATCTGAGATTCTTCGGAATGCCGAGTTGAACAATGGCCAGAGTCGACGGCAAAGAATCAAGAAACACCGCGGGAAACGTGCTGGGATTCGCAACAGACTGAGAAAAAGGGCATTCAGCCCACCTCTCTCGAGCATCCTGCTCGCAAATGTCCAATCCTTGGAGAATAAGATGGACGATCTTAGAGCCAGGATAAGTTTTCAACGGGGCATGAGAGACTGTAACATCTATTGTTTATCTGAAACATGGCTCACGCCCGCGGTCCCGGACACAGCTGTGACGCCGTCAGAGAACTTCTCTGTTTTTCGGATGGACAGAACAGCCGAGGCCGGTAAATCTAAAGGCAGTGGAGTATGCTTCATGATCAACAAGAAATGGTGCGACCCCAGGAACATCACCATTCTTTCGCAATCCTGCTCGCCTCATCTGGAACATTTAACAATCATTTGCCGCCCATTCTATCTGCCGAGGGAGTTTTCCTCGGTCATCGCCACTGCGTTTTCATTCCACCACAGGCAGACACAGGGCTGGCTTTATCTGGCCTTCATGATGTTACCAGCTGCTTCATAAACAAACACCCCGATGCTGCTTTTATCGTCGCGGGCGATTTTAACAAAGCAAACCTAAAGAAAGTCTTGCCAAACTTTCACCAGCACGTCTCCTGTCCTACACGAGGAGCAAACACACTGGATCATTGCTACTCTCCGTTTAAGAACGCCTATAAAGCTCATTCACTGCCAGCTTTTGGCAAATCGGACCATGCCGCCATTTTCCTCACACCTGAATACAGACAAAGGCTCGTTCAGGAACCATCAGGTGTGTGAGTGCTGAATGGACGGTAGTGGCGATGGCGTCATCGGTCGAGCGTTTAGACCGATATGCAAATTGGTAGGGGTCCAGGGAGGGGGGGAGGACAGACTTAATGTGGTGCATGACTAGCCGCTCAAAGCACTTCATAAGGGTGGGGGTAAGTGTGACTGGACGGTAGTCGTTGAAGCAGGATGGAGATGAATTCTTAGGGACTGGAATGATGGTGGTTGCTTTGAAGCATGTGGGGACGACAGCTTGACTCAGTGAGATGTTGAAGATGTCTGAGAAGACATCAGTGAGTTCCTCTGCACAGTCTCTCAATACACGTCCAGGAATGTTGTCAGGACCTGGAGCTTTGCGTGCGTTGACCCTGCTGAGGGATCTTCTCACGCTGTCCCTGGGCAGTGACAACATCAGGTCATCGGGAGGAGGTGGAGACTTCTGTGCAGTGGTGCTGTTGTGTGCTTCAAAGCGAGCAAAGAAAGTGTTCAGCTCATTCAGCAGGGGGGTGGAGCTGTCACATGTCCGTGCAGGGGGCTTATAGTCTGTGATGGTCTGAATACCCTGCCACAGGCTCCTTGTGTCTCTGCTGTCGCTGAAGCGATGGGCTATCCTCCTGGAGTACTGTCTCTTAGCCTTCCTGATGCCGCATGACAGGTTGGCCCTTGCTGTCCTCAGGCCCACCTCATCTCCAGCTCTGAAGGCAGCGTTACGCGTCTTCAGAAGTCTGTAGATATTTCCTGTCAGCCACGGTTTTTGGTTGGGCCAGACGGTGATGGTCTTTGTGACTGTTACATCCTCCATGCACTTGGTGATATAAGAAGTAACAGTCTCAGAGTACTCCTGGAGGTCTGTGGTGTTGTGGTAGGTTGCAGCCTGTTTAAACATGTCCCAGTCAGTGGTGTCGAAGCAGTCTTGAAGAGCCTCTGATGACCCTTCAGGCCAGACTTGAATCTGCTTCTGGACTGGTTTGGTGGCTTTCACAAGTAGTCTGTATGCTGGCATTAACATAACAGTGATGTGATCTGAAGCACCAAGGTGGGGAGGGGAAGGGCTTTGTAAGCTCCTCTCTGTGTAGTGTACACAAAGTCCAGAGTGTTGTTTCCACGTGTTGGGAAGTCAATGTGTTGATGAATTTTTGGAAGCACACTCTTTAAGTCTGCATGGTTGAAATCTCCAGCAAAGATGAGAAAAGCATCTGGGTGGGCTGTCTGCTGATCACTGATGTGTTTATAAAGATTATTTAGTGCCTCACTCCTGTTGTTGTTGGAGCTGGGGGGGGATGTATACAGCAACAAGTATAATAGCTGAATATTCCCGCGGTAGATAAAACGGCCGACATTTAATAATCATAAACTCCACCAGGGGTGAGCAGTGTTTGCAGACCACAACAGCATCGCGGCACCACGCATCATTGGTGTAAATACAGAGTCCGCCACCGCGGGTCTTACCTCCCTCGACGAGCACTCTGTCCGCCCGATGGCATGTGCGCTGATCGAGCTGAATGGCGCAGTCCGGAACGCTGTTGTTGAGCCATGTTTCCGTGAACACAAAAACACAACAGTCTCTTACAGTCTTCCGAGTAGAGCAAAGAAGACGAAGATCATCCAGTTTATTGTCCAACGAGCGTACGTTAGCGAGAATGATGGTGGGGATAGCCGGCTTGTGTGGTTTAGCCGCTAGCCTGATACGGATACCTCCGCGCTTCCCCCTCTTCTGTTTCCTCTCACCCCGTTTGTGGCGCCTCCACTGTGGGAGAGGTGCAGTAGTGGGGGACGGTGATGGGGTAGGCCCCCGGAGAAGGCCATGATCCCGCAGATCTTGAGCGAGCGCCGAGCTTGGATTGAAGACTGTAGTTTTTCCAACCTCGAGCAGAAACTCACGTCTGTAGCTGAGTTTGCAGATGAACGGACGCGACAAGGACGTACAAAAACACTGTGATTTACACAACGAAAAACACAAAAACACCGGTCCGTCCGACATTCTTCTTTCAGACGAATAAAGCTTAGCGAAGTGGCGCTTTGTGTAAGAAAAATATCCATATTTAAAACTTTATAGACTAAAATAACTAACTTCCGGCGGATTGCCGTACACATCGATTTACGGTGAAACGTGCCACTTCACCCTTCAGAAGGCCTTTATTAACCCCCCGGGGCCGTGAGGAGCAGATACATGATGGATAGATGCACTTTTTATGGACTTCATAAACAAGGCAACAATTCACTGCCATTATAATGCTTGGATTAGCCAGGACTTTTTTAATACAACTCCGATTTTATTCGTCTGAAAGAAGAATGTCATATACACCTAGGATGACTTGAGGGTGAGTAAATCATGGGCTAATTTTCATTTTTGGTTGAATTAACCCTTTAACAAGCATTTTAGCATTAAAAGCCTACCTGAAATCTTAACTGGACTTTGAAAGCATGGCTGAATCTTGTGGACATTGTCATTCCTCAGGACCTGGTCTAGTGGCGAGCGTTCAAAGAATGTTAAGACAACCTCTGACCTAGAAAACTGAGAAAAATATCCTTTTAGTATGAGCTTATGGTAAGATCTTAGTAAGTAATTTAGGAAGATGTTTAAGTAATAAAGTAAAATCACAATACATGATTCTTGTTTGTTGCAGTCACACTTTAATAATACACAAGCCCTTTTTTCCTTATACTGGTGTCATCAGTTAGATCTCTCACCTTCCAGGGCATGTTAATGGCGTTTTTCAACAGTCGCTCCACTTCATTTAGCTTTGTCTCAATGTCTCTTGCTTCTTTAATCTTCACAAGCCCTGTGAGAGCACAAACATATATCAGCATATCTAGCTTTTCTAAGAATCTTTTACATCAGATCAGTATTTTGCCTCTCAGCTCAAGATTTTTTATGTGCAGTCCTATAAAATGTGGCTCAATGACAGCTTCATTAACAGGCCAATAACTATATTACATATCCATTTACAAGCATACCAATTATTGAGCAGTCTAGACAAGGTTGTGGTGATATTCCTTTCAGGCAACACCTAAAACAACTTTATCTGGCCCCATAAAACATGTAAGAGACCACAGAGAAAATCCTGTCTGGTTTAATAAAGGTTGATTTAAATGTGAGCAAGTCTGATAAAGGTTCTGACCTTTGTATTAACAATACTCAAGCCATTATCTGTCCATTCAAGGCAATATTTACAAAAATGAAGACATTCCTTCTAGGTGACATAATTGAACATTCAAGAGAGGATGTGCCAGATTATGGAAGATTTTTTTTTTTGTTTCACATTTACCAAACAGCCCCTCAGATACAATATAACACTATAATATATCATAATTTAGAAAAACGTTATTCAGTACATAGCAGCAGATTAAGTCCTGTAAATTGTGAGGTGGGGTGCCATGTTTTCAGAGCTTGAATAACACAATACTAATGTTTTAATTTATGAAGAGTATAGAAGTCAGTATTTGGTGGAATAACCCTGATTTCCAATCACAGCTTTCATGCTTCTTGGCATGCTCCCTATCAGTCCATAATTTTGCTGTTGGGCGACTTTATGCCACTCCTGGCGCATAAATTCAAGCAGCTTGGCTTTATTTAATGGCTGGTGAGCCTCTTGCTTACATTCCAGAGGTTTTCAGTGGGGTTCAGGTCTGGGGATTGGAGGCAGTGTGGATTGGAGCATTGTACTGCACAAAAAACCAATCCTTTGAGTTGGGGAACATTGTCAGAGTAATCATTGTAATCTTGTACATGGCAAGATTATTTTTAATGAATTTATAGTAAAAGTCATACTGAAAACAATGATGAATGCATGTCTAATCATCCAGACCAACTCAGAGCTGTAATTATAATGATGGTGATGACAACAACAACCACAATCTCTAGTCACAAACAAAGATTGTACACAACAGCTTCTATTCAGGCTGTGAAAGACTCCACAAATATCCACACTGATGTAATGACTATTCATTACTAATGTCTCACGCTGATGACATCAGCCCTCGGGCAGTATAGAGGTTTTAGGTCATTAAATCATCTTTGGCTCATAATGACTCTACCAGCCCTAGTTGAGTTATGCTGTGTCTTTTTAAATCTCCCATGTTTGCCTTTATCATACATCTGAGAGAAAATATTTTACAGGCAACAAATCAGAGGATTTGGCTTGCTGACAGATAAAACCTATTATGGAATCATTTCACCTGTGTTCATTTTTCAAACTTGACACATTTATGCACATCAGAAATACAAATTAAGAAAGTATTCACTGAAAGGAATTAAACAGCAAAAAGCACAAGATATGCACAACACTCTACTGATCAAAAATAACTGACCTTTAAATGTTACCATGGACAGAAAATGTTCAGAAAATTCAGCTGATATTACAGTAAATAGAGCTGTTTAGACTTACAGAGGTGTTTTTGATAATAACACTTCGGCACCATGAGTCAGATAGCAAACAAGACAGCAAAACAACATTCATGTTGCAGTAAATCATCTATATTTAGGAAAATATGAGATGCTTAAGGAAGACATTGCTCTTTCCCTAAAAGGACACCGGCTAAGATTTTACTTAATCCAGCTGCACTGTTTGTCAGAACAGATATCCATGCTCTTCCGGTGTTCTTCCTGTCAGGATTTGCTGTGGAAGTGTCCGTTTCCTGTGGGATAAAGATTTAAACCAATGTGGGGTAAAAAAAAATGGCCATGTTTGTGTGTTTAAAAAGACACTCTCAAGCTCTCTACCTTCAACATTCTCCCTATGGGGAAAGGGCACATATCTGATCCATTTCCATTTTGCCACCATTTGGTTTGAACTGTTTCCATATGGATAACAAAAGAGGAGCCATTTGTTAGCACACACCAGTTCATTGATATTCTCCCCTAACAAGCATTCACATTTACCAAACTGCCCCTCAGACACAATATAACACTATAATATATCATAATTTAGATAAACATTATTCAGCACATAATACTGTTGTAAACACTCAGCATGATGTGGCTACCCTTACAAAAATAAGTTTATTCAAGAGTGCTATTAGTATACTTCCTTTAAACTAAAAATAAGAAAGTTCAGGCTACTTTGTATGTACTTCTCAGAAATGATTCAGTACATAATACTGTTGTAAATACTCAGCATGATGTGGCTACCCTTACGAAAAATATGTTTATTCAAGTGTGCTATTAGTATACTTCTCTTAAACTAAAAATAAGAAAGTTCAGTGTACTTTGTATGTACCTCTCAGAAATAAACTAAAAATGCACTTAAGTATACTTGCCTTATACTGACAGAAAGGTCTAAGTATATTTGGCATATACTTGTATTCCATCTTTTGATCGAGATATACTTAAGTATACTAAGTATACATGGCTTGTAGTTGTGTTTACTCTTTTGATTGAGTGGCCTATTCAATTTCTCACATAGCTTTACATACTGTACTATATAAACTTACATTGTTTGAAAATATTGAATCCTAAGGAAAACAGAATTCTGATTATCTGAATTTTTGTTCACTGGTAGTGTACATAGGAATTGACTTCAAATTTACTTGACTCTTTCCACGCCATTGATAAAATGTTCTGGCTATCCATGTTTTCACTGTCATATGGTAGGGGGTGCTATAGAGTGGTGCAGGTATGACGTCACTTTGAAGGCCAATCGGCAGTTAGCATCACACTGGTTCCCTTGATAAAAACCCAATAGGATTTTCCCATAGGCTTTTGGATTATTGCAAATAATAAGCTCCGTGATCAACAAAAAGTTTGACACTTGCACATTTTGTCCATCAAGATAATTATCACAGATGAACACAACTTTTATTAATTCTGAAGCCTAAATGCACTCGCCAGAAGTAAAAACATAAAGGCAGTCTATAAACAAACTACACCACGGTCGCTCGACTTCAACGTCACCATCACTAAGCTTCCGACAGCTCTTTTAGTTTTTATCTCAAAACATTTTCTCAGAACGTTTGAGTTAGACTAGTTTATAAGAGCACAATTATAAGCATACTGAGGCTATAAAAGAGGCCTGAGCTTACCTGTTTGGCGTGATGACGTTAAATCTCCCTGTCAGCCTCTGTTGCCCCATTTAGCCACTTGTTAGCAACTGTCTTTTTCAAGACAAGCCTTGTCTTTTTTCAAGGTTATACTGATATATTTTATGTCGTAGAATAACACATGTAAGTGTCTTAAGCTTGTGTTCACCACAACCCTTATTTCAGCCATTTAAACAAAATCCCATTAAAAAAATCCATTGACTTTGGAACGATGGAACTGGAAGTGCTAAAATGCTAACTTGCTTCTGGATCTCTGGATCAAAACACAGGAAAGAAGTAGCAGAAACAAGAAGATTGCTTACGCAAATTAAAAAAATGTTGCGATCATCAAACATTAAACAGCATATAAGTTCCAAAACTGCCTAACGTTACTGAATACAATGTGAATGAAGAGGAAACGGCTGTGAAGCTTTGGGGGTGTTGATGGAGTCTATATAATCATCTGTTTGGATCATGATTCTGAATCCGATACAGACGTAGCCTTGCTTTTTTAATGAAACTTACCCATATTCAGGTTTTGATAAAAAGGATGCATGAAACTAGAATGTTTTTTGAAATCAAAGACTTAAACTACCATTATATTTCAAGCATAAAAATGTATACCTAAATAGAGTACACATAGTACACATATTAGCCTAGTATAGCTAAAGTGCAAAAATAATATATAAATATAAAACTATAAGTATGATGTTATGTTCACTTAAAGAAAACTAACAAGTATACTTGCAGTATAAAACTACTAAACTAGTAGTTTACTGAGAGTATACTTTAAAGTGTATTTTATAAACTAAAAAATGTGCTACAAGTATTTGACTAGTAAACTATCAGTATACCTATATAAGTTCACTTGTAGTATAGTACAAATGAAAAGTGTAGTTGTAAACTGGTTGTGTACTCAAAGTTTACTACTGTTACACTTAAAGTATACTTAAAAGTATACTTTTATACACTAAAAGTGGGCCAATTTAGTCCCAAGTAGTATTGAAACATTATACTTACAAATATGCTTCCAGTACATTGATTTTAGTATACTTACTACATAATGTATACTTAAAAATATACTTAAACTTTACTAAAGTATACTTAATGAACTTGTTTTTGTAAGGGTAAACAAGCAGGTCACTCTACCAGATGTAAGAACTGATAACAATAAAAGTGTTTCACAAGAAACCTGTCTGATGCAGAAAAAGAGAAATAAGAGCAAAAATATCTAGTCATGTCTGTTCATGTTGATTAATCTGTAAACCATTAATATGTTATCTACATAGCAGCTGTAGATAACATATTGGAACATATTGGAACTGTTGCACATTTTTGTAGTGAGTTATGTAGATGCCTCTTTACATCAGTGGTCCAAACAGCAAAAGCAGACTTTGATATAATCGCAAAGATAGAGTAAGAGAAGTTCAGCTACATTTCTAAAGGTTTTGGCTAACTATACTGATAACAGTATAGTTGTCAAATACATGACAACTGATGTTGTCATACAAAACTCTATGGTTTCCACTTTCCAGGGTGTAACTGGATAGCTGTTAGCTCATTAAATGTAATTGTACACATTATTATTATTTTAAAAATACATTATTAAAAGACAGATGTTTGTTTATATGTCTGATAACCAATAACCAGTTTTAGTTTAACTTCTGTTACTGATCAATTTAATCTCCATATCACAAAAATTAAAACAAAGCCTATCATGTTTTTATATAACAACAACAAAAGCAGCAACAATAATATTAACAATAATAATAATAAATAAAATAAATGGACAAGCTCTAATGTTTTCAAATGGAAAACATATATTAGTGGAGTCTCAACTTTGCATAAATTACATCGTGTTTTAAACTATAGTTTTAAAGGGTTTAAGTGTTGTTTATTATACTAGATAGTAAAGGCTATAGCTTATTGGAATAATTATACATTTTCACGAAAGTAATAAACAAAACAGTAATACATCACCTCAGAGTCAATTTCAAATGGCATGTTATTAGAATTATTAATGTTTTTATTGCTGTCTCAAACCTGCTGACAGTGTTATTTTTTTGTGTGTTTTATGGTTATCTGCAGCAAATTATCTCATCAAAGATGTCATTTTCACCCAACACATTTTTAAACACATTTTGTTTGTATAATTATATGTATTTTTGCCCCATACATTTCTATGAGTATACACAAAGCTTGGAATTTATCCACAAGGCAAAAATCACTTAAACAAACATCTGAACTCAATAAGCCGGATTTAAAGTATCATTGGTGTGTGTTCTGTGTGCATGCGTGTGTGGTCACTGATGCCACAGGGGGGCTAAATTTAGGAGGTGCCCCTCAACAGCATACACTCAGGGCCCTATCATACACCCCGTGCAATGCGACGGCAGGCAAGTGTTTTTTGCTAGTTTCAGACTGACGCAGTTATTATTTTCACGTCCAGCGCCACGTTGTTTAAATAGCAAATGCACTCGTGCCCACCTGTTCGTCCATGGGTGTGCTGGTCTTAAAATTAGGTGTTTTTTTTTTCCATCATTAAACTAGCAAAAGTGGATTCAGACACGCCCTGCACCTGCGCCATGCACTTCAGACCATGCGCTCAGATCGTTAAAATAGGGCCCTCAGCCTCATAATGACATACAGTATGATGAAGAACACTATATGTCTCACTTGTTGCGAAAAATATGCTTTTTCACTCAAAAACAAGCAGTGGGGCAATGGAATCAATGATAGAGCCAAGGAAGAGCCAAAGAGGTTAAGTATCCATTCAGTGCTGGGTCATTTTTCCGCTTCTGAAACATTATGCAAATTGACCAGGGATTATAATGGAATGGACAATGAAGAGAGGGACAATGAACAGACTTTTGACCAAACAAACAAACAAAAAACATAAGCAGCACTGTCAGACTTAAACTCTGGATCCAATAACATCTTGACCACAAAGAAAAAGTACAAAAAAACAGTGAAAGAGGTGTGAAAAGGGTCAATATTCTGGAAGTGAGTAATTTCCTTCTTGTCTTGTTTCCCTGGTGCCAGTGATTTTAGTTTTCAAAGGTAGTGAATGCTTATTTCTGTCTGAGGGATAAAGGTCAGGCATTGCAGCCACAATATAAAAGCCCTGTGGCACATGGTTTCCAAAACCGACTCTGCTTCAGAGGCTACAGACAAAGACAAAATCGTCAATCCAAAACAAGATGACATGTGCTAGGCATTACAGCAACCTTGAATGGCATGCCAGCCGCAAATCCCCAGAGCAGGGTGCCATGTGTCTAGATGCCATGTCACACAATCACGCAAACATGAAATGTCTGGTTAAAAGAGTTCTGCAAGTCATTGGACTTGAAACGTATGCACTTATTAACTATATTAAGTAGTTTAACAGTGCAAACTGAAGGTCTATCTTTAACGTACACAAAAACATGAACCATACCATTTTCTACTGTTTCACAATGAGACAAACATAACAGTCATCTCATATTGCACAATGAAGATATTTGTCAAAACTGATCACAAAGTCCTAACAGTGAAGACACAGTATGGGAGGACACTACTGAGGAAAGAATGCTGACCCAATTGGATCATAGTTGATCAAACTATAGCTGCAGGATTCATTTTTAAGTGCCTCACAGTTGCAGTTTGGACAGATGCAGGTTTCCATTGTAATTTAAGACTAGTTCAACAATTTATCTCAATAGTAGTGTGTATGGCCTGTCTTGGCATGTGAAATCAAAAAAAAAAAAAAAAAAAAAAAAAAAAGGCTGCTCTATATTCAGAAAGCTAGTCACTGACTCATCTTTTTTCAGAAGGCAAGGAGCCACATGATAGATCTGGTTTGTGTGTCACTGTGTCCAGTCCAGTGTGAATTATTAAGCAAAATACTTGAACCTTGTCCCCAAACAAAGAAACATGTTTGCTCCCGGGTGCCTTTTCTGATGGAAAACATATGAATTTTGAAATTAGAATACAATATGCTCTAAATTAATATCCCATTCTACTCTCATCTAGAGTATAGGATATAGAGCAAAAAAGAGAAAAACTGTAAAGTACAATACAGTAGAACAGTCTATATTGTGGAGTGATAAAGAGTACAGGAAAAATTAATAGAGTTTAGAGGAACAGGACAGCATGGTAGAGTTGAATAAAGTAGAAATAAATAGAAAAGAATCTATTACAATGAATCTTGCAAACCACTTTGCAAACCGGTTTGACATATTCAAAGAAACGGAACAATCTGTGCAACATTCATTTCTCGAACTGGATATCGTTATGATTTATCCGCAATAGCTTATATTTGGCTGAGCTTTTTTAGCGATGCAATCGCAGATGCAAAGAAAGGGTCTGAAGAAATATAACGGAGTAAAAGTATCAATTTACTCTTTAAAATGTAGTGAAGTAAAAGTATCCTTGAAGTCAAAAAGTAAAGACATATTGCTGCTAAAGTAGTATTTGTACTTCGTTACTATGCACTCAAATATAGCCTACAGTAGCCTAACAAAAGAGTAGAGTTTAACAATATAATATAATATAATATAATATAATATAATAGAATAGAATAGAATAGAATAGAATAGAATAGAATAGAATAAAGTTGGTCACGTATAACTGATCGCACGCTATTCTTAATAACACTTCGCACCCACCTACTATCAGAGGAGACTTTGATAAATCTCGTCTGTCTTCTGGAAAACACTCCAGGAGTCTTTTTAAAAGTCTTCCTAAATCCGAGGAACTTCTGTGCAGGTAAAGAATGTTTCTGTCCGACCATTCGGTCCTTATTTCAAAGAACTCCTCTTCTTCTCCTCTAATGATGAGCCTGCGGATCCCGTTAACCCAACAATCCTTTACGAACATGTTCACCAGGGACGTGCCTTCAAAAATCGCCGATGCCATCTTCAGTGCCCTCACTCCAGCATTCTGTGAATATTCTGCTCAACGTCAACAGCATGTAAATTCAAATTGACTAATGTGCGAGTTTGAGGGGAAACCAAATGTTCAGGTTAATAAATATGAGTTGGCATCCAAAAGTCTTTAACGGAACTTGACGGTTTCGATTCGCTTACGTCTTCAAACGTGGCAGACGGATATGCAAGAATAGCGCAACTAAATAAGTAGCCTAGTTAAAATATTATCCTAAACATTTATATCGTCCTTTCGTTTTCTTTGCCAAGACGTCGCGCGTTTTATCCAAAATTACACACAGCTATCCATCAAAAAGTTTAGGCGTTCTCTTAAATGTCTGATACAACTTAATATAACGGATTGCGACAGTTGCCTTGTACGCATCGGTAACTGAGCCTCTTTAATCCCATTAGATGTTGTTAATCACAGATAAAGTCCAGAGTCAATCAGCTGAGCAGAGTGAATAACAGACGCCGAAAACAGGCCGAGAGTTTGAGACATAAAAAGACAGTGTTTCCTTCTATTGGCAGAAGTTGCGCCTTGACCCCTCCTTCCCTCTCATTCACAGCGCTATTCGAGGAATTCACGTTTGAGAGAGAGAGAGAGAGAGAGAGAGAGAGAGAGAGAGAGAGAGAGAGAGAGAGAGAGAGAGAGAGAGAGAGAGAGAGAGAGAGAGAGAGAGATCACTCACTCACACCCAGAACGTAATTCTGTGAGCAAGTGCTCTATATTTGGGAAGTCTAGTCATTTTATATGCGTGGTCTATTGTCGTTTTAAAAATCTTTTAAAAATTCCATGGAAATTCATTTAAATAGGGGAGCGCGGGGCACAACCTAACGCGGGGTTAGTTGTAGCACGCATGGTTTAAAACTTTCCACACATGTCAGTTTGACGTATTTGTGTATTTACTATAGTTGCCATATCAACATTATTTAGAGAAAATATTACGCCAAAATTAAGAAATCTTTGGAAGATATCACTGAACATTTATTTAACCATAGCAAAAGTATAAGTATAATAAGTAAGTTTATTTTTCATTTCTGTTTTTTTGTGTTTATTTAAAATAAGACACATCTGATATTATTTTAATCTTATATCTGTCATTTAACATTTGAGATTGTTCTTTAATGCTGATCTAACCAGCAGAAGACACGAGCCGTGGTTTAAATTCCAGTTGCTCAGGTGGGGTGCGTTGTCACACTGCGTTACAATGAGCCCCTATTAGAACTACGCTATTATATTCTATTATGAATTATTTTGAGAAACCATGAGAAAAGGGTGAATAATGACTGAGAGTCAGTGTTCAGAAATTATTAATTACTATTATGTTTTTAACTTTGCTGTATAGCTGTATGGTGTTTGTTGTCAAACTCAAAAAATGTGTATATTTTTAATTATTAAAAAAATTGCATTATTTTATTTATTTAAAAATGAATAATTGTATTTTATTGACAAAATATTTTAGTTTGTCATTGATATTTGTATTTATTATTATTATTATTATTATTATTATTATTATTATTATTATTATTATTTTTGATTAGATCAGATAACATTTTAAGTTGTCGTTTGGTGACATTACAATGTGCCCCTCACATGTTACAATGTTACCCCAACTATGTGGCATGTTGTCACATTTCACTACCATTCTTTTGGGGTAAATCAAGAAAAAAGTATACACTGTATTAATGAAACAAAACCACATAATTGTACTAGATATGGGAAATTAATGTGAGAAAAAATAAATACTCTGAAACCCAAGTGGATTTACACAAACTGAGAAAGTCAAAAAGCGTTAGGTTGTGCCCCGCTCTCCCTATATACTATATAGGCTACAGTTATATTATTGTTGTTACACTGGAAAGTTGTCATTATTTGACAATTGACTATTTTTTAGCAACAATAAAGTCCAAAAGTCAAAAGTCTGATTAAAGTTATGTAAATGTAGGCTATGTTAAATAAAAAAATAAAAAAATAATAATAATAATAATAATTGTAAGTAAAGGTAGAAATGTTCAATAACTTTTTGTAGTCAAGATGTTAAGGTGTCACAATACAATACAATGCACAGAATTTGACATGATTTCAGTAGGCCTATTTACACCATTACACTAATACATACAATTTACATTTACATTTATGCATTTGGCAGATCCAAAGCAACTTACATTGTATTCAAGGTACACATTTTTACATTTTGTCAGTTCTTGCTTTACCTGGGAATCAAAACCCATGACCTTGGCGTTGCTAGCGCCACGCTCTTATAGTTTGAGCTACAGGAAAGCGTATACAAATAATAAGAGATGAAATTACAATAAAAGGACTTCACTGGATTAATTTGAAATAAATGAAAATAACTTTCACATTATCACAGCAGTTACATCAGTTAAACTGATAAAGAATGTATGTCATTAATCCATAATTTATGCATTATTTTAGTGAATTCCTACTCCTAGTACTTCCTATTCCTCTGTTTTGGCTAATTCTCTGAGAAAATAAACCTGCTCACCTGATCCAAGTGCTGCTGATACATATACTTATCATGGATAAGCTCTGTATTACTAGATTGTCGAGAATGCACATAATTAGAGTTATTTTTTATTTTATTTTATTTTTTTCTTGCATAAAACATGCACTCTTCTGCTGTCAAACGATGGATATTGAACATTCACACAAAAACAGCCCTTTCAGGTTTTAGGGATCTTTTGATGGTTTTAGAGAAAGGTATAGTGAAAGATGGAGTTATTTTTCTTCAGATATGGCCCATTTGGCATGAGAGTTCAGTAATGTATTTCTGATGTGTGTTGAGTGCTTCCAGTAGGCTATAGCCTATGATCATATCCTCAGCCCAGTCTGAAACAAACCAAACAATCATTATGGCCTCATATAAAAGTTTATAAAGTCAGCTGTAATTAATAGCTGACTTTGATCAAAGGCAGAAAGATCTCTAATGAAATGCTGGCTAAATAAAATCAAGACCAAATTATATTCATATTTCACTATAGCTTTATATTATTGAAGCAATTACCTTAGAAGGTTTTTTTTTTTTTTTTTATGTGAAAAGGTATACTGATATTTAATGTAATGCCCTGCCCAGTCTTTTGCTTTATTTGCAGTGCAAACCTCTCAAAATTAAGGGAGTGCTAAAAAATTCTGCTATTGACATATAGCACAATGAAAAATGTCAATGTATATTTATGCATGCGTGATTTACTGATTGTGGGGATTTATAGAAGTTTCTAAGGAAAGGAGTGAAAATCAGGCTAATAAGTGGAACATTACTCACTCCTGAAGTGACACCTACATTCAGACAGCTTCAGTCACAGAGAGATGCAAATTAATTTTTTAATTATTTTTTTAAATTACACAAGCTTTCATGCGCTAACATTAAATAGATGTTACTTCAGAGGGTTCGTGACTGACTGGAAGCAGAACTGCATTCAT
Organism: Paracanthobrama guichenoti; assembly: GCA_018749465.1. Classification (NCBI taxonomy): domain Eukaryota; kingdom Metazoa; phylum Chordata; class Actinopteri; order Cypriniformes; family Gobionidae; genus Paracanthobrama; species Paracanthobrama guichenoti. The sequence goes on along the minus strand of CM031966.1, from coordinate 15,243,037 downwards.
GCAGTTTCAGAGGGAGGAATAGAATGTTTCAAGTTTCACAGTCTCACTAGACATTCTCTGAATCACAGAGCAGTGGTCACACCACTGAGACATGATGACTCTGTCTGAATAGATCTGACCAGTCACATTGAGCATCAATTTTAGTCCAAGTTGGTTGCTAGCAAATATAAAGGGTAATACACCGATCAGGCATAATATTATGACCTAATATTGTGTTGGTCCCCCTTTTGCTGCCAAAACAGCCCCGACCTGACGTCCTTCTCAAATCAGAAACCGTGGGTGGACAATTCAATCCGCGCTGCAGTGAACACACGCACTGCCGCTTCCAACGCCGGTCTCCTTTCAGGGAATATGAATGAATACAGATCATCCTGTTATGCTCTCAGACGCGCAGTTAAAGCCGCAAAGCTCCGTTACAAAGACCGAGTGGAGTCTCATTTCCAACTCAACGACTCGCGGCGCATGTGGCAAGGTCTGAGGTCCATCTGCTCCTTTGGATCTAAATCCTCTGCAGTGGGGAGCGCTGACCCGTTGCTCGTGAACGAGTTAAACTCTTTCTACGCTCGCTTTGACTGTAACCGCGGCAACGCGACTCCGCCAAGTGGCGCGTTAGAGGAAATTACTCAGAGCAGCAACAACCACGTGATCTGTCTCAGAGGATGAAGTTCGGAGAGCACTCAAGCGTGTGGACGTCAGGAAAGCTGCCGGGCCGGATGGTATTTCAGGTCGTGTTCTGCGGTCCTGTGCTGATCAGCTCGCCGGGTTGTTTACATCTATCTTCAATGAGTCCCTCGCTACATCTGTGGTCCCCACCTCCTTCAAAAAATCCACCATCATCCCTGTCCCCAAGAACAGTAAACCCTCTTGCCTAAATGACTATCGTCCAGTGGCTCTCACGTCTATAGTCATGAAGGTCTTTGAGAGAACACCATTTGCGCCTTCATTCCTGACACTTTGGACCCTCTTCAGTTTGCCTATCGTCCCAATAGATTGACTGAAGATGTCATCTCTCATGTCCTCCACTCCTCTCTCACTCACATCGACAGCAAAAGTGGGAACTACTATATATAGATAGTACTTTTTTATCCTATTTCTATTATAATTTCTTCCTTGTGTTTTAGCTGTGCTTTTGTACTGTCCATGGAGCGGACCTGTTTACATTTCACTGCCGGTTGTATATTCTGTATATAACTGTGTATGTGTCAAATAAAACTCTTGAATCTTGAATCTTGAATCTTGACCCATCGAGGCATGGACTCCACTAGACTCCTGAAGGTGTGCTGTGGTATCTGGCACCAGTGTTAGCAGCAGATCCTTTAAGTTAAATTGGAGGCTCTTTAATTTGGAGGTCAAGTCAACACCTCAAATTCGTTGTTGTGCTCCTCAAACCATTCCTGAACCATTTTTGCTTTGTGGCAGGGTGCATTATCCTGCTGAAAGAGGTCATAGCCACCAGGGAATACCGTTTCTATGAAAGGGTATACATGGTCTGCAAAATGCTTAGATAGGTGGTACGTGTGAAAGTAACACCCACATGGATGGTAGGACCCAAGGTTTCCCAGCAGAACATTGCCCAAAGCATCACATTGCCTCCACCAGCTTGCCTTCTTCCCATAGTGCATCCTAGTGCCATGTGTTCCCCAGGTAAGCAACGCACGTGATTCAAATGTGTGAAAGAAAACGTGATTCATCAGACCAGGCCACCTTATTCCATTGCTCCGTGGTCCAGTTCTGATGCTCACATGCCCACTGTTGGCGCTTTCCGTGGTGTACAGGGGTCAGCATGGGCACCCTGACTGGTCTGAGGCTATGCAGCCCCATACACAAACAAACTGCGATGCACTGTGTATTCTGACACCTTTCTATCAGGACCAGCATTAACTTGAGCAATTCTGTTTGATCAGACCACACGGGCCAGCCTTCACTCCCCACGTGCAACAATGGGTCTTGGCCACCCATGACCCTGTCGCCTTCCTTGGACCACTTTTGATAGATACTGACCACTGCAGACCGGGAACACCCCACAAGAGTTGCAGTTTTGGAGATCCTATGATCTAGTTGTCAATTTGGCCCTTGTCAAATCCTTACGCTTGCCCATTTTTCCTACTTCTAACACATCAACTTTTAGGACAAAATGTTCACTTGATGCCTAATATATCCCACCCACTAACAGGTGCCGTGATGAAGAGATAATCAGTGTTATTCACTTCACCTGTCAGTGGTCATAATGTTATGCCTGATCGGTGTATATTGGCAGAGCTGGGTTGTAACTGATACACGTAATCTAGATTACATAATCAGATTCCAGAATTAAGTACTTGTAATTAGATTATATTAATTTTTTTTCTATTACTTTTTTATCATTTAAATTTTCTAAATTTAACTTTCTAAAATGCCTATTGCTTGTATACGTTCAGAAAGTCTTCCAGTTTGTGGGATTGCACACAAAGACCAGCCACTAGTCATGTGACTATCATTGAAAACTGAGACCCACACAGCAATTGATCACTGGATTTACAGAAATCATTTCACTTTTGACAAGCCTGTCTACCCTGTTTGCTATTGCTGCTGTGCTCGCATGTGCTCTGCTCTGCTCTTTTGGGATTTTTATTTGATATAATTCTCTGTTGTTTAAACTGCTAATTATAACCTACTTATCTTCATATATTGTCTAACATTGCCTACCACATTAAATCTGACATCACTAGCTTTTAATCTAAATCACTATCACACGTTAGCTTTTCGCTAGCCTGTTAGCTTGCCATCTCTGCACCCGGGTTTCCTGTTTTCTGAGTTCATTAAACAACTGTGGTGAGTTGGATTAGTAAATAGACTCCATCAAACAACTTTGGTAAATTGGATTAATCAACAAATTCGGTAAGCCATGTCTTCTTCTCCAGTCATTGTCACTTGCACCGCATGTTTCATGTGTAGTGTATCTGTCTCCGTTGGCGAGCAGGGCTTCACATGTGATAAATGTAAGAAGATAGTCAGGCTGACGGAGAAGATTTCAGAATTAGAGACACGCATCCACACTTTATTTGAGAGTAGTGAGACTGTAACAGCTTTAGACACTGCTTTGGATGCGACTAGCTTAGTGAACGTTGTACATTGTTCGGTTCCGGCTGTAGAGCCCGTGCAGCAGGGCAGTTGGGTGACGGTCAGACTGCATAGTCGCGGATCAAAAAAACACTCTTCCGTTCCGATTAGAACATCAAACAGGTTCTCCCCACTCAGTGACGCACCCACTGAGAATCCTGTTGAAAGTGCCCTAGTTATTGGTGATTCTATTACACGGAACGTGAAAATAGAGACACCAGCCACCATAGTCACATGTTTACCGGGAGCCAGAGCGCCTGACATCAAAGCAAATTTAAAAGTGCTGGCTAAAGCTAATCGTAAATTCTCTAAGATTATTATTCACGTCGGCACTAACGATGTTCGACTTCGCCAGTCAGAGATCACCAAAATTAACATTAAAGAGGTGTGTGAACTCGCAAGTATGATGGCAGATGCAGTTTTTTGTTCTGGTCCGCTCCCTGTTAAAAGGAGTGATGAGATACTTAGCAGACTATCATCACTCAATGGCTGGTTGTCTAAGTGGTGTCCGCAAAATAACATAGGGTTCATAGACAATTGGAAAAGCTTTTGGGGCAGACCTGACCTGTTGAAGAGGGACGGCATCCATCCTTCTTGGAGTGGTGCTGCTCTTCTCTCTAGTAATTTGGCATATAGTCTTAAAACTAAACCTTGACTAACTGGGGCCCAGGTCAGGAAGCAGATGGACTGGCTTACCCGACCGTTACAGAAGTCAGATAAATCCCAACACACAGAGACTCTTTCACCTAGATATTATCACATAGAGACTGTGTCTGTTCCCCGAATTAGTAAATACAAAAAACCATCAAGACCATTCAACAGTAAAAACTTAATTGATGCCAAACAAATAAACAACAGATATAATACAGATGATCAAATGATAAAGCTTAGGTTGCTGAATATTCGATCCCTTTCCCCAAAAGCGCTTATTGTTAATGATATGATTACAGATAATAATCTAGATGTGCTGTGTTTGACAGAAACCTGGCTAAAACCTGACGACTACATTACTTTAAATGAGTCCACCCCACAAGACTATTGTTATAAACACGAGCCGCGTCTGAAAGGTAAAGGGAGAGGGGTTGCTGTAATTTATAATAATATCTTCAGTATTACTCAGAAGTCTAGTTTCAAATATAATTCTTTTGAAGTTTTGGTGCTTTATGTAGCGTTATGTAGTGTAATTGATAAATCCCGTTTGACATTTGTGCTGGCTACTGTATACAGGCCACCAGGGCACAATACAGACTTTATCAAAGAATTTGCTGACGTACTGGCTGCAGATAAAGTACTAATTGTTGGTGATTTTAATATCCATGTAGATAATGAAAAAGACGCATTGGGATTAGCATTTAGAGACATTCTAAACTCTATTGGAGTAAGGCAACACGTGTCAGGCCACTCATCGCCTTAATCATACTCTAGACCTAATATTGTCACATGGAATAAATGTTGATACCGTTGAAATTCTGCAGCAGAGTGACGACATCTCAGATCATTACCTAGTATCATGTATACTTAATTTAGCTGAGGCTGCAAAGCCGTCCCCTCGCTTCAAATATGGCAGAACTTTCACTGCCGCCACTAAAGATTGCTTTTTAAATAATCTTCCTCATCAGTTTCATCTCCTCAGCATCCCAGATAGCCTAGAGGAACTCAATTTTGCAACAGAAACTATTGACTCTCTTTTTTCCAGCACTTTAGACACAGTTGCTCCCCGGCGCTTAAAGAAGATTAAAGAAAATAGTCCAACGCCGTGGCACACCCAGGCCGCATACAGAAAGGCCGTAAAAACTGCTAGATCTGCTTATTTCTCGACTCTCTTAGAAGAAAACAAACACAACCCTAGGTATTTATTTGATACAATGGCTAAGTTAACCAAAAATAAAGCTTCTACTTCTGATGGTTGTAAACAGCACAGCAGTAATGACTTTATGAACTTCTTTACGTGTAAAATCGATAATATTAGGAAGAAAATTATAACCATGCAGCCGTCTACTACAGTGTCACATGAGACAGAGCATTGTTGTGTCACTGAGAAAAAATTACATCCATTCACTGCTATAGGAGAGGAAGAATTGGCTAAACTCGTTAAATCATCTAAATCAACAACATGTATGCTCGACCCTATACCGACTAGGCTATTAAAAGAGATGCTTCCAGAGGTCATAGATCCTCTTCTTAATATCATTAACTCATCTTTGTTATTAGGATATGTACCGAAAACTTTTAAGTTGGCTATTATCAAACCACTTATTAAAAAACCTCAACTTGATCCTACAGAATTAGTCAATTACAGGCCGATCTCAAATCTACCCTTCCTGTCAAAAATACTGGAAAAGGCAGTGTCTTCACAATTATGTTCCTTTTAGAAAGAAATGGTATCTGTGAGGATTTCCAGTCAGGATTTAGACCGTATCATAGTACTGAGACTGCTCTCATCAGAGTTACAAATGATTTACTCTTATCATCCGATCATGGTTGTATCTCTCTATTAGTGTTACTCGATCTTAGCGCTGCATTCGATACTATCGACCACAACATTCTTTTGAATAGACTCGAAAATTATGTTGGCATTAGTGGAACTGCATTGGCATGGTTTAAATCATACTTATCTGACCGTTATCAGTTTGTAGCAGTAAATGAAGAGATGTCACACCGATCACAAGTTCAGTATGGAGTACCGCAGGGCTCAGTGCTAGGACCGTTGCTCTTCACCCTGTACATGCTACCACTGGGAGATATCATTAGGAAGCATGGCATTAGTTTTCACTGTTATGCTGATGATACTCAGCTCTATATTTCTTCACGCCCTGACGAAACTTACCAATTCACAAGATTAATGGAATGCATAGCTGATATAAAACATTGGATGTCTAGTTGGATTTCCTGCAACTTAATTCAGAAAAAAATGAATTTTTAATTATTGGACAAAAAAACTCTACAAGTAGTAACCTAGAATACTGTCTAACACTCGATGGCTGCTCTGTCAAGTCCTCGTCGTCAGTTAGGAACCTGGGTGTGCTCTTTGATACCAATCTTTCATTTGAAAGCCACGTTTCTAACATCTGTAAAACTGCATTCTACCATCTTAAAAATATATCTAAATTACGGCACATCCTTTGAACATCCAGCATAAAATGCTGAACAGTTAATTCATGCGTTCATGACCTCAAGGCTAGATTAATGTAATGCTTTACTGGGTGCTTGCCCTGCTTCCTTAATAAACAAACTCCAGCTGGTCCAAAACGCAGCAGCTCGAGCTCTTACTAGAACAAGGAAGTATGACCATATTAGCCCGGTTCTGTCAACACTGCACTGGCTCCCTATTAAACATTGTATAAATTTTAAAATCTTGCTTATTACTTACAAAGCACTAAATGGTTTAGCTCCCCAGTACTTGAGCGAACGCTTAACGCATTATACTCCATCATGTCTATTGCGGTCTCAAAACTCTGGCCAGTTGATAATACCTAGAATATCAAAATCAACCGCAGGCGGTCGATCCTTTTCCTATTTAGCGCCTAAACTCTGGAACAGTCTTCCTAGCATTGTTCGGGAAGCAGACACACTTTGTCAGTTTAAATCTAGACTAAAAACGCATCTCTTTACTATGGCTTACACATAAAACATTATTAATTTCTATTATTCAAATCAGTAAATGATTGTTAGGCTGCATTAACTAGGAACCGGGAACACTTCCCATAACACCTGATGTATTCGTTACATCATAAGAAGAATGGCATCTACGCTAATGTTAGTCTCTCTGTTTATCCCGAGGTTTACTGCAGTCAGCCGTATCCGAGCCGTATCCAGATCAGATGGTGGACCTGCGCCTGGACATGACCAACACATCCGTGAAATGTCTGCAGAGAGCGTGTCAAATAAACTCCCCCCCGTAAATGCTTCATCGACACGACATCCTCATTAAAGCCGTCTTCGGCGTGACGACTCCAATCTTTCGAATAATATTACGAATATCTATTTACCTAATATGAATTAAGACCTGCTATGTTGCCAGAATTATAATCATACACTGTTTGTTCGTCGGCCAGAGGAGAACTGGCACCCCGACTGAGCCTGGTTTCTCCCAAGGTTTTTTTCTCCATTCTGACCCTGAAGGAGTTTTGGTTCCTTGCCACCGTTGCCTCTGGCTTTTGGCTTGCTCAGTTGGGGGCACCTAAATTTCATCTATATTACCGGTCTGCCCGCATTGACACTATATGATACTTGAAATTAGCTGGATAACATCACCGTTTCACCAGAATGGCTGTACAAATTCTGTTGCATTATTTTCCTGTTAACAATGTGAAGCTGCTTTGAAACAATTGGACTTGTTAAAAGCGCTATATAAATAAAGGTGATTTGATTTGATTTTAAGTGTTTTCTGAATATTGCAACATTGCATATCTAATCAACTCCTGATTCACACAATTATTATTTGAATTATCACTGTGTTTATGGGTTATTTAACCATGCATTAATGTCTTTGAAAGGCTTTTGTCTTTCAAACACATTAAAATGTACTAATTTACAAATTTACATGCAATGCAGAGATTCCTCACCTTTTTGTCAGCTGAAATTTATTTATAATATATTTACTTGAAGTACCCACTGAGATTTAATTTGTAAGTTAGGTCAAAAATAAAGTCAATAAAACTAATAAATAATAAAATTAAGTGAATGGTTCTCTGACATCAGGTAATAGTCACATGTCATGCAGGCAAACAAATAAAATATATATTTTTAATCTTTTTAGTAATGTTTTATACTCACAGCTGTAATGGAGTCGTTCTGGAACACATTTTCCAAACTGCTCACCACAGCAAAATATTTATCGTCCTTATTTGCAGCAACACAGTTTTTGGACATTGAGAGCAGAGAAGCAATTTGACACATGCACTGAAGTACTTGGACGTGTTGTTAACTCTAAAATTGGTGGCAGATGATTTCATCGCAGTGAGGGAATTGCTGTTTTAATTCGTTTGAATAGTTAATGACTCATAATGACAGTCACTTGTTGCTACCTACCTGTAATGGTGTGACCTGAAAACTCAATGTAAAATCCATTTTTAGGTCTGTCTTTGACTCTTTTCTGTTGTATATGATAGTTTACACAATAGTTTGTAATAAAATCAGCACTGAAAAGTTGTAGTGCACTTTTTCATGATAAAAAAAACCAAAAAAAAACAACAGACTCTCTTCTTAATATCAGTATAAAAGCATTATTATTTGTAAATGGATAAAAATATCTATCAAAAACCCACACCGTTTTGAACTTTTTTAGTAGAAAGGGGACCAAATCATCACAGTTCCTGAGACTATTTTTGCAGTTTTGCAATAAATTAAAAGTTAGTTGAATTTAAGACTGATTTAAATATGTAATCTCATAATTACTTCTATTTTCTTTGAAATATGTAAAGTGTGCTGCCAAATGTACTGATGGCTAAACTAAATTTTTTTATTTTATTTATAACATTTTATTTAATTTATTATTAAAATGTAATTTCTACTGAAACTTATGTTATGCCCTTAAATATATTTGTGATTACATTTTTGTAAAGTTGCAATTTAGTGCATTTAACTGTAGTGTGTTATTTAATATTGCATTTAAAGTTAATATATATTATACATGCATACATTATAATTAAATAAACTAAATGTGCTTTAGTATGTTAAGTAACAACACATTTAAATAATTGTACTTCTTTAAATCACAATAAAAGATTATTCAAACATAATTATTTAAAAATGATGTACATTAATACATATACATTAATTACTGTCTTTGTTTTTGTTTTGTTTTTTGTCTTTTTAATAAATGTTTTGGCTTCATCAAGATCCACCTCCTCTCCTCGCCTGATCCTGTCACAACAGCTGCAATTTTGGGATCAGTTGACTAGCCAAAAACTACTGCTTAACTTAATTAACCTGTTATTTAACACATTTGCTTTCAAAATAAATTAGACTTGTTTATGAATAAAGCTTTTCTGATAATTGAAAACTTGTTTTTACATGATACTGCATCCATGATTAAGTCTTAGTAGAATTAGAATACATTTGCCATATTGCTTAGCCTAACATAACTTTAAAATGACTGAGTGCACCTGTGTCTATATTTTATGGAATCTTTTTTTATGAAACCCAACATTTATAAATAATGGCTGCTGCATTTGGATTAATGGCTAATCTTTTAGTGGCCTATCTGCATCTGTAATAAAACATCCAAATTTAAAACTGCCATTAAAACACATTAAACGTTTAGACTGTGGGCGTCCTGAGCGTCTGCTTCTAGACACATGTACCATAAAACATAAACTCCAGCTGCTGTCTCTAAACTCTGACCAGTCCATTACAGTGTGTTTAAAAAAAAACTAGCCTTCTGTTGGCATTGATTCCTGCATCCCTGTCCTGGGCTTTATATGTGTGTGTCTACAAGCAGGGCAGCGTTCAGAGTTATGGGTGCTCTGACTTCCCCGTTGATCCCAGTTGCTGTCAATGTAATGGTCTTGTGCATTGATTGAGTGGAATGGCTGCAGATGTTCTTTGTCTCCAGCAGATGCCTCTGCCCTTTTGTCTTCCTGGTTTGTTTTCCATTTTCTTGCATCCGAAATGAATAGTTTTATGGGTTTCAGCGTTGAGGGCATGAGAGGGAAATTGTAAAGAATCGAGGGACCAAGAGAGCACGCCTTCGGCATATGGCCTTGGCCAGAGGAGAATTTATGGCTAAAAGAAAAAGATGCACATGGAGATTTTTATCCCTTTTTAAGTGATTATAAGATGGAGGGTGTTGTGAATAACACCCTTGTCAAAGGCTTATGGATAATTTATTTCTTAGAATCTTAACCTAAGATCTTAGCCTAAGCACAAAAAAAGACATCTAGTCTTTCTTAACATAAAGAAACAAAAAAGCAGAGCGGGAACTGTGGCACAGTTTACAAACTTACACAGTTTATAAACTCATTTTGATCACCCACACTATCTGACTTATAAGTTGCTTTATAGAACAATCCAAAAGCCCCAAAGTCTGAGACTACATTGAATATATGGGATTCATAACTTAATTCATCCAAATACTGAGAAAATATGAAATTTCTTGGTAACACTTTATTTTAGGGTTCAATTCTCGCTATTACAGTTTTTCTGAATTGCACTAAATCCCATTCTCTGAACCAAATTCTCAATAGTCTAAAACAATTTGTCAAATAAATCACTCTTTCTGTAAAATGTTAAACAAGTTCACATAGACACCATTTGCAAATCTCATGCACTCTTTTTGCAAAACTCTAAACACATATCGCACTGTAATGCACTTGTCAAACGCTTTCAAATCACAGGTAGGCAAAAGTTAAACTAAAAACATAAAGTGTACTGTAACATGCTTTTCATTTGAAGTTTTTTGTTACCCTTTTTGGCTTTTGCAGTTGGACTACTGTATTTTCACAGTATGCAAGTGCTGAACATACAGACATTCAATAGGCCTACTATACAATATTCAGTACAATACTATGCTTGCAGTGCATACAGTATACAATTTATTCACCTTACTACAGTATGCTGTGATTACAGTTTTTCTCGATTGCTAACACACATAACCGTCACGGTTAGGTTCAGTTTCTGTCATGTCTATATTAGTTCTTGTCTGTTTCTATGGTTTCTGATTAGTTACAGTTTTTACAATTGATATTGTAAAATGATAATTTTTTCAATACTTTTAACAAATTTCCTAAACTCTTAACACACCAATTGGCAAAACGGTTAATTTCATGCTCAAAATCACACACTGTAAAATAAACTCCAACATTAATTTTCAAAATACAATAATACACTAACACAATACACTAGGTCTACCAAAACACTGCAAACATGTCTGAAAATCAAATATTTTTTTCAAAACACTAACACATGTTCTCTTCCAACAGGAACATTTAGTCAATCATAGCACAATGTCATAAAAACACTAACACCAGATGGAATTACAGAAACTGCATTATTTTATGTGTCAGGTCTGCCCTTATACAATAGACAGTATATTTTGTTGATCATAGATTGTGTGTCTTTTGAAGCCTCTCCACATTTTTGTTTTGTTGGGTTCAGTAAATTGCATGCATTTTGTTTCTTTTGCTGCAGAAACTCAATACACAAAATGAATGACCCATCTCAGAGTAGCTCTATAATGCCCTTCAGTTTTATTTCATTATCAGCAATCACCAAGATGACAATAACAAGTTCCTGTTCTTCATTCAGGAGCTTTCCTCTGCTCCCTGAGGGAGGTAGATGTTGAATCCTTAGATAGACAAAATACAGTTACATATTAGTGACCAGAGGCAAAGAGTCACTGTAATACATGGTAAAAGTATTTACACTTTGCAGTAGGAGAAGCCCTTAAACAATATCCTACATGTTGGTTTCTCTTAAATTCTAGATAATGGATGCCACTGTGTCCCAGCTGAGATTTGGCTGTACTCGTTCACCAGCCTCTCTGTATGATAGCCTATGGTTTATTACATGGTCTATGATAGTAGCTTTTATTTCATCAGTTACCCTAATTCTGGCCCTTCTTTGAGCGCCACCATGCATTCTAACTCAATCTCTACCTTGTCCTCATCCAGGCATTCAGCTCCCTTGCCCTTGTCCCACTTCTCTCCCTTGTCCTGGTACTTATCTTCCTCTCCCTCGTGCAGGCATTTTTCTTACTTTCTTTGTGTTGCTCTATATTGTTCCTTTTTCACACAAGATCAGCCCAAAGAGGCCCTCTTTTACTGTATACCATATGGTCATGTGATTGAAATAACATCAACACCTGAGTGTGTTTCCTAGACAGGAATCAGTTGTGATTTATGTATTTGCATAATTTCAATCAGCTGTTTCTCAGTAACAATGGAATAAAATACAAGGGATATATTTGTGTTTCAATTCACAATATGAACAGTTGTTCACCTTGACTTTAGCCTATAATGTTAGGTTTAGAACATGGTGTTATCAGTTCTGACATACAGTGTTAAAGCACTGCTAAATTTGACAGTAAAAATCCATTGTTTTGGTCTTGGTTGAGCTTGTGTGTAAAAGAAGTTCAAGCATTTTAAATGTGTGTTAACTATATGCATTTTGTGTCAAAGTAACAAGAAATGTGTTATTTGTATAGCCCACACAGACAGATGTTGTGCTAACTGCGTTAAGAGTTTAGGAAATTTATTAAAAGTATTGACAAAATTGTCATAGCAATTGTAAAAAAAAAAAAAAAAAACTGTAATCTTCATCCAGCTGTTCCTGTTTAGTTCCCTCATTCACTGTGCTATTTACTATCCATGTTTTGTTCAGTCCTTTGCTGGTTGTTTATGTGAACGTGATCCTTCTTGTGAGTTTTGTTATTATATTACAGTTTTTCTGTTACAAACAGGCTTGACACAGAACAGATGTTAAACAGTCTTTATTTGAACAGCCAGACGAGTGCAGGGCAGATGAGTGAATCAGTGAAGATAGCAGATGAATAATGCAGACAACTGGGTGATACTGTACTTAAGCTTGCAGATGGCATGGGAACACGGGAGACACGCGAGACTGGATGAGGAGAACACAGAAAATCCGGAGAGAGGACGAGAAGCAGGCAGGTGTCGCAGGAGAGCCCGTGAGGTAAGTCGTAGCATGTGCGAACGAGACCGGACAGTGACTGAGTGAATGCATGGGGTTTAAGTGCAGGTGGTGATTGCAGGAGCTGATGACGTGCAGGTGTGTGTGATCAGTACTCTGGTGAGGGTGCGCGCTGTGACTGGGAGAGGGCGGAGCCTGGCGTGCTTGTGACATTTTCTGAAAGTTTGTTTATTAAGCGAGCAGGGCAACCACCCAGTAGAGCATTACAATAATCTAGCCTTGAGGTCATGAACGCATGAATTAACTGTTCAGCATTTTGCATTGAAAGCATGTCGTAATTTAGATATTTTTAAGATGGAAGAATGCAGTTTTACAGATGCTAGAAACGTGGCTTTCAAATGAAAGATTGGTATCAAAGAGCACACCCAGGTTCCTAACTGACGACGAGGGCTTGACAGAGCAGCCATCGAGTGTTAGACAGTATTCTAGGTTACTACTTGCAGAGTTTTTTTTGTCCAATAATTAAAAATAAATTTTTTTCTGAATTAAGTTGCAGGAAATTACTAGACATTCAGTGTTTTATATCAGCTATGCATTCCATTAATCTTGTGAATTGGTAAGTTTCATCAGGGAGTGAAGAAATATAGAGCTGAGTATCGTCAGCATAACAATGAAAACTAACGCCATGCTTCCTAATGATATCTCCCAGTATCTGTGTGACAGGTGTTTGCCCATGTGATGAGTCAGTGTGCATATTTGAATGGCAGTGTGTTCCTTGTGAAAACAAGAGATTTTCTGCATGAAAATTGTGCCAAATGCAGAGAATTGTGTGTGTTTTGAAAAAAAGTGTTTTAGAACTGTAATTTGAGTTGTAAAGCAGGAATTGTGCTTGTAGTTTAGCAGAATTGGTCGAGGGGGTTGGTGCATGAGTTACATGTTGTGGTCATTGTGTCTCAAGTACCAGTATTTGTGTGTAAACAATTGAGAAAAACTGTAAAAACGATGTATCTCGCACCATCTTCTTCGTCGTGAGCTTTCTTCAGCCACCAGAGCGCTACAATGACTGATTCAGTTGGCCCAATTTCCCAAACCATTCATTCACTTGACAACAAAGACACGTTTCTCAAAACGTTTAACACATTCCACCTGTTTTCACATACGTTCCAATTTTCTCAATGTTTTCTGCAAAACTCTACACAAAAGTAGCAAACATGAAGTAGCAAAACTGATGACACACCAATCAGAATATCAGGATCATTTAAATAGGGCCACAGGTGATTATGTGCTTTGGGAAATGAATCCTAGCGGTGGGAGACAAAGAGAAAGAGGAAGAGGAGGAGGAGGGGAAAAGAAAAATGAAGGGCATGGGGTTAAAGGAAATTTGTTCCTAATGAAATACAAAGCACTGTAGTCGACCATGTTCTTGTGCAAGAATGACTATGAAGTTGGTCTACAGGGTTTTTATACTACTTACACAAACGGTGTAATTAAAGTCACACGCAGTATAGCAATACTTTAGATGAGAGAACTTTCACTACTCTATGTACAGTAAATTCTGCACATGTTGTACACCCTCAAACTCAAATAAACCTTATTCTACATTCCTTAATCCTAACCAATACCTAAACTTAAATGCTACAAAAACTACCTTACTAACTATTAATACACAGTAAATTAGGAGTTTATTGAGGCAGAAGTCATAGTTAATAGTGAATATGTGTTCCCCGTACTCAAGTGTTACCAACTTCTTAATTTTACAATTAAACCTTTGAACCAAAATGCATAAATGCAGAATTGCTGTTTATGCATAAAGCTGTATAAAAAAATGCTGTTTAGAATATAGCATTTAGAGTATATATTACACATGTATATATTACAAATGAATGTTAATTTAATATAATACAAACAAAAATGCATAATACATGTGTGCATAATAAAACAGATAAATGCTTATTAAAATATAGAATTTAGATAAAGTACACCATATCACATCATAGGACAAGTCAACTATAAGCACATGCAAAAATCACATCTCTTTCATACTCCCACATTAGCATTTTTTACATTTCTACAGGCCTTTTCAATAGGCCTGTCAGTCAAAATGCATACTGGACATTAGCACTGACAGAATGTATTATGGCTTGTCAGCCTTAAAGGAGACCTAAAGAATCTTTGTTCACTCTCTCTTCCTTCTTTCTCTGCAACCGAAAATCTGTCTGAAATTTACTTAAATTAAACCACATTAGCACAACCACATGGCTTTACTAAAAATTATTTTGGGCAGTTGTGGCCTAAGAGTCAGACTTGTAACCCGAAGGTTGTCAAGGCTCAATACTGGCAGGAAACAATTGAGATGCCCTTACCAACCCTCCAAATGTTCCCCGGATGCGACAGTTAATGGCTGCCCACTGCTCCGGGTGTGTGTGTCCACAGTTTGCAGTGTGTGTGTGTGTGTGTGTGTGTTACTACACTCTAAATAATGCTGGGTTGTTTCAAACTATGTTTGGTTCAAATATGGACAAACCCAACTATTTTTTAATTACATTTGTAAACCCAATGTTTGGATTTGTCCACAGTTGACCCAAACATGGGGTGAAACAACCCAGCACTTTTTAGTGTACTCAGTGCTCCTAATGTGTGTGCACTACCTTGGATGGGTTAAATGCAGAGGACAAAATCCAAGTATGGGTTGCCATACTTGGCCTTCACAAGTATGGCAATCAAAGAATCAAAGTTGAATCAAAGTGGAAAGTTGAATCAAAGTCTCTGTTAATTTAGGCTGTACCTGGGCAGCACAGAGAGGAACTTGTAATAGATAAAAACTAGGAACACCCTCATACATTTGTTCTACTGCAATCTCTATGATGAAATTGTATTGAAAACAAGTAAACTGAGTTAAATTAAATACAATCATAAGACTAACATTGTTAAGATCAGTGACTAATTGGATTTCAATGTAGTTTAGGCCTTTCTAACTCTATTCTAAAAGCTATAAACTTCCTTTGAAGATGCAGAATATTCATTATACAGCCCACTTCTAACTGCACCACCTTGCAGGTGGTCAACCATGGCCTGCATCCAAACACAAAAAAACATTTCACTCTGATTAGTGATTAGTGTAGTATTCACAATTGTTTGTCTAGGTGCTGTTGGACCCTCAGAAAGAAGCAAAAACAACTGTAGTGTCTGAGAATATTGGGGCAATTTTTGGTAAAGTATGTTCTATATAGACTGAATATTGGTATTTTTAATAAAATTCAGACATAGGCTACTACCTCTACCATGTTGTTACTGTCACGTGACCAACCAGCGTCAGTTGTGTCGCTTCACTGGCATTCACAAATCCTTCATTGGGATTCACAAATTCTCTCCCTAATACTCTCAGACACTATAGATCCACACTACAGTTGTTTTTGCTTCTTTTTGAGGATCCAACAGGACTTTGTAATGCACCTAAACAAACATAGCTGAAAATACTACACTGATCACTAATCAGAGTACTGCAAAATGGTTTTTGTGTTTGGATGCAGGCCATGGCGACCTACAAGGTGATGGAGTTAGAAGTGGGCTGTATATTGAATATTCTGCTTCATTGGCATTCACAAATCCTGGCATCGAATGTGCACTTCAGAATCTCGTTGGAATAAGTCATCCAGGTACTTTTCACCTACTGTTTTTTTTTTTTTAATACAATGAATTCGGTCCTGTATGGTTTGATTACGTCTACTACAGATTGGTGGAAACACCTTTAGTATAACCTCACCAAAGTGGCATGCAACTACCAGATCATTGTGGTTTACGAGACTACTCAAATGTTTTTGCTGGGGCCCTTTTCAAGTTTCAGACCTTCCTTTCCTTCTTTATTATCCTTTATTCCAAGACTTCCCAAGATGTGTATTTGTTAATTGTGGCCACAGTCAAATCTTCTCTGGTAAAAAATGTGCTGACTAAAAGAGCTGTAGACATCTATCTGACATTATTTTCAAAGGAATAATGCCAATATGACTAAGAAAAAAAGAACAGCTTTCAGCTGAGCATACAGAGTATCTCAGACCACACTGTGTGATCCTTCTCCAAACATTAAAGAGAGATGAGGGGAATTCCATGGCAATGACTTTCTCGGTTAATCCTGCAGTAACAAGTATCACATTTAGAATTTTAGTTACTTCTGCTTTTCACACGTTACTTCTGGTGTGTGTGTGTGTGTGTGTGTGTGTGTGTGTGTGTGTGTGTGTGTGTGTGTGTGTGTGTGTGATTTGATTTTGTGACATATCAGGACACAAATATGTATAATGACATGGTATGACATAGGTATTATAAGGAGAGGGTGACTTATGAGGACATTACCCATGTCCCCATTTTTCAAAAGGCTTATAAATCATACAGAATTTGTTTTTTTGGGAGAAAGTAAAAATGTGCAGTTTCCTGTGATGGGTAGGGGTAGGGGTAGTGTAGGGGGATAGAATATATGGTTTGTACGGTATAAAAACCATTACGCCTATGGAATGTCCCCGCAATTCAAAAAAACAAATGTGTGTGTGTGTGTGTGTGTGTGTGTTATTTAGCTATTGAATTAAAAGTGCACTTGTAGTCTACTTCAAATCTTTTTTTTTAAAAACTGTACTTGCAGATTAGATAATATTCTTTAAATAAAAATCCACTTAAGTAACTTGAAGAGATTGCAGTTTCATGAGTATGTTTCTTAACACATTTATTACACTTTTAAGGGATGGACTTTGTAATAATGTCAACTTTGCTGTTTTTGGAGTGTCTATTTACACTAAGTGAATGACCTGAGTTTGAATCTGCCTTTTGCCAAACTCGCTCTACTCCCTTTTCCCCATCAGACTGAAAATAAAGTGTCTAACGTGTTTAATAATATAGTGTTTGTACAGTGTTTAATAATATAGTAATATAGTGTACTGTATGTTAGGGTTTGTAGGCCTACATAGTGTAAATAGCATCCATCGCTAAGAAAATATGCTATTTTCACTTAGTGTAAATAGAATCTAGTCGCTATTTACACTTAGTGTAAATGGCATCTATCTCTTTTTGTACTTAGTGAAAATAGTATCTATTGCTATTGGCAAATAGCTGCTGTCAAAAGTTTTACTTTAAAGTACATTTTAAACCTCTCATGCTCTTTGGTAGCAGATGGACTGGCTTACCTGACCGTCTGCTAGCTGTCTCCCGTTACAGAAGTCAGATAAATCCCAACACATAGAGACTCTTTCACCTAGATATTATCACATAGAGACTGTGTCTGTTCCCTGAATTAGTAAATACAAAAAACCATCAAGACCATTCAACAGTAAAAACTAATAAACAACAGATATAATACAGATAATCAAATGATAAAGCTTGGGTTGCTGAATATTCGACTTTCTCCAAAAGCGCTTATTGTTAATGATATGATTACAGATAATAATCTAGATGTGCTGTGTTTGACAGAAACCTGGCTAAAACCTGACGACTACATTACTTTAAATGAGTCCACCCCACAAGATTATTGTTATAAACACGAGCCGCGTCTGAAAGGTAAAGGGGGAGGGGTTGCTGTAATTTATAATAATATCTTCAATATTACTCAGAAGTCTAGTTTCAAATATAATTATTTTGAAGTTTTGGTGCTTTATGTAGCATTATGTAGTGTAATTGATAAATCCCGTTTGACATTTGTGCTGGCTACTGTATACAGGCCACCAGGGCACAATACAGACTTTATCAAAGAATTTGCTGACTTTCTATCAGAGTTAGTACTGGCTGCAGATAAAGTACTATAATGTAGATAATGAAAAAGATGCATTGGGATTAGCATTTAGAGACATTCTAAACTCTATTGGTGTAAGGCAACACGTGTCAGGACCCACTCATCGCCTTAATCATACTCTAGACCTAATATTGTCACATGGAATATTGTTGATACCGTTGAAATTCTGCAGCAGAGCGACGACATCTCAGATCATTACCTAGTATCATGTATACTTAATTTAGCTAAGGCTGCAAAGCCGTCCCCTCGCTTCAAATATGGCAGAACTATCACTGACACCACTAAAAATTGCTTTTTAAATAATCTTCCTCATCAGTTTCATCTCCTCAGCATCCCAGATAGCCTAGAGGAACTCGATTTTGCAACACAAACTACTGACTCTCTTTTTTCCAGCACTTTAGACACAGTTTCTCCCCGGCGCTTAAAGAAGATTAAAGAAAACAGCCCAACGCCGTGGTACAACGAGCACACCCGGGCCCTTAAAACAGCAGCCAGGAAAATGGAGCGCAGCTGGAAGAAAACAAAACTAGAGGTTTTTCGTAATTCATGGAAAGAGAGCTTGATCGCATACAGAAATGCCGTAAAAACTGCTAGATCTGCTTATTTCTCGACTCTCTTAGAATAAAACAAACACAACCCTAGGTATTTATTTGATACAGTGGCTAAGTTAACTAAAAATAAAGCTTCTACTTCTGATGGTTATAAACAGCACAGCAGTAATGACTTTATGAACTTCTTTACGTGTAAGATCAATAATATTAGGAAGAAAATTATAACCATGCAACTGTCTACTACAGTATCACACCAGACAGAGCATTGTTGTGTCACTGAGAAAAAATTACATTCATTCACTGCTATAGGAGAGGAAGAATTGGCTAAACTCGTTAAATCATCTAAATCAACAACATGTATGCTCGACCCTATACCGACTAGGCTATTAAAAGAGATACTACAAGAGGTCATACATCCTCTTCTTAATATCATTAACTCATCTTTGTCATTAGGATATGTACCAAAAACTTTTAAGTTGGCTATTATCAAACCACTTATTAAAAAACCTCAACTTGATCCTACAGAATTAGTCAATTACAGGCCAATCTCTAATCTACCCTTTCTGTCAAAAATACTGGAAAAGGCAGTGTCTTCACAATTATGTTCCTTTTTAGAAAGAAATGGTATCTGTGAGGATTTCCAGTCAAGATTTAGAACGTATCATAGTACTGAGACTGCTCTCATCAGATTTACAAATGATTTACTCTTATCATCCGATCGTGGTTGTATCTCTCTATTAGTGTTACTCGATCTTAGCGCTGCATTCGATACTATCGACCACAACATTCTTTTGAATAGACTCGAAAATTATGTTGGCATTAGCGGAATTGCATTGGCATGGTTTAAATCATACTTATCTGACCGTTATCAGTTTGTAGCAGTAAATGAAGAGCTGTCACACCGATCACAAGTTCAGTATGGTCTCAAAAAACTCTGGCCAGTTGATAATACCTAGAATATCAAAATCAACTGCAGGTGGTCGATCCTTTTCCTATTTAGCGCCTAAACAGACACACTCTGTCAGTTTAAATCTAGACTAAAAACACATCTCTTTATTATGGCTTACACATAAAACATTATCAATTTCTATTATTCAAATCAGTAAATGATTGTTAGGCTGCGTTAACTAGGTCAGCCGGAACCGGGAACACTTCCCATAACACCTGATGTACTCGTTACATCATAAGAAGAATGGCATCTATGCTAATGTTAGTCTCTCTGTTTATCCCAAGGTTTACTGCAGTCAGCTGGATCCAGGCCGTATCCAGATCAGATGGTGGACCTGCGCCTGGACATGACCAATGCATCCCTGAAATGTCTGCAGAGAGCGTGTCAAATAAACTCCCCCCATATTATTTTCCTGTTAACAATGTGAAGCTGCTTTGAAACAATTGTACTTGTTAAAAGTGCTATATAAATAAAGGTGATTTGATTTGATTTGATTTGGTCATGTTTGACTAAAAAATACAAAATGTATTTCTCTGTGGTCAGTTTTGACTATTAAAAATAATGCAAAACTGACACTGCAAATCAACATTTTCAAACAAAACAATGTCTAAACCTTGAAATAGTCTTTGGGGAATGTCTAAATATATATCCAAATCCACAACCTAATAAAAGTAAGTAATTATGTCTAAAAACAACTAGAGAATTTACAAGACATTTTATATAGATCTATACAGGCATCGTCTCGGTTACATATGTAACCCTCGTTCCCTGAAGGAGGGAACGGAGACGTACGTCAGAACTGACCGACGAATTGGGGATCATCTTCAGAGACCAATCTGCTTGTATAGAAACGAGCCAATAACGTTGGCATTCCAAAAGTGGAATAACGCATCCTCGCTTTTCCAACTGAGGAGCCGAAGTGACTCGGCCCTTCAGCGGAAGCACAGCACCTGGTGACGGGACGTACATCTCCATTCCCTCCTTCAGGGAACGAGGGTTACATACGTAACCGAGACATTCCCTTTCAGTCGGTCACGTTCGACATACGTCGGAACTGACAGATGAATTGGGGATCCTACCAACACGCCAGGAATGCTGGCCCTTCCAGTGCCCGGTTTGAGCTCGCTGGAGAGCCCCTATGTTGGGGCGAAAGTCAGGGCTCTAAACCGGGAAGGTCCGTCACAGCTGTTTTCCTGCAAGACCCACTCAGAGTGATTACTGGATAATGCTGCGGAGCCACACCCTTCAACGGAAGGAGAGGTGGCAGATTACACATAGGGACTAGCCTATCAGGGTAGTGCTACCTATGGCGGTCTCTGGGGTAGATCCAACAGAGACGACAGAGTGGGCTCTGTCAAGGGAAAGACATGGGGCTAGCCGAGTAGGGTAGGTGGTACCGTGGAGAATACACATATGGGGTTGCCGTTAGGGAGCCGCTACATATGGATACTCAGCCTACACACACGTTCCACAAGCATACGGGTGTAGGCCTGGCATCAGACGACCGCCACGTCTTACACCAAAGGGGTGACGGAGGAGTTGCAAGCCGACACAAGAACGGGTACTTCGCGCTTACCAGCCACTAGGGGCGAGTATGTGGGAAGAAAACGGCTCTACATGGAGGCTATGAAATCTAGTGAACGTGTTAGGTGTCGCCCAGCCAGCAGCTCTACAGATGTCTGCCAGCGAGGAGCCTTGAGCCAGCGCCCAGGATGAAGCCACACTCCTAGTTGAGTGCACTTGCACCCCGAACGGGCAAGGCACATCTTGCGATTGGTATGCTAAGACGATAGCATCCACTATCCAGTGGGATAACCTCTGCTTGGAGACTGCCTTTCCCTTCTGCTGGCCTCCGTAACAGATGAAGAGCTGCTCTGAGGTCCTGAAGCTTTGAGTCCGGTCAATATAAGTGCGCAAAGCATGGACGGAACACAAAGCTAGGGCTGGGTCTGCCTCCTCCAAGGGCAGCACTTGCAGGTTTACCACCTGGTCCCGGAAGGGAGTGGTGGGAACCTTGGGCACGTATCCAGGCTGGGGTCTCAGGATAACGTGAGAGTTACCTGGGCCGAATTCTAGGCACGATCATTGACCAAAAGTGCATGCAGCTCCCCTACCCTCTTGATGGAGGTCAACGCAGTCAGGAGTGCTGTCTTAATGGACAGGACTTTCAACTCCACTGTCTGCAATGGCTCAAAGGGAGGATTCTGAAGTGCCTTGTGCACGAGAGTCAAGTCCCAAGAGGGTATGGAGTTCGGGCGAGGAGGATTTAGCCTCCTCGCACCTCTAAGGAACCTGACGATTAGGTTGTGCCTTCCGACGGACTTACCCTCAACTGCGTCATGATGTGCTACTATGGCTGCGACGTACACTTTAAGGGTGGAGGGAGACAGCCTTTGCTCCAACCCTTCTTGCAGGAAGGAAAGCACGACACCAATCGAACACCTTCGGGGGTCTTCTTGGCGGGAAGAACACCATTCAATGAACAGGTTCCACATCAGAGCATTGAGGTGCCTAGTAGAGGGGGCTCTAGCAGAAGTGATGGTGTCTACCACTGCTTGTGGCAGGCCACCTAGAACCTCCGTGTCCCATCCAGGGACAAGACATGGAGTTTCCAGAGGTTTGGACATGGGTGCCACAGAGTGACCCGTCTATGAGAAAGTAGATCCTTCCTCAGAGGAATAGGCCAAGGAGGGGCTGTCGCGAGGAGTGTTAGTTCAGGGAACCAGGTCCGGTTGGGCCAGTAGGGCGCAACTAGCAAGACCTGCTTCTCGTCCTCCCTTCTTGCACAGTGTCTGTGCTAGAAGGCTCACTGGGGGAAAACGCATACTTGCGTAGGACCCGGGGCCAGCTGTGTGCTAGCGCATCTGTGCCGAGGGTGCCCTCGGTCAGGGAATAGTACAACTGGCAATGAGTCAAGTCCGAAGAGGCGAACAGGTCTACCTGCGTGGCTCCAAAAAGGTCCCATATCAGCTGGGCACTCCGGGGTGGAGTCGCCATTCTCCTGGAAGTGCTAACTGATGAGAGAGCTCGTCAGCTGTCTGGTTCAGCGCACCAGGGACGTGGATCGCCCTGAAGTGACCTCAGATGCTTCTGACTCCACAGGAGATGGCGGGCGAGTTGCAGCATGCAACGGGAGCGTAGACCACCCTGATGGTTGATGTATGCAACGGCCGCAGTGCTGTCCGTACGGACCAGAATGTGCTTGCCCTGCAGCAGCTTTTTGAGGCGGCCCAGGGCAAGATGTACTGCTAGCAACTCCAGGCAATTGATATGCCAATGCAATTGGGGCCCCGTCCACAGACCCGAAATCACATGCCCGTTGTACGTGGCACCCCAGCCGGTGTATGAGGCATCTGTGAAGACAACAGCATGCCTGGACACTCATTCTAAGGGCACTCCCGCCCGTAGAAACGAAGGATCCAACCACGGGCTGAAAGTTTGGCGGCAGTACGGAGTAACTGAGACCCGGTACTTGCTGCTCTGCCACGCCCATCTCGGGACTTGATCATGAAGCCAGCGTTGAAGCGGTCTCATATGAAGCAATCCAAGCGGTGTTACCGCGGCTGCAGATGCCATATGCCCCAGGAGCCTCTGAAAGGATTTCAGTGGGACCGCCATCCTGCCCTTGAACGTATTCAAGCAGTTCTAGGGAATTCTTCCCTGAATTTTTCTCTCTGCCACTGGATTGAGGACTTCCTCACTGGCAGGCCTCAGGTGGTGATAGTAGGCCAGTTCACCTCCACCTCCATCACCCTGAGTGTGGGAGCTCCACAGGGCTGTGTCCTGAGTCCCCTGCTCTACTCTCTCTACACGCATGACTGTTTGTCCACACACAGCTCCACCTCTATCATCAAATTTGCTGATGATACTGTTGTCCTGGGCCTCATTTCCAACAACAATGAGACGGCATACTTGGACGAGGTGGAGCATCTAACATCATGGTGCCAGGACAACTGTCTCTCTCTGAATGTTGGCAAGACCAAAGAAATGATTGTGGACTTCAGGAAGAGACAGCAATGGACATACTCCCCTCTCATGATCAGCGGGTCACCAGTAGAGAGAGTGAGCAGCTTCAAGTACCTGGGTGTAAACATCTCCGAGGACCTGACCTGGACTGCTCACATTCAGACACAGGTGAAAAAAGCCAGGCAAAGACTGTAGCACCTGTGCCAGCTGAGGAAATTCAGGGTTTCACCAGCTATCCTGAAAACGTTCTATTTAGGGGCGATAGAAAGTGTATTAACTCGGATTTGAGGAACAGCACCAGTCATGACTGCAAAGCCCTGCAAAGAGTCGTGCGCTTATCCGAGCGTATCTCAGGGTCAGCTCTCCCATCTCTGCAGGATGTCTACACCAAACGCTGCAAAGGTAGAGCTACTAAAATCATCAAGGACTCTAATCACCCTGCAAACCCTCATTTCACGCTGCTGCCATCTGGTAAGCGCTTCCGAAGCCTGATGGCCAAAACTGAGAGACTCAGGAGGAGCTTCTTCCCCCAGGCCATCAGACTCCTGAACTCAGTCACTTAACATCACGTGACCATCGACATACTGACATTGCATTGCATTGACATTGTTACTGTAACAACCTGTTATAAACCTGTTTGCACATTATACTTCTTTGTACATTTGTTAACCACATATTTATAAGTCTACAGTTTACTCACTGCACAGTCTACTTCACTTATTTTATTCCACTTCTTAATTTTTATTTTTTTCTACTTGACTTGATTTATTTATAATTCTACACACATATACATATATATATACATATATATATACATATATATATATATATATATATATAGTACTTTTTTATTCTATTTCTATTATAATTTCCTCCTTGTTTTTAACTGTGAATTTGCACTGTCCATGGAGCGGACCTGTTTACATTTCACTGCCAGTTGTATATTCTGTATATAACTGTGTATGTGACAAATAAAACTCTTGAATCTTGAATCTTGAGTTCAACACTGACTGGACTCGCTCCTCTGTGAGGCGCGCAGTCTGACCGACCGAGTCAAGCTCCATGCTGAGATAAGAGATCCTCTGTGTGGACTTTCATGAAGATGCAAGGTGACAGGGACAGCCCGAAGGGCAAGACTTTGTACTGATATGCCCTCCCCTCGAACGCAAAGCGCAGGAACGGTCTGTGTCAAGGCAGGATAGAGACATGAAAGTATGCGTCCTTCAGGTCGATCACTGCGAACCAATCCTGGAGACGGATGCATTTGAAAATGCGTTTCTGCATTAAAATCCTGAACAGAAGCTTGTGCAGAGCCCGATTCAGGACACTTAAATCCAGGATTGGCCGTAACCCACCCCCTTTCTTGGGTACAATGACCTCCCCAAGGGTAGATCCCCTTCTCACTGGGCTACCCATTTCAGGGCCGCTTGCCCTTGTGCTTGCTAGTGGACTTTGCGGGACCCTGGACGGGTTGGGCGCCTCCCTTGCGTCAGGCCACCTGCTGCCGGGGTGGAGGCTGCTGCTTGGTTTTAGCAGGGGCAGAGGTGGACACAGGGGGACACCCTCAGTGACAAGCAGGCGGAGACGCTGCAACCGATGACTGGGTGAAGGCAGCAGCTGGTCATCGGGGCAGGACTTTTTTTTTTTGCCTTTGTCTGCTTCTGGGCCACCAAATAACGTAAAAGAGGCCCACCAGACAGACAGGGACGTTGAGGAACCAAACTTTGTCGGGCTCACGCGTATCTGCCAGGTTTAGCCCCATGTGATATTCCTGGACCACTAGTGTGGTGATCAAATGACCCAGGGAGCATGCAGTGACTTTCGTCACGAGGTCCATCACCACACGCAGTTCCTGCATAACCCCTTGGTCGGGACTACCCTCGCGCATGCAAGACAGAGGGTAGCGAGAGAGGGCCCTTTTGGTGTTCCATATTTCCCTCTCTCCGATACAGCAATTGACATCTGTCCTCTGCCAGAGCCCCAAATGAAACGCTAGGTACCCCCTTTTTTTTTTTTTTTTAAAGGACCAGCAATCCCATCTGTAAGCTACCAGCAGGGATGTGAGTCAGTGAGCATGGCAGTCAGAATGGCACATGGCGTGCTGAACGCTCAAGCCCTTATGAGAAAGGCAAGACGAACAACGCGCTGACGCCATGTTCTCATGAGAGAACATGAACCACCCACAAACACAGTCTCAGCATGCTTGTGATGCGATAGAGGAGTGGGGGCCCACGGAGATGTACCCGGCCGGGGAAAGCCCCTCTGTAACCCTCAGGTCACCAAGGCTTATCAGCCGAAGTAGCCCTTTTCTGGTGCACCAGAAAAGGAACTAGATCGGGGAATAGGCAAAGGGACTCAACCCCGTTTGAGGTTTCATAGTCTCGACTGCGCATCTAGAGCGCCGAGTGCACATACACATTACATTACTTGACGGCACACGGCGCGCTGAACGCTTAAGCCCTTACGAGAAAGGTAAGACGAGCTGCTCGCCGACGTGATCACACTTTCCTGAGAGTGTATGAATCACTCACGAACGCAATCTCACGTTTATCTGCAAGAGAGATTGTGGCCGTCAAATGAGGACAGGAAACAGCCGCATCCAGAAACACACGGTTTGGATGACATCTTGAAAAAGACACAGGGTCAAACCTTGTTGCTCTTTTAGAAGTGCTGAAGCACTCAGGGAGATGGCCGCGGCTCACAGCAGTCCGTACTCCCACCATATGCCACTAATATGTCTTCAAAAATGTTAAAGGACTTATTTATATGTTAACATGAAATACTACTTTAATTGAAAAATAATACAAAAATATATCAGGGTTTTTATTTTTATTTTCAATGGGGAACAATTATCATAATTATTGCATAAATATGAATTAGTACCATAAAATTCTCTCAAAATACAAAATATTATTGAACAAAAATAGATTACATTGATTCTACTGGGGAAAAAGTTACATTTTAGGTGCTTGGTCACTTTTGACTGTGTGACTCCCAAATGAGGACCACCAGAGGGTTAAACATATTTTAAAC
Organism: Paracanthobrama guichenoti; assembly: GCA_018749465.1. NCBI lineage: Eukaryota > Metazoa > Chordata > Actinopteri > Cypriniformes > Gobionidae > Paracanthobrama > Paracanthobrama guichenoti. The sequence continues at coordinate 15,216,078 of CM031966.1, read as the reverse complement.
ATTTTTCATTATTATTAATTTATTTGTCTGTAAAACTTAAATGAGGAAAAAAATAAAATAATAATTGAGCATTTAAAAATTAACTGTGAATTCTGGGATTGGTGTCAGAATCATGAAAAGACAAACTCTTGCAGGCTAAATGTGTGATTTTTGTAACAATTAATTTGTTTTCATAGTTCCCTGGTTATTCACTGCTGATTTAAAAACAAATATAGTAATTGTCCTGGTATTAACAGAGAAATTAATACCATTAATTGAAAATTAAATATTTCATTAGCCAAGAATCTTTTTTTCTCTCTCTATGTATTCTATTTCTAATACATCTACTAGTTATTGTATTTATAAAATAGCATGAATTGTTTTAATTTTATTAACAGTCCATAGAGCCATGAGCTACTACACCGATCAGGCTTAATATTATGACCATAATTCCTAATATTGTGTTGGTCCCCCTTTTGCTGCCAAAACAGCCCTGACCTGTCAAGGCATGGACTCTACTAGACCACTGAAGGTGTGCTGTGGTATCTGGCACCAAGATGTTAGCAGAAGATCCTTTAAGTCCTGTAAGTTGCGAGGTGGGGCCTCCATGGATTGGACTTGTTTGTTCAGCATATTCCACAGATGCTTGATTGGATTAAGATCTAGAGAATTTGGAGGCCAAGTCAACACCTCAAACTTGTTGTTGTGCTCCTAAACCATTCCTGAACCATTTTTGCTTTGTGGCAGGGCGCATTATCCTGCTGAAAGAGGCCACAGCCACCAGGGAATACCGTTTCCATGAAAGGGTGTACATGGTCTGCAACAATGCTTAGGTAGGTGGTAAGTGTCAAAGTAACATCCACATGGATGGCACATGGATGGCATCCAACATCTTCCCATAGTGCATCCTGGTACCATGTATTCCCCAGACACACACGTCATCCACACCCAAGAAAAAAATGTGATTCATCAGACCAGACCACCCCATTGCTGTGGTCCAGTTATGATGCTCACGTGCCCAATGTTGGCACTTTTGGTGGTGGACAGGGTCAGCATGTGCACCCTGACTGGTCTGCGGCTATGCAGCTTCATACACAACAAACTGCGATGCACTGTCTATTCTGACACCTTTCTATCAGAACCAGCATTAACTTCTTGAGCAATTTAGCTCGTCTGTTTGATCGGACCACACGGGCCAGCCTTCACTCCCCACGTGCATCAATGAGCCCTGGCAGCCCATGACCCTGTTGCCAGTTCACCACATTCCTTCCTTGGACCACTTTTGATAGATACTGATCACTGTAGACCGGGAACACCCAACAAGAGCTGCAGTTTTGGAAATGCTCTGACCCAGTTGTCTAGCCATCACAATTTGGCCCTTGTCAAAATCGCTCAAATCCTTAAGCTTGCCCATTTTTCCTGCTTCTAACACATCAACTTTGAGGACAAAATGTTCACTTGCTGCCTAATATATCCCACTCACTAACAGGTGCCGTGATGAAGAGATAATCAGTGTTATTCACTTCACCTTTCATAATGTTATGCCTGATTGGTGTATATAACTTAAGGTCAGCTTACTCTCTTCTTGACTAAATTAAATCTAATCTGATGTGGTCATATAGTGCAGTAATTAAAAATGGCTAAAGTAATTCAGAAAGTTTTATTGAACCATTGCTTTATAAACTCAGGAAACTCTCTGAGTTGCATTAATTTGAAAGTGATTATTACAATTCATGTGTACCTTTATATCAAATATTTATATTCAGTCAGCTGGAACTCGATAATGGAACAGAATTTCAGCCCCAGCTGTCTAGGATTTTGCTGACAGTTGTCATCAGTTTTTTTTATCAGGAGTTTTTGTGACATTCATGTGACATTTGTCATGGACTCGTGAATCACTGACATCATTTTCCTCTCAGGGTAAGAAATTCTTGTCTGTTCTTTATTTTGTTCTCAATAACACAGAAATATTCTTCTCGGTTTCACTTCTTATTTAAAACCACAAGTTTTAAAGTTTCAATAATTATACAGTAATGTGAAGTTTGAAAAAGTATTGTATGTAACAAATACACCGTAAAATCTAATTAGTTAGACTTACTTAAAAAAAGCATGCAAACTGATAGCCTTAAAAAAGTTTTTTTAAGTTTAAAGTGAAATAGGAATAGTTGTGCTGACAAAATGCTTAGTTAGTATAGTTCACTTACACAAGAGTTCTAGTAACTAAAAAGAACTGTAGAGAGTACTTGATCTTTGACTTTAGATTTACTCTTGACTTAGTATAGCTACCATAATTGTTACCATTGTTGTAGAATACATGTACAAATATAGAGAGATTATATCAACACAATTAAAAGTTTCACAGGTGTTTATGACATAAGTGTTAGCAATAAAATTGTAAACGATCATATGACATAAAGGGAAATATTACATAGGCTAATTTTAAAAGGTGACCTAATTTCTGATGCCATCCTTCTTCAACAGATCGGGTCTGCCCCCAAAAGCTTTTCCAATTGTCTATGAACCCTATGTTATTTTGCGGACACCACTTAGACAACCAGCCATTGAGTGATGATAGTCTGCTAAGTATCTCATCACTCCTTTTAACGGGGAGGGGACCAGAACAATAAACTTTTCGAGACATCGTACTTGCGAGTTCATACACCTCTTTAATGCTAACTTGGTGTCTCCGACTGGCAAAGTCGAACAGAGAATTTACAATTAGCTTTAGCCAGCACTTTTAAATTTGTTTTGATGTCAGGAGCTCCCAGTAAACATGTGACTATGGTGGCTGGTGTCTCTATTTTCACGTTTCGTGTAATAGAATCGCCAATAACTAGGGCACTTTCAACAGGATACTCAGTGGGTGTGTCACTGAGTGGGGAAAACCTGTTTGATGTTCTAATCGGAACGGAAGAGTGTTTTTTTGATCCGCGACTATACCGTCTCACCGTTACCCAGTTGCATGGGCTCTACAGCCGGAACCGAACAATGTACAGAGTTCACTAAGCTAGTCACATCCAAAGCAGTGTTCAAAGCTGTTACATTCTCACTACTCTCAAATAAAGTCTGGATGCGTGTCTCTAATTTTGAAATCTTCTCCATTAGCCTGACTATCTCCTTACATTTATCACATGTGAAGCCCTGTTCGCCAACGGAGACAGATACACTAAACATGAAACATGCGGTACAAGTGACAATGACTGGAGAAGAAGACATTGCTTACCATATTTGTTGATGAATCCAATTTACCAAAGTTGTTTGATGGAGTCTATTTACTAATCCAACTGACCACAGTTGTTTAATGAACTCAGAAAACAAGAGACCCGGGTGCAGAGATGGCAAGCTAACAGGTAACGTTAACACTAACAAGCTAACGTTGTGATAGCAAATTAGATTAAAGGCTAGCAATGTCAAATTTAATGTGATAGGCAATATTAAACAATATATGGTGATGAGTAAGTTATATGTAGCAGTATAAACAACAAAGAAAAGATATAAAATAGAGATTCAAAAGCAAAGCTGTACAGAGCTACAAACACTCTATGCAGCAAGGCAGACAGGAGCAATCGATCAGGAGTATCAATTCAATTAATCTTAACTTGGGGATTCTGAGTAAACAAGGAATAGTATGTGAATAGTAAAGATTACCAGATTTTTACAATTAAGTTGAGACATTAAGTAAAGTTAACTAAAAAAGTGATAGTTAGAATCACTGTTGGATTTTACAGAAAATTCAAAACAATTCATGTTGCGTACACCAGACGATTGTTATATTTTGACAAGATTTTAACTAGCATAATTAGCTAAAGTATAACTTTCAGGCAACTTTGAAATTGTATCTAAACATGATTGAACATTGAAATATTATAAATATATTATATGTTAATATATAATATGTTTTTATTCTTACTACAGTTTGTCTCCGTCGATTTGACACACTTCTCCAAACTCAGGTCACTGTTCTCAAAACAATTAACACAGTGATCTGAACTTTGTAATACACTTTGTAATAGTTCTAAACAGATTGTATGTTTTCATTCATTTCATATTACAAATGATATGCATAACTTTCTCAAAACTTTGAAAATTCTCAAATGTATTCACAACACTTCACACAGCCAACCAACACTGGAATCAGGAAAAAACAATTGTAGCTCTTTTTATCGGTTTTACACAATCATTTGTGCACAATTTTTTTCAAGCACAACAAACAAAACTGTTATTTGTTCAATTCTCAGTTGCACTTGAATAAATATCTGCTGAGTTAGTAATACACATAACAGAGGAAATACAAATTGGAAATGGAATGGAAAAGGTGGAGAGGATAGAGGAAGGGTAATATTGAGAGGGAGAGGAACCGTGGAAGAGGTAGACAGAGATGAGCGGAAAGGAATAGATGGTATAGGAAGAGGAGATGAAGCAAGAATTACTGAGGATGTAGGAAGAGGAGTAGAGTGAGAAGAAATGGTAGAGTGGAAGACAATGGTATTAGTGGAAAGAGCAAGAGAAGAAAATATAAGACGACATGAACAGAGGGGAAGGGGAAAGCAAAATGAAACAGGAGGGAGATGAGGTAAAAGGATAGGGCACAGACGGGTTTCAAATGAAATCAGAGTCATCCATATTCACTATGTCATAAATGATGATCTTTCCTTGAGAGAAGCTGGACAGAGAGTTCAGCCCAATATAAACATTGTGCCAGCCAATTAGTACAACCGAGGTATGCTGCTTATGGCACACAACGCTGTCTGGGGTCGCACAACACAGAAAGGCTCCTTCATTTTTTAACTCCCTCAATGAAATCCACTCTCTGCAGGGTAATCAGGAGCAAATTGAGCGAATTTGTATAGTTGATTGGGACAATTTCCAATTTCACAATTCAGCACTGGCGCAAGAGTGGTTTGAGCATCACTTAAACTTCAGGATGGTGTTCCTTCCAGCATATTCTCCTCTTGGAGATGGAAAGTATATGATCACAATCCTTACAACCAAGTAAGTCTTCTTCAAGCGATGGAAGAGGATGGATCCAGCATTCACTGCTCCCCCCCCCCTCCTTGAGGCGGATGGGCTACAACAGCAGAAGACCCCACCGGGTACCACTCATCTCCACTTCAAATAGGAAAAAGAGGCTACAGTTTGCACAAGCTCACCAAAATTGGACAGTTGAAGACTGGAAAAATGTTGCCTGGTCTGATGAGTCTCGATTTCTGTTGAGACATTCAGATGGTAGAGTCAGAATTTGGCGTAAACAGAATGAGAACATGGATCCATCATGCCTTGTTACCACTGTGCAGGCTGGTGGTGGTGGTGTAATGGTGTGGGGGATGTTTTCTTGGCACACTTTAGGCCCCTTAGTACCAATTGGGCATCGTTTAAATGCCACGGCCTACCTGGGCACTGTTTCTGACCATGTCCATCCCTTTATGACCACCATGTACCCATTCTCTGATGGCTACTTCCAGCAGGATAATGCACCATGTCACAAAGCTCGAATCATTTCAAATTGGTTTCTTGAACATGACAATGAGTTCACTGTACTAAAATGGCCCCCACAGTCACCAGATCTCAACCCAATAGAGCATCTTTGGGATGTGGTGGAACGGGAGCTTCGTGCCCTGGATGTGCATCCCAAAAATCTCCATCAACTGCAAGATGCTATCCTATCAATATGGGCCAACATTTCTAAAGAATGCTTTCAGCGCCTTGTTGAATCAATGCCACGTAAAATTAAGGCAGTTCTGAAGGCGAAAGGGGGTCAAACACAGTATTAGTATGGTGTTCCTAATAATCCTTTAGGTGAGTGTATATTCTGTGATGTTGATGAAATTCTTTGACCAGATGTAGATGAGAGGCAAGATATATAAAGTTCATTGATTCAATGGTTGCAGTACATTTATTTATATTTGATAATTGTTTTGAGAGCAACTACATTAATTTGAAGAAATGTGTCAAATGGATTGAGAAAAACTGTAATAGTATTATCTTTGTTTAGAGCTCTTTCTTAACATAAAGTGTTTTATGATCAGCTGGCAATCATTGTGGTCTCATATTGACAGTAAGTGCCAGCAGACTTGAGTCAGCATTGCAGCAGGAGACAGGAAGTCACGAGGAACAGATGTATATTTCATGATTTACTGAGTATCATGGGAGACTGGGCAGTACACTAATGGAAACATAATGATAAAAACACACAAACTGATGTATATAACCTGCCAGCTGCAAATAATAACAGAGCACTGCCAACAACACAGATGACTAAATCAGAGCCCAGAGAAACTATGAGAAATTCTGTAATTACAAGACAGGAATCGATGTTGTTCTCTTGAAATTGTATGCAGGTTCCATCCAGAGGCCAGTAGGTGGCAACAAGCGCCTTCATTCCTTCAACCATTTCCATCAAAAACAGATTTCAGAAACAAAACAAGTGACTACTGCCTTTATGAGTGACTCCAGATATCATTAATTCATGAAAAGTATGAGATTCGACTTAAGTTAATTCACTGAATTCCTATGATTCAATCAAAACTGAAACTCGTACACATATGCTTAATTATAATAGATACAGCTGTCTTTGTCATTTCAAAACCTACATAAAAATGTTATAAATATACACACACACACACACGAGACTGTTCTTTCACTGTGAATTCTAACATCTCATCTCTGTTGAGTTTGTCCAACTCCTGCTGCAAAGCCAATCGTGGACACCTTAAAAAAGGTAATTTATGAATACTGACAAATTTGCCAGGCAAAGGCATAACTTCCAATAAGTCACTTAAATGTCATTGGGGTTCCTCTCTGCACTTCTACCATGTTGAACACTCCCTAAGAAAAATGCTGGCTAACAAGGTTACTTAAAGTTGTACTAAAAAATACTTTCAGCATATTTTGTAAGTATGTGGTATATGATGGATGCAGAAAAAAACTGTTCAGACATGCAAGAAGTCTACTCATAGTATACACACAAATGACAAGAACAACAGCCATAAGCATACTCACAAAAACCCATCAATTTTCTGTCCGTGGTCAATTGTTCCCAAATCCAGCCAGAGGGTCATAAGTTACAAGGTGGTCACGTGTGGTTTGCTAAATGGATGTCTAAAGCTTAACTACAATAATTTAGCCTTCCAACAAAACATGCCATCATATGTGCAGCAGCTTTAATAAAAATAAACCATTGGAAGAGGAATTATCAATGAAGTGTCTGGTCTATTGTTTTGCTCATAAATGTCGTTGGGCTACTCTGAAGTCTCTTATCCATGAAGGGAACAAATAACTATCAAATTTGGATGTGTGATAATACTTCATGCATCTTCAAATATATGAAGAAAACACATGCCCACATTATAAATGTAACTGATTATCTAATAAACTGCTTCAAAATGAACAGAGGGAATGGGACTTTAACAGATGGGACTGAGGTAGTGAAACCAACTACTACAAGTTGCATAATTGTCAGCTAAACCTTCTTTGTTGTCTGAGGGTAAGAGACTTTTACTTTGTTTCCACCTCAATCCAAATGACTGCAATAGGGATTCAAAATGGAAAAGACCGCAGCATGTCTCTGATGCCACAGCACTCTCAAGAGGCCAAAAGACAATCTTAATACATCAGAAAATTGAAACCATTCATTACTAAAATAACATTCAAGGTGTCATTTTCCTTCACAATCCTATCTTTCGAGTTTATTATGTCCCCAAAAAAAAAAAAACAATTTTAATTTCCCAAAAAAACATGTTTTACATTGCAAAAAATGTGAAGTATTTACATTGTGAAATAAATGATCATCGGTTTGTCAGGACCCGTCTGTGAGAGGCTTTCTATAATGGTTCAATTCGATCACAAAAGGGAGGCACTTCATATCAGATAACCCAAAACATTTTAATCTCTAACAGGTGCATAAGTACTGGTATGCTGAAGTAGGACAGAAATATTCAAACCTCTATTCTAACTAGTAAGAACAGTTCGCTGATGGACACCATTAGAAACAAATGAACCAAAAAAGTAGATCTTTCAAATTAAAACAAGACCTTTGGACTTTTTGGAAATAAAGTGAATTGAGGTAAATTGGCCATTTAGCTGACTGTCTAAAAGTGACAACTTATTCACTTACTAAGATTTAATTCAAAAGTTCTCGTAAATTAAATTATTCCTAAAATCAATCTCTTAATAGGACAGGCTTGTAAGTCGATAAAATGAGAATTTCTAGTGTGATCTACAGTACCACTTTGAGGTAAATGTACTACACCAAAACCAATATTTTAAACAACTATACATGAACTATTGCGTATTGTTTTTTCAACAGGAAGGAGACTGTATGAAGTTACTAACCAGCAAAAGTTCTGACCACCTGGTGAATCAGCAGTTGAAGTCAATGGTGCACTCTGATTGGATAAATCAGATTCCTCCAAACTGAAGCCACTGATTTAACCGGTCAACAAAAGGGGCACATTTGGATTATAATCTGCTAATGCCAAAAACAATTAGTCTTTAAATGCCCCTCTGATGTGCTTGCCTAGCCATCTCACCTTCAATGTCTTCTGAACAGCTCAACTAACCTTTTTAACGCTCCCGCTCTACACAGTTCGGTCACTTTTGAAATTTAAATAAGACAAAGTCCGATATCCACTAAACATGCCTCTTCCTCTCAGTGAATGATAATGTGTGCATATGTACAATAAAAACAAGATCATTCTGAGAGATTCGAATCAAATGACTGGGAAAAAAGAAAAATCACTAGAAAAACATGAATAAAAATAGAAAATTTAAAGTCTTGTGATGATTCCAAACATTCTGAGTTGGAGTCTATTGGCTAGGCCGTGGAACAATGGACGGTCAAAGGTCAGAGGTGAAAGTGTCATATCTTCTCCTGAATGAAAGGGTGCTGCAGGGCCTGGTTGATACTGATGCGTTTAGCAGGGTCCAGCATCAGAGTCCCATCCAACAGATCCTTCAGCTGCATGACCTTCTTCCTTTGATCCTCAGGTAACCTCTGACCTCCAATCATGTCCGCAAGCAGGTCTTTAGTGGGGTTAATAGTGCTCATCACTGTTACCTTCTCCTGAAAGATTAAAAGAAAGTGAAGGAGAAGGGTATGAAACAGGAAGCAGATGTGTTATCATAGCTACCAAATTACCAAAAATCAATACATGTGAGATCTGAGAACATACCCTTTCAGTCACTTTGTCAACCTCAATGTACAAGAAGTTCAAATTCTGGTCAAAATGTTGGTCTTTAAACAGGCCTTTCCGGATCATCTACACAAAAATGAAAAATAAAACACCATGTAAGTAGAGACTTAAATAACATAAAGTGAGTAAAAGTAAATTTTATTTATGTACTACGTAATCTTTTTTGTTCAAAATTATTTATTTAACGAGTCAATACAATAATCATGGTAAGCCTTTTATAAGCGTTTATATTTTAGACCTGACAGGATGGTTTTCATGAGTGAGTGAGTGAGTGGAATTATTTGATTATTATTCAAAAATCGCAACTCCTCCCCCGCATAGAGAGAGGGAGAGAGACCATTCGCACTCTCAGTCTGGGTGATAAACTGTTTAATTCATTAGGGAATAGGCTATATTAACTCAAGCCATATAATTATTGTAACACGCTGAAACATGACTTATTTCACATCGCCCCAAGTTACCGTAACCGTTATATGTCACGCAAGTCTACAGTGTGTGTATGAGCAACACTTGGGTGCGCATTTGTTCAGGAAGAAAAAGTAACCAGCGCATGCGTTTTAGCTGATTACAAATGTCACTAGTTCAATAACATAAGGGATGATAGTATTGAGGATTTCCCGATTACACACTTTAGCAGCCATTAAAATAGTTCAGTTTTTAATGTCAAAGTAGTTATAATTTGTTTCGTTTCTTTATTAAGTTACTTTAGAAAAATGTTTGGAGCATTTTTTGTTTGTTAAATTAAAGTTTTTGTTTTTTAAAGTGATGAGCAAGCAGCAAGCTGCCAGCGGCCGACAGTGAGTTAACCCAATGCTTTAGCCTCTCAAATCAACACTTGACTTGCCTATAATAAAGTCTATAGATATAAAACACTTCAAGCATATCACAATGTTAGTTTATATGTTTACTATCACCACCACAGTAAAAAGGCGTTTCTGACATGTTGAGGGATGGGCTGATGCTGCTCACAACGGCGCTCGCAAACTAAACGGGCTATGCAATCTACTAAAAAACCAAAAAATAAGAAACATGCAGTTTGTCTTAGCTTACACCTCTCCGCAAAATGAATACAAATCCAATCTTCAATTCCCGCGCTATATATGCACATTTAATGGAATTCACGTCAACGAAAGCAACAGATATGAGCTGCATTTTATTCATCATCAGTTCATGATCAAACACCGCAATATAATTGACTTGTATTAGTGGTCGGATATTAATCCGTCTCGAAAGAATTTCGGAAGGCATTTACTCCAGATCTTTTCACAATCGGATAGATATCTGATCAGAGAAAACAAATGAAGTGAGCAGGTGTGAAAAGGCCGCAACTCTTGCAGCTGCGGCGAAGGAACACTTGCTGCTGCCGGAGCGGACTCTGAACACCGTACGAGCCAGTCTTGACAGTCGCGTGGTCTTGTGTTGCTTCCACCAGAGCAGCACATCTCAGTTTCTATTAATTAATGAATGTCTAAAATATAAAGAGAAGCCTAAAATGAACACGTCACCACCACATCAGCACTGAAAACATGGGGATTTTTTTTGACTATAATCGTACAACCCACTAATGAAACCTTATTGTAAAGTGTTACCAGTATTTTATTGAACAGATAAATTGCCTTATTGTAGGTCTTTAACAGAGCTCATTCCAAAGCATTATCTATTTTGTATGAATATAGAACAAACAGAGCCTGTGCTGTAAAAACAAAGAAAACATTTGAATCTAGCTTTATGCAGTTTTTTTTTAGTTTTTTTATTAACACTTGATTGTGGGCAAGTTTCATAAAAAAAAAAGCAACATTTCAAAAACAAAAGCTAAGGAGAAAAAAAAAAAAAAAAAAAAAAATTTGCGTTATTGTCTGACTACATTTGGATTGGATTCAGAACAATGATCAAAACAGATGAAATAATTCGCTTCCATCAACACCCCCCATACCTCTTCCTGGGTCAACATTTTATACAGTAACATTAGGAAGTTTTGATGTATATGCTGTTAAATTATTGCATTATTTTATATGTGCTTCAATTCTGTACTCTTTCAGAAAGATGCGTAATAGTGCTCCCTAGCATATAGGGTTGGGTATCATTTGGGTTTTTTACAATACCGGTGCCAAACCGATACTTTTAGGCACCGGTACCATTTTAAACCGATACTTTTAATAAAATAGAGCCACAAAACGATGGTGGATGACAATAAAAAATGGCTTATTTAATTTTTCTTAATTTTTAAAAAATTTCTACATTTATTAACTTTAAAGTATACTTAAATATATAAATAAATACAAAACACAACAAATTCACTTAAATTCACAGTAAAACCCAACTACAATAGGCCTAATAACACTAAATAACAGTTACAGTACTAATAACAGCTAAGTAGTCAGTATTCTTGGTATGCGACAAACCTTCTTCAAGGTTCAGCATTATTTTGCAGAAATATGACCATATTCTCTGGCTAAATATTTTAGAACGCAACGCCTTGTTTCCATGGCGACACATCATGCTTCTCACATGACACACAGCAGCCACAATAGCACTATCACAGATGTAGGCTATCGGTTTTATTCCGTGTATTTTCTCAAAATACACAAACTTGTTAACTATGTCATGAACTATCTGATATTCTGATTTTCAAATATGTGTAAGTGAATTGGTGTTAGACGATCTATAATGCGCGATGGCCGCCGCCATGTTAGTTTGCGCCTCAGAATCGGATCTGTCGGATTCACATCACGTCTCACAAAATACTCGTAAGTGAAAGACAAAGTAAGTGAGCAGTGAACTGGGAGAAGAACAGAGTAAACCATATAGTTAACTATATAATATGCATTTGATATAAATAAGACACGTAGTCAAATTATAACTGTCTGAAATGATTATTATTGTCGCTTCCATAGAGATAAGTGTATTTAACAAACTATAAATGTGTTTTTTGCTAGTACTTATGTGCATTTAAATGTCAATGTTTGAAAACTAAAATAAACATTATGTGGTTGAAAACACTGAATAGTTGTAATGTCTGATGAGCGCTGAGCATCCGTCTCTGGCTCGGCGCCAGTCAAAGCGTGAAAGCATGTTTAAATTTAACCCCCAGGAATCAGCCGTCACGATAGACTCACTTTTTTTCTTATCAGTGCCAAAGAGACTCAAATAACTCTGTCGTTTTTTATCATTCAGGCAAGTGTTATACATCATTATAATATGTTAAGTTTCTATAATTTTTTGTGTACAGTCACAAAAACAAATTGTTGTGTTTCTTGCAAAATAAAGAAAACAAACATGGTGTGCTCTGTCAAAGACGTTAATTCAGAAAGTCTTCAGAAAAGTAACTAACTTAATAAATATTTGTCTGTCAAACATGAGACATATGTCTAAAGAAACATTGAAATGTCAGGTTTTAAATGTAAATCAAATCGAAAACAAACATTCTGTGTTTATGTAATCGGTTTGAAAAGGGAGAGATGTCAGTTGTTCGCGAGCGTCTAATTAGCCTTAGCGCTGGCGATCATGCATTGCACGCGTCTCATAAATGAAAACCGAAACTCCAAATGATATTTGAGTATTGTGTGTACCAGATAGTTTATAAAACCAAATGATTCAGAAAATGTTTACCACTGAAATGACTGGAGAAAAAGTGTCCCAATCAAACTGAATTCACCCTATACTCTTTGAAATCATAATTGCATTGCATTTTGTCGTTTTAAATCCCAAATATTTTACTTATAACGTTAAATCATTAATCAATTATTCAGTTATTTGTATATACTGAATTGTGTTCAGCGTCACAATATTACTGGGGTTTTTTTCTTTTCTTTTTTTAGCATGAGACTTTTTTTCAAAAACATTAAAAATAGTACACTGCCAAAAATGCTCTTCTTAGTATTTGTCTTGTTTCTAGTCTAAATATTTAAAAATTCTTAAAATCAAGATGCATTTAGTAGAGAAGTAAAATTAAATTTTTGCCTTGTTTTGTTGAAAATAAAAATAAAAATTAAGTGAGTTTTTGCTTAAAACAAGCAAAATGATCTGCCAATGGGGAAGAAAAATAATCTTGTTTCTGATTGAAATCTTGTTCCTTGTTTCTGTCCCAAACAGAAATAAGATTATTTTTCATACCCCATTGGCAGATAATTTGGGCAAAAATTCACTTAATTTAGATTTTCCCCAGAAAACAAGAACAAATATCTTATGTCATTTTATTTATCTAGTAAATGGATCTTGATTTAAGATTTTTTGATATTTGGAATGAAAACAAGAAAAAAAATACTAAATAAGAAGAGCATTTTTTTGCAGTGTAGTCAAATCTTTTGATAATTTCAAATATAATAGGCCTTTGTTGAGTACATTCTAAATAAACTACAACAAAATATATTTCCTTTGTCCTGTTGCTTGGCTCACAGTCAAATACCTGAAACTCATTTATTATGCAGCTCATTACGCAATCTTTTGTTTTCTAAGGTGTAATTCACAGCATTATTTATTCATGAACATTCCGCCTCTTCGCATACGGCCTTTGTAAAGAAAAAGTGTCTTTCAAAATCTAAATTAATGTATTGTTTTATATGAATTAGCAGGCTCAATGATTCTCACATCAGTTTGAAGCAAAAACTCTAGGCAACAACACTCAGTCTAAAGTCTTGTGGAAGCATATCTATTGTGTGTTTTGAGGCCTTGATTTTAAAACAATTTTGTTTGTTTTTTCAAAAACCATGCATAAACACTCTCTCAAAAATACAAGCATATGTACATAAGTACATACATGTTGCTCAAATATTATGGTAGCCCAGTTTGTGCTGAATACAGTGTAATTACACTTTTGCCATTAATATGTTTATAAGCAACTGAAAAAAGCACAAATGTCAGAGCATGTCAAAACTTCTAAAGGGCCCCAAAACAGCTCAGACTCCAGAGAGTTAAATGGCACCGAAATCTGCGTTCTGATTCGGTCCGGTACATAGGTACCCAACCCTACTAGTATAATAGTGAAAACATGGACTGCTGGAAATCTGTCAATGGCAAGGAAAGAGTAAATTGGTATAGCTACAGCTACTCCGTTTGAGATGCTTTCCATTTAAACTGGCTATATCTTCTAAGGCTAGTAGTGAATGTTTTATAAGCAGTAGGATAATCTCGGATAAGGATAATCGTTTTGTTTTTTTTTGTTTTTTTTCATGAAAAAGAACCAGTGTGGAATCTGTGTGAATATCCAGTACCTTGTTTGGCATCTTGCCCTTCACATCCATGGCCAGTTTCAGCATGTGGTTGTTGGAGGAGCCAGGGAACAAGATCTTCCCTGTGTACAGCTCATACAGAGTACAGCCGACTGACCACATATCAATGCCATAATCATATGGTTTACCAATGACTAGGGAGGAAGAGAGCGTTAGATCCAATTACAAGGCCCACAAAGAATCAGTTCACATGTTCTGCTCGAATTGTGCACTATAATCACACAAATAGAGTGCAACTTACCGATTTCAGGTGCCCTATAAAATCTGCTGACTAGATAGGGAGTGATTTCATTGTCTGCAACATGGGATGCAGAGCCGAAATCACAGAGTTTAAGAATGGTCTTTGACTCATTCACCTGCAGACAGAGAGTTGAGTGAGTGATTGAATGAATGAAGTCTCTTGAGTCAGAGGCCATATAAATGATGCTAACCAGTATGTTGTCTGGTTTGATGTCAGCATGGAGAATGTTGCAGCGTTTCAGAAGTTTGAGGGCCAGAAAGAGCTGCTGACTGTAGGAACGCACTGCCTTGATGTGTAGCCCCACGTCTTTACCATACTTCTTCAGCACTTCTCGCAGATTCATACTGTGAAACAAATATGACGAAAAACAAATAAATGCCTTGGAAACACTTTGATCATGAAAATACAGTTAAGTGCAAGATGTGCAGCACCAATCTGCCATATGCATAACATTATAATGAGAAGACCATTGTAATATAGTTCTTTGTGCTTAAGCCAATGGTCAGCCATTTTTGAGCATCAGCCGACTTAATTTTTCCGGTGTGTGCTGTACCGTTGGCTCTAGTCTTATAGTTGAACCTTGACTAACTGGGGCCCAGGTCAGGAAGCATACGGACTGCTTAACCGACCGTCTCACATCACAGAAGTCAGATAAATCCCAACACAGATATATTTCACCAAGATATTATCACATGGAGACTGTGACTGTACACCGAATTAGTAAATACAAAAAAACTCAAACCCATTTAAGAATAAAAATTTAATTGATGTTCAACAAATAAAAAACAGATCTAATACAAATGATGAACAAATGATAAAGCTTGGCCTGCTGAATATTCAATCCCTTTCCTCAAAAGCGCTTATTGTTAATGATATGATTACAGATCATACCCTAGATGTGCTGTCTGACAAAAACTTGGCTAAAACCTGACGATTACATTACTTTAAATGAGCCCACCCCCCAAGATTATTGTTATAAACATGAGCCGTGTCTGAAAGGCAAAGGGGGAGGTGTTGCTGTAATTATCTTCAGTATAACTCGGAACTCTAATTTCAAATATAAATCGTTTGAAGTTTTAGTGCTTTGCATAACGTTATGTTGCGTAAATGACAAATCCTGTTTGACGTGTGCTGGCTACTGTATAAAGGCTACCAGGGCACCATACAGACTTTACCAAAGAATTTGCTGATTTTCTATCAAAGTTAGTACTGGCTGCAGATAAAGTACTAATTGTTGGTGATTTTAATATTCATGTAGACAATGAAAAAGGATGATGTTGGGATTAGCATTTAGAGACATTCTAAACTCTATTGGAGTTATGCAACACGTCAGGACCAACTCATTGTCGTAATCATACTTTAGTCTTAATATTGTCAATGGAAAAAAAATTGAAATTCTGCAGCAGAGCAATGACATCTCAGATCATTATCTAGTATCATGTATACTTAATTTAGCAAAGGCTGCAAAGCAGTCCCCTCGTTTCAAATATGGCAGGACTATCACTGCAACAGAAACTATTGACTCTTCTCCAGCACTTTACACACAGTTGCTCCTCTGCGCTTAAAGAAGATTAAAGAAAATAGTCCAGCGTCGTGGGACAACGACCACATTCAGGCCCTTAAAACAGTAGCCTGAAAAATGGAGCGCAGCTAGAAGAAAATAAAACAACTGGAGGTCTTCGCATTTCGTGGAAAGAGCATAACTGCATACAGAAAGGCCGTAAAACTGCTAGATCTGCTTATTTCTCGACTCTCTTAGAAGAAAACAAACAACCCTAGGTATTTATTTGATACAGTGGCTAAAATAACAAGAAATAAAGCTTCAACTTCTGACGTTTGCAAACAGCACAGCAGTAATGACTATGAACTTCTTTACGTGCAAGATTGATATTAGGAAGAAAATTATAACTGCAACCATCTACTACAGTATCGCATCAGACAGTGGATTGTAGTGTCACTGAGGAAAAATTCCACTCATTCACTGCTATAGGAGAGGAAGAATTGGCTAAACTCTTCAACAAAGTCTAATCAACATGTATGCTCGACCATATACTGACTAAGCTACTAAAAGAGATTCTTCCAGAGGTCATAGATCCTCTTCTTAATATCATTAATTCATCCTTGTCATTAGGATATGTACAAAAACTTTTAAGTTGGCTATTAAACCAATAAAAAAAAAGAAAAGAAAATAAAACTTGATCCTACAGAATTAGTCAATTACAGGCCAATCTCAAATCTACCCTTTCTGTCAAAAATACTAGAAAAGGAAGTGTCTTCAATTATGCTCCTCCTTAGAAAGAAATTATATCTGAAGATTTCCAGTCAGGATTTAGACCGTATCATAGTACTGAGACTGCTCTCATCAGAGTTACACATTATTTGCTCTCATCATCTGATTGTGGTTGTATCTCTCTTAGCGTTACTCAATCTTAGCGCTGCATTCGATACTATCGACCAGAACATTGTTCTGAATAGACTTGAAAATTATGTTGACATTACTGGAATTGCATTGGCATGGTTTAAATCATACTTATCTGACGGCTATCTGTCTGTAGCAGTAAATGAAGAGATGTTATACCAATCACAAGTTCAGTATGGAGTACTGCAAGGCTCAGCGCTAGGACTGTTGCTTTTCATCCTGTACATGCTACCCTTGGGAGATATCTAGAGGAATCATGGCGTTAATTTTCATTATGCTGACGATACTCAGCTCGATTGACGGAATGCATAGCTGACATAAAACATTGGATGACTAGTAATTTCCTACAACTTAATTCTTAAACAGAATTTCTAATTATTGGACGAAAAAACCTCTGCACGTAGTAACCTAGAATACTGTCTAACACTTGATGGCTGCTCTGTCCAGTCCTCGACGTCAGTTAGGAACCTGGGTGTGCTCTTTGATACCAATCTTTCATTTGAAAGCCACGTTTCTAGCATCTGTAAAACTGCATTCTTCCATCTTAAAAATATCTAAATTACGACATGCTCTCAATGCAAAATGCTGAACAGTTAGATTATAGTAATGCTCTACTGGGTGGTTGCCCTGCTCCCTTAAACTGCAGCTGGTCCAAAACACAGCAGCTTGAGTTCTTACTAGAACCAGGAAGTATGACCATATTAGCCCAGTTCTGTCAAAACTTCATTGGCTCCCCTATTAAACATCATATTCATTTTAAAATCTTGCTTATTACTTACAAAGCTCTAAATGGTTTAGCTCCCCAGTACCTGAACAAGCTCTTAACGCATTATACTCCATCACGTCTATTGCGGTCTTAAAACTCTGGCCAGTTGATGATGCCTAGAATATCAAAGTCAACTGCAGGCGGTCGATCCTTTTCCTATTTAGCACCTAAACTCTGGAACAGTCTACCTAGCATTTGCTCGGGAAGCAGACACACCAAAAACATCACTGTACTATGGCATACACATAGAACATCAATATCAATTTCTATTATTCAAATCAGTCAAATTATTATTTTAGGCTGCATTAACTAGGTCAGCCGGAACGGGGAACACATCCCATAACACCTGATGTACTCATTACATCATAAAAAGAATGGCACCTACACTAATGTTAGTCTCTGTTTATCCCGAGGATTACTGTAGTCTGCCGGATCCAGATCAGATGGTGGACCTGCTCCTAGACACGACCCACGCAGCCCTGAAGTGTCCGCAGAGACAGTCTCAACTAGACTCTCCCCTGTGAAGGCCTCCTTCACTTCCCTTCCCCTCTATACAGATAAAAACACATATGCATTCAAACACGATTGCCTATAGGCTGAACACGTAATGCTTGCGTACATGCCGTTACCGTTTTCAGATTCGCCTTTTTAGGGATTGCACAGGGATGATGATGGTATAGTTTCAAAACCATTTCAAACCTATGTCATGGTTTGCGTTCTCGGGCCACCAAATGGTGTTGCCATGCGGATGGGGTCCAGACCGCATTGGGGGTTTTCTGTTTTAATTGAAGATGGTGTTTAAATGGCACCAAATTAAACACTTGAAGTTGTGAGTGCCAATTAAATAACTAATCCGTTTTTACAACAGAACTTAAACTTTAATCAAAAACTAAATTAATTTCCTATTATCACTGTAAAGCTGCTTTGAAGCAATGTGTTGTAAAAAGTGCTAAATGAAGGTGACTTGACTAGTCAGACACCGTCTGTTTGTTTTTTGGTCGATTTAACATGTAGAATCGGCATTGTGTCGGAGACAGAGAGAGAACTCTGATTTGCTGTTCAGTTTAGCAAACGAGTCCGTGCACGAGAACAAGAGCAAAAGTGATGAAAGCAACCAAAAAAAGTCATAAAATTAGAACAGCCTTCTGTCTGTGCTGTTGTCATCTCACCTGAGCATTCTACTGGGCAAATATTTTCAAAATAACATGAGCAGAGTGGAATAAAGAACGTGATCAGCATGACTGATATTCAAAACGGTAAGCAAGTGCTGATTTGTATATGGTTTGAACACCTGCAGTCTTCGTTTCGCTTACCCTTTTTTAAATGACGAATATAGATGCATATATATGCTTAAATTGTTCTCATTTACACGCAGGCGCAGAATGCTCGTGCTAGTTGACCATAACCTGTAGTTGTTTCTGTGCAGTTTTTTTTCCCCTGACAACAGTCGGCTTTCATCAGTGCTAGTTCTTTGGTGTCGGTTTGGTGTGTCCCTAAGTTTAGTTGGCTGTGTTTCAGCATTGTTAATATGAGAAGTACTTATCCACAACAGAGTTACACTCTGCACGGACAAGCATGGTCAAGTTCACATACGCATTTGAGTCCTTTTGTGCAGATGCAAGTTTTAATATTACTTATATGAGATTAATTTGATACATACAACATATGTGACCCTGGACCACAAAACCAGTCATAAGGGTCAATTTGACATGAAAGGTGACTAAGCTTTTCATTGTTGTATGGTTTGTTAGGATAGAATAATATTTGGTCGAGATACAACTATTTGAAGATCTAGAATCTGAGGTGAAAAAAAAAAAAAAAAAAAAAAGAGACCTGAAGGCAGTTTTAGTGTAAAGACTCATAGCTCCAAATCTATAGCAAGAAGAGTCAAAAGGTATTGTTTGAGAGAACACTTCATTTTTGAAAACAAATTACAATTGGACATTCTCATGCTGAGAAAAAACTAATATATTTAATTTATTATAATTTTACATATCTTTATTTGATATGCAATAAGGCAATTTTTTGATGAAGTTCTACATGTGAGCTACATCTGGATAAAATTTGATCACCTGTGGTGATAGCATAAAGTAATCAAAACTTGGACTGCCCCCTAATGGGCATCTTTAAAATTGTTCTTCCATGAGGAATTTCTTGTGATCGATGCAAGGGATTGATTATGACTTTGGACTCATTTTAAAATCGCGAGAATCTGCTTTAAATAATGTTTCATGAATTTATGAGTAAAAATAACACTTGAAATCTATACCTTTCTTTTTAGTTAAATTATGGGAAAAAAAAAATCTATTTATCAGCAAATCACTCAGCACTACTGAGGAGTTAATCGAACTGGCTACGTGAAAGCTTAGACTCTGAACTTTTACAATGCAAGTGACACTTATTTTTACACACATTCAAGGCAGCAGTTTGAAAAATTATTATTAATGCTTTCGTTGCTAGGTGGCGCCGGCGGTCAGTATACTCCGGTTTATAGGGCCCAGCAGTCCTTAAGAGTTGTTCAAAATGGTTAGATGGATTAAAAGCTGAGTTTCGAAGCTTTAAAATGATACCTATTTTGTGTTATTCTATGTTGGAAAACAAGCATGGACGGTTTCGGGAACATTGGATCACACATTACCGGGATGGTAAGACGAGAGGAATATTTTTTTTTAGCCAAATGTTACATTCCGTAATATTTCGTAATCAACACAATGGATTATGTTGTTTTTTTCATTGTAAGAATCTGCTGTAAAAGGTGATCTGTGCAATTGTCAAAGTTATGAGCAAAAAATGTCATATTATATCTACATTTGTTTCCAGTTATCGCATGTTCACTGTTTTTGTTGTAAACTCAATTTGTGCAGACTCAAGAGGGTGAAAAAAAAAAAAAAACGCAACAGAAGCATGATCTGAACGTGTAAAGTCTCTGATTTTGTGCGCAAAAAGAATTATTGTGCCAACTACTTAGTTTCAGTTACTACTGGCTCTTAAAGCGAGACATGCAAACGGCAGTCCTTAACGCATATTACTTACAAATACAAATTTGATACATTTACGGTATAAAATGTACAAAATATCTTCATGGTACATGATCTTTACTTAACCAAATGATTTTTGGCATAAAAGAAAAATTTATCATTTTGACCCATATGACGTATTGTTGGCTATTGCTACAAATACACCTGTGCGATTTACGACTGGTTTTGTTGTCCAGGGTCACATATAGGATATGTTTGGTTGAGTTTATTAACCCATTAGCAAAGCGCTTCAGATTACGGTTCATTCACTCTTCTGCAGCATGAGCTCAAAAGGCAATGCCCCATTGACTATGATTTGGTTATTTGAGAGTCATATTCCATTTATTTGTAAAAAAGAAATAAATAAAAGTAAAAAAAAATAATCCAGCAGGTGTTATTTCTTGTCATTTTTTCAACAGGCTTGTTTTAAATTTAAAACTTTCTCGTCATAGCTTCGAAAACGCATAGGGATGTCTGAAATCACTTGATAAAATAGATGAAAATACAGTTGGAGGTGGAAGTTGTGCAGTGCCAATCTACCATATACACAACATTATAATGAGAACACTATAATGTTGTGAATTCTTTATGCTTTAGTTGCCCGTTTCAGCACATTGTTATGGGAATAGTGCATCCACAACAGTAGTAACACTTTCTGGCTAGCTCAAATTAAGGGAACACTTAGGCCCAATCCCAAATTCTATTTTATACCCCTTCCTCCTTGAAAGAGTAGCAAAGCATGGGGTGAAAATATTCCCCTCAGAAATGGGACACCACTATTACACGTAATCATACCCAGTTTCTTTTATTAGTGTCCTGTAACATTTAACCAGTATGAACAGCAATGAAGTGCACATATCTAACAGAAATCAGGAGTGGGCATGTTTAACAGATTACTCACTCCCAGCGTTGTTTTACGCTGTATTTGGACAAAACGGCGCTCGTTTTCAGTTCAAAAACGTATGAGCCTTCAAGTTTCCTAAGACAATACAGAATGGTACAGAACATACGACACTGGTGGAGGCACTTTTACATCGGGCCAAACTGTTCTCTTAGTTTATTAACCGTTCCATTCCGTGCGGATCCGATCAGGTCAGTACGATATGGTTTCGTTTTCTACTATGGTGCTGCAATAACGGAGCTCTTTGCAATGTAATACAAACTAGTCAGTTGTTGCCTTGGTGGCAAGAGTTTACAGATGATACGTGACGTAAATATCAACTGCCTTATGAAGGATGACCAAAAAAATTTGTTTTAACTGTATTAATTTGTGTTCACATCACTCAAATAGTGTGTTTAGCAAGCTACAGAGAAACTTGCAGCCAGGTAACACACAAATGACCGACCCCGAGTGGCAGCATCACTACACGCATTCTAGCAGCAACGGTTGGTGTATGCAGGAAAACTCCTCATACCCCCTCATTTGAAGTGTGGTCCCGAAAAATCTTCGGTTGAAGGGCCAAAAGAGAATTGAGACACCCCTACCCCTTCACATGAACGTGCAAAACAAAGGGGTAGGGGAAAGGGAAGGGCTAAGGGGTAGAAATGGGATTGGGCCTTAATCATAGAATAACATCCCTGAAGCTTAATTGATTTGGTGTTATACTGTCCAATTAGTAAGCTTAAATGATTGTCAATCAGTTTAACCTGCCTTGGTGAAAATTAAAGTGGGCACTGAAGATAACTTGTAAGAGGAAACAGCAAGACAACCCCACAAAAAGGAAATGATTTTGCAGGTGGTGGCCACAGACAATTGTTCTCTCATTCTTCCTGACTGATTTGTTTTTAGTTTTGTTAGGGTCCTTGTCACTGATTGTAGCATTAGACAGTACCTGCAATCAGATTGCACGGGTAGTCCTGGTCCTCCAGGATGGCACATCCGTACGTGCCATCGCAAGGAGGTTTGGTGTGTCTCCCAGCACAGTTTCAAGAGCATGGAGGAGATGCCGGGAGACAGTTACATAAGGAGAGCTGGACAGGGACATAGAAGGGCAACAGCCTAGGACCGGTATCTGCTCTTTTGTGCGAGGAGGAACAGGAGCAGCACTGCCAGAGCCGTACAAAATGACCTCCAGTAGGCTACTGGTGTGCATGTTTCTGACCAAACTGTCAGAAACGGACTTCATGAGGGTGGCATGAGGGCCTGACGTCCTCTAATGGGACCTGTGCTCACAGCTCAGCACCATGCAGTTCAATTGGCATTTGCCAAAGAACACCAGAATTAAAGTGTCACTGGTGCCTTGTTCTCTACACAGATGAAAGCAGGTTCTCACTGAGCATGTGAAAGAGTCTGGAGATGCCGGGGGGAATGTTATGCTGCGTGCAACATCCAGCATGACCAGTTTGGCAGCAGGTCAGTAATGGTCTACAGAGGAATATTCTTGGAGGGACGCACAGACCTCCACGTGCTAGCCAAAGGTTCCCTTACTGCTGTTAGGTACCGGGATAAAATCTCAGAGCCACTATTAGACCTTACGCTGGTGCAGTGGGTCCTGGGTTCCTCCTGGTGCATGATAATGCCTGGCCTTATGTGGCTAGCGTGTGTAGGTAGTTTTTAGATGACAAAGGCATTGATGCTATTGACAGGCCTTCATGCTCCCCAGACCTGAATCCAATTGAGAATGTGGAACATTAAGTATCGGAGCATCCAAAGCCGCCAAGTAGCACCACAGACTGTCCAGGAGCTCACTGATGCCCTGATCCAGGTCTGGGAGGAGATCCCCCAGGACACAATCTGCCATCTCATCTGCATTCAGCCACGTGTGGGCCATACACATTACTGACTTTATTGAGTTGCTGTGATGAACCATGAAAGTTGGATCAGCCTGTAACTTGAGTTTTTTTTTTTTACATAGATTTTTGGTATGATTTTGAATTCAGCCCTCAGTGCGTTGTCCAAAAACCAAACTGCTTATCACAATTTTGTTCTTAAATTATAGAATGTATATAAATAAAGACTTGAGATCCAATGTGTGATAAGTGCTCCCTTAATTTCTTTGAGCAGTGTAGTTCAAGTTAACTTGTTTTTGGTACTTTTGTGCAGATATTTTAATGTTATGCTTATGTTATCTGATATGTTTTGATATGTTATCAGAATCTGTCTGATTAGGCTGATAAGGGAAGCAAATAATGTTAGTGACCTTATCAACATTAATATTCATATCTGTTATTTATTATCAGAATAAGTCTCGTGCTCACCAAGGCTGAAAAAATAGAAAACCGTTATTTTAAACTAGTAATTTCACAATATTACTGTTTTTACTAATTCAATATTTTAAAATGCAATTATTTTTTCCAGGTTTCTTTGATGAAAATAAAGTTCAAACTTAAAATACAAATCAATCTCTATCCATCCATCATCTATCTATCTATCTATCTATCTATCTATCTATCTATCTATCTATCTATCTATCTATCTATCTATCTATCTATCTATCTATCTATCTATCTATATAAATAAAATAAAATAAAATAAAATAATGTGATGTATTGAGGAGGCTCACACAGATATTTGTCAATTTCAACAACACTCTCCCACACACGCGCACACAGAGCTGGAATCTGAAGTACCTGAGAGGTTCAAACACCAAACAGAGATGCTGTTTGTGGTAAAAATGTCTGAAGAGACGCAAACAATGAAATTTATCATCAGGATCTGCATCATTCAGCTTCTTCAGAAACTCAAGCTCCTTCAGTCCCGTCTTCTGCCTGCAATCAGACAACAAACAAAACTATTGAATTAATAAAAAGTGTTTTCTGAGCCAGGACTACACTGACTGAACTAAAACAAACACAAAAAAAGAAAAGAAAAAGTACATAAGAAATTGAAAATGTCCGATTAAATAAATTATGCGATTAAATCGCACATCAATGAGGACTGAGAAATTCCCTCCCAAAAGATTATTTGAAGTCACTGTTAGATGAGAAAAGCGTTGAATGGACATTACAAAATGTAGCTTTAGAAAGAAAAATTTATTCAACAGAATTTATTACACAAACTTTTAAGGCTTCTGTGGCCATAATATTATTTTTGTTCAGAAGCTGCATTTCAAGTGACAAAGCAGCTTTACAGTGATAACAGAACAATGCAACAAAGTTTGTTTCGGCTACACAGCAGCTCTAGTAGAATATAGTGTCATTGTCCAGCTTAAGTTAGTTCAGTGTTGATTCATTTTGGTTGTAAAAATCATTAGTTATTAATTTAGTTAATTTACTTATACAGCAACTCTGGAGAAAACCGTGATGTCATCGTCCAGCTCAGTGCAGTTCTCATACAGTGGTGTCAATGCAGTCAGATCAATAATATTGTTGAATGTTGAGTCAAATGACACAAAGTCATATTGCTGATTCATTTTAGGAACAAAGCAAGTAACTTTTTGAAATGGGTCACTGAATCAATGGCTTATTCGTTTAAAAACGTGAATTCATTCAGAAATGAAACATTGCTGTGTGTTTCTTGGAAATGCACAACAGTTCTGCTGTGACTTTATTTGGAATTATTTTCATTGGCAAAATCAAGCAAAAACAGACATTTTAGACAATGTAACAATATTGACGTCTTATTGATTTTATACAACAGTTCAATATGGGGGGGACAGAATTGGTTTGTGGTTTTGCTGAACTATGTCATAAGACTAGAAGTTGGGTCTCGTTTGGATTTTTTACGAGCCTGAATCAACATTTAAAAGGGAATGACATTACAGAATGGCTTTTTATTTACATTTTTTAAATTGAACAATATATTAAAAGTATAGTTTCTTATATAAAGAAAATACAAAATGACAAATTTACATAAATTCACAAAACCTAAGCCACCTAACCCAACTACAATAATTTAACAGACAGTAAACAACAGTTACAGTACTGTACCAATATTAATTATAACAATTGTAAATTATCACTTACTTTAAATCATTAAAAACGTGTTCTTTTTAAACTCTTGTATGTCACATTATTTCCATGGCGACGCATTATGCTTTTCACGCGACACACCGAAGCCACAATAGCACTGTATGACAGATGTATTGCTCATTTCGTTTTCTCTTAATTATTCAAAATATTCATAGACCTTTTAGCCATCATCAACTACCTGATATTACGATTCTCAAATATGTGCAAGTGAATGTGTTTTGTAGTTTAAAATCCTTTATAATGATCATATAGCTGATCTATAATGCACAATGGGCGCCGCCGTGTTAGTTCTCACCGCATTTCAGAGAATCAGATCTGTCAGATTTACAACACGTAAATTCATCCACTTCTCCCGAAATACATGAAAGTGGCCGGTGAAGTGGGAGAAGAATAGCGTAAACTTTATAGTTACTTACATAATGTGTATCTGATATGAATAAAACACGCTGTCAATTTATAATCAGTCTGGGTCAGGGCGGGGTTCAAATTAACATGTTAAAATCAACAGTGCTAGTTAAAATATATAAGAACAAAAAAAGTAGTCACAGAGATGGTAATTGTTTAGTAGGACACTTACATGAGCTCATTGTTCCGGATGATCTTGACTGCCACCTCCTGGCCAGCTCGGGCAGTGTCTCTAGCTCTAACCACATTACTGAACACACCCTGCCCAGTGTACCCATACACATCATAACGCTTTTCCAGTATCTCACCGATGTTCACACCTAAAAAGAGTTGTTTTTAATGATTTATTCTTGCATTTAAAATACTTTTTCTTTGGAAAAGCAGCAAGGATTTAAAGAAGGCTTACGATAGTATCCTTCTGCATCAGTCCAGTTGTCCCTGAGGTTGGGGTTCTCCTTAAAGTCTTTACCAATGCCTGCAGCCCTGAGTCTGGCACTCTGTGGATGGGAGAGACACAGAAGTCAGATCGCTCAAAGTAACCAACTGGTAACTGGTTTAATCTCAGGCCTGCAGAAAAACCAAATAAACTTGCATCAAAATCTGCAGCAAACATGTCATCTGACTCAGTGAACATGTCAGGCGCAGAGGGCTTCTTTGGATTGCCTCCTGTATAAAAGACAATAAGACAAAGAGTTAGTCATTCATTAGCTTATAGATTCTTTGTCATTATGAGAAAGATAACCCAGATTAAAAATCGTCCCTATATTTCCTGAAAACTGTTCAAGATCCCTGCTAATGTGCCATTTTCCAGAGTACGTTACCTTCTTTCTCCTGAGCGATGAGGTTGTGCTTGGCCTTGATGTTGGCCTCAAAAGTGTTTACATTCTCCCGCTCATATTCCTTCACGTCGGCTGCTACCCGTTCCAGGATGTCATCAGGGGAGGGTGAACGACTGCGGGTGCTACTCTGAGGACTGCTGGGCTCTGATGCCATGGAGCCCATATTACTGTCCTCATTTACGGCTTTATATTTCTATATCAAAACAGAACAGTTGTATAATCAAAATCACATCTCTTAATAGAAAGTTAGTGTGCCTCAGGATAACTGTTATATTGTGTTACCTGTACGATTGCAAGCCGCTGTTGTCGTCGCTGCTCAATCAGAGCCTCTTCATCCTCCTCTTCTGCATCAAAATCTTCCATCCTAAACATATTTCCATTAAGGCAACTTTAACATTACCATGTAAATCAGATGACTCAGAAATGTTAAGCAGTGCTCTACACTGTCACTGAGGAAATATTAGCTGTATTAAATAACCATCAGAATTAATACACAAAAAATAAATTATTAATAATAATAATAAAATAAATAATAAATATATATAAATATAAATATTATATATATATATATATATATATATATATATATATATATATATATATATATATATATATATATATATATATATATATATATATATATATATATATATATATATACACACACACACACATACATACACACACACTAAACTAAACATTAACTACTACTACTTGTTACAAATTATGCATTTTAAATAGAATAAAATACATGTAAAAACAGTGATAGTAAAAATTTAAAATAACTTAATTAAAATAATGTATTGTGATTGCAAATCTGAATTTCATTGAAATCATTTTAACATGCAGATTCATTTTTTTTTCAACATTTGTGCTGTTTAAAGAAGACCTTTTACATTTTCAATTTTCTTTTAGAGTGTGAGGATGCAGGCTGAGCATGAAAAAAAGTCTGCAAAGTTACAAAGCAATACGTTGAGGGATTTATTCTCTATATCAGTATATAAGCACCGTTTTGAAGTCCATGAAATACCTGGATTGTAGTCTCAAGCTTTCTTCCAGTAATGTACACACACAATATTCTCATTTAAATAATTCCCACCCAATGCATATGCAAAAAAGGGGCGAGGCTTGGTTGAGTTGCATTAGTAGTAGTGTTGTCAAAAACATTCACACTGAATTATCTGAAACATTTCCAATACTCCTTTTCTACAGTATCGATACACTGATACCAGCTGCGTGTTCTCCCTCTCTCTTCTCTCTGACAGCAAACTGACACAAACCAACCTCCTCTCACTCATTCACTTCAGTTGAATAGTGCTTGTATTGCACATAACATTAGTCATTCCCAAAATTGCGTGCACCACTGATCTATACAAGTGGCGCTTTCATAAAGCCGCCTCTCAAACAGCTTGCGGCTACCAAATTAAATACTTTGTGGATTAATGTGGTTAAATGGTCAAAATACATACAAAATTATGTCAAAATGCCCATCTTGCTGAATATTCATGTAAATACAGTCAGTTTTGGAACGCAAATAGTTGAAAGCGCGTGTGTAACCGTATATTGGATCCAAGCATAAGCTCTTATAGTGACAGTAGCCTAATAATCTGTGTAAAGCCAAAAAACAAAACAAGAAAAATCACTCACTGCTCTTGACTGAATAACTTTTGTAACTTTAATTGTAAGCAATCTAAATTAAATTTTTACAATGGAAACCATCTAGTGTTATTTTACATTTGATTAATTTCTGTAGCATTTCTTTACATTTCACTGCCGGTTGTTTTACATTTCACTGCCGGTTGTATATTCTGTATATAACTGTGTATGTGACAAATAAAACTCTTGAATCTTGAATCCTAAATACTACTGTTAGACCCACCTGAAAAACTTAAAGCCATGTTTATTTCATTTGTCTCTATATTCTATTGTAGTTATCATTTGCAATTTGTTTACTTGTATTTTTTTGTAAATGTAGTTCACAAAAAAGCTATTAAAAATCTATTTAAAAAAAAAGCTATTGCATCAAAATTACCCAAATTATCAAAAACTTATGAGATAAATTATCTGTATGGTGGAATCCCTGTGATATCGAAAATGGTATCAAATATCGATATTTTTCAAAGTTGGAAATGTATCATAACACTAATTAGTAGTGTGTAAAAGCTCGCAGTAATGACATTTTTGAAACACGTTTGAAGTGGTTGACCAATCACAACATATTGCGCTTTTCAGAAGAAGGGAAGAGTGTATTTGACAGACTGGGAAGAGAGGTGCTGCAACAGGTGCTGTGTGCGCACGGATTAAGAGATCCAATGCCTGCATTGAAAATGCGAGTAATGCACAAGGGGCAAAAAAAAAAAAAAAAATGCACTGAATAAAGTTTGTGACAGTACTACATTAAACGACTATATATAATATTGAATATAATATATAATAATGCAATGGGGGAATATTTGTGGGTCCTCTTATGATGATGATAATTAATAATAAATATTATTAATACATTTTAATGGCTTAAAATATCACGATACATATGGTATCACGAGTTCAGCATTGCGATTTGTATCGAAGTGTGACACGAGTGTATCGTTACACCATACCCTAGTATGAAAACCTATTCTAGTAGACTCCAAAAACAAGACTTTGTAAACGTAGTCCTCTAATATTTTTGTGGAAACTGAAAGCACTTTTTTCTTTTCTTTTCAGGATTCTTCGATGTTCTATTCATATGGAGGTAAAATGATGGCAAATAAAAAAAGCTTGTTGAATTTTGAAAAATACGCATTGCATTAACCATGCTTGCATTTTAATGCATTGTATTTTTAGGGCTTGCATTTTTATGGGCTGAAATTCAACATGGTTGTACATTTAAGATGTGAATATTTAAATTCAAAACATTTCACACACATTTGCATTAATTCAATAATCCATATTCACCTCGGATTTCACTTCCAAAATATTCATTCTGTAACCTATAATTTGACAGACAATTTTGGCCCATTTTATTTTGCTTCCACAAATTCAGTGGTTCAAATTCAACAGAAAATTCAACAGTTCACATCCAGGAACTGGAGGAATAGTAGTAGATTACCGAGCATAATCTCCATCAACTGTTAGTCGACCTCATACATGTATGAAAAGGATGATAAAAAAAAAAAATGGTGTTTACATTTAATTCTTCGCAGTTACTTTTGTACATTGTACAGCTTTCTCTACCACACATAGATAGTCACATTTAGGGACCGTCTCTAAAGTTATATTTAATGTGTATACACGTTTCTAACTTCACTAGCATTTAAAGAGAATGACTTGGTCACAAAACCAACTGTAAAGTGTTCATGTAGGTGTTAGGCATGAACACCTTTTACATTTTTGAAATTAAAGAAATTAGAAATGTGTATACACGTCGTATGTAACTTTAGAGACGGTCCCTAAATGCGCGACTATCGTCCAATATCATTGTCAAGCCATGTTTATGCCAGTATATCACTGGGAAATGCTTAGTGTGAAACTTTGTGTGTCATGTTCAAATTCTGAGTCCACCTGCTTGCCTGTAACCTATATAGTATAGCCTACATCCGCAATACGGTGCGAGTTTGGTCTTTTATAATCACTCTATTAAGCTACGTTATGCATCCTGGCAGCTGGGGAGTCCTGGAGTATGACGTGTTGAGGGAACCCCCAGTACTGCAGCACAGCACTGTGATATAAAGTTAAGGAAATTAAACAACCGAGAGAAATGTACGTCTATCTCAGATGTGATCCTGTACGTCAGCATCAAGGAATAACATTATAATCTTGTTCATGGTAGAGAAAGCTGCTTACATGTACAAAAGTAACCATGAAGACTTAAATGTAAACAGCTTTTGTGTCTTTATCAGCTTTTCCATAAATATACAGGCCCTGATAATCATCACAAATACGTAATGCTTGCTCCATTTCTGGAAGCGAATTTGTAAAGCGAAATAAAATGGACCGAAAATTACCATTAGAATATTATAATTTATATTTTTAAACAGAATGAATATTTTGGAAGTTAAATCTGAGAGGTGAATATGGATTACTGAATTACATGAATTTCATTATCAATTCATTGTTTCGCGCAGCTATTACGCCACTCAGTAAGACGTGGAGATGTTTGAGTATTTAAAAAAAAACAAACAAACAAAAAAAAAAAAAAGCACCGTGAGCATGAAACAGAGCGGCGCAAAAAAAAAAAAAAAAAAAAAAGAGCAGAGCGGAGGTAGAGGAAAGAGCACGGGTGTACCACGGTGATTCAGACGAAAACATCTTGGAATCCTTGAGGAGTAAGGGAGTTAAACAGCAGGGTAGGCTAAGTCACTACAGAATCCTACTTTTGTTCAATTCTGAAGTGAGGAGCGTAACGTCCCTCCAGTAGCTCTTCTGATGCAGGTGTTTACTCGTTATCCAGCTTGACAAGCATGAAAAGTTAGCATTAGCTCGTTAATAACAGTAGTAAAGCAGGGGTGTATAATTTGCAAGACTAAAGACACGTTTTTATTCACTCGCCTTTTTTGGGCCATTCATTTTTCAATCTGTTGCTATGCTAATTTCGTTGATGAATAATTTGTCAACGACATTTCTTTACAGACAAAAACGAGATAACTACATAAAAACCAGCTTTGAATGACAAAAACTATGACATCTCTATTGTCATTTTCAGTCAGCATTCGGTCTTACGGCCGTTTCACACTGCAAGCGTGAGCAGAGCGTGGACTTCACGTTACCGTAACTAAACCGTCACTGCAGCTGCACGAGAGTATTTACACTGGAAGCGTTTGAACAGCGTCACAGCAGCGGCTCCAACGCTGTCTCAGTATTTCATAATAAACTAAAAGAAAAGTTTGTCATATTTGCTGGCTAGTTTACTTTTTTTATAACCATACTTATACTTTCACCCAAACTGAATAATTAAAACAAGTTTAAATGCGTAAATCTTCTACAAATATTTTTTAATTCTTCATTTTCTTTTCTGACATACTCCAGTTCTTGTTAAAACACACTACACATGCTTCTTGTGTGCATTTTGAGCACTTTTTGTGTGAAATCATATTTATTTTGTCCATCAAAAATGTGCTTTCACTTTAATTGAGCATCAGCAGCGCAGCAAAAATAGGCTCGGCATCAAAACCCCTGCTTCACTGCTGCTGACGCGACACTCCTGCTTGACGCTCACGCGCTGCTCCTGCCGGTGTGAATGCACTCATTGATTAACATGGGGGGGCGAAAAAAAAAAAGTGCTGCTCACACTTGCGGTGTTAAAGTGACCGCATATTCTATAAACCTGCTGCTGTCTGTGCTCTTAATATTGATCAAACAACAAAAGACAAAAAAAAAAAAAAAAATTCACTCACTGCTCTTTAGCTTTAATAAGGATTCATTATATTTATTATATATTAATTATACTTAATCCATATTTAATCCATAAGGAATGTTGTATGCAAGTTGTTATAAAGAATGAATATATCATTCATTGGAAAGAAGAGTGTTCTTTAGGAGGAGTGGTTTACTTAATTTTAAGATTTTTTATTTTTTTGTATACGTCACAGCAGTTAAATCCGTGTCTGTAATGCATGTTCAAATTTTAATATTCATATTAATAGGTTACTACAGTAGATGTTTTCTCAGGAGTATATAATGAGTTTAACTAGCTAGACTAATACTAAAACAATTCAAATGACTAAAACATAAATTAAAACTAAATGGCATTTTAGTCAAAAGACTATGACGAAAACTAAATATTGTAGTGTATAAATGAACTTAACTTGTACTTACTACAATGATGGTAATAATTGAATGAATAAACTTCAAGTGAATGTGTGTGTGTGAGTGTGTGTTCTGAAGATTTTTGCACTGTGAATTTGCGCTGTCAGTTCTGTTTTTGAATAAAGGGTTGGAAATGAATGCTTTTAATTTAATTTATCTGATTCATCGATTAATCGAAAAAATAAAAATCAACAGATTAATCGATTATTAAAATAATTGTTAGTTGCAGCCCTAATGAAAATGTGTGTGAAATGTTAAGATGTGAATATTTAAATTCAAAATGTACAACCATGTTGAATTTCAGCCCATAAAAATGCAAGCCCTAAAAATACAATGCATTAAAATGCAAGCATGGTTAATTCAATACATATTTTTAGTGCAATTCAACAAGCTTTTTGTAAAAAAAAAAAAAAAAAAAAAAAAAAATGCACTATTTTACCATTTTACTTCCACATATAAAAGATATAAAAATAAAACAAAAACAAAGTATCACGGTTATCATGGTAATGGTAAAATCTTAGCTTTGCTATCAAAAGGAATAAATGATGTTAGAAAACATTAAAAGTTGTAATAACATTTCACAAAGTTACTACATTTTTGGACAAAAGCAGTTTCTTTTGAAAAAACAGCATTTATTTTAAAAAAAAAAAAAAATTCTCAAGAGACGTCTTTAAGACTTCTATTCGGCAAGGACATTAATAAGTATCAAAATTATTTTTTTTTAAATCTTACTAAATTGTAGTGTAATTATTTTAAAGTCAAATATTACAAAAAAATATGAATAAAGAGCTTTCAAGTATTTCTTGATTAAATAAATATTGTTTAATGCTTTCCAAGTAATTATTCAAGTAAACAGATTACATATTCACAACAGCCTAGGGTTGG
Organism: Paracanthobrama guichenoti; assembly: GCA_018749465.1. Classification (NCBI taxonomy): domain Eukaryota; kingdom Metazoa; phylum Chordata; class Actinopteri; order Cypriniformes; family Gobionidae; genus Paracanthobrama; species Paracanthobrama guichenoti. Next base: position 15,182,410 of record CM031966.1, on the reverse strand, counting down.
CCATCAACTCCAATTCTGCTTATCGATTCTGTTTCTTATCGAAGTCCAACATTTAGATATCAAACATATTTATTCTGTCTTTCTGCAAAACATTGTTGAAGCTGAACAAAAATCAGCAGCCTAAAGAACAACTACACTAGACTAATATAAATTTCAAACATTAAAGCCAAATATACAGCCAGTAATACAAAAAAAAGCAAAATTAGCAGTAGCACTAATAAATACAACTGATCAGAGTTTAGAAATTTAAATCAAATGTAAAATAACATTGTTTTTTTTTTATTCAAATTAAATGTAGGGCTGCAGCTATCGATTATTTTAGCAATTGAGTATTCTACCAATTAGTTAATTGATTAATCGATTAATTGGATAAGTACTTTTTCTTTATTTAAACCGCAATACTAAATATACAAGAGAAAATAAGACAGGTATCTTAAAATGAACAACTTAATGAATTTAGTGCATTCAATTGCCATATTATATTCAAAATGCAAATACAAATATATGAATAAAAATTTTCATTGAATATTCACATGAATAAAAATATAAAAATCAATTTCAAATTACTTTAAAAATGTAAACATAGTACAACCTAAAACTAAACCTACAACCTATAAATCAAAATAATAATACCTAAACATTGCATTTGTGTTGTGCAACTTAACTTTGAAGTTTCAGCTTCAGCTCAGGCATGACATAAGTCTTTACGGTCTTCTTGGAAGGCTTTGTGTCTTTTGTAAGAAGCAAAAAATATTGGACAGGAAGGAAACTTGGAACAAGAACAAGAGTAGAGATGGGCATACTAGAGATGCACGGATCAGCTGTAACATCACCAAATCCGCTGTTAAAAACAAACCATCTACCCGTACCTGTGATTTTCTCTGATTTATATCCACACCTGAACGTCATATTAAAATCATTCAAATGCTCAGTTTTAAGTGCAATGCTATCATAACATATTAGCTACACTGAAGTAGGTTGCTTTAAAAAAAAAAAAAATTTTGGCGAAATGACATTCCTTAAATAACCTAAACCAGGGTCGACAAACTATACAGCACACAGAGGAGTAATTGTTGGAACGTGAGCAAAAGTGAGATGTGTTTGTATTTAATTCAGATAAAGTACATTGCACATACAGATCTACATATTGAGCTAATCATGCATCATAGTAACACAGCTTGTTTTATTAAGTTAGGAGCTATAAATATGATTAAAGTGTGAGATTTAAATGACTCAAATCAATGAAATCACACGCTCTGAAAACAGGAGCACTGCGCATCACGCACACACAACAGTTACAGCTTGTTGTGCTTAGCTTTGAGAACATTTTAATGGTGCATTTCGGAGATATCAAGTACATATATATATAAAGTCCCATTAAACATTTCACATACACATCACAATGACGGTGATGCATGTGCAAACTCTTTTCATGCTGGTCGCTTCATGCGTTTCAAGAGCTCGTATCTCTTCAGCTGAAGCGCGAACAGCCGCAAATTAAACAAATGTTCAGCGTCGCATCTTGAAGCGCAACACAGTTGTCTTCATTTAAAAATGGCGAGACTAAATTATATTACCAGTGCTGATGCCGCTCTCTGGCATTGCGGTCTTTGATCTTGAAATTAGCTGTACAAAAGTTAAAGAATGACACACATTCACTGCGTTTACCGTGAAATGAGTTCCGCGTCTTTATTAAAATCAACACATTAATGATTTCTCTCTAATCCACCTGCAATTTTTGGAATGTTACTTTTTATTACTTTACCCACCTGACCCGTGGATATAACCACAATCCGTGCATACTCCGTGTCCACAAAAATTGTCTTTCTGCAACATGACCGTGTGTAGTTAAATGGACTAAAAGAAGCTTTTTGATTTTTTTTTAATTCGAGTTACTTGAATCGTTTCAGCCCTAAATTAATGTTACAAAAGTTATTCAGTCAAAATCAGTGAGTGATTTCTTTTTCTTTTGTTCTTTGATTAACAATAATGACACAGCTGGTTTATTACTGTTGTGCTTTCCTTCTCAACTGTTTACGTTCACTTAAGACATATCAGAATGCATTTTGTGTGTATTTGTCCGTTCAAGCGCAAGAAGATACGAAAGAGAACTAACTCAATTCAGTATTGTGCACTATATGAGAAGCTTTGGATGCACCCAGCATAAAAAAACAGCATGCGGGTGCCAAATTGAATTCTCTTTCACTGCTTCTTGTGCTTAAATGATTTAAAACCACATTAAAATGTGTACACAGGAATCGATAAGTGGAATCTGGTTTCTGAGCTAAAGTATACGATTCCAGAATTGGAATCTTGGACTTTTGATTGCCAACCCTACAATTGTGTTTTTCATTTTGTTTTTGATTCAAACTTTTTTTGACATTACTATACACAGACAACCCCAGTAAGCTTGAAAATGTTACTATTACTCACACTTCTTCAGAGGAGGAGTCTTGGTCTGCTTTCATACCCTCTGACAGACTGCCTTTGAATTTGTCTTCATCTCGGCTCCGCCTCCTCCTCCTCCTTTCACGATCTCTGGAGTTGGATCGTCGTAGTCTGGAACGGCAAAACCGATCCCTATCAGCAGACCTGCCAATACAGAACAGTACATTACATAATTATCTTACAGCCAGATTGGACTGGGTTTCACTAACAGTTCAAGATAGTATTTCTCACTGTATCTCACCTGCGTCTTAAGGGCGATCGACTTCGCCTTCTGGGGGAGGGGCGAGACTGTCTCCGTGGTGATACAGACCTACGTCTGAGTGGTGAGCGGCTCACTCTGCGCCGAGCTGGACTTGTTTCATGTGATCTCCCAAGTCCATCCACACGAGGGCGCTTCCTAAGAGACATGAAGCATTTAGCAGATCAGTTACTTTATCATGGGTCATGTTTGTAATCAGAAATTATAAGCATACATATAAAACACCAATTCACGTTAAATAGTTAAACCTTACAGTATATTATTCTGTACCCAGGTTTATCACACAGGAAACCTTTTGCACTCCGGTACACTTGAGCTACACTTTATAAACGCACTGCAACTTTGATTTGACCTATTAAGATAACCAGAGGTGGACAGTAGTGAAGTATTTTTACTTTCTACTCAAGTAAATTTTTCAAGTATATTTTATCAGTTTTTTTTGAAAACTTTTACTTCACTACATTCTAAAACATAATTTATAATGTTGTACTTTTTACTTCAGTACATTTGGAAAGTATACTTCATACTTGAAAGTAAAAATACTTCACTACTGTCCGCCTCTAAAGATAACTAACAAGTAACAAATTTCAAGACAAACATATGAATTTTTATTTATCCCCAAGCTGTTTCAGTGTGGACCTTTTAATAGCGTGCATGACATTTTAGACTACAAAACTGCCTAGAAGCAAACAATTAGGTTCCCTCAATGGCACAATCTACACAACAGGGAGATTCGCATTTACTGATCAGTTCTTCACCTTGAGATCAAACCAAAAATTGCTTGGATCAGTGTGCAACAACTTTCACGTACATTTGTGACAAAGTGGAAGCACAAAGTGTAAAATGCATTTAGGAGCACGAGTGCAAAAAAATTCTCTTAAATATCTTAAAGCAGAGGTCTTCAACTCTGCTGACTAGAGACCCACTGCTCTGAAAGGTTTGTTTCCAACCTGCTATAGCACGATTGCCTATGATTTCCAAGCCATCCTGAGATTAAAATTAGTTGGTTCGGGTGTTTTTAATTAGGGTTGGACCTAAACTCTACAGGACACTGGGTTGAAGACTTCAGTCTTATGTGGTATAACAAAATATCTTTATTTTAAGGGGTCTTCATTGGGAATGGAAAAACTTCAATTATATTAAATTAACTTCTTTAACTATAACTCCAAAAGGCAATGATTTAGGGTGTGTTTGCACTTGTAGTTCGGCTGTCTTGGTTATTTTGGTCCAGACCAATTTTTTTTTTTTAATTATACATTTAGTCATTGTTCGCTTTGCAACACTGTCATTTTTAATACCTACACAGCCACCGTCTATTTGCAGTGTTTAGCCATTTAAAGATAAAAATCCCAAAAAGACAAGTATCGTTCTTTGCAGTCTGTCTGTACAAATTTGTATTTGTGGATCATTCTGGATCTGTGGTTTGTTTCAACTGCAACTGAATTGCTTTTCATAAAATATCTAATGTGAAGAAAGTCTACAATTCATCTGTGAATTGTGAAGTTAAGTAAAGATCACGCAATGTGGATTTTCTCAAATGACCATAATCATGATTAATAACCGCGATTATAATTTGAGCAAAATAATGATTATCAGTTTAACCATTATTGTGCAAAAAATCTTCTTTCGTATCCCACAGAAAAAAGTAATGTCTGGAACAACATGAGGGTGAGCAAATGACAATGTTAATTTTTCCCTTTATAGAAAGTGTGCTGATGCGTACCTGGAAGGGGAATCTCTCCGGCGCTCATTCGAGCGGCTTCGTGCTCTCCTGGTTGGTGATCGGTTCCTAGATGGCGAGTGGCTCAGTTTGGAGCTCCGGTCCGCAGAACCCGAGGGGGGCGGCGGACCAGAGTTGGACTGGCGGTCCCTGTGGCGAGGGGAGGAACTGCGTCGGCGTTGAGGGCTAGGAGCTCGCCGTTGATGAGGCGACCTATTTTCTTTCCCAGAGGAGGTGTCTTTGGATGGAGACTTTCCTGGCCTCTTTTCTCTGTCAGTCTCCGATCGACCCACCCGGGCATCTTTAGATCGAGATCGACGATCTTGCGACCGGCTCTTGCGCCCTCCTGAGCCTGATCTGGCTTGTTGCCGTTTCTCTTCTGTACGGGGAGAAGAACGTCGATCGGAATGTCCCTTCTGGTCCGGTTTTCTCTCTGCAGAGCATCTTCTTGTAGATGGGGACTGGGACCTCCGTCCGCGCTCCCTAGATTTGTCCCTGCTCCGGGAGCGTTTTTTCTCTTTGGATTTGCTATGCTCCTTAACGGTCTCTTTCACACTTTTGGTCGTTCGTTCAAGCTTAGCATCCCTCCCAGCTCTCTCTCTGGAACGGCTGCGTCTTTTTGCGCTTGGTTTGCTGGTGTCTGTTGACTCCCGTCTGGATCTACCCCCTCTGCTAATCTGGTCTTTAGGTGAGCGGGTTCTGCCCCCGCTACCTCTTTGCCGTTGCTCCCCGTTACGTGCCCTCTGTCCCTCTCCTTCCTCTTCAGAACCAGAATTGTAACCCTGTAGAATTAGGCCCATTCCTGACTGAACTTTCCCCTCCATCAGCTGGCTGTCCAGCTCAGCTTTAATCAGTGCTCTTTGTTTCTCCAGATCTTCAAGAAGCGCTTTGTCATCCAGGGCTGCATTGCCCAATGAAGGGGAGCCATCCTCAGCCCTTCTGTTGATGGCCCCAGATGGCAAGGTGGAAGGCTCCTCTTTGCGCCTGTGCTTCTTATGTTTGTGTCTATGTTTCCGTTTGCGGTCCTTATCTTCCTCAGTCCCATGTTTGTGTTTTTTGTGCTTGCTGCGGTGCTTGTGTTTCTTTTTCTTGTGTTTGCTGCCGCTGCTGCTGTGATGTTTAGAACCGCTTTCTTGCTTTTCTCCATTTACCTCTGCTTCCTCCTCACCCTCCTCTTCATCCTCTCCAGACACGTCACCATTTTCATCTTCATTACCGCTTTTCTCTGGACTCTCCACATCCTCTGACCTGTAAATATAAACACAAGAACTATTAACAATCAGAAAAAGTAAAACCATGTAAAAAGAAAGAAGGGTCAAATACACAAGATTTAAAATAAATAAATAAAAATCTAATCAGACGTTTTAAACGCACACTTTTTCGCACGTGTTAAATTTCGATACCAAATAACATGCTGAGGTTATGTTTCGTCAAGGCACGGTGTTCTTCACAAGGACACACACATAACTCACCAACAGACTTACACAGACAAGTCTGTTAATGTGTTTAGGGACTATGGTGAAAATGTATACTATTACATTACTTCAATGGTTTACCTGACATTTAGCACATTCGGAGAGATAACCAACTAAATTAGCGTGTTGATCATGTCAAGACTAACTACGGATACTGTACGAAATAAATCAACCAAACAAAATCCTTAAATTCAAATACTGTGGTAGAGCTAGGTGGTAGGATGTAGTAAGCTTTTAAAACTGAGAATTTCACAGGACCAACTGAAATAATTTCTAACAAATTAATCTTGACAACTGGCTGCTTGAGAATTTAGCATTAGCATGCTAACATTAGCCAGATCTAAAAACAGACACAAAAACCCTCATAGTTCACTATGAGAACAACACAACCCAAACAAAAACTGTCAATTTTCTCTAAACACTCCCATCTAAGCTCTAAAATGCGTTGTTGATGGGGTTATACAATGCACGTGCTCTTACCCGTTATTCAGCCTCTTGCTCCGTAAATCCATTTCCACGTCGGCCATTTTGTTTCAACAGCGGCCCGCTGTGTTATTCTTCTGCAGTGTGATTATGAGGAGGAACAGAGCGCCGAGGAGCGCGTATGCCCTCTAGTGTTTGTATTAACAACTGCAGATAGTTTATATGAATTTATACGAGGAAATTGACATATTCCTGTAAAAAAAAAAAAAAATAATAATCTTTCATTTTAAATAGTCCTGATGCTGTGTGACAAAAAGTACAAATAGCCTATTCCATGTATCAATTAATATGAGGTTACAAAAGATGCATTCATGATAATTATACAATAATTAACGAAATTTGATTTGAAATACATCAAATACACTGCAAGTGAGAAAATGCAATTTAAAAAAAAAAAAAAAAATATATATATATATATATATATATATATATATATATATATATATATATATATATATATATATATATATATATATATATATATATATATATATATATATATATATGAACTGTGTACAACTTGTGTAACACTGCAGTGTTTCATAAAAAAAGCTTTTCGTAGGTGTTTATCTGATCCTAGAGTCTCCTCCTATGTGATCAAGAATCTCTCAAAAATCAAGAATGATATAGCTTTATTCCACTGCACATGAATGTTAGAACTGATGTGAAACATTAACACTTCAGTTCATTGGCAGAGAAAATAGTATTGCATTATAAACAGCCAGATTAAATATTTAAGCACTGTTTTGTAGTATTGTGTACCATAATAATTTTACAGTAATAATTTTATTTCAATGCATTACAGCTTGCTTTCAATTGTTAACGAGCATTGTTCAATACTGAAGCCACACGTTCAAAATGTCATATCTGCTTGTCTTGCACTCTGTGGGACTTTTATGTTGTAGTTTCTCTGTGTCCTGTTTCCTGTGGAGTTTTTGTAGTTCTTTGTAGTTTTCATGTTGATTAGTGTTCCCATTTACCACACCTCTTGTTATCTTGTTAAGCTAGTCTTCCATGTGTATATATTGCCCTTGTTTTCTCTGGTTCTCTGTCGGTTGTCCTTGAGGACTGAGGTAAGTGATCCAGGTCTTGACTGGCTGGGAAGCCTCCAGGGTGGTGCCACTGCTCAGGAGACCACGGAGGCGCCGGAAGCTCAGGAGACCATGGAGGCTCAGGAGACCACGGAGCCGTCGGAAGTTCAGGGGACCACGGAGGCGCTGGAAGCTCAAGGGGACCACGGAGGCACCAGAGGCTCAGGAGACCAGGGAGGCACCGGAAGCTCGGGGGACCACAGTGGCACCGGAAGCTCAGGAGACCACAGAGACGGTGGAAGCTCTGGAGACCACAGAGGTGCCGAGAGTTCAGTGGGCCATTGCAGCTCAGGGACTTCAGGGAGCCACGGTGGCATGGGGAGTTCAGGGAGCCAAGGCAGTTCAACCCTTCAGGGCCAGCCTCTGTGGATGGGTAGACCCCCCCAAAAAAATCTTCTTGGGAGGGACCACAGGAGGGACAGGAGGCAGAGTCCTCGCTGGACTGGAGACAGGAGGCAGAGTCCTCACTGGACTGGAGACAGGAGGAGAAGTCCTCACTGAACTGGAGACAGGAGGTGGAGTCTTCACTGGACTGGAGACAGGAGGCGTCACTGGGCTCTGGACAGAGACAGGGGACGTCACTGGGCTCTGGACGGAGACGGGGATGTCACTGGGCTCTAGATGGAGACAGGGGATGTCACTCGGCTCTGGATGGAGACAGGAGCTGGTTCAGTCCAGAAGTCAATGATCCAGTCATCCCTCACTGGCTCAGGCTTGGATACTGGAATGGTGGCGGAGACGAGGGTTCTTGAATGGATTCAGGCTCGGGAACAGGCTCTGGCTCAAGAATGGACTTTGGCTCTGGATGTGGGGGCCAGTGAGGGAAAAATTTCCTCTGACAATTTCCAAAGGATCTGACACTTTTGCTCCCAGATCAGTGCTGCTGGACACCATCTTTTGGGCTCTTGGGAAAACTGGAGCTGGATCAGGGAATGGAGTGGGATCTCGGAATGAGTCCATACAGAGGTGAACATATTTCCTCCACGAGTAGTATCCCATCTCAGGTAAGTCCACTTCTTGCTCACCATGTGCACCAACCCAACAGATGGTTTTAAGGCTAGTATCATCAAGTTTTGAAATCTCAGCCAACTCACAGAATCTAAGAGAGTAATCCCAGAGAGAACATCCTAGGTGTTGATGAAGGCTGCTGCGAGATCCATAGTTCATTGTAGGTCTAGTCATCTGTAACGGTTAGAGGTACCAGGAGATAATAATCAAACATAAAATTTTATCAAAACTTCTCAAAAAACTCAAAACAGGCAACAGGAATCCAACTTAACATAACAGTGACAAAGATCAAAGGGAGGCTGCTAAAGCCCGTTTAACATTGTAAACATGGATTCAAAGCTTCAGCGTGCCAGCCGGCAAATAATCATAACTCTTGTAAAGTATATTTCCCATTATAATCATGCCACTCAAATGGGAGAGTAAAAATTAAGTTTTAAACTAAAGTTATATAATGTTTTTTTTTTTTTTTTTTTGTGCAAGATTAATGTTAAGATGGAGATTTAGTAATGTTTAATGTTTTGCTGTGGTAGTTTATAAGAGTTTCTGTTATGTTGTTTTTTTATGGGGTTGGGGGTTACCATTATGGTGACGATTGGAGCATGAACTTAGTTTGAGAACAGATGTACAGTAGTATGTTAATTGTTCTATATTGCTGTCCTCATTCAGCAAGTGCTATGCTTTGCTAATGCCATTAACGCCTTGTGTTACCAATTAGCAAGATAGCATTTATTGAATTAGCTAGTTAAAGAGTTTCCACAACTAAAAATATGTTAAGAGCAATTAAAATGTATGAGTACAATAAATAAATAAATAAATAAAATTGACAACTGATTCTGGTTTACAGGTACATAAATCTACAAAGTTAAAAAAAAAAAAAAAAAATTAGATTAAATTAGCGCAGATTCACCACATTCATTCTGTCCACAAAGTTAAGATGGTCAGCTTGGTTCTATGGTAATGATCATGACCTCTGGTTAGATATAGTCTTACCTTAATTAAGTGTGTTCAGATCTATGGGGACTAAATAATATATTCTAGAATGAGCAAGTAAAGTACAGCCATCTAGAATATTAGTCAATTGCCTCTGTCTAATGACCAAGACTGACGAGTTTGTGACCATTAGACCTGCCTGTGCGAGACTCGAAGTGTTATAGGAATCCGAATGAACAAGTGTAATTTCAACAAAGAGTTAAATAGAATAATCAAATGCGTAGCTAAACTATAAAACAAATGGCCAATAACCAATTGGCATTCTAACCTAAATTCGAGATTGTGATAAAATGGAGTCCGATAAAAGTAAATTGGAACTACAGTTTTTTTCAATTGCTAACAAGCATCGGTCAATAGCCTACTGAAGCCACATTTTCAAAACTCTTCATACAATCTGCATTACCAAGATGAACAGTTAAGACCAACAAAACGTATGTCAAGTCAAGTCACCTTTATTTATATAGCGCTTTTAACAAGTCCAATTGTTTCAAAGCAGCTTCACATTGTTAACAGGAAAATAATGCAACAGAATTTGTACAGCCATTCTGGTGAAACGATGATGTTATCCAGCTAATTTCAAGTATCATATAGTGTCAATGCAGGCAGATCGGTAATATAGATGAAATTTAGGTGTCCCCAACTGAGCAAGCCAAAAGCCAGAGGCAACGGTGGCAAGGAATCAAAACTCCTTCAGGACCAGAATGGAGAAAAAAAACCTTGGGAGAAACCAGGCTCAGTCGGGGTGCCAGTTCTCCTCTGGCCGACGAACAAACAGTGTATGATTATAATTCTGGCAACATTGCAGGTCTTAAGTCATATTAGGTAAATAGATATTCGTAAGATTATTCGAAAGATTGGAGTCGTCACGCCGGAGATGGGTTTAATGAGGATGTCGTGTCGATGCAGCATTTACGTGGGGGAGTTTATTAGACACGCTCTCTGCAGACATTTCAGGGATGCGTTGGTCATGTCCAAGAGCAGGTCCACCATCTGATCTGGATACGGCCCGGATCTGGCTGACTGCAGTAAACCTCGGGATAAACAGAGAGACTCACATTAGCGTAGATGCCACTCTTCTTATGATGTAACGAGTACATCAGGTGTTATGGGAAGTGCTCCCGGTTCCGGCTGACCTAGTTAATGCAGCCTAACAATCATTTACTGATTTGAATAATAGAAATTGATCATGTTTTATGTGTATGCTATAGTAAAGAGATGCGTCTTTAGTCTAGATTTAAACTGACAGAGTGTGTCTGCTTCCCGGACAATGCTAGGAAGACTGTTCCTAGAGTTTAGGCGCTAAATAGGAAAAGGATCGACCGGTTGCAGTTGATTTTGATATTCTAGGTATTATCAACTGGCCAGAGTTTTGAGACCGCAATAGACGTGCTTTGTAAGTAATAAGCAAGATTTTAAAATGTGTACGATGTTTAATAGGGAGCCATTGAAGTGTTGACAGAACCGGGCTAATATGGTCATACTTCCTGGTTCTAGTTTTGGACCAGCTGGAGTTTGTTTATTAAGCGAGCAGGGCAACCACCCAGTAGAGCATTACAATAATCTAGTCTTGAGGTCATGAACGCATGAATTAACTGTTCAGCATTTTGCATTGAAAGCATGTGCCGTAATTTATACATATTTTTAAGATGGTAGAATGCAGTTTTACAGATGCTAGAAATGTGGCTTTTAAATGAAAGATTGGTATCAAAGAGCACACCCAGGTTCCTAACTGACGACGAAGGCTTGACAGAGCAGCCATCGAGTGTTAGACAGTATTCTAGGTTACTACTTGCAGAGTTTTTTTTTGTCCAATAATTAAAAATGATTTTTTTCTGAATTAAGTTGCAGGAAATTACTAGATATCCAATGTTTTATATCAGCTATGCATTCCGTTAATCTTGTGAATTGGTAAGTTTCGTCAGGGCGTGAAGAAATATAGAGCTGAGTATCGTCAGCATAACAATGAAAACTAACGCCATGCTTCCTAATGATATCGCCCAGTGGTAGCATGTACAGGGTGAAGAGCAATGGTCCTAGCACTGAGCCCTGCGGTACTCCATACTGAACTTGTGATCGGTGTAACAGCTCTTTATTTACTGCTACAAACTGATAACGGTCAGATAAGTATGATTTAAACCATGCCAATGCAGTTCCACTAATGCCAACATAATTTCATAATCCAATTTCAAAACATCCAACATAAAAGAGTCTATTCAAAAGAATGTTGTGGTCGATAGTATCGAATGCAGCGCTAAGATCGAGTAACACTAATAGAGGATACAACCACGATTGGATGATAAGAGTAAATCATTTGTAACTCTGATGAGAGCAGTCTCAGTACTATGATACGGTCTAAATCCTGACTGGAAATTCTCACAGATACCATTTCTTTCAAAAAAGAAGCATGTGGCAGGCGGGGCGTGGTCTAGAGGCTGCTGCAGGCGGAGGAGGAGTCTTGGGAGGGCTAATGGTTAAGGAAACATGCCTCCGTTAACGAGATCTAACAGGTGTAAACATTTTGCAGTGACTCGAGAGACAGGATAAAAGCCGGGCCCAGAGAGAGAGAAGTGGGTGATTGTGGCAACACCACAAGAGACTGCTGAAAAGCCTTCATTTGAGTTTTGGTTGCACTTGATGTTGTTTGAGTTATTTTTGTTGTCAGCCCAATAAAACGCCTAAATAATTGCTGTCCAAGTGTGATCCTGTACCGGCGATTGAAAAGTCGTCACAGAGCACAATTGTGAAGACACTGCCTTTTCCAGTATTTTTGACAGAAAGGGTAGATTTGAGATCAGCCCGTAATTGACTAATTCTGTAGGATCAAGTTAAGGTTTTTTAATAAGTAGTTTGATAATAGACAACTTAAAAGTTTTCGGTACATATCCTAATGACAAAGATGAGTTAATGATATTAAGAAGAGGATCTATGACCTCTGGTAGCATCTCTTATAATAGCCTAGTTGGTATAGGGTCGAGCATACATGTTGTTGATTTAGATGATTTAACGTGTTTAGCCAATTCTTCCTCTCCTATAGCAGTGAATGAATGTAATTTTTCCTCAGTGACACTACAATGCTCTGTCTGATGTGATACTGTAGTAGACGGCTGCATGGTTATACTTTTGTTCCTAATATTATCAATCTTACACGTAAAAAAAGTAATTACTGCTGTGCTGTTTACAACCTCAAGAAGTTGAAGCTTTATTTTTGGTTAACTTAGCCACTGTATCAAATAAATACCTAGGGTTGTGTTTGTTTTCAAAGAGAGTCGAGAAATAAGCAGATCTAGCAGTTTTTACGGCCTTTCTGTATGCTCTCTTTCCACGAATTGTGAAAAACCTCTAGTTTTGTTTTCTTCCAGCTGCGCTCCATTTTACTGGCTGCTGTTTTAAGGGCTCGGGTGTGCTCGTTGTACCACGGCGTTGGACTATTTTCTTTAATCTTCTTTAAGCGCCAGGGAGCAACTGTGTCTAAAGTGCTGGAAAAAAGAGAGTCAATAGTTTCTGTTGCAAAATCAAGTTCCTCTAGGCTATCTGGGATGCTGAGGAGATGAAACTGATGAGGAAGATTATTTACAAAGCAATCTTTAGTGGCGGCAGTGATAGTCCTGCCATATTTGAAGCGAGGGGATGGTAATGATCTGAGATGTCGTCGCTCTGCTGCAGAATTTCAACGGTATCAACATTTATTCCATGTGACAATATTAGGTCTAGAGTATGATTAAGGCGATGAGTAGATCCTGACACGTGTTGCCTTACTCCAATAGAGTTTAGAATGTCTCTAAATGCTAATCCTAATGCGTCTTTTTCATTCTCTACATGGATATTAAAATCACCAACAATTAGTACTTTATCTGCAGCCAGTACTAACTCTGACAGAAAATCAGCAAATTCTTTGATAAAGTCTGTTTTGTGCCTTGCTGGCCTGTAAACAGTAGCCAACACAAATGTCAAAGAAGATTTATCAATTACTCTACATAACGTTACATAAAGCAACAAAACTTCAAAAGAATTATATTTGAAACTAGACTTCTGAGTAATACTGAAGATATTATTATAAATTACAGTAACCTCTCCCCCTTTACCTTTCAGATGCGGCTCGTGTTTATAACAATAATCTTGTGGGATGGACTCATTTAAAGTAATGTAGTCGTCAGCTTTTAGCCAGGTTTCTGTCAAACACAGCACATCTAGATTATTATCTGTAATCATATCATTAACAATAAGCGCTTTTGGGGAAAGGGATCGAATATTCAGCAACCCGGGCTTTATCATTTGATCATCAGTATTATATCTGTTGTTTATTTGTTGGACATCAATTAAGTTTTTACTGTTGAATGGTCTTGATGGTATTTTGTATTTACTAATTCAGGGAACAGACACAGTCTCTATGTGATAATATCTAGGTGAAAGAGTCTCTATGTGTTGGGATTCAAGAGAGATTCAAGAGAGATTCAAGATAGTTTTATTTGTCACATACACAGTTATATACAGAATATACAACCGGCAGTGAAATGTAAACAGGTCCGCTCCATGGACAGTGCAAATTCACAGTTAAAAACACAAGGAGAAAATTATAATAGAAATAGAATAAAAATAAAAAAGTATATATATATATATATATATATATATATATATATATATATATATATATATATATATATATATATATCTGTAGAATTATAAATAATCAAGTCAAGTAGAAGAAAAAGTAAAAAATAAAAATAAAGAAGTGGAATAAAATAAGTGAAGTAAACTGTAGACTTATAAATATGTGGTTAACAAATGTATGAAGAGTATAATGTGCAAAAAGGTTTATAACAGGTTGTTACACAGTAACAACGAGAACAGAACAGAAAGTGCAGTGCAATGTCAGTGTATCGATGTTTATCCTGAAGTGAAGTCACGTGATGTTAAGTGACTGAGTTCAGGAGTCTGATGGCCTGGGGGAAGAAGCTCCTCCTGAGTCTCTCAGTTTTGGCCATCAGGCTTCGGAAGCGCTTACCAGATGGCAGCAGCGTGAAATGAGGGTTTGCAGGGTGATTAGAGTCCTTGATGATCTTAGTAGCTCTACCTTTGCAGGTTTGGTGTAGACGTCCTGCAGAGACGGGAGAGCTGACCCTGATATACGCTCGGATAAGCGCACGACTCTTTGCAGGGCTTTGCAGTCATGACTGGTGCTGTTCCCATACCACGCTGTGATGCACGCTGTGAGTTAATACACTTTCTATCGCCCCTAAATAGAAAGTTTTCAGGATAGCTGGTGAAACCCTGAATTTCCTCAGCTGGCGCAGGTGGTACAGTATTTGCCTGGCTTTTTTCACCTGTGTCTGAATGTGAGCAGTCCAGGTCAGGTCCTCGGAGATGTTTACACCCAGGTACTTGAAGCTGCTCACTCTCTCTACTGGTGACCCGCTGATCATGAGAGGGGAGTATGTCCGTTGCTGTCTCTTCCTGAAGTCCACAATCATTTCTTTGGTCTTGCCAACATTCAGAGAGAGACAGTTGTCCTGGCACCATGATGTTAGATGCTCCACCTCGTCCAAGTATGCTGTCTCATTGTTGTTGGAAATGAGGCCCAGGACAACAGTATCATCAGCAAGTTTGATGATAGAGGTGGAGCTGTGTGTGGACAAACAGTCATGCGTGTAGAGAGAGTAGAGCAGGGGACTCAGGACACAGCCCTGTGGAGCTCCCACACACAGGGTGATGGAGGAGGAGGTGGACTGGCCTATTCTCACCACCTGAGGCCTGCCAGTGAGGAAGTCCTCAATCCAGTGGCAGAGAGAAGGATTCAGGCCGAGATCCAGGAGTTTGACAGTTAGCTTAATGGGAACTATGGTGTTAAAGGCTGAGCTATAGTCAATAAATCGCAGCCTTACTTAGTTCCCACTTTTGCTGTCGATGTGAGTGAGGGAGGAGTGGAGGACATGAGAGATGGCATCTTCAGTCGATCTATTGGGATGATAGGCAAACTGAAGAGGGTCCAAAGTGTCAGGAATGAAGGCACAAATGGTGTTTTTAATGAGTCTCTCAAAGACCTTCATGACTATAGATGTGAGAGCCACTGGACGATAGTCATTTAGGCAAGAGGGTTTACTGTTCTTAGGGACAGGGATGATGGTGGATTTTTTGAAGGAGGTGGGGACCACAGATGTAGCGAGGGACTCATTAAAGATAGATGTAAACAACCCGGCGAGCTGATCAGCACAGGACCGCAGAACACGGCCTGAAATACCATGTGGCCCAGCAGCTTTCCTGACATCTACACGCTTGAGTGCCCTCCGAACTTCATCCTCTGAGACAGAGATCACGTGGTTGTTGCTGCTCTGAGTAATTCCCTCTGAAGCACTACTTGGCGGAGTCACGTTGCCGCGGTTACAGTCAAAGTGAGCGTAGAAAGGGTTTAACTCATTCACAAGCGACAGATCAGCTCTCACCTCTGCAGAGGATTTAGATCCAAAAGAGCAGATGGACCTCAGACCCTGCCACATGCGCCGCGAGTCGTTGAGTTGGAAATGAGACTCCACTCAATCCTTATAACGGAGCTTTGCGGCTTTAACTGCACGGCGCAGAGCATAGCAGGACGATCTGTATTCAGTCATGTTCCCCGATAGGAGACCGGCGTTGTAAGCGGCAGTGCGTGTGTTCACTGCAGCGCGGATTGAATTGTCCACCCACGGTTTCTGATTTGAGAAGGACGTTATTGTTATTGTTTGTGTGGCTTGCTCTGTAAGCGTGTTGATGAAGCAAAGTGCCACATCCGTGAACTCGCTCACGTCAGCTGAACTCGCCCGGAACATGTCCCAGTCAACATCATCCAGAGCTGCCTGTAGCGCAGTCTCTGAGTGGGGTGACCAGCGCTTAACTTCCCGCCTCACCGGGGGTTCCTGAACGAGCCTTTGTTTGTATTCAGGTGTGAGGAAAATGGCGGCATGATCCGATTTGCCAAAAGCTGGAAGTGACCGCGCTTTATAGGCGTTCTTAAACGGAGTATAGCAATGATCCAGTGTGTTTGCTCCTCGTGTAGGACAGGAGAGGTGCTGGTGAAAGTTTGGCAAGACTTTCTTTAGGTTTGCTTTGTTAAAATCGCCCGTGACGATGAATGCCGCGTCGGGGTGTTTGTTAATGATGCCGCTGGTAACATCATGAAGGCCAGATAAAGCCAGCCCTGTGTCTGCCTGTGGTGGAATGTAAACAGCGGTCGCGACGACCGCAGAAAACTACCTCGGCAGATAGAATGGGCGGCAAATGATTGTTAAATGTTCCAGATGAGGTGAGCAGGACCGCGAGAGAATGGTGATGTTCCTGGGGTCGCACCATTTCTTGTTGATCATGAAGCATACTCCACCACCTTTGGATTCTCAGATGGCCACAGAGGATCGGCGAAAGTGTCCTGAAACAGTCCAGTGTAGAGGTAACCAATGTCCAAAAGAGTTTTGCTGTCATAGCAGATCAATGCAGTTGATAAGTTTGTAAAAATTGAGAGTAAAAGAAAGTAAAATAGTAAATAAAAGCACAGTCTTTATTTTATAAAAGCACAGATTTATCTGACTTCTGTAACGGGAGACAGCTAGAGACAGCTGGTCGGGTAAGCCAGTCCGTCTGCTTCCTGACCTGGACCCCAGTTAGTCAAGGTTTAGCTCTAAGACTATGTGCCAAATTACTAGAGAGAAGAGCAGCACCACTCCAAGAAGGATGGATGCCGTCCCTCTTCAACAGGTCAGGTCTGCCCCAAAAGCTTTTCCAATTGTCTATGAACCCTATGTTATTTTGTGGACACCACTTAGACAACCAGCAATTGAGTGATGATAGTCTGCTAAGTATCTCATTACTCCTTTTAACAGGGAGCGGACTAGAACAAAAAACTGCATCTGCCATTGTACTTGCGAGTTCACACACCTCTTTAATGTTAATTTTGGTGATCTCAGACTGGCGAAGTCGAACATGGTTAGTGCCGACGTGAATAATAATCTTTACGAAAAAGAATTTACGATTAGCTTTAGCCAGCACTTTTAAATTTGCTTTGATGTCAGGCACTCTGGCTCCCGGCAAACATGTGACTATGGTGGCTGGTGTCTCTATTTTCACGTTCCGTGTAATAGAATCACCAATAACTAGGGCACTTTCAACAGGATTCTCAGTGGGTGCATCACTGAGTGGGGAGAACCTGTTTGATGTTCTAATCGGAACAGAAGAGTGTTTTTTTGATCCGCGACTATGCCGACTCACCGTTACCCAATTGCCCTGCTACATGGGCTCTACAGCCAGAACAGAACAATGTACAACGTTCACTAAGCTAGTCGCATCCAAAGCAGTGTCTAAAGCTGTTACATTCTCACTACTCTCAAATAAAGTCTAGATGCGTGTCTTTAATTCTGAAATCTTCTCCATCAGCCTATCTCCTTACATTTATCATATGTGAAGCCCTGCTCACCAACGGAGACAGATACACTAAACATGAAACATGCGGTGCAAGTGACAATGGAACGTAACCCTGATTCCCTGAGGAGGGAACGAAGATGTAACGTCAGTGACTGACGAATGGGGGTTTCACCTAGAAGCCTATCATCTTCGAGATTTTAGAAAACAGCCAATGGCATTGCCAATGCCATGGGCATGTGGAATTTGCATGTGTAACACCGCCCCACCACGTGGGTATATAAGGAAGTACGCTGGCACATCATCTTATGTTTACCTGCTGAGGAGCCAAGACTGAGCTCCGGCGTCCCAGTATTCCAGCAGAAGTGGCAGAGGGACGTTACATCTCCGTTCCCTCCTCAGGGATTCCTTTCGTTCAGTCACTCCGAGTAACGTCAGTGACTGACGAATGGGGGTCCCAATGTAATCATGCCACTCGGCTGTCTTCCAGTGCCCTGCGTAAGTGCGAGCTCCCTGTCGCTACACTATATGACCTGCTAAGGGCTGCACATGGAAAACTCTGGGGAACCAGCCGAAGGTGGACTTTTAACCTCAGGGTGGCAAGGTTGCCAAGGGAAAACACCTGCTCACGGAGGCTTACGGTTGAGATACACGTGTGGGGGTCGCCCGAAGGGGGAACCATGCACACGGAAGCACCTGGCCCGAGGGTCACACGAGGGTCTGGGTGAGTGGGCAGACTTACTGGTGTCGGCGTCGACAGTGCTGGAGGAGCTCAGGGCTTCCGGGAAGCTCACCTGAGAAAATATTGCGCGTATCCAGTCCGAGGAGTGGAATGGCGAGCAAGCGAAAACACCTGATCCTAATCCATTACCGGCCACTAGCAGAGGCTAGTACATAGTCGGAAAACAGGCTCCACTCGGAGATTGTAAAATCTGGTGAATGTGTTAGGTGTCGCCCAGCCTGCAGCTCTACAGATGTCTGTTAGCGAAGCACCATGTGCTAAAGCCCAAGAGGAGGCCACATTCCGAGTAGAGTGGGCCCTGACCCCAAGGGGGCATGGACGCTCCTGCATCTGGTAAGCCAAAACAACGGTATCCACTATCCAGTGGGACAGCCTTTGCTTTGAGAGAGCCTTTCCCTTCAGCTTCCCACCATAAAAGAGATGGTCTGAGGTCCTGAAACACTACGTTCTGTCTACATAGGCGCAGAGGGCACGTACTGGACAGAGCAGTGCCAAGGCTGGGTCTGCCTCCTCCAAGGGCAGTGCTTGCAGGTTCACCACCTGGTCTCTGAATGGTGTGGTGGGAACCTTGGGCACATATCCAGGCCAGGGTCTCAGGATTACGTGATAGTTGGCCGGCCCGAATTCCAGGCACACTTCGTCAACCGAAAATGCCTGCAGGTTCCCTACCCTCTTGATGGAGGCCAGAGCGATCAGGAACGCTGTCTTCATTGACAGAGATATGACTACAGATAATAATCTAGATGTGCTGTGTTTGACAGAAACCTGGCTAAAACCTGACGACTACATTACTTTAAATGAGTCCACCCCACAAGATTATTGTTATAAACACGAGCCAGCCTCGAGCGTGCAGTAAAGTTGGTGCATGCAGTCATGAGCGTGCAGTCACCTTCGTCACCCGGAGGGCAAGGTCGGTGGCGGCACGCAGCTCATTTTTTGGGGGCGTGGCCTGACGGGTGTCAGAATGCGCCACCCCCAAATTCAATCGTCCAACCGCGAGTGCTCAGGCCGGGGCAGAGGGTTCCACTCCAACCCGAGACTCGTGGCTGCCCAGGCAAGCATGGCTGTCAGCTCTGGGTCTGACTCAGGCAATGCTGGCACACCCGAATTATCATCCTCAGAGGACTCTAGCCCACCTTATGATGCGGCGACCGACATCTCTTCATCCTCTGCGACACCAAACGAAACACACGGGACAGCAGGTGCCAGCCCCGGTGTTGCCTTCTGAGTGCACGGCAGGAGCAGTGCGCTAGAGGGGGGCGTGGGCCGAGGCATGAGTGTCAGAGTTTTGTTCCACACCGTCACCCTCAGGTCACCCTGGCCGCCAGCCAAAGTGCCGCCTCTAGTGGAGACCGCAGATTGGGGTGTGGCAGAGGTGACTCTCGCTCCGGGATGGAGTTCATTGAGTCATTGGTCCTGCAGTGAGAACATGACTCATCCACAAACGCTGCATGAGCATGCTGTAAGCCCAAACATGCCAGGCAGTGATTGTGCCCATCAGAGGGCGGCAGAGACCGGCCGCACCCAGAAGCACACGGTCGAGACATCCTGAAAGGACGTGCCACATGTGAGCTCTTTTGTGAGAGGGAGCCTCGCAATCGATGCTGAAGCGCCCAGGGAAACGCACACCAGCTGTATGCAGACCACTGCACAGATCAGCAGGCAGGAAGTATGCGACACCAACACCAACTGGAAAGGTGCTCGTCTCGAAGAAGCTGACAAAATTAACTCAGAAGGCTTTGTGGAGTGAAGAGTAGGTACCCTTGGCTCTGAAGCAGAAACATAATGCGATGTGCCAGCGTACTTCCTTATATACTCACGCGGTGGGGCGTAATTTTGCATTGCAAATTCCGCATGCCCATGGCATTGGCACTGCCGTTTTCTAAGATCTCGATGATGATAGGCTTCTAGGCGAAACCCTCATTCGTCAGTCACTGACGTTACTGTATTCCAAGATGGCGCCGCCGTGTTCGGTCGCCGTTCAGGTCGCTCCGCGAAGACTGTGCTTTTGTTTATTATTTTACTCTCTTTTGCTCTCAATTTTTACAAATTTATCATCTGCATTATCTGCTATGACAGCAAAACACTTTTGGACATTAGTTACCGCTACACTGGACTGTTTCAGGACACTTTCACCAACCCTCTGTGGCCATCTGAGATTCTTCGGAACGCCGAGTTGAACAATGGCCAGAGTCGACGGTGAAGAATCAAGAAACACCACGGGAAACGTGCTGGGGTCCGCAACCGACTGAGAAAAAGGGCATTCAGCCCACCTCTCCCAAGTATTCTGCTCGCAAATGTCCAATCCTTGGAGAATAAGATGGACGATCTTAGAGCCAGGATAAGTTTTCAATGGGACATGAGAGACTGTAACATCTATTGTTTGTCCGAAACATGGCTCACGCCCGCGGTCCCGGACACAGCTGTGACGCCGTCGGAGAACTTCTCTGTTTTTCGGATGGACAGAACAGCCGAGGCCAGTAAATCCAAAGGCGGTGGAGTGTTTCATGATCAACAAGAAATGGTGCGACCCCAGGAACATCACCATACTTTCGCGATCCTGCTCACCTCATCTGGAACATTTAACAATCATTTGCCGCCCATTCTATCTGCCGAGGGAGTTTTCCTCGGTCATCGAGGCCTTGGAGCCTTTTTCTTGTCTGTGGTTTACATTCCACCACAGGCAGACACAGGGCTGGCTTTATCTGGCCTTCATGATGTTACCAGCGGCTTCATAAATAAACAAATAAACTGCGTTCATTGTCGCGGGCAATTTTAACAAAGCAAACCTAAAGAAAGTCTTGCCAAACTTTCACCAGCACGTCTCCTGTCCTACACAAGGAGCAAACACACTGGATCATTGCTACTCTCCGTTTAAGAACGCCTATAAAGCTCGGTCACTACCAGCCTTTGGCAAATCGGATCATGCCGCCATTTTCCTCACACCTGAATACAGACAAAGGCTCATTCAGGAACCCCCGGTGAGGCGGGAAGTTAAAAGCTGGTCACCCCATTCAGAGACCGCGCTACAGGCAGCTCTGGATGACGTCGACTGGGACATGTTCCGGGCGAGTTCATCTGACGTCAGCGAGTTCACGGATGTGGTGCTTTGCTTCATCAACACGCTTACAGAGCAAGCCACACAAACAATAACAATAACGTCCTTCTCAAATCAGAAACCGTGGGTGGACAATTCAATCCACGCTGCAGTGAACACACGCACTGCTGCATACAATGCCGGTCTCCTATCAGGGAATATGACTGACTACAAATCATCCTGCTATGCTCTCCGACGCGCAGTTAAAGCCGCAAAGCTCCATTATAAGGATCGAGTGGAGTCTCATTTCCAAATCAAAGACTCCCGGCGCATGTGGCAGGGACTGAGGTCCATCTGTTCTTTTGGATCTAAATCCTCTGCAGAGGTGAGAGCTGATCCGTTGCTTGTGAACGAGTTAAACTCTTTCTACACTCGCTTTGATTGTAATCGCGGCAGTGCGACTCCGCCAAGTGACGCGTCAGAGGGAATTACTCAGAGCAGCAACAACCACGTGATCTCTGTCTCAGAGGATGAAGTTTCGGAGGGCACTCAAGCGTGTGGACGTCAGGAAAGCTGCCAGGCCAGATGGTATTTCAGGTCGTGTCCTGCGGTCCTGTGCTGATCAGCTAGCCGGGGTGTTTACATCCATCTTTAATGAGTCCCTCGCTACATCTGTGGTCCCCACCTCCTTCAAAAAATCCACCATCATCCCTGTCCCTAAGAACAGTAAACCCTCTTGCCTAAATGACTATCGTCCAGTGGCTCTCACGTCTATAGTCATGAAGGTCTTTGAGAGACTCATTAAAAACACGCAGGACACCACACCTTCTTTATGCTGAATACAATCAGTAAAATGAAAAGAAGTTACTCTTCTCCAATAATGAAATACTGATTTATGTGAAAATCATTCAGACTTCAAAGATTAAAGTTAATTATTTATATGTGAACTTTATATGTTCTAAATGAGTTTCTTAGCATGAGGCTAAATGCATACCCTAAGAAAAATTTGCTTTTCACTGACTGCAGAAATAATACGTATGTTTGTATTAAACATTGCTGGATCAACAGATTTTGTGTGAAAATAAACCATAAAAGTGGTTGGTTGGTTGGTTGGTTGGTTGGTTTGTATAAAAATCATATAACTGCATTAATTATTTATGTAATGCTTCCTGTTGTTAGTGTTTTTAGGTCAGTGTGTTATTAATGACGTATTTTTCTGAACTGTTGCTAGTGTTATGATGGAATGATCTTATTTTGAGACATACAGTTGCAAGAAAAAGTATGTGAACTGCTTGCAGAATCTGTGAAAATGTGAATAATTTTAACAAAATAAAAGAGTTCATACAAAATGCGTAATTTTTATTTAGTGCTGTCCTGAATAAGAATGTTTTTTTTTTTTTTTTTTTTTACATATAAGAAAATACAAGACAAAAAAATAGCTGAATTTATTAAAATGACCCATTCAAAAGTTTATGAACCATTGATTCTCAATACTGTGTGCTATTCCCTGGATGAGCCACAGCTGTTTTTTTTTTTGTTTTTTTTAGTTTTCTGATGGTTGTTCTTGAGTCCTTGAGTCCTTGTTTGTCCTGAACAGTTAAACTGCCCAATGTTCTTCAGAAAAATCCTCCAGCTCCTGCAAATTCTTCAGTTTTCCAGCATCTTTTGCATATTTGAAGCCTCTCTAGCAGTGACTGTATGATTTTGAGTTCCATCTTTTCACACTGAGGACAATTGAAGGACTCAAACACAACTATTAAAAAAGTTAAATCATTCACTGATGCTCCAGAAGGAAACATTATGCATTAAGAGCCGGGGTGAAAACTTTTGAACAGGATGAAGATGTTCAAAGGTTTCTTATTTAGTATAGTACTGCCCTTCAGAAGCAACAGAAGATACATGTTTCCTGGAAGACAAATGAAGTACAATTTAGCATCAGTGAATGATTGAACCTTTTTTAATAGTTGTGTTTGAGTCCATCAATTGTCCTCAGTGTGAAAAGATGGATCTCAAAATCATACAGTCACTGCTGGAAAGGGTTCAAATATGCAAAAGATGCTGGAAAACTGAAAAATTTGCAGGAACTGGAGGATTTTTCTGAAGAACATTGGGCAGTTCAACTGCTCAGGACAAACAAGGCACTCAAGAACAACCATCAGAAAACTAAAAAAACAGCCGTGGATCATCCAGGGAACGACACACAGTATTAACAATCAATGGTTCATAAACTTTTGAACGGGGTAATTTTTATTAAATTCAAATTTTTTTTGTCTTGTGCACTATATGTACACATTTTTTTTTTTTAATGTAAAATATCTTAATCAGGACAGTACTAAATAAAAATAACATGGATTTTGTATGATCTCTTTTATTCTGTTAAAATTATTCACATTTTCACAGATTCTGCAAGCGGTTCACATACTTTTTCTTGCAACTGCATATGAAGTGTTTTGCTGGTCTGAGTGAGTTTTGGAGGTGAGATTAACTTTTTGGCCAAGATTCATTTTTGTAATGCAGACTGTATGAAGAGTTTTGAAAATGTGGCTTCATTATTGATCAATGCTTGTTAGCAATTGAAAAAAACTATAATATAATCCTAGTAAAAAAATTATGCATATTTCAGAGACAATCACAGACAAGCATTTTATATATATATTTTTATTAAAACCATACAAACATTTGTTGTAATCTGATATAAAATGAACATTGAGACTTTGTTCCCAGTCTAAGGGTGCTAGGCACCACAACATTTTGATCTCTCTGTTTAAATGTAAGAGAGGGCACAGGGATTCCTGCTTTATAGAGTAGGATACTTATACTAATTTTGACCCCTGATGCCACCTAAACTCTTGACTACAGTTTACAGAATGAATATGTATTTACAAGCATGAAAAACAAAACAAAAAACAAATAACTATTAAAAAAACAACAAAGCAACCAACATTGTTTATACATGTTACATTTCTCAATGCCCAACCAACAGAATGTTTCATGTTTCATGTAACATGTAAAGTCATAGGACTCTTTCCATACACTTTATTTTTGGCAGTGATTCTTTTGTATGGACCGGCATTAATAAGGCACATACCTTAGGCTCAAACCCTTTAGTCCTTTCATATGGGAATAGGTCATACCACGTTTATGTTCAAAACACTGATAGGCTACACAACTACAGAAAAGGTTCAAATAACTGTACAAAAACAAACAGAACCCAATAACCAGAGTACACATTTAAAAAAAAGCTGTACATATGCAGGCTAGAAACTGCTTAATACTGCTGAAAAGTCTCTTAGCTCTTGTAGTGGAGCTTGATGTGTCTTGGTTTTTAAAAGTCTTACTTTTGCTTATTAAATCATAAATGGGTAGGTAAAAACAGGCTGATCTAAAAGCACATGATATCTCACTATAGATGCACTGCACTGCTGTGACAAAACAGCATACAACTGAATATTATAAACAAATAAAATTATTGATATATTTAGATAAATTTAAACATGAATTGACACCAATGCTTTCAACATCCTTTGGCTACAAATTCAAAAATCTTTGTGCAATAAGTAGCCTATGTTGAGAGTGACTAAAATAAGCACTTTTTTTCCACAATTGCTAGATAATGCACTGCCTAACATCAGCACCAGTCATTTACAATATGATCAAAATGATGTAAAATGTAAATTTTTCCAATATAAAAAGGAAAAACAATTAACACTTATTTACAAAGATACAGTGGATACAGTCAAGATACAGAGTTGTCAGCTCTAGCATTCTGCTCCACACTAAGAAAACATAATGGTCCCTCTTTACTTGCAATGTTGGGAAAAAAAATTCTATCAAAACAACATTTGGTACTTCATGAAATCACTGAAACATTGTTGATTTAAGACACACAAAAAGACTTGAATGACCAAAATATGACATATGGGCTTGTGAAGAGTGATATTCGACCCTGTCTTTGAAGTACACAATGTTCTCTAAAATAAAGGTACACAATACATGAGTTAAAATACTCAGTTTAGTGGACACTGTGTACACTTGATAAGAAAAATAACATGCACTTGTAGCAACAGTGTACAACAAAACATATAGCAACAACAACACAGAGAATATTGTTTCAATGTGATGGAAAGTGTCTCCTGTCATCATTATATAGCGATATAAAAAAATAGCCTCTATATATGTATCTATATGGTTTTATTGGTCACTGCCTCTAGGACGATGAGACAGTTTCAAAATAGATTGTGAACTCTTTGTCAACATCGCCTATTAAACGTTAAAGTAATAACTTTTTTTCTCATCCCACATTTAAACATTACATGCATAAGTCTGTTATATTTGTCTTATCTATAACATTGTTACAATTTTTTATTTTATTTTTTTGTGGAGGAGGAGTTCACAGACTACTGCATAATAGCCAGAAATTTACTCTCTTCTGCGAGGGTGGTAAGGAGGGAGCTCATGTCACCTATAGCCATGTTGTTAGTGCCTGGATACATGCTGTGAAATGTAGCAGAAACACGAGGAGTAGTCAGTCGAGGGGAAGTCCGAGACAGACCCTGGAGAAAACTAGGACTGATTATGTCAGACACCACACTATCCTGCTCATAGCCATCATCAAGGATGGAACAAATATCTAAACCCACATTATCTAGGACACCTGGGCTTCCTTCTACCGTGCTGGTAACCTGATCAACCCCAGGGGACAGAAGAGCCTCAGAAGGTGTTTCTGTCTCTTCTGTCAAGGACTCCATTAGACATGACTGTGCTATGGTGTGAGAAGATGAAGTTTTGGACTCTGCTGCATCAAAACATTCAGCAATAAACACTGGCTGTTGCTGCTGAAAGGAAGAGCAAGTGCTAGTTTGAAGGTGATCATCTGCCTCAAGTTTCAGCCCTGAAACCTGATTTGTAAGGGAGCAATTGGTGCCATTTCCATTTCTTAAGCTTTGCTCCTGGCATGAATGTGCAATTTGACTGTTGCTAACCTGCTGAGTGGAGTAGAACTGTGGGTGATATAAGCCTCTACGGCCACTGTTGACAGATGGGTGGGTCATAGGAGGCTGGGGCTGGTGAGGCAGTAGTGTTGCCGGAGACAAGCTGCTGTTCGCTGGTCTTTGCAACAAAAGGTTCCTGCTGATTTGATGTGTTATTGTGTGATTTTGCGGGAGGTGAGTTTGGGATATAGTTGTCTGCTGGGCACAGCTAGGGCGGATGGGGCCCAAATAGATATGAGAGAAGTCTGGTCGGCCAAGGTTATTGTGCTTTGATTCCATTTGGGATGTTGAGGAAGACTCAATCTTAATGCCTGGATTCATCTTGGATTGCTGTTGGGCTGGTTTTACAATTTGTTGATGCTGCTCTGGATGTCTGCACCTATAGCTCATACCTGTTATGTGTTGAACACCATCTCTATAAATACTTGAGTGTTGATCTATGAAATCTGTATGCAGTTGTTGTTGCTGCACAATCATGTTTCCAAAGCGACCAAAGGGGTTGCTTACTATGCCACTCTGGTCTGACCAATTTCCGTACCGCTGAGATTGCTGCCTGGGAGGTGTAACATCAGCACTACCAGAGCTCACTTCATTCCACTGGATAGGCATTACATCTTTACTAGTGCCTTCCCCTTCTGCCTCTTCCTGTTGCTGTTGTGGGCTAAGGAAGTTCTGGCCATCTGCAATACCCTGGTCAACACTGGATCTATGGAGACTGGAATCACTGTTATGGCTGTGAGCTGATTCCTGATCTTGGGAATGGAGGTACTGCACCAAATCATCCGGTAGGATGTCTTCATCGACATGTAACAGAAGACTATCCTGGTCCATGGCCAGTTCTTCAAGTGCTGATTGCTCCATGATGCTTGGAGGGCATGGGGAGTGTAGACTCTTCTGAAAGCTACCTACTTGGCAGGTGTAGTTCTGCAGGCTCAGACCATGATCTTCTCCAACTGAGTAATGATTACTAGCAAGATGGGGTAATGAATTCATGTTGTTTAGACTGCTGAAACGCTGTACCTGTGGCAAGCCAAAAGAACTAGGATCCCGTGGGCGCACAGGGTCACTGGCTCTTCGATCACTATTCCCCGGACCTTCACCAGGGTACAGTCCTCTCCGTTGATACACTACTTGACTACTTTGTAAGTTGTGTGCACCATCACTACAGCGACGTGGCCTGACCAGTGGTGGTAGTGTAAGCTGGCCTGTGTCCTGTCCATCTCCCATCAAAGTCAGGCGAGTCTTTAGGCTCATTTGCTCCATGTTGGGCAAGGGTGTGGGAGGAGGCCCACCTGTAGCAGCTGCATATTTGGCCTTCAGGTGATAGTGTTGAGCTGGAGTAAGGTTCAAAACACCTCTTGCTCCCATCCCACTTCCTCCGATACCTCCACTTCCACCACCCCAGCTTCCACCGCACACCATCCCACCTGAACTTCCTCCTCCACCTCCACACTGGCTGGCTTCACTGGAGCGTCGAGAGGCATCAGTGGAGATAGGGTCATATGAGTCAGTGGCACTGAGATTGTGTATACGCCGATGATGGCTGTGCTCAGACTGTGAGGCCTGGCTAGATCGGCGGCTGGAGAAGCAGGGGGAGATGCCAGAGGAGCGACGGCTGCTGCTCAGGTAAGCAGAGCTGGTGTTGCTTCCACTGCTGTCCCGCCGTTCATGCAGCAAACTCAAAACTGTCAGCTCTGTGTTGGACAGCTCAGGACGCAGAGGAAGCTGGGGAACCCCTACAGAAGTACTCCTACCAAGGCATGAACCTAATAATGAGAGATACTCTTGTTAGGAGAGGTTAATGCTATCATTGTGATGCCATTATAGTCATATTTAGACATAAATAGATAAGTTCACACAAAAAGAAAACTTCTGTCATCATGTCATCACAAATATGTTCCGCAGAAGAACAAGTCATGAAAACGATATGAGGGTAATGACATAAGTTTATTTTATTATTTTTTTTAAAAATTTTTATGAACTAATCCTTTAAATTTAAAAGATTAAGATTAAGAACACCTGCTGGTCTGCACTAATTTGTAGAGTTTGCTATGTTGACATAGCTCTGAAACTAAGACTTACCCTTTCCTGTGAGTGCAGGCAGGGCCTGGCCTTTAGGGGGTGGTGTTGGGGACAGATGTCCTAACCTAGGCACAGCTCCATTCACCTGCCTTAACCTCTCCATCTTAACATGTTCCATCCAACGTAGGGGCCGTCCTACACTTCGGCGTGTCTGCAAAGCTAGTGTTGCCGCCGTGGCTGTTGCAGTGGATACTGTAGAGTCCATAATGGGGGCATCCTCCTCCTCTCCCTCTCCTTCCTCCTCTTCTTCCTCCTCTTCATTTTCCTGGTCCTCAAGCACTGCCACCTCCCCCACAAGCCCAATGCTGTTTACAGCAAGCTGGACTCCACGGCCGATATGGGGGCCGCTGGTGGACTGGTCACTGCCGCATGAAGACTGACTGCCAGGGCTTGGCTGAGACGTCTAAGAGAGGAAGAGAGAAGAGAACATAATGTTTTAAATTTTACTCAATTTATGACATATATGTAACAATCCTGATCTTTTGGCACATTTTCTACAGGTGAATCAGAAAAATGCAATGGGGAGAATGAAATGCAATGTTGAGAAAATTTCTCGCATTCTGTGTAACAAGACTTAATAGAGCAGATGTCTTCAACCCTGCCACTGGAGACCACTGTCCTGCAAAGTTTATTTTCAACTTGCTTCAACACACCTGCCTGTAATTTCTTGAAGACCTCAATTATCTGGTTTGTGTGTTTAATTAGGATTGGAGCTAAACTCTCCAGAAACAGGGTTGAAGACCTCTGTAAGAGTATATAGTTAATGTGAGCAATAACTTCTATATATTTTCTATATCTTTCTGCCAAATATATTTTGCTGTTTACATAAAACTGTATTTGAATCAATTTCATCTCTACTTGGATTGTAAACAGAAGTATGAGAAACAGGTCCCCTTATGCTCATCATCTGCCAATACCAGAACAAAATAACCAACAGAGGGAGTAGAGGTAAGTTTGTTTGCCCCCATTTTTGGAAAACAGGGCAAGTGAACAATGTTAGGTTTTTTGTGTTTTTTGCTGCTAAAGAATTGACTGTCTTGTTAGTAGTGATGTAAGAAAACTTGTATTTTTCTGATTTGCGATTGCGTTTTCTCAACCTAGAGTTGAACAAAGATCCAGAACACAATGAAACCACATTGCAGTCACAGCTCACTTATTTAAAACAGCAACAGAGTTCCAGAGCCAAATAATAAACAGTCACTAGAGGTAGCTTTATCATGCAAGCTGATATAATACTCATGTGACCATAGGAAACAATATTGTGACAATAAGTATGCACCATGCTTTAAATCATAAAAAAAAAATTACTAATAAAAATGTATTTTACATACAGCATTAATACTAATAAGAGATGACATGATGCTGTTGACCGATGATTGAATGAATAGCCAGAATTGTTCCAGATGGCCCAGACTTAGAAGGATAGAATGAGTAAAAAAAGAGAAAAGATCAGACCTATAATGACATCACTATTCTCACCTGATCACCCACTGTCCTTATTAAGAGAGGAAAAGTAATGCGTGTAGTAGTGGACAAAAAAGATATTCAGTTATTAATTTGCACATGCAAGGCAAAATGTAGCTGGCTGTAAGCAAGTATTAGCTGAGCAGTTATGAAACCAGGAATGGAAGGGGCAAAGGCATGTCAGTTTTGGAGTAAACATTTGTAAGACAAAGGCCACATACACACTGCAGTTAAATTCAGTTGTCAGTTCACCTCTTTAATGCTTAACTCCATTCTGTACACACACAGTTTAGAAATTTACAGGAGTGACAAACGGAATTCTGCAACCGAATTAACTCCCAAAAAAATGCAGGTAGTGACAACTCCATTTACAAAAATTCTACACAGTGCGTATGTAACAACTAGTTATCAATTACATATTTAAATGAACATCAAAGATGCGATACGCCAGAACATTGCTATGGTTACCACGGTGTGTCATCACAATCTTAGGAGTGAGTCATGTTCTGTACATACACAGAACAAGAATTCAGGGGATTCACTCCTGAATAGCAAACCATTACTTTTTGTTCTAATTTTTTTAACATGGAAGGAGGCTTACCATGGGCTTTTCTGTTTTAATTGACTTGACTTGTAGACATTCGTCCTGTTTCGAGGTAGCATGGTTATACTCCCTTTGGTCCGTGATCGCTCCGAGAGGCAGTTGTCCTGGTGACCTGCTTTGTCCATTACTTCCAGGTTCTCGTGGCTGAGGTGGGGGTCGTGGGTATGTGTCCCCCCGCTGTTTCTTGGTGACATGGGCTTCAGGACCATGTACAGTTTTAACATGTTTCCGTAAAGAGCTGGGGTCAGTGTATCGTTTAGTGCAACCAGGGATTTTACACACATAGGGTTTCTAAGATAAGTAAAGAGAGAGGAGCATCTGCATCATATAGAAATACATGTCTGTTCATCTTAAAACAACTTAAAGTCACCATGAATGGTGGTCATAACCCATTTTACTTCAGAGATGTGATGTATTTTGAGTGAAAAGAATATTCAATGAGAAAATTATTTAGGATGGGACTTAATTTTATCCATCAAGAATTTATCACATCCTGAAAAGAGCTAGCTGGACATGAATATAAATAGGGTCAATTTTGATTTCATGTTGACCATAATTTATACTTGTCCAAACCTGACAGTGTTAGAAGCAAAATGCCTGCTTATTGCTTGGTACATTCATGTGTGTGAATTTACCTCATTGGAGTGTGTGCGATTCTGGTGTTTGGCTCGGTCTGACGCATTGGAAAACGCTTTGTTGCAACCTTCATGTTCACACACATAGGGCTTCTCTCCTGTGTGTGACCGCAAATGTGTCTTCAGGTTCTCCAGTCTGGAGTAGGCCTTTGAACAGCCTTCAAACTGAGAGAGAAAAGGACACACAGTTACATTGATTTGTTTTAGACAGGCCAAGGCTTTCGCAGCAGGTGGGTTCTTACACAAAGCTGTCCTACCTATTGAAATGAGTGTCTGAAAACAAAAAAACAAAACAAAACAAATGTATTTAATGTAATTCTCACCGTGCATTTATGAGGCTTCTCTCCTGTATGTCTGCGCATGTGCACCACCAGCATGTACTGGGCCTTAAAGGGTTTTTGCTCTCTTGAACATTCCTCCCAGCGACACACAAACTCCTTCTTTTCTCCATGGATATGGTCATTATTTATGTGCTGTGAGAGGAAGCAAAAGGTCAAAGCTCATGTTAATGAATAATATGATAAGCATGAAACATTTACCACGCTATGGTATGCTCTGATTAAAAAATATTTTGCTTATGTCTACTTTAACAAGAGTATATTTAAAAATATGAGTTTACATCTACTAATGTTTTCCATTGTTAATTTGAACGTAGCCTACTCATAAATTACTAACATCTACTTTGTATGCAATGCAATGGCATTGTTGTGCCACTAGAGGGCTTCAGGATCACAAAATTGAGGCTTCAGTAACTGCTTATCAACCACTTAACCACCGCGGCCAGTATACCTATATGTATTTTACTCAAAACAATAAATATCTATGCAATATCTGAACTTAGAAGAAATTCTACATCATTAAACTAGGAGTTAGACTATGGAGAATGTCTCATGGTCAAAGAGTCTCATTCTTTAGTGGTCAACAGCAGCAGTTTTTGAGGAAACTTAGAGAAGTTTACTATAGAACTATCTGGATCATCACATGTTGAACATCAAAAGAAGCTACTCAGACATCTACATGAATTTATCTTTCCCTTGTGTCTTTTAGGCTTTATATGCAATTTGTATGGAAGTCCATTTCTGCCACATAAGAAAAAAATAGCTTTTCTAAATCATAAAAATATATGGCATAACATTTAAAAATGTTGACATAGTAAGTCAAACAAGATAAAAAGTAAAAAATTATGATTGTCAGATTTTTGACGGCATTATGATGTATACTAAAGTGTGATTTTTTTGTCTTATGTGGCATAAATGGGCTTCTATACATTTACAATCAGTTAGTCCTGAACATTTAATTTCAATTACTTTAATTAGAAAACAATGCTATATTTGTGTTGCATGTTTGTGAAAAGAAATTGTTCAAACTCTTTCTTTCTGTGTAATGTAAAGTCATTCAGACATCTCTATGATTCATTCTTTCTTTCTTTCTTTCTTTCTTTCTTTCTTTCTTTCTTTCTTTCTTTCTTTCTTTCTTTCTTTCTTTCTTTCTTTCTTTCTTTCTTTCTTTCTTTCTTTCTTTCTTTCTTTCTTTCTTTCTTTCTTTCTTTCTTTCTATTTGTTACAAACTCCCTGTTTCTCCTTACAATGATCTTCTTTCTCATGTGTCAGTTTCCCCTTATCTTTCACCCCCACCCCCTCTCTCGTCTGTTCAATATGCTCAGTCTGTTGTGAGTGAGCATGGTTTGTGAGTCTCAGTGTCCGATTTAAACGGGATTTCAAATAAACCCCTGTCACCTCCCATCACTATAGGCATATGGCCTTGCCATGACAAGTGCTGACAGTTGTGCTGCTGTGGCAACTTTTGAATCTAAGGTTTAGAAAGGGGTGGAGCAGGAGTGGGGGATGTGTTTGGCGGTGAAAGATATCAAAAGTTTAGTGAAAGCATCTCTAATGCCAGAGCTTTCCAACTGCAGCCCATCATCTTCACTCGCCCCTCTTGTTGATACTGTCACCTCTGGCTTAACCAAACCCAATTACTTCCTCTCACTCGCTGTCATTTGCCCCTTCTCTCTGCTACAAGCCATCAAATCCCTGTTGCGTTTCTTCTATCTTTCTCTCAACATGCTGTCTCCACCTAGGTCCTTCTAATTTTCTCTATGTAACCCCTTTTTTGTTTGTCTGGCCATCTCTGTCACGCACACACATGCAGCAAGGGAGTTGTGAAGGGCTGAAAGTTTCAAAGGAAAACACACAGTTTCAAGCAAACCACTGAGCGAATGAGGTCAACATCTGGCATCCACACAAAGACAACAGTGTGCAGCACTTATGAGTGCTTTTCCTGTCCTGAAACCATTTGATTTAAAAGGAACAGACACAATATCCTGAACATAAGCAAGTGGGATTAATGCATTCCAACGCAACTGAGCATCTCCACAAGAGATAGAAAGATCTCGGATGGAAGACGGAAGAATATGCAAGAGAAAGACAGACAGACAAGCTAAGAGAGAAAGACAAAACAGAAAAAGAAAGACAGCCTGAGTTGATTTCCCTTACATACAGAGTAGAAGAGGGGACAGACCAGAGTGACAGCTGGAAGTCCAAGAAAAGGCAGAGTGAAACAGCTTCTAAAAAAAGAGTGAGAGGTGGCAGCAGAGACAGAGAGCGAAGCTCATCCTTTATTCCTCTTCATGACACAAAGGCGGCCTGCATCACAGTCCTCCTCGTCACCTCGCTGCAGTTACAGCCAAACTTCCACAGAGTTTGGTTGAGAAACATGCACATTTGTATGAGCTGAGTGAGTGTATATATGCACACTCTATATTTGCACTTCTACATCACTAGACGTCAAAGTTGGACTGTCATTCAAACATTTCTTTTCGACAAAGAAGTCGAAAAGAACCTTCAGTCACCTGTCTGGGTTGAGTTTGTCAACTTGTCACCATGAGAATGCCAGACCTTAATTGAGAGTAACTTTCCAACAAACTTCAGTTCATTTTAACATCTCCTAATTATTTTCACCAATAAAATGCTGTGTATGGAACTGCTTTCTTAAACCCAATGTATTCAGTTTTGACAGATCTGCTAACAGCTTGCATCAGAAACCCACTTTTGGTGTTAAAAAACTACTGTCAGGAATTACTAAAGACATGCAGTGAAAAGTTAGCACTGAAAAGACGTGGACACAGTTATTTTTGCAGCTGACCATACTGCATATGCATTTGCAGGAGTTTCCCTTTCAGACGCAGTCTGAAGTTTATGGGAGAAGAGTATATAAATGAATCATGCAAGGCCATTTACTAAGGTTTGCGCTAGTCAATTTACTGGTATTTGTGCCATTACTTAACTTCTAAAAAAAGCATGTCTTAACTTGCATGCTAACTTGCACTGCAAATGGAAATGATCTGGCTGTGTCTGTGCAGAATTTTCCACTCCCAAAAGCGCTTTTGTGGAATTGTGCTTTCATGCTAATTTGCCCTGTTTAGTAAATCTGTCCCTTAATGTGTAATCGAAAGCATAGTCTACTCCATTTGATAGAATGTCTGAACATGGGAAGTCGACAGATACACACTAGAAAGTGTAATGTTTAGCTGTGTTTCCACCATAACAGTGCTGCCATATAATATGCATTAAAGGTGCTGTATGTAAGTTTTTCACTTTACTAAAGCATAAAAATACCATAATATGGTTGCAAATATGTAGGAAACATGCTACATTCACCTACTTGTTTCTCTGAAAAACAATGCTACAGCCAGTTATTCTACTTTGAAATGTGCGTTCCATGTCGGAATATCTGTTTTTGTTTTGGTCTGTGCGATACCGCACGCCGCCAGTTGGCGGAAAACACTTCGTATTGCAGCCATGGAAGTCAGCGAACAAACTGTGTCAGAGGCAACCCGCGTGAGCGTCCAGTCTGAGGAGGAGGGGGGTTGGGGAAACAACGCTCTCCAATATTTAGAATTTGGACTGCAGTACCCATTTCAACCACTAGTGTCAATCCTGCATACCGCAACTTTAATCACAACAGTCCTCAGCTGCTCTTATCTTTTACAAGATGACTATAAAAATATACTACTCAATCAACTACTAACGTTTTTAGCCCACTGTCCATTACTCATTACTTGATTGTTAGTGACTTAAATACAGAATACAGAAATACAGAAGAGTGTAAAGATTCCCACCTGACCAGGAATCTTTGCTATTTATTTGTATTTTTGTATATTTGTGCAAACATCTGAGAATTTTTCCTTTTTTAGTAGCTGAAAGTATTATCAAATTAGCTGAAGTATCTAGCAGCATAAGATCCTTGAAAGACTTATGGAAAATTTCTGCTAAATTTGTAGAAATCACAGATTGTAAACAGATCTAAGCATAGCTAAGAACCCTTAACATGAGAAGATTCCCTCGGATTATTTAATATTTGTTTTATTTGCCACCGACTCGATTTAAAACTATTCTTTTCATTCATTCATCCTTCCTTTTATTCCTCGCTCCAAGTGGGATTCCCTGTGGCATGTGATCTGTCTGCCGGCCCTGTCGCTCGATAACACAGAGAAAGAGCAGCAGAGAGAGATTGCAACACATCCCTGAATGCTGGTACACTCGCTTGTACAAATGAGCTTAATGCTGTCGTGCGTGATGCATGACCTGGCCACGCTGATAAAAGGATGGAAGAGGAAGCGAGGGAAGTGTTTTGGGGGGTGACACTAATGCCCTAATGGCCTGATGTAATGGCAATGGTTATTGAGCGGATGATGGCGTTGTTGTAAGCGAACGCGGCTGCAGCCAAGGGAAATAGACTAACAGGTGCTGATGCTACACGTGCAGCTCTGAGGAGAGATCTATTCATCTTCGGCCTGCCATGGTACAGGACAACAGCAACCACTGGGACTCCCAGACTCAGAGGAAGGAACAAGATGCTTACTTTTATTTGTTTGCTGAATGCAAATACAAACACATACACCCTGGGGCATAACTCCAGATGTGTGTGTGTGTGTGTGTATATATATATATATATATATATATATATATATATATATATATATTGCTTTCTTACTTTATTTTTGAGCAAAATGGCCTGTGTGAAGTAGAATATTTTCAGATTACCGTTTTCCATCATATCACACACGTGCATTAGGGCTATACGATACGTTACGATACAATATATTACGATACTGTAAGCAGGGCAATATATATAGCAATATAATTTTTTTTAGGAAGATAAAAAAAA
This sequence comes from Paracanthobrama guichenoti, assembly GCA_018749465.1. Lineage (NCBI taxonomy): Eukaryota > Metazoa > Chordata > Actinopteri > Cypriniformes > Gobionidae > Paracanthobrama > Paracanthobrama guichenoti. The sequence goes on along the minus strand of CM031966.1, from coordinate 15,145,833 downwards.
AAGTTTCTTTTATTTAATAAATCTGGGATCTGCATCTTATTTTGTTATTGAAAGGAAAGCGCACAGCATGTTTACATATTCAGGTAAACGTTGACCCAGCAGAGTCGATGGCACCAAGATGTTAAGTGTGCTCTTAGATTTGATGTGTTCCCAGAGTATTTGATTTTGGCATGGCTTATTTTGCAAACAGCATGACTGACTAGATATATATATATATATATATATATATATATATATATATATATAGTACTTTTTTATCCTATTTCTATATAATTTCCTCCTTGTGTTTTTAACTGTGAATTTGCACTGTCCATGGAGCGGACCTGTTTACATTTCACTGCCGGTTGTATATTCTGTATATAACTGTGTATGTGACAAATAAAACTCTTGAATCTTGAATCTTGAATCTAGTGTGTGCCTTAGAATCCAAAATGAGTCCACACTTCAGCTCTGTACACCACAGTGGAAGCTGGTATAATTCTTTCTTCTTCCATTAATGTTAACCATAGAAATGTAAATAGATTCCACATTCGATCACTCCAGACAGGTTGGTGTGCCATCTTGGAATGGTTAACATCACACACTAACAAATCAATGATGCACAAAGCATTGTGCAGCCGATGGCTGTAACATCTACAGAGTTATACATTCCAGATGAAACAGAATAACCTTAGAAGTGAGAATATGCTGGTTTGTGATTTCACGTATAACTCAATATATGCAATATCCATATGCATAATTTTGCGATAAAATCATCTGCTAATGTCTACTGCTGATATATCTATTCATATATGTAAATAACTAGGTTGCAGAGGCACAGACAACTTGCTCTGGAATGGTCACCAACCGTATTTGACCTTCCCAATATGATGGTAGGCTTAAGTATAGAAGCCCATAGAAACGGACACCAATGAGGTTCTATGTGTAAACATCTATGGTTGTAACTAGTTAGCTGAATTTGCTAATACTAACGTAAGCGATGTGCCCTTGTGCTTCTTCCTGTCAATGTTTACATTCAGAGATGACAACACTGCTATATAAACACACATAAATCTTGGATGTAAATAAATAATTAAATATTGATACAGTGTTTTTGAGAAGTGTGTATCAATATTTTCTTATACCCCTAACGTGCATGAGTGCCCTAATTTGCAACTCTCTTAAATTCATCTGTATTGTATTCTTATCTGGCTATTTTTTCTAGGCTGTGGCCTAAAATGCAGCCACACATGAAAAGTGCCTATTTACACGGCAATTTCACAAAGCTACAGCATTTAGCATTATCACATACATACTAATAAATCATGCTCTCTTTTTTCATGTCACTTGCTAAAGCACAATGAAAAAAGGAGGAAAAGCTGACAAGAGGCATAAAAAGATGGAGAGCAATAGTAATGTGTGTGGGGGAAGTCAATTGGCATGTGTAATTCAGCGCAGCTTTTTCATCTCCACATAAGATACTCCAAACAGATAAGGTGTCTAATCCTCTGCCTGATCAAAAAAAATCTACATTTTGCCAATTAAAGGGTCTTTGCCAGCAGCCAGATAGGGGTCCGCCTTCCCACTCAGCCCGAGTTTATCTCCCCCAGCACAGGGAGGAGCACAGAGCAGCTTAAAAGTGCTATTCTTACCAAACACACACACAAGGACACAGACCACCCCACAGCGCCACCATCAGTCAAAACCAGCTTGAGGGTAGAGGGAGAGACGGAGTCCGAGAGAAAGAGGATCTGAAATTAACTCTCAGTAAAACAGCCAAATGAGAGTACAAATGGACTCTAAAGCTAAAGTATACACTTTGGTATTTCAAATTAGTTAATAATAAAAACAGTAGTTTACTACAACAAATAGAATATAACTTCAACAGATTATGCACAAAATAAAGGCACTATATGATTTCAATCGTTGGATACAGTTGAGGAGGTCAAGACTTATGAGGTGGGACAGGGCAAAATCACTACTTTAATGGTCTCTCTGTTTCATTTACCAGTAGGCATCCTTGTTTACCAGCACACCCACACACTTCAGCTAACTTTAAAGAGCCCTTATGAACTAGAGTACCCCTATTGAGAGAGATAGGCCCTGTATTGGGGGGGTGGGGGAATACATAAAAAAAAGAAAGAAAGAAAGAAAGAAAGAAAGAAAGAAAGAAAGAAAGAAAGAAAGAAAGAAAGAAAGAAAGAAAGAAAGAAAGAAAGAAAGAAAGAAAAATAAATAAATAAATCAGTACAAATTGACACCCGATTGGTTTATGCTGACTGTGTAGAGCAGATAAGTGTGGTAAATTGCAGAGATTTTGATGTTTATCTTATTGAAAGCGCTAAGCTGTGCTGATAAAAAAGTGCAGCAAAGTGTCATGGTGCGAGCATGTTTTACATAGCTGAAAAAACGTACAACCACAGCACAGAAAAACAATATCCCAACCTAAAATTAAAATTAGACTGTAATATGTGGGGGAAAAATAAGAAACAAAACCACTGAGCCACTGTGATATTTTAGAACAAAACTTAACAATAAAAAAATCAGTGATGTAGGCTAGTAAATCCACAGTATAAAAAATGTGTTTAGTAAAACATTTGTTAACCGAAGTGTAAACAGAAAATGTGAGCAAGAACGGAATGTTTGGAATCTTAATTCCCCCTTATGGAGGTTGTGGGATATGGGGAGGGTCTTATGTCGCTTTGATATATGGAAATACAACCTCCCCCCATCATCACCACCACTCTTTTGGATGAGATTCACTGTGGTCCACACACTGCACTCATCCTATTACTGAGAAAAGAAAGATAAGAAGCCTCATCCCTTGCTCAGCTGAATTAGAGGGGAGGGAATGAATTAAACTGTAGACAAATATTTTTATTAGCATGTGACTATGGCAAAATAAAACACAATAACTGAAAAACGGCAAAAGAATTGGAAAACAAAGCAGATTTTTATGAGAATGAGAGTGATGAGAATGAAATAAGATGTTTATACAAAAAACTATTTCATTTTCAGTGCTTTAAAAATATGTTAATGGATGAAAGTAAAAGAGTTAGAATATAATAAAAGCCACCTTAGAATACCAATTGGGCAGTTGAAATTATATTTAAACTATCCTGCAATGTCATATACTAAAACTATTTTAAACAAAAACATAATCTGAAATAATAATAATAATAATAATAATAATAATTATTATTATTATTATTATTATATTATTTTCTTTATATTTTATATATGTTTTAATGATCTGATACAAATGAAGACTACATGGAATATTTATACTTTTAAAACTTAATGTGATACCTCAGGACCAGTGAAGTAAAGTGCAAAAAAGCTAAAAGAATTATTGTGATTGTGAAAACTGTGAAAAATCTAAATAAATTAAGGTTACAGTCCTTGTTACAGTGTAACTTTACATTTAAATACTGAGTAATATATATATATATATATATATATATATATATATATATATATATATATATATATATATATATATATATATATATATATATATATATATATATATATATATATATGGGGCATATTGATAATAAAAGCTGTTCAAAATATAATCTAAATTTTGATATTACATTTTGAAGTTCTTGTCCATGTAATTTGTCAACAACTAACTGTAATTTGTCTTTTTCTAAAATGTAAAAAAATTGTCACACATAGAGAACAACATGCATATCCCGCTTTCAAATACACAGTCAAAAAGTCAAGAACTTGTCAAGAACTTCAAGCTTTGAGCACATGCCTTCAAATGTGGGAGGCAGGCCATTCCAACTGGAGGCTTTCAATTATAGATAGGGGTTAGCATGGCCGCCATGGATTGCCATGTCAGAGTAAGGATAGACAGCCATGGAGAACTGGGAATCTTTCTATCAGATGTGTGCCTTTGGGGTTGGTTCGTGTTTCTGTGAATGTGTGTGTTTGTGTGGATGATAGGAGACAAGAGCGGTTAAAAGAATGGCTGTGTGTGTGTTGTCCAGAAAGAAGTGGTTAAGGGAGACAGAGAGGTGTATTTTCGCAGGAAGTGGGCTTTCATGTCCTTTCACTCTATGCCTAAGCTTTGGAGTGGCTGTGACAAATGGGATGTCTAAAGCGAAATATAGGCTTTCAAGGTGTTTGTGTGTGTAATGTGTATGTGTGTCTTTTCCACCAATTTGAGACCCTTATCATGAATGATTCTATTAAGAGACTGAACATTTTCATAGATGAAACACAGATATGTTGTCCACTCACGTGCACAAGCTGCTCTTGGGTGTCGAACTCCCTGCAGCAACCTTCCCAGTGGCAGTTGGTCTCATACACTACCTCTGGCTCCTGCTTGCCCTCCTCTTTATCGCCCTCCTCTTTTACCAGAGTCATTCCATCCGTTTGCTCCTGCACAAACACATGCAGCAAATTGTTGAGTGAAAACAGATACAAATATTACGCTAATGTGTATTACTGCAGTGTGATATGAAGGAAATTATTCCATTCAAAGATAAAATTCTATGTGCAGCCTGGTATATGAGAGTTATTCAACAGTGCAGATGAGACGGTGCATGATAAATGATGTTATTTGGAGTACATGACAGCTAGATGAGTCCTAGCACCTTATTTGTAGCATGAACACAATGCTAAACTTAATAAAAATGCATCTGACATTTGGAATACCTCTTGAGAAAACATTTAGCTGTATGCCTTTACAGGCATGTTATTCTTTTTATCAAGGGAAAAATGCCCTGGAAAAAGCACTTTGCTCGATATATGTGCCACAAATGCAGAATTGGTGATTGTTTATAAGTTCTAGAAGTGTTAACAGCTTTGGAAACGGAAAGCAAGTTTTGTGTATTCAGAGTCCTCCGATCAAATGTTGGTTATACATTCAAAAACACACACACACACACACACACACACACACACACACACACACACACACACACACACACACACACACACACACACACACACACACACACACACACACACACACACACACACACACACACACACACACACACACACACACACATACACACACACAAAAAAACCCTGTAAGCCTTTTCTTAAAAAATAAATAAATAAAAAGATTTACGCATTTCAATTAATAGTAAAATTCCATCAAATTGAACTGAATAATCCTTACATATTTTAATTGAATAACTTTTTAAGGATTGTTCAGTTATTCAGTTAAAATATGTAAGGATTATTCAATTCAATTTGATAGAATTTTACTATTAATTGAAATGCGTAAATCTTAAAAAAGTTTTTGAGTGTACATCTGATTTAGCTCTGTTTGGAAAATAAATAAGAAAAACAATAAAAACAGAGGTCTATTTATTCCATTCAGCAGTCGCCCAACCATCAGTTATGTGTCAGTAAAATGTGTCATCTAATTTTTCTTTCATTTTTCCATTCAGTTAAGCATCTGATTAAAAGAAAAACAATTTCCTTCTAAAGCCGTGGAGATCAATGGGGCTTATCGCATCTGAAGCAGTGCCACAACAGGCGACCAAATCAAACACACAAATAAATAGCTTTACAGTACGTAACATAATTGGTCCCAAAGCTCTTGCTGTGCGTGCATGTGTGGGAACTGTCTCCTTGAGTTTTTTTTTTTTTTTTTTTTTTTAGGTTGTGTGTGTGTATTTTTAGCTTGATGTATATGCATGTGCACATGTGTGAAGATGCATACCTGCATGCTAACAGGTCTGGGGCTGGGCAGCTCCTCATCTGGTTTGAGTTTGGAGCGTTTGTGGTGCATGGGGTCACCTGTGCTGCTCACAGCCGACTCACTGGTGGGTTTAGTCTAGAAACAAATATTTTAGAAACACACACATATATATAAAAAGTTTCCACATAAACAGTATCATCATCATCAAAAATGTAGGTCCAAATTCAATTTGGAGGCTGAATGATTACCATATTCATGTTCATGAGATGGTACTCCAAGGTACTTCAAAAAAACATAGTACTACGCTAGTCCATCAAAGGATAACATTGTACCCCTTGTGAAAAGATGCTTAAGAATACGTATTAGTATGTAAATATTAAACTTTAAAAGAATGTACAGTTGCAAGAAAAAGTATGTGAACCGCTTGCAGAATCTGTGAAAATGTGAATAATTTTAACAGAATAAAAGAGATCATACAAAATGTGCAATTTTTATTTAGTGCTGTCCTGAATAAGATATTTTTTTATATATATATATTTAAGATATTTTTAATTTAAATTTTTTTAAATATATACCACAAGACAAAAAATAGCTGAATTTATTAAAATGACCCATTCAAAAGTTTATGAACCATTGATTGTTAATACTGTGTGTCGTTCCCTGGATGATTCACAGCAGTTTTTTAGTTTTCTGATGGTTGTTCTTGAGTCCCTTGTTTCTCCTGAGCAGTTAAACTGCCCAATGTTCTTCAGAAAAATCCTCCAAGTCCTGCAAAGTCTTCAGTTTTCTTATTTAGTTTAAATATATATATTAAAAAAAATATATTTCTTTTTTTCATTTAGTACTGCCCTTCAAAAGCAACAGACTGTTTCTGTTTCCCAGAAGACAAATGAAGTACAATTTACCTTGATCTTCAAATTCAATAAGTTTTCACCCCCCGGCTCTTAATACATCATGTTTCCTTCTGGAGCATCAGTGAATGATTGAACCTTTTTTAATAGTTGTGTTTGAGTCCATCAATTGTCCTCAGTGTGAAAAGATGGATCTCAAAATCATACAGTCACTGCTGGAAAGGGTTCAAATATGCAAAAGATGCTGGAAAACTGAAGAATTTGCAGGAGCTGGAGGAGTTTTCTGAAGAACATTGGGCAGTTCAACTGCTCAGGACAAACAAGGCACTCAAGAACAACCATCAGAAAACTAAAAAACAGCCGTGGATCATTCAGGGAACGACACACAGTATTAACAATCAATGGTTCATAAACTTTTGAACTGGGTAATTTTTATAAATTCAGCTAATTTTTTGTCTTGTGCACTATATGTAAACAATTTTTTTATGTAAAATATCTTATTCAAGATAGTACTAAATAAAAAATAACATGGATTTTGTATGATCTCTCATATTTAGTTAAAATTATTCACATTTTCACAGATTCTGCAAGCGGTTCACATACTTTTTCTTGCAACTGTACTTAAGAGTGAACTGCACATAATGTTTTCAGACACTTAATTGCATGAAATTGTATTACAGAATAAAACTGTATTAAATGCAATAAGCTGAACCTTAGAGTGCTTTTTTGACCAGCTTAAGTAGGATTTACTAACTAATTATGTAATTTTATAATAACCCTTATTGAAATATGGTTAAAGTGTACTGCCGAATGTACTGAAAAACTGACAAAGTGTACTTTTAAAAGTGTACTTTAATGTGTTAAGAAACACAGATATTGTCATGAGTGCACTCTTTTTAAGTGGCTTTTTATTTCATTAATATTCTATTATCTGCAAGTATATATATATATATATATATATATATATATATATATATATATATATATATATATATATATATATATATATATATATATATATTGAAGCACACTAAAAGTGCACATTCAAAAATATTAAGTACACTCTCTTTTCACAAGGGACTACCATGGTACATATTATAACAACTGAAAGCCACTGTAGTACTATAGTAGTCCACTGTAGTCCATCTACAAAAATAATTAACTACATATTACTACTGTACTTTAGAGAATACCACATTACTGCGATGGTACATGATATTAACATGGTACTATTCCCAAAAACACTATTGTTAGTGTAATAATATTCATGCATATAACAAATCCACCTCAGAAAAAAAAAAAAAAAAAAAAAAAAACGACAAAAACAAACGTCATTAACATGTCGAAACACAGAGGAGGGGATATTGCTGTTCAGGGAGAAATTGAGAATAATGTCTGACTCTATCCACTCATTCACCGACACTCTCTCTCTCTCACTCTCTGCCAAAGGAAGTCCCTTGTGACTGACCAGAGCCAGTAAAGAAGAAGTGCTCAGTGGGAGAGAAAAAAAGTAACATTCCCTGGATGAGAGAGCATGATTCCTTGGCTCTGAAGGAAAGTTTATCCTGCCAGAATCCTCTAGCAGAGCGTTTAACTCTGCTTTCAGCTTCCTTTGCTATTAAATATACAGGACACGTGTGAAAATACTCATTGGCGTTATTATGACTCTTTAATTAGCATACGTGTACTAAATTGAAAGATATTACTCAAACGAAGCCAGAAAGTAACCGTTTTGCATTGAGTATTGAAAATAGAGCAGATACATCTGATATTTTGGTAAAAGTACAGGATTTCAGTCAAGGATGAAACCAAATATATTCACTATGATGTTCAAAAGCAAGAATGTATTTAGCAGAATGACCAATGCATTAATTTGCTGAAAACACCAGTTCAAACTATGCAAATCATACAAGTTTTTAATGATACGAGGGTCAGCTTATGAAATTATGAATATACTTTAAAGACAATCTTAGGAATATACTGTACACCATATGGAGTGTATACAAATAAAATAAAATAAAAAGTTTTTGAGAGCATAGAGATCCAATAAAAAACAATGATCTGCTATTGTCTCTGTCTGTCACTTTGAGCAATGCGCACACCTTCTCTCCTTTTCCATTAATTGTTCTTTTACAACCACATGGTGAGACAAATGTCCCATGATGCCCTTCTATTAAAGAGGCTGGTGCTGTCTATGGTCAGGCGGGGGAAATGGATGACACTGAGTAGGGACGGAGTAGTGGGGCTGTAATGGCTTGAAAGGAGAGACTGGCATTGAGAAAATCTCTGGAAAACTGATTCACCATGATTCTAAGAGTTAACTTACTAAAGCACCAAAAAAACAGGGATCGATACAAAGATGGATAAAAACAACACTCTGCGGATTTTAATCAAGCGAACATGGTAAGTATAAATGGACCAAGCATGCTTGGGTGAAAAAACTGAAGAAGAAAAACACTTTTATGCTCATCCTTCAAAGGGAAGGTTTGGGAATGTATCTGTGTCTGATTAATGGTGGAGGTGGTGGGATTTTTGCTGTTAACAAGCTAGGTGTTATTTCTCAAAGGTACCTTCCAGGCAAGCTCACTGGCTCTCCACATCGAGACACAACATAGAGACTACGTGCACACAAGGGAAAAACTCCCATGAGGCCTGTCTGCAGCCACACTTTCTCAGCTGTTTATATATGTTGCCGTGTTGGTGGTGCGTATTTTCATGAGCCACACACAATAACAAATAGCGCTGGCTCTTGTGATGATAAGCACTGAATAAATTTAAGCCTTGAGGGGGAAAATCACTGTGTGATCTAAACGAATTCTGTTGCTGTTTACACCCAAAAGCAATCATGTTAAATGATTTAAAATGCATTGTGTTGCTTAAACTTGAGAGAAAAAAAAAATCTTGCTTCATCTAGCTCTCCCAGCTTTGCATGTGTATTCTAGCTGACTTAACACATGCGCTCCAATAAAACCGAGATGTGGTGCTCATATGGGAAACACAAGTTCAATCCAGCTTGTGTTTTACTGTCTCGTCTCCATCATTTTGTTATCTCTCCATTTGTTCTATCATTATCAATATTATATTGAAAATATTTTGTACAGTAGTGAGAACTGACCTGTGAATCATTTGAGGCTGTGGAGCGTTCAGTAGGTGCCAGGCTGGAAGGGATGCCAGGAACAGGTCTCTGGGTGGCAAAGGCAGGAGCTGGGTGCACGAGGGGCGGACTGTGTCCAAAAGCAGAACCTACGATACCAGGTTGCCGACCGATCAGCTGTTGATGCATTTGTAGTGCTACAGGCGTCGGAGGATAAGCAAAACTCAATGCAGGGCTGACAAATGGAGAAAAAAAACAACAGCTTATATGAGAATGATTCAACCAATAAGAAAGCTCATGTTGCAAATGAGTGAAAATTGGTTATGTGGTACATTACAAATTTCCTTTCTAGAAAATGTGCCATTGATTGAATATCCTTAATTTAATAATATTTATAACACACTACTGTTTAAAAGTTTGTGGTCGGTTAGATTTTTTATATTTTCTGAAAGAAATCTTTTTCACCAAGGCTGCACTAATTAATCAAAAGTACAGTAAAAACATTAATACGGTGAAATACTGTTACAATTTAAAGTGACGGTTTTATTATTTGGATCTATGTTAACAAGTAATTATTCCTGTGATAGCAAAGTGTTCAGTAGCCATGACTCTTCAATGTCACATGATCCTTTAAGAAATCATTCTAATATGCTGATTTGGTGGAGAAACATTCCATTTTTTATCAATGTTGAAAACAGTTGTGCTGCTTATTTTTTTTTCAGGATTCTTTGATTAATAGAATGTTCAAAAGAACAGCACTTATTTTAAATAGACGTTTTTATATTATGATATTTTATATAATTTTTTTATATGAAATAGAAAGTCTTTACTATTGACTTTTGATCATTTTAATGCAGACATGCTGAAAAAATTTAAAACAAGGTAGTGTATCTAATGTAATGATATTTTATAACATAAAATAATATTATCAATAAAATACAATTATTAATATGAATAATAATAATTAATCATAATTATTATTAGCCTAAACATTACAAATAAAATTTACTACATTGTTAATATTAATTAATAAACAAACATAAAAACAAATATAAATGTTCCAATATAATTCATGTAAAAATTATGATCACCTGTAGAGAATAAAAGCTGTATTTAAGCACACTATTGAACTTTCATATATCACCTCCTCTTCTATAGATGCCACAGTCTCTTTAATGATAAATCCCTGGTGCTCAATAACAGACATTCATAGGGGGTTCCATTCATCGTGGGACATGCTAGCCGCTCCATGCGAGCTCATACATCTACTGGTCTTATTAAAGGCAGAGAGGAAATCAATGTAGCTGGATGCTGCGTGGCTGACGCAGCTGTCTCATCACTCATCTGGCCTGGACCCTCGCCTGCCACTTTTGTCCATTCATGTACACACGAGATATGACTGATTAGCTTACAAAAACAAATCACTGATTAATCACTCTCAGTGTGGGGAAAGAGGAACATTTCTGTCATCTTTTCTCTCTCTGAGACCCCCACCCAAACCAGGCAAAGTTGCTTCCTAATAATGCTGGATGGCAGATGTCAAACTGAGTGACACGTCGCCAGGGATGCTAGCTGTGTCTCACACTGCTCGCTATGGTAGATCCATCGTTCAGTTTGATAGAGAAGTTACAAGAACTGAATGTGTTCAAATGTAAGAACTTCTGATATTCTGACATACTGCAAAATCTGTAACCATCTCCGGTTTAACATCTGTTGTAGCACCCATTACATAATTTTGATAATGTATTAAACAATACAGGATAGGTTAAAATAATTAATAATGATAAAAAAAAAAAAAAAAAATGTCTGAGGAAGTTAAATCTCAGAAAATGTCTCATTTCACATACACTACAGTTCAAAGGTTTAGGTTAAGTATACTTTTATTCAGCAAGGGCACATTCAATTGATCAAAAGTGACAGTAAAGACATTTATAATGTTACAAAAGATTTCTCATCAAAGAATCCTGAACAAACAGTATCACTACATAAATATTAAGCAGCACAACAATGTTTTCAACATTGATAATAATAAGAAATGTTTCTTGAGCAACAATTATTAGAATATTTTCGTTGCCTCTGGCTTTTGGCTTGCTCAGTTGGGGACACCTAAATTTCATCTATATTATCGATCATTGACACTATATGATACTTAGCTGAATAACATCACTGTTTCACCAGAACGGCTGTACAAATTCTGTTGCATTATTTTCCTGTTAACAATGTGAAGCTGCTTGAAACAATTGGACTTGAGGTGAATAAAGGTGACTTGACTTGAAGGATCATGTCACACTGAAGACTGGAGTAATAGCTGTTATTTTAAATAAAAATAAATAAAAATAAAAATATTTGTTATTTTACATATATTTAATTATATAAAACTATAATACAATATATGTAATTATATAAAACTATAATAAAAATATATTATATAAAACGTTTGGCATTTTTTGAATAAAAAAAAAAAAAACAAACACTGTTTATTATGTTTCTTAAGCCATTTGATCACAAGGACACAAGAAGTGTCCTTATAAACCATGTTTACATTGTAATACCCATGTCACTATACACATTTGTGTCCTCATAAACCACATATACCACACAGTGAGAGCACTATGAGAACTTAGATAATGTACTTATTTAAACAAAAAAAAATAAGCTTACTATTTTTGGCAGAGAGTAGGCAGTAAATTACAATATGGAAGTATCTTGTGCCTGGGACAAATTTAGATATCCTAGCCTAAAGTAGCATTTGGTTGATCAATTTCTGAATATTGATTAGTCCCCATGTCAATAACAGTCTCACTGATGTGACAAACGCTTCATTATCCACTTAAAATCTGTCTAGACTCCAGCTATGAACTGATGATCTAATTGAGCACCATATAAGTGAGATCATTTGAAAGAACATGAATTATTCAGCTGTTGAAACAGATTAAACATGATTAGAAGGCAGGATGGTCAGTGAACACTTAAGAACAGCCCCCAGGTTGAAGCGCTATTGAATTTCAACTAAGACATACTAAATGGGTGAGTTTTATTCACTTCATCCACAACCGATTCTCTCTCTTTCCCATTAAAGCTCGTGTTACTGTCCTCAGCCCAGACTTTGCTTCCTTCCCTTGTCCCCTTCTTCATGACCCTTTCATTTGTCATTCCCCCTTCCTCTCCTCCTTTCCAGCATGAGCGATTGCGTGGCGGCAGTGTTAGGATAAAGCTCTCCTCAGCTGATGGAGAGAACATTAATCAGGTGATGCATATCAGACAGACGAGTGTGAGGGAGGAGGGGAGGAATATGTTCACACGCTTCTTCCTAATAGCGCTCTCTATGTTCACTCGTTTATTTCGTCGTCCAGTGTTCATTCATCACTCCGCTGCTGAGGATTTGCTGGAGTGTCCACTTTCAGCACGGGTCGCTTTTCCTGTCTATCTCTTTCGCATTCTCTTGCCTCTTGTCTGTTCCAATATACACCACTCTCTTTATTTTCATACCTGGTACAGTATCCAAGTTTGGAATGACATAAAGCTGAATAAATTAAGAATTTGGGGTAAACTATCATTTTAAAACCCATCAAGTGTGAGATGAAGAACACAATAATCTGTCCTGAAGGGAAAACTAAAAAATTCCACTGACATATGATGTACAAAAAAAAAAAAAAAAAAGTATTTTTAACGAAAATAATGTAAAATCCAGCTTTATGGCCAGTCAGAAAAAAATTATACAATTTCTGTAACAAAAATATTCTTAATTCACCGTTAGATGTACCTGATAGTGCCGGCTGAGAGGTGTCCGTAGGATCCACTGGTGGATGAGCTGGAGCGTGAATTATTAAGGATAGTGACTAGAGAGTTGGGCGAGGTGCGAATCATGGCCTGCAGGTCAAAACTGGGGTCAGACAGGGAAGGGGAGCTGGGGAGGGGTCGTTTTCTGCTGGGCCGATTTGTGAACCTAGGACTGGGAAATCGAGAACCTGAGGGACAGAGAGAGAAAAAAAGAGAACAAACATAGTTTAAAACCTGCTAGTAAAACAGATGAAATCAAATGTATTCTTTTTTATTTTAATTTAATATAATTTTATTGTATTGTATTTTTTTTTATTTCAGAAGAGCTTTTACTATTGAAGAGATATGGGAATTACCACCATTAACTGTAAGCCAGATATTTTATGGTCATGTCAGTCGAGTACAACTATATCCCTACTGACATAATTATATGTAATTTATTCATCATAGACAACGCTTTCAACAACGATTGCATTTCCTGCATTGCATACATTTTGCAAGCACTCTAAAAACAAGTTCGACTCCACTTTTCCCACTGCTTTTTGGCAGCATCACTGTGATATTGAATCATGTTTAATTGGGTTGAATAGTGTGTCAACACTGAATGGAATTGCACTAGTTGCTTTTGAAAAGCTTTTGCTAGAAAGCAGATCAAACGCAGACAGGCCCTCCACTCGCACAATGACTGGCACCTACAGATTAAGAAATGACTTTTGTTGTCTTTTCATTGGCGGATGTCACAAACAAGAAAGAAGGGAGGGAGAAGAGAAAGGAGGAGGGGAAGAGAGGGGTGCGGAGGGAATGGTGGTCTTTTGTTGTATGGAGTGACACAATGACTTTGTGACTCATATTTTTTTCTTTCAGTTGTTCTGCACTTTTTTAACAGAAAGCATGCAAACAAAACAAAATTACGCTCTCTCTCTCTCTCAATCTCTTTCTGACTCTCTCCCTCTCTTTCTACTTTGACACATACAGTGATTACAGGGTCTGTCATTCACATTTAAATCACTGTGTGTGTGTGTGTGTGTGTGTGTGTGTGTGTGTGTGTGTGTGTGTGTATTCCCACATTTAGAACATCTTTACACATTGTTGGCATTCTGCTTAGAACTGTGATTTGAATGATTGTGGATGTGTGGAGCACAACAAACACAATGTGAATAGACACATGCACAAGCTTACACACCCATACACACATGAATCCACATGTACATGAGCACGAACACGATACACACAAATAATTCACACTCATATACAATACTATGTGTAGTATATAAGGCCATGTTGATTTTCCTGCTGCAAAGACAAATTTGGACCAGCATAAACTCCAAGATGGTCTCAAGTAGTTTAAATAAGCAGTTCTGGTCTATTTATGATATGAGCTGGTTAACTTAGGTAGAACAAGGAATGCAAAAAGATGGTTTACATTGGTAATTTAAGATTGTCACCAGCTTAAGTTTTGTAGGTTTAAAAAGACTTGTTTTAGATGCAATGCTGGTTTATTTCTGATAAAAAAATAAAAAATAAAAAATAAAAAAACTATTGGTAGAACAATAATGTAGGTAGAAAAGCTTGACCTGTATAAACATGTAAACAGTCAAAACCAGTATGACAGTTCCCAAAACATACACTTTACAGGTTAATAAAATGCAAAAAAAAAAAAAAAAAAAAAAAAAAAGTTAATTGGTTGTTTAAGATGATCACCAGCTGGTCTTATTACAGTTTTTTTAGGGCTTAGACTAAGCCAGGATTAGGCCTTAGTTCAATTAGGACATTTAAGTTGCTTTTATAAATATGCCTTAGAAAAAAAAAACATTACTGATGTGCACCTTTAGACAAAACAATGGCACTGACATAATTATGTAAGATATGTCAGCTCAAAACAGCTCGAACATGCATTTTAGTCTGGGACTAGCTTAAGCCTTGTCTGTGAAACTGGGGGTAAATATGGTACTTGAGGCCCACTTAGCGAAACCATTCACTCATGTACCTAATCTTCAGACCACGTCTGCAAAACTGCAAGCACATTATATGCTTTAAACTCAGTTTGCATGTGTAAAACAATTTTTTTTGCAAAATGTTAAACACAGTTCCCTTTCGAAAGGGGTCTAGGGGTCACTATGGGGAATGCCTCCGGCATGACTGTGATTTGACCTGTGAAATACGTCATCTTCTTTCTTGCCTTCAGTAGACTGTTTGTTTGTACATGAGTGAGGAGCTTATGTGTTAGGTGTCCTCTTGATTTAGAGAGTCGTCATACTGAGACCTCCGCTCCTAGAGCTCAGCTAGGCGGTAGGGTATTATGCTAGGTCGTTAGGCTCTCTTGGAGCTCAGCCTCAGTGTTGCTAAGCCTCCTCTCATTATGAGTCATTGTATTGAGGCCTCCACTCTGCGGAGCTTCGCGGGACAATTAGACTGAGCTTATAGCTCTTTCTGAGACTTTCTCAGTACTGCCCTTGGGTTAGAGTGTTACCTAGACCCCCAGATTGTTTGGGGCGTTCACCCTTCAGGGCTGCCTGAACAGAATTTCTTAGTGTTAGGCTCTCTGTGAGCCTCCTTGGAAGCTGGCCTGAATATGAACATAGTTAAGCTTCCTCTCTTTAGAGTCCTGTTGTGGCTTCCATTAGATGTTCAGTCTATGCTCCAGTCTATGATCGTTGCTGGTGCACCTTAGGGATGAGGACTCCTTTTAGTGCTTTGACTTAGCTCAGTCAATAGGGCACTCATCCCTTCAGCATGGCAGCGTGGGTATTCCATTCCCCATAGCAACCCCGAGGGGATGCAGCATTAGTTCCCTTTCGAAAGGGACCATGGTTTCCTGAGAATAGAGAACGAGATGCTGCATCCCTTTGCCATGCTTCCGGCGTACCTGCACACGTCTCCTTCAGGCAAGAAGTGGATAATGTATTTCACAGGTGCTCTTTTTTACTCACGGTCACACCAGCTCAGTCAATAGGGCACTCATCCCTTCAGCATGGCAGCGTGGGTATTAAATTCCCCATAACGACCCCTAGGGGACGCAGTATCTCATTCCCTATTTTCAGGGAACCATGTTTACATGCATAATCTGAGACGTTTTCTACATTATACACATCACTACTGTTATTTAAAAGTCACAATCATTTCCCAATTACCTACACCCAGTGATCATGTGTGAAAACACTTATATATACACATTGATCACTTAGAAATCAAATTTCAGTGTTTTGAGAAACAAGTTCATTTTTGACCCTTGCATAACAACAAGGCTCTAACAAGCCAATAATGTCATTATACAGCTCAAGTCAGTTCAGTGTTGATTCAATTCAGTTCAATCACTGTAAAGTTTATCAATTGTGCATACATACTGTATATACTGTGGATTTGTGCACATACATGTATGTGTGACAAACTCCTGTGTCTTCCACGGCACAGGACACTGAACAAGCAAAAGACACAAGATAGTAGTGTTTTACATTTTTTTACATGTGTGTGTAGTTTTTCGTGTATGTGGCTACTACACAAAAATGCCAAAAAATCTTATTTTAATCTATGGACACTCCTAATTTCTGTAAATTGAAAAAAGAGGATAGATTACTGTTGTGGGCAATAATGTTGAGACCCACTGTTGAGAACCACTGGATAAATTTAACCATGATGGTCGCCAAAGTAAGAAATTTTTTTTTTTAAATATGTTTGAATATGTTTGAGCCAATTTGAACATGAGACAATTCCTGTAGTATGAGAAAATATTACATGCCTGGTCAAACATCCTTTAACAAAAAAGACAATAATTCCATCTACATCCTGCAGAGGGTCCAAAATGAAGTGTGTAATACAGGAGTAGAATCTAATCGACAGTGACCTGCAGCTAACATGTTAAACAATGCATGGCTTGAACACACATACACAGGACAGGTCCATTCTTTCATTAGTCAGTACTTCTCTAAAAGTAATTACACTGATGTGAACTGAGCACTAAACTACGACTGCATCACCACTATTAACAAAAGCTACTAGATAACACACTTCTCCTCATTTACTCCCCTTCTCAGAGTCTATATATCATAAAAGAGAGCTTTAAAGTGTTAATTTGGCTGGTGTGGAACACACATTGTTAAAATAGGATGAGTTATTACCAAGGGCTGATCATAGGCGATTTGAAGTAGGGGGGATGCGACATCTTTATTTGAAAACGGTGGCCCTAATTGTTTTGTTTCAGTCTATTAATCTTAAACAGTGCCACAGTAGAAAGGATTTCTCCAGTGATGAATAGTGGGACATTCCAATTCCCACCTAATAGCAATTAATTTTCTGATACCCATGCAATTTTGGCTAGTTTTAATTAGTTTGTGAGAAACGGGAGAGTGGAGAAGCTGACGGACTAAATGAATACTCATTAAAGACTAACGGGCCAGTCCACCTGACCTCTCTTCAGTCACCGTGCCTTCAATTTCCTATTTACTCTTCAAAATAACTCATTTGCATACATCCTGTGCACACCCCTCCCCACACTTTCTTTTTCTTTCAAAAAAATTCTATTTAACCAGTTTAATTGTTTGGGAATGGTTTTGAAGGAAATAAAGATTTGCTGTTTGTTTTATTTGTTTTAACTAGTCTCTCTTTTGACCATTTACCTTCTTTAAAAACTAAAACTATATATATATATATATATATATATATATATATATATATATATATATATATATATATATATATAAAAACAAAGTCTGCCCCTCTAATAGGTGGATAGGATAGGTAGATGTTATAGACATCAGAAGAGAGTATGCAAGTGGAGAACTTACTTTCCATAGCCTGCAGGTACTCCATGTGCAGGGCATTGCTTGCAGGCCCTGTTGTGGATGCCACTGAGGGAATGATGTCAGCGTAGGGACTGCGGTGACCTGCAAGCAGGGCCATCTGATGGTAGTACTCTGCCGTGGTCAAACCAGTGTGGGGTGCTGAGGGGTCAAAAAGGGTGGAGATGACATACAAACATCAGTCATTTGATAAATACAATACCATTCAAAGGTGTGAAGTCAGTAAGATAAATACATAAACAATACTGATGTACTTTTATTCAGCAAGGATGCATTCAATTGATTAAAAGTGACAGTAAAACCTTTTCACTGTTACAACATTTTTCTATTTAAAATAAATTTTTACTTTCTATGAACTTTCTATTCATCAAATAATCCTAAAACAAATATCACAGTTTCCACAAAAAGATTAAGCAGTACTGTTTCAACATTGATAATAAGCAAAATCTGCATATTAGAATGATTTCTGAATAATGAGACATGGAATGGACAAGGAATGGATCACCATGACAGCAATACATAATTTTTTTATTTGTATTTATTTTATTTTTTTAAATATATCCAAATAGAAAGCTGTTACTTTAAATGGTAAAAGATTTCTCAATACTACTGCTTTTATAAATAAATCAGCCTTGGTGAGCATAAGAGAATTATTTCTTACCAACCCCAAACATTTAAATGGTAGTGTAGAAACATACATGATTGCAAATGCCTTGAATCCCTGACTTTTTTTACTCTCAAACTTGTGCAGCAATTAATCATATAACTTCAGAAGACTTGGCACAAGTCATATGGACTATGGTTCATGTACCTTCAGATCATTTGTTTTCTCATTTTTGTCTTCAAAACGGGAAAATTAAGAGACCGTTCATTTATCACATATTCGACCCTTCTGATGAACATAAACCATTTTATGTCGGGTTTTTTTTTTTTTTTTTTTTTTCATATTTATATTTTTTGGTTTCATTACATTTTGTTCTTTGTTCGTCAAATGGAAACACAATAAAAGCAAAATGGATAAACAGCTTAAACAATCGATCTCTACATGGGCAGGAATGAAATGCCCCTTTCCACTGACTGGTCAACCAAACCATTAAACCGTGCTGTCATCAGTAGTTCCTCAGGCCCTGTTTACACCTGGTATTAAGTTGCGTTATAGTCGAATGGATCACAAACAGACTAGGGAGACACATACCTGTTTACACCTGGTGTTTTAATCTATCTTCTTTGTCCATTTTCAACCACTTCTGTCCTGATTTATTCAAGGGTCTATGTGCGGGTAAATGTGTTTCGTTTTGTTTTGTTTTTTCAGATCTTTCGACCTAATAGACAAAATAAGCTTGTGCAATCTACATATAAACGCGCCTGGAGACGACGGAAAAAAACACGGAGAGCAGTTTCTGCTCTGACAGCTGCAAGACGACACAAACTGTGGTGAGTGTGTGTTAGAAATTAGGAATTGTGAGAGAACATTGTGCACAAAAAATCACATTAACACAAAGACAACAAAACATAAAACAAGGCAAAGCAAGCTTCCTGGTTTGACTAGCTACAAAGTGTGGGCACACACTTGATTGTCTTTTAACCATGATTTTAAATTAATTTTAAAAGACCAATATGAATCTCTGTCTCTGATAGACGTAGGCAAACCAAGCCAAGCCATGTAACATTTTATAAACCAGACAGGCATCTGTAAATTTGATGAGATTGTCCCAGGTCATTAGATTATGTTTGTTTAGGCATTAACAATGGCGATAGGTATACGGCTTCCTATCAAGCACCTTGGAAGCTTGATGGTAAAGTAGCTGCACAGGTTTAAGTGTTGTACTAGAGGCTTGTGCCCACCTTGCACCTTGGAAGCTTGATGGTTTGTGCCCAGCTAGTCAAACAATATGACAGATATGCCATGATCATGGCATTAAAATATATTGTAGCTGCCTTATACAACAGTAGTAGTTTGAGTAGTATTACAAGTAGTTATACAATTTCTAATATGACGGAAATTTGACAAGTTGAACTTTACTATGTTTATTACCTTTTTAATCTGTTTTTTTAAATATTAGATTAGAGTCAATTATTATACCTAAATATTTAAAATCAAATAACATTGACAGCTGTTCCCCTGCAATATAAATATTGGGTGTAGGACTGTCTGTTGACCTCTTCGTGAAAAACATACAAACGGTTTTCTTTATGTTTAAATGAAGAAAGGGATTATTAAATCACAGTGTGACATCGGCCATCACTTCCGTGAGCTTACATGCAGCTTGCTGTTTGGTCGGTGCATGTACATAAATGACAGTATCGTCTGCATACATTTTAATCTCAGACTCATTGCATACAGTGGGAAGATCATTTATGTATATGCTAACAACAGGGCCCTAAAATTGATACCTGAGGTACACCAATATCACAATTGATGGCCGATGACACCTAATCATTTATCCTGACCCTCTGTGGACTGCATCCATTTAATAACATTAGGGGAAACATTGAACATTGAGAGTTTTTTTAATTAAAACACCATGATCCAGTGTCAAAAGCTTTCTGTAGGTCTAAGAATATGGCCCCAACAACTCCCCCTTTATCTAATTTAGATTTCACATTCTCCAGGAAAAAGCAGTTTGCAGTTTCCGTTGAATGATTGGATCTAAAACCAAACTGCATAGGATGCAATTTGAAAGGGCTGTTGTTGATGTGGCTGGTAAGTTGTTCTACTACATATCTTTCGATTACCTTTGACACAATGGGTAATATACTAATTGGCCTGTAGTTACAGACTTTTGATGTATCACCTGTTTTGCGGGTTGGTGTTATTATAGAAGTCTTCCATGCTTTTGGAAAAAAATCCTTCATTAATGGATCTATTAATAATTTAAGTTAATGGACTAGATAAACGCTCATTAAACATTTTCAGGAACATTGTGTCCAGTCCATACATATCTTTGGCTTTGGAATTCTTTAGGGAACTTATAATCTTTTTTACTGTGGTTTCGGAAATGTCCTGGATCTCAAATACAGGTTTATTGTAATTTACAGGCATCATGATTAGTGGATTGGTGGGTGGGTTATGTATCAATGTCGTTACTGATTCTACAAAGTATAAATTGCTACTATTTGAGCTTAATCCTGTGTAATACTACTATTAACGCAGATTTCGAGGCGCTGTTCATTACCATTATGATGGTACCTCTTTATTTTCTCCCAAATCAGTTTGGTATTTCCCTTTGCTATTTTGGTATTTCCCTTTGGTATTTTAGAAAAATTGTGCTTTTGCTTTCCTAAACTCTCGTTACCTAATTTCATAGTCCTACAATCTTTATTCTATCAGTAACTTGTTTTGATTTTAGGGCTGCTTTCAATGCTGAATCAGTTTGTGTATATCACCACTTAACCATGGAAAAAAAAAAAATAATTCCTACGGTTAGGTTTAGTTCTCCTTAAGAAATTATTCATTGTACATTTGATTGTGGAGAAAAAAATCTGGCAGTCAGAGTCAACATCAGAGCAAGACAGAATATTATTCCATTCAATTCCTTTAATTGCATTTTCAAAGTCATTTTGTTGTCCCTTAGGTATTCTGAGCTGACTAGGCTTTTTTACACCACAATTAAAACACCTTTTATGACAATTTCCTAACTCCAAGCATTAAATTATGATCAGATAGCCCAGTGATTTTACTCAGTGTTTTAACAATTCTTTCTGGTTTATTACTGAAAATCAGGTCTATCAGTGTTTTTGAACTGTGTATATTGTGTTATTCTTGTTGGTCCCTTAATGGCCCCCTGTCATGTCAAAATATCTGTAATTTGTTAAAGAGCACTTCTATTGCATTTATCTTCCCAGTTTATGTTAAAATCCCCATTACAATTACCTCTTTTTCAAAATTATATTCTTTTAGTATACTCCTTAATTAGCCTAAAAACAAAACTAATGTGGAAGAGGTTGGTCTATACAGGCCAATAAGGGTGAAAAACATTTGTGGAGACAATATAATATTAAGTCCAATACATTCAAGCCCATTGTCATATTGCCACTGGATTTGACGGAAGTTGATGTTATCTTTGACATAAAACATTATCCCCCCTCTTCTTCAGGACTCCAATAGACACAGGTTATCCAAATTTGAGTCTACAATAAGATGTTGAACTTGTTCACTTTTCCCCATGACACTACGAATGTTTATGTGCCCTCCAAGTAATCCCTCAGGTTTTGCTCATGGATCCCACAGCATTCGAAGCCTGATTTACAGTTTGTGTAAAGTTCCACTTCTTGCGCTTTATGATTGCAGGATTTAGGAGTTTCCTTTTAATTGGCTGTTGTATTGATGCATTATTTTTATTGGCTACTGCTGGTAGCTTCATAGCAGTAATATTTACCGGATCCCATAGAGAAACAGTTCCCATAGAGAAACAAAGAGACGCGGACATCGCCAGACCCCGGCACTCACCCAACTTGACGGCCACCCATACATCACCGGCTGCCTCCATCATGGTGAGTTAATTTTCCTAACAACAAATCCTTTGTTGTTTCGATTTTTATATGAAGAAATACGCTGAGGTACATAGTGCGCTTTACCGTTGTTTAATAAATCGTGGTATGCTCCATACTGTCCATTCCAGTGAAACGACAAGTATACGTGCTTTGTAGGGATGTGTCTGTTCCAACACAATCGACCACATGAGCATGATCAATCCACATGAGCAATCAACATGAGCAATCTGGTCAAATGTGCTTTCGACTACCTCTAGAAGTGGTCGAAAGTGGACAAGCTCAAAAAGTTTTAGACCCTGTTTACACCTGTATTTAACGTTGGCCACTTGTGATCCAATTGACCAAAACGCATCTTAATACCAGGTGTAAACAGGGCCTCAGATTTGCACAACAGAATAATAGTCATCCACTGCTACTGTTGTATGTATTCATAAAGTGTTTATTGCAACTACATTTAATCTCTTTCTCATCAAACAACCAGACTAACTAATGGCTTTACACAAATCATAACAGGGCAGAGCCTAGAAGAGGCTTTCTTTCACTTTTCTGTGTAAACATAAATTCACCTACACGTGCCAGGAAATATTAGTGTATCTCATAAATATTAATTTACTTTGAATCTGCACCCACAATCCCTAGCCTGCATATTTGGCAAACTGCCTGTTTTATTTAGCTGACCAACTATCAAAATATGTGTGGCAAAGCTGCACAACGCACTGGACAGCGTGGAAAGAATACATTTAGGCTACAGTGATGTGAAGTGCGACCAGCATCGATTCAAGAGTACACTTTGAAATAACACTTTGAACAATAAAGCCAGAGATTAAGATATTTTTATGTTTATTGCCATCTATCATACTATATTATGTCATACAATTTACTTTCCCATAAGGGGAACTATTTGCCCCCTCGATTGATTTTTAGTATTTTTACCTAGGATTTTCTTCTAACCTTATTAAACATGTATTGCATCTTTAATGTTAAATTCTTAAATTTAGTCAATTAAGAATTATATTTTTCCAAATAAATCAGTATCAGACAGCATCTCAAGGTGCTTTTAGATGTATTTACACAATTTAATGATGATGAGAAGGCAGCAAAATGTATTTACACAGCAATTGCATATTGGAATGTGATTACTGTCTTAAACATAACTTTTGAATACAGAAATATGAAATTAATGACAAAATGAAACAATACTTGGAAATATCGCCAGTAGGCAGCAGCAAGTCAATGAGTTAATGAACGAGTCATTTATTCAACCAATTCCCTCAAAACGCTGATTCATTCAGGAATAAAAATCAAGTGGCTGTCTATATGGGTCATTGAATCACTCACTCAACCGATACGTTCAAAGACTCAGATTCATTCAGGAATTAAACACCACCGAGTGACACCGTTTTGAGTGACATCAATTAATACTAATATTAATTAACTCAATATTAATAAATAATTACTCAGCATATTGCTTAAAACAAAAGTTATGAATGAAGTCTGAGCTTCACTATAATGTAAATGCATTTGCTCTACACTGTCCAGTGTGTCATGCTGCTTTGCCACACAGATTTTGAGAGTTGGCCAGCTAAATAAAATAGGTTTGCCAGTAGACTATTCGGTAATGTGGGAGCAGATGCAATGTACATTCATATTTACGGAATGAATACCTATATTATTGTATTTCTCTGGCACAGGTAATTACCCATAATGAACCTATGTCTACACAGAAGAAAGCCCTGCAGTCTGGTTCAAAATATTGAGCTCTGCCCTGGAACAGTGTATGTCAAGCAATTAGTCTGGTTGTTTGAAGAGAAAGATGGAATGTAGTTGCTATAAATCCTTTAAGAATTCGTACAACTAGCAACAAATGACTATTATTCTGTTGCACAGAACTGACATGATGACAGCAAGTTTAATCTTTGCTTGACTAATTAGTGGTAAGTGCCGTTTCATTCCGGCCTACACGTGGAAATTGAATATTAAAAAGTTGTTTACCCATCTTCTAACCCCCCACCCCAAATTATTATTATTATTATTTATTTTTTTTTCTATTGGCAAATTCTTGTCTTTTGGAACATACGAAAAAAGCATGAACACGGACCGGACTTCTTTCATGATACATTTATAGTGCTTCATTGTTATTACTGGATCTTGACAGACACCATTCACTTTCATCGTATGGAAATGTGAAGCCTGGACACTGAGCTAAATATATATCTAGTTCAGTCATGAAACTCTGGAGGGTGCAGGCTGATAGGACCTTTATATGCAATCTGCAAGCAATCACATCATTACCACATGGCACATGCTGATTGGTCTCTGCTGATCCTGCAGCCAATGAGACTGCTTGCTCAACAATTAAATAGTCTGGTTCAGTGTTTGCTGTAGGGTAGTCAGATTTACTCTGAAATCCTCCACCTCCACATTCCTAGATCTGCTACAGGATTTATGTCTATTTATGCAGCATCAGCATGTCTTAAATGCTCACAGGAGTGGGTCTGCGTATCTATAGGCAGTAGCAAGTCTATACTTGCTCTGCAGCAACAGCAGCGTAGCAGATCTAGTCTGCCAAGACCAAATACATTAACATATTCATTAACATGTTAAAACTATTCTAGAGTTGTCATGATTAAACTTCTTTTATGTTTAAACAAAAACCATAAGTTTGAAATGACATGAGGGTGAATAATTAACAAAATTGCGCAATTTTAGATGCAAACCTTTAAACTGCCTTTTCTCTCTCTCTTTCATATTTTCCCTTTATCTTCCTTCCACTCTTTAGCTACAGAGTGATACAGGTCCTAAAAATTTATCCTAAAAATAAACTTTTGGCAACATGCTTAAAATAACACACATATACACACACAATAAAGGAAAGAGAATAAGAGAAAGACTGACACAGTGCTTCTCAATGCAAATACAAAATCAGTTTAGCTGCACAAAGTGTGGTGGCTAATTCCTGTCTTCCCCAGAAGAAATGAACAGAGCGGATGAAAAGATCTTGACTGACGCCCAGACTGAATGCATGGAATATGCATCTCTGATTGGTTGTGTGAACGTAAGAAGAAATTCCAAATTAATTCGATGTGGGTATTTTGTCTTAAGTAGTGAGGGAGGGGTTAGGGGGGCTTCCTTAATTGTCTCTGTTGTTCTGCTTTGCCTCGGCTCTTGCATTGAGCCGTAATGTGCCTCGTTTCCCCATTCACGTGCAGAAAGAGCTTTGCAGAATTTCTAAATAGGAGATGTTGGCACCGAATTGCAGGACTGGCGGTGGGGAACGGCTGGAGCGAGCGTGTTCTGCTTGTGGGATATCAGAGTGGCAGTTTTTAAGGATGAATATGCACCCTCAGTATGGTGCGCCACCAGAGCCAGGAGGCATTCTGCTGGTGGACCATGTTGGCATCTGGGAGAGTACATGAAAATGTGTTTCAAAACAGGGTTGGAAAGCAAGCAGAAAACAAAATGATAAAGTGAAAGAGCATTAAAACTAGCATCTACGTTTAGTTATTCTCAGCCACCAACATGAATTGGTGGTTATATAAGGAACACAAAATATGATTAATCATTATTATTTTAGAAATCTAGGTATTTTATGTTTTTTTTTTTTTTTTTTTTTTTTTTTTTTTTTAATAACCAACTGCCTGATTTCATGTGAAAAATAAACCATTTATCTATGTTCATGGAGGATTAAAGCAATTCCTAATGAAAAAAAAAAAACAGCATAGAGCAGCATAGGTTTTTTTTGCTAGTTGAAGTTGACTGAGTTGAAGTTG
This sequence comes from Paracanthobrama guichenoti, assembly GCA_018749465.1. Classification (NCBI taxonomy): domain Eukaryota; kingdom Metazoa; phylum Chordata; class Actinopteri; order Cypriniformes; family Gobionidae; genus Paracanthobrama; species Paracanthobrama guichenoti. Next base: position 15,119,401 of record CM031966.1, on the reverse strand, counting down.
ATTGATAAAAGATGTTTTACTAGTTAAGATTACAGGTGGGGACACCATAACAGCAGAATCCAAAACATATTTAGTTCTTTTCAGCATAGAATTGTATTAATAATTGCATTTAATATTTATAGAAATTGTATTAATAATAGAAATAAAATAATTATAATTCATCAACATGCCCTATATCATAGTTGTCCATAATCAATCAACCAATCAATCACTGTGACCTTTTTGTAGTTTGGGTGAAAAAAGCATTTTTGGCAGATAAACATATCCGCCAACAAATGGCTTTTCACCAAAACCACAAAAGGTCACATCAAAAAAAAAAGTTTAATTTAGCCCTTAATAACTATACATCTGGAAAAGTTCTCCCTTTGACATGTGTGGTACATAGCAAGAGCTGGCTCCTGTGAGATGGCACAGCAGTTCAATACAGTCGTGATTATCTGTGGCCACAGAAAGGCCCCTCTGATTGGCCCCCTTTGGTATTTGAGGCTTCAGGCTTCAATTAAAACTCCATGCCTCAGGAGAAGGCCAAGAGGCCGGCATACTGCAGAGACTCTTTAAAAACAGCAGGCTCTTGCTGACCCTGTAATGAATTTCCCAGTCCGCCTTCACGCAAAAGAACAAAAATGGCTCCCTGAAGGCCTCTGGAGTCCATCCTATAAAGCATTCCCACTTCTCATCCTTCCCTCCCTTCTCGTGCCCTCCGTCCTCATCCATTGCCTTGAACTTCACCCCCCTCTTAACTCAGGATGTGATCGCTAGACTCTGCCTGACACGTGAATGTTCCTCCAGAGGTTTTCTGACATGAGACAAAAAAACATAGAGAGTGATTCCAGCCAAATGTTAAAACTAGTGCTGTCAAATCAATTAATCACGATTAATCGCATCCAAAATAAAAGTTTGTGTTTACATAATATATTTTGTGTGTACTGTGTATAATTATGATGTATATTTGAATACACACACATGCATGTATATATTTAAGAAAAATGTGTTATATTTATAAAAAGAAAATATAATATAAATTATATATATATATATATATATGTATATATACACATGCATGTGTGTGTATTTAAATAGACAAGATTATTATACATAGTACACACACATATTATGTAAACACAAACTTTTATTTTGGATGTGATTAATCGCGATTAATCGTTTGACAGCCCTAGTTAAAACTATGGTCTCACCCTCCAGAGAGAAGCTAACTCTAAATAAGAAATATATGTTTACAACATCCCAGATTTGACCAGACAGACAGATAGACAGATAGATAGATAGATAGATAGATAGATAGATAGATAGATAGATAGATAGATAGATAGATAGATAGATAGATAGATAGATAGATAGATAGATAGATAGATAGATAGATAGATAGATAGATAGATAGATAGATAGATAGATAGATAGATATGCTCACAATAGGCTGACATTTAGAAGACTTTTAGTGGGCCCAGAACAGGTCTCTGAGGTACTTACCATCTGCGGGACTGAGGCCTCTTGCCGCAGAGATCATGGACAGAGAGGGACTGCTGTGCAGTGAGCGGATGTAGTCCATGTAGGGGTTAATGTATGGATGTGGGGGGTTAAAGGGCGACTCCGCCCCAACTGAAGGGTTTCGGTGCGGCGAGATCCGGATAAGGGAGATATCAGAAAACGCTGGGCTGGCTGCCAATGCAGGAGGCCTGGAATCAGAGACGAAGAAAAGCATTTAAGCACCTTAGGAGTCTTTTTCAGATGGTGTATTCTTGCACCATTCAGTGGGGTGGGATGTTCCAAGTCTTTGGGTTTATTTGCAAAATGACATGTTAACTGTGCATGTACAAACCAAAGCACATGCATACATTTAGAATGAAGCATTGAAGAAAACAGAGCTCAGCACAAGCCACAAAAGCTCGGCATGTGATCTATTCTTTCTGGATCCCTGCTCCAGGTCTAGCGTCTGCACAGAATGGTGTAGGAGCTTGAGCAGGAAATGAATGGTGACACTATCTATCGGCCTCCATCTGCAGGGCCAAATCACGGAGTGAGCGGGAGGGGAAAAGCCCAAGCTAAATTCCAACTGCTCCCTCGCAGACATTTCCTAAGATCAAAGCCAGCTTTCAACACATCACATTTTAATCAGACAGAGACGGCCAGGAATTTTTACCGCTACCCACAATGCCTTGCCATATTTTCTTGAGATGGTGAGTGTCACTCAGTCTGCTGAGGATTTTGTTGTTGTCTTAACAGCCCCTATTCAAACATTATTATTTTAGTTTTCTTCAAGCATGACTGTCAATGTGGGTTTGCATGACTTAGGATGAGGAAAACAAAATACATTTTGGTGATACATTTAAAATGGGAATAATGGGCTTTTAAGAAAGAATAAAATAAAATAGACAAGATCATCTTCACTATTGCTGAACATTGCTGGAATATCTGAAAATGTTTGGCCTAGTTACTTTAAAATAATAATTACTGACTCTTGCAAACTTACTTAAGAGTTCACACACACACTAAATGAAGTAGAGTAAAATCCTGTAGAGAACTTTGACTTCAAGTGACCTCTCTGAAGGACCAGATGGACCCAATTACAGTCTAAAACTTGTCCACTCTGAATTCTCTACTGTCGGCCTCAGGAGTCTACTTCACCAGCCACTAATGAAAGAGTTTGGCCTCTATCTTAAAATGAAGAACTAAAGTGGAAGCAACAAAACTCTTTCTTAAGTGTCATTAAATCATTCATGAGAACCCTTCATTCTGAAGGGTTTTAGGCAAGCTAAAAGTTAATGGGGATGCTTTTGTATATAAGCAATACAGAATTGAATCTGATTCAGTTGCTTTGTTTCATTGAATCAGTCCAAAAACAATTAACTGATTGAGTCTACATGGAATCAGCACCTGAATTAAAATGAAATAAACGTTAGATAAAATTAGTTTGAAGTACTAAAATTACTTAAACTACAACTGAAATCAACAAAGCTAAACAGAAATAAATAAATTAAAAAATAACATAAAAATAAAAACAAAAAGCACAAAATTACTAAAACTTTGAATACAACTAAAATGAAATGACTTAGGGCTGAAAATATTAAAATTAGGGCTGTCAAAATTAACTTGTTAATGCATGTTATTTTATTTTTTTTATCAGTTTAACACATTAAAAATATTTAGCGCAATTAACATTACATTATATGATCAAGCTCTTAATCATGCAAATGCTTTTAAACTATTAAAGCATGACAAGACACAAAAGAGAAATCAGTGCGGTACTTGTGTGCATCTGTGAATCTCCTGTCTGTGTGACACACACGACTCACTCATGCACACAGAAAGTCACTTTAGACAGTGCGCCGGACGCATTGAGATCTCTTTTGCGCTTGAACGGACAAAAAGACAAAATTATGCCAAAATTCCTATATTGTCAACCATTCTCGTATGTCTTAGATGAGTAAAATAAAGTCCTAAATGAATGTTAAAGAGTTGTGTGAGAAAATAGGATGTATGTGCGGCAGAGTTTAAAGTGACAGCAGCCTAATAAACCTGCTGCTGTCTGTAATTAATGTTAATCAAAGAACAAAAGAAAATAAGAAAATCACTCACTGCTCTTTACTGAATAACGTTTGTAGCTTTAATAAAAACATGATCTATATTTAATTTATAATTTATACAGTGAAGAGTGTGTATTGTTTGATAACTTTATTTAATTTCTGTAGGCCTACCTGTTAAATTAAATATTTAAAATATACTGTCTTCATTGTTTCTACATTAATTTGAAGATTAAATATGAAATTATTACAATATAAAAATATATTAAAAACTTTAATATTAGTTGCGATTAATTGTGATTAATTTATCACAGAAAAACTGGCAAAATATATATTTTTTTAATCGATTGACAGCACAAATAAAAGCAAAATAATATAAAAATATGAATAAAACTATGATAGTATATACATAATAACAACAGTCTACATCTTGCTCATTTAAAATTTTACTAATTATCTGCAAATGCTCTGTTTGTTTAGTAAAACCAACAAAAACAATAATTTAAATAAATACTGGTGCTAATAACTACAGTAACACTTTATTTCAATAGTCCACTTTAGACATTCTAACTACATGTCAACTACCAGTCATTAGAGTATTAATACACTGTCTGCTTTATATCTGCTAACACTTTATTTTGATGTTCCCCAACAGATATTCTACTGACTATAAGTAACTCTGGAAGTACATGTCAAGTTATTCTACTAACCCTAACCTAACTAATACTGTAATGAGAGTTAGTTGAAGTGTAATTGCAAAGTTATTTATAGTTACTAGAATGTCTAAAGTGTATAATAAAGTGTAACCATAACTACATTTTGAGTTAAACATTGTGTTAGACAAATAAAAATATCAAGTTTGCTCAGAAATTCCATGAGATATCTCCAAAGGTGCACTTTGGTAGGGGAAAAACAATACAGGTGCACCCTGAAGAAAGCATTTGCTGCCAAAATTTGTCAGTTTGCAGCCCATTATATGTATTCATGCCAGGTGAATCTGAAGTGTGCCTTGGACTATCATTTTTTGGATTACAGATTGTGTTAAATGTTGCTTTGGTTTATACATTTTCACCACACAGTTTTACTTCCAAACAGATGAGTGATGTTTAAACGTATTGTGAATCATTTTGACTATTAAATAAATAAATATTGCTCAAAAGAATAATTTGTGCAAACTACTGTACGGTCACAAGCTCACCAATCTTCCTATAGTGTAAAGCAGGCTTGCAATAGGACTTTACAATTATAAAGTCACACTAAACTATTAATCTCAGAATGTCACATGACTTTGCAGTATTTTATAAGATGAAAAAATTTGCCAGTTTTGAGTTTCACCAGATCCGTTCAGGTCTGAGTCAACCGCTTGCCATGTTTTCTCACTAGGCACTACGGGCCATTTTGCATCTTCAATCACAAGACATGTTTATGCTTCCTCCCCTAACACACACTCCCATACCCATGCTACAGCATACTGGTAGCAAAGGTGTGTTCAGGTATGCATATGTGAGTGACAGCTCCCTCAGGGTATGTGTCTTTATAATCAGTAAACATCATAAAACCACTAAAAACACAAAAACATACTCATGCCATATCAATGCAATGAAGGAGTATGGCCCCTATCGTCCAAACTAAACATACACGTACACACACACACATGACTGGTTTATCTTTGTAGGGACTCTCCATAGACATAATGGTTTTTATACTGTACAAACTGTATATCCTACCCCCTTACACTAACCTTACCCCTAAACCTACCTATCACAGAAAGCTTTCTGCATTTTTTACATTTTCAAAAAAACTTGTTCTGTATGATTTATAAGCTTGTTTCCCCATGGAGACTTCAATTTAGGTCCCCACGGTGACATGTGTCCCCATGAGTCTATGTGCATGAAGTCCCCACTGGGATAGAAAAATATGTACACACACACACACACACCCACACACACTCTTTTAAGATGAATCTTTTATGACTATCGTGACAAAAAACCTACAATGATTATTTATCTCCTATCATGAGACTTTACTACAAAATCAATATTTGCAATAGTAGCTTTCACACTGCTACAAAATCAATCGCCCTTAGCAGTGGCAAAAACAAACCTAACATGAACTGCACTGAATTTATACCCCCTCAAAACCATAAATCGATTGCTGCCATTTCAAAATACAGTACCTTTAGTGGTAACTTTACACACTCATTCTTAACTTGCTTTAGAAGGTACAGGAAGACAAGCAGCCACTTGTTTCTTCATCCCAATGAGGCTACTATGTTTTTGGTGTAATATAGCATTGCGAATGATTGACGATCACACATTCTATCTGTAATGTGTTGCTAAATAGTTCTAACATAGAGGAGTATACAACTGATAGCAGAGGTCATATTAATATTTTTTGAGACCACTGATCATTGCATTTTGGAAGCGAAATGCAATTTGAATGTTGAAAAAATTTACAAATGTACAGTGTGATCTGAAAGAATGTAAGATTATAAACAGGTACATGCACTATTGTTAAAAGGTTTGGGGTTTAATGTATTTTGAAAGAAGTCTCTTAAGGCCCCGATATACTTCAATTGAAGAACAAACTGATATGATGTAATTTAAAACAAAATCAGGCCAAAACAAAGTTTGTTTTGTGTTCATTTCAGGAGTTCAAAATGTCTTGCCAAAGCGAACTTTCTGTAAATGTTCACTCCAGCTGGTATACACCTTCGAACTCTCATTGGTCCGCGGCGATTAGATCCGGTTGGTCCGTCAGATGTCCACAGGTAAAAACATGAACACACAGGAGAGTTGCTTTATAGTAGAAAATTAAGTTTTACTTCTGATGAAATGAGATGTTTAATACTGTAAAGCTGCATGCTTTTAAGCAATCTATTGTATAAAGTGCTATATTAAAAAAAATGTGACGTGACTTTACTGGAGTGCCATATTGCAGAGCTCATGCAAACATATCCATGTTGCTTTGATCAGATCATGCTTTTCTTAACCTTTCTTTAAAAAAAAAATGCTTGCTGTTTTCTCATTTTTGTTATGTGTTTATTTTGTCATTGAGAGTATCGCTGCTCACGTAATTTCAAACTTCTTTTTACCCCTAAGCGAAAAATAACTTTGCCGTGAGTAAACCGGGGCCTTTATGCTCACCAAGGCTGATATTGTGTTATATTACTACATTCAAATACTACGTTTAAAATATTACAATACATACTACGTTTAAAATATTTTTTTCTATTTGAATTTATTTAAAAATTTTATTGCAAAGCTGAATTTTCAGCAGCCATTACTTCAGACTTCAGTGTCACGTGATCCTTGAGAAATTATGTTGATTTGCTGCTCAAGAAACATTTCTTATTATCAGTGTTAAAATATTTGTAAATAATTTGTAAATAATAATAAATAATAATTTAGTTTTCTTTGATGAACAGGAAGTTCAAAAGTACAGAATCTATTATAAGGAAATAGGAATCCTTTGTAACATTATAAATGTCTTTACTGTCAATTAAATGCATCCATGCTGAACAAAGGAATAAAAAAGAAAAAAAAAGACAACTTTAGAACCACAATGTAAATGAGTAAGACAGAGGAAGTGAACAGTGGTTAAGGTATTCAAGAAAGGATGGATGCAAATTGAAATAAAAAGGCCAAGAGAAAGTACGTGTTTGCATGTCTGATCGCCGATCATCTGAGATTTTTCGGAACGCCGAGTTGAACAATGGCCAGACGAGTCAACGGCGAAGAATCAAGAAACACCGTGGGAAACGCACGGGGGTCCACAACAGACTGAGGAAAAGGGCATTCAGCCCTCCTCTCCCGAGCATTCTGCTCGCAAATGTTCAATCCTTGGAGAATAAGATGGACGATCTTAGAGCCAGGATAAGTTTTCAACGGGACATGAGAGACTGTAACATCTTTTGTTTGTCCGAAACATGGCTCACGCCCGCAGTCCCGGACACAGCTGTGACGCCGTCGGAGAACTTCTCTGTTTTTCGGATGGACAGAACAGCCGAGGCCAGTAAATCCAAAGGCGGTGGAGTATGCTTCATGATCAACAAGAAATGGTGCGACCCCAGGAACATTCTCTCGCGGTCCTGCTCGCCTCATCTGGAACATTTAACAATTATTTGCCGCCCATTCTATCTGCCGAGGGAGTTTTCCTCTGTCGTTGCGACCGCCGTTTACATTCCACCACAGGCAGACACAGGGCTGGCTTTATCTGGCCTTCATGATGTTACCAGCTGCTTCATAAACAAACACCACGATGCTGCTTTCATCGTCGCGGGCAATTTTAACAAAGCAAACCTAAAGAAAGTCTTGCCAAACCTTCACCAGCACGTCTCCTGTCCTACACGAGGAGCAAACACGTTGGATCATTGCTACTCTCCGTTTAAGAACGCCTATAAAGCGCGGTCACTTCCAGCTTTTGGCAAATCGGATCACTCCACCATTTTCCTCACACCTGAATACAAACAAAGGCTCGTTCAGGAACCCCCGGTGAGGCGGGAAGTTAAACGTTGGTCACCTCACTCAGAGACCGCGCTACAGGCAGCTCTGGATGATATTGACTGGGACATGTTCCGAGCGAGCTCAGCTGACGTAAGAGAGTTCACGGATGTGGCGCTTTGCTTCATCAACACGCTTACAGAGCAAGCCACGCAAACAATAACAATAACGTCCTTCTCAAATCAGAAACCGTGGGTGGACAATTCAATCCGCGCTGCAGTGAACACACGCACTACACCGCCGGTCTCCTATCGGGGAACATGACTGAATACAGATCGTCCTGCTATGCTCTACGGCGTGCAGTTAAAGCCGCAAAGCTCCGTTATAAGGATCGAGTGGAGTCTCATTTCCAACTCAACGACTCCCGGCGCATGTGGCAGGGTCTGAGGTCCATCTGCTCTTTTGGATCTAAATCCTCTGTAGAGGTGAGCGCTGATCGTGGCTTGTGAATGAGTTTAAACTCTTTCTACTCTCGCTTTGATTGTAATCGCGGCAGCGCGACTCCGCCAAGTGGCGGGTCAGAGGGAATTACTCAGAGCAGCAACAACCACGTGATCTCTGTCTTGGAGGATGAAGTTCGGAGGGCACTCAAGCGTGTGGACGTCAGGAAAGCTGCCGGGCCGGATGGTATTTCAGGCCGTGTTCTGCGGTCCTGTGCTGATCAGCTCGCCGGGTTGTTTACATCTATCTTTAATGAGTCCCTCGCTACATCTGTGGTCCCCACCTCCTTCAAAAAATCCACCATCATCCCTGTCCCTAAGAACAGTAAATCCTCTTGCCTAAATGACTATCGTCCAGTGGCTCTCCCGTCTATAGTCATGAAGGTCTTTGAGAGAAGGTCATTAAAAACACCATTTGCTCCTTCATTCCTGACACTTTGGACCCTCTTCAGTTTGCCTATCGTCCCAATAGATCGACTGAAGATGCCATCTCTCATGTCCTCCACTCCCCTCCACTCCTCCCTCACTCACATCGACAGCAAAAGTGGGTACTACGTAAGGCTGCTATTTATTGACTATAGTTCAGCCTTTAACACCATAGTTCCCATTAAGCTAACCGCCAAACTTCTGGATCTCGGCCTGAATCCTTCTCTCTGCCACTGGATTGAGGACTTCCTCACTGGCAGGCCTCAGGTGGTGAGAATAGGCCAGTCCACCTCCACCTCCATCACCCTGAGTGTGGGAGCTCCACAGGGCTGTGTCCTGAGTCCCCTGCTCTACTCTCTCTACACGCATGACTGTTTGTCCACACACAGCTCCACCTCTATCATCAAATTTGCTGATGATACTGTTGTCCTGGGCCTCATTTCCAACAACAATGAGACGGCATACTTGGACGAGGTGGAGCAACTAACATCATGGTGCCAGGACAACTGTCTCTCTCTGAATGTTGGCAAGACCAAAGAAATGATTGTGGACTTCAGGAAGAGACAGCAATGGACATACTCCCCCCTCATGATCAGCGGGTTACCAGTAGAGAGAGTGAGCAGCTTCAAGTACCTGGGTGTAAACATCTCCGAGGACCTGACCTGGACTGCTCACATTCAGACACAGGTGAAAAAAGCCAGGCAAAGACTATACCACCTGTGCCAGCTGAGGAAATTCAGGGTTTCACCAGCTATCCTGAAAACGTTCTATTTAGGGGCGATAGAAAGTGTATTAACTCAGTGCATCACAGCGTGGTATGGGAACAGCACCAGTCATGACTGCAAAGAGTTATGCGCTTATCCGAGCGTATCTCAGGGTCAGCTCTCCCATCTCTGCAGGATGTCTACACCAAACGCTGCAAAGGTAGAGCTACTAAGATCATCAAGGACTCTAATCACCCTGCAAGCCCTCATTTCATGCTGCTGCCATCTGGTAAGCGCTTCCGAAGCCTGATGGCCAAAACTGAGAGACTCAGGAGGAGCTTCTTCCCTCAGGCCATCAGACTCCTGAACTCAGTCACTTAACATCACGTGACCATCGATATACTGACATTGCACTGCACTTTCTGTTCTCTTTGCCATGTGTAACAACCTGTTATAAACCTGTTTGCACATTATACTCTTATACATTTGTTAACCACATATTTATAAGTCTACAGTTTACTCACTACACAGTTTATCTCACTTATTTTATTCCACTTCTTTATTCTTATTTTTTTACTTTTTCTCCTACTTGACTTGATTATTTATAATTCTACAGATATATATATATATATATATATATATATATATATATATATATATATATATATATATATATATATATATGTATTGTACTATTTTATCCTATTTCTATTATAATTTCCTCCTTGTGTTTTTAACTGTGAATTTGCACTGTCCATGGAGCGGACCTGTTTACATTTCACTGCCGGTTGTATATTCTGTATATAACTGTGTATGTGACAAATAAAACTCTTGAATCTTGAATCTTGAAACTCCCCTCTCATGATCTGTGGGTCACCAGTAGAGAGAGTGAGCAGCTTCAAGTACCTGGGTGTAAACATCTCCGAGGACCTGACCTGGACTGCTCACATTCAGACACAGGTGAAAAAAGCCAGGCAAAGACTGTAACACCTGCACCAGCTGAGGAAATTCAGGGTTTCACCAGCTATCCTGAAAACTTTCTATTTAGGGGCGATAGAAAGTGTATTAACAGCATCACAGCGTGGTATGGGAACAGCACCAGTCATGACTGCAAAGCCCTGCAAAGAGTTGTGCGCTTATCCGAGCATATCTCAGGGTCAGCTCTCTTGTCTCTGCAGGACATCTACACCAAACGCTGCAAAGGTAGAGCTACTAAGATCATCAAGGACTCTAATCACCCTGCAAACCCTCATTTCACGCTGCTGCCATCTGGTAAGCGCTTCTGAAGCCTGATGGCCAAAACTGAGAGACTCAGGAAGAGCTTCTTCCCCCAGGCCATCAGACTCCTGAACTCAGTCACTTAACATCAAGTGACCATCGACATACTGACATTGCACTGCACTTTCTGTTCTCGTTGTTACTGTGTAACAACCTGTTATAAACCTGTTTGCACATTATACTCTTTATACATTTGTTAACCACATATTTATAAGTCGACGTTTACTCACTGCACAGTTTACTCCACTTATTTTATTCCACTTCTTTTTTTTTTTTTTAACTTTTTTTCTACTTGACTTGATTATTTATAATTTACATACATACATACATACATATATATATATATATATATATATATATATATATATATATATATATATATATATATATATATATATTAGTACTTTTTATTCTATTTCTATTATAATTTCCTCCTTGTGTTTTTAACTGTGAATTTGCACTGTCCATGGAGCGGACCTGTTTACATTTCACTGCCAGTTGTATATTCTGTATATAACTGTGTATGTGACAAATAAAACTCTTGAACTCTTGTCTGTTGATGTGTATGTATGTTTATGCCTATATATTTGTTAAAACATTCTTTAGAAATATTAGCAAAGGTACCAGCATTGATCGTGCACTTTAACACTTGACTCAAGAGCGTGAACTCGTAAATCAGCATGACAGAGGTCTTTTTGACATGTACAGAAAGATGCATTCCACCTCTTGAATAGTTATATCATGAACAGGCTGAAGGAGAGAGAGAGGGATAGAGAGGGCGCCACATATGGAAACCATTTCCTGACACCCCCTTTTCAAGACACACACTTTTTCATTGTTCTCGATCTCTCATTCTCTCATTCTGCAAACTGTCACGTGTTCAAGCTCTTCGTTCGCTTCATTCTCCTCATGAGGCTGTGCTTGCAGCTTGCTTAAATGAACAAATTTGGACTGACGGGCTTGTGTTATTCTTCAACAGGAAATGGTGTCAGGCCATGTTAATATTATGCTGGCAGCAGAGCTTAACAATGTTGTGACTTTTGCAGTTTAAACAAACTGGTGTAACGGCTCCCTGCTATGATCAGAGCAGCTGGTCTGCAAATATATACATGCAGTGAGAGTAAAATAAATATTAGCTTGCATTAGCTTACATTGTTTGAGACACAAGCAAACGTGTGTCTAATATGAGAAGGAGGCACACTAAACGTTGTTGCTCTCAGACTGTGAAAACATCAGCTGCGTTTAATTAGTGATAATGTTAAGGTCACAAGTGGCAATAAATAAATAAATAAATGACTGTTTCTATATGTTAGTAAAACATTTTTTACCATTTATTACATGCTAAAATGTAATTTTTTTAAAAAAATTCCATTTATTACATGCTAAAATGTAATACTTAACTTTAGAGAATTGTTCTAATTCTAAGTATGAGAAATAAAATAATATATAATGATCTTTCCTAACATATAGAGATCTAGGTCATAAAATGAGTAATGATCTTAAGAAAATTAATACAAATGAACATTTAATGGTGTCTTTTATTTCCCAAAGTTGGCAGGAATTCTGAATTGAGCTGACTGATGCGAGAATGAGATCACAGAATTCTCTGACTAGAGCACAAGTTCTTCTTGGAGCACAGTGCCAGAACTCCGACACAACAGTGAGAGAAAGAGACGAGACAGAGGATAGGGGAGAAAAAAGAGTGGGCATAGGAGAGCAAGGAGTGTAGGAGAGTGGTGAAAGAGAGGAGAGGACAGGAGAACGATGAGGGGAAACAGGAGAGGGCCCCTGACAGCGGAAACAGCGGCTCTTTAATGTTTCTCTTTTCACTGAGATCAAAGAACAGACTTGGAGAGAGAGAGAGAGAGAGAGAGAGAGAGAGAGAGAGAGAGAGAGAGAGAGAGAGAGAGAGAGAGAGAGAGAGAGAGAGAGAGAGAAAAAGAGAGAGAGAAAAAGAGAGAGAGAAAAGCTTAGAAAGTGTAAAATCTAACCTGAGAGGAAGAAATAAATAGCGAGAGGGGTCGAGGAAAGCTCAGGGTGTGAGGAATGATGTATGATTCGCACGCTGGAAAAATAACATGACAGACGTTGAGAAATATTGATGATAGAGAGCAACAAAAAATGCATATGCTTATGCCAGCCATTAGGAGATAAACTGCAAGACAGTGGATTTTGAAACCTTATGTCAGTATGTGTGTAAATATTAAAGGACTATTGAACCATTTGGCCAAAAGTGTTGCCTTTAGAAAACTTCATTACATTTCTGTGACACCAGTGTCAGCAAACATAAATGTTTAACTATCCACAACATTAGCTTGAAGGGATTAGAATTCTGTCATAATTTACTCACACTCATGCTGTTCATATGACTTACTTTATTTCTTCTGCGGAACACAAAAGAAAATATTTGAAAGAATGTTGGTAATCAAACTGTTTTGGTGACCACTGACTTTCATTGTATGGACAAAAAAAGAAAAGAAAAAGAAAAGGGTGTGGGTGGGGGACAGGGGGTGGTTGTGTGTACAGAAGAAAGAAATACTATGTGAATCAGAACAATAATGCAAGTATTACATTGTTGTCAAATTACCTCACTGAATATTTAATTCAGCAAATGGCATCTAGTTATCATCTTGGGAAAAATATTTACAGATTTTGTATAAAGTTAATTTGATAGTCTGATGAAGTGCATTAAATTAATTATCATACATTACAGTGGAAATGGAAAGTCAAGACTAGTGTATTACATTGTGGGATACAATATTTCATGCAGTAAATGTTATTCATATTTAAAATGTACATACTGTACAAAGTCAACAAACTGTGTACACTAGCAATAAGAAAATGAATGCTAGTATGTTATTCTGAACAATAGCATACTACTTTTACTATTTTCGCTATTGTAGCAGTGCTGTTCTAAATGCAGCCAACCTTTTGCTAACAGATTTAATAGACACCCCCCTTGCCTTCCATTGGTTGGACAAACAGATACCCCACTCCAAACTCATGCCATTGTTTTGATATCTTCACTGAGCCATAGTGTTTGCAGTTTTTAAGGAAAACAAACTGCAAATGACTGCATATGAAGCAAAATACTTTATATTAAAAGGGGAAAGCATTTTTACATACAATAAATACACACTAATTCCTTACTGGCTGCAGACAGGATTTCAAAGAAGCTATGGTGTTGTATCAGATCATGTCCTTGTGAATTTCTCACATGCCGTTTGAACTTCCCCATGTCTGAGCTGAGCATCAGTGGCACTGCACAAATCTCTGATAATGACAAAAAGAACATCTAAGCTATAACCAAGCCTGAAGAGGATGGTTTTATGGGAGGTGAAAGGATTTCTGAACAAAAGGGGAGGAATAGTGTTTGTGAATTTATGTTCTTTTCACACCCACAGTCAATGAGAGACAGAGAAGAGGTTGAGATGAAAGGGATGAGAGGGGGCAACAGGGTGGAGATAAATGTTCTACTTAATGAACAGTGCCTCCCTTTAGGACCACCAGGGACCACCTCACTGTCCCCAAGAGAACTAGAAAAACTGTGCCCCGTCTGTGGCCTTGAGACAGTGAGAGAGAGAGAGAGAGAGAGAGAGAGAGAGAGAGAGAGAGAGAGAGAGAGAGAGAGAGAGAGAGAGAGAGAGAGAGCGAGAGCGAGAGCAAGAGCAAGAGCGAGAGAGAGAGAGAGAGAGAATACAGCGTGAAATACAAATGGCCAGAAAGATTAAGTACAGCTTTGTAGTTTATCTCTAATTTCTTACTAAAGGCATGTGTGAACTTTTCATTTTGGGTTCATCTTGAGACAAAATACCCCTATACTGTATGTATGCCCACAGCTACCCACATGTACACACACACGCACACTCACTCACACATGCACATACACACGCACACACGCACACGCACACGCACACACACACACACACACACACACACACACACACACACACACACACACACACACACACAGAGCTAGCAAACCACATCTATCTCATACAGTATGAACCTTAGAAATACTTATAAATATAAGTATAAATCCCTTGCAAGAATTTAAAGTTTAGATTATTTTTATTTTATTTTTTTTAAATGGCTCAATTTCTCAAAACTTCACACACAAAACCACAAAACACAAACACAAGATGCAAAACATCAGATCTCTTTCAAAAGCAAAAAGTTCAATCAAAACTATATTAACTCTTCCAAAAATGCTGTTTTTGTGTAGTAATAAATGAATTAGCCACATACACACCAAACTTCACTGGAACTCTGGAACTACATGGTTCTAGAGGGGAAACCATGCACATGGAGGCATCTAGACTAACACGAGGGCTGACCGACCAGGCATGCACTCTGGTATCGGCCAGTGCTGGATGAACTCAGGGCTTCAGAGGAGGAAACTCACCTGAGGAATATCGCATGTATCCAGTCCATGGAGTGGAATGACGAGCAAGCGATGACACGAGCAGGTCCTAGTTACTGGCTACTGGAAGTGAGAACACGGGAGGATGCTGGCTCCACTCAGAGCTTATAGACCTCATGAATGTGTAGGGTGTCGCCCAGCCTGCAGCTCTGCAGATGTCTGTTAGCGAGGCACCATGCACTAGAGCCCAGGAGGAGGTGGAGTGTGCCCTCACTCCTAGGGGGCATGGATGACGTCCACTATCCAGGGCGACAACCTTTGCTTGGATAGAGCCTTTCCCTTCAGCTTCCCACCATAACAGACAAAGAACTGGGTGTGTACTGGACAGAGCAGTGCCAAGGCTGGGTCTGTCTCCTCCAAGGGCAGCGCTTGCAGGTTTACCGCCTGATCTCTGAAAGGAGTGGTGGGAACCTTGGGCACGTATCCAGGCAGGGGTCTCAGGATCACGTGAGAGTTAGCCGGCCCGAATTCCAGGGAACGGAAATGCCTGCAGGTCCCTGTGGCGAGGTAGACGAGTGAGAAACGTGGGAGGAGCGAGTAAGACCGGTGCGTGATTGAGAATGAGCGTCACCTGCGAGTCACACAGAGGGTCTCGAGTCCTCTCATGAGGGAACTCAGGGACATATAAGGACGAGCGACACCAGTGAAGGACGAGAGAGGACCAGGCCTGAAATTTATGTTACGTTTTATTATGTGTGGTGTGGCAGTCATCCGTGAGGGTCTGCCCGCGTTACTTTTGTTTTATTTATTTATTTATTAAAGTCTGTTAAATGTTTGCCGATTCCCACCTCCTTCTTCCCATAACAATGAACTATGTTACATTGGTGCCGAAACCCGGGAGGAAGGAGGGACATGCTGTCGAAGAGCCCTCGCTGCTGAGGGGGATCATGGTGTTGAGGCAGCGTGGATGAAAGAAGACCGCAAGTGGCTGCCCGAGGCGATGGTGCTGGAGCGAGTGAAGACCGGTGGGACGGCGAGCTCGCTGCCGTGCCCCTGGGTCGAGGTGGGGTGGCTGCCATCCGAGAGGGAGCGGAGGAGTCGCTGACGCTTGCTGTGAGCCAGAGCCTGCTGCCGTCCGCCATTTAGGGGAGGAGCAGGGAGCGCGAGACTTGCTGCCGACTGCCCTCATCCGGAGGAGCCACCGCCGGCCACCAGGGGGCGGAGGAAAATAGAGCCGTCCATCCAATCTCATCGCATGGCACCGTGAGGAAGAGCCTCTCGGCTGGCTGAGGACCGAGCGGCAGTGTGTCCGGGAACCGGACCAGATTTTTTTTTTCCTCTCTCCACTCTCTCGTCCTGTCGCTCTCTGTGTCTCCGTCTCCCATTTCTCTCGTCTCGTCTGTCCAGAGATTGGTCCCCCCTCTCGGGTGTACCTCCCAGCCTGCGAGGGCTGATGGGGGTATGTGGCAAGGTAGACAAGCGAGAGACGTGGGAGGAGCGAGTGAGACCGGTGCATGATTGTCACACCGGTCTCGAGTCCTAACTCCTATGTTACAGTCCCCTACCCTCTTGATGGAGGCCAAAGCGACCAGGAGCACTGTCTTCATAGACAGGAACTTAAGCTCCACTGATCACAAAGGCTCAAGGGAAGCTCTCTGCAGGGCAGATAAGACCACTGCAAGGTCCCAAGAGGGTATGAGAGTAGAGCGAGGAGGATTTAGTGTCCTAGCCCCCCTCAGGAACCTGATGACCAGGTCATGCTGACCCACACCATTTTTGAATCTGCAAGGTTGTGGTGCGCAGAGATAGCAGCCACGTAAACCTTCAGGGTGGAAGGAGACAGCCTTCATTCCAACCTTTCTTGGAGGAAGGAGAGCACTGACCCGATCAGGCATTTTCTGGGTGAGAAGAACACCATGTGACAAAGAGGTTCCACTTCAACGCATAGGCTTGTCTCGTGGACAAAGCCCTAGCGGAAGTGATGGTAGCCACCACCTGTGGTGGTAGGGTACTCAAACCTGCCACACGTGCAGGTTCCATAGATTGGGACGTGGGTGCCAGAGGGTTGTGGTTGTGTTGTCTGACCGGACTAGAAAGTGTTGGCCCTTGAGCAATGCCCCGAAGTGGTGTAGAGCGAACCATACTGCCAGCAACTCCAGGCAATTGACATGCAGGAGGCGCTGGGGTCCTGTCTAGGAGCCCACGGCAGCATGCCCATTGCACATGGCACCCTAGCCTGTGGCAGAGGCATCTGTTGATACAACAACATGCCTGGAAACTCATTCTAAGGGAACTCCGGCCCGTAGAAAGGAGAGGTTTGACCACGGGGGAAAGGTCTGCCAACTCACTGGTACCCGGAGCGTGCCTGGTTGCCATGTTTATCTTAGGGCCTGGTCTCGAGAGTGAGATAGTTGTTGAGATAGTTTAGGAATGCAAACCCTGTGTTGCCTGGGTGGCACAAGGGCTGCCTCGACAACTTTCGTGAAGCTGTGAGAAGACAGGGCTAACCCGAATAGGAGAACATTCGAAAATGCTGTTGGCTGTCAACATCTTAAATGGAAGCCTGTGAAGGTTTCGGTTCAAGATGCACAGGTCCAGGATTGGTCATAACCCACTGGGTTTCTTGGGTACAATGAGGTAAGGGCTGTAGAAACCAGACTTCATTTCGGCTGGAGGGACAGTCTTGATCGCACCCTTCACCAGTAAGGTAGCGACCTCCGCACACATGACAGGGGAATTGCCACCTACCATGGTATAGCGGACTCCCCAGAAGCAGGATCATCTACCACATCCTGACAGAGAACACCAGGGAAGGATGTACGTTCAAAATGAAACAGGAGCTGTTAGTTTTGAGTGATGTGTCTAATGTAGGAAACTATGTTTAGAGTTTTGCAAAAAAGTTTGTTTTACGATAGCAAACTGAGTTTAAAGGATGTAATGTGCTTATAGTTTTGCAGACTTGGTCTGAAGATTAGGTATATGAGTGAATGGTTTTGCTAAGTGGGCCTCAAGTTCCACTTTTAGTGTCTAAGCAATTTGAAGAAACTCTAAAATAATTTTTGCATAATCATAAAATCAGCATTCAAGTGCACTCAACTGTTTTTAAGCTTATTTGTAAAGTGTGTGTGTCTGTATTACAGCCAAACCAGGCATGTAGTGTAAACCACTATTTGCAAAGTTTATGTTCCAGTTGAACTTTAAAAGAACTCGTTACGCTATCTCTTCAGCTCTGTTTGTTTCTACATACATAGTAAAACGCAACCCATTCTCAAACACTGTTTGGTAACTAAACAGCAACTTCTTGTAAAGGAAATGTTTATGTTTGAGCACTCTGCAAAGCAAAGCTCCATACAAGATGTTTGGAACATGTCTCTGTCATAATTAAATGTAATTTTAATCATCGTAATAAGGACATTACAAACAACAAGTCTGTACAGGAAGTGCAAACAATAACCGAGACATCAAAGTCAAGTGAGCTACAAATGAAGCTAGCTATTTTAAAGGTAGCTGGCCTTTCAAGTGTGCAACAGTAAACAAATAATCAGTTATAAAATAAACAAAAAGAAAAAACAGCTGTCTTCAAAAAAAGTGTTCAAAACTTTTCAGTGTTTTTTGGCCTTTTAAGGGGCATATGGTGCATTAAAAAGTAATCACTAGTTTCAACCCTAGAGAGCAATAAAATATTTTACACTTCAACAGTACTGCTTGAGAAGTGCATTTTGGAGAAGTTTAACTTATTTACGTGTTTTCTGTGTGAGCATACGTGAGGTTAACCTCTCACTCCAGTGCTCTCCTGCTCCTCCAGCATGCCTCAGGCGAGAGAAAATAGAAGGCCAGAAGAGAAGTGTTGTTTTTCAACACAATGAAAAGAAAGAAAGAGAATATATCAGTTCCTTTTCTCAAAGCAGCTCTTGTCTTCAGACTCGGGCATGGAAACAGCGCCCGGAGCCAAACATAAAGACAAGGTTAAGCAACCCCTGGACAGTGTCAATATGCTATGTAACCACCTTGAGGAGTTAACACAGCCGGGACAGGCACGAGGAGAGATGGTGATACTGGAGGTGAGGGAAGGATTTAGGCAATGTAGTAGGCTATGTGTGTGTTTGAGTGACTTTCAGACTGTAAAATAAGATTTCAGTTTATGACTCCGTGTGGCTAGTAAAAAAAAAAAAAAAAAAAAAAAAATACCACAGGATGTAGAGACCAAAAAAAAAAAAAAAAAAAGAAAAAGAAAAAGGAAAAATTGCTTACAAAAGTCTCTCCCATATTTTTTTCCATGTAAAAGGCAGGCAGGCTTTTGGAAGGGTGTGGGCTGCAATAGCCTACTTTAGTCACACCAGTAGATCCATCTTGTTCAACTAATAAAATGTCAAGAACGGTGCGTTGATATTTAATCATGAGTGAACATTCGGGAGGGATTCAAACTGTGTGCGCATGTGTGTGTGTGTGTGTGTGTGTGTGTGTGTGTGTGTGTGTGTGTGTGTGTGTGTGTGTGTGTGTCGCAGTAGCAGAGAACATCACATGCTATACTACAGAATACTAGAAACACTCTATAATAAATGTTCATGCAGACAAACACATAACGTTCAGCTTTAGAAATCACGATAAGATTTCTTTAAAATTTCTATTTTTTTCTATACAACTATACAATCTAATTGAGAACAAATTAAGACTTTAAGTCTCTCACTTCTTGGATTTTTCCTCCTAAGAATAAAAAAAACAACAAAAAAAAACACTTGTCTAGATACCAATGCCTGCAATATTTGTTTCTATTTTTATTTCTCCAAAAGAATGAGAGTAAATAACACTTGATAATTCCATGAAGAACATTTTCATCTTTTAAGACATTATTATGGAAATATTAACAACAAAACAAACAAAACAATTTTTTTATAATTTTTGTGGTGTTTCTTATTAAAGCCAAAATTGTGACAGAGGTCCCTGGAATAATAATTGTTTGAACATGATTGCTTGTGAGAAAGAAAGTGTGTGATGAACATGCATTTGCACGCATCCAGATGTGATGACCTCACTAACAGAGAGTTGGTCCTACTTTAAAAAAGGAGGAAAGGTTTTGGTCAGGGTTGAAAAATACAAATCTACCTCATGAAAAAATACATGAATTTAATTACACAAAAACAAACACCTGTAACATCAATGGAGTAACTTATTTATGAGCAATTATTATTGAAACATTTTTGAGAAATTAAGTGACAGGCGTAGGAGAAGTAGAAATTAATTCATTTTTAGCATGTCTAGGCACCTCATTCCAGACAACCAAATGTTTTAGCAGCTCCATGTGGTAAGGTCATAAAATACCTCACTGGTGTTACATACATCTTTAAGAGAACATGCTGGCATCAGAGAGAGAGAGAGAGTCAGAGAGTGTTTGGGACACAGAGAAAGGGGAGCGGGAGAGGTTTCTGGCTGAGAGCAGGTAGGATTTATTGCTGTGTTCTGAAAAGCTGGTTGAACACTGTAACTGCCCCCCTGAGCGAGGCCAACCAACCAAGGCCTGGTGCTCAGAAGTCCTTAATGGAAACTGCACATTTTTAGCCTGCTCCCCTCCGTAGGGGCTGAACACCACAGCACACAGATAAACAGCAGACTTCTCCACATTAACTCATCCACTAATGAAATACTGTTCACCAGAGTGCAATCAGTTATAGTAATCACTGGAATCTGAATGTATACATTTATTTCTATACATGATGAGAGAAGATTTATTAAGTAGTGCAATTCAGTTCTAAATTCCTGCATATATATAAAAAGAATGACTTCATTAAAAATCTATTTGTAATTGTCATATTCATCAGCAGAATCTGTGATGAAAACTGGATAATTACATTTATAAATTAACTTGACAATCAGTTGTGCGTGAGCGAGTGAAAGAGTGTGTGAGAGGGGGCGTGTCTTCTCAAGCCAATTAAAAGAGGACGTGGCCCAATGAGTGACACTGAATGACTGACAGTTGCCCTCCTTAAACTGCCTGAATTTGATTACATGGATTTAGCCTGTCAAGATTTCTATCTCTGCTGTTCTTTTTTAAAATGGGTTCCTTACCATTCAAATTGCATACCCTTGAAATGTCTATAGTTGTTGGTTACTGCAAAAAAAAAAAAAAAAAAAAAAAATATATATATATATATATATATATATATATATATATATATATATATATATATATATATATATATATATATATATATAATTAATATGAATAATAAATTAAGCAACATTTCAGTTACTATGTTTTAGATATAACATTTTATAAAAAAGTATACTTCACATAATAAAAGGTGTTTAAAAATAAGAATACTAATAATTACTTTTTGCTGTACATACAGTATTAATAATTTGTATTTGATCCATTTAAAATGATGTCACACATGGACAAATTCATATACAAATTTCATTTACAAATGAAAATGATTCTTGGACGATTGAAGGCCTCAGAAAATTTAGCTTCTTTCTCACACACTCCTCATTTGCTCATCTGTTACTTGTAAGTATGCTTGGGTAGCTCCATAATACCCTCCTTCCTCATATCGGCTAAAAAAAAAAAATAAGTGTGTGTGTGTGTGGGGTTGGGGGTCGGGTGGGGGTTGGCCATGCATTTAAGTGATGAAACCAATGTATTACCAAGCAGTGAAAAAAGATATTACATCAGTCTGCTCTCATTTCTCCTAAGGAATTTATCTCACTTCTTTCCAAATCCTGAAATTGCTTGAGAAAAAAAAGAGGGGAGATATTTTGCCCATTCTTGAGCATCTCCACAAAGTGGCATGCAACTTTCTTTGCATCCCCCCCCCCTCTTTTCTCGCTCTCCTTTTCTTCTCTCGTGAAAATTGAAGAGGCTTAATGTCAAATACGGCTAAAGCCAGCCTTTCCATATCATACGACGCAGTGTGAAAATTACTAGGGCGATGATAAGACGGCCAGATAGCAGAAGAGAAGAGAGAGGAGAAAAAAAGAAGGAGGCCAGCAGAGAAAGGAGGTAAAAGACGACAGAAGGGAAGTGACTCCACTCAATTATACTGCAAAATTGGTATGAGTGAATATTTTTCACTCAGGTGACTGATGATATCTACAGAGCAGCAATGCAGATAAATAAAGGAGCTTTCTGTCAAGTATAAACATCATTAATCATGAGGCCAGCCACCGTCTGACCGCCTGTCCTCACGCCGCAGCAGAGGAGCAAGGAATTAAAGCGAAAACGAGAGAGAGAGAGAGGGAGAGAGTATAGGAAATATAAATCTGGAAAGGGGAGGGATGAAGGGGACTGTTCTTTAGATAGTCTCCATGTTGGGATATTAGAAAAGCCATTGTTATGTCGTATTCACAATTACAGTGCTTTATGGACTTTCTTTTCCACTATTTGAGAATTATGGAATTTTACAGGACTCTAATTTATAGCACAAGATTATCAGGAATAACTATTATATTTATACAACATTTACTATTACCCTGATAAAAAGGAGAAGATATCACTTTTAAGACTACTATATTATTACAGTTCAAAATAACTATTTTCTAATTTAATATTTGAAAATGTAATTTATTCATGTGATAGCAAAGCTAAATTATCAACAGCTATTATTTCAGTCTTCATTGTCATATGATCTTTCAGATTTGGTGCTCAAGAAACATTTATTATTATTGTTATTATTATTATTATTATTATTATTATCATAAATGTTGGAAACAGTTGTGCTGCTTAATATTTTTTTGAAAACTGTGATGCAATTTTTTCAGGATTCTTTAATGAATAGAAAGTTCAAAAGAACATAATTTATTTTAAATGGAAATGCTTTGTAATAATGCAAATGCTGTTTTTATATCAATTTAATGCATCCTAGCTCAAAATAAGTAATTTCATTAATAATAAATAAAAAATATCTTACTGACCCCAAACTTTTGAATACTCACCCTTAAATGCTAAATACTATTTAATACTTAAATACTCAATCTGAGAGTATGTTTTATATATATATATAAAAGAGAGATGAAGGAAGAGATGAAGGAGAGAGATGAAGGAAGTATATGAAGAAAGAGAGAGTGCACATATGTTTGCATCTGCAGGGGGCTGATGAGATAAAAGACTGTTCTTTATGCTGCACAGCGTCGCCACTCAGATTGGGCAGCCTGACAACAGTTTATGTAAATATCACAATTCAAAGCACTCCATCTCACACGTACACACAAACAGAGCAAGCATGCACCAAGATTTTATGCTTTGTTTTGCTTTCTAAAATAGGCTTGAGATGTGCAGCAGTATTATCACAATCAACACAAATGGTCATCTTATTTTGTTATTTTGCTTAACTTGCATTACTTTGAAAACCCACTAACAAACAATGCTTCAATGCCTTCAGCCAACTGCAAAAATCTGGGTTATCACTCTTAAAGTGACAGAAAAATAGCAAGGGATATTACAAATATTACAGGGGCCTATGCATAAACACTCCTCTTCAGTACTTTAAATCATCTAAACTCACAGAAATATCTTGCTTTATTTTAAATTATACTCTGTGTAAAAAAATGAGAACAGCCTGGACATTTTACTTTTGCCTACAAAAACACATTCCACCACAACAGCCATAAAATGTGCCCAGTTAAATCTCATTGGCTACCTGGGGAAAGACTGAAATTACTGCAGCTATTAATTTGACCCCAATTAGTGACTGCAAATTAACAGTTAAGGTTCTTGTAATTTCCCCTAATTGCTTGACATTAGGCTGAATTCAGTGATTATTGATTGACGAGAACACAAAGGGCAGACTGTGGATAACTAAATTATGCATTTTAAACATTTGAGAAGTTTTGATTCACCAAACTCATGTTAATCTGCCATTTTTTCCCCTTTACTACAGTTCTCATAAGCAGCTATACTGCTGAGCCAAGCCAGTGAGTCTATTAAGTATGTGAGGAGTGTGTCTGGTAATGTGTGTTATTTTATTGCTTGCTCCCAGCACAAGAGGTTCTAACTCTTGAGTAAACTCTGGTGTTGGGCAATTGACTTGCGACGAATGCCTCTGTTTGTCTAGAGCAGTCACCAAGGAGACCGAATCCTGTCACTTGGGCTTTGTGTGTAAGTGTGTGTGAGTGTCTTTTGTTTGGCTGAGAAAATAACACTCAAGAAAAAGAGACACTGAGTCAGTGAGGGAACGCTTACTATTAAGCACCAGACATAATGAGCAAGTCAGCAAGATGCATTCACAAACAGACGCCCTGCAGAGAGTGTCTCTTTAGCATTTATCGTATTTGTTTCAGAAGAAGTGATCTGTTTAACCTGGGATGAATAGAGCCAAACTGTTCCCAGTTCAGGGCTGGCAAAAGGTCAAGAGAGTCATGTGGTTCAATGATTAAAATGATTCTTTAATTTATAAATAGTTTCAAAAAGGAGGAAAAAAATAAGATTACTATAAAAGCTCACAACATTTTTTTTGAGTAATTTCAGTATCATTTCTATAGTTTTACAGCTATAGTTTTGCAAAAACAAAGATTCAGAGATGTGGCCTTGTGAGTAGTTCATTAGGCACGATAAAATAAAATAAAACTAAACTACTCAACACATACCACTCCGTTGGTGCTTCAATGGCTTACTTCCTGTATGAATATCTGACTTCCTGTGTAAGTCAAATAAACCGAACAGCCACATTAGTCGACACAACCCCCCGCCATTTAATATTGAATACCACACCGGTGCCCTCTCCCGTATGAATTCATAACCCACACGATTATCCTCTGCAGTAATTGCGCTTTTCCATGGCCTAATAAGACTGCCGCGGGAGAGAGGGAGAAAACACAAAGGACAGTTAATTTGTGATTTCCTCTGCTCATTCGGAGGCAAATTAAGTGTCAAACTGCTAATATGAAGCATATTTCATTTTATGAGCTTTTAATTTAATTCCGTCCCCTCATATCACAGCCATTAGTGTCGTTTAGCACGCTACGCTAGCAGCTTCCACTCAGAGCAAAGAGGGCAATAAATAAACATGTTTCAATTAAACTCTTCTCAAATAATAGGACAGGACTGGCTAACTCTGCCTCGTCAACCAGCAAATCAGCACTGGTTGAGGGAAATGAGACGGTCATTACCACTGTTTTTCGTTCTTTGTTTTCTTTTTTTTTTTTTTTTTTTTTTTTTTTTTTAGTCATAGGTGCCCACTCGCAGCTGAGAAAGGCTGTGTAGATTGATAGCACTGCCGCGAGGTGAAAGCTACTGTAATTACGAGCTGTAATGAGGAGCTGCATGGGAAAGTACTGCAATAATATCCCGCCTGTTCCTAGGCATATATTTAAGAGTGCTAATAACGATTAATTCTGTTCACCAAGGAGAACTTGTCTTAAACAATTTAATTTTTCTTTCTTAACATCCACTTCAGCGTCTATGTCACTGCCTTACACAAACACACACTTTCTGTTCACTAACAGGGTGTAAACATAAAAACAAAACACTAGCAAAAGTTACTTAAAGCATCTTTTTTTACAGAAAATACATTTTAGAAACAAACAAAAAAAAAACCAAAAAAAAGAACTGTACACTACTGTTAAACACTAAAATATAAAAATATAAAGTCTTACTGACCCTAAACAATTCTTAATGACCCCAAACTTTTGAACAGTATTGTACTTACATTGAAAGATTTATGAAGGATCTGACACTGAAGAGTGTAATGAGTGCACAGAGATGAGGAGTACAAACTAAACAGTCTTTAATAATAAATCACTAGATCACAGGTAAGCAGAAAACTCAGGAAACAGAATAATGCAACAACTTTACCATAAACGACATGGGACAAATGAACAAAGGAAACCGAGGGCTTAAATACAAGGGGAGTAATCAACGTAAAACAAAACAGGTGCATAAATTAAATTAACAACTATGGAGACTAACTAGGAACATAGGCAAACAGAAATAGGAGAACCAAACTAAAACACACTGAAACTAATAAATTACATTTTATATAATAAAAAGAATATATATATATATATATATATATATATATATATATATATATATATATATATATATATATATATATATATATATATATATATATATATCTTTTATTTTATTTTAATGATATTTCACAATATGACTGTTTTAATTTAATTTTTTTTTTTTTTTTTATGAATGTAAGGTCTACAGTGCTGATGAAACTTAGAAATGCAGTTTCACACCTGTACAGTAGAGGGTGCAGCTTAAAAACCTTTGGGCTGTGCTGCCATTGTGGAATGCAGAAGAATAGGATCAAGGAGATCATTTTGCTTATTGGTATGGTTGAACTGGATCGTCGAAGGACATTGGTTAATAAATTGATTACAATTGAACACAATGCCTCTGCACCTTACTCCCAAATTCTCTCAACATGGGGAATGGAGAGGTGTCAGTCAATAAATAGGAAAGTAACTTGCATTATTTGAAAAAGTAACTCAGCTATTTTGTTGTAAATGTAAAAGTAATGCATTACAATTACATTACTTAAAAAAGTAATCTGATTACGTAACTCGTGTTACTTGTAATGCATTACCCCCAACACTACTACCATTGGTTTACTGACAGTTTAAATAAAAGTTCTTGCCATGTCACTAAACTATATTAATGGGACCAGACACTGTTATCGCTCTTTGTCATATTCAAAGACTCAAAGTAAAGTGATTTGTGGGTTGGTTCACACTCTGTTAAGTACATACATAAAGGTGCGTCTGTCTACTGCAAGGCAAGTGTAACAAGTCAGGTGTGTACTGTGAATACAGCCACTCCACCTGTAATTTAATTCACCTGCTTTCCCTTTCTTCCTCTAACACGCACCCTGTTCCATGCGTCTCTCCAGCGGATGATAAACCATGGCAGATATTTGTTTGAGTCTTGTTTGAACCTCGTGTAGCCCCATTATCTCTGCATAAACTAAATGCTAAATTATATTTGCCATTTTGTTTATACTGACATTGGACATAAATCAAGCCCCCAGCCTGTGTCTCTCCCCCCTTTTCACAACACTCTTTAGCATGCGAGTTAGAGCGAGGAGATGACATAAAAAATTCATTATTCTTTGCGGTGTAATGGGCACAAAAGAGATATGACTCTCGAGGATGGAGAAGGGGGGACGTGGGGAAGGCAAAGGATGTAATGATGAACAATACAAAATGTAATACGGACCAAGTAGCTGCCCCATTCAATTTGTCCCACCGTAGGGCTACAACGGTTTTGTGTGTCAGGCAGAGATGGGGAGAAGAGCGGAGACAGATGAGGAAAAATGGATCAAAAGGCAAACACATAGGCTGTAATTTAAAAAGGCAACATGGTGTGCTTTAATGCTGAATTGAATACAATACAATCAGAAAAAGGAATTGATAAGTAAAGAACATGAAAAAGAGTGTTTAAAAGATTAGAAATGCATACTTGTATCAGAGATGTGAGGGTGAGAGCAAGGGAAACTACTGAGGGAATCCCCCGTATAGAGAGCTATGCAGAACCCATGGGGGCACACACAAACATACACTTACATAGACTTTAGTTTTGTATAAAAACAAAAATTCTGATTTTCAGAAATTGAAATTTCTCTGTCAATACAAAACACAAAAAACTGTAATTACAACTTTATATGTAACAACTGTGAATCGTCACAAAGAGTGACGAGGACTGTGACGAGGTGGATGAGCAAGAGACATGGGAGGAGCGAGCGAGACCGGTGCGTGACTGAGAATGAGCGTCTTGAGTCC
The DNA here is from genome assembly GCA_018749465.1 of Paracanthobrama guichenoti. Taxonomy (NCBI): domain Eukaryota; kingdom Metazoa; phylum Chordata; class Actinopteri; order Cypriniformes; family Gobionidae; genus Paracanthobrama; species Paracanthobrama guichenoti. The sequence continues at coordinate 15,091,423 of CM031966.1, read as the reverse complement.
TCTCATGAGGGAGCTCGGAGGCATATAAGGATGAGCAACACCAGTGAAGGACGAGAGAGGATCAGGCCTGGACTTTTATGTTGTGTTTTGTTTATGTTTTATTATGTGTGTGCGAGGCAGCCGTCCGTGAGGGGCTGCCCGCGTTACTTTAGTTTTTTTAATTTATTTATTAAAGTTGGTGCCGAAAGAAGCATAAAACATTGGTGCCGAAAGAAGAACTTGGTTGGCTGAGGACCGAGTGGCAGTGTGTCCGGAAACCAGACCACTCTCTTGTCCTGTCACTTTCTGTGTCTCCGTCTCCCGTTTCTCTCATCTTGTCTGTCCATACCCCCAGACGTGGGAGACATGGAGATTGGACCCCCCGGGGGGAAGTAGGCGTCGTCTCGGGTGTACCCCCGGCCTGCGAGGGGCAATGGCGGTATGTGGCGAGGTGGACGAGCGAGAGAATGAGAATGAGCGTCACCTGCGAGGGGATGCCCGCGTTACTTTCGTTTTGTTTATTTATTTTGAGCACAAAATAAATATTACTTAATTTAAAAAGTCATTGTGAATGTTAGCCGGTTCCCGCCACCTTCTTCCCATATCTAAGAACTTCATTACAGTAACACCTTCATACGAGTTTTCACATGGTGTACAATAGCAACAAAAATTGTACTCATTTGGGGTTGAGGTGGGTTATTGTTGAGGTGAGTTTGTTACATCTTCTCTGATGGTGCCTGATGAGCAGTTTTAGACGAATCATGCACTAACAGGCTGCCATGTCTGTCTCTGTGTCTGACGCACTCATTAGCATGTCTCTTGACAGTGTGTTCACCCAGTCTTTGATCTCTGACACAGAACTAGAGATCATCTGAGAGATGTATGGATCACGTCCCATGGAAACAGCTAATACACTGTGTACTGCAATACCGCTAGACCAGACACAGACACCCCTTCCTAAGATACATCTGCCAAGATGAGAACTGATGACATTATGCAGATTATAAAATAATACTATCAAGTCAAATCTATATTAAAATCGAATAATCGAAAAAGTGAAGAAACTCTGATCTTGTTTAGATTGAAAGTTATGATACATTTAAGGCATATTAAGGCAACACTACAGGTGAATAAAGTAAACATTTAAACATATATCACCTTATTTTCCCCAGCTGATTAATCACATTACATTAGGATAATTGTTTTGAATTACAGGTTTTCTAAAATTAAATATGCATTTACCCATTATCTAATTAAAGATGCACTAATTTGCATACATTTCCAGCACAGACATCTCAACATTGGATAAAGTCTTGTTTCATTTTGTTGACATTAGAGTTGAAGGTTTTAACAGAAGATATTTTGGATATCTCTTTGTATCACTCCAGAAAAATACTGTCAGGTTTGGTCTATGTAACTGATACTGAAGATCCAAATAGATACAGTACAATAAAATAAAACACTTTGAATGTGTATTTTGGTTGTTTTCTTACCAGTAGCCTAAACAACAAGTTATTGAAGCAAAATTCTCCAAAATCCAGTACCTGTAGTGTCTTACATTAAAATTAGAAAGAAGGCAAAATACATTAATGGTGGCATTAAATATGGGAATAGTTATATTTACTCACACGTGTAGAGGTGGTACTGGTGAGGGTTCGTAAATGTACCGGCCTTGTGTGTGTCTATCATCGATTGGTACTGGATGATGAAAAGCAGGAAAGAACTGAGGTGTAGCTGTGAAAAGAAAAAGAGAGATTATTAAAAATGAATTGGGATTAAAAGTTTAAACAGAACCACAGTAATTTGTTTCATAAGTGTGCATTTAAAGAACAAACATTAAGCTATATAAGCACACTAATGTCAAAAGATATATAAATATGTGTGCAGTATCACAAAAACACACAGTTGCTTCAAGGCTAATCAGCAACAACAACCTATTGTGATAAGATGTATAGTATGTCCCACATGTGCTTGTGTTTACATACTGCAGTGTTGGACTGTGTGCTCCGCTGCATTTCAACAAGCTTCAAAAAATGATTCGTCACAACAGTCAGAGAGAAATGGATAAAATCCAGAGATAAAACATTAAAACACTGGGATAAAATCTGATCATAAACACAGTCTATATTTAGACCTGATAGAAGACGCTTAAAAAAGTATAATCAGTGTTACACATCAGCATAAAAATCTTTCAAAGCAACTCAACATTTGAGTTTTAATCACTTTGAGTTCAAAAGTGCACCTCATTTTTTAGCTTAAAAAAAGAATCTGTAGAAGAATTTGTAAGACCTGAAAATGTCTTAGGTTACGACGTATGTAATCTGGTTCCCTGAGAAGGGAATGAGATACTGAGCCATAGTATTGAAGCTATTGGAACGCTTCCTGTGGAAATAGTGTCTGAAGCATGTGTGCAAACATAATAATTCTATTGGGTAACGTGAGGTCAGGTGACAGTGTGATATGTCAGCAAGACTATAAAAGGGTATCTATGTCACAGAATCCCCATATTCTAATTACCTGAAGGAAGATGCACAGGCATGCCTAAAGTGTGGCAAAGTGACGCAGCATCTTGATCTCTCCTCAGGGAAACGGGTTACATATGTGACCTGAGATGTTCCATTTTGAGGGAGCTCAACACTGCGTCATGGCATTGACGCTATGGGAACATCAATACCAACACCGGCACAATGAGAAAGAATGCCTGCCCAACAAAGCTGTGTAACAGAAATCACAGAGAGATCTTAAGAATGAAATCATGGCCGAACAAAAATTGAGATTCCAAAAGGTACTTCCCCAAAGAGGCTCCATCAATAGGTATGAGGCTAGCGGACATTTCTGTCTCTTAACTGAGGTTGTCCCAACAACCTCAGTTAAGAGACAGAAATCTATGAGCTGGTATCCCTCAAGGTCAAGACCTAAAGTTTCCAAATCTCTGGCTGGAGGTGAAAGGGGTGAAAGCGCCATCCAAGAAAGACACCAGATCTGAGAACCATACCCGGGCTGGCCAGAATGGAGCCACTAATAATAGGTAAACTCTGTCTTGGCAAACACTTGAACACAGGACTCCCCGGAGCAGAGATATCAGAGAAAAGGCATACATCCAAAAACTGTCCAGCCCCAATGGAAACCAGAGGGGATAGTGGGTCAACTCCTTGGAGGCAAACAAATCGCAGTGAATGGAGTCCGTAGTAACCACCGTAGTATTGACTGCGCGGACCAACACATGGTAGCCTCTCAGTTGTGGGGCTCTTTCATTGCTAGAAACACTACCCTCATTTTCAGACATGAAAGGTGAGTGTCCTTGAAATTGAGGGTCCTTGATTAGTTGCTTGAATGTTGCAGACTGCCTCTTTCCTCTTTCCTGTCAACAAAGGTGTTTATTGCTTTGCCAAAGAGGTCAGGGGGGCAAAACTCCTCAGAGTCAGATGCAGACAACATTTAGATCAACGTTTGGATTTGAAAAGATCACAGAGTGAGCTTCTGAATCCAAACCGGGACCCTCTAAGAGGGCCTTAGAGAGGGTGAGAGATATACATATCTCGGAATACAAGTCTCGTACTCTGCCAGTTAACTTTACCCGTGATCTCCATTATTGAAGCAGCCATGCCACCTCGGGAGCCATGGGACCTGAACCACAGGGTGCAGACGTTTGACTCTCATCCCTCAAAAAATGTGCGAATACAAGATCTGAGATTTAGCATTGTGCTCAAAGTGCATTCAATCAGTGCTCCCCTCAAGGGCTTTACGTGTGCTCCTGTTTGTCTGTTTGTTGATCTTTCAGTTGTGTTTTCATCCTGCCACGTGTTCCTTTGTCTTAGTTTCCCATCACTTGTTTGTCACCATAGTTACCCTCGTTAGTTATGTTAATTTCAGCTGTTCAGTTCATTAGCTTGTTTCAGTTTGCTATTTAAGTTCTTCCCTGTTCCTCGCTCTTTGTCCGGTAACCATGATGGTTAAATGTGGTTTCTGTGGTGTTCTTCCATGTTCCTTAGAGGTTTCATTAAAGTTTATGTTTATATTTGGATCTCCTGTGTCTACTGCCTGTTCCTGTGCAACTAATTGTGAAAGATTACCAGACCACACAAAAAAAAAATGGCTGAAGAAATTCTCCTCTCCCTCCGGCAGGGTGGTTGTCCTCTGGAGCAGTATGTGGAGGAGTTTGTAAAATTTTCCCATCTGGTGAGTTGGAGCGATTCTGCACTCAACGCTTACATTCAGTACCTTATGTCCTTTGTAGAGTCCATTAACCTTATCCTCTGGCTTAATGGTTCCGATTTCATTGTTGAAGAAATCAAGGAACATAACCCTCATCCAGTCCCATCTCAAAGTCGCTTGGGTGCTCCAACTCACCCCAAACCTGCAATAAGACCGGCTCAAAAGAGGAAGATGGCTGCTGCATCGCCCGAGCTTTCGTCTCCAGCCAAGATGGCCGCTGACACACCTGAGCCCTTGTCTCCAGCCAAGATGGCCGCCGCCATGCCTGAGCCAGCGAGGGACAACTGGCTCATTGACTTCTGGACAGAACCAGCTCCAGTCCCCGTCCAGAATCCCAGAACGTCTCCAGTCCACGTCCAGAGTTCAGCGACGTCTCCCGCCCAGAGTCCAGTGACGTCTTCCATCCACGTCCAGAATCTGGTGACGTCTCCTGTCCCTGTGCAAAGTCCAGTGGAAAATCACTGGCTAATAGACTTTTTCAGCCCCTAACCAACCCAATGTCCAGAGATGGCTCCAGCCCCTGACCAGCGTCCAATGGGGGCTCCAGCCCAAGACCAGCGTCCAGTGGGGACTCCAGCCCGCGACCAGAGTCCAGAGTGGCCTCCGCCTCCTGTCTCGAGTCCAGAGTGGCCTCCGCCTCCTGTCTCGAGTCCAGAGTGGCCTCCGCCTCCTGTCTCGAGTCCAGAGTGGCCTCCGCCTCCTGTCTCGAGTCCAGAGTGGCCTCCGCCTCCTGTCTCGAGTCTAGAGTGGCCTCCGCCTCCTGTCTCGAGTCCAGAGTGGCCTCCGCCTCCTGTCCCTCCAGTGGTCCACAGAGGCTGGCCCTGAATGGTCTGAGCCACCATGGCTCCCTGAACTCCCTGAGCCACCATGGCCTCCTGAGCTTCCGGTGGCTCCGTGGTCTCCTGAGAACTGGCACCACCCTGGAGGCTTCCCAGCCAGTCAGGACCCGGATCACCTGCCTCTGTCCTCAAAGACTCCAGGTTGCCCGCCCCCCTTCCCGGTTGGTCTTTCTATGGCGCAAGGACACGCCTACTGGGAGGGGGGAGTTATGTCACATGTCTGTCTGTTTGTTGATCTTTCAGTTGTGTTTTCGTCCTGTCACGTGTTCCTTTGTCTTAGTTTCCCGCCACTTGTTTGACACCATAGTTACCCTCGTTAGTTTGTTTCAGCTGTGTTCAGTTAACTATTTTCTATTTAACTTATTTCTTTTAAATTTGCATTTTTTTTTTATTATGCTCCTATGTTTAGATTCAGTAATTTGACTTTAATGGCAGGTTATTGGTCAGTTATTGAAATGCCTTATTTTCAAAAATGTCAGTTTAGTCAATTCATTGGTATTTAACAAAACCAGCAAAACCAGCTAAGTCCATGTGTGCTTTCTTTGCAAAAGCATCTAAGTACACCTCTTTGGACAACAAGACATAGTAAACAGTTGTAAAATCACAAAAGATGCAACTGGAAACATTGCAATTGATGAAAGCAGAATTCAAAATGTAACAATGAAGAAACTGATCCACGCAATGGGGGAGCTGTGATGCAAGTGCATGCCACAGGGAATACTGTTTACTTGCTAGTTTCTACTCATGAAATCTTGTCATTGCAACTGTAACAATGGACAAAACATGACAAAAACTTGCCGCGCAATTGAAAGTTGGCTCATACGCACATCGTCATTTGACATCATATGATTCGATCTGTGTCTTCTGATTGGTTTCTGTGGATTTGGCTGACAAAGGTATTTCTGAATGGGCTGACACTAGGATTTAGCGGATTGGAAAGCATTTGATAACATATACAATGTACAGAGAGCATTCGCTCAATATGATTATCTAATTTTTGACAGGGTGGCGTTTAACGGCTTTTGCATCTGAACTCTTCATATCATATATATATATATAACACAGAGTTGATATAATGAGGAACCTACCAACAGTAATGAAAAGTAGCAATGGGCTCTGGCAGTGTAACAAGGCAGGGAGCAGCAGCGGATGTGCTTTTAGCTTGTAAACATCTAGCATCCTTGTGCCAAGGTGTTTAAGGGCTGTGCCCAGGGACCAATGGCCAACATCTGGACCTAATACCACACCATGCCACAAGCTCCTCGCATCTGTAAAGCCCTGCTTTACCTCATTCCTCACTTTACATTAGGGGCTGTTAGCATTTCATACACCATGTGACAGCACTCAGAAAGCTAATTGGTGAAACTGCAGCTCTCATTCCAACACTAGTCCTTGAGAAAATCACATCCGATAAGATCAAAAAGTCCAGAAAGCTAGAAAGAATTTGACACTAGACCCAAATCTTGTTTTTGGGGCTGTTGGACTATTTCTTGTCATTGAATGAAAAGAACATAGGCCATAGGTTATTATCAGACAGGGATGCATTAGAAAGCTGAATTTGTGACCAGCTGCATGCTGGGAAACACATATAATCAGAAATTAGAAAGATCAGTTATCAAATTACAAAATTAAAACAACAAAACAGGACAACAATGATGTCTTCCAAAGAGTCCAGATTTTTGCATAAAAGACTACATTTACATTGCCAAAACATTTCTATACAGTTTCTTAGAGTATTTTTAAGAATATTTTAGTGTAATTACAGCTTTTCTATCCCCATCTGTCTCTTTGTTCTTCCTTTATCACTCCACAAAACATTTACTCTCCATATACTGTACAGCAATACAGTAAGCCTCCAACACTCTCTCGCATTGCTATCTTGCAGCACTTGTTTAATTCCACTCTATTCCTGTTCCATCACTCATAATATTCTGTTCATCCCTCACATCAACACTCACCTCTCCCTTGCTCCTCAAAAGTTGTATGTTCCCAAATTCAGCTTCCTCCACTCCATCAGTAGCTCATTTCAGAGCCACTCTGCACTCTGTCAACCCTCCTCTCACACGTTTCTCTCTGCTCCTTCATCAACTTCTTCCTCTCCTGTATCAACCCTATCTTTCCACACCAGTTCTTTCACTTTTTCTTGTTCCTTTCATCAGGTGTCTTTGCAGTTTATTCTTTATCTCCTCTCAGCCTCACTCATATACAAGTAATACTTGTTAGGGGCACCTTTAGCTGATATATTGAAAAATCTAACTTTCTAAATTTGATAATTTCAAACTATGTTTCATCCATGCTAAAGAGCTGGAATTAAGATTTGATCATGGTTTTATCATCCTTCCAGTATTTTATTATTATTTTTTTTAATATTGTCTGTTGACATCGAGAGGAGCCAGTTGAGGTGGCTCAGGCATATATTTTGGATGCCTCCTGGACGCCTTCCCAGGGAGGTGTTCTGGGCATGTCCCACCGGGAGGAGGCCCCGGGGAAGACCTAGGACACGCTGGAGGGATTATGTCTCCCGGCTGGCCTGGGAACGCCTCGGGGTTCCACCGGAAGAGCTGGAGGAAGTGGCTAGGGAGAGGGAAGTCTGGGCATCTCTGCTTAGACTGTTGCCCCCGCGACCCGGCCCCGGATAAGCGGAAGATAATGGATAAATGGATGAATATTGTCTGTCTATGGTTGCCTGTAACTTGAAAACCCCAATTATTTTCTAAAAATGCATTGTGTGATGGTAATGACAAAAATATTGGGGACAACAATTCTCCACATATATAGTTCTTTGTTATTTTCTATTTTGTAATTTTAAGAAACGTTCAATAAATGAATAAAATGCTCAATACATTTATAGCATTCTATGTAGAATTCAAATGGCTCCGATACATTTTGTGGTTACGTTTTCGTGTGACGTTAACACAAAACCAGACTTAAGAGAGAGACGGAGCGCCATAGGCGGGTGACATCATAGACCCGGAAACTATAAAGCATACCGGCAAACACGCCTTTAGCTTCTGTAATGTGAATGAAGCAAGACACTCGTGGGCATGGGGGGAGTATGGCAGGGTGACGCAGTGTCTCGTTCCCTATTCAGGGAACTAAGGTGTGGCGAGGTAGACGAACGAGAGACATGGGAGGAGCGAGTGGGATGGAGAGCAACTGGAGGAGCCACCGCCGGGCAGAGGGGGTGGAGGAGGATCGAGCCGTCCACCGAGCGTCCAGTACCATCGCATGGCACCGCGAGAAAGAGCCTCTCGGCTGGCTGAGGACCGAGCGGCAGTGTGTCCGGGAACCAGACTAGAATTTTTTTTTTCCCTCTCTCCACTCTCTTGTCCTGTCGCTCTCTCTGTGTCTCCATCTCCTGTTTCTCTCGTCTTGTCTGTCTGATTGAGAAAGAGCGTCACCTGCGAGTCACACCGGTCTTGAGTCCTCTCATGAGGGAGCTCGGAGGCATATAAGGACGAGCAACACCAGTGAAGGACGAGAGAGGGCCAGGCCTGGACTTTGTTACGTTTTATTTATGGTTTATTATGTGTGTGCGTGGCAGTCATCTGTGAGGGGCTGCCCGCGGTTTACTTTCATTTTGTTTATCTATTAAAGTCTTTCAAATGTTTGCCAGTTCCTGCCTCCTTCTTCCCATACAAACAAACTACATTACATAAGGTTACAGTCGTAACCGAGACGTTCCCTTTCAAGGGAACTCGCACTGCATCACCGCTTTGGGAACGAGAATACCCACGTCCCCATAGGAGCCGGATGCCCGCATGTAACATTGTCTAGGGAGCGAGCACCCGAGCCCCAGGAGTAACATTAATGTCAAGCTCATAGAACCTAACAAAAGTGTGAGGTGAGGACCATCCAGCCGCATCACACACATCTTGCAGGGAGGCCAATGCCAGAAGAGCCTGAGAGGCCGCCATACCCCTAGTTGAGTGGGCCCGCACAGCCAAGGGAGAAGGCTGTCCGACCACCATGTAAGCAAGTGAGATAGCCTCGACCACCTACTTGCTCATCCTCTGCTTTGAAGCCAGACCCCCTCTCAAGGGTGGCCCATAACAAACAAACAACTGTTCAGCTTTCCTCCACAGGGCAGCTCTGTGGATATAAGCATCTAATGCATGAACAGGGCAAAGCAGATTGAGTTTTTCCTGGTCTGATGTCACAAACGGAGGAGGATAGAAGGCCTGAAGTACAATAGGTCTCACAGGATTAGTGGGAACCTTAGGGACATAGCCCGGTCTAGGATGAATGAATGCCTTAGCCATAGCGGGAGCAAATTCCAAGTACAAGGGTGCCACAGAGAGAGCTTGCAGATCCCCTATTCTCTTCAGGGAAGAAATAGCAAGTAGAAACATAGTCTTCAGAGTAAGAAACTTCTCAGAAACTGTTTCAAGTGGCTCAAAGGGAGCCTCAGAAAGGACTTGAAGGAAGAAACGAGTAACTAGAGGGTGAAGAGTCTCCATTTCAAAGCATACAGTTTCCTCGTGGAGGGAGCTCTAGAGTGTAGAATGGTCTCAACAACTTCGGTTGAGAGACCAGAACTTATGAGCTGGGCCCCCTCAGAGGCCAAGCCCACAGCTTCCACAACTCTGGGCGAGGGTGTAGGATATCCCCACCCGCCTGAGAGAGAAGGTCCCTCCTGAGTGGAATCTCCAGTGGAGAGCCGTCGAGGAGAGACACTATGTCCGAGAACCAGGCTCGGGCCGGCCAGAACGGGGCAACTAACAGCAGACGGGCCCCGTCCTGGTGCACTCTCTCTAGAACTCCCGGAAGCAGAGCAATCAGGGGAAATGCGTACAGGGGCAGCCTTGGCCACTCCTGTACCATAGCGGCCAGTCCGAGAGGAGCTGGCGGCACTAGGGAGAACCACAGATGACAATGAGTGTTCTCTTGTGTAGCGAACAGGTTCACATGTGATCTGCCAAACTTCTCCCAGAGGAGCTCCACCACCTCGGCGTGGAGTCTCCATTCCCTGGGCCTCGGCCCCTGCCTCGACAGGATGTCTGCTTCCATATTCAGGCGCCCCGGGATGTAAACTGCCCTGACTGAGTTCAGTTTCCCCTGGGCCCACAGGAGGATCTGACGAGCCAGCTTGTATAACAATTGAGACCTCAGACCCCCCTGATGGTTGATATAGGAGACCACCGATGTACTGTCTGTGCGAACCAGCACATGATGGCCCTTGAGATATGGCAGGAAGTGTTTCAGAGGCTGAAACACAGCCAACATTTCCAGACAATTTATATGCCACGAACGATGGCACTCCTGCCATATGCCCTGGGCCGAGTGACAACTCCGTGGTCAGAGATGCACGCTGACACAGTGCCCCCAGGGATGGGCCCTGGGCCAGAAACCAAGGATCCTTCCACATAACCAAGGCGCGGAGACACCGCCGTGTTACCTTGATTACGCAAAAGGGGTTTCCCCTCGGGGGAAAACCCTTGATCTTGAGCCACCACTGTAGAGCAGGCCACAATGAATCACGTTGGCCGCTGCTACCATCAGACCTAACAGTCTCTGAAACTGTTTCACAGTGAGTGACTGGCCTAGCTTCACCCCTTTGACTGATGAGAGGATTGACCCTATGCGAGGCTCTGATAGACGGGCTTGCATAGAGACCGAATCCCAATTCACGTCCAAATACGTAATTCTCTGAATTGGAGAAAGCCCGCTCTTCTTGGAGTTGAGCCTCAGCCCTAACCTCCTCATGTGGGCGAGAACAACATCTCGATGTTGAGCCGCCAAATGAGCTGACTGAGCGAGAATCAACCAGTCGTTGATGTAACTGAGAATGCGGATCCCCTGCATACGCAAGGGAACTAGCGCCACGTCCACACACTTCGTGAAAAGAGCTAGACCGAAGGGAAGTACCCGATATTGGTACGTTTCTCCCCAAAAAGCGAACCTCAGGTACTTCCTGTGCTGGGGAAGGATGGAGACATGAAAGTATGCATCTTTTAGATCTATGGTCACAAACCAGTCCTCGGACCTGATTTGAGACACAATCTGTTTAGCGGTTTAGGACGCGAAGATCTAAAATAGGGCGCAGCACCCCATCCTTCTTTGGCACAATGAAGTACCGGCTGTAAAACCCTGACTCCCTGTCTGGTAGAGGAACCCTTTCTATAGTCTCTTTTCACAGAAGAGTCTGTACTTCGTGAGTCATAACCAGAGCCTGCTCGGGGCCCACCACCGTGGGCAGAACCCCATTGAAATGAGGTGGACGACATCTGAATTGAATGGCGTACCCCTTTCTTATAAACTGCAGGACCCACTGAGATTGGCAGATTCTCCAACTCTGCTACGAAATCTACTAAGGGTACCAGCCTCTCGAGGCTGGCCTCTGATGTACTCTGCACCACGAGCGCAGTGCCCTGAAACGGCAAACCGGCAGGGAACAACTGACTCGACAGCGCCATTTCCCTCCTCAGAGGGCGCGAGCCATACTCAGATGACTCGCGAGGGCCCTCCATGCCCCGGCACTCGGACGGGGTTGGTGGAACGACCCTGTGAGGGCACCGAAGGCAGACGGTCACCGTGTACTGAGGTGAACACCGCCTGCCCCCGGAGGGGACCACCCTCACAGTCTTGAGCACACTGACGTCAGGACTTCTTAGACGCAGCCTTCTTCGAGATAATGACTATCCTCAGAGCAGCCCTACCCTTAGACGGCTGCGCCTAAGAGCGCCGCCCGCCGCCCCACCATTTCTGCGGGGGTGTGCGGGTGGCGACGCTCTGTTTTTGCTGCGCTCGATGGGAGGAGCTCGTACTCAGCATCTGCTGCTCTCTCACAGCAGCAGATGAGGCCTGGGGTTTACGGGGAAGAAACTGCTTTAGCGCCGCTGATTGCTTTTTTGCCTCCTGGAACCTGTCGGTAACTGCGTCACCGAACATCACCCGCCTATGATGCTCCGTCTCTCTATTGGACTGATTGCATACGTGCTTTACGATGCAAGGAAAGTACTCTTCTCAGAAAATGTACAAATAAAGATAATTTTAGATGTTTAATTGCCATTTATTTTGTGAAAACCTCAAATTCGACCAAATTTTGCCAGCACAGGTCACATTTAAATATTATTAAATATATATATATATATATATATATATATATATATATATATATATATATATATATATATATATTAATTACTGTACATATTTGCAAAGATGTGGTACTGTCAGACTGCTGTTGCAGACAGGAAGACGAAGACAGGTAGATACAATATCAAAGGAGATTTTAATGACAAAGGTTCACTGGTGAGCAATACAGGCAGGTAGCAACATACACTTACTATAACGGAGATCAGACAGACTGGGAGAAAGGAGAGAACTACTATATAGGGAATACAAACGAGGATTACACACAGCTGGAACAGATAACTAATGATGACAGTGACCATGGAGACAGACGAGTAGCAGGAAATTGAAACAAAGGTGTGACATCGAAATAGAATGACAACACAAACAGACAAGCATGTGACAGGCACCTTGCTGTAGCACTATAATTCTGCTTTTTATTATATATATATATATATATATATATATATATATATATATATATATATATACTTATAAAAGCAGAATTATTGAATTCCTTGAATTATCTGCAGAATTAAAGCAGAATTACTGTATATATATTTATATAAATATTGTATATATAAATATAACATATTTGTCTTAAATATATACATGCCTGTGTCTGTATTTATATATACATAATAATTATGCACAGTACACACACATGTTATGTTAACACAAATTTTTATTTTAGATGCGATTAATTGATTGCCCACAATTTTTTTGTAGTTTTTTTATAGTTTTTGAATTTGCAATACAGCTACTGTATTGTGATAAATGGCTTTGGTCCTGCAGCCAAAGTAAAACAGAAACACAAGTATTTGGCTGAGAAATGGCCTTTAATCTCTAGTACACCAGTGCAATGCCTCTGAGGAAGTACTTCATCAGTCCTATAGTTACACAATACTTCCTAGAAAGGGAGCAAAGGGAGCATCCTTTCCCAAAATTACTCATTTAGTTTAAACTTTTTCAAAAGCATGCTGTAAAGTTTGGTCTACCTTTCCCAACAGCCCTGCTTTTGAACTACCACTTTTTGTGGCCATGCATAATGCAATTTTTGCTGTCATTATTTCACACCGTATTCATTAAGATGCGATTATAAAGGGTTTTAATGAAAGAACTGATTAAAGGCAAACTTTGACCAGACTCATTAGTTTCTGATGGAACACAAACACTCATTGAACAGAAAAGAGAGCATGAATATGATCACAATTACAGCTTATTATTTTAGGAGGATGATACAGCCTGAAGCATTTACTAAAATCACTCCCATAATCATTTTATGAAGACTTTTTCTTTCCTTCTCCTATTCTCTCTCTTGAAGTTTCATTACGCATGCTCTTTGGGGGATTGCTGTAATGTTATGTTATCTCCCTGATTGAGAGGTAATTGTATTGTGACCAACAGATCAGATTGAGAGAACAATAACTGCTTCTGCCACTTAAAAAGTCATAAGCAAAGCCAAGAAGAGAAAACTTTCATTGATCAACAGCATAACGTTATTGACCATCCTCCAAACACCTCTGAATATGTAACATTCCTTCAAAAACCAACAAACAAAACACACACACATACATTCAAAAATGCAAAATATGCACAAATACTTGAATACAACTTCTATGATGAGTATGTTTTTCTTGGCATTTTTGGGCAGCATAAACTCAGAAATGTCAGAGTGATACAACTATCCTGGTATCTTATGCCCCATTAAAATAATAATAATTATTAGTTATTGGAAAAAGACCCATGAAATGATCTTCTATTAACATTTTTTATTATTTAAAAACAAATAAGATCTTACAAGATCTCACATTCAAGGTTTAAGGGAAAAAATGTTTTTACTGCAATTTTTTCCAAACCATATGAAACAAGATTAAATACACACACACACACACACAAAAAAAATTGTTTTATACTACAAAAATTAAGGATAAATTGTCAGAGGTTTGTAGAAGATAGGTATAAGGAAGTATAAGGCGAGTTTGTGAATCAGTAATGTAGAACATATGATGGCTCTGTGCTGTTCTATGTTGTATGCGCCTTGCACATTGCAGATTTCATTACGCCACTTCATTTGCTCATGATCTCACTGCTCAAACACGCTCGTCTGCACAGAGCTGATGACTGAGGGGCCAATGAGCATTAAACCCTGTGAGTTTGTGCAAGTCCTATGTGTCAATGTGAAAGCAAGTGCTTATTTCACCGTAAATGTGTGTGCAAACCAGAAAAAAAAACAAAGTATCACAGGCAACCAAACACACCCATGCACACCTGTGTGTGCTTGTAAGCAGTTGATAAGCTCATGATGAGAAGCATACCTTAAGGACACAGAATATTGCAAGCAGCATGCGTCTTGTAAAGCATTCCGAAAACAGGCTGCAGGATCCAGCTGCGTCTGCGTGTAAACACACATGAGTGCTGTTGAGCACTGCTCTGCGGGGGTTGCTGTTGACTTGTGCATTCTGTTTAATTATAGTTCCCGATTGGTGTGATGGTAATGGGCTAATTACAGCTGTATAAATTATCCAAATGTACCAAATGTGTCTGGAATTGAGGTGGTGGAGTGCAGGCATGGGAAACAAAGTAGAAATACGGAGGGAGGGAAGGAAAGAGAGGAGGGATGGACGGATAAATATTTTGGTTGTTATAAGTGGGTGTTGTAAGTCGGACTGTAGGTTTCCAGGCCTCTCTGCTGTTCATCACTTAGTTTAAACACCAACAAATTCCACCCACTTAGACAAATTCCACCCTCTCCGATTTTGTTCTAAAGTATAAGTGAGAGAAAGAAAGAAAAAAGAAAGAAAGAAAGAAAGAAAGAAAAGAAAGAAAGAAAGAAAGAAAGAAAGAAAGAAAGAAAGAAAGAAAGAAAGAAAGAAAGAAAGAAAGAAAGATTCCATTAATCCAACAATCAACTAATAGTGAGGTTGACTATTTTTGTATATTATTACATTTGTTGTACTGTAGTACTGTACGTATTGCTTAAAATAATAATCCAGAGATTATTTAGCATTCAGTTCTGTTCTGTTTCTAAGTGCAAGAATACACAAATTGCCTGAAGAAACTTTTTTTTTTTGTTGTCAAATTAGACAAATTTGTTCAGACAACCCATCAACTAGTCGAGTTTGAAAATTTGTCATTTGTCCACATCTTTACTGCTTTTTTGGGACAAAAAAAAAAAAAAAAAAAACGGTGATTAATTGCTTGTTAACAGTTTTTTTTTTTTTTTTTACAAATAATATGATAATATATTGTGATGACTAAATAAAGGTTACTATTTTTATTCCTGTCCTATGTAGGAATGTATCAAAATGTATGCTGAATTTAGGAATGAAAAATCATGATTATGCTTTTCTACAGCATAACCTGGAAAAGGAGGGAGCGGGAGAAGAGAAGTTGGTCTAATTGTGGCTTTATCAAATAAAGTGCCAATCACAGAACAGAGTCCTTCTATTCATCCCACAGTGGGATAATTAAGGAGGGCCTGTATGGCAATAATCCCCTGTGCCTCTTTTGAACAAGGGACAGCAAGAGTGAAGAGAGAGTCTGGATCAAGGTAATCAGTGTAATCACGGTCAGGTCTCAGAGGTAGATAAGGGTCGGCACCTCAGGGCAAATTAAGGCCTGTACCTAACCGCCTCCATTTGTCTCACTCTCAAATTTCTCACTAGCTTTTCTCTTCCTGTTTCAAAAATCTTAGCTACTACACTTTCAGACTTTGCAATTCTAAGAACATTGTAAATAAAATTAGCTTCGGTTTAAACAGCTGATGTTCTCTGATTCTGCTCCAACAGAAGATAAATAAACTCCTTGCGTTTTCATTTTTCACATTTGTCATTTGTTCTCCTTTGTTTACACATCCACATTCTGTACTTCGCTCCGTCCCTCAGCGAAAACCCGCATCCCTCTTGGCACCTTGAGAGTTATGGCCCAAAAACAAGCAGGAGTTGTAATCCATTTATTCTGTCCCACCAAACAAAAACTTCCCAAATAATCCTCGCCAACACAGGTCTCGACGAGAGATCAGGCCTTAGGAGAGAGAGAAAGTACAACTTAGAGAGTCAGGGAGTGAACATCTCTCTTCCTGTCTCTCGCTCTCCCTCTTCGCCTCTTTATCAAGCAGGTGGTACCCAGGGGTGGCTGGCCAGGGCTAGCAGACAAAAGCGTATGTGTGTAAACTTTAAAGCTGATTAACCCGGTCTCACTGCCTTAATGAGTGCGGCGAGTAGCGGGCACCTCAGAGACCTCCACGCTGAACCCTTCCTGCGCTTCAGACCCAGCCAGTCATCCCACTCCACACACATCAAAGAGCTTCCAGCACAGAGCGGAGAGGAGAGGTGAGGAAAGTGGGGGATGGTCAGAGGGATCCCTTATCTCCCCCTGAGAGGATGCTGCTCTGCAGAGAGAGATTGTCTCGAGCTGCCACCTGTCCCAGCCATCTTTGAAGGCAATGCTAAGCCTGTGATGGGCCTGACCTCCTTCAGCTCCCATTCTTTTATGTTTCTTTTTATTTTCTGCTTAGTTACTACACCCCCTCCACCTAGCATTCTTCCTCTCCACCCCTCTTTTTTCTTGTGATTAGTTCCAGAGGCAGGCGTGCATCCCTTGTTACAGACTCATAATAATAATTAGAGGGAAACGTTATTAACACTTTCTCTCCTTTCAAATACAGGCAGAGGAAAGCACCATGTGATGGTTTCACAAACATTAAAGGGGACAGGATTTCCTTGCTCTTTTGAGAAATAGTTCAATGTATCTGGTAGACATAATCCACACCATGGATGGAAACTAAGCAGAAAAAAAAAAATGTCATTCAGAAATCATCAAGGTTGTACTACTGTACTATAAAAAAAAAAGAAGTGGATACATGCAGTTGTAACCTTCCAGAGTTATTACTATGTGACATTTAAAACATTCATCTTTTATCAGAGTATCTATTTACACCAAGTGCAAATAGCCCTCCTTGTTGACAGAGGCTATTTACACTAACCCCGCCCACCATTATCTGATTGAGCCAGACAAAGTTACAAAACAAATCCTGTGGGAATGAGTTGACATCATAGTGGGAATAATGTGTTTTATGGGTAGAGTTAGGAGTAGGTGCACTTGGCTTGCTCAGTTGGGGACATTAAATATTCAACTCAATTTTCAAATAAATTTTCAACTAAATTAGTGATCTGCCGGCATTGTCACTATATGATAATTGAACTGAGCTGGATGACATCACCGTTTTCTCCAAAGCGGCTGTACAGCTGAATCAAATTCTGTTGCATTATTTTCCTGTTTAATACTGTGAAGCTGCTTTGAAACAATCGGCTCTGTAAAAAGTGCTATATAAATAAAGGTGACTAGGTGTAGGGGAGATAATGTCATGTACAAGTAATGTCCCAATAAAGCAGCATGATTTTAATAAGTATAATCATATACACTAAAGATGTTGTTAATATCGTATACTGTTTTATAATACACTACAATACACTGGGGCGCTAATAGTATCTGCTACTATTTGCACTAAGTATAAAAAACATCTAACAACTATTTTCACGTAGTGAAAATAACATCTGCCTCCATTTTCCAAATTTACTATTGGCCTCCCGAACATCATAAATTCATGAAACTAACCATGTTTGAGAAGTTAGGACTTTGTGCACACAAAATATAGGATAATAGTCATAATGGGCCATACTAGACAAATATAAAATTGTATCTGAAAGTGACGTGTTAAAATTATGGTAATTATGTTAGCTAATACTTGGAATTTGTCCTCTGCATTTAACCCATCCAAGTCAGTGCGCACACACTAGGAACACACACACACAGACACCCGGAGCAGCAGTCAACCATTTTTGCTTTGGCCCAGGGAGCGATTGGGGGTTAGCTGCCTTGCTCAAGGGCACCTCAATCACTTCCTGTCGATATTGAGAATCAAACCAGCAACCTTCAGGTTACCAGTCTGACTTGTCTAACCATTAGGCAACGACTGCCTGCCAAACTTTGCACACATAAAGCTGATGTGCAAAGTTTGGTGAATTCCTGAGAAATGGCCTATATATATATATATTTCTAGATAATCATAAAATATGTATATTTACTATTGTTCAGTTATAATAATAATAATAATAATAATAATAATAATAATAATAATAATAATAATAATAACAAATCACACATGCGCACATACACAAACACACATACTGGTTTCCAATTTTTTACAAACTGTATAGTCTATCCCCTAACTCTTACTCCTAAACCTACCCATCACAGAAAATTTACTGCACTTTTAAATTTTCCAAAAACTGACAAGGTCAAAAATTACTGGTATTACTATTATTGTGGGGACATTTGGTGCCTATAATGTAGGCAATACCAGGTACACACACACAGGACTGAAGCAAGTGTAATGCTGCCTGAATACCCACTGGGGATGAGAGTGAGTACCACTGGTGTGATTTATTTACACAGTAGTAGTCCACTCGAAAAAGAGAGAAAGAGAAAGGGACCTCATAGGTGTCAAGCCATTGTTGTAGTTGTATGTTTTTAAGCCAACATTTTTACAGTGGGTAGTGGAGTTACTGGCAGCAGTTGTCTCCATCCTTCAAAACAGGCTTTCTTAGACAAGGTTTAAAGCATTTCTCTCTAAGAAATCTCTGAGAAGGCTTATACATTATAATAATAACAAAACACAGAAGCATGAAAGGAAACGTCACATGAATGACTGTGGCATATCCAATGGATCTTTTTATAATTTTTTTAAGGAATTTTCAGATAAGTTTACAAAAACAAAAACTGATGTTCATTACTCCAGTATCAGGCAGTGCTGAAGAACATTTCCACTCTATTCCAACATGTTTCACCCTGAACCCTCCAGGCGAAAGAAAAAGAAAAGAGGGAAGTCAAAGAAGCACAGGAATCTAATGGTACAGCCATACACAGCAATACTCGTTTAATAACCTCTGTAAAAGAGGATCATAAGATTATTTGTGTTGTACTAGACCAAGAAGGATAATAACAGTGAAAGATTCACTTTCAGAATGAAAGGATCAGGATGAAGGAGTAAAAGAGATTTCTTATTAGTGCCTAAAGACTGCTCCCGGCGTCTTGGCCCCTGTAAGCTCTGGCTGGGCCATAGCAGGACCCCTCTTTCACAAATCCAATATGGAAACAATCATGCAGACCATCCTTGCCCTTGAAGTTGTCAGTGGGAGCCTCTCTATTACTTGTATCTTCATTTTGAGGCACATTGTGTTTTTATGATTACAGGGCAATTTAAAAAAATAAAAATAAAAATAACAGTCATTAAAGGCATAGAAGGTTCCCCTACTTTCTGTAACCTTTGGAGTATAGACTCCAAACAAAAGTATGTGGTTGTTTCTTCAATCACTTAGTGGACTGTGAAAAAAAGATTAAATCTGTAAATCATTTTGAAAAAAAATTCCATGTACAAAAACATATTACGTATAGATGAGATATACTTTAGAATTTAAATGCAATGTTTTGCTGAAATATATTTACCTGGGATCTAGCCAGTGAGACTGATTTTCATTCAGTCATAAATGCATGTCAACTCATTTAATCAAGGCTCACTACTACAGGGCACAAGGTGAACCTATCAATATTAGGGATGTCCCGAAATGAAAATTTTGGGCAGAAACCGAAAATTGTGAATGCACTTTTTCTGAAAACTGAAACTAAAAATAACTTGTCCTAGTCAAACAACCAACTCCATATCTTCATTTGATATGGCTATCCAGAATACACCAATTTCTGGTCATGTCTATTTCTTTGACAGCAGACATTTACAGTTCAGTGGCCAGTGAAGGTTTGATTTTAGAGGTAAGGGGGAAATAACACCCAGCACTACCCACTCAATATATCAGTGTCAAGCTCAATCCTTTTCACCATCTCAAAAAGCCCTCTACAAGTCTTTTGTTCAGGCGGCGGTGGCTTGCTATGCTCCACCAAGGGCAATGAAGTGGGAATATCCTCTGATATGGTGCGCACCAATGCAGAGCTGACCAGACAGATGCAAGCAGTTTGGATGTGTCTGTTTGGTGGGATATCATCAGTCCCTTCTCATGTTGGTTTGTCTGGACTCTAGAGCAAGGCATGAGTGAGGCTTTGGTAGAGGATTATAGGCTTCAGGAAGCTTGGTAGATCTTTATCCAAGCAAGAACACAGGACTGAAACTGTAGCCTCACAATGCTGATCAAGCTAAAGGTTGGAGTCAGTTTGCTTTTGAGTGGGGACAACATTTCACACTGAGAAGTTGTAGACCGACCCTAATAGGCTTAGGAATCGACCCTCTTTGCAGTAATGACACTCATGGGCTTGAACGTTAAGGACAAAGGGGCTTCAAAGAGCTAAACTCTCAAAATCTTTGGAAAAGTGCTTGTAAAAAAAGCACAAATGCTTTAAGACCAAAAGGACAGCCAAGACTGCACTGAGGAACGTGAATAAACCAGTTGAGTTTGCTGAAGAAAGGATATGGCTTTGTGCTGCTGGGACAATCATGTGTATGTCCAAGATTTTAAAGCACTGTGGAATGGCAGGATTTTATCCCTCCATGCTCGCCTTGTTCATAACATTCCCATTCCATCTTAAGATTCATAAAAAAGGGAAACATTCAATTCAACATGCTTTAATTCCCATAACGGGGCATGGCTCTTACTGGAGAAGAGCACATCTGTTTAAGAAAATACAAACAATTAGGAAAGAGGATAAAGAGAGAGAAGAGAAGGATCTTCCACTTCCCCAAGAGAGATAAGGAGTGCAACGGCAGCAAGTGCCTCACTGTTGCTGCGGCCCAATGACCTGCTAATCAGCGGACAATATAAACAGATGTCACAGCGTTAGCCGCATTTCACACTTCCACACATTTAGTGCTCTTCCCTTCATTAATCCGTCTTTCAATCCTGCAGTCTTATCCATACTGTGCATTAGCACAGAGCTAAGCGGGATATGGGACTCTTACCCAGTGCTTGTGTGAGAAAAGAGGATAAGTCTCAGGAATGACGGCTAATGCTAATGCATCGACTAATGCTCACAAAGAGGGCTATTTATCCTGTGCGCTCCTTATGCAAAATCCGTCCTTTATGCACTTATGCAGTGGGTGCAAAGAGTTTGTGTAAATGCAGTATTAGCGCCTTGACTCAAAGTAAGGAAGGAGATTTGTAGGACTTTCTTAGAGGTCCTTGCTATATCCATGCTTTCCCCCCTCCTCTGGCACTTGTCGTTTGGAGCTTTGTTCCTGACACCCACTCTCAGGGTGCCCCTCTGTGTGTTGCCGTGGTGACCAGGTGTGCAGAGGCGGCAGGTGGAGGCTCATTTAGGCGCATTAGGCCTTGACATGCGCCAGCAGGAAGAGTAATCACGCTTTACCTGCCACTAGTACTAGTGCATACACAGCACAAAGAGCCCGACTCGCTCTCCATCACATACTCACACACACGCGCGGGCTCACACTTACACTAGCGCACACCTGGGACACATTTACGAGCTGATGGATCTCCAAAGGGAAAGAGAAATGCAGGGGGGTTTTGTTGAATGCGAGAGTGTGCATGTGTATTGGGGTCAAGTTTTTCACAACTCAAAGTCTGTGGAAATGAGTGAATGGCGCCAGTGTGGGTTTTAAAGAGCTGAGCAGTAATGGGGATAGGGAGGGTTAGTTAAATGGTACTGGCCTCTCATAATCCCATCTGGTGAGGAGTGAACACTACATCTATAATCAACAATGTACACTGAGCCCTTTATTCAATCATAGATGCTTTGCAGTCTAGACAATATAGGTTTCAAACGTCACACTGCAGAAAAAAAAAAAAAAAAAAAAATATTCAATATTCAATATTCAGTATTGAATACCCCTGGTCTAAAGCAATAATTCACCTTTTTAAATTGTTATGTAAACACTGTTGTTTAACTGGAACTGTACACGTCTGTTTTTGTAAAGTTGGACTAACAGATAGAGTGTAACTTGGCTTCTATCATCTATACACAATTGGTATCTCAAATTTAAATATCTGCGCAGTAAGTAAATATTCTTATAGAGCCAATAAGTAATCAAAACAAAACAATGTTATTGTAGTGGTTACATTGTAGTAAGTTATACATTATATGAAAATATAAAGAAAATATAAAAACTTACTTTAGATCTGTTAGGTATTCTCTTATTGTGAGATAAATGTTATATGCAACTTAAGGAGCTGTAGGTACTAGTTTAACAGGACTTTAGGATATGTTCACTTGGCTCTTCAGGCCAACTTTAGGTGCAACTACAACAATTTTTTTTATTTAATAAGAATCAAATCAAATGCCTGAGGCATGTCTGTGAAATATCTCTAAAGCAAGAATTTCTTCCTGGAGAGTGAGACATGAGGAGAGTGCCTCCCACTTCTTCTAGCATTCATTCCATCATCAACTTTCTCCACTCCACAGTTCATTGCTGCCCTGGTGATCCTCCATGCAGAGAGAATGGACCTTTGGACGACTAAGAGGCTCCTTTGACTGTTTTTGAACTCCTCTGTTTCAGTTTCTGCCTCCTCCACCTGACCTCTGACCCCCCACCACCCTTTCACC
This sequence comes from Paracanthobrama guichenoti, assembly GCA_018749465.1. Taxonomy (NCBI): domain Eukaryota; kingdom Metazoa; phylum Chordata; class Actinopteri; order Cypriniformes; family Gobionidae; genus Paracanthobrama; species Paracanthobrama guichenoti. The sequence continues at coordinate 15,068,747 of CM031966.1, read as the reverse complement.
CTGCACCCTCAGCCCCAGCCTCCCCCTTCGGGCTCCATCCACCCGGAACACCCCTTTTTCACTTTTGTTCTTTTTTGCCTTGCCCTTTCAGCCTCTGTCTCTCCCCCACATTTTAACTCTCTCTTTTCCCTTCGCTTCACTCTTTTTCTTTGTCTCCCTCAGTCCGTCTCTACTCCACATAATAACTTTTTCTTTTCTCTTCGCTTCACTTTTTCTTTTCCCTTCATGTTTCTGCTTCACTCTTTTTCTTTTTCCCTTCATGTTTCCACTTCACTTTTTCCTTTTCTTCCTTCATGTTTCCACTTTTTGTTTATCTCTATAAACCATTTAAAAAAGAATGTTATGGGTTCAATACAAATTAAACTCATAAAGCTTTATTTGATTACAACAACATATAAAATGTATTAGTATTACTTATTTTAAACATTTTAAATTATATATACTAATTATTTAGAAATAACAACAATAATAATATTGATGAAACAATGTAAACTTGAAATATAATAATAAACTCAAAAATTTCTTGAAGTTACTCTCTCTCTCTCTCCCTCCTTTGCTGGGCCGCTGACCACAACTAATGCTGCCTCATCTCAGGCACAGAGTGGAGATTTCTTAGAGGCCCTTACTGTGTATACTATCCATTCCTTCCCCTTCCTTTGACACTGCCTCACTCCATTAAAACACTCTCTTTCTGCCTATTTCTTTCAGTTTCTCTGTACACAGAGACTGGCAGAATTGCTGAGGTGGTAAGGCCTATATTAGTCAACATGTGAGGGGTCTGACTGGTCGGATTGTAGTTGACCCTTGTGCATTAAGATGGATGGATTAAAATTAGACCAACAAAGCACTCGGCTGCTAATGAAAGGGCCTGCCCTAAACAAACAGTGGTACAGTTTTTGTGAGAGAAAACAAAGGTAAAGAGCATTTAATTAAGTGCAATGGATTAAACCTACACTGTCAAGCCCAATTCAAAACCAATTTAGCGAAACTAAACAAGCCATCACATCGAATCCTCATCTATAGGTGACGACCAGGCAATGGTGGTCCGCAATATTAACCTCTTAAAAGGCCTTGACTTGCCTCATCTGTCTCTCTCTACCTTTATTTATCTCCTTCACTCTATTCTGTCCATGAACATGTTCTTGCTCTCTTGCTAAGCGTCTCTCATGATTATTGATTATAAAAATGATGGGGGAGTCCGGTGGACCAGAGAAAAACAAGAGAAAGAGAATATGGAAAAGAACAAGGCAGGGGGGAGTTTGACTGCACTCCGCTCTGTGGCGCTTTGATCACAACGCTGATGAGCGAGACTGGAGTTGTGTGCTTACACTCAGCCCCTAATGAGGGAATTAGGGAGCAGAGAAGAACGTCCCCCATACTAACTTCCCCTCTGAAAAAAAAAAAATGAAAAGGCAAGCGAGAGCGAATGAGAAAGAAAGGGCAAATAGTCAACTGTCAGGCCCAATCAATCCATTAGCAGCTTTGCTTTTTGCCTCACAAAGGGGAAAAAGTTAGTGCGCTAGCCCTTCACTAAATATTTGTCCTTGAGTTTTATGTACAGACAATATCTACAGTCTACAGGGACTGGTGATCATGGTTCATTGTGACTGTTCTATGCAAAACACATTACTGAAATAAACTCTGTAGGGATAGGTTCACCCAAAAAAACGAAAGGCAGGAGACTCAGTGAGTATCTAATCAAATTTTAGTTTGTTCCTCACACAAATTTCTTGTATGTCTATAGAAGACAAATGGTCAACTTTTTTTGTCAATGTCTACTATTTGTTGCAAAGAAAGTACAAACCCGATTCCAAAAAAGTTGGGACACTGTACAAATTGTGAATAAAAAAAGGAATGCAATAATTTACAAATCTCATAAACTTATATTTTATTCACAATAGAATATAGATAACATATCAAATGTTGAAAGTGAGACATTTTGAAATGTCATGCCAAATATTGGCTCATTTTGGATTGATGAGAGCTACACATTCCAAAAGAGTTGGGACAGGTAGCAATAAGAGGCCGGAAAAGTTAAATGTACATATAAGGAACAGCTGGAGGACCAATTTGCTACTTATTAGGTCAATTGGCAACATGATTGGGTATAAAAAGAGCCTCTCAGAGTGGCAGTCTCTCAGAAGTCAAGATGGGCAGAGGATCACCAATTCCCCCAATGCTGCGGCGAAAAAGTGGAGAAATATCAGAAAGGAGTTTCTCAGAGAAAAATTGCAAAGAGTTTGAAGTTATCATCATCTACAGTGCATAATATCATCCAAAGATTCAGAGAATCTGGAACAATCTCTGCGTAAGGGTCAAGGCCGGAAAACCATCCTGGATGCCCATGATCTTCGGGCCCTTAGACGGCACTGCATCACATACAGGAATGCTACTGTAATGGAAATCACAACATGGGATCAGGAATACTTCCAGATACCTCCAACCTACCACTTGTCGGTGAACACAATCCACCGTGCCATTCGCCGTTGCTGGCTAAAACTCTATAGGTCAAAAAAGAAGCCATATCTAAACATGATCCAGAAGCGCAGGCATTTTCTCTGGGCCAAGGCTAATTTAAAATGGACTGTGGCAAAGTGGAAAACTGTTCTGTGGTCAGACGAATCAAAATGTGAAGTTCTTTTTGGAAAACTGGGATGCCATGTCATCCGGACTAAAGAGGACAAGGACTACCCAAGTTGTTATCAGCGCTCAGTTCAGAAGCCTGCATCTTTGATGGTATGGGGTTGCATGAGTGCGTGTGGCATGGGCAGCTTACACATCTGGAAAGGCACCATCAATGCTAAAAGGTATATCCAAGTTCTAGAACAACATATGCTCCCATCCAGATGTCGTCTCTTTCAGGGAAGAACTTGCATTTTCCAACATGACAATGCCAGACCACATACTGCATCAATTACAACATCATGGCTGCGTAGAAGAAGGATCCGGGTACTGAAATGGCCAGCTTGCAGTCCAGATCTTTCACCCATAGAAAACATTTAGTGCATCATAAAGAGGAAGATGCCACAAAGAAGACCTAAGACAGTTGAGCAACTAGAAGCCTGTATTAGACAAGAATGGGACAACATTCCTATTCCTAAATTTGAGCAATTTGTCTCCTCAGTCCCCAGACGTTTGCAGACTGTTCGAAAAAGAAGAGGGGAAACAGTGGTAAACATGGCCTTGTTCCAACTTTTTTGAGATGTGTTGATGCCATGAAATTTAAAATCAACTTATTTTCCCTTAAAATTATACATTTTCTCAGTTTAAACATTTGATATGTCATCTATGTTATATTCTGAATAAAATATTGAAATTTTAAACTTCCACATCATTGCATTCTGTTTTTATTCACAATTTGTACAGTGTCCCAACTTTTTTGGAATCGGGTTTGTAGCAGCCAATACATTCTCCAAAACATGTTACTTTGTATTTCACTTTTTTGGGTGGACTATCCCTTTAGGATTTAAGGATAAGCCCAAAAAGTATAGATTAGTTGGGTTAAACCAAAAAAGACCTAAACTGCATATTGAGAGGGTGCTTGTACCGAATATTTCCAAAAAACATGAAAAAGTAGTAACTCACTATAGTGAGGGTCCAAGTATCCATTACGAGGGTCCATAGCGAACAGTGTCCCCCGATAGGGCAGGGTGTGGTCTGCCAGGTGGGGTAGAGAGCTGTGAAGTTCTTTCTTCACCAATGGGGAGCGCTCTTCTGTAGAGGTGGATGGCTCCTCATTCAGTTTTCCTGATGTGCCCAGAACCACGGTCTGCCCACTGATGGCGTTACGCCTCTCGCGATGATATGGGGAACCTGAACTGTCATCCTCTAAATGAGAGAGAAATAAAAAAGAATGAATATTAATATTTATTAATTACAATATTAATTATTACTAAATATAATTTAAAATTTTGCCCCTTTTATTGAAATGTAGAGTACAAAGAAATTAATACAAGACCACCATGGCTAAATGTGTTAGCTAACCACTACACACAAAAAAATCATTAAAGCAGTACTAGATAATTTGATCAATTTTACGTTTATCTCGCAGTGCAGTAACTAACAGTGTGATAACGTTTGTGTGCAGTCCAGCTATGGCCTAAATCTGCAGTTTTAAACCTTTTTCAATGTCATAACTTGCATATAATTATAAATAATTATAAAACGTGATATTTAAGGATTTTATTAATTTCCACAAATCCATCTGAAAGGAAATCATACTTTTAGAATTCCCTGAAAATTTCCAAGGATTCAAAAAAAAATTCTGGTGCTTAAGAACGTGTTAAGGGCATTAAATAAGAATATAATTGTCACAGTTATGTTGTTATGGCCATGTTTTCATTGTGTTTAGGTTCAGTGTATCTAATTAGTCATTATGCTCACCTGCTCTGTTAATCATCTTGTTAGTTCTCCTGATTTTTTATACCCTGTGTTCTCCCTCATTCTCATTGATGTTAATTTGTGTATGTTGTTTGTAGTTTGGATATCTCCCTATTCTGTTGTCATTAAAAGACTGTTATTTTTTAATCTTCTTCATCTTCGTGCTGTTTACACAAGCTATCCATGACAGAAGAATGGACGTTTTTTTACAGCGTTTTTTTACCTCTTGTCTATTTTTTTTTTTTTTTTTTTTTTCCATGGATCTATCAGCTGTCCAACTTCTCTGCTTGGAGCAGGGAGACCGTCCGCTCGGCCGTCCGTCCGATCCAAGGCACGCACTCCAGCGGGCGGTCCCAGGGAAGATTTCACCGCATTCGTGGAATGGGTGCAATTCACCATTGACCATCGGCTTGGCAGATGCCAGCCCCACTCCACATCCAGAGACCAACGATCCGCAACAACCAACATAATGGAGAAACGAGAGCCCACTGCAGATGTGGACTTCAGCTTGCTGCGACTGACGAGACCGAGCCTGAAGATGACGGAAGGAGTCATCACCCCCCGGCACACAAAGGTGTGTCTGACCAGGTATGTGAGCCGCTACATTGTGTATTGAAGAAAGGAGGGTTGGTGGAGCATGAGGGCTGGAAGAAAAGCCCTGCCCACAACCCCATGCCGCCACCATTTTTTTATATTACTGGAGGATCTAATACCCCTATTTTTCTAGACCCTACTGGTTCCGTCCAGCCCTGAATCTCCAGTGTCTCCGCTGGTTCTGTCTAGCCCTGAATCTCCTGTGATCCCACCCAGCCTCCTCTAACTGTCAGTTCCTTAGCCCCGCCTCCTCTGGTACCCTTCAGCCCCTCTTCATCTCCTGAACTGTGTGGATCTGCTTCAGGCCACCAACTCCGCCTGGTCCAGAAAATCCCCTGGCTCTGCCTCCAGGCTCAGTACCCAACACTCCATCGCAGCCTGTCGGCTGCACCTTAGCTCCTCCCTCCTTCAGCTTCACTGGAAACTTTCAGCCTTACAACTCAACAGGCTCCCTCATCCCACAGGCTCGCCCTTGGTTAGACATCGTCCTGCCTGCACCTTCCGTCTGGCTCCGCCTTATCCCCCGGCTTCACCTTCATCCTCAGTCCTAACAGCTACACCTCAGTCTTCAGGTTCCCGTGTTCCACCTCGGATGCTCTCCAGTGCCAGTGATCTGTTAATCATCTTGTTAATTCTCCTGATTATTTATACCCTGCGTTCTCCCTCATTCTCTGTCTGTTCTCATCGATGTTTGTTTGTGTAGTTTGGATAGTTACCTATTCTCCTGAGTGTTGTAATTTAAAATGCTGTTATTTTTGAATCTCCTTCGTCTTCGTGCTGTTTACACATGCTACCTGTGACAATATCAGTTTACATCTTGATTTTATGTGTTTAAGTATTTTTATGCACATTTTATTATAATAAGACACTTATTTAATAAGTCTTATTTTAAGTCCTTTTGCAGGTTCTTTCTAAGTTTGTGGTTGAGAACCAATGGTGTAAATACATATGGATCTGTGCTAACAATATATCAGCACATTATATAAACAAAGTCTTCATACACACTCTCTATACACTGCATACAGAATTATTAGGCACGTTGATTTTCTGATCATATTTTTTTCCCCAGGCACATTTTTCAAATTCCAAACCACATTAATCTTAATAACTACTATTCATTTTGTATTTAATCATTTATAAGTGATATATAATTGTTCATGAAGGCTGGAAATGAAAAACACCTTATATTCAGGTGTGCAGAATTATTAGGCACTTTTTCAGAATTATTAGGCACTTCTGGAGACTCCAGATAGGTTGCTGTTCTGGAAAATGGTGGTGCTGGAGACTAAAGGGTTCCTGATGGTTTCACACTTAATTCTTCACCTTAATTCTTAATTCTTTCGCGGTTAACGTGTCTTTTCTTCACCACCTGTTTTTGTCTGACCCTGCTGACCCACTGAGCTGTCCAATGATCATACTTTAATTGCAATGTTTAGTATTGTATTAGTATTGTACCTTCTCATGGACATTTAATAATTTTTGACTTTTCAGTCTAAGTTAAATCTCTTTTTGGCTCATTTTATCTGTAAAAGAAAATGTGCCTAATAATTCTGCACCTGAATATAAGGTGTTTTTCATTTCCAGCCTTCATGAACAATTATATATGACTTATAAATGATTAAAAACAAAATGAATAGTAGTTATTGAGATTAATGTGGTTTGGAATTGGTAAAATGTGCCTGGAAAAAAATATGATCAGAAAATCAACATGCCTAATAATTCTGCACGCAGTACATCAATATATCAAGCCCCGAGTAGCTTTTTGTTTAAACAAACAATGTAAAAGTGGAGACATAAACTCTGAGATTTGCTAATATCTGCCATAGTCATATCAAAACAATTCTTATAACTAGTACTGCAATAGGAAAAAATAATGGCCACACAAACCTACAGATACACAAATGCAAATACACAGAGACATTTATAGGTAGACAGACCTATAGACAGCGGCAATAAATATGTGGAACATGTCTGGTCACGCTAAGTCTTCGGGTAGTGCAGGGAGGCATTGTTAGTGCTAACGTGTGCTTTAGGGAGCTCTTTATGGGTTTTATGTGCAAAGCCTCCTGGGCTTGGCCTCTTCCAGGCAAATGTGCAGGTTCACAGCTTCACACAAGAGCGATGGAGTGTCTCTGTGTCTGTGCTTTGCCACAGTCTGTGAAATAAAACAGGCCAACATTCAACATCACAGCAGCAGTCAGGCAAGGATTTCCCACAAGCTCTCTCTCTCTCTCTCTCTCTCTCTCTCTCTCTCTCTCTCTCTCTCTCTCTTTATATATATATATTTTTTTCAAAGACACAGAATCCCATGGAGAGGGCAGCTGAGTCTTTTCCCTGCATTCCAAACTGCCCATTAAATGGCCTCATGGGTAGTATCAACGCCCACAAGCTATCCGCCTTCTCTCTTTCTTTCTCTTTCCCTCTCTTTCCATATACCAGTCTTTTAACACTGTTCTTGCCTCTCTCCTACACACACACACACACACCAAAAGAGGTGTACTTTCCTTATTTCTCTGTCTGCAAGTAATCTGTTCTGGCGGGCAGAGTTGGACTTGTACCCCACAGGGACAGTCTCCAGTGGTCTAAAATGGGGCAGAGAGAAACAAGTTTACAGGGCTTTGCAGGGTTTACAGGGTTTAGTGTTTGATCTTTCTTGAAGACACATGACCCATTTCCTGACCCCATCTGGGTCATGACCTCTCAGCCTAGAATAAGTAGTGGAGCAACCCATAATTCAGTGCTCTGAAAAAGTCCTCTAACCCTCCATACCCTTTCATGCTGTATAACATCACTGCTTTTTAACCTTAAGGAGTTCAGTTCATAACTGCTGTTGTAGGGGTCAATGAGGTCACCGATGATGTCATTTAAAAGGACTGTGACAATTCTGTCATTATTCACTCACACTCATGTCGTTCAAAACTCGTATGACTTTCTTTATGCAGTGGAACATAAAAGTTAATTCTTAATGTACAGTGTGTGAATTTTAGTGGCATCTAGCTGTGAGGTTTTGAATTGCAATCAACCAGCGCTACAGTAGCCGACACAGGACAAAAATGTTGTCGTTGGAGAGAGCAGAGTGACTAGCGCTCTGTAGAGAAGTTTGTCTGTTTAAGGCTACTGTAGAAACATGACACAAAATGGCAATTTCACTGTAAGGGGACCCGCGTTGTATATAGATAGAAATGGCTCATTCTAAGGTAATAAAAACATAACGGTTCATTATGTAAGGCAAGGCCAGCAAGAGGACCGCGAGAGGTTCCGGAGCTGGATGGACCGGGAGGTTTGGGATGAGGCCACGGAGCATTCGGCCCCGTCCACTCACCTGCCGTTAAACAAGATGGGACCTCAAGATGACAGAGGACTTCTTAGACTTATTTGAGAAGTCTGCAAAGGCAGGAGGGTGGACAGAAGATCAGAGGCCGATGAACCTCATTTCCCTGCTGTCCGGCGAGGCACAGGTGGTGGCCCAACAGCTGCCCATGGAAACCTCCTGGTCTTCGCAGACCTGAAGGAAGCCATTCTCCAGCAGGTCGGCCGTAGCCCAGAGGAACATCGCCAGCGGTTCCGATCACTGGACCTGAGCGAAAGCGGCCGGCCCTTCATCTTAGCACAGCAGCTCCGGGACTCCTGCCACAAATGGCTGATGGCTGAGGGAAGCGACACTGAGGAAATCATCAACCGAGTGGTACTGGAGCATCGCTGGGCTTGACCATCCAACTGGCGGAGGACCAGATGGTGACGTTCCCCCGGGGTCGGCGGTACCCTGCCAGCGGTCTCGCTCTCTCCCTCTTTTGTTTCACCTTCTACCTCTTGACTTGTCCCTTTTCCCAGGTCCCATCCTCCTGGAGTTTTGTGGGGCCCACCCTGCCCTCGGGGCTAGGACAGGAGGTCTGGGCCAGCCTGTTGGTGTTGTGGGGACCCGGGGCATTTTATCGACAGGTGTCCAGTGATGGAGGTGGACACAATGATCCGGGTCCCAGATGTCCCGCAGGCTGCCCCTGATCAGGCTGGCTGGTACCAAATACCTGTAAGTATTAAGGGGGGTACCTTTCAGGCTCTGGTGTATTCAGGATGCAACCAAACCTCGATCCATCAAAGCCTGATTCAGCCTGAGGCATTGGATATAAGCCGCATGGTTAAGGTAAGGTGTGTACACAGGGATGCGGTGAAATATCCTTTAATGTTCGTCATTAATCAGTTCCGGGGGAAAAAACATAATGTAGAGGTAGCAGTTAACCCGCACCTCCAACATCCGTTAATTCTGGGAACAAATTGGCCTGCTTTTGGTTAGACATTGTCGTTTATGTATGGATGTCTCTTGTAGGAAGAAAAGCTGTGGTCAGGGGGCGGTGGTGCAGGTGGAAGAGGCTGGACCAGGACCTCCGGGACTGGTACCAGGGGAACAGAGCACTGTAGAGAGGCTGATCCTCTCAGAGCGTGATGATGTTCCCCTGGAACAGTCTCAGGATGAGTCTTTAAAGAACGCTTCTGAACAGGTCCGATCTATTGACGGTCGACCTCTCTAGCCTGCTCAACCGCTCTCCAATCCATATTTTGCTATAATAAAAGAACAGTTGTATCGAGTGACATAAGACACTCAGACCAAACAAGATACAACCCAATTTTTAATACCCAAAAGACGTCTGGAAATTCTATTCCAGGCCATTGTAATCCAATGGCTGGACATTTAGGACAAGTAACGACACTAAATCGTCTCATGGCTCGATTTTTTTGGCCAGGCATTCACGAGAACGTGCGCAGGTGGTATGCGTCTTGTCGTGAATGTCAGTTGGTAAACCCACCGGCTACCCCAAAAGCTCCATTGTGCCCTCTCCCATTAATGCAAGACCTATTCGAAAGAATTGGGATGGACCTCATTGGCCCATTAGAACGATCTGTACATGGGCATCGCTTTGCATTAGTGATAGTGGACTGCAACACGATACCCTGAAGCAGTGGCTCTCCACAGCATCTCTGCAAAGATTTTCGTTTAATCTCCCGAGTGGGGATCCCGAAAGAGATCTTCACTGATCAAGGCACACCGTTTATGTCACATACTTTACGCAAACTTTACGAATTGTTAAGTTTTAAATCAATTCGCACCAGCATCTATCACCCACAAATTGGGATAAATGGTTAGAACCCCTCTTGTTCGCTGTGCGTGAGGTCCCGTAAGCCTCCACAGGGTTTTCCCCCTTTGAGCTTTTTTATGGACATCAACCCAGAGGGGTTTTGGAGAGAAGCTTGGGAGGAAGGAACGTCCAACAGTCGAAACAAAATTCAGTATTTGCTGGACCTGAGAACAAAACTCCACACATTGGGGCGGCTATCCATGGAGAATTTGTTACAGGCCCAGGACAAACAAACCCGGCTATACAACAGGGGAACTAAACTATGAGATTTCACACCGGGAGATAAAGTCCTTGTATTGCTTCCAACTTTTAGCTCTAAATTACTTGCGAAGTGGCAAGGACCCTTTGAGGTTACACAGCGACTTGGTCTCAATTACAAGGTAGTTTGGTCAGATCGGAGCAAGGCATGTCAAATTTACCACCTCAACCTCTTCAAAAAATGGAGTGAGGAACCAGTGATGCTGGCGACGGTAGTGAGTGGAGAGGCCAGAAGTGAGTACTAAACATCAATCTCTCACTCTGGCCCCTGAAGGAGACCATCTCTCACCCTCCCAGCTCACTGATGTATCAGGTTGCAGGCAGAATTTGCCAACGTGTTCTCGCCCCTACCAGGTCGAACCAATCTCATTCAGCACAATATTGCAACAGAGCCGGGCGTGGTGGTGCGCAACTGGCCATACCGTTTAACCGTCTAACGGCTAACCCAAAGAAGTGTGTGTTTGGGCATGTGGAGGTCAGGTATCTGGGTTTCCACTTGGGTCACAGACAGGTGCGTCCCCAAATTAATAAGACAGCAGCTGTTGCAACTTTTGCCCAAGACCAAAAAGGAGGTGAGACAGTTCCTGGGGCTGGTGGGATATTATAGAAGGTTTGTGCCTTCTATAATTGTGGTATTTGGACCTCACCAGCCCGCTTACTGATCTCACTAAAAAGAAAGCACCAGATACCACAGTGGACGGAGCAGTGCCAGCAGGCCTTTACCCAAGTTAAGGCTGCCCTGTGTGGCAGCCCCTTATTGCATTCTCCTGACTTTTCTCTCCTCTTCTTGTTGCAGACGGACGCGTCGGACAGGGGGATGTGTGCGGTCCTGTCCAAGGAGATAGAGGGGGAGGAGCAGCCGGTGCTGTACATTAGTCACAAGCTTACAAAGAGAGAGACTAAGTACAGCACCATTGAGAAAGAATGTCTGGCCATCAGGTGGGCTGTCCTCACCCTCCGATATTATCTGCTGGGAAGGGAATTCACCCTCCGTTTGGACCACGTGCCTCTGCAGTGGCTCAATCGCATGAAAGATACCAACGCGCGGATCACCCGGTGGTATCTGACATTACAGCCCTTTAAGTTTCAGGTGGTCCACAAGCTGGGGGAGCAGATGACTGTAGCTGATTTCCTCTCCAGAAATGGGGGAGAGGTTGCAGGCCGGATGGGGCCCCAGCCTGAGTCGGGCAATGGGGGTATGTGGTAGGAGGGGCGTGGTTTAGCAAGGTCTGCAGCAGGAGAGAGAGCTGGGAGAAGACTGGGGAGAAAGTGGGTCAAGTACAAATGACAAACACCTGTGTCTTGTTTCAGGAATTGGCGTGGGGAGAAAAAGCCACCAGGAAATGAGAAGGAGGAGAGACCAAACTGAGGACTCGTGGTGTGTGAATGCTCTGGAGAGCTACTAGCAGTATTGTGTATTGTGTTTTATATTGGGACTGAGTAGTTTTGTAGCGCAGAGTGCTACAAAATAATATTTTTTTTTAATAAAAACCACGAGTCTCAGTCAGCCGACACTGTCTTCTTCCTTCCTTACAACGAACATTGTTACAATTACCTAAACTAAATATCATTAAATCATACTGTGAATTTTGTTGCTCTAGCTTATTTTAATCAAGTAAATTAAACAATACTTTATGGTGATTTTGTTTGAAAGCCCCAATTCATTAGAATTGTAGGGAAATAAAATGATCAGCACATTATGTAAAATGTCTCCAAGTTTGGAATGACAAGAAAAAAAAAATGTCATTAGGTGAACTATTCCTCACATGTGTAGCGAAATCAGACAAGCCCAACAGATGCTGATGTTTGCAGCTTTCTCATATTCCTGTATGAAAGCGCTTTAAAAAAACAGAACAACTTTTTAACAAAATTCAAGTCCATACAAGACAGTAATTTGCAAAGTAAAAAGAGTGCTGGCTTTGGGAAAGCCTGCAAGAGCCGCTCTGACAGAATGAATGGTATCAGCGGGTTCTGGTGGAACGGAGCACTTGTGTTTTGGCATGTGAGAGCGGTTGTGACTCAGGTCATTAAGCTCAAACTGTAAGCCTCCTCCAGTTTGGCAGAGTTTAGCAGTTTTCTGTTGCTGATGAGTGCTGCTCTAAAGCTGGGCTGTTTTAAAATCTTTCTGTTCTAGAAACTCTAGTGTGGAGGCACAGAGCTGCCGCCAAATGTCCCGTAGCGCAGGAGCTAAGGTTAGTGCTTTGGCCCAGTGTGCTGCACTGCAGCTAGGAAAAACCAATTAAAACTGTGTGGATTAAAGATTGTATTTCACATATCACTATGGAATACACTTCACAAACAGTCATGATAGAGAGCATTCAAGGTTCCTTGATCCATGAAAAATGACAGCATCACTTACGTTATAAGTCTTTAATCCTATACTGCATAGCCAGTGATCTTATTGAGGGAATAATAGCACTTATAAAGTTAAAGCGGGATTAATAGGCCTGCTCCCATAAAACCACAATATTAACATAAAGGGATTTAAGTATCATCCCGTTACCATCCACAGACACACATACACACACAAGGGTTTGAAAGTGAATACTGACGTATGGGTGTATGGAAGTAAGGGAACGAACAGTTAACAACCTAAATACAATGACTATTTGAAAAAAAAAAAAAAAAAAAATATATATATATATATATATATATATATATATATATATATATATATATATATATATATATATATATATATATATATATATTTAAATGACATTTAAATTGTATATTTTTTGTACCTACATTTTTTGAAAGTTGTATTTAAAAAAAAAAAAAAATTATTTATTTTTTCTATGAATTTGTACTATAAATTAGATTACAAATCTACTGTCTACTGTCTTAGATTACAAATCTACAAATCTACTGTCTACCTGAACCTGTACCTGAAGAAATCTACTTTCATATATCATGAAATGCACAGTCATGAACCTCCTGAAACTATGCAGATCGGACGAGCCTGAGTCTCCATTGAATGCCATCGACGTTTACAGAACCATCTATGTTTTTAATGTGGTCAACCTGGTCATCGTTGCATTTCTTGTCCAATAAAAACCAAGGCTGAAACAACTAAAAATATAACCCAGAGTTTACGTTAGACTTTCACACTGTCCATCATTTTGATTGATAGTATTGTAAAAATTCTATTATTGGGGTACAACGGGCTAAAGACACACTAAAAAAATAAAAATAATCTGCTTTTCACTACTCCCATAGTGTATAATTGCAGAAAAAATATATATGTTTGTATTGAACATTTATGGAGGAACAGATTTTGTGTGAAAATAAATCATAAAAGTGGTTTATTTTGTTTAAAAATGTTATAAATGTATGAGATGGCAAGGTGGGCCTTTTACCCCACACAGGGTAAAAGGCTCACCAGCATGGCACACAGTATTGATACAAATACTTTAGCTAAAACAATATGTTTTTAATATTGTCTAAGTTAATACTTGTTCAAAATAATCATTTTAGAAAAGTTTGCACTATAATAATAATAATAATAATATATATATATATATATATATATATATATATATATATATATATATATATATATATATATATATATATATATATATATATATAAAATAATAATAATACATTTCAATAAATATACTGTCATTAAAATGTTAATATAAAAATATATTTTAAAAATACATAAACAAAATTATTTTTAAAAGTAAAGATTCTGAAAGTATTGAATGAGATCCCACAATAATTAAACATTAAATTGTATTTTATTATATCAAATTATTAATATATATATTTTTAAATATGATGGTTTCATTATGAATATGGTGATTCTCTCTAAGGTGGACACCCAATTTGATATATGATATTTATCATCTGAATCTATGTCATGTCAACAAATGTAAAAGTCAGACAGCTGTTTATTATCATGTTAATTATTGTGCCTTTAGCCCCAAAAGCAGGGGTGCCTTTACCCCCCAAATACCATACTTTTACATATTCTTAAGTTATTGACAAGTTATTAACTGTTGCTTTAATTAGCTGAAAATGAAAATCATTGAGACCTTTGTCTCAAAATACACTATACTGCCAAAAGTATTGGGACACCCCTCCTAATCATTGAATTCAGGTGTTCCAATCACTTCCATGGCCACAGGTGTACAAAATCAAGCACCTAGGCATGCAGACTGCTTCTACAAACATTTGTGAAAGAATGGGTAGCTCTCAGGAGCTCAGTGAATTCAAGCGTGGTACCGTGATAAGTTGCCATCTGTGCAATAAGTCCATTCATGAAATTTCCTCACTACTAAATATTCTACGGTAAAATGTTAGTGGTATTATAACAAAGTGGAATAAATTGGGAACAACAACAACTTTCTTAAACAGCAAATTTTTTACAAAGCACTAAATGGCTTAGCTCCCCAGTACTTGACAAGCTCTTAACGCATTATACTCCATCACGTCTATTGCGATCTCAAAACTCTGGCCAGTTGATAATACCTAGAATATCAAAATCAACTGCAGGCAGTCAATACTTTTCCTATTTAGCACGTAAACTCTGGAACAGTCTTCCTAGCATTGTTCGGGAAGCAGACACACTCTGTCAGTTTAAATCTAGACTAAAAACACATCTCTTTACTATGGCATACACATAGAACATTATCAATCTCTATTATTCAAATCAGTTAAATGATTGTTAGGCTGCATTAACTAGGTAAGCCAGAACCGGGAACACTTCCCATAACACCTGATGTACTCATTACATCATAAGAAGCATGGCTTCTACGCTATTGTTAGTCTCTCTGTTTATCCCGAGGTCTACTGCAGTCAGCCGTATCCGGGCCGTATCCACACTTAAATTTAAACTATATTACTGATCTGTCCGCATTGATACTATATGAGAACTGAACTGAGCTGATGACATCACCGTTTTCACCGTTTTCACGTTTTCACTGACTGTACAGCCGAATCAAATTCTGTTGCATTATTTTCCTGTTACCACTGTGAAGCTGCTTTGAAACAATTGGCATTGTAAAATGTGCTATATAAATAAAAGTGACTTGACTTGACTTGACTATGATACAGAATATCCGTGGAAGTGTTACTAGAATCTCATTTCACAGAGAGTTTGTTTTTATATTGTTTCTATTTACTGCACCCATATTGCCTCGATGGTGTATAGTGTCTTTGGATGGATTGCTGAGGTGGATTGCCAGTTACAGTCATTTTAGGATTGTTTGTGATTTGGACTTAGATTTAGTGAAATCTTAGAGCAAACATTTAGGAGTCCTAAAATTAGGACTGACAAGCCCATTATTTTTAAGAGTTTCTCCTAAATCGGCAGGTTAGGTGCTACTTTTAGCTTTAAGATATTTTGTGAATACGGACCCTAGTTTCCATGTTGTACAACCAATGTAGAGAGCCCTGAGTCCCAGTTACACTCTAAAAAATGCTGGGTTAAAAACAACCCAAGTCAGGTTGAAAATGGACTAACCCAGCGATTGGGTTGTTTTAACCCAGTGACTGGGTTGTTTTAAGCAAACATCTAACCTAATCGCTGGGTTAGTCCATTTTCCAAGTTGGGTTGTTTTTAACCCAGCATTTTTTAGAGTGTACCAACTCACATCCCCAGAGAGTACAATTATTCTGCAGCGGTCTTCACTAAAGAAAAATCAACCAAGTTACCATCCAACAGACCCTGAGATTTCACCATTGACTTTCTACTCAATGCTTCACCTCCCAAAAGCAAAGTATTTTGTGGAAAAGGAAGTATTTCCATTGTAGATCCCTGAAACTTGAGTGATGTAAAAGTATATTGAAGAAGCATTATCAGGTTTCATCTGTCCTGTCATCTGTGGAAGGTGGATACCTTCCCTCAATGCAGCTGTTTCTTTGTTGAGAAGAAGAGAGGTGGCACAGCACATTGACAGTCAAATACCTGTACCCACCTCCTCTGGTTCCATCAGCCCTCAAACTGTTTACGAGGCCAAGATTTTTAAGACTGGATTTAAGAACTGCATATAATCTAATCGGGATAAAGGAAGGGGATGAATGGAAAACTGTATTCCTTACCACATAGGGTGGCACTATGAATACTTGGTCATGCCATATGGGGCTAATGCCCAATATGTTTTCCAGTTATTCTTCAATGAGATTTTCAAAGATCTCATCTGCCAGTATGTAGTTGATGACATCCTCATCTACTCACAGTATAGGGATGGCTCGATACCACCAACCTTGCGTATCTGCCAATACCGATGCCAATACTGTTTTATGTTATCAGATTATAATATCTTGTATATCAGTTTCACTTCAGCCCCAATAGATAAGAATCCTGACCCTAATTCACCCTTCATTGTTGAGGTAGAGTCACTGAATTGTGGTATAGGTGCAATCCACTCATAATGTCAAGGCACACCAAGTAAACTACATCCCTGTGCGTTCTGTTCAAGAAGACTATCCTTAGCAGAGTCACATAATGATGTGGGGAACAAGGAACTGTTGTCCATCAAGGTTACACTAGAGGATTGGAGGCAGCTCTATATCATTACACCCAAGGAGCTCTATATCCTTTCTAGGTGATCACTGATCATAAACAACTTGAATACATCAAAACGCAAAGAGATTAAATTGTTGAAAACCTCACTGGGCACTTTTTATCACATGCTTTAACTTCACGGTAACATATGCAGGCACTAAGAACAGCAAAGTTTATGCCCCGTCAAGAAGGTTTGACCCCATCAACAACTCTTCAATTCATTGGGACATTATGGAGGAGATTCTATATGCATTCAGAGTATGGAGGGCCTTTTGCAAATATTTCGATATCAATGTGAGAAATGGGTAGCCGCCAAGTACATTATGGATCCCTCATTAATCACAGACTTCCACCACAATGGCTCCCAAAAAAGAAGGACAAGAACACCTGGAGGTTTTCCTAGAGGGGGGATTCTGTAACATCCTCAGTGCATTCATCCCTCCACCAAAGGGAGCCATCACCAGAGTTCTAGCCTCACTTCCTGTGTTTCATGTGTCTTCCTGTTTACAAATTGTTGCCAAACAATCAAAGTATTGCCAGTTCATCTGCATACCAAGCGTTTTCCCATGTTTATTGTTCTGCCTCACATGTATGACCTCTTTACGAGTTCTCTGGATTTTTGCTATATTGGATTACTGTTTTGGATTGGTTTTCTATCCATCCAGGACAGTTAGGAACCTTGGGGTTGTGATTGATGATCAGTTAAACTTCACAGACCACATTGCTAGAATTGCAAGGTCTTTAGAAAGATCAGGCTCTTGTTCTATTCAGACTAGACTATTGTAATGCTAATACCAAGAGTAGGCCTTCCAGAATGCACAGTTAAACCTCTGCAACTGATCGCTTTGGATAAAAGTGTCTGCTAAATGAGTAAATGTACATGTAAATGATGTTGGACTGCCTTGTTGGATTAATATCCTCTGCCTGCACTTTGACCATAATTATAAGAGTAACATCTGGATTATTTGCCCTATGTTTGCTTTTTATGTAAACTTTTTCATACGGGATTTAAAATGCCTCTAGTTGTGGATCTGTTAAAGCATGATAACAATAGTGGTAAAAAATTATGTATGTAACCCTGGTTCCCAGAGAAGACAACGACATGTTGCATCAGTTGCTGACACTATGGGGATGCGCCCCACGGAAGCCATCATCTGAGGTACATGTGTAATCACGCTAATCTTATTGGCCAATGACAGTCCTATGACGTCACATAGAAATTGGGTCAAACTCTGTATTAAAAGGGATAGCTGGCAGGGGCACAACCCTGCTTCAAACCCTAATCAATGAATTGGGGAGGACGACAGACTTTATCTGTCAGGCTCAAATTTCCACCTCAGCTCACATCTGCCAAGCTCTACACTAAGAGTAAGTATATATAATCTACCCTGAAAAAAGGGGAACATACCACACTACTCTAAGACCCAATCTAATAATTGGGGAGGGTGACGGGTGAGAGAGCTTGTTTGTCTTTTAGCCCAGCCTTTAAATCCCAACTGATAACTGTGGAGGGCTTCAAGCTCCACACCATACAGATATAGACAAAGGAGCATATCCCTGCTTAAAGCTCTAATAATACATCTGAAGAAGGTGATATATGAGAGAGCGAATTGCTGCCGCAACTTAGACCAGCTCAATCTTCACTGATGCTCCAATAGCAGGGCTCCAGACTGCGACTAAAACGGTCGCATTTGCGACCAAAATTATTAATTTGCGAGTGATAGTTTTGCTGAGATTCTGTGATGAGTAGCCCATCACATCTTTTGTTGTGTTGATGTAATAAAATGAGACGACGTGTAGCAAAGTTACAGTGGAAAGAAAACTGAAAATCTCAGGCGTTTTCAAAGTCCTCATCTCTATCAAGCAATAATGCTGACGGCTGTGCAAGCATGAGAGAGATCAAAAGCGACGAAGACATGTTAATGAACATCCCAGTACTGTAAAAGTGCAGGAAGGCAGTGTCTATTCCGTGCACACAATGTGGTTAACCACAACAAATAAACATGTCAGCTGTGTGGACACCAACTAATCAGTAACAATTCTCGTTTTTAATTGATACTGATATGGATTCTTATTCTCAATATATTTTATTCTTTGCTGTTTTCTGTTACTGCCTGTCAGGGTTTGCAAAATCGCTAGCCTGATGTCCCGGGACTATGGTATCTTCCAGCTGGGCAACCAAAACGTACGGCCCTTCCCGATGGGCAGTTTTAAATAGTGAATAAAATTCCTTTCTTGTTTTGCGTTGTTGACTTTCTTAACTTGTTATCTGAAGGAAAAATAAGATCATGGATGGTTTTGATCATGCTGATTTGTCCGCAGTGAAGTTTAACCGATGTATGTGTGTGTGTGAGTGTGTGTATGTGTGTGCATGTATGTGTTTGAGTGTGTTCGTGATGAGTGGATTGCGGGTAAGGCAGACCAAATAATAAAAAAATGCGGATGGATGAGAGATAAATAATTAATGTGTTGATTTTATTAAAGACAGAACTCTCATTTCACTGTGTAAAATGGAAAAAAACGTGCATTGCTTTCGTTTTCAAAACGTCTCGGTTACGACTGTAACCTTAGTTCCCTGAATAGGGAACGAGACGCTGCGTCACCGCTTTGGGAACGAGAATACCCACATCCCCATACGAGGCCGGATGCCCGTCTGTGGCATGGAGTTAAGAGGCGAGCACCCGAGACCCTGGAGTAGCATTAACATCAAGTTCATAGAACCTAATAAAGGTGTGCGGAGAGGACCACCCTGCCGCATCACAAATATCCTGCAGGGAGG
This sequence comes from Paracanthobrama guichenoti, assembly GCA_018749465.1. Taxonomy (NCBI): domain Eukaryota; kingdom Metazoa; phylum Chordata; class Actinopteri; order Cypriniformes; family Gobionidae; genus Paracanthobrama; species Paracanthobrama guichenoti. The sequence continues at coordinate 15,049,090 of CM031966.1, read as the reverse complement.
CCCCTGCCGAAAGTGCCAGAGCCATACTCCTAGTGGAGTGGGACCGAACAGCCAAAGGAGAAGGCTGTCCGGCTGCCACATAAGCTACTCCTCATACTTGCTCATCCTCTGCTTTGAAACTGGGCCCCCCCTCGAGGGTGGTCCGAAACAGACAAACAGCTGGTCGGTTCTCCTCCACAGGGCAGCTCTGTGGACATATGTGTCTAAAGCACGAACAGGGCAAAGCAGATAAAATTTTTCCTGGTCTGACGTCGAAAAAGGAGGAGGACAGAAGGTCTGGAGGACAATAGGTCTCACAGGATTAGTGAGAACCTTAGGAATATACCCGGGCCTCGGAGCGAGGAAGGCCTTGGCCATACCCGGGGCAAATTCCAAGCACGAGGGTGCAACAGAGAGCTTGTAAATCTCCTATTCTCTTCAAGGAAGAAATAGCAAGCAGGAATATCGTTTTTAAAGAGAGAAACTTCTCGGAAACTTCCTCGAGTGGCTCGAAGGGAGCCTCGGAAAGGCCCTGCAGGACGATGGATAGGTCCCAGGCTGGCCCCCTGGTGCGTGTCACAGGCCTTAGCCTCAGGGTTCCACGGAGGAAACGAGTTACTAGTGGGTGTCACCCCAGAGAAACACCACTCAAAGGATTGTGGTAAGCTGCTATGGCCGCCATGTACACCTTTAGTGTGGAGGGAGCTAACCCAGCGGAGAACCTCTCCTGCAGGAACTCCAGCACCACGTTTGCAGGGCAGTTAACTGGATCCCACAGGCGATCTCTACACCACAAGGTGAAGAGTCTCCACTTTAGGGCGTAAAGGCCAGGGGCCAGGCCCACAGTTTGCACAACTCCGGGAGAGAATTTTCCAACATAATGAGTGGAAATATTAACGTGTTTAAAACGTTTTGTTTTTTCTTCAGGTACTAATTTGCAGAATTTACCAAATTAAAACCTAAATTAAGGAAAGTCAAGTAACATGTGGGAGCGTTTTAGTGAAGTAGTTTAACAGGACAAATCAAGTGTTGGGTAGCCTATGTGATGTGTAATGGACGTGAAGTGCTCTATGTATATGACAATAAATTAATAAAGCCTATAAGCCTACAGTGGAAAAGAGGCGCATAGATTTAAGTTGGTCTTTCAGTTCTACACAGGCAAAAAAGACAAAAAAAGATTTTTACTTAAACTGTTGTCTTCATGAGAAAGAATGGAAGGAGCTAAAAATTAAATTCAACACCGCCCATATAATTGCATGTGAAAAATTTTAACACTTTTATGCTTTTGTGGCACTTGAAAAAAAGTATTTGGCACCTAACTTTTTCCCTTATAAGAGCCAATGGCTCCTTAATTGATATTTTTGTCTGGAGCATAGACAAGAGTCAGGGAAATCTGCCTGGACAATTTGACCCAGCTATCGCAGTTAACCGTAAGTTGGAGGCATTACATGAGCATGTAGGATGCAAATAAGCATAAGCAAACATTATTTCACTTCTACTGCCAGCCTAATATATTGGAAGTAGGGATACTACGTTTTCCAGAACAAGGCTGATACCTATACTTTCAGTTTTGGTACTTGCCGATACAGATACCTGTATTTTTACTGCATTCACTGCTTACTTTCATGTATTTTGGGAGAAGTGGATGAATTGACGCCTTGTAAATCCGACAGATACAATTCTCTGAACTGCGGCGCAAACTAACATCAGGTATTATAGATAAACTAACATGATCATTATAAAGCTGTTTAAATGACAAAACACATTCACTTACACATATTTGAGAATCGAAATATCAGGTAGTCGATGATGTAGCCAACAACATAGCTGACCAGTCTTAACCACTCACCCCACTCATATAATTTATCCTTTCTCTTTATTTTTGTTAAAACTATACCCCACATGAAATGGTCCAAACAACCTCTTGTACCCCAGCAGAAACAGAGGAGGAGGGGCGAGAGCCTGAGCATGATGCTCCAGGGTGTACAGGGCCCCACTAGCCTGACTCACAGCTCTCCACTCCCAAACACACAACGCACAGATTGTATGCATCATCAGGGATTATAAAACTAGGGCACAGGATGCACACTTTCTAAACTGAGCAGTCTATTTGCTCGCCATTCATTTTAGAAAATTCAAAAGAGAATAAAACTCTTTAAATAAATAAATAAACACACTGTTAACAGCACACAAAAAAGCAGCTTCCTGAAGACAAAAAAACAAACAAAACAAAAAAACGATGAAGTATAGCATCAGCAACTGACACAGCATTGAGTTCCCCTTGAAAGGGAATCAAAATTCATAGTGAATAATCAGAATAATGCGATTAAGTCCTTACTCTGATTATTGGGAAAAAAATCACATTATTGGTGCATAAGTAAACATAGTCATTGTCCTAAGGGATAAACTGAGTCTGATCCCCAGCTGGTTGGCTTTAATCAAAGATCTGTCATCAAAGTCTTATTAGTGTATGTACTAAGCTGAGATATGCTGTCCAATCCAGAGGCTGAAATCAGTTTGAGCCAGACACATGGAGCTACAATCCTCACAATGGATTATAATGACATTAATGCAATTTTTAAAACTCATAATAAGTCAAAAATAATTTTTAATTTCTCAGTCTGCATCAAGGCATTTTGCTCCCTCATTTTCACTAGGCACTGAACTCCTTTAATGTTTACAATGCCTACAGTTCAATAGTGGCACAAGTGCCACCCCACCCCACCCCAGTTGCTATCCTCAAGAACAGTGGGTTACACTAATTGACATGTACTTCTTCACAGACCCAACGGTGCTCCTAATGGCTCTGCAAACACTCAATGACAGGAGGTCAACAGCCTCTTGATTCACTCAATAGACAGTAGAGGAGCAACATTTCTGACAATATCTCTCTCCTTTTAGCTCTCTTCATTCACTTTGTCTCTTCTCTTTATTATTATGCTACCTTCCAGCACCAAATTACATTTCTTACCTCTGTTCTTTTCACTATCCCTAAAGAAAATGTAATTGCTCAGAGGTTTCTCCTTCAAAGCTCAGTTTTAAAAGTTAAGTGGACACACTAATTTAAGTATCAACTTTGTCCCAGATGTTTCTCCTAAAATTATAACATTAACATACTGTACAGTAAGAGCATGAAGCTATTCCATTAATCTGGATATCATAGATTAATGATCATTTGTTCTTTGAATTTGACTAGCAATGTTTGAGTTCATATTGAAATTTTTACTTTGCAAACTTTGGTATCTGTGCACAATTTGAGACATTGTTGAGATCAGAACTCTAGAAGAGAAAACATTTGAGGGCTCTTTTCTCAGAAAGAGAAGAATCTAAAAAGCAGATTTTAACTTAAGGAAAAGTCTCCACTTGCTCTCAGTTTAACCTCATTGGAGAAACAACTGAGATATTAAAGTATCCCATTTGTGGTTTCTCCTTCCTGAGGGACAATAAAAACAGACAGATCTCTAGCAATTTCATTTAGACATTTTTCTTATAAACAGATTCCCGTTTGAGCCCTGTTACAGAGCAGAGTTCAAAAGTTTCCTTCAGACTTTCAGATGAAGGTGAGTGTGCTATTGCACTCTGGGCTTAGCGGAGCTCTGATGTTGAGATTACACATGTCAGGAGGCAGATGAGAAGGATTTCCATTGCCTGACCATCAACCCTTCTTTTTTACTTCCTCGTTTTTTCCTCCCTCAGCATTCTTTTATTCCTTTTGCATTTTTGGCTCCACCATTGCTCCACAGATTCACCAGTCTATTCACATCGACACAAAAACAGCAAGCTTGTTCTCTGTGGACAGAGAGGAAAGCGTGCTCCAGCAGAAAAAAAAAAAAAAAAAAAACTGCAAAAGAGGGGAGAAGGGGAGAGAGGAAAAATTATTGTGCTCTCTCTCTCTCTCTCTCTCTCTCTCTCTCTCTCTCTCTCTCTCTCTCTCTCTCTCTCTCTCTCTCTCTCTGTAGTGATTGAATTTCTTAACATCTTTTCAAAAATCGCTTAAATGCCTGGAGGCGAGAGGAAGAAACAAGCTAATGGTGGATGGGGAGCACTGAACAAATTTCAGAGCCCTTTCCTGCTTGCGTTTGAGGTTTGAAAGCGAGCGCCCTGCCTTTCAAGTTTCAAAGTCCTCCTTTCTCCCGTGGTGTCACTGAAGGATTTGAAAAGAAGGTAATTGTGCTCACTGCCGCCCTGATCAGAGGCACACGGCCCAGGCTCTAGTATTTCACCAGCTCTCAGTACCACAGGAATAGTCTCTGCAACTCGGCTCCAACTTTCCCCCTCTTCTCCCTCTCTTACTGGTTCTCTCTCTCTCCTGTTCTTTGTGTGTCTCTTGATCTCTGTCTCTCGCTTTTTTTCCACTCACTTTCTCTTAATCTGGGCTTCTCTCTCTCTACCAATTGGAACTCCCTCTGTACATGGTTTTCCTCTGACAATCTCTCTGCTCTTTTCTACCCTCCTCTCTCCTGCTCCCATTTGTACCCTACCCTTTATTACGTTTTGGGGCAACGAATTGTAAAGTCTGCTAGAAACCTTCCAAAAACACATAACACTTTTTTTGGAAACTGTAAATTCAATTTCTCTACTCAAAACTTAAGTAGTTAGAAATTAAATGTATGTATTAAATGAATGTAAAGTGTTTGTATGTTAAGAAAAAGTGTATTATTTTTTAATATGCGGTCAAAGCCATTTTGATTATCTTTAAAAGTGTGAACACCACGGCACTTTCAAAATATTCTTCTTTTTGCCCCACCACTGTGAGTGAGTTTTTGGTTCCAGCACAGGAGAAATACAAAGTTCTGTCATGAAACTCTAAATGGAACAGGCTAATAGGTCCTTTAACTACCTGGACATAATCACATCATCATCTTTAGGGCACAGCTGATTGGTTCCAGCTGTATCATTAGCCAGTGGGCTTGCATGCTCAACCTTCAAATACTCGGGCATTTGCTTTAGCAGTGCAGTAGACTTTTAGAAACCCTCCACCTTCCCCAGCTCCACCTGTATAGCTCTGCTACAGGTAATTAATGTACACTCTATTGTACAGCAGTAGCATGTCTTACTTGCTCAAAGCAGTGAGTCATGCAGCAGCAGCAATTACCTACAGCAGCAGCAATAAAATCAGCAGTAGCAACAATGTAGCAGATCTATTCCGCCAAGACCAAACATATCAACATAGTCATACCCATTACCAATGCCAAACACTCAGAGAGTTGTCATGACAGAACTATTATTATTTTGGAGAAGTAAAAAAGACTTATTTTCCCCATTATCATCAAAATCTGTCAGTCATGTCCCTAATCCTCTGTTCACACCTAACCTCCCTCTCCCAGAACCTCTCTAAATACTGTTTTATTTTTGGTTGGTTTTTGTCTGGCCCTTCAAGCTCCTCCCCAGTCCCCAGCCATTTATGCCACCCAATCATCGCTGTCTCCCATCAGCCCCTCTACTCCACCTCAGCCTCCTCTCAGTGGCGAGGTTACACCGCTGGACTACTGGGTATCATCTCCTCCTGGGCGTGGAGAGCCCCTGGCTTCGCCTCCAGCCTCTGTGCACTCCACTCCACCTCGACCTGATGCCCTGACTCCTATGCCTGCGCTCCTTCCACCCTCAATGTCTACAGTGAACATTGGGCATTCGGCCTTGCCGGGTCCCTCGGTACATCAGCTCCGTCTGGGTTCGGACATCGCTGCCCTCCGGCCCTCCACCCCTTCGGCTGTGACTAGCTCTGCCCTTTCTCAGGCTCTACCTCTGCCCTCAGTCGCTCAGCTTAACCTCAGCCCTCCGGATCACTGCTTCCACCTCAGCGGGTCATCGCTGTGGCTCCGTCGTGATCACATAGGTCATCAGTGTCCTGCCACTTCATCGGCTCTCTGGCTACACGGTGGGATCCACCTCCTACGTCGTCATCGCCTCCTGTCGTCACCATGATGTCATCCAGCTGTCTTCCTCCATAGCTCCTCCCTTCAGTGATGCCGATGTGGAGTGCAGCCCTGGTTGTGCATTGGGGCATCATCTGCTTGCCCCTGTTCAAGGCCATCCCATGGATCCTTCTACCTTCGTCACCTCCTTGGACTTTTCTGTTGGACCTCCTCCCAGTTGTCCGTCCACCTCCAAAGCTGCCTCCTGCCTGTTTCTGCCATCCCTTTGTCAGACCCATTTTTAGCCAGCCCTTCACCACCTCCTCATCCTCCTCACCTTCACTTTATGGTGCGTGGACGCACCTACCGAGAGGGGGTGATATGTCACGATTATGTTAGTTTGGACTTTTTGTGTTTCTCCACCTTCTGTCTGAGTTAGTCATTTGTTGTCATAGTTACTTTTTGATTTTGTCATCTCGTTCAGCTGTGTTCCCCTCATTATCCTGTATATATAAGTTCTTGTGTTTCATTCCTTGATTGTTGGGTATAGTCTCTGTTTGGATTTACCTATTTGACTTTGGATTTATTAAAGACTCTTCTCTCTTCACCATTGTGTTCATGATTGATCATCTACACAGCGTTGTGACACAGCATTAAACTTGAAGAGAAATGTAAATACATATAATATAAAAAATAAATAAATAAATAAATAAATAAATAATAATAATAATAATAATAATAATAATAATAATAAATAAAAACATAGTAATGAACAGCAGCACTGACCTAAAATGCCTCACAAAGTCTTCAATAAATTAAGTCCAATAAATCAATAAATAAAAATTTGTCATTGCTATAAAACTGAACAAATGAATCCACTAAAATTAATTATACTTCCAATTTCAGTTTTAGACACTTCTGCAAAGGGCAGAATTCTGCAAAAAAATTATTATTAATGATTACTAAATCTTTATATCACTAAAATTAATCATCAGTGTCAACACCATGAGGGTCCTGGAAAGACCACCTCATTCACTTTGCACCCACTTTGCACCCAATTTGCACTGTCCATGGAGCGGACCTGTTTACATTTCACTGCCGGTTGTATATTCTGTATATAACTGTGTATGTGACAAATAAAACTCTTGAATCTTGAATCCCTTACCTCTGCTCCATATATAAACACAACACCCCACAAATTATTCTGCTGGCTTTCTGAACAAACTAGTTCACTACACTAAAATGAATCACATTTCCCAATACAGGTTGTGAGACTTGTAGGACAGGAGGCAGAAAGATTTCTTTTTAAAATGGTTCATTAAAATAAACTGATTCACTAAAATAAATCATACTTCCCCAATTCTATTTGAGAGCGAGACATTCTAGAAGAAACTGTTTGATTATTTCATCTTTTTTCTCATTAAAGAAGAATGCTTAATGCATTGTGAGATTTTGTTATACTACACCACTAAACATTGGAAAATGTACATTTGTGGAAAAATTTGAGGTATTTTGAGAATAGCTATTGTCACACTTAAATGTAGTTTACCAACTAATTTTATTTAATCATTGCTCAACACTGTAAATAAGAGATGAGACAGGAAAATAAAAGCGAGATCATGAGGACAAGTCAGAACATTGTTCTTGTGACCAGTGAGGGGTGTTTTTGGCTGTGGGATGGGAGGCTCTAAAGTTGAAGGCTGGTATAAGCCTACTATAAGGGTGAGCTCAAAGTCAGAGCTGTCTTCTTATTTTTCCCTAGCTCTCTGCCCTCTTTTCGATGCATGCCAATCATCTCTCACCCTGCTCAAAGTTGAACCGGCTCTCCTGCTGCTGAGCGGTCGGCTCATGCCAGTCAATATGCAGCAGAGTTGCACAGAGGCCATTTACGTCAGAGTTGCACAGTATTGCACATCGTTTCCGGCGAGGGTGCAGGCTTTGTTGAGGGAAAAAAATGGAGAAAGCAAAAGGTTAAGACTGAATATCCACCTGCAGATGTTTTGAAGGGTCTGTTGTCAATAGTTGAGGTTGGTGTAGCTGGGGAACCCTTTTTGTGTTGGTGGTGGTGGTGGAGCTGATGTGTAGGGAGTTACCGTTGAGGAACAGAGGAGCTTGTGGTAAAAAAAATAAACAAAATGTTTCTTCAAAGCTTCCTCTTCCTGTAGAGTAATCCCTCAGTCTTTTTCTCTCCTTATTTCTTTATCTTGCAAATCAACTTGCAGGAAAAGCTGCCATTAACAATGCAAAGAGGATGCAGATATTCCTGTGCTTGGCATGCGCATAATAACGGCACCTCTCCAAAAGGCTTACCTGATTCGTCAGCCTGGCACCTGTGCTAAAGACCACAGAATCATTTGTGATCAAAAAAATATGCAATGAGAGAGTGAGAGGGGGAACAAAACAGAGAAAAAGACATTTTCACCAAACTCGATAGAAAGAGGAAGAGCAACAGGATTACTACAAGTGTGTGGGATATTCCTCCTCCTTGGCTCCCCATGCAGTAAGAAAGCAATGGGTTATAAAGACTTATCCTTTAACCCCCACCAGGAGAGGTTTAAAGCCAAACTAACACATCCTCAAAGATGGGTTCAACTTCCCATTGTGGAGGCCAATAATCTATGTGATACAGAAATGGTGGGTAGATTACAGGGTATAACAAAGCAAAAGATCTGCACAGCACACTATTTTGATGGGTTATTTACCATTCGAAACTTTGGGGACAGTAAGTTTTGGGGATTACATTTTTTGAAATACATTTATTCAGAAAGCATGCATTAAATTGATCAAAAGTAACACTAAAGACATTTATCATTTAACAAAAGATTTTTGAATAAATGCTGTTATTTGAACTTTCTATTAATCAAATAATCCTGAAAAACATGTATCACAGTTTCCAAAAAATATTACGCAGCACAACTGTTCAGAAAACAGCTATTTTAAATTGTAATAATATTTCACAGTATTACTGTTTTTTACTGTATTTTTATCAAATAAATGTAGCATTAATAATCATAAGATATCATTAAAAACTTTACTGACCCCAGACTTCTAAACAGTACTATATATAAATATTAAAAGACATTCTCTTAAACTACTTTATTAATCACTGACTTATATGGTTTATAAGAAAAGTCAAAATTGCTATACTGCATAAAACTATTTTTACTTTGAAAAATTATCAATGAATGGTTATTAGGACTAAAAATTACCATAATACTTACTTTTTAAGGCTAATGATTATGATTTAAATTTCCAAACAGCTCTGGAAAAATCTAAAGCTGGTGCAAAGAGGAAACATAAATAGATTTAAAAGCACAATGAAAATTGTAGATGACTACACCCTTTCGAAATACAGCCTAGGCACTGCCAACGGAAAAATCTGATTATATCTTCAAATGAAAATTACAGAATGTTTTATCTTGAGCCACACAATTCAGGTTATGAGAGTAAAAATAGAAAAGGAAATGATAATAGCATCAGGGATCTAAACACAAGATCAGAGGGAGTCATTTTAAGATTCAGTGATGTGAAATGCTTCACATTTTGTATTTCCCAAAGTGATTCAGTGCTGAAACGCAGCATCGAGAGTAAATTATGTCATTTGTCTGTCAGCTCCTGATAAGCATCTTTGCAAATTTGACAGCTTCCACACATCTCAATTGGTTGTACATATATGTACATATATCCCATGTAGCGCATTCTGCCGCTAGGCCTCTACAAAGACCAAGGGAATGCCGGATGTCCCTGATTCCCTTCCCAGCAATAGTGGGACACTGGGATGCGAGCTATCAAAGACAAGTCAAGGCCTCTTCCCTCTCTCCATGTTCACCTCAAATCAGCATCACAGAGTAGCTTGAAAGCTCCCTGGGAACCTTGTCTCTCTCCTCCCCCCAGCCTTCTGGGTGTAGCACCAGCATTCTGAGAGGTCTCGATACTCAGACACGTTCAAGAGCACATGATTGTGCTGGAGAAAGCGTATACCGGCTGTGGAACTGGGAGTGCTATCAGAGGGGGGACAATGGTGCATTTGGGCTATTCAGAGTTTGCCTTTTCTCTGCAGCCACTGATGCAGTGCCCATACTCACATCAAACTCTGCTAAAGCATTTGACCAGCCATTCTGAGGCCTTGATCAGAGCACATAATCGAGTGTGATTGGTGCTAGCAGGTATGGACCAAACCCAGGTAAGGTCTTGAAAGCAGGAAATGGCTGTATTCTTCCTGAGCAATGCATGAGAACCAATATTTCAAAAGTATCAAGGTTAAATACATCTACATGACTAAAGAACTTTGAAAATTGGAATATTTTGTAATATTCCAAATGTGAAAAATCTTGTCTTCAAAAATAATGAGGAATTCTTCAAAAATGATACATGAATGGATTTTTTTTTTTTTTTAAAGGATAAAAAAATAAAAAAAAAAAAAAGCTATGAAAAAAGCAACCAAGCAATAAAAGTTTCCTTTGTGCACACAATAAGCAATTAATCTTGTTTTAAACTTTCAGGACAATTATAGACTGTAGATGCCATATTAAATGTTGAATGAGGTGGGAGAGATAGATGTAAGGTTTGTTTAGTAGTTTGTGTGGTTGTTTTTATTAACCATATGACAAAAACAAACAAAATTTAAAAATAACTAACAAAATAAAAAAAATTAAAAAATTATGACAGTAGCCTTGTACTAAGAACCATTGGATCAAAGCTTGATACTTTTGCTTGCAGATGAGAAACTAAATGCCGAAGCAATGCTTCTTCTGGTTTTTTGGAGGGATAGGCACTGCTGGCTGAGACACTGGTCTGCTTTGGGTGGACTGAGACAAATGACCCGTGCGTATATGCCAGCTTTCCGCTGCGCTTGACCGTTAGCATATCCCTCCACTCACTCAGCACACAGATCAGGGCCAAGCCTGAGGCTCTCAGATGGACAACTCACCACAAATCAGCTAGCCAAATTTGACACAGACCACATCCTTTTCACAAGGCTTTTAAAACAGTAAAAGGTCAGGAAAATATCTTAATGTTTATACTGAAGAGCAGACTTCTTATTATAAATGTAGTAAAGCTGGATCTTGGAACATCAACAAAAAATAATAATTAGTAATTTGTAATAATAATAGATACTGTGTTTTGTTTTAGTTGTAAGTCCCCTGTTTTGCTCTGCATCACTGGATTGTGGGTAAAGATGTTTAAGCTGGCAAGACTGAGTTGGTGGAGGCTTTATTAAGACAGTTAACGGGAGCAGGATAATTAAACAGTTCAAAGGCACCTGCTTGCTGTCCCATAGGGGCTGGAATTCTCTGGCCCCTTCCCCTCCCCTCGCATTTAAAAGCATGTTAACTCCTATCAGGGGCTAGCAGGCTAATTTAACTTCTGACATTTGATATCTGAGGAATGAGAAGGATCAGCCGTTTAGCCGGAACGGGATTACCCCTCCATCTACCCCCACTCTTCACTCTTTCCGTCCCCCGCCCTGATGAGAAAGCTGCTCTCAGTCAGGCCAAATTCATTAATTTGCTTGCTGCTAAGCACTTTATCAATGACGGCGAAATGCCGCTGCATAAAGTGGAGCAGCATCCCCTATGTTAGCGACTGTGCGGCTGAGATTTTTCAGGCCTTACAGGCCAACTGGTAGGCAGCCACATAAACAGTCATGAGTTAACAGTTTAGTCCTGTTCGCGCTAATATTTTTATTTTTTTATTTTTTTATGAAAATTAATTAAATTCTTGCCTTATAAATGTATTCATTATTCAAAATAATTATATATATATATATATATATATATATATATATATATATATATATATATATATATATATATATATATATATATTAGTGTTTCTTCAACTTTAACTACTACTTCTAACTACTCGAATTATCAAAAGATGAAAAGCTAATAATAATAAAAACATAAATATGTACAATTAAAATATATAAATAATTTTAAAATAAATCAAATCAAAATAAAACTTACTAAAATGTGTTAAATTGAAATATGAACTCTCAGGGGTCATGTAAATATATCTTACATCAAAGGGTGACAAAAATTCTGGAATTCCTGATATTGTGTTGGATGGCAACATTTGGTTGCCTTTGTAAAGTCTAAAACCAGAATAATTTAAACAAGCTAAATGCAAGTAAAACAAATTCCATGATGGACCAAGCAGTGTGAGAGAGACAAAGAAGAGAGAAAGGAAAATCTGGTTGGATAGCAGAGATATTTGAGCATGTTGTGCTACTCTAATGAATGTTTGAGCTTCGGTGTGAAAGGAGACGGCTTTGGGTCAAACTGTGTAACACACTGCAGCCCTTTGAAGATGCAGCTGTTGATGCTTACAGTTTCTCAGCTGCCCCGTCAGACATAAGGCCCCTTTCACAAGCCACCGTGACAATCAGAATTCCAACCTACAAGCCAAACCTCGTAAAAATAGCACGACAATCAGGATTCCAAACCGCAAATCCGAAACCATTAAATAACATGACAGTTTCTATTTGCAAAAAAGCAGAGCATAACACCAAAAGCTGTTGACCTGTTCAACTAGCTCCATATGTGACTCAAAGTCATCTCACAATGAAGTGTCATTAACACAAAATCCCTGTATTTTTTTTTTTTCTTCAGTTGAGTTCATTCCAGTCAAAAAAAAACATAACACCTGCTAAAGATTATTGTGATATATTAGTCACCATTCTGAACTTTTTAACTGGCATAATCATGTATCATAATCATTTTTAAATGTGCTTTGGGGTATCCACTATTGTCTGGAACTCTGGAACAGTCTTCCTAGCATTGTTCAGGAAGCAGACACACTCTGTCAGTTTAAATCTAGACTAAAAACACATCTCTTTACTATGGCATAAACATTATCAATTTATATTATTCAAATCAGTAAATGATTGTTAGGCTGCATTAACTAGGTCTGCCAGAACCGGGAACACTTCCCATAACACCTGATGTACTCGTTACATCATAAGAAGAATGGCATCTACGCTAATGTTAGTCTCTCTGTTTATCCCGAGATTTACTGCAGTCAGCCGGATCCGGGCCGTATCCAGATCAGATGGTGGACCTGCGCCTAGACATGACCAACGCATCCCTGAAATGTCTGCAGAGAGCGTGTCAATTAAACTCCCCCTGTAAATGCTGCATCGACACAACATCCTCATTAAATCCGTCTCCGGCGTGATGATTCCAATCTTTCGAATAATCTTACGAATATCTTTTGATCTAATATGACTTTTGGCCTGTAATGTTGAATCATAATCATACACTATTTGTTCGTCGGCCAGAGGAGAACTGGCACCCCGACTGAACCTGGTTTCTCCCAAGGTTTTTTTTCTCCATTATGGCCCTGAAGGAGTTTTGGTTCCTTGCCACCGTCGCCTTTGGCTTTTGGCTTTCTCAATTGGGGACACTTTCAAAATTTCAACTATATTACAAATCTGCCCACATCGACATTATATGATACTTGAAATTAGCTGGATGACATCACTGTTTTCTCCTGAGTGGCTGTACAGTCAAATCAAATTCTGTTGCATTATTTTCCTGTTAACACTGTGAAGCTGCTTTGAAACAGTCGGCATTGTAAAAAGCGTTTTACAGTAGCGTTTATAGTATAATAAAAATAAAAAGATTTGGTTGAGACAGTTGGATCAAAATTAAAAATTTCTATCTGCCTAGAATATTTTAAGTGTGTCTAAGATATAAGAAGTCAAGTCACCTTTATATATATAGTATATGTACTTCATGTCTAGGTGCAGGTCCACCATCTGGTCTGGATATGGCCCAGATCCGGCTGACTGCAGTAGACTTCGAGATAAACAGAGAGACTAACATTAGCGTAAATGCCATTCTTCTTATGATGTAACGAGTACATCAGGTGTTATGGGAAGTGTTCCCGGTTCCGGCTGACCTAGTTAATGCAGCCTAACAATCATTTACTGATTTGAATAATATAAACTGATAATGTTCTATGTGTATGCCATAGCAAAGAGATGTGTTTTAAGTCTAGACTTAAACTGACAGAGTGTATCTGCTTTCCGAACAATGCTAAGAAGGAAAAGGATCGACCGCCTGTAGTTGATTTTGATATTCTAGGTATTATCAACTGGCCAGAGTTTTGAGACCGCAATAGACGTGATGGAGCATAATGCATTAAGAGCTCGCTCAAGTACTGGGAAGCCAAACCCAGCAGAGGGGAGCCATTTTTAGTGTTTTGTAATTAGCAAGATTTTAAAATGTATACAATGTTTAATAGGGAGTCAGTGCAGTGTTGACAGAACCGGGTTAATATGGTCATACTTCCTTGTTCTAGTAAGTACTCGAGCTGCTGCATTTTGGACCAGCTGGAGTTTATTTATTAAGCGAGCAGGGCAACCACCCAGCAGAGCATTATAATAATCTAGCCTTGAGGTCATGAACGCATGAACTGTTCAGCATTTTGCATTGAAAGCATGTGCCGTAATTTAGATATATTTTTAAGATGGAAGAATGCAGTTTTACAGATGCTAGAAACATGGCATTCAAAGATCTTTCTTTTGTGAGACAAAAACTATTTTATTAATTTATTTTTGAATTTATTTAATAAAAATAGGCAATGGAATTACAAAGCATGTTTTTAAATATGCCTTAAAAAAAAAAAGTAAATTTAATACAATTTGTTTTATTAAATGTACAACATTAATTATTGAATTTATGTTTATTTTAAAACCAAATTTAAAAATGTTTAACGTTTGCATGCATGAATTGTTCACAATAAGATAAATAACATGCATTTAGAAAGTAGATGAACTTAGACACATCTGAACCAGAAATGAATCATTAATTTTTTAGGATTCCCATCCCACATATGGAGATTTGTGTTTGAGATTAAGCATTTACCCTGTTTTGACTAGGTTGGACCACATTTGACCTGTTGCAAAGCCCCCGTGGTTACTATTGCTAACTCACACAAGCTTTACAGAACGTCCTACAAGAATGACCAGGAGATGTTCTCCCAGTCAGCCTCATTATGCTAAGCATTTCAACCCAAACTCAGATCATTATTTCAAGTCCCTCTCCATCCTCCCTGTTAATGTAATGAGATACACTTCTGAACATTACTGACATCCCTGAATCAATCCTTATATCTCCAAAGACAAGGCATTAAACTCTCCTAAACCTGCTCCCTATGAGGTTCTCTCACTGCTTTTATCTCTCTTCCTTTTCTCTGTCATAAAAGGATGTGTTTCTTGGTCGATGTACCGACTTGATCTGTGATGAAGCCATGATGTTGTATTACACAGTCTTGTATGTCTCTTTCTATTTGTTATATTTTTCAGTTAGCCAGTGACACTGTAACATAAAAAAGACATGGGACAAACCATGCAGGAAATGATGTCGCTGTTGTCACATCAAAATCACAGTGGTACATCAGAAAAAGTCTTGAAAAGCAATGTTTGTATAATACTCTCTCTCTCTCGTTCTTTCTACTTCTTTCCTGATCTCTTGTTCTCTCTCTGGACCCATGCTGAGCAGAGGCAAAGCCAGAACCACACAAAGGTACCATTGATGAGGAGATGAGTGTAAAACAGGCCAGTCTGCCCCTGTTAAACACACAGAAAAGAAGTCATGAAGTTGCCAAATTATTCACAGGAATGACGGGACACGGTGTGTGTATAATTCAGTTTTGAAACACATAGTCATTTGGAAATCTGGCACATTTTATCCTCATCAGGTCCTTTTGTAAAGGATCACACATTTGCATATAGTGAACATTCACAAAATGTTAAATAATAATAGAGCCATAGTTTTGTGGGTTACACTACAACATATCTCTTTGAGTGTGTCAAAGAGTTCCGGTTTGAGGTCCTTTCCCAATCCCATTCCTCGCTCTCCTCTCCTATCAAACTGTTTAAAAAAATAAACACTACCATTCAAAAATGTGGGGTCAGTATTTTTGACATAATTAAAATGAATAATATGAATGTATATGTTACAAAAATTTATATTTCAAATAAATGCTCTTCTTTTGAACTTTCTATTCATCAAATGATTCTGAAAAACAATGTATTACAGTTTCCACAAAAAAATATATATATCACATGAATAAATTACACTTTAAAATATATAAAAATAACAAAACTGTTACAATAAAACTGTAATAATATTTCACAATATTCCTGTATATTAATTCATATCAATTTATTAAATATATTAAATAAATCAGTATCAATAATATTAAATAAAGGCAGCCTTGATGAGGATAAATCTTATCAACCACAACATTTTTAAGTGTAGTGTAGCTAAATTTTTATAATTTAATGCAACAATTTTTTTAATATAAGTACATCAAAAAGATGTGAGATATATATATTTTTTTAACAAGTTTACATTTTAACTGAGATGACCACTTTTTGTTTGTTTAGTTGCACTAGATTTTTTTTTATATAATAAATATAATAAAGGGTAGCTCAATAGTAACTTGAGTAATAATAATAGTAACTAATAAATGTAGACACTATATATAATGAAATATACATGAAAACGTGGCTCTGTGGGATGATATAGAGTCAGTATACAGGTTCAATGTTAACTATCTGTGAAGTAGTTCCGGATTTTATTACATAATAAATAGCATAAATTACAGAGCATTTTAAGAACATCATGGCCACATGAATACCACAAGTGAACATTAAAATACTGAAAGGCCCACAATCTATTATTTCTCACATACTGAGCTTGTTCACCTTTGTGTCAGATGACATATGGCATCTACTCTGAAAACAGTTGGGTTAGTTAGAGAAATCAAGAATAAACAATTGATACGAGTAACACTGTGACCTTCAATGTCTTTGTACAGAACTGTCTTGTACGAGTTGGCAACTGTGGCATTGATTGGTTGCACAAGCAGGGCTTGCCCTGGTTCAAACTGTACGTCCTTACAATGTAATCACAGATAGTCTGACTGTCTGGTAAAAAGATGTTTCTTTCAAACGTCTTCTCCCTCTACACAGCTAGGTTCATTCTCACTTCTTAGCTAAATCGATCTCTTTTAAGATACTCTGTTAGCTAAGTGAGTGTTGGCGTACCAGGGCCAGCAATTACGAGGGCCAAGCTCTTATCCAATGAAGACAACAAATGGATGGCCTGACACTCCCTCCCTCAGCTGGATAAGAGACAAGAGCTTCTGACTGACAAGGATACAGCTCACCATATCAACTCACTTCTCTAGCTGTCAATAATGACTGTGGCTCACACACACACATTACCTGATCCATTTACTGCAGAGATGAGATGGGGAGGGAGGGCAGGGGGTGGGAATCAACCTCTGTTTCTAATCAATCATTGAAAATCAATGTCATACTTCACAGCTCTTTGATACAGGCTCGCTGTGAGGGGTGCTATAGTGAGATGAGGAGTGATGGACAAAGCCGCAACAGCAAAAACAGCAAGTGAGGTGCGTGTTTGCAAGCTGAATAGAAAATATACTGAAATGCACTATCAACCTATTTATCAACAATAAATGGACGATCCAACATAAATGGATAGTGGAATAAAAAAAACTATTACACTAAAAGAGTGTTAGAGGAGAAAATCTGAAGAGTGGCATGACATAAAGAAAGCCAGAGAGAGAGAGACTGACATTATGGGGGGGATAAAAGAGTATAATTAAAGCTGCGAGCAGCGATGACGGGCCCAAGCCGGTGGCACCGCCACCCCGGTGGCTTCAGGGCGACTGTGCACGACAGACAATATGCATTTAAACAGGAGAATATTTTTTTACAAATATTTTAAATATGCCACATTTACCGCAGCAGCTGGTGCCACTATGACCACAAGCCACACCCCTGATGTCATTGAAATATAGATTAATTTTATTGTCATAGGATATAATAGGTCACTTTCAAATATGCGCAAAGTTATCTTTTGCAGCTCAAAAATTCATAAGTCCAGAAGGCCAGTATTTAATTCAAGGTATTTGTATAGTTTTTAAAAAACTTTTTTTCACACTAAAGTGATAGTTATTTGTGATAGCCTATGATATGAAACGCATCTAAACTCTATTGTTGTGTACGTGTAAACATGGGTACGCACAACACATATTATACGTTAAAACATCTTAAGATCAATCATCATTACGTAAAGTACATTAGGCAAGTTGTTTATTTATTTCTTTTTTGTAGCTAAAATAATGTTTTAATAAAATGACTGTCAAAGTCATTTGAATTCCCCTCATTAACTGCAGCAGTCGGTGCTGCTATGACCACAAACCACAACATCTATGAGATCAATTCAATTTAGATGAGTTTCATGTCAGATGATGTCATAGGTCCCTTTGAAATGAGTGCAAAGTTATCTTTTGCAGCTTACATTTTTTAAAGTCCTTAAGTCCAGTATGTATCTAAAGGTCTTTTTATATTTTTATTAACATAATTATTAAACTAATCATATAAAACTATATTGCAGTGCTCTTCAAATCGAGTTCAAAATGACATTCGGAATACTGCAGGTGCACCCATCCCCCACACACACACACACACACACACACACACACACACACACACACACACACACACACACACACACACACACACACACACATAGAAAGAGAATGCAGAGACAGATTGGCATGCTTTAGCTGTCAGCCACCCATCCCCCACACACACACACACACACACACACACACACAGAGAGAAAGAGCCAGAGGCATAGACAGAGAGGCATGCTTTAGCTGTCAGCCACCCATCTCCCCCTCCACACACACACACACACATAGAAAGAGAATGCAGAGACAGATTGGCATGCTTTAGCTGTCAGCCACCCATCCCCCCCACACACACACACACACACACACACACACACACACACACACACACACACACACACACACACACAGAAAGAGAATGCAAAGACAGAGAGGCATGCTTTAGCTGTCAGCCACTCATCCCCCTCTCTCCACACACACACACACACACACACACACACACACAGAGAAAGAGCCAGAGGCATAGACAGAGAGGCATGCTTTAGCTGTCAGCCACCCATCCCCCCCTCCACACACACACACACACACACACACACACACACACACACACACACAGAGAAAGAGTCAAAGACAGAGAGGGAAACAGGGATTTTTCCCATCAAAACTAAGTCAACAGTGACATCTTTTGGACAATGAAGGGAGGGCAGACAAAATAAGATTCAGATTAAATATATTAAATAAAATAAATATATTGATCTGAAAAATAGTACATCCATTTTAAATTCACCCAGGTTCAATTACCGAACATACAATCTTAATTTCATTTAAATCAAACAATGATTTAACAAGAAATTAGACATTTTCTGTTTCCCTTTTTTGTCCTTTATTTAATCCCTCGCCATAGCAGCACCGTTTGAGATATCCTATAATCGTTCGCACTATAGCATCTTCAGTGTCTTTGTTTCATGTTGACCGAGTTTGGTGTCGATTCCATGCATCTCCTACGAATAGTTTATAATAACTCAGAGCCTGATTTATCAAAAATTCCAAATTCAAACCAAAATATCTGACTTCCTGTTGGTCAGAGCTAATGACTGTAAATTAGAAAGATGTCCGGCTCGATGAGAACAATATATATACAGAGTTTGGTGACTGTAGATAAAACTAACCCCCACTTTTGTCAAAAGGTGGCGCTACTGAGCCCCTCCACCACGCCCGTTTCTAAGTCTTTGGCCATATCTACTGGAAGGCATCACTGATGTGTGTGTTGAGTTTCATGCCATTTCAAGCATGCTAAGAGTCTCAAAAACACCCTAAAAGATTATTCAACTTTGACACGTTGCCATGGCAACAGTATTTAAAATATCAGGAATCCATTCATATGTCTATATCTGCCATGTTTTGACATTATACTGATGAAGTTTGAAGTAAATCGGGTGAGAATAAGATGGTGATTCAAAGCATTTTTGAAAGTGACACACTTCCTGCTGCCAGTTGGTGGCGCTATAACTTTGACTCACAAAAGTCATATCCATGTGATCGGCCTCTTACAACAAACACACAGCTGAAGCTTCATCCAAATCGGTCAATGTATGCAGAAGTTATAACACACTTCCTGTTTCCCATTTCTCGCCATAAATTCGTCTCCTGCCACGGCCAAACCGTTCGAGATATCAAAAATCCGCTCGCAATTTAGCATCCTCAATGCCTTGACTTCATGCTGACCGAGTTTGGTGCTGATCGGGTTAATCGCCTAGGAGGAGTATTTCAAATTCCACAGTATGCGTTTTAAAACGACCCATAATAGCTCACTTCCTGTCGGGCTGACGCATAACTTAGAGCGCGGATGTTGTTCGGCCCGATGAGCTCTATATGTGTACCGAGTTTCATACTAATACATGCAAGCGTTTTTGATTTATGGACAGTTTTTTTTTTTTTTTTTTCAAAGGGGCGCTGTCGAGCCCCTGCCACGCCCGGTACCAAACCCAGCCCAAACCCTGATGGCGCATTCCGGCCAGTGTGCAAAGTTTCAAGAGTTTTCGAGCATGTTAAGGGCCCCAAAAAGGGCAAAAAGGCGAAAGAAAAATAATAATAATAATAATAATAATAATCCTTAGAAGAACAATAGGGCCTTCGCCCTTTCAGGGCTTGGGCCCTAATAATAATCCTTAGAAGAACAATAGGGCCTTCGCCCTTTCAGGGCTTGGGCCCTAATAATAATCCTTAGAAGAACAATAGGGCCTTCGCCCTTTCAGGGCTTGGGCCCTAATAAATTCACATAGCACAGTCAGAAAACTTTCGGGTTGTTCCTCTCTGTGGGACGACACCACCGATGTTCACTATCCAATAAAGCTGATGGTTTTCTAACTAGCCACTCACTCATTTACTATCACTCTCCTGCTACTCCTTCTTACACCCTCACCTTTCTATAAATAAAACTCTTGAATCTTGAATCTTGAACCTTTCTGGTTTACTATAATATGCTCACAGAGGAAAATGTTATTGCTCAGAGATTTCTCCTTTATAGCTCAGGAGTTCTCAGACATTACTCCAAAACTTCAAGCTTCTTTTGAGGGTAGTAAAGGGCCCTACGCAAGTTTCGCAACAGGTTTAGGTAGGTCATATAAATTCACAGTGTTGACCAACAGAAAGCTGGTTGGTTTGAAAGTGGCTTCTGTGTGAACAGTGCTTTATGTATCACTACACTACTAACAATGGACCTTTTTTTGTCCACATTGTAGAGATACAAATCTTAGTGGTTTTTGAGAGAGGCGTCTATTCTCACCTAAGTTTTCTCTACTCTTAAGTTACACGTCCAATGTCGGGTCAGAGCTCACTCTTCCGCTGGAACTCGACTCTCTCGTGAAGCCAGTGATTATAGTTTATAAAGTTTTATATATGGATATTTTTCATACAAAAACAAATCACTTTTGCTTCAGAAGGCATTTATTAACCCACTTGAGTCGTATGGATTACTTTTATGATGATGTGCTTTTTGGAGCTTTAAAAACTCTATTCAATGCCATTACAAAGCTGGGAAGAGCCAGGATATTATTTAATATAAACTCCAACTGTGTTTTGCTGAAAGGAGAAAGTCAGTAACACTTTACAATACGGGTGCACTAATATGCATTAATTCATGCTTAACTAATGCACAGATAATCATGTGTTAATGTATAACTCTAACTAAACTAAACCATTAATTAATTATTATTGCATCAGCAACTAAAAAAGATTCTATATGATTAGTAAATTAAGTAATATATTATTTATACATTTTTATTAATTAAATGTGTCATAATGTATTCATTCTGTAATAACATAGTATTAACTAATCGTGTAAATTAAATGTTAATTACCACAATGAATCGAAGTCATGTATTTCAACTTCCAGTTGTCTGCTTTAATTATTCATTAGCTAATGATTTGAAAAGGTATCATGATGTTATGACTTGTTGAGGCACATGTCTATTAACTAATATATATATATATATATATATATATATATATATATATATATATATATATATATATATATATATATATATATATATATATATATATTGTGGCAAGCAGCGAGGCTGAGGGACTGTGAGAGCGGGACAAGCTGCGTGCCGCACTGGTCTCGTGTCTCATGGAGGAGCTTGGTCGCATAAAAGGAGGAACAACGACAGTGAAAGACGAGAGAGGACCAGGCCTGGAATTTATGTTGTGTTTTATTTATGTTTTGTATGTGCGCTGCAGTCGTCCATGAGTGACTGCCGCCTTTACTTTCAGTTTGTTTATTTATTAAAGTCTTTTAAATGTTCACTGGTTCCCGCCTCCTTCTTCCCATAACAAAGAACTACGTTACATATATATAATTGTAGCTAATATGTCATTTTGATTTTGCCATCCACACTAAGCCATGGATTTCAATTTCCAGTCCTCTAAAACCGGGATTTCACTGTGCCAGATGAACTGCCGCACCAGTACCTTGTTGTTCATGACACATGAATATGTCAGGTTAAGTTTGAGGTCTATGATTCAAAGTCAGAACACTGAGAACATGCGGCCAGGCACTCCTGTTTCATAACACTGTGTCTAGACCAGACAAAGACAATGGATCCAATTATAATCAGTGATACACTGGATACAGCACGACGCTACACTACACAACAAAACCCCTGAAAGAAAACTGATGTCACATTCTATTTCTGACGTACTCCAAGCTCTTGTGCTACTTTTGTTACAAAGGACAAATGGACTTGCAATGGTCTGTCATGTCCAGTATAAACAGCTGTTGCGGCATGACATCATAATGATCGCGTCCAGTTTAAACATGGTGTAACAGCCACACTTCCACAACAGCTGAATCAGGTTCAGATTCTGGTGTGCTGATATTTGTGTACAGCCCAATCCTTACCAATCCTTCAAACACATTCTCTGACATTACATTAACTGCATGTGCAACTTACCCACAGACCTTTCAAAACCCATAACCATGATGACATATTACTTAACAATTAGTCAATAGGCATGTGCCTGTCATAACATGATACATTTGCAAATCCTTAGCTAATGATTAATTAAAGCAGACAACTGGAAGTTGAAGTTAATACTATATGTTATTAAGGAATTAATACATGATAATACATTTAATTAATGTCAATTCATACATAATCTATTAATCATATAGACTTTTTATTAGTTGCTGATGCAGTAATCATTAATTAATGGTCTAATTCTACATTCGCATGCGATTATCTGTGCATTAGTTAAGCATGTATTAATGCATATTAGTGCACCGATTTCTATTACTAGAAAGTCATATACACCTAGGATGGCTTGAGGGTAGGGATGGGTATCATTAAGTTTTTAACGGTATTACTACTCTTACCGATACTACATAGCGATCCGGTACTTTAACGGTATTCTTATCAGTTAATTTTATTATATATTTTTAATAAAAAAAA
Organism: Paracanthobrama guichenoti; assembly: GCA_018749465.1. Classification (NCBI taxonomy): domain Eukaryota; kingdom Metazoa; phylum Chordata; class Actinopteri; order Cypriniformes; family Gobionidae; genus Paracanthobrama; species Paracanthobrama guichenoti. The sequence goes on along the minus strand of CM031966.1, from coordinate 15,025,842 downwards.
AAAAAAAACTAATTAAGAATATAATTAACATTGCTTTATGATCTGAAAAGTAAAATAACTATAGCAAAAGAAACAGCAATGTTTGAACAAAACAAATATGAATTTAAACATCTATTTGTAAATGTACCAGTGTGCAGGTTATTTGTGCTTTCACTGTATAAATTGATAGATTAATGCTTATTAAAGCTAAAGTTACTCATTCAAGAGCTGTGAGTATATTTTCTGCCTTTTGTTGTTTGATTCACATTAATGGCTCACTCGGCAGCAGGTTTATTAGACGCTGCCCCTTTAAGATCGAATGCAGATCTAATTTCTCCCAACTATTTATGCCCATTTAAGATATAAACTGTGTTTAAATGACTACTCTCCAAGCCGGTAATTTTGACAGACTATTTGTTGTGTATATGAGGGTTTAGACGCTTACACGAAGCCTACAGTATAATGTGCACGTTGGTCCATTTCGCAGCGTGTGCACACATAAGCAACCTTGAAGTTGGAAACAGCTTCTCTTGCACTGATTATTGTGCATTTAATAGCTCTTTTTATTCAAAAACATGTCAAACACGTCCCGCAATTTATCAAGAGTGGAGACTGCATTTTACAACAGTCGCAGACTGTGCTAAATCTGACGGGTTTTGGGAGAAATGACATCGCACAGCTGTAAAGGGAAGGAAGTTGCGCTCGATAGCGTCAGAGCTTATCGATACTGCGGTCTTTCATAGTTCAGCACAGGGGCTCATTTAATACCGGGTTTCGGTACCTATCCCTACTTGAGGGTGAGTAAATTATGGGATCATTTTAATTTTTGGGTGACCTATTCCTTTAAGGTGCTATTTCCCATACATTGAAAGTGAACTGTGACCACAGGTTTCTATATTCCCCTTTCCCATTTCATTACAAAAGTGTAGGTTGGACATTCAGCTAAACATCTCCTTTGGTGTTCCACAGAATAAATAAACTCATATTGGTTTGGAACCACATGAATTTAAATTTCTGGGTAACTATTCCTTCTTCCGAGGATGCCTAACTAGATATTCCAGACACAAATCCTGAAACCCTGCAACTCATCAGTGGGTTTATGAAAAACATCTGGCCAAGAGAGCACTCATAAATGCTACTCTCTGTGACAACAATCAGTACATTTGGAGGAGCTGAGTCTACAGCTACTGAAGCTGTACCTAATCCAGGAGTATGTGTGTGTGTACATGTTTGTGTGTATAGGGCAGGGTTGCTGAGGGCCTCTCCACCTCTGTACCAGCAGGGCCCAAGCTAATCCCTGTCCTGAGGCCCCAGAAAGATGTCACCCTCTGCCAGCCGCCTGGCCGTCTCCCTGCTGCTTCAGGAAATGAACTCCAGAGCAGCAGCCAGAAGGAGACTGGTAGACTCAAGGCCAGCGAGGAGCAGCTCTGTCTGGACTGAAGAGACACGGGCATCCACCCCACCCGCTGTGAACCGAACAATGGTAACGAATTTCTGCCACATTCTCTATGAACCAGGCTAGAATACCAGAGGAGACGAGGAGAGCAGGCATGGAAGAGAGGGCAACTAAAAGGATAAAAAGTTTTAGAGATTTTGTGTGTGTGTGTGTGTGTGTGTGTGTGTGTGTGTGTGTGTGTGTGTGTGTGTGTGTGTGTGTGTGTGTGTGTGTGTGTGTGTGTGTGTGTGTGCGTGTGCCTGAGCAAGCTTTGTTCTAATAGCACTGCTTTACTTGTGCTACAAAAATGCTAATAAACAAGGAACAGCGTACAAATATTTGCACTGATGTATACTAGTTTCTGAGAGAGAGGAAGAGGGAGAGAGAGAGAGAGAAAGAGAGAAAGAGAGGAGGGTGGTGGGTGAACAGCAGGACAGAGTGTCGAAACAGTTGATTATGAGTCCCATCAAGTGATCAATGATTTCATTAATAAGACGAATCATACAGCTATCACCACGCTGACAACAGTGTGAGAAATGATCCCGTAGCACATTTACCAAACCCTTCCTCTTGGGAATACCAGAATTACCCCCCATACGCACACACACGTCCATTCAGTAATTCCCCGTTAGTGTAACAGCCCAGCACCAAACGGAAAAAAAGAGAGAGTGGGGGGCAGGTCGGACAGGACAGAAAAATGAAAGGAGCGTCAGGATGAACGGCTCTTAGAGGGAGAGAGACAGGAAGAGGAAAGGAGAAAATCCATTTTGAGCCCCCATTTTCAATTAGGCTCCACAAGCTGTTATCACAGGTGTCGCAGAATAGGCCCGAGCGAGGGAGAGTGGCTGCTATCCGCCTGCTGAAATGAACCCTTATCTGTGTGCCACAAAGATGGGCCGGGACAGACTATCTGTAAATTACTTTCCGGCCGTGCTGCTAACAGGAACTTTATTTCTGTCAGATGACATTCGCCTCTATTTGCTGCTGATCATTTAAATAGCTGCCTAAAAAAAGGGACGTCACCTCTGCCTCGCTCTTTCTGTTGCAAGGGCTCTCCTTTCATCCTTTTCATCAGCTCGTCTTTTTTCCTGTGCTATAAAGGCTTATCAGCAACCTCAAAATATGCCCAAACCTAATTTGTGGTCTTAAAAGACTACACTAAATAAAACAAAACAAAACAAAAATGTTTTTCAAACAAAAACAAATATATATATGGTCTAGGAAAATGAAATACTTATAAACATATGAAATATTACAATTGATGTTAATATTTTAACTATTTTATTAAATATATATATATAATGATGTTTTATACATTTTTTGACCATGTTTTGCAATAGATTCAATGTAGTTATTTTTATAAGTACCTTATAAGTATTTATAGTATAGTTTAACTACTTTAGTGGCCTCTAGCTTGACAAGTTTCAAAGAGACTTCCCCAACACGGCTTACATTGAACGCATCTCAAGTCAGTGAAAACGCGAGTTCAAGCTATTTGCCTGACAACCTTCCGAAGTCTTCCCTCCTTTTTTCCTCCGTTGTCCTTACTTCCTTACTTCTCTCCCTCAGTTCTTCATGCTTCCTTAATTTTTGTTCATTTCATCACTCTGGCATCCATGAAAAGTATGATAAACCAACAATCCCGAAACTATTTTGGACTTTTCTTCTTTCTGCCCCTATCTCTCTCTCTTTCTCTCTCTTGCTCTGAATGGCAGGTGCCTTTTTGCCCCGTTCTCCTTTTTTAATTAACAAATTATCCCATGACGACCGGGTTTATTCAGTTGAAGCATACGGACATCTCTCTCTCTCTCTCTTTCTTTTTCTCTTTCTCACTCTCCCTCTCACGGTCCTGGCAGCAACAATAGAATCAGAGGACTTTGTGGTCCACCTGCCTAGCAAATGATGTGAGTTGAGGAGGAGGGAAGCCCCCTTCCCTTCACCCCTTCCAAAGAAGACCAATCAGGCCATTGTGGTGGCACAGTCGGTTCCTTTGAGCTGTCAGGCCAGGGGAGCCGGTCCACAGATGAATGCTTTGCAGGCCTGCGCCAGTCTTTATCTAACCATGTGGGAATGCTCCCCACCAAGCCTGCACAATTACACACTGCGGCTAAACTTTTTCACAAACTTTTATGCCATGTGGTGAGAGAAATAGGAGAGGAAGAAAAGTATTAAGGTGAAGGAGAAGGAAACGGGAAAAGAGAAATTTTCATGCTTTTTTAGGTATTATTATATTCTTGTAGCTCAATAGGTAAAGCATAGTGCTAGCAACGGCAAGGTTATGGGTTTGACTCCACCTTGTACTTGGATAACTGTGGGTATTTCATAGCTACACATGCATTTATGATTTATAAATTTATCATTAATCACAGATGACATGATTTGCCACCAAAAAATTTATGAATAATTAATTACATTTTTACAATCATTCAAATCCCTAAAAGATAGAAATTAAAAATTCTAGAAATTCTTAACTAGATTTATTTAATATACTACAGTGATCTAATCAAACACCTGTATTTCATTACTGCCTACAATCTACTTTGTCTCAAAATCATTCATTTTAGCAATCTTGTATTTCATCTTTTTTCTAAACTTCAACTTCACATTATCACTGTATTATTGGGGTGCCTAGACTGATCTAGGATCAGTTCCAGCATTTATCTAGAGTTAAAAGGTCAAAAAAAAAGGGGGACAATCAGCCACTGCCACTGTTGAGTTGCTTACAATTGTCTTTTGTTAGTCTTGGTGGGGGGGACGACACAGGTTAAAGTTGACTGGGGTTTAGGTTACATCAGATAAGAGATTATGAGTATTGGGAGACCAGGAGAATGCAGGGTAATTATAACCACACCAGGAATGTGCAAGCTATCTTATGGCTGAGGTAAGGCCCTTCGGGAAGCAGGTCTAGAGTCTGTTGTGATGGATGGCTCATTATGGTCTGTTGAGAACCTGCAGTCAGGACTTCTTACTGGAATCGGAGTTTATGAAAAAAATATGAAAAACTGGCCTACTGTCAGAATGTCAATTTAGTTAGATTTTCCATCACACTCCGCCTCGAAGACAAGTTCTACAAACAGTTTGCTCTGTAATCATGCAAACACATCATAAAGCACGCCTTATCAAGATTGTGTCTGAGGGTATCTGAAAGTGTCACACTGATGCTAAATCAGAAATGCTTTTGTATATCAGAAATATAAAACGCTCTAGATAAAAGACTTGTCATGGCCCACTATTTCATCTTTTTCATCGTTTTTGTGGAACATAAAACTTGGGTCCCATGGAGTGTCAAGGGTGATGGTATTCATTTAAAAGTGATCCCCCGGGTCTCTCCCCTGAGTGTGGGACTGATCCCCGGCCAGATGATCGCTGTAGCAAACTTTCCAAGACAAACCTTATGTTGTTCGGAAAAGTAATTACCCTTGCATTACAGAGAAAAATCCACAATCAGTAAGCCAAATTACATCCATGCTTTTTCAACAACAGTAAAGCTCTATCCCACATCTCTGTTCATTCCCAACTCTCAGCCCCCCTCCAATTAATGAAAGAGAGCTGGCCATCTGGGAATGACTAACAGTGAGAAAGAGAGAGATGGAGAGGAAGCTCCTAAGAGCAATTAACAAGGTCCTCCTCCTCCACAAAAAAAAAAAAAAATGTTTGACTTCCTGCCATATTAACAGAGGCTTTCATGTGGAATGGTATAAAGATCAGACCACTCATCAAACAAGACACACACCCGCACATCATTTGTGTGACTTTTTCTGTGGAGAAGGAGAGTGTTTAACACAACATTGATAGAAACAAAATGCTAATACAATTTTAAGATGCTTGTAAGTGATTTTTAGGTAATCCAGGCTGTTGCTTTATAGTTTCTTGCAAGCTAGTCATTTAAAGTCATTATCTGGCCAAAGCTGATGTAAGATCAACTAGATTATCAGGTGATAGACCTGGTTTTGACCTGGTGGATCCTCTTGGTCAAGCTGATTAGAGTTTGTAGACTACATGATTTTGTTGCTGCTTGCACATTTTGCTGTGAAATGTCCAGTGACTGGCAATAAAAGTGTGTTCAGGCTTATTTGAAATAAATGAATTCAAAATAAATTTAAATCTGGCAACGTTTTATTACTGTGGTTGTTGTATGTATCATGGCAGCTTGGAAAAGAAATGTGCGGTGAGTGGTACTAAAAGGTTAATGCTCTATTGTGTTTGAAATGAACACAGCACCTACACTAAACTCTACTCTAGGGTTAACAAAACCCTAACAGATAGGGTTAACACAAAAACAAAAACAAAAAACACGAGATAAAATTGCATCTGCTCAAGCAACAATGCAATTTTAACTTGCTTACATCTTTGAGTTGCTTGCTTACAAGTCTTTTGAGTTGTTTGACCCTGAACTTGTTTTGCCCTGGACTTCACAGAACTTGTGAAACAGACGAAAGAAAGTGCTCCGCATCACAAGTGCAATGCTGTAACAGGTGAGCTACCAAACTAGTTAGAAAAAGCCAAAAGTATGGAGCTGGTAAGGTGATGCAAAAAACAAAATGTATTCATTAAGGTAAAAATTAGAACACTTAAAGGTGAAGTATAATTTATATGCTGCTAGTATCACCAAACAGAATTGCAAAAATAATAACTATTTTTAAACAAGTTATTTGTTGCTAAACGGACAGTAATGAAAAATCTATTCCCTTTATTTGTAAAATAAAACAGCAACGCTTCGATCAGTGAAGATCTTCGTCAGTCTTCGTATTTTAACATCTAAAAAATTATACACTTCACCTTTAAACAATTAAAAAGAACACAATGAATGGAGAATAGAAGACTGAGCTTGACAAGTAATTAGAAAAGAAGGTTGAAGTTGAAGTAATGAAGCTATACCATTGGAGGTAGTGCTGGAGGCCACAGCCTTCTCACTGATGTCTGCACGGGTGGACACACTCTTGGTGGCTACGATGGTCTCCACTCTCTTCTTCTTCTCTGCTGCAGAACTGGTCTGGGACTGGGTTTCCATGACAACTGTGCATTCCTCAGTACCTCATCCAGACAGGATACCTGAAGGGTAACAAGTGAGGAAAAGGTCAGAGGTCGGTGGTCTGAGAAAAAAAAAAAATTAAATTCAACAACAATAAACATCATTAGCAAATAACACACAATTAACAACAATCAATTAATTAGTCCATACACTAATTAATTGTGTTTCTCCAAATTCCCAACTCCATACAGAAAGAAAAAACACAAATTACATTTTTCCACAGTGGTTAAAAAAGTTACAGTATAGTACAGTATACAAAATAAAATAAAACTGCACAACAGCAGTTACAATTACTTTATTTAGTATTTAGATTTAATTAAAATCACAAATTTCAATTAAATGTTGACAATGTAGCTATAATTAATGAAAATGATTAGTCTGTCTATCCATCTTAATATATATATATATATATATATATATATATATATATATATATATATATATATATATATATATATATATATATATATATATATATATATATATATATATATATATATATATATATATGCACGGCAAACACAGTTAATTCTGTTTGTTTAGGATTTTTCCTCAACCACTTGAGTGTGTGTTCACTTTCAGCCCAACACAACATCTGTTAACAATTCTGGTTTGCAAAGAAAATAACAACAACAACAACAACAACCATGCAGTTACCAAGAGTTTGGGTTTCAACTTGTATTTTCTTTTCTTTTTTGTTTTGTTTTTTGTTTGCTGTTAATGGGAGATAAAGGTTGTGCTGGAACTCAGCTATCTGTTGCACAGAGTAGAACATTTTCCAAATTTAAAATACCAACATGGTTTTCTGTTTTCCTCATGGGGAAAATTATGTTGCTGTTTTGCTTTGTGTGTGTGTGTGTGTGTGTGTGTGTGTGTGTGTGTGTGTGTGTGTGTGTGTGTGTGTGTGTGTGTGTGTCAGAGAGGAGACCCCAACAACTAGCCCTAGGGACAGATCCCCTGCAAAGACCTCGTTGACTAGAGAGCCCTTTGCACAGAACCTCAACAAAGACCACGAGAACCACACAAGTCCTCTGCACAGACCCCTTTGGCCAGCTTCAACTCCCTCCCACCAAATGTCCACGTGACGTGGATGAAATATTTTTAATGATATCAATCCACAATCTGACTTGTGATGCAACCGGAAATCACAATCACACCATGTTTGTTTGTTTGGCCATAGGAGAACTGGTCCCCCGACTGAGCCTGGTTTATCCCAAGGTTTTTTTTCCATTCTGTCACCTGATCGAGTTTGGTTTCCTTGTCATGGTCGCCTCTGCTTGCTTAATTGAGGACACTTACAGTTGCTTACACACAATTTCTCAAACTAAACTCTACACACAAAGCCACAAAACATGCACACAACATGCAAAACACCACATGGGCCTATCTCTTGCAAAAGCAAACAGTTCATTTAACTATTTTAACTCTTTGTTTGTTTGTTTTTTATTGTAACTCTACACACAAAAATCAGTTGATTAGCCATATACATGCCAAACTACACACAGATGTGAAAAATGTAAAACAAAACTATTTTGTCTTTTGCTTGTTCAGTGTACACACAGGAGTTTGTCATAGCACTCACACGTATGCATGCACAATTGTACAATTGATGAACTTTACAGTTATTAAACCGATCTGAATCAACACTGAAATTACTTCAGCAGAATAATGACACTATTGGCATGTTAGAGCTGCTTTACAGCAGATTTTTAATTTGTTACTTGTGAAGCAGATTTGAAACAATCTGTATTGTATAAAGCTCTTTCAAAACAAAGGTGACGACTTTTATATGTCACGATTGGGTGCAGTACTGAAGCACACTATGGCCGGGGACATATTCAGAACTTCTACTAGCCGAAATTCTACTAGAAAAAAAAAACGAATTAACTACGTCACATCTTATAGGACTATAACAAAAAAAAAAATTTTTTTTTTTTTTTTTTTTTTAACTGTCTGCAGGGTGCTAGAGTTATACACTTTCAAAAATGAATTGATAACCAAAAAATCAAAAAGGGGTTATTATCATTGGGGTTATTACAGCTCAGACAACATAAGTTAATAATCACTTTTAGCAGTGGTTTATGTAACTTCAAAGGATTTCCTGTAAAATTACACCAACATTTTGTCTTTAGACCACTGTATCTCCAGAAAGTAGAGGCTCTAAGCTTTCAAATGGTACCACATATGAGGTCAGAGCTTCTCCAAAGACATTTCAAATGTAAAGTATATACTTGATGATTTCATTCCAGACCGGTACAGGGTCTACAGAGTTTAAGAGGTTAAAAATGTAACCAAATTGGCCAGTGAGTGAAGAAGTTAATTTCAAACCCTGGATGAGATAATTAATGAAACACACCTGAACTGAACTAACTCAATCATTTTAGAAACAATAGAAACAAACAGGGAGAGCCCTGGGGTAATTAACAGACTAGATGATAAACAAAGAAACTCAAACATGAACAGAACATACATGTGACAGTATATGTATATTCAGTATACACTCACCTAAAGGATTAAAGGAACTCACCTAAAGGAGGAAAGGAACACCTGTTCAATTTCTCATTAATGCAATTATCTAATCAACCAATCACATGGCAGTTGCTTCAGTGCATTTAGGGGTGTGGTCCTGGTCAAGACAATCTCCTGAACTCCAAACTGAATGTCAGAATGGGAAAGAAAGGTGATTTAAGCAATTTTGAGTTGTTGGTGCCAGACGGCCCGGTCTGAGTATTTCACAATCTGCTCAGTTACGGGATTTTCACGAACAACCATTTCTAGGGTTTACAAAGAATGGTGTGAAAAGGGAAAAACATCCAGTATGCGGCAGTCCTGTGGGCAAAAATGCCTTGTTGATGCTAGACGTCAAAGGAGAATGGGCCGACTGATTCAAGCTGATAGAAGAGCAACTTTGACTGAAATAACCACTCGTTACAACCGAGGTATGCAGCAAAGCATTTGTGAAGCCACAACACGCACAACCTTGAGGCGGATGGGCTACAACAGCAGAAGACCCCACCGGGTACCACTCATCTCCACTACAAATAGGAAAAAGAGGTTACAATTTGCACAAGCTCACCAAAATTGGATAGTTGAAATGAAATGAAATGATCAGATGATGCTCCGTTAGACTTTCTGACATCCTTTACTCTTCCCTGATGATGACCTCTGACCTACTTTCTGTAAGATCTGAATTTCTGCGGTTTGAATTTCAGAATATTGAATTTGATGTTCTGAATTTCTTCTTCATCTGAAATCTTGAATCTGTATTTTCAAAAACTGAATATTTCCAGTCTATTAATTCAGAACAAAATAGCCGCTGTTTGAAAATACATGTCTATACAATTTCGACATGAAAACATTTCAGATGTGTTACATTTAAAATGTTGTATATTCAAGATTTTTAACATTTTTAAATTTAAATTCAGAACTATGTAAAATTCAACATCATTTTCAATTTTGTTAGATTACACAATTCAAATTCAGATCATTATGTCATATTTCTAGCTCTATAGCTTTAAACTCAGTTTACAATTGTAAAACAAACTAACAATTGCAATTGCAAAACTCTAAATACAGTTCTCACATGTTATTCAAAACTCAAAATTCAAATACATTTTTTTTAATTTTCACCCTTGCATTTCTGTTTATTTTGTAAATATACACTCATCTAAAGGATTATTAGGAACACCATACTAATACTGTGTTTGACCCCCTTTCGCCTTCAGAACTGCCTTAATTCTACGTGGCATTGATTCAACAAGGTGCTGAAAAAAACATTCTTGAGAAATGTTGGCTCATATTGATAGGATAGCATCTTGCAGTTGATGGAGATTTGAGGGATACACATCCAGAGCACGAAGCTCCTGTTCCACCACATCCCAAAGATGCTCTATTGGGTTGAGATCTGGTGACTGTGGGGGCCATTTTAGTACAGTGAACTCATTGTCATGTTCAAGAAATCAATTTGAAATGATTCAAGCTTTGTGACATGGTGCATTATCCTGCTGGAAGTAGCCATCAGAGAATGGGTACATGGCGGTCATAAAGGGATGGACATGGTCAGAAACAATGCTCAGGTAGGCCGTGGCATTTAAACAAAGCCCAATTGGCACTAAGGGGCCTAAAGTGTGCCAAGAAAACATCCCCCACACCATTACACCACCAGCAGCAGCCTGCACAGTGGTAACAAGGCATGATGGATCCATGTTCTCATTCTGTTTACACCAAATTCTGACTCTACCATCTGAATGTCTCAACAGAAATCGAGACTCATCAGACCAGGCAACATTTTTCCAGTCTTCAACTGTCCAATTTTGGTGAGCTCGTGCAAATTGTAGCCTCTTTTTCCTATTTGTAGTGGAGATGAGTGGTACCCGGTGGGGTCTTCTGCTGTTGTAGCCCATCCGCCTCAAGGTTGTGCGTGTTGTGGCTTCACAAATGCTTTGCTGCATACCTTGGTTGTAACGAGTGGTTATTTCAGTCAAAGTTGCTCTTCTACAGGACTGCCACATAGTGGATGTTTTTCCCTTTTCACACCATTCTTTGTAAACCCTAGAAATGGTTGTGCGTGAAAATCCCAGTAACTGAGCAGATTGTGAAATACTCAGACCGGCCCGTCTGGCACCAACAACCATGCCACGCTCAAAATTGCTTAAATCACCTTTCTTTCCCATTCTGACATTCAGTTTGGAGTTCAGGAGATTGTCTTGACCAGGACCACACCCCTAAATGCATTGAAGCAACTGCCATGTGATTGGTTGATTAGATAATTGCATTAATGAGAAATTGAACAGGTGTTCCTAATAATCCTTTAGGTGAGAGTGTGTGTGTGTGTATATATATATATATATATATATATATATATATATATATATATATATATATATATATATATACTATACTTCTCTTTTTTATACAAAAGTTATCTTGCTCTAGCCTCTGCTATCGTTCTGTCAATCATCCCGCTCGTGGCTTTGAGTTACAGTAAAATTTAAATTCATCATCATCGGTACCCACCCTCAGCCAATTTGCAATGACCATCCCTTGTCCAAAACTGAGCATATTGTAAAGAAAAGAAAAGATAAGAACAGTTATGACTGCTGCGTATTTACACTTGACCGAACATTGGTCTGTGCTTCACACCCTTCGTTTGTAGTGCAGCATCACCACACAGATTTAACTCTGCACAGTTAAATAAATCAGGCTGGGTTCTGATTAATACCGGTATTTCATGTTTCTGATATAATTTTTTTTTTTCTGTGAAACGAGTTAAGTTATACAGAAGAAAGCCTGATCTAGGACCTGTCCTGCCCTGTACAGTTTAAGAAGAGGTAGTCTACTACTGCTGTAGAGGACTATTATTTTGTTGAACAGACCTGGGGAACAACAGATGATGTCACATGCTCAGATTTGTAAACCACAAACGAAAAATGAGAAATCTAGCCGAAATCTCATTTTCCGTGCATTGATCTAAACAACAGCAACAAAAAAAGAATAAACAGGCCGTCTTATCTTTTCTCGTTTTTCCATTCCCTATAGGAAATGAAATTATCAGATGATGCTCCATTCGACTTTCTGACATCCTTTACTCTTCCCTGATGATGACCTCTGACCTACTTTCTGTAAGATCTGAATTTCTGCGGTTTGAATTTTAGAATATTGAATTTGATGTTCCTGAATTTCTTCTTCATCTGAAATCTTGAATCTGTATTTTCAAAAACTGAATATTTCCAGTCTATTAATTCAAAACAAAATAGCCGCTGTTTGAAAATACATGTCTATACAATTTAGACATAAAAACATTTCAGATGTGTTACATTTAAAATGTTCTATATTATAAGATTTAAAAATTCAAATTCAGGACTATGTAAAATTCAACATAATATTCAATTTTGTTAGATTACACTTGTCAATAATTCAGATTTACACAATTAAAATTCAGATCATTATGTCATATTTCTAGCTCCATAGAAAGCACATAATGTGCAGACTTAGCCTAGAACTCTAGATGCACCCTAGCGGTAGCAAATCTAATTTGCAGCTAATTTGCAAAAAACTGTAATACTGTAATTCAGCAATATTATTGACTTGACTGCACTGACACTACTGGATAAGAACTGAACTGAGCTGAATTATGACATCACTGCTTTATAGCTCAACTGAACTCAATCCACAATCCAACTTTACACAGTTCTTAAACCAAACTGAATCAGCACTGAACTCACTTCAGCTGAATGATGACACTATTGTCTTTCTAGGGCTGCTTTACTGCAGAATTGAAATCTATTTGCATCATTGATCTTTATTTTTCCTGTTTATCACTATAAGGGAGAGAGAGAGAGAGAGAGAGAGAGAGAGAGAGAGAGAGAGAGAGAGAGAGAGAGAGAGAAGAGAGAATGCTTGCAAAAATGTTCCCTTCTCAGTTCATTTTCCTCAAATCCCAAGAAAAGAGAAGTGGAAAAGAGTGAAAATGATGATGTAAACTTTTAACATGGACTGAAATGGTAAAAGGGAAGGGAACATGTGGAGAGAGATCGGGACATACACATTCCTGTGGGCAAGCAAATACAGCAAGCTTGTGTCCACTCAAGCATAGCAGACGTGTCTTTTGTGTGCTCTATGGGACAGGCGGCCAGTCATCTGCACCAATTAAGACCGAGACCTTTTCACTCATAATCCCATTGACCTGGCCTGTGCCATCTCATTCCATAGGTGTTCCCAGATTCCTTGTTCTTCATGCTTTTTCACACAACTCCCCCTTACTAATATTTTTCTCCCACTTTTTCATCACTTTATTTAACCCTACCTAATCCAAAATAAACTGTAGGTGTAAAACTGATTCCAAAGTAAAATAGCATTGTTCTTTCATAAGACAAGAAAAGTACAAGCTTTGTTCCAGAAGTTTCTTAATAATAATAATAATAATAATAATAATAATAATAATAATGAGACAATATCTGACATATTAGCTAGTCTTTTGGAGCACAGTTTGATACTTTGTTGAGCTCTTCTCTGAAATAGGTGTGAGATTAGTTGAAAAATCTGACAAGCAGTTTAACAAGCATTTAGTCTCCATTTAATTTAAAGGCCCCTGAAATCAAATTTTTTTAGCTTTTAATATGAATATGTTAGCCTTAAGGTTATGAATAAACTGGTGTGTTCCAAAACAATGACAAAATTCTAATTTAGGAGATCACATCACATCTTCTGTTCAATCAAATGCTCTCTAGAATCAGAAGCATCCCGCTCCCTAAATAGACAAGTTATGGCGGAAATCAGTCACTTCATTCACACATTTACTATTTTCTACATGGTGAATGGTACATGGTGCACTATAAAGTGGATAGGGAACGATTCAGACAGTGTAAATATGCTTTCAGTTGAGACATATGAAGTCTGGTTTCACGTTAGCTTAGCAGCACACTATGGCTGAACGATTAATCGCATTTTTTAAGCAAAGGCTGCGATTACACTCTGGTCACGTTTATGAACAGTTTATGTTTATGTTTAATCCTATTGTGTTTGTCATACTATATAATAGGGGTGGGAGAAAAGATTCTCTCTCTAATGGTGCGTTCACACCAGACGCGAATGAAGCGTAATTCTGGATGATTCTGATCTTAGTTTTTAACCGCAGGTGCGCGATGGCGCTGCTTGTAGAAACACCCGTATTCTGATGGCTTCCAATTACTCACACACACTCACACCACTTGAACCTTCCGTAAAATAATCTTTCATAAATTTCGGAAAGGTTAAAGAGAATTACAACGACCTTCGCGGGCTTCACTGCACAGATATGCGAAAGTGTGAAAAATGCGCTTTGCTTGATGTTACTCCTGCAGTGCGCGGGCTCGCCCGCCAGTATTTTCCTTACAAATGCTCTAAGAAGGCATCGTTTATGTCGTTTGGAATGCAGTGGGCTTATATATTAAAAATATGAAACTCACTGACAGAAGGCTGCTTTCAATTTCAAATAATGACATGCGTCTGTGAGAGACTCGGTGTACATGGTTAAATGTAGGCTACTTGCTTCTCAAAATGCTTATGACGCGAAATTAATGTAAACACAGACAGTTATGTCAAGACTTAAGGGATTAAATAGACAGGACAAACCACATTTTATAATTCAAAAGAGATCTTTGCATTAGTGTAAATGCAATGGATCTCCCACGGTCTATGATGTAATCATAATAATAAAACAGCTGTAAAGATGTATGGAAAACGTTCAGATAGCCAGGCCACTCTAAAACACTGAAAGCACTCTTTGTTTATTGCTTGTAAAATGTTTTTTTGTTCCTCTTTATTATTTACTAGCTTTTATGTTTTGAAGCTATATGTTTGTATATTTAAAATTCTTACCATGCAATTGTTTTAGTATTTTTAAATGTGTAATTAGTATTTATAATTACATATGTAATTATTTTTTTAAAAGAAGATTTTGTTTTATTAATAAAATAAATAATAATTAAAAAATATCAGTATATTAGTAGATTTCTAGGCTAAGTCTGCACATTATCTGTTTTAAACTCAGTTTACAATTGTAAAACAAACTAACAATTGCAATTGCAAAACTCTAAATACAGTTTTCTCATGTTATTCAAAACTTGTAAATTGTAAAAAAATATCAAGAATAGTTTTGGAATCGGATTGTGACTCCCAGAATCAGAATCGGATTGGAACTCGAGTTGCCTAAAGATGTCCACCCCTACCATACATTAATTTATTGTTTGTTGATAAAAAGCTTAAAAAATAATCGCATATCAAATCACAATATTGGTATAAAAAAAATCTATTTGTTTATTTTCCAAAATCATTCAGCCTTACAGCGCAGCGCAGACAACAAAACATATCGGACCCTTTTGAATTCTGCACAGAATGCTGTATTTCAAAGCGATATGGAGGAGATTATCATGAAAAACGGTTAGAGATTAGGAGGAAACTGCGTCTTTACTGAGATGAAAGGCTCTAGTCAAACTGTGATATAAACAAAATGCTATTGGCTGTTTTTAAAAAGCGGAGGAGCTGCTTGATATGTCCCGCCCTGTCTTCCTGTTTCAGGGGAAATTACATCAATACATCAATCTTCCTGTTTCAGGGGAAATTACATCAATAATGCTACGCATTTCAAGGCACTTCGGTGGGACTTTAATTACTTCTTAGGAGAAACAATTGAGATATTAATCTCATTTGTGACTTTTCTTTCTTGATTTCATTTTGAAATTTTTGATCTTTTCTGGAAAATCTGAGCACAGTTTGAGACATGGTTGAGATCTCGTCTGAAACAAAAGTTCTAAGATAGAGAAAAAATATATATATTCTAAGGAGATTTAACATCTTTCCTACTGATTATGTAGTCAGACTATTCTGTCATGTTCATTTGCCCCAAGTCTGTTCATAATTTACAATTTTAACTTTATTATTATATACAGGTGTACTTTAGTGTGTCGGTCAATAACACAATGTCAGTTTTGTGAAATGAATAGAAGAAAAGCTTATGGCCTTAAAGTATGCACCAGGATGTTAAAGCCAGCTATCTAAACACCCTGAATTGAAGAAGCTCACAATAGAATGCATTAAAACCACTGTTTTGTGGCAGTTGTTTCCCAAAATAAATGTAAATTCTCATATTAATGCTTATTCCTTGTACTGACAGAGTCCCACACCCAATTAGCTGTGGGAAAGAGAAAGGGTGTTTCATTCTGCGTGCTGGCCCATAATCCTTTCTCACAAAAAGAGAAGCGATTAACCAGGTTTAAAATACCGCAATTCAGCCTTCTCCAAAGGAAAAAAATTCTTATTTTAAGCACATTAAGCAAATCAATTTAACATAAATTATACGCTCTGCTAACAAAAGCAGGGAGTTGAAAGTCAGCTGTGAATGGTACTTCAAAGTCATGCACCCCAAATACACTTTGAGTCATTAACATGCTTGATTGAAATTTGAATGTTTACTTCGAAGGGTTTTCCCCTTCACCTTGGCATCATGCAAAACATAAGTTGCCTCCAAAGGTTTTGCTTCTCATACTAAGTTGCATATTTCTCATAAGCTCAAGTCAGTTTCTATACAGTGGGATTTAGGCTTGATTCAGGGTCTCTGACGTGCAGGTGAGAGGATTAGAGTTTAAATTAAAGGTCAAACAAACAGCTTTTGGGTTTAGTGGGTACATGATAGGTTGATTTCAAATAGGACACTGAAAGCTAGTAACCATTCACACACACACACACACACACACACACACACACAAACTTTTTTTTAACTGTAGTTAAATCCTAAAAACTCAAATCCTTCATACATAAATAAAAATAAATACAAACCCGATTCCAAAAAAATTGGGACACTCTACAAATTGTGAATAAAAACAGAATGCAATGATGTGGAAGTGTCAGAATACAACATAGATGACATATCAGATGTTTAAACTTAGAAAATTTATCATTTTAAGGGAAAAATTAAGTTGATTTTAAATTTCATGGCATCAACACATCTCAAAAAAGTTGGGACAAGGCCATGTTTACCACTGTGTGGCATCCCCTCTTCTTTTTCTAACAGTCTGCAAACGTCTGGGGACTGAGGAGACAAGTTGCTCAAGTTTAGGAATAGGAATGTTGTCCCATTCTTGTCTAATACAGGCTTCTAGTTGTTCAACTGTCTTAGGTCTTCTTTGTCGCATCTTCCTCTTTATGATGCGCCAAATGTTTTCTATGGGTGAAAGGTCTGGACTGCAGGCTGGCCATTTCAGTACCCGGATCCTTCTTCTACGCAGCCATGATGTTGTAATTGATGCAGTATGTGGTCTGGCATTGTCATGTTGGAAAATGCAAGGTCTTCCCTGAAAGAGATGATGTCTGGATGGGAGCATATGTTGTTCTAGAACTTGGATATACCTTTCAGCGTTGATGGTGCCTTTCCAGATGTGTAAGCTGCCCATGCCACATGCACTCATGCAACCCCATACCATCAGAGATGCAGGCTTCTGAACTGAGCGCTGATAACAACTTGTGTTGTCCTTGTCCTCTTTAGTCTGGATGACATGACATCCCAGTTTTCCAAAAAGAACTTCAAATTTTGATTCGTCTGACTACAGAACAGTTTTCCACTTTGCCACAGTCCATTTTAAATGAGCCTTGGTCCAGAGAAAACGCCTGCGCTTCTGGATCATGTTTAGATATGGCTTCTTTTTGACCTATAGAGTTTTAGCCGGGCGCGAATGGCACGGTGGATTGTGTTCACGACAATGTTTTCTGGAAGTATTCCTGAGCCCATGTTGTGATTTCCATTACAGTAGCATTCCTGTATGTGATGTAGTGCCGTCTAAGGGCCCGAAGATCATGGGCATCCAGTATGGTTTTCCGGCCTTGACCCTTACGCACAGAGATTGTTCCAGATTCTCTGAATCTTTGGATGATATTATGCACTGTAGATGATGATAAGTTCAAACTCTTTACAATTTTTCTCTGAGAAACTCTTTTCTGATATTGCTCCACTATTTTTGGAGCATTCTCCCGCAGCATTGGGGGAATTAGTGATCCTCTGCCCATCTTGACTTCTGAGAGATACTGCCACTCTGAGAGGCTCTTTTTATACCCAATCATGTTGCCAATTGACCTAATAAGTTGCAAATTGGTCCTCCAGCTGTTCCTTATATGTACATTTAACTTTTCCGGCCTCTTATTGCTACCTGTCCCAACTTTTTTGGAATGTGTAGCATTCATGGAATCATGAAATCCAAAATGAGCCAATATTTGGCATGACATTTCAAAATGTCTCACTTTCAACATTTGATATGTTATCTATATTCTATTGTGAATAAAATATAAGTTTATGAGATTTGTAAATTATTGCATTCCTTTTTATTCACAATTTGTACAGTGTCCCAACTTTTTTGGAATCGGGTTTGTATATATAAGTGTATTTATTAATTTATCTTGATAAATACACTGATCCTAATGGAAATTTGGTGCCAGCTGCCAGGTGCTGCCAGAAAATATGCACAAACAATAGAGTTTAAAAAAAAGTTCAAAAATACAATTATAATGTATTTTAATGTAATATGTAGAATTACATTGGTTTAATATCATGTATGTAAAGTATGTAACATAACAAATTGTTTAAAAATAAAATATTTTTAAATGAAATATGCATTAAATAAAAATATAAAATTAATGATTCACATATAAAATTATATTAAAAAGTAAATGCATATGTTTATGACTACATATATTCATCACTAATATGGGGACACTTCTCTGTGCTCTGAGAAAGACCTCTTTGAATAAAGAGCTCTTTGAATAAAGCTCATTTAACTCCTCAATTGCAACACTTTCAATAAGCCATTACATGACTTTTTAAACAGTTTTATAAACTCTCTACATTGAGATCTTAGTGATCCATTACCCCATAACCAGCTACATGTAAGTGTTCATATTGGTGGAAATTATCTAATGGTGAGGCAAAGCAGGAATGAGTAGGAGGGAAAATGGGTTGTTTCAAGGATGAGCAAGCCAAGCTCCCTTGTCCCAGCACTGTGGTCCATCGGTGAGCGTTGAGCACTGTGCACTAATAAGATTAGCTTTCCTTTTTGTACAACCTTTTCCACTTAAGATGTTTTAGAGCTGGAGAGGGACCGGGAATGACTTTCACTGCTGATTGAGCCCACCACGTCTTACATTCCTGGGTAACAATTGCACAATGATGTAATCTTAATGCTTACATGGTCCCTCTTTTTGCGCTTGTTGCTCAGTAGATAAGAACGGAATAAAGAACGCACAACAATACCAAACCTCTTGTGAGCACCGGCTCCTTGGCTTATTAGCTGCCTTGTTTGTTTGTTTGTTCTGCCCCGCGTTGGTTTGTATAAGCTGAGAGAGAGTGCAGAGATACAGAGAATAAGAGACCCAAAAGACATTGCAAATGAAGGAGTAGCTTTCTCATCTTTATTCTTCCCCCAGAGCAGAGTAGTTTTTGTTGTGTAGTCCTCTCGCAAATGCTCCTGACAAGATTTATTTCCATGTTACCACTGAGCTCCTGTCTGATGGTTTGCATGCTTTATTCTCTTAGACAAGGGATGGGCAATTCTGGTCTTGAATGGCCACTCTCCTGCAGAATTTAACTCCATCTTTAATCAAACACTCAAATCCTGAAGACTTTGGTTAGATTTTTCAGTTGTGTTTTCATTTGAGAAAATGAAAAGGGGGAAATACAAGTTCAGCTCAGAAGTTTAATTGAAAACTTCAAACCTCATTTAGGGCCTAATACACAGACAAATTAAATGAAAACACACAAGGTAAAAGCCTAAAGCGTTTGCAATGAAACTGAAATGGCGGATTAACCTGTCTAACAGTTAGGAAATATACAGAAATTGAATAGTTATCAAACATTTTACAGTCTTAACTGCATAAATTATAATAATAAATAATAATAATAATAATAATAATAATAATAATAATGTTACATTTATATAGCGATTTTCTGGGTACTCAAAGCGCTTCACGTAGGGAAGGGGGGAATCTCCTCAACCACCACCAATGTGCAGCATCCACCTGGATGATGCGACGGCAGCCATATTGCACCAGAATAGTCACCACACACCAGCTTATTGGTGGAGAGGAGACAGGGTGATGAAGCCAATCGGTAGGTATATAGGGATGATTAGGAGGCCATGATGGACAGAGGCCAATGGGCAAATTTCCTGCCAGTCCTTTGTTTCCATAGTTACCCTTGTTAGTTAAGTTCTGACCACTGATATACCACTTTGGATAGAACCATCTCCTGTCCTCGTCCAGTGTCCTGCAACGTCTCCAGTCCCCATCTCTAGTCCTGCATTGGTCCCTGTCCATGTCGAGAGTCCAGTGATGGCTCCAGCCCCTGACCAGAGTCAAGAGAGGGCTCTAGCCCGCGACGAGTGTCCAGAGTGGACTCCGCCTGGTGGCCCTGAAGGGTCCGAACTGCCATGGCCACCTGAACTCCCTGAGCCGCCATGGCCACCTGAACTCCCTGAGCCGCCATGGTCCCCTGAACTCCCAGAGCCGCCGTGGCCTCCTGAGCTTCCGGTGCCTCCGTGGTCTCCTGAGGCTTCCCAGTCAGTCAGCACCTGGATCACCTGCCTCGGTCCTCAAAGACTCCAGGGTGCCCACCCTTCCTCCCCGGTTGGTCTTTCTATGGTGCGAGGACGCGCCTACCGGGAGGGGGTAGTTATGTCACATGTCTGTTTAGTTGATCTTTCAGTTGTTTTCATCCTGTCACGTTTCATCCTTTGTCACAGTTTTCCCACCAGTCCTTTGTTTCCATAGTTACCCTCATTAGTTAAGTTCTGTTCAGCTGTGTGTAGTCAATTATATTGTTTCTGTTTGCTATTTAAGTTCCCCTTGTTCACTCACTCTTTGTCTGGTCACCATTATGTTAAGTTCTTAAGTTGCAGTCTGTCTGCCTGCCTTGAGTTGATTCATGATTAAACAATGTTTGGAAATTGATTCATCTGTATTCGTATTCCTGCCTGCACATAACACTGTGACAAAAACACACATGCATGTATATTTAAGAAAATATATCTAATATTTAAGAAATATTTTTATATTTATATAACATATATGATAGAAATATATACATGCAAATATTTCTTAAATGTATGCATGTGTGTATTCAAATATACATAATTATATACAGTACACACACATATTACACAAACATAATATATATTATTATTTAATATTATTATTAAATATAATTTAAAATATATTTTATATTGTCATGATTCCAGCCTGTCTTGTTAGTCTCTTTTGTTAGTTCCTGTTTTGTAGTCCTTTGTAGTTTTTCACGTTGATTAGTTATCCCAGGTGTTTCCCATTTAGCCACTCCCTCTGTTTTAGCATGACATTTTGAAATGTCATGCCAAATATTGCCTCATTTTGGATTTCATGAGAGCTACACATTCCAAAAAAGTTGGGACAGGTAGCAATAAGAGGCCAGAAAAGTTAAATGTACATATAAGGAACAGCTGGAGGACCAATTTGCAACTTATTAGGTTAACTTACAACATGATTGGGTATAAAAAGAGCCTCTCAGAGTGGCAGCGTATCTCAGAAGTCAAGATGGGCAGAGGATCACCAATTCCCCCAATGCTGTGGCGAAAAATAGTGCAGCAATATCAGAAAGGAGTTTCTCAGAGAAAAATTGCAAAGAGTTTGAAGTTATCATCATCTACAGTGCATAATATCATCCAAAGATTCAGAGAATCTGGAACAATCTGTGTGCATAAGGGTCAAGGCCGGAAAACCATACTGGGTACCCGTGATCTTCGGGCCCTTAGACGGCACTGCATCACATACAGGAATGCTACTGTAATGGAAATCACAACATGCGCTCAGGAATACTTCCAGAAAACATTGTCGGTGAACACAATCCAGCGTGCCATTCGCCGTTGCCGGCTAAAACTCTATAGGTCAAAAAAGAAGCCATATCTAAACATGATCCAGAAGTACAGGCGTTTTCTCTGAGCCAAGGCTCATTTAAAATGGACTGTGGCAAAGTGGAAAACTGTTCTGTGGTCAGACAAATCAAAATTTGAAGTTCTTTTTGGAAAACTGGGATGCCATGTCATCCGGACTAAAGATGACAAGGACAACCCAAGTTGTTATCAGCGCTCAGTTCAGAAGCCTGCATCTCTGATGGTATGGGGTTGCATGAGTGCATGTGGCATGGGCAGCTTACACATCTGGAAAGGCACCATCAATGCTAAAAGGTATATCCAAGTTCTAGAACAACATATGCTCCCATCCAGGCATTGTCTCTTTCAGGGAAGAACTTGCATTTTCCAACATGACAATGCCAGACCACATACTGCATCAATTACAACATCATGGCTGCGTAGAAGAAGGATCTGGGTACTGAAATGGCCAGCTTGCAGTCCAGATCTTTCACCCATAGAAAACATTTGGTGCATCATAAAGAGGAAGATGCCACAAAGAAGACCTAAGACAGTTGAGCAACTAGAAGCCTGTATTAGACAAGAATGGGACAACATTCCTATTCCTAAACTTGAGCAATTTGTCTCCTCAGTCCCCAGATGTTTGCAGACTGTTAGAAAAAGAAGAGGGGATGCCACACAGTGGTAAACATGGCCTTGTCCCAACTTTTTTGAGATGTGTTGATGCCATGAAATTTAAAATCAACTTATTTTTCCCTTAAAATGATAAATTTTCTCAGTTTAAACATTTGATATGTCATCTATGTTATATTCTGAATAAAATATTGAAATTTGAAACTTCCACATCATTGCATTCTGTTTTTATTCACAATTTGTACAGTGTCTCAATTTTTTTGGAATCGGGTTTGTATATACACTCACCTAAAGGATTATTAGGAACACCATACTAATACTGTGTTTGACCCCCTATCGCCTTCAGAACTGCCTTAATTCTACGTGGCATTGATTCAACAAGGTGCTGAAAGCATTCTTTAGAAATGTTGGCCCATATTGATAGGATAGCATCTTAATGGAGATTTGTGGGATGCACATCCAGGGCACGAAGCTCCCGTTCCACCACATCCCAAATATGCTCTATTGGGTTGAGATCTGGTGACTGTGGGGGTCATTTTAGTACAGTGAACTCATTGTCATGTTCAAGAAACCAATTTGAAATGATTCAAGCATTGTGACATGGTGCATTATCCTGCTGGAAGTAGCCATCAGAGAATGGGTACATGGTGGTCATAAAGGGATGGACATGGTCAGAAACAATGCTCAGGTAGGCCGTGGCATTTAAACAAAGCCCAATTGGAACTAGGGGGCCTAAAGTGTGCCAAGAAAACATCCCCCACACCATTACACCACCACCACCAGCCTGCACAGTGGTAACAAGGCATGATGGATCCGTGTTCTCATTCTGTTTACGCCAAATTCTGACTCTACCATCTGAATGTCTCAACAGAAATCGAGACTCATCAGACCAGGCAACATTTTTCCAGTCTTCAACTGTCCAATTTTGGTGAGCTCGTGCAAAGTGTAGCCTCTTTTTCCTATTTGTAGTGGAGATGAGTGGTACCCGGTGGGGTCTTCTGCTGTTGTAGCCCATCCGCCTCAAGGTTGTGCGTGTTGTGGCTTCACAAATGCTTTGCTGCATACCTCGGTTGTAACGAGTGGTTATTTCAGTCAAAGTTGCTCTTCTATCAGCTTGAATCAGTCGGCCCATTCTCCTCTGACCTCTAGCATCAACAAGGCATTTTCGCCCACAGGACTGCCGCATACTGGATGTTTTTCCCTTTTCACACTATAAAATTGGTTATGCTGCATTTAGATTCTCATCTCTCCTCATCCCTGCTCACACGTGACACATATACATACATACATATATATATATATATATATATATATATATATATATATATATATATATATATATATATATATATATATATATATATATATATATATATATATATATTATTTCTTTTATTTATTTTATTTTTTTGATAAACCGGAAACTCTAAAAAAGACAAACTTTGACTATTCAGCCAAAGTCAGTTTATTCAACTCTGTAAAGTTCAAATTATGAAATTTGTTTAAATCAGCTATAAGCAGCTCTAAAGAAGAAAATACTGTTATTATTCACTTCAATTTACTTCACTTCAGAGTCAGTTCAAGTTTGATTCCATTCAGTTCAATAACAGTGTATATGCTGCAAAATATAACATTGTATAAAGTATATTATATATTATATAGCAATATTAATATAAACATAAAAACACTGCAAGTAAAAAGTTTGAAATAATATTTTAATGATTTAATGTTTTTGAAATCTCTCGCTTAATTTTACTTGATTACACTAAAAACAGAAATATTGTGAAATATTAGTATAATTTAAAATAACTGTTTTCAATTATAATATATAATATATTTTAAAATGTAATTTATTTCTGTGATGGCAAAGCTGAATTTTGAGCAGCCACTACTCCAGGCTTTAGTGTCACAAGAGACTTTAGAGATCATTCTAATAAATATTTTACAATATTTCTATTTTTACAATATTTTATCAAATAAATGCAGCCTTGGTATACAGGTGCTGGTCATATAATTAGAATATCATCAAAAAGTTGATTTATTTCAGTAATTCCATTCAAAAAGTGAAACTTGTATATTATATTCATTCATTACACACAGACTGATATATTTCAAATGTTTATTTCTTTTAATTTTGATGATTATACCTGACAACTAAGGAAAATCCCAAATTCAGTATCTCGGAAAATTTGAATATTACTTAAGACCAATACAAAGAAAGGATTTTTAGAAATCTTGGCCAACTGAAAAGTATGAACATGAAAAGTATGAGCATGTATGAGGTATGAGGGCTCCTTTTGGATGGAGTCGATCAGTCTGTGGCACTGCTCAGGTGTTATGAGAGCCCAGGTTGCTCTGATAGTGGCCTTTGGCTCTTCTGCATTGTTGGGTCTGGCATATCACATCTTCCTCTTCACAATACCCAATAGATTTTCTATGGGGTTAAGGTCAGGCGAGTTTGCTAGCCAATTAAGAACAGGGATACCATGGTCCTTAAACCAGGTACTGGTTGCTTTGGCACTGTGTGCAGGTGCCAAGTCCTGTTGGAAAATGAAATCTGCATCTCCATAAAGTTGGTCAGCAGCAGGAAGCATGAAGTGCTCTAAAACTTCCTGCTATATGGCTGCATTGACCTTTGGACCTCAGAAAACACAGTAGACCAACACCAGCAGATGACATGGCACCCCAAACCATCACTGACTGTGGAAACTTGACACTGGACCTCAAGCAACGTGGATTGTGTGCCTCTCCTCTCTTCCTCCAGACTCTGGGACCCTGAGTTCCAAAGGAAATGCAAAATTTACTTTCATCAGAGAACATAACTTTGGACCACTCAGCAGCAGTCCAGTTCTTTTTGTCTTTAGCCCAGGCGAGACGCTTCTGACGCTGTCTGTTGTTCAAGAGTGGCTTGACACAAGGAAATCGACAGCTGAAACCCATGTCTTGCATACGTCTGTGCGTAGTGGTTCTTGAAGCATTGACTCCAGCTGCAGTACACTCTTTGTGAATCTCCCCCACATTTTTGAATGGGTTTTGTTTCACAATCCTCTCCAGGGTGCGGTTATCCCTATTGCTTGTACACTTTTTTCCACCACATCTTTTCCTTCCCTTCGCCTCTCTGTTAATGTGCTTGGACACAGAGTTCTGTGAACAGCCAGCCTCTTTTGCAATGACCTTTTGTGTCTTGCCCTCCTTGTTCAAGGTGTCAATGGTCGTCTTTTGGACAACTGTCAGGTCAGCAGTCTTCCCCATGTTTGTGTAGCCTACAGAACTAGACTGAGAGATCATGTAAAGGCCTTTGCAGGTGTTTTGAGTTCATTAGCTGATTAGAGTGTGGCACCAGGTGTCTTCAATATTCAACCTTTTCACAATATTCAAATTTTCTGAGATACTGAATCTGGGATTTTCCTTAGTTGTCAGTTATAATCATCAAAATTAAAAGAAATAAACATTTGAAATATATCAGTCTGTATGTAATGAATGAATATAATATACAAGTTTCACTTTTTGAATGGAATTAGTTAAATAAATCAACTTTTTGATGATATTCTGATGAATTAATTTTTTCATTTATACATTTTGTTGAAAAGGCTATAGGCTAATAGGCTGCAACATATCCCAACATGCCCCACAAGTCTGTTTTTAATACTGAGCAATACAAAAGGTATGCTAATTTTTTTTTCTGTACCCATAACTTTAAGGTAACATTAAACGTAATATTCACTACAGTAAAAACTGTTCTCCCTACAGTATGTGAAAAAACTCGAGAGCCACGCGCATGTGGAAGTGTGTGGGAGGAGAGATACCTCCTCGTCCCCCATTCTCCATCCAGTGTTTGTGTGCACACACTGTTGTGTTTTGTGGTGTGTGAATGTGAAGTTCAGGAAGCTGAGGAGTAAGAGGGTTTCCTTAGCTGATGCAAAGCATCCAGCCTGCCCGTCTTTCTCTTTTCCTCTCCATCTCATACACACACAATGCTTGCATTGACTGAGATCAAACATAGCTATGGTAAGGCTGCTAAGGCTTTTAGGGGGAAGGGAGGGGGTTTCGCGCTCATCTCTCCAGGGACTTAGAGCACACCTCAGTACCTGTCAAATCTCAGTACCTCACAGTAACTCACAACAGGTACTGTTCACCTCTGAACACCGGCTCGCTTACAACTACAGAGACCCACATACATCTAACAGCTCTCTACCCTGGCTATACATCAACAGTTGATCTTACACACACACACACACAAAAAAAAAAAATAAAAAAATAAAAAATAAAAAAAAAAAAAAATAAAAAAATAAATAAAAAGCTCATGAGACTTGGATTTTCACACTGCAAAACAATAATTATAATTAAGTAGTTTTATGTTAATTGTCTAAACATTATTTAACAAGATAAATGTACATAATATAAAGCATGAAGTATATTGTGTTTTTTTGAGAATATATCTTAAATATTTTTTCTTGTTTAAGCATAAAAGTCACATTTATTATTTATGAACTATTTAAACATTTATTATTAAAATGATTCATGTTTGTTATTATTAATTATTGATTTTAATTTTTTTACAACATTGGCATTTTTGTTTAAACAACTTTTTATTATTTTTTTATTTTTTTATAAATAAAAAAAAAAAAAAAATATATATATATATATATATATATATATATATATATATATATATATATATATATATATATATATATATATATATATATATATATATATGTTTTATTCATTTAAATAAGAAATTTTGAGGTTCATGTTGACATACTGATTTCTAGTTGCAGACTTTGGCGTCTTAGTGAATCTTCTGAAATTTGACAGGAGATGAATGTGAGATCACTTGGCTCATAGGATCAGGAGAAGCAAAAAGAAAAAAAGGTTCATGACATTTCTTTCCTATGGGACAGTGTCAGTTACTCCTCAAACCAAAGTTTACCAGATATACATGATTCATGTTCACATACACACACACACACACACACACACACACACACACACACACACTTGCCTATCCAATCAGACAGTCAAAGCAGAGAGGCTTTATTATCCCCACTGGTGTAGAATCAAGGAGCAAATTATCTATCCCATGGCTTCATGATTCATCAAGCCGGAGCCCAGTCCCTTAGCAGCCCCATGCTACGCTACAAACAGCCCCCTCTGGAAAAGTCATAATGTTTACTTAAAGACAGGCTGCTGCCCCCACAGGCATGCTTTATTAGCTCTTATTAATTCTTATACAGGCCCTGGCAGCCTCGCCATTTACAGCTTATTACAACCCAGAAATTAGACTAGATGAAGTCATCCTGCAGTATAGGGCTCTGTCGCTAAAAAAAGGGGGTCCGTAGAGGGCTGAATGCAAAATGGAAAAAGTGGAAGTGAGAAGGAGGGAGGGAAAGATGGATGGAGGAGAGCAGAAGAGAGAGGAAAGGTCAAGCAAAGGGAATGCATTCATTTTAACATAAACAAAGATAAAGACGGTGTGGAAGAAAAGCTAAAGTAGGATGGCAAACCTCTGAAAATTAGGCCAGATAAAGTTATCGAAATTCTAAAAGTGGGATGAAGAGAGGTTAGAAAGAGAGGGTGAAGAAAGGAGTATGAGCTGAGACTTTTAGGACTGACTTTATGTCTGGAATGGGCACTTTTTCAAAAGCTATTTAATCATATATTCCAGCAATTGACTAATGTACTTACATAAATTAATATATACTGGCATAAATATGCTTATATATCGTTTGCTTAGTTTGTTTTTTGTTGCTTTCTTTGTTGACTCTTATTAAGCAAGCTCAGTTTAAATGGCTTTTTCAGGTACTACAGAGTAATAAACAAAAAGTGAAGAATGCGTAATGAGACAAAGTGGACAAAATATACTGTACAAAATTAAAAATATATATATGTTAAGTAGGGTGAACTCAAAAACAAAGGAGAGCTGGATCCAAATGCAGTGAGTTTAATAATATAATAAAACATAATAACAAATCCAACACAGAGAGCAGAGAACCAGGGAAAATAATGAATGCACCAAACATAAAATCCATGTAGGACAAGACTCGACAAGGAACACAAGGAACACAAGAAACACTGCGGTTTAAATGCACAAGGGGTCATCTGCAAACAAAACACACCTGGGAACAATCAAAGAACTAATCAACAAGAAAAACTACAAAGGACTACAAAACATGGTGCAAAACAGGAAATAACATGTAAGTCATGTCATGAACCTTTTTTTCACATTCATCTCCTGTCATGTAAGTATATATATATTAGGCATATTAATCAAGCCAAACAGTCAATGTTGCCAAATACTGTAGATTCAAAATATTATGTGTAAACTAAAGTAAAACATTATAGTTAATCTTCTTCCATTTATATACACCCATATAAAAATAAATGTATGTGCATGTATATATTTATATTTAAGGTTACTGACATTTTAATAAAGCTAATATATGAAAATTTGTCACACTACAACTTCAGTGAACATTTCTGAGTGATGGCTCAAATGAATAATTGAATTTAAATTAAATCTGTTTGATTCACAGATATGAATTGAACTCTAACAGGACTAATGTTATTGTCCAGACCTATACATAAATACAGTACAGAAAACATCTTAAAAAGGACATTTTATATAAGCGTACAAACATTTGGTTTGTCTCCGTTCATTTGGTTGTCTTAGGGTGCATCTTGTGCGAGCCAACTCACCACACATAATGACACATAAAATATAAATATATATGTTTTGTGGTCTTCAATTGTAAAACAACCTTATATATATATATATATATATATATATATATATATATATATATATATATATATATATATATATATATATATATATATCTGCATAACGCAAACGTGCACAACAGACTAAACACATAATACGCATGTGCATGATGTCACCATTTTCAGTTTTTCACAAAAGTTTGCTTTTTCAGGCCCTCAAAACACCATTATCTTGTAAACAAACGGCAAAAACGCATAAAAAGATTTCCATATTTTTGCTTCTTTTATTAAAATTAAATATTATCCATCAACTGCATATTCAACATCCTAAATGTCCACATCTTTGAACCAGTAAAGTTCCTGTTACAGAAAAGTTTGTTTTGTTAAGTAATCCCATCTGTATGTGACTGATATTTACCATAATCAACAGCTTTATACAAGATAGTGTGTGTGCATGTATGTAAAAGTTGATTCACTTGCGCTACCTGCAAATGGAAGAAAGCATGTATACCTACATGCACTGGAGTGTGTGTGTATAATCTTCTGTAAATCAGAGGCAAATAAAGTTGTAGAATCCACCAGAAGGTAGGGAAACTAAGATGTGGAACAAACGCACCAGGGAGGCAGGCACAGGGGGAATTCTAGAAACTTCTAACGGCTCTCTGTCTTCCCACACACACTCAGAAACATCATCCATCTGCAGGTACACGAGCAGCAGTGAGGAGGCAGGAACTGTATCTCACTTCACCTGTGTTCTCAATATCAACCCCTCGTTATCTTCACCATCACCATCTAAACTACCAAGTGCTCCTGGGAAGGTCATACTTATGAGCTGGGAAGTCATTACGACGGCAGGTGCATTTGAGTCACTTTTTCGTCTGAGCAAGATGCCAGTATATCTTCTCTAAATAAACTACACAAAAATACAGCAAGATTTTTTAACTCTACTTCTAGAAAATTATTACATATTATATTGTCAGTCATATTAAAATGCTATCATATTCTGTGCAGGCAATTAGCTTATTTTGTTGGGAATGAACCGGGAATGCACGTTGTGGTGGCATTCACATGCATTCAACTCGTAAGTATGATCTTTCTGACATGACTAGAACGCACCAATAGTTCTTACAAATAGGGCCTGGTTAGACCTTCATTCATACGTTTTTACTAATTGGATAGCTATCTGATTTGTTAAAACTGTTCCATTAACACTTGGTCACATAAATGTGTCTCCGCAAAATTTATATAAATCCGATCTTTAAAGAATGCTGTAAGTTTCTGACTGTACTAAAGCTTAAAAATACCATCATATGTTTGCAGATATTTAGGAAATATGCTAAGTTCACATACTCGTTTCTTTGAAAAACAATGCAACTGCCAGTTATTTTACTTTGAAATGTGCATTCCGTGTTGGAATGTCTGTTTTTGTTTTGATCTGTGCGATAATGCATGTTGCCAATTTACCGAACAGTATTTCAACACCACAGGTTGCCAGTTGGCGGAAAACACAGCGTATTGCTGTCATGGAAGCCAGCAAACAAACTGGGTCAGAAATCGCAGATTCTACCCGACCTAAAAAGCCTCAGAATCCTTCTAATCTCTATGAACAGAAGTGGATAAATCAACTCATCAATTTACAGTGTGTAAGTCTCCTCACCTTCCATTGTCAATTGCACTCATTCCTGTTGTGTGTCCTTAATAGGAGGAGGGGCGAGGCAAACTATATTTTTAATTTGGACTGTAGTACCCATTTCAACCACTAGCTGTCATTCCTACATAGATTACATTACTTTTCTTTTCTTTTTTCTAACCTTTATCTCCCTCTTAATCTCAGATGACAAAACAGTGATTCATCTTTTATGAATCGTTAAAATATGGGTGTCCAGGATGCCATAAGCCCAGAGACTGTAGTGTACACTGTGATTTTTTAAAAGCTTAGCTTAAACGTGTAAAATGAATAAATAGTGTGGCTTGTAGCCTTGTACCTAGAAAGACTATTCCTTATGTCACAACCTAACAAGCGGATAAGAAGGGATTTAAAGCCTGATGTCATGTATGAGTCATTGCGTCATTCTTTCGTATTGTTATATTTATTGAATGCAGAAACTTTGTTGAACTTGTCAGCCCGTTGGTTCTATAGTTTGGGCTATAAATTGTGTGTTATTGATACAGACTTAAAGCTGTTAGTTCAGGATGTGTTAATGGTCAGGGTTAGATTTTTTTTTTTCCACAAAATATAATTTTCTTTTTTTATATATAGATTTATGTAGATTACTGCACCATCATTAAATGGTTTGTTTTTGTTTTTGTTTTTTTAATAAAAACTAAAGTGACCATTTGAAATTGTGTACAGATCATCCCTGTGTCTTGTGTCAGTTGTTGAAGAAGAAAAATAAAATATACATAAAATTGATTATTTTTAACAATTTATTAGTCAGTGGCAACGGATAGACATTATTTAAAAGTTTGGTCACATTTGCAAGTGATTTACTCGCATTGTAGAGGGCTGAGGTTCCACAAAGAACTTCTCCATAAAAGCACTTATATACTGATGCTAAATAACCCAGAAACTTAAATCTTTAATCTATAAACCTTCATCGCCAAAGATCTATATAACAACTATAAAACCCCACTTGTGCAATGATAAAAAACATTAATCCCAACTATCCCTTAAACACACACATGTAGACCACTGTCTCCACACACACTGATACAATCAAATTAGAAAACCACAGACACTCACACTCACACTCATTAAAACATTAACCTACTCACACATGTAATTTCACTGATTTGCCATGTTTGTGTGTGTATGTAAAATCAAGGACAGGTCTCAGGGAGTTAATGAGTTTACATGGCTTGTTAAGCAGGCGAGAGGCACTTTGCATTGATCTCCTTTCGCTGTGTGAGAAGACAAATCACTCTGGCTCAACTCTCATCTCGACCTCTCACTCGCTAATCATATAAACACACTTCCAATTTCGGCGCCATTAACATATGTCACTTCCAGGGATGCCCAGTGTTTAACCAGCAAGCTAATTTTATCCAGCATTTAGGCCAGCATTTTGCTCCCTCAACATGATGGAAAATGTTCACATCTCCTGTCTCAGGGATTTAAATATCACTTTTAAACTGTTGTATTGTGATTACATATTTTAATGTTTTATCATGTCATTATTTTTATTTATTTATTTTTTATATAACACATTTATAACAACTTAGTTGCCCAAAGTGAACCACATCAAGCCTTCAATGATCATTTTGATCTACAAGCATTTATTAGCAAAAAATCTTGCATGATTAACAACGGGCTGCAAACGTGAACCTGCAAGACATTATAGTCTGCAAAGTGTAGAGGAGGGGGATTTTGGTGGGATGAGTTGAAGAGATTTCAGCTGGGTTCAGTAGAGTCATTCAGTTTAATAGGAGGAGACAAGTGCTTAGACTGTAGCACAAAAAGCCAAACAACATAAATAATTCTAAAAGCTAAGGAGCCCCCTTTGTATGTGGAAGTACCCCTGAATACAGTGCCGACACACACATGCTAACACATGATGCACGGCACGCACGCACACACATTTCCTGGCATCTGAAGGTTTTTCAACCTTTTGTGAGAGGACATATTTGAGAGAGGTCTGTGCAGGTATCCCGTTGCCCATGTGAAACAAAAATTACTGTACATACTAATATTGTAAAACCTTTGACTGATAAACATTACTAAAATTGTATAAACTGTTAGCGCACATACTGAAACATAATCTGAAACATGCATTTGGAAATCTGCAGTGTTCTGCTCACATGCACTTTATATGCATGAAATAACTCACACAGGTGGGCAGGCTTACATACACAGATACACACACACACACACACACACACACACACACACACACACACTTGAAATGCAGGGCGGTAGAGACCTGTCTTGTAAATCTCTTTGTGAACGCAGCTTTGGGAGGTAGACTTGAGCTTACACATTGAGCTCTGAAAGGAAAAAACACTCCTGCTCAACTCTTTCTCTCTTTAACTCTCTCTCCACCTTTCTCTACCCTCTCTTCCTTTTATGCAGTCTTGCTGCATCCACATCATGAGTCTCTAGTACTCTTGAAAAGAAGTACATGGTGAACATACACTAATTCTTATACATACAAAATAATAATTACATGATTGTATCTACAAAACACAAAATGCTGTTTAAAACAGTTTTACATTAAGTTTAACATGTCTGCTGTGCATGTCAACTTCCTAAAAGTATTAAATGGCAGCTACCCACTTACCCCCAAACCCACCCACCTACCCACACACACACACACACACACACACACACACACACACACACACACACACACACACACACAAACACACACACACACAACTATATGTTTTCCTCTCTTTCTGTTCCTCATATGGTGGACATCAGCCCAGTCAAGTTCAAGTCTAAAGGGCTCTACTGTCACAGTAACTAACTCACAGTATGCAAACCTAATTCCCCATTCATAAACCCGGTCAGTCCGGGTGCCTGGGGCCCCAACTCTCTTTCTCCCTCCCTCAGCAGTGAGTAATGGTCTGCCTCTTCTCAGACAATGACTTCGGCAAGTAGCCGCCAAACTGCGGGGCAGCGAGAGAGGGGGAGCGCTCTCGAGCACCTTTGACAAATGGAACCTTTCGCTCTAAACCGTGGCTGCTGGATGAGCTTTTACTATGGCACACGGCACACTCGCTGTCCGCCATGAGCAGCCGGCAACCTAAAGAGTCAGATTATGTGTGTGTGTACCTGTGGTTGTGAGTGTGACTGAATAATAAATTTCATAGTAAAGTCTAACCTTGTCCTCCTACAAGAATAAGATGTATTTCTCAAGCAAGCTGAGCCCTCTTGATAAAAACAGCCTTCTGGAGTGGTATGGCAAGAGCTCCTTTACTGCTCATGTGCACATTTATCCTGCTGTTTCCCTCAAAATGTTTGCCTCTATTAGGGAGGGCAGTATGAGCAAATTCTTATGCCATGGTAATCATATATTAGTTATACACACACACATCCTATTTTTGGATAATCCATTGAATTTAAACAAAAAAATATTTGTAAATATTTTAAGAAAGAAAGAAAGAAAGAAAGAAAGAAAGAAAGAAAGAAAGAAAGAAAGAAAGAAAGAAAGAAAGAAAGAAAGAAAGAAAGAAAGAAAGAAAAAATTCCTGCCACTTAAGAAAATGCTATTTATAACAAAATATAAGTCTGGCATCCCTGCAAAAACAGCTTTACATTATGTAATACCTGAGTTCAAAACAAGACTGCAGTTAAAAATGAATAATATCAATAATAAGCCATTCAAAATCATTGTAAAATGCACATCAGTGGCATTTTATTAACAATTTGTGATATGTCTTGGCAATGTTGCCCAACAAACAAAACAAAACTACTAAACTCAACTAAACTTGTTTGGGGATATGTCATTCTCTGTAATGCCATGTTTTTAATGTGTAAAAGTAGCCACAGTATAAAGGGAATAACAAAATCTCTCCTGGTTGACACTTCAGCTACCCCACAACATACCATCATACCGCCAATCCTAGCCTCTGTTCCTCCTCCTCCCTTGCCCCTCAGAGTGTCTGTGTGTCATATTGGGAATTAACAGTGACACATTATCATTATAAACAACCAAGGACTCCAAAGACCCTGTTCTCTACCTCCCTTCTTCTCTCCTCCACTCCAAAATCTCCTTGAGGGAACTAGTCTGCAAAACTTTCACCTCCATCCCCTCCCCTTCTCTTTGCTTGGAAGGAACTGGTCTTTGTTCAGCGGGAGAGGGACCCTCCAATAGACCCTGCCTCCCCTTCCAAGTTCCCTGTGGAGTATTGTTAAAACAAAGCCCCCCCCTCCCCCCCACACCCCACACCCTACACCCCACACACAACACCTCTTTCCCCACACTCTCGTTCTCCCTCTTACTCCATCTATGCCTGGGCCCTTAAAACCAGCATACTTTGCATGAGAAAAAACGATTAGTCTTCAGATGCTGTGATGACAATGGGGGAGTCTTTCAGGCCTGCCCAAAATTTGCTCATAGAGTTGAGTCTCCTCTTTTGTTTTTGTAAATAGGGACATTATTTATCTCAGGGAATAGGGAAGCAAAGGCTTTGACATTTACTTTTAAAGTACTCAAAAGGGGACAGAGAAGAGTGCAAAACATGGAGAAGAAGAGGCAAACAGAAGAGGAGTTATACTTAGGGATTCAGGGAGAACACATGCCCTGGCAGGCTGGCAAAGACTGTTTTTATCTTTCTACATATGAATCTGGCAAGTATAAATCTATTTATATTCAGCTACTCCCCTGGCCTTGTATCGCTTAGGGTTAACGGTTATGTAATTAAAATTAAGTCTTTTTTTCTTATTTTAAATTATTTCTTATTTAATTGTATTTATTTGTGGAATGCTCTAATATATAGTTTTTAATGGATACCTTTAAATGTTTATTCTTTATGTAAACAAATTGAATGCTCTAAAAATCTGAATCTGAAATGCCTATAAATTGCAGCGCAGGAGACAAGACATTGATCACATGCAAGGACCATGTTATCTGTCCCCTCTATGTGTTTGCGTTTGTGTGTTTCACTTTTGTTCAAAATACTTCTCATCAAAGTCAACATACTGGTACATTTACAACACTCTCATTCACATACAACCACTCGGTCACAACTCCTTAACACACCCTGCCACCAAATGGGGAAGTACTTAGTTCTTTTGTTGCTGAACTTCACACACAGATGGTTTTATGGGTGGCAAATTAAAGAGACAAACCAAGAAGTTCTTGCCAACACACAATGTGTATTGTGTGCAGCTACCTTGAGAAAAGAAAACATTAGCGTTATCCAAGACACTCACACATCTATGTAAGTAGTACCCTCCCTGAAAAGGCCAGCATGAATTTCTCAGGTAGTTTGGACTGGTTTATGCTGGTTAACAGGCCTACTGGTTAAGCTACTGGTTTTCTGCATGGCAAGCTGAAGATCCACTTAAGAACAACATTTCTTGACAACTTCTCTTTTTCTGGTGATTTTTTTTTTTCTACAATTGCTAATGATTCTCTAAAAGGGTAAATGTCCAGGCTAATTCACAGGTCAATTTTGAGTTTCCAGAAGCCAGCCCTGCCAGTAAAAACAGCCTGTCACTATACTTTTGTATGAACCTGCTCATTTCCTGTGACAGTATGTGAATGAGAGAAAAAACTGAGAATGAAAAAAAAAAAAACATGAACGAGAGAGAAAAGACTTTAAAAAGGAAAAAATGCAAGAAACAAATTAAACATTGATTAAACATTACAAGGTCTTTTTTTAAATTTATTTTTTACATGAAACCAAGCATTTGGAAAATAGGATTCATTTTTGTATTTCATGGCGACATTAAATGATCACACAATATATTGCTTGAAATTAAGGACACTTGGACAATTTCTGGTTGTCAAACATTAGTGTAACATGTTCATAATGTGATGAATTACACTCAGATAGAACACCTCTGTGAACTTGAGGATAAAACACTTCATGCTGGGACCAATTGATTAAAAATAATTGAAAAAAAGTTAGTTCTGAGAAAAGGTCTTTGTGTGATATTTTGTATCTTATACAAAATGCTATTCATACATTTTGTGCATTTAAGTGTGGCATAAGTGTAAGTGTATATATTTTCGGGCTACTGTGTTATATATATAAGAGTGTGAAATAGTAAAATATAAAATGAAAATGGAGATAAAACAAAAGAAAGAGAGAAAGGGCAACAGAAAGAAAAGAAGGAAGGGGTCGTCCTGACATAGAGGCAGATCTGAGGCATGCCCTGAAGGGATGACTGGGCCTGGGGATTAGAAGGGGGTGAAGAGAAAAGGAAAGAGAGAGAGCTTGAGAGCAAGCCCCCTACAAAGCTAGAGACCCCCTCCACTGAGACACAAATATAGACGAACACTTTTGACGTGTCTCTACTTTTCCACAACGGCTCAACTTCTGATCCAACACGGCCCACAGCTCGAGAGCATCGCCTCTTTTTCTCAATTACTCGCTTTCACTTGTTTCCCTTTCCTCTTTCTTGCTCTTTGTGTCCATTTCATTTGATGTCGAACCTATCAAAGTTGAGAATCATCAAAGTGAGAGGTTTTGGTTAGAAGTCCTGGCTTGTTGACAGCGGCGAGTGGAAGCAGAGCACCACAGTAGTGAACAACAAAGGTTTACAGGCAATTTTAGATTAGGAGCTGCTTGTTAGGGTCAAAAATGCTAAACATGGCCAAATACATTGGATACTTTGAGAGAAAAAAAAAATGAAAGATATATTTGAAGATTGACAACAGATCAGGGAGTTAGATTCTTGATGATATAACCACATGCGCAAAAAGCCTAGTAGTCACCTTATGCCACTACAGATTTATCATAACAAATCACTATGCCTAAAAGCAATCAGTCCAACCTGGATTCCGAGACTCAGGCTCACAAAAAACACTCTTTACTGCTGCACCACAAACCACAGCATGAAGAAAAAAAAAAAAAAAAAAAAACACCTCCCGAGAGCACTTCCAGGACAGCAATCTGCTATCGGCCTTGCAGAAACACAAATTTCCCCTTCATTTGTTCCTTATTGATTTGGACAATAAGCACACCGTTATTCAAACCCACATTAGCATCTCAATGCCCCCCTGTTAGTCATCTCATTCCCACATGCACCTAATGACAGGTAGAACTGCTTTAGGATGCTAAAGCACCCTGAGGGTGAAGGGTACAGGCATCCCTCTCCAGCACCGGGCCTAATCTGAGGGTTTTATGCACATGGAGTAAGTGGAAGGAGGGGTGGGATGACATTGAGGATAATCGTATGTCATCTCCGCTTGTTAATATTAGCCAGTGACACAGTGTGCTCAGTATGGCGGGCAGGAAAAGGGGAGGTTGGGAGAGTGACCTGCTAACCTTCAGTTCTGTTCTATAATGCAGCATTGCATATATGAAGCGTGATAAACTCCAGTGTGACTCTGAACAGATGAAAACTTTTTTTTTTTTTTGGTCTACTCTGCTCACGAGTGAAGGTGAATAATTCATGATGAGGTGAGTGTTTTTGCAAAATTACACCTGTTTGATCAAAACATTGCAGGCGGATATTTCTAGAATTATTTCTGATGATACTATAACATTCTACAAATGTTATTAAGTCTGTGAAGCAAATGCAACCAAAAGCATTTAAATTTAGGTTATTAACAAAGCTCCAGTGAAATTCATATTCCAGTAATCAAATATATTTTTCTATTTTAATCAAAAAAAAAAAAAAGTTTTTTCATTATTATCATTATTAATTCCTGTTTGGATTATATAATAGAATATATTGTTTATCATTAACTTTTTAAATTTCTTTTCTTAGAGCAACAAGGTACACATTTGTGTGAGATAACAACTGACTTGAAAACTGGTGCTGTAGATTTTTTCTAATCACATGAGGTCTGTGTCTTGTTAGAAAGCAATGTCTTATTATCATCACAGAATTTGAATTGAACAACTCAAATTAATGCTTTTTCATAACATTAACTACATAAAAATAAATAAATAAATAAATAAATTCTCTGTTATGGCCCACCAGTAAATTTAACAGGAAAGACAGATTACAGTTTGTTTGACATGCATTTCTGTATCCTGTTTGTCAGGTCATTCAAATCCATCGGTCACCAGATAATAACTGACATATTACAAAGAGTATAATATAAAACATTAGGGACTAAAGTTTAAAAAAGAAGAGAGAGAAGAAAAGAAAATCAAACCTCAAACACGCAATAATATAGGCAGAACGGGCAGAACGAGCAGAACTCGTTTACTTTTATGGCCAAAAAAAGCATCAAGCAGGCTACACTTTACACTTTAAATGCATGTTATTTAAATGATAACAGCTTTACACAATATCATATAAATACGTCCATTGCTGTTAATCAGTACAAGCTTGCAAAAAACAAAAAAACAAAAAAAAAAAAACATGGTAACGTAAAAGTGTGACGGAACCTTTAACTGAACTGTGGATTTTGAATTTAAATGTCAGATTATATGTCCTCAATTAATCGCGCGCAGGTGTCAGGAGAGGTTTGGCGGGACACGGATGTTCTGAAGCTTCGTCGACAAACATTTCGTGGCATCAGTGTGTGAAAAGTTTTAAAAAGTTGAAAGCAAATATTTACAAAAGTTCTATAACACAAACACTTTACACAACGTCCAAACGGTAGCCTAAATATTGATAATTTCAACAAATGCAATTTTGGCTGTTAATTCTAAAATTGAACACGTTAAAATAGAAAACCTACGTTTAGGTTATTTGTAGCATTAATTTCGCAAATAAAATCAAAGTTACAGCCTGCAGTGATACTGTATGTTAATTGTTTGTTTTTATCTATTTAATTGTCGCAATAATTTATGTCATATCTAACCTACTCGATTTTAACATTTTCCAGATGTTTTCTTAAGCATTGATTCAATTCAAAGTGAATTAAAAAAGCATGTTATGGCAATAATGAAAACATTTTAGCTGTGTGTAATTATTATTTGCACGTTTTAGGCTCTCCATACGGATAAAATGCTAGATTAGTAGCCTAAATTAATTTAATTTTGGAACAAACATTTTAAATAATTATGTGCGATGTCTCTTAAGGTAAAATATTTTACATATTACCATCGCACATAATTATTTAAAATGTTTGTTCGCCCTATTAGCCTACACCAAAAAGCCAAATTTATTTTTGATAACATAATTCTATTAATAAATAAATAAATAAACAAACGAGATGAAAATACGAGAAACATTCTTACGTTCTGTTTAGCTGGGGAAATCAAAGACTTATGCGGGACCTCGAACTTTTCTTCAGGACTATTTCCAATAAAAACTGAACTCGTAAGCATTTGGGAATATTTAAACTGTTGCAAGGACACATTGCACTGAAACCCGTTGCACTGTGATGGGTCTCGTTATTTACAGATACTTATCAATGTGACAAGCATAAAAAATGGACACTTTCAAAACATTATAACAGACCAATAGGGGCCGCAAGTTTGACAATAAGAGTTTGCAAGACGACTCTGCCTAACTTTCTATAAAGCAGAAAACTCAAATAACAGCCACCGACCGCTGCCAATAAACTGTTCATGCCTTTGTCCTATTGATTTCAAGTAATAATTTGCACCAGACTGGCAGGAGTATCGCATTTCACATTTTACATGACTCCTTCCCTCTTCAACGGTTTGCAAAACTTTCATGGAACCAAAGCAGCTGAGAAAACTGCACATTTCTTGCACTTACTCGTTCAGCAACTTTTCTGTCCTCTCTTCGAAGACTTTCTTCTCGCTTGCTTGCAGATGCTTGTTGTAGACAGACTTTTGGTTTCTTCACTTGAAACTCCAAAAAACTGCTCTGCGGACTTTTTTCTTTCTTCCCTCGTCTTCTCTTTCTGTCTTATGTGCTTTTGGCAGGGGCAACCCAGCACTGAACTAGCGCCCTGTCTTTGCCCATACCTACAGTATAAACACAAAAGTACAGCGACTCGTGAAACTTCTATATGTTTATCGCGGTAAAGACCGTAACGCGGAGTTTCTTGGGGAAAGAAGATTTGAGTTGTGGAGCCCCAGCTGCCCTTTCCCTGTGCCTGACTCCTCCCTTTCGGAGAGCAGACACACACTACCTCCCCTATTTTTCCTTCTGCCCCCTTTTCCCTCCCTCTCTCCTTGTCTTATCCCAGCGCTCCTTCCTGAGACGGTGCATTCATGTTTGAAGAGGGAAAACGAAATGGTCACTTTACAAATAGGCTACAGTGCGCGATTATGTTAATATGCAGCTTGCAACTTGTAAATGTACTTTTTTTATTTAAAATGTTTAACATTGACGCTGTAATGAAAAGTGATGTGAAACCATTCAAAAGGACACTTTGAACAGCTTTGGACGCAGCAACTTCTTAAAAAAAAAAAAAAAAAAAAAAAAAAAAGGAGTTGTTTTACGATTTGTAAACTAAATGTTATAATGAAGTCTAGGAGAAAATGACACCAGAAACAAACATAAAACATTCAAAGCTTGTTTCAAATGGTTCTTTCACATAATTTACCAACATATACGTCTAGTATAAACTGCAGTTTTAAGCAAACCTTGCAAGATCTGTAGGCCTATGCAGCTTTGGGTGCAACATTAAAATAAATAAATAAATACATAAATAAAAGGTTTTGGGGTTCAATGCATTGAATAATTATATTAAAAAGCAAATTTAAGTAAATTAAATAATGAACTTACATTCTTCATCAACAAGAACTTTGGGAGAGAGAAAAAAATAACAAAAGCTTGTTTCATATGACTCTGCACTGCCAAGTACAAATTCAAAAGTATTCACTGAAATTTCTCTGAAAAAATGAATAAAATATGAAAACTTTCTTTGAGTTGTCCTGCATTTAAACATAAAACAAATATACAAAACAAAATAGCAATATTAATTCACTGACTATAATTTTAAGCAATATTTAAGGTTGTACGCTTGAACTACTAAGTGGCTTGTGACATAAGTGACATAAGTGGCTTGGATGTCATTTTTCAGGCAAATTCTGTTTTCCAAATCTTCATAATCTGTGACTTTATCAAGAAAAACAAGAAATGTTGATTAAGAGGATAAAACTAAGACATGTCTTACATTACATTGATTAATTTTCAAAGTCTACTTGAACACATATCATCATGCTTTGAAACAGGGATTCCTTTTTAAGTACAGGGATTTAATACATATTTTAGTATATTTAATATTATTTAATTCTCATTGCATTATTTTAATAGCACAGTATATTCTAGAGGGGGAAATGACAAGATTATACAGAAGCTGTCTGTGTCTGTGAATTGTCTGTGGAAATATGCCTCAAAGTAAGACCATGATGTTCACAAACATTGAAAGGAAAACTGTGCCTCCTGTAGGGTTATTCCTAATCAATATACATGATCAATATACAGGGAAATTAGGCTGTTAAAAAGACCTTCTGGGCTCACCATCAATCAATGGGGCAGTAACTGATTTTTTCACATTTGAAAATCTGTCTAATCTCTTAAACACAATCTGACTGCGTGTGTGGCCGACAAGTCAAGTCCAATTCATTTTATGCTGTGCATGCTACTGATGTCTGTTAGAGAGAAAAATTTGATGGTTGCACAGTAATAAAATTATGTGTAAAATATATGTTATATATGTAAGCTACAAAAGCCACATTAATGTGTGTTCATTTATGTATTTGGGTACATAAAATAATTTATTGGATTAAGTAATTTAATGAAACTGTTTGTTGACAAAATGTTTTCTGTCTCAAAGTGCTTTTTTTTAAACTAAATGCCATTTCATATAGACCTATATAAAAGCAGATGGCAAATGAGTCTAGAAGGTCCAGACATGGATAACACGATACAACTTTCTCGCAGTTATCGCTATCATCTGTTCTGCTGAAGTGAATGGAGCGACTGATATAGAGATGTAGGTAATCAGTCAGTGCTCTTTGTGAATATCTTTGAGAGAGATGGATGAGAGAGAGAGGGTTCACGGAAAAGAGGAGGAACGAAAGGAGGGGTAAGACAGACTGGGGATTGGGGGTGGTTATCTGCTCCCGAAAGTATTCCATCAAAGAGGAGCCAGATCCCGGGAATTGAGATTTTGCCTGAAGGCAAGTAACCGTTGGTCTCCCAAGAACATATTCCAAAGTCGGCCTCAAAGAGCCAAAGCACACATCAAAAGCATCAGTGGTGCCAAAGCGGTTCTGGAGGAGAAAGAAAGGGGTACAGGTCCCTCCTTGGCCCCTTTTGAGCCCCTGATCTCACCCCAATTAAACAAGAATTCCTGACTATTCCAGACTTGACATGGTGCACACCCTGAGACTTATGTACATACAATAGTAATTTTACCATGCAGTGTGTAGGAAAACACACTGTGATTCACTTTTGGAGGCTGTGCACACTTACCAAACAATCAAGCTATGGGCCAATTTCATAAGTTTCACAATATTTGTGTGCATTTTCATACTATATATATATATATATATATATATATATATACACTCACCTAAAGGATTATTAGGAACACCTGTTCAATTTCTCATTAATGCAATTATCTAATCAACCAGTCACATGGCAGTTGCTTCAATGCATTTAGGGGTGTGGTCCTGGTCAAGACAATCTCCTGAACTCCAAACTGAATGTCAGAATGAGAAAGAAAGGTGATTTAAGCTATTTTGAGAGTGGCATGGTTGTTGGTGCCAGACGGGCCGGTCTGAGTATTTCACAATCTGCTCAGTTACTGGGATTTTCACGCACAGCCATTTCTAGGGTTTACAAAGAATGGTGTGAAAAGGGAAAAACATCCAGTATGCGGCAATCCTGTGGGCGAAAATGCCTTGTTGATGCTAGAGGTCAGAGGAGAATGATTCAAGCTGATAGAAGAGCAACTTTGACTGAAATAACCACTCGTTACAACCGAGGTATGCAGCAAAGCATTTGTGAAGCCACAACACGCACAACCTTGAGGTGGATGGGCTACAACAGCAGAAGACCCCACCGGGTACCACTCATCTCCACTACAAATAGAAAAAAGAGGCTACAATTTGCACAAGCTCACCAAAATTGGACAGTTGAAGACTGGAAAAATGTTGCCTGGTCTGATGAGTCTCGATTTCTGTTGAGACATTCAGATGGTAGACTCAGAATTTGTTGTAAACAGAATGAGAATATGGCTCCATCATGCCTTGTTACCACTGTGCAGGCTGGTGGTGGTGGTGTAATGGTGTGGGGGATGTTTTCTTGGCACACTTTAGGCCCCTTAGTGCCAATTGGGCATTGTTTAAATGCCACGGCCTACCTGAGCATTGTTTCTGACCATGTCCATCCCTTTATGACCACCATGTACCCATTCTCTGATGGCTACTTCCAGCAGGATAATGCACCATGTCACAAAGCTTGAATAATTTCAAATTGGTTTCTTGAACATGACAATGAGTTCACTGTACTAAAATGACCCCCACAGTCACCAGATCTCAACCCAATAGAGCATCTTTGGGATGTGGTGGAGCAGGAGCTTCGTGCCCTGGATGTGCATCTCACAAATCTCCATCAACTGCAAGATGCTATCCTATCAATAAGGGCCAACATTTCTAAAGAATGCTTTCAGCACCTTGTTGAATCAATGCCACGTAGAATTAAGGAAAGTTCTGAAGGCGAAAGGGGTCAAAACACAGTATTAGTATGGTGTTTTCCTAATAATTCTTTAGGTGAGTGTATATATATATATATATATATATATATATATATATATATATATATATATATATATATATATATATATATATATATATATATATTTTTTTTTTTTTTTTTTTTTTTAAATATCAGTTTTGCTTAAAAACGATTTTACAAAATAATTCAGTAAACCAACTTGTCCTTGTGTTGTGGATTTTTAGTTTGTTTTCTTGATTTCCTGTGCCAGTTTTCTATTCCTTTTGTAATTATCTTTGTTGATTGGTTCTTTTTAATTGTCTCCCAGGTGTAGCTTGTTTCCTTGTTACCCTTGTTAGCCCTGTATGCATATATAGCCCTTTCCTGTGTTCGAAAGTGCCCCCTATACACTCATTCACTATTCCCTTCATTACTCCACTAATATAGTCCACCTGAAGGAGTGAATGAAAATGAGTAAGTGA
The DNA here is from genome assembly GCA_018749465.1 of Paracanthobrama guichenoti. Lineage (NCBI taxonomy): Eukaryota > Metazoa > Chordata > Actinopteri > Cypriniformes > Gobionidae > Paracanthobrama > Paracanthobrama guichenoti. The sequence goes on along the minus strand of CM031966.1, from coordinate 14,980,919 downwards.
GCAGATGACCAGAGTGTAGCAGGCAGCCAGGGTGGAGAAGGCTGGGCAGATGACCAGGGTGGTGCAGGCCGGGCAGGTGACAAGGGCAGCAGTGCAGACGACTACCACAGCAGCACAGATGAGGTTGAAGGCCCCAGTGGCAGAGCAGACGACCACCACAGCAGTACAGACGGGCTTGAAGACCCCCTCGGCAGAGTAGACGACCACCATGGCAGTGCAGGTAGTTCAGGGGTCCATGGCAGTACAGGCAGTTCAGGGGGCCAGAGAGGCACAGCCTCCGTGGCCTTAGCCAGGTACCTACTGCCCTCCCCCAAATTTTCCCTGAGAGGAGCTATGGGGTCATAGCCTGGAGCAGACCTTGAATGCTGATCATGGTCACTCTGGACTCGGGACAGGAGATAGAGTCCCCTCCGGACTCAGGACAGGAAACTGAGCTCTCTTTGGACTTTGGTCAGGGGCTGGAGCCCTCTCTGAACCCTATGGAGAGCAGTGTGTGGCCCAAACACACAAAATGGCCGTTGCTGTGATGTGGAGAACAGAGGACAAGAGAGCCACCTCTGAAACGGACGGCGCAGGCACCGGAAGGCTTGAGAGCACGGAGGCCTGTGGGCTAGATGGCACTGATCTATAGATGCCGCTTGCACACACCGACATCAGCGGTGTGTCCTCCAAGCTGGATGCCAGTCTCACTTGCATTGGGACCACCTTGGCAGCTGGAGACTCTGACGTAGTGTCCATGGCAGCTGGAGACTCTGGCGTAGGATCCATGACGTTTGGAGGTTCTGGCATGGCGACCATTTTGTATGAAGACACTGGCGTGGCAGCCATCTTGTGAGCAGGTTCAGGTGGGGCAACCACAGGACAGGAAGGTGCAGAAAACACAGGACTAGCGATCATAAGCACTGAACATGGTGAACACTGTGATGGGCCAAGCTCCATGGAATGGAAACACTTTGAAATTTCAATGGTTCACCGCTAGGGGGCGATGATCTCTGTGAACCTGTGAATCATGAGGTTTTACCCTGTGGTTTTACCTGATCTCTGATAAAGTTTATACATTTGTTTAAGTTTTAATTAGACATTAGTATAATTAAAAGGAATAATAGTAGTTAATAGTCTCGTATCGGCCTGTTTATCTGAGCTATCCATGGAACAAACAAAAGAAGCCCTGACAATTGATAAAAGAACATACTTCATTTTTAATTTTATTTGATAACTAGTTAATTGCATTTGAAAGATTTTACTTTCAATAAAACATTTACAATCGATTTGTAAAAGGTGTTTTTATGCATGTTTGGCATGGGTTTTTGTTGCATTTACACTGTTCTGACCAGCAGAGGTCGCCGTGGTCGAATTGCGGGGTTAGTTGTAACACACATGGTTTAAAACTTTCCGCACATGCCAGGATGACGAAAGTTTGTGTATTAACTAGTTGCCATGTCAACATTATTTAGAGAAAAATTGCGCCAAAATTTATTTAACCATAGCAAAAGTAAATGTCTTACTTAAGTATATTTTTTCATCTCTCTGTTTTTGTGTTTATTTAAAATAAGACAAATCTGATATTATTTTAAACTATATCTGTTATTTAACAGCTGAGATGGTTCTTTAAAGCTGAACCACGATTTAAATCCCAGTTGCGCAGGTGGGGTGCGTTGTAACACTGTTACAATGAGCCCCTATAAGAATTACGCTATTACATTCTATACTTTTATTAATTCTTTTGAGAAACCATGAGAAAAGGGTGAATAAAGACTGAGAGTCAATGTTCAGAAAATATTCATTATTATTATGTTTTTAACTCTGCTGTATAGGTGTATTTAGCAATTTGTTTGTTGTCAAAAAAAAAAAAAAAAAAAAAAAAAAAAAAAAAATATATATATATATATATATATATATTTAATTATTAAAAATGCATTTTTTTATTTATTAAAAATTAGTAATTGTATTTTATTGACAAAATATTTTAGTTTGACTTATTGATATTTATTTGATTATATCAGGTTACATTTTAAGCTGTCATTTGGTCATGTTACAATGTGCCTCACACATGTTACAATGTACACCCACCTATGGGGCATGTTGTCACATTTCACTTCCATTTTTTCAGGGTAAATCAAGAAAAAAATATACACTGTATTAATGAAACCAAACCACATATTTGTACTAAACATGTGTGAAATTAATGTGGACAAAAAGCGTTAGGTTGTGCCCTGCTCTCCCCTAAGCATGAATCGTAATCTACATTTGGCTTCGGCTCTCTTTCCTGTTTCGCATTCATGGCCTCCCGACAGACGTGGTCTCTGACAGAGGGCCCCAATTTATATCCAAATTCTGGAGAGAGTTTTGTAAATTACTGGGAGCGAGTGTAAGTCTGTCTTCGGGTTTCCATCCCCAGAGCAATAGACAGACCGAACGAGCCAACCAAGACCTCGAGAGGTGTTTGCGGTGTACTGTGTCACAGAATCCGTCTTCCTGGAGTCAACAACTCCCATGGGTTGAGTATGCGCATAACTCGTTACCAGTATCATCCACGGGCCTTTCGCCGTTTGAGTGTAGTCTAGGGTACCAGCCACCTATCTTTCCCAGTCTGGAATCCGAAGTCGCGGTCCCCTCCGCTCACGCATTCATCCAGAGGTGCCATCGCACTTGGAGTAGAGCCCGTGAGACTCTACTACAAGTGGGAGCACGCACCAAGGCCCAGGCCGATCGCCACCGGTCGAAGCCTCCCATCTACGTCGTGGGTCAAGAAGTGTGGCTTTCTTCCAAAGATATTCCTCTCCGCTCCGTGTGTAATAAACTTGCTCCCAAATTCATTGGCCCATTCCCTGTCACCAAAATCCGGTGACAGTCCGCCTCAAATTGCCTCCTGCGTACGGGAGGATTCATGCCGCCTTTCATGTTTCCAAAATTAAGCCTGTGATTCGTTCTCACATTAATCCGCCCACCCCGGTTCCCCCACCACCGCGTCTCGTAGACGGGGAACCAACTTATTCGGTGAACCGTATTCTGGATTCAAGAAGGAGGGGACGCGGATTCCAGTACTTGGTGGACTGGGAGGGTTACGGCCCGGAGGAGAGAAGTTGGGTACCTGCTGGAGACATACTGGATCACTCCCTCATCGATGACTACAATCGACAGGTAAGTGCGAAAGCAATAATGATATATCGCGATATAAAAATGTGACGATATGTATCGTTGATGGAAACGATATGATTCGCAATATAGAGTTGTTTTATCCAAGGCTCAACTTGTTGTAGTAGGCCTATTTATAAGGAATAATTTACCCAAAAACAAATTTACAAATGTACCACAAATGTAAATTCTGTCATGTCGTTTTTCGGTTAACTTCCAAACACAAAGATATTCTTTATGAAACCTGAGGGATTTCTGTCCCTCCGTTTATAGTCCATTCCTCTCAAACTTAAAAGATCCAAAAAATGTCATAAAGGCATCGTAAAAAGAACTAATCGAGTGGTCTAATCCAAATCCAAGTCTTCTGAAAAGACACAAACGATGGCTTATGATGAACAGATTTACCACAACGCGCATACTGTAGTAAACACGGACGTTCAAATGATTGCGTGATGCGCGAAAACAACATGAGAGTGAGTAAATGCAGAATTAAAATTATTGGATGAGCTAAACATTTTGACACACGATTAGAACTGTTAATTGCTTTGATCATCTGAAGTGCACGCATTGCCGGAATGCCACTCTTCAAAGTGAGAGTGCAAATATTATTTAAAGCGGCACTCCTCAAAGTCAAAGCGCAATCATTTAAAGCAGCACTCCGTAGTGAAAGCACAAAAATCATTTAAATCATCATATCACATTTAGTTTTAGTAGTATGATTACTATGATGGTTTATTCTTATATGTATAGTTCAAGATTTCAAGATTCAAGAATTTTATTTGTCACATACACAGTTATAGATATAAGTTATAGGTACAGTGCATTAATATCAAATCAAATCACCTTTATTTATATAGCGCTTTTAACAAGTCCAATTGTTTCAAAGCAGCTTCACATTGTTAACAGGAAAATAATGCAGCAGAATTTGTACAGTGAAACGGTGATGTTATCCAGCTAATTTCAAGTATCATATAGTGTCAATGCGGGCAGATCGGTAATATAGATGAAATTTAGGTGTCCCCAACTGAGCAAGCCAAAAGCCAGAGGCAACGGTGGCAAGGAACCAAAACTCCTTCGGGGTCAGAATGGAGAAAAAAACCTTGGGAGAAACCAGGCTCAGTCAGGGTGCCAGTTCTCCTCTGGCTGACGAACAAACAGTGTATGATTATAATTCTGGCAACATAGCAGGTCTTAATTCATATTAGGTAAATAGATATTCGTAAGATTATTCGAAAGATTGGAGTCATCACGCCGAAGACGGGTTTAATGAGGATGTCGTGTCGATGCAGCATTTACGGGGGGAGTTTATTTGACATGCTCTCTGCAGACATTTCAGGGATGTGTTGGTCATGTCCAGGCGCTGGTCAACCATCTGATCTGGATACGGCCCGTATCCGGCTGACTGCAGTAAACCTCGGGATAAACAGAGAGACTAACATTAGCGTAGATGCCATTCTTCTTATGATGTAATGAGTACATCAGGTGTTATGGGAAGTGTTCCCGGTTCCGGCTGACCTAGTTATTGAAGCCTAACAATCATTTACTGATTTGAATAATATAAATTGATAATGTTTTATGTGTAAGCCATAGTAAAGAGATGCGTTTTTAGTCTAGATTTAAACTGACAGGTTGTGTCTGCTTCCCGAACAATACTAGGAAGACTGTTCCAGAGTTTAGGCGCTAAATAGGAAAAGGATCGACCGCCTGCAGTTGATTTTGATATTCTAGGTATTATCAACTGGCCAGAGTTTTGAGACCGCAATAGACGTGATGGAGTATAATGCATTAAGAGTTCGCTCAAGTACTGGGGAGCTAAACCATTTAGTGCTTTGTAAGTAATAAGCAAGATTTTTAAATTTATATGATGTTTAATAGGGAGCCAGTGCAGTGTTGACAGAACCGGGCTAATATGGTCATACTTCCTTGTTCTAGTAAGAGCTCGAGCTGCTGCGTTTTGGACCAGCTGGAGTTTGTTTATTAAGCGAGCAGGGCAACCACCCAGTAAAGCATTACAATAATCTAGCCTTGAGGTCATGAACGCATGAATTAACTGTTCAGCATTTTGCATCGAAAGGATGTGCCGTAATTTAGATATATTTTTAAGATGGTAGAATGCAGTTTTACAGATGTTAGAAACGTGGCTTTCAAATGAAAGATTGGTATCAAAGAGCACACCCAGGTTCCTAACTAACGACGAGGCCTTGACAGAGCAGCCATCGAGTGTTAGACAGTATTCTAGGTTACTACTTGCAGAGTTTTTTTGTCCAATAATTAAAAATTCTTTTTTTTCTGAATTAAGTTGCAGGAAATTACTAGACATCCAATGTTTTATATCAGCTATGCATTCCGTTAATCTTGTGAATTGGTAAGTTTCGTCAGGGCGTGAAGAAATATAGAGCTGAGTATCGTCAGCATAACAATGAAAACTAACACCATGCTTCCTAACGATTTCTCCCAGTGGTAACATGTACAGGGTGAAGAGCAACGGTCCTAGCACTGAGCCCTGCGGTACTCTATACTGAACTTGTGAACGGTGTGACATCTCTTCATTTACTGCTACAAACTGATAACGGTCAGATAAGTATGATTTAAGCCATGCCAATGCAGTTCCACTAATGCCAACATAATTTTCGAGTCTATTCAAAAGAATGTTGTGGTCGATAGTATCGAATGCAGTGCAAAGATCGAGTAACACTAATAGAGAGATACAACTACGATCGGATGATAAGAGTAAATCATTTGTATCTCTGATGAGAGCAGTCTCAGTACTATGATACGGTCTAAATCCTGACTGGAAATCCTCACAGATACCATTTCTTTCTAAAAAAGGAACATAATTGTGAAGACACTGCCTGTTCATTTTTGACAGGAAGGGTAGTTGAAGTTGAAGTTGAAGTTGAAGTTTATTCGTCATTACACATGTACAAGTACAGTATAACGAAATGAAGTTTGGAGCAAGCCTCCGGGCCGCAGCCGATTATTCAGGCGCCACCCTACGCTCTCCAGAAATACAAGAATGCAATTTAGCAAGCATTACATAGCAAACACAACAAAACATAAACATAAACATAAACATGACACAGTACACGTGGTCACGTGGTGGGATTTTTTGTATGGAGTGGGAGAGGAGATAGATAACAGACAGGCAGACGGATGGAACGGGGAGGGAAGGTCGGGTATGTATGGTGCGAGTGAGTCTGAGATTGTGTTGTGTGAGAATGTTAGCCATAACTTCAGATGTTTTCGAGTTCAGTTCTATGGTTTGTCCTTGAAGGGAGATAAGGCAGTGCACAGGGAAAGATAGCAGACAAAGCTGTCAGGCTGAAATCCCAACCGAGAGATAGGGACCAAGTGAGGTTCGTTGGGCTAGTTGATTAGGTCAGGCAAATACAATTTATTATTTTTAATCCATTTGATGATCTTGGTAATTTGTCCGGATCATAATCAATCAATCAGATCTGGTCCTCAGCATTCGCGTCGGTCCGTGCAGTTTCCCTAGACATTACGCCCAGCCTCATGGCCAGACCGGTTACAGTCCGTAAAGTTCACCGATCTGACCCCGATAGAGCCCACTCTACCCTGCGTATCCGCAGTCGGACTGCGTTTGTTACGGTTCAGTTCCTCAATTCCTATCACTTTCTGATCTAATTCCTTCAAACGGTCACACACAACCCCGAAGCATTCTTTAATTTCCACAGACAGCGGCTGGGTGAATTTGCTTGCAGCTGTCTTACCAATCTTCCGATAGGTCAGGGCAATCCCAAAGCCAAAGAATAGGAACCTCGCCATCAATAATCCAATCATGTATAAATCTTCCGCATCCTCCACGGACAGAGCCTCCAGGCACAGGACTTGCCAGTTGTTCCATGCGTCCCTCACGTACCCTGCGGCAAAGGTCCCGTCCGGGCAGGTGGGTTCTCCCGGGGCACCCTTCCTTAGTGAGAAAATCTTGTCGATCGCGCTGATTGACCAGTTAATCAATTCCATTTCAGTATTTTCAGGAGTCCAGCAAAGCAGCAGTCAGAGAAGAGAAGAGACGAAACACTAGACAAAACAAAACAGCGCGAGAGCCAGCAGGGAGCAGAGAGAAAAACACGTCTGCACGGATTGAAGGACAGAAAGGAAAGAGGTAGGTAGGAAAGGGTAGATTTGAGATCGGCCTATAATTCACTAATTCTGTAGAATCAAGTTGAGGTTTTTTAATAAGTGGTTTGATAATAGCCAACTTAAAAGTTTTCGTTACATATCCTAATAACAAAGATGAGTTAATGATATTAAGAAGAGGATCTATGACCTCTGGTAGCATCTCTTTTAATAGCCTAGTTGGTATAGGGTCGAGCATACATGTTGTTGATTTAGATGATTTAACGAGTTTGTTTGTTTTCTTCTAAGAGAGTCGAGAAATAAGCAGATCTAGCAGTTTTTACAGCCTTTCTGTATGCGATCATGCTCTCTTTCCATGAATTACGAAAAACCTCTAATTTTGTTTTCTTCCAGCTGCGCTCCATTTTTCTGGCTGCTGTTTTAAGGACCCGGGTGTGCTCGTTGTACCACGGCGTTGGACTATTTTCTTTAATCTTCTTTAAGCGTCGGGGAGCAACTGTGTCTAAAGTGCTGGGAAAAAAAGAGTCAATAGTTTCTGTTGCAAAATCGAGTTCCTCTAGGCTATCTGGGATGCTGAGGAGATGAAACTGATGAGGAAGATTATTTAAAAAGCAATTTTTAGTGGCGGCAGTGATAGTTCTGCCATATTTGAAGCGAGGGGACGGCTTTGCAGCCTTAGCTAAATTAAGTATACATGATACTAGGTAATGATCTGAGATGTCGTCACTCTGCTGCAGAATTTCAACGGTATCAACATTTATTCCATGTGACAATATTAGGTCTAGAGTATGATTAAGGCGATGAGTGGGTCCTGACACGTGTTGCCTTACTCCAACAGAGTTTAGAATGTCTCTAAATGCTAATCCCAATGGGTCTTTTTCATTATCTACATGGATATTAAAATCACCAACAATTAGTACTTTATCTGCAGCCAGTACTAACTCACGAAAGTGACTAACGAAAGTCAGTAATTCTTTGATAAAGTCTGTATTGTGCCCTGGTGGTTGTGTATACAGTATACTGTAGCCAGTATACAGTAGCCAGCACAAATGTCATATGGGATTTATCAATTACACTGCATAAAGCACCAAAACTTCAAAAGAATTATATTTGAAACTAGACTTCTGAGTAATACTGAAGATATTATTATAAATTACAGCAACCCCTCCCCCTTTACCTTTCAGATGCGGCTCGTGTTTATAACAATAATCTTGTGGGGAACAGACACAGTCTCTATGTGATAATATCTAGGTGAAAGAGTCTCTATGTGTTGGGATTTATCTGACTTCTGTAACGGGAGACAGCTAGCAGACGGTCGGTTAAGCCAGTCCGTCTGCTTCTTGACCTGGGCCCCAGTTAGTCAAGGTTTAGCTTTAAGACTATATGCCAAATTACTAGAGAGAAGAGCAACACCACTCCAAGAAGGATGGATGCTGTCCCTCTTCAACAGGTCAGGTCTGCCCCAAAAGCTTTTTCAATTGTCTATGAACCCTATGTTATTTTGCGGACACCACTTAGACAACCAGCCATTGAGTGATGATAGTCTGCTAAGTATCTCATCACTCCTTTTAACAGGGAGTGGACCAGAACAAAAAACTGCATCTGCCATCGTACTTACGAGTTCACACACCTCTTTAATGTTAATTTTGGTGATCTCCGACTGGCGAAGTCGAACATCATTAGTACCGACGTGAATAATAATCTTAGAGAATTTACAATTAGCTTTAGCCAGCACTTTTAAATTTGCTTTGATGTCAGACGCTCTGCTCCCGGTAAACATGTGACTATGGTGGCTGGTGTCTCTATTTTCACGTTCCGTGTAATAGAATCACCAATAACTAGGGCACTTTCAACAGGATTCTCAGTGGGTGCGTCACTGAGTGGGGAGAACCTGTTTGATGTTCTAATCGGAACTGAAGAGTGTTTTTTTGATCCGCGACTATGCCGTCTGACCGTCACCCAACTGCCCTGCTGCATGGGCTCTACAGCCGGAACCGAACAATGTACAATGTTCACTAAGCTAGTAGCATCCAAAGCAGTGTCTAAAGCTGTTACATTCTCACTACTCTCAAATAAAGTCTGGATGCGTGTCTCTAATTCTGAAATCTTCTCCGTCAGCCTGACTATCTCCTTACATTTATCACATGTGAAGCCCTGCTCGCCAACGGAGACAGATACACTAAACATGAAACATGCGGTGCAAGTGACAATGACTGGAGAAGAAGACATGGCTTACCGTATTTGTTGATTAATCCAACTTACCAAAGTTGCTTGATGGAGTCTATTTACTAATCCAACTCACCACAGTTGTTTAGTGAACTCAGAAAACAGGAAACCCAGGTGCAGAGATGGCAAGTTAACAGGCTAGCGAAAAGCTAATGTGTGATAGTGATTTAGATTAAAAGCTAGTGATGTCAGATTTAATGTGGCAGGCAATGTTAGACAATATATGAAGATGAGTAGGTTATAATTAGCAGTTTAAACAACAGAGAATTATATCAAATAAAAATCCCAAAAGAGCAGAGCAGAGCACATGCGAGCACAGCAGCAATAGCAAACAGGGTAACAGGTAATAGTGAGCACCGGGAGAGTTGCGAGCACGGGAGAGAATGCTGCCTGTATTGAAAGCGTGGGTAATGCGTGAGGGAAAAAAAAAAAATACGTTTACGGAGTTTCAGTGACATTATTACATTAAACGACTATATATAATGTTGAATATAATGTATAATAATGCAATGGGGGAATATTTGTGCCCTATCAGTTTCGAGATATAGAGAACAGGCCAATGGCCATTGGCGTGCGAGATTTGCATCTCGCGCTCTGCCCCGCATCGCAGGTATAAACAGGAAGCGGATGTAGCGCATTTGTCATTCACTTCGGAGCCAAACGTTGATGAAGCACAAGACTGTGCTTCTGATCTGTCCTTCTATCCATGCAGACGTGTTTTCTCTCTGCTCCCGCTGTGCTCTAGCGCTGTTTTGTTTTGTCTAGTGTTTCGTCTCTTCTCTTTCTCTCTGACTGCTGCTTTGCTGGACTACTGAAAATACTGAAATGGAATTGATTAACTGGTCAATCAGCGCGATCGACAAGATTTTCTCACTAAGGAAGGGTGCCCCGGGAGAACCCACCTGCCCGGACGGGACCTTTGCCGCAGGGTACGTGAGGGACGCATGGAACAACTGGCAAGTCCTGTGCCTGGAGGCTCTGTCCGTGGAGGATGCGGAAGATTTATACATGATTGGATTATTGATGGCGGGGTTCCTATTCTTTGGCTTTGGGATTGCCCTGACCTATCGGAAGATTGGTAAGACAGCTGCAAGCAAATTCACCCAGCCGCTGTCTGTGGAAATTAAAGAATGCTTCGGGGTTGTGTGTGACCGTTTGAAGGAATTAGATCAGAAAGTGATAGGAATTGAGGAACTGAACCGTAACAACGCAGTCCGGACTGCGGATACGCAGGGTAGAGTGGGCTCTATCGGGGGTCAGATCGGTGAACTTTTACGGACTGTAACCGGTCTGGCCATGAGGCTGGACGTAATGTCTAGGGAAACTGCACAGACCGGACGCGAAACGCTGAGGACCAGATCTGATTGATTGATTATGATCCGGACAAATTACCGAAGATCATCAAATGGATTAAAAAATAATAAATTGTATTTGCCTGACCTAATCCCCACTTGGTCCCTTTCTCTCGGTTGGGAGTCCAGCAGGGCAGCTGTCTTATCTCCCTTCAAGGACAAACCATAGAACTGAACTTGAAAACATCTGAAGTTATGGCTAACATTCTCACAGCCTCACTCGCACCATACACAATACCTCACTACTACCGTCTGCCTGTTATCTATCTCCTCCCCCAGTCCATACAAAAAATCCCATCACGTGACCACGTGTACTGTGTCATGTTTATGTTTATGTTTTGTTGTGTGTTTTGCTATGTAATGCTTGCTAAACTGCATTCTTGTATTTCTGGAGAGCGTGTGGCGGCGCCTGACTAGTCGGCTGCGGCCCGGAGGCTTGCTCCAAACTCATTTCGTTACACTGTACTTGTACATGTGTAATGACAAATAAAATATTCAATTCGATTCAAGACTTCTGTCCGAGACCTTCCTGTCAGCAGAGAGAGAGACGCCCTTGTGTTGGTGAAACAGCACAAGCAGCGCGACCGCATGCTCATGTTGTGGTTTAAAATGATGCCGTTTTTCCTCTTCTTTGGAAATAACACTTCACTCAGTCTTTGATGCCAGAATATAGGTTTTATTCTTTCAAACAAAACCGAGTCGATCTGCAGAGCTCCTGATGACTCAGGGAAATCCTCCATTATATAGGCAGTTCCTACACATTCCAAACATACTACGTCATTGTTTATCTTTCCCCCACATGTCTTAACTTGGCTTGAGTCCAGCACTATGTCCATATATGGACTTAACACCCAACACTGTGAGGGGTGGTCTTCCAGTCTCCTGAAGACCCCTGCACTCCCTCAGCTGAATATCATCATATAGATGTAAATAATAGTGTATAATCATACAGTTAAATTGTAATAAAATACTTATTATTAATGCAATAAACACTTCAACATTTCCCCCCTTTGAGGCTTATCAAGCCTCACTTTCACTATTCTTTACCCAGAGTGTAGCTTCAAAATCCAGCCTCCTCAGTTATGCTACAGCAACCAAATCAAGTCACTTAGTTTCATTTCCAATGACCAGATTATTGCAACCACACTCCAGAGGAGAAGTAGAACCAAACATCTCTTTTCAGACTTTTTTTCTTTTCAGTTTTTTTTTTTTCCAAAAAGAGTAAAAGATTCAACTCTCCCTAATCCTTTCCTTCAAAATTAAACATTGTTATAAGCATGTGCGTGCATTTTGTTCAGCCTTGCCTGTGGTTGTCACAGTTATGTAAAATACATCAAAAATAATCATGTTACATATATTTAAAAACTCTTTTGCACTGTAGACATCTTCTTCAACCCAGATACTTTGCGCATCGTAGAGGGTCACCCTTTGGGGAGCGGTTAGGCTAGCACATACACCCAGGGTCTGGCTCATCATTATTCATCTTCTTCGTCCTCATTGGAGGTGCTCGAATCAATCTCCAATGCTCTCATAACCCAGCTCCTTGCTTCTCTGAGCTTTCAGCATATTGCACCCTTTCATCTTGCGCTCTTGTTTCCCTCCTGGGAACTCTTGTGCAGTGATTCAGATGATACCAGGTGGTGCTTCCTTCCACTTGGACCGCTGTCGTCACCACTTTGTACGGTCCCTCTCTCCTGGGTTCATTCCACTTTCTCCTGAACACCCTCAGATACACCTGATCACCTGGAACAACTGGACAAGGTGTCTCCGTCTCCTCTCTGGGCTGCTTTCTTATTTCCTGCAAATATATAGCTTTATGTATTGCAGTTAGTTTTTTCATATACGATCTCAACTCCAGTTGCAATTGTTCCAAAGGAGGTCCTTTGTGCGGTCCTCTACAATATGGCACAGGCATGGGTCGACCCCTAAGCATTTCATGCGGTGTTAGATGCGTACTTCTGTTAGTTTGCATGCGATAACTCATTAATGCAAGTGGTAAGGCATCAATCCAGTTAAGTTTAGTACTTTCACACAATTTGTTAAGTTTTGCCTTGAGAGTTCCATTCACCCTCTCTACACAACCTTGTGATTCTGGGTGGTAGACACATCCTAGTCTCTGTTTTATTCTTAACTGTTGTAAAACTTGTTTTACAGTTTTTGAATAAATGCCGATCCATTGTCCGAACTTATTTCTGATGGTATTCCAAATCTAGGAATTACCTCTCTAGTCAGAAATTTAATAACTGTTCCTGCTCCTTCATCTGCTGATGGTGTTGCTTCCACCCATCTGCTAAATCTGTCTATTATCACAAGCATGTACCTTTTGCCTTGTACTCTCTTTATCATGTCCACATAATCCATTACCAGATGCTTGAATGGCCCTTCTGGTACTGGTATGTGACCTATTGGTGTCGCTGTTCCTTTCCTAACATTATTTTTGGCTCAAATTTCACATGTGGACAGAAAATTGTCTACCATTGCATATAAATATGGAGACCAATATCCTTGATTTTTATTTTCTTTATCACCTCCCCCCTTGCACAATGGTCAAAACCATGTGCATCCAAAATGAGGATGTTTAAAAGTGCTGTTGATGCAACAATCTGTCCATCATGTGAGCGCCAAAGACCTTTTTCATCTTGTGTGGCCCCCCTTTGATTCCACACTGAATGTTCATACGGGCCAGCTTGCTGCTGTATTCTAATAATATCATCCAGTTGAGGTTGTGGTTCTATGAGAACTACTGGTGTTAATATTGCTACTTGACATCCCGATGCCTTTTTAGCTTCCAAGTCTGCCATGTTGTTCCCTTTACTGACAAAGTCATTTCCTTTTTTATGAGCCTGACATTTAATGATGGCTAATCGTTTTGGTAGCATCATAGCAGAAATCAACTCACATATCTGTTTTTGTATTTTTTAATCAATGACTATTTCCTGAGGAGTCCCTATCACTTGTGTTGCACACAAAATTTTAATGAAATTTTTGTCATTTGAATGAAAAATTAACTGATTTATGGTTGGCTCCCACTGGCATTGTTCAGCTTTTTTCATCATTGGCCCTAAGTCTTTTGTTTCCCAATTCTTTCCTACATATAAAGACACATGTGGAACAGATTCTGGTACACTGAACCACTTCTTTATGAATTCATTCTCAGTTATACTCACTGCTGCTCCCTGCTTACCTATTATGATGTTCTTCAAGATAAGTTCAACCTTTTGATTTTCAGTTTCTTTTTGCCATCTTTGTTCTATTTTTGCATCCCTGTCAGGATCATATATCATAGTACAGTGAAACTCTGACTTTGGCAACTTTGCTTCAGAAATCTGTGCTTCAATAAACTTTCCCCATGTGTCAATTATTTGTCTTACATCATTTTCAATTTGTCCTAGCCAAAATACATTTGCTTTTGGCTCTGCCATTGTCATTTGAGTTCCCCATGCCTTGGAAGTCTACGTACACTCCATCAGGAGAGCACCAAATTTGAAGTCCTAATTTACATAATGCATCTCTTCCTAATAGATTAACAGGAGTTTGATCTGATACGAGGACAGGAATGGTCACACTTTTGTTTTTAGCTTCTAAACACACAGGAGCTGTCATAGGAATTAACTGTTTTTGTCCCGAGAATCCTATTGTCTTTGCAAATTTGCCAGACAGAGGGAGATGAGAAGCATAATTTGAATTTACACATGTATAAACTGCTCCTGTATCTATTAGCATTGGTGTTGTTTTACCTTCTATTTTAACTTTTAGCATTGGCTCTTGATTGGCAGTGGTTGTTAAAATTGGCATTTGATTCTCCCTCATAGAATTCTCTGGGCACCCCTAATATCCCTGATTTGGACCTCCCCAAGGGTTTACTGGACCATAACATGGACCCCTAGAGGGCGTTGCCAACTCTTCCCCTTCTACCCACATGTGACTGTTGCCATGGGTTATTAGGGCAGTCTCTTCTGTTGTGTCCAAACTGACCACATGTCCAGCATTCTCCCAAAGGAGTATTATTAGTCTAGCCTTGACCTCTTCCTCCCCCTTGTGATGGATTGGCCTTCCACCTCATTGGCCCCTGTTGTTGAGCATATACATTAACAGTTGGTGCAGGCATCTGGTTTGCGTTTGAAGAGGCTGCTACAGGCTGAGGCATTTGCACAGTTTGTGGTGGAGCATTCACAGGAGCCATTACAGACATTTGTTCTCCAGTTGTTCTCCTTTTAACGCTTTAGGATCAATCTTTGTTGGAAATTCATCCCTCAGAGCTTGCCATACTGCTGGACGATGTGCATCCAGAACAGTCCCATCCATATAATAGAGTCAACAGCTCTGTCTAAATCAGATGCTTCAAGAATTTCTCCCATCTTTGGGCCTCCTATGATTCTTGCTAGAAGAGCTTTAATGTCCCCAACAGATAATATTTTGCCCATTGTCTCTTCCTCAAATGCTTTAATCCACTTTCCAGCCCCATCTTGGATTTCCGGCAGACGCAGCGACTAACCCCTCGAGGTCCTGTGTGGCCCAGGGCACATATTGCCCCTGTGCACCCCTTGATTAAAATAGGAAGCTGTTTTACTCTAGATCTAAGCCTCCCCTTTTCTCTTCCCTGTGACCAGTTTCCTGCATCAGATGACTCCTCCTCACTTTCCTCATGCAAATTTTCCCAAAGCTCATTTCTACTTTTCACCAATTTGTCTGTGTCTTTTACTAATTTTTGTGTTTCTTTAATTTTTTTATCTATTTCCTCTTCTATTTTCCGTCTTTGTCGTTCAATTGTTCTATCTTCTGCTCTTCCTACTTGTTTCCCTTCATACTGTGTTTTCATTCCCTCTAATGCTTTCCGTGCCTGTTCATAACAATCTAAAGGCAAACTTTTCTCAGATTGTTTATGTCTCCCTATCTTTTGTTTTACCTCTGCCCCTGTTTGTTTTTCATCTTCTAATTGTACTTCTCCTTCCAATTCTATTCCTCCTTTCACTTCCAAAAGCCCCTTCAGCATTGGAAACTGACCTTCTAAAGATGCATTTGTCATTAGTTTTGAATACATCTCTTCTTTTTTCAATGTTTCTTTTTCTGTCTCTTTCAATTCTTTTCTTGCTTGTTTTATATTCTTTAACATTTCTTCTCCTTCTTTTTAAACAATGCCAGTATTGCCTGTTCTTTTTCTCTTTTAGCTTCTCTTTGTTGTTTCTTTAAACTTTTACTCTTCATTTTGTGGTTTTTTATCAAAGTTTCCATTTCTTCACACAATGATACATCAAATGTCCCTTCTTTTGGCCATTTTGTCATCATCTGTTCAGTTCTTTTTTGCCATTTGTTTGACATTTTTCCTATTATTTCACTACATAATGGGTACTTTTTCCCTAATGATTCAACTGGGGTAATCATTTCTCTTTTATCCATTTCTTTTATTTGTAATGACACTATTTCTTATATCTTTTCAAATATTACTTTGCACGAAAGATCTCTTTATTTATCTATTTATTCCTCTTATTTTATTTCTTTTTGTATTAAACTCTTATCTTAATAAACTAACAGTTCCCATTCAGTCGGTCACTCTCGACGCCACGTCGGAGTACCGACGAATAGGAATCTCGCTCGCGAGCCAATCTACTGCGAGTGTAACTAAAGCGAGCCAATGCACATTGGCATGCAATGATTGCACCAGGTGCTCATGCCACGCTGTGCGGGTATAAATGAGACACAGGTGATTGCATCAAATTAGCCGAGTGGTAGATGGTTACTACAGATATCACTCCTTACTTCGCAGTCCTGACTGAAGACGGAAGCCGCCTTTCGGAAGCGATCTCTTCATTCGGTGTTGGTGTGACGGCACAGCAGCGGGTCGTGTGGTTTTCCGATCATCTCTCTTGTTGTTTGAACAGAACGATCACAAAGGCTGTTCTCACAGCCGGTTCGGTGCGCTAGGTGGAGAGCGCTAAAAAGCCGTTCCACGGCTGGTAAGAGAGCGCCTTCGTGTGAGAGAGCGCACGTCAGGCTGCACTACCCCCTGACTGTGTCGCCGCGACCCCTCCCCCTGCGTGCTTCAGCACCAAGGAGAGCGTCCTTCTGAAAGAGCTTACACAGATAGAGCTTGCGTCTTTTTCAAGATGACATTCTATCTGTGTGTTTCTGGATGCGGTGGTTTCCTGTCACCGAGGATGGTCATCAGCGCTGTATCTCGTGTTTGGGCGTTCAGCACGCTGAGGCAGCGCTGGTGGATGAATCATGTTCTCACTGCGGGAACATGACCATCTCGGAGTTGCGATCGCAGCTCCGTCTCGCAAGGGGCGGAGCCTCTGTGCCTCTGCCGCGATCTAACTCTCCTCAGAGAGTTACTTCAGGCAGTAGGCCCGCTGATTTGAGGTTACGGTGAGTGTGTTTCCCCCAGGAACCAACCCCGGGGAACCCTCATCCCTCTCGCACTCCGCAGCCAGTAGAGCTGCCATTGGAGCGCGGTGGGCCATCCACGAGATGTGCACCATCCGTATCCTTTGGGGCTCCCCTTGAGGACCAGATGTCCATCGCTGCATCGGAGGGAGGGTCAGAACTCTCTGGAGAGGATGTGTCGGCGCAGGGGCTCCTCGGGTAGACCCACTGTGCCCGATACTGATCTGGAGATGATGGCTATGCTTGCCCGGGCCGCCGAGAGAGTCGGGCTCGTGTGGAACCCTCCACCGTGTCCCGAATCCTCAAGGCTGGATGATTGGTTTCTCGGGGTGGCCCGTGCTGGTTCTCAGCGCCCCACCCGGTGCCTTTTTCCCGGAGGTGCACGAGGAGCTCACAAGGTCGTGGACGGCACCTTTTACTGCCCGAAACCGGCCTAGTGGATCCTCCTCCCTCACCACCCTCGATGGCGGACCTGCAAAGGGATACACGCAGGTTCCCCCCGTGGAACGGGCCGTTGCTATGCAACTGTGCCCTAACTCCACTTCCAGGGGGAACCCGTGTCTTCCCTCCGGGGCCTGTAGGTACTCATCCGATCTGATCGGGAAGGCCTACCTGGCTTGTGGAGAGGCAGGCTCCGCTTTACACGCCTTCTGGCGTTGTTGCAGGTCCATCAGGCCCGGCTC
Organism: Paracanthobrama guichenoti; assembly: GCA_018749465.1. Taxonomy (NCBI): domain Eukaryota; kingdom Metazoa; phylum Chordata; class Actinopteri; order Cypriniformes; family Gobionidae; genus Paracanthobrama; species Paracanthobrama guichenoti. Next base: position 14,963,035 of record CM031966.1, on the reverse strand, counting down.
TGAAGACCTGGCACGAGGGTGGTCACGATCCCGCAGTTCTCCAGGAACTGAGAACCGCAACGGACCTCGCGCCGTGCGACGAAGGTTCTGGCGCGGGCCGTGGGTCGTCGCGATGTCCACTATGGTGGTCCAGGAACGCCACCTCTGGCTGTGTCTGGCGGACATGAGGGAGACCGACAAAGTCAGGTTCCTTAACTCCCCGTCTCCCAGACTGGCCTCTCGCGACGCTGCCCAGAACTTCGCCCATCAGTTCTTGGCGCACAGAAGCAGACTGAGGCGGTCAGTCACATTCTGCCTCGGCGGTCAGCTGCTGTCTCCACCCGCCGCCGGCAGCGCCAGCCTGCTCGTCGCCGAGGGCGGCCGCCTGCGTCTGCCTCCGCTCCGCGCGCAGCAGCAGCCTCCACCCAGCGGCGTTGTGGAGCCGGGCGCAAGCAGGCCGCCCTACCCGTCCAGGCGCCTGCCAGAGGGGAGGCAAGGCCAAGGGCAGGCTGCCACGAGACGGGCGACCTGGAGGTGAGGAGGACTGCTCTTCTGGAGATGGTGACCACACCGCTCCATCCCCCGGTGGAGGGCCGGGAGGAGAATCTTGTGTTCCATTTTGTCTCTGTTCCGCCGCTGGGCTCAGCCCCAGCGGTACCCAAATTCTCAACACAAGAGCAGTTCCTTCCATCTCCGGGTCCGCAGGGGGCTCGGAGAGTTGTGGCCGGTCAAACGCCGGACCACACTCATCCTCCCTCTTCGCCAGCGGGCAGCAGTGGACAACCCCCTCATGTTCCTGCTGCCCACCTGTGGAATCAGGTAAGTGTTGCACGGCACACTCTCACCTCGCTGCGGGCCGCCTCCACGAGACAGCCGCCCCAGTCCGGTATCTGCATTCCACCTCGCTGCCCCACGGTGGGTACGCCGGTGGTCCCTATGGTCCTGCTTGTACGGTCCCTGGGAGCCTGGCTAGTGCTCCTTGGTCCGTCTCGCTGGCTCATTCGGACCATCAGGCTCTGCTACGCGATTCAGTTCGCCTGGCGCTCCCCCAGGATCAGGGGCATCCGCTTCACTTCGGTGAATGCTGCAGATGCCCATGTCCTGTGTGTGGAGATCGCTGTCCTGCTGGCGAAGGGGCGCGATAGAGCCGGTCCCTCCAGCCGATATGAAGACCGGCCTCTACAGCCCGTACTTCATTGTACCCAAGAAAGCCGGTGGGTTACGGCCAATCTTGGACCTGCGAGTCCTGAATCGAGCCTCCACAAGCTACCCGTTCAAGGCGCTCGCGCGAAGCGCATTTTCGAATGCATCCGTCCCCAAGATTGGTTTGCAGCGGTCGACCTGAAGGGGCGTGTACTTTCATGTCTCGATCCTTCCTCGCGCAGGCCATTTCTGCGCTTTGCGTTTGAGGGTTGAGCATATCAGTACAAAGTCCTGCCCTTCGGGCTGGCCCTGTCCCCATGTCTTTTACGAAAGTCACGGAGGGGCCCTCGTGCCCATGAGTGAGCGGGCGTTCGCATCCTCAACTATCTCGGCGACTGGCTCTTTCTAGCACAGTCCTGGGATCAGTTGTGCGAACACAGGGACCTGGTGCTCAGACACCTCAGCCAGTTGGGTCTTGGTCAACTGGGAAAGGAGCAACCCGCCCCGGGCAGAGGATCTCTTTTCTCGGTATGGAGTTGGATTTGGTCGAGCAGGCAGTGCGCCTCACAGAGGAGCATGTCCAGTCGATGCTGAACTGCCTGAACACGTTTCAGGGCAGGATGGCGGTTCCACTGAAACGGTTTCAGAGGCTCCTGGGGCATATGGCAGCCGCGGCGGCAGTAACGCCGCTCTGCCTGCTTCATATGAGACCGCTTCAGCATTGGCTACTCGGCCGAGTCCCGAGATGGGCGTGGCAACGCGGCACTCACGGGTGAGCATCACACCGGCCTGTCGCCAGTCCTTCAGTCCGTGGTCAGACCCGCCGTTCCGCCGGGCTGGAGTGCCCCTGGAACAGGTGTCCAGGCATACTGTGGTTTTCACGGATGCCTCCGCCATGGGCTGGGAGCCACGCACAACGGGCATGCAGTGTCAGGGGTTTGGACGGGGCCCGCACCTGCATTGGCACATCAATTGCCTCGAGTTGCTAGCAGTACATCTTGCTCTGAGCCGCCTCAAAGGGCGGTTACGGGCAAAGATGTACTGGTCCCACACGGACAACACTGCGGCTGTTGCGTATATCAACCGACAAGGTGGTCTGCGCTCCCCGCCGCATGTCGCAACTCGCCCGCCATCTCCTCCTCTGGAGTCAGAAGTGTCTGAGGTCGCTTCAGGCCATTCATGTCCCTGGTGTGCGCAACCGTGTGGCCGACGAGCTCTCACGAGCTGCGCTCCCAGGGGAGTGGCGACTCCACCCCAGGTGGTTCAGCTGATCGGGAGACAGTTCGGGGTGGCACAGGTCGACCTGTTTGCTTCCCCAGAAACGCCCCACTGCCAGTGGTTCTATTCGCTGACCGAGGGTACACTCGGCACGGATGCCCTTGCGCACAGCTGGCCCCAGGGGCTGCGCAAATATCGTTTCCCCAGTGAGCCTACTCTGCACAGACACTGTGCAAGGTCAGGAGGACGAGGAGCAGCTCCTGTTGGTGGCGCCGTACTGGCCCAACGGACCTGGTTCCCAGAACTTATGCTCCTCGCGACAGCCCCTCCTTGGCCGATTCCTCTGAGGAAGGACCTTCTGACTCAGAGGCGGGGCACCTGTGGCACCCACGTCCAGACCTGTGGAAGCTTCATGTCTGGCCCGGGGACGGACGCGGAGGTTCTAGGTGACTTACCCCAAGAGGTAGTTAACACCATCACTTCGGCACGTGCACCGTCTACAAGACAGGCTTACGCCTCGAAGTGGAACCTGTTCGTCGAGTGGTGTTCTTCTTCGCCGAGAGGACCCCCGAAGATGTTCGATCGCGTCTGTGCTTTCCTTCCTGCAACAAGGGTTGGAGCGTAGGCTGTCACCCTCCACCCTCAAGGTCTATGTTGCTGCTATATCCGCCTATCACGACCACGTAGAAGGTAAGTCGGTTGGGAAGCACGACCTGGTCGTCAGGTTCCTTAGGGGGGAGAGACGGTTAAATCCTCCTCGACCCCCCTCCATACCCTCTTGGGATCTTGCTCTGGTGCTCCGAGCACTCCAGAATGCCCCATTCGAGCCTTTGCAGTCAGCAGAGCTAAAGATTCTGTCTATGAAGACTTTGCTGTTGGCTGCATTGGCCTCCATCAAGAGGGTAGGGGACCTGCAGGCATTTTCGGTCGACGAATCGTGCCTAGAGTTCGGGCCGGGTAATACCCACGTGGTACTAAGGCCCCGGCCTGGCTATGTGCCCAAGGTTCCTACCACTCCCTTCAGGGACCAGGTGGTGAACCTGCAAGCGCTGCCCGGAGGAGGCAGACCCAGCCCTAGCTTTGCTCTGTCCCGTCCGCTCTGCGGATCTCGTGGATAGAACTCAAAGCTTCAGAACCTCAGATCAGCTCTTTGTCTGTCACGGAGGCCAGCAGAAGGGAAAGGCTGTCTCCAAGCAGAGGATGGCCCACTGGATAGTGGATGCCATCACCTTGGCTTACCAAGCACAAGGTGTGCCCTGTCCGCTCGAGTGCGAGCACACTCTACTAGAAGTGTTGCATCCTCCTGGGCGCTGGCACGTGGCGCCTCGCTGTCAGACATCTGTAGAGCTGCGGGCTGGGCGACACCCAACACGTTTCGCTAGATTCTATAGCCTCACGTGTAGAGCCGGTCTCCTCCTGTGTTCTCACCTCAAGCGGGTAGAAGCACTGAGAGGCCCGGCTCTTGTCGGCTTGCTGCGCTCCGGCGCTCTTATTCTCCAGAAGCAAACTCTGTGAGTCCTCCATCTCCTCGGTGCCGGACGTCGCGGGAACGTCGGGCATCAGGCCTGCCGCTGAATCCTTGAGAACCGGTAATGGGCTGGGCTTATATGAGTGACCCTGCGGGGATCCCATATTTCTTCCACGGTCGCTCCTACGGGAAGCCCGTGTCTTTCCCTTGGGAGAGCCTTCCCGTCACCGGGACTGAGCCCCCTCCTCCCTTGCGGGCTACGGCTCAGCTTTGTACTCCACATAACTCCTCCGAGTACGATGTGGGCTCCGCAGCGGCCCCTTTTCTAGGCACGCTTTCCCAGTGTCATCCAATAATCACTGAACAGGGTCATGCGGAACAGCAGTGATGGACTTCCTGGTGTGAGCCCGTCTCATCAGGTAAGAGAGCTCAGGCGGCTCACACTGGGCACTGGAAGGGGGCAGAGGCCATGGCACTTTGGTAGGGATTCCTATTCGTCGGTACTCCGACGTGGCGTCGAGAGTGACCGACTGAATGGGAGCGTCTCGGTTACGTATGTAACCCTCGTTCCCTGAAGGAGGGAACGGAGGCGCCACGCCCCGTCGCCATGTCCTCTGTACCCTGCTGGGGTGCCTGCCTACCTACTCGGCTCCTCAGCAAAAGGCTAATTTGATGCAATCACCTGTGTCTCATTTATACCGCCGCGTGGCGTGGCATGAGCACCTGGTGCAATCATTGCATGCCAATGTGCATTGGCTCGTTTAGTTACACTCGAAGTAGATTGGCTCTCGCGAGCGAGATTCCTATTCGTCGGTACTCCGACGTGGCGTCTCCGTTCCCTCCTTCAGGGAACGAGGGTTACATACGTAACCGAGACGATTTATTTTCACTTTATTATTTGTTTTCTTTTATACGAATATAGTCAATAATTATTTTACCATCAGACCTAAATTAGTCCTATGCTTTATTTTAGTCTAATTTACAAGGCTGTTTCTTGAACAAACTTCTCTCTCTCTCAAACATTCACCACATTCATAAAAATCTTTTATTTGCTTTCACACACGTCTCTAGGGCTCATATTCTGTCCCAAAGAGCTCATACATACATTCTTCATGCGTGTCTCTCTAGGGCTCATAAAATCTTTGTCCCAAGGAGCTCATACATTCAATCACTAACTCTCCTCGGATGTCCAGCAGAACCCCCCACCTCTGTCCAAGGAGAGGGGGTCACAGGTCAAGCGAGAAGAATTTATGGGTTTTTATGGGTTTACACAGACACACACACAGACACCACACTTAGAGCACAGACACAGACACAGACACACACACACAGACACAGACACACACACACACACACACACACACACACACACACACACACACACACACACACACACACACACACACACACACACACACACATACACACACATACAGCTCTCTACTCCTTACCAAGTCTAAAACTCTTTTCTTTTATCACAGTTTGCTTAAAATAAATAAAAATACACACGCCAAATTTTTGCTTACCCGAGCAAACCCCAGCCACGTGATCAGCGTGCTGAGTGGTAACCATAAGACTTTTACCCACAAAGCGTAGGATTTAATTCCGATAATTGCCAATTTAACCAAACAACACAACACCTGTCCATGCAGACTCTCAACTATATTAATTGAGGCGGTATCACAGGAATTTTCAATTTAACGTAATGTTTAGATTCCCGATTAAATGCACCCTTTGTCTGAACAGCTTCTATCGAAATAGAACAGTAACAACAAAAGGAAGTTTAATTTAATTCTCTCCGTCCGTTCAGCCCTTCATGCGACGTCACAAAGCGGTATCCACGCAAGAGAACTTTTCTATAAATCGCCCATGACAGACCTATATCCGTGCGTCAGAGTAGTGATGAGAATGAAATACTATTTCTATTCCTCACAAGTCTCTGGTCGTAATATAGCGGTATCGCGATATAACTTAATCACCTATTTTAGTTTCATCTTCCATGGCAGCCCTCAATCTATAGCTTGAGCGGTATCAAGATCGAAACACAGACATAGAACATTTAGTCAGCTATCGAGCAAACCTTCGCACTAACCCTTAAGTTACACAAAGTGGTAACCAACCCTGATGAACAAACAAACACAGACCTGACTAACAAACACATACGATATCGACAAGGCCTCACTCATACAATTATTCTGGAATCAAAGACCCTCTTCCTAATTAGTTCTTTAATTTTGGAGAAGCTTTTTTAAAGTGTCTCACCATTTCCAGGCAAACTGTGCCACCAACACAAAATTAAGCAAAATCTGCTTACCTGGCCAGTTGTATTTGTGTTGGCCACCCAGTTAAGCCCAGTCATGGATCGTCCACCTCAGCTCCTTTTCAAGTCCCATCTGGGGTGCCAAATGTTGTGGTTTAAAATGATGCCGTTTTCCTCTTCTTTGGAAATAACACTTCACTCAGTCTTTGATGCCAGAATATAGGTTTTATTCTTTCAAACAAAACCGAGTCGATCTGCAGAGCTCCTGATGACTCAGGGAAATCCTCCATTATATAGGCAGTTCCTACACATTCCAAACATACTACGTCATTGTTTATCTTTCCCCACATGTCTTAACTTGGCAGGTCAGCACTATGTCCATATATGGACTTAACACCCAACACTGTGAGGGGTGGTCTTCCAGTCTCCTGAAGACCCCTGCACTCCCTCAGCTGAATATCATCATATAGATGTAAATAATAGTGTATAATCATACAGTTAAATTGTAATAAAATACTTATTATTAATGCAATAAACACTTCAACACTCACTATAAATCAACTGCTGTTTTCACAGCAACTCAATTGTTGGTTCAGTGAGGGCGTTCCACAGTGAGTGCTGTGGAACGCCCTCTGCACTATTTTTGTACCTACCATGGTTTCCCTGGGTGCTTCAGCACTATAAAAGAGTGTTTCCTCTAAAAGAGCAACATAGGTGTGACACTGCATCTTTTTCAAGATGTCATTCCACCCATGCGTTTCTGGATGCGGTCATTCCCTGTCGCCCGCTGATGGTCACAATCGCTGTATTTTGTGGATAGTTCATGTTCTCACTGCGGGAACATGACTATCGCAGTGCTTAGGTCGAGACTCGCCTACCTCTGGGAAGGTGGAGTCCCCCTACCCATACCATGATCTAGTGCTATTCCCAAGAATAGGCCTACTCCGACGGATGGCCAGGGTGACCTGAGGATCACATTTAGGGCAAACCCGCCGAGCCAGCCTCCACAGGCACCTAATCCCTCCCAAGCGTCGCTATCGGTTGACCTGCCAGAGGAAGCCGTTGGCCAGAACCGGGAACACTTCCCATAACACCTGATGTACTCGTTACATCATAAGAAGAATGGCATCTACGCTAATGTGAGTCTCTCTGTTTATCACAAGGTTTACTGCAGTCAGCTGGATCTGGGCCGTATCCAGATCAGATGGTGGACCTGTGCCTGGACATGACCAATGCATCCCTGAAATGTCTGCAGAGAGCGTGTCAAATAAAATCCCCCCGTAAATGCCGCATCGACACGACCTCATTAAACCCGTCTCCGGCGTGACGACTCCAATCTTTCAAATAATCTTACGAATATCTATTTACCTAATATAACTTAAGACCTGCAATGTTGCCAGAATTATAATGATACACTGTTTGTTCGTCAGCCAGAGGAGAACTGGCACCCCAACTGAGCCTGGTTTCTCCCAAGGTTTTTTTTTCTCCATTCTGGCCCAATGGCCCCTCCATTCTGGTTTTGGTTCCTTGCCACCGTTGCCTCTGGTTTTTGGCTTGCTCAGTTGGGGACACCTAAATTTCATCTATATTACCGATCTGCCCGCATTGACACTATATGATACTTGAAATTAACTGGATAACATCACCGTTTCACCAGAACGGCTGCACAAATTCTGTTGCATTATTTTCCTGTTAACAATGTGAAGCTGCTTTGAAACAACTGGACTTGTTAAAAGTGCTACATAAATAAAGGTTACTTGACTTGACAAGTTCAGGGAGGACGAGGAGCAAGTCCTGTTGGTCGCTCCGTATTGGCCCAACAGGACTTGGTTCCCGGAACTAGTGCTCCTCGCGACAGCACCTCCTTGGCCCATTCCTCTGAGGAAGGACCTCCTGACCCAGAGACAGGGCACCCTCTGGCACCCACGTTTGGACCTCTGGAAACTCCATGTCTGGTCCCTGGATGGGACGCGGAGGTTCTAGGTGGCCTGCCACAGGCTGTGGTAGACACCATCACTTCTGCTAGAGCGCCTCTATGAGGCACCTCTATGCGTTGAAGTGGAACCTGTTAGTCGAATGGTGCTCTTCTCGCTGAGAAGACCCCCGAAGATGTTTGATCGGTTCTGTGCTTTCCTTCCTACAAGACGGGTTGGAGAGAAGGCTGTCTCCCTCCTCCCTCAAAGTTTATGTTGCCACTATCACCACAAACCATGACATGGTAGATGGTAAGTCCTTGGGGAAGCACGATCTGATCATCAGGTTCCTGAGGGGGGTGAGGAGACTAAATCCGCCTTGCCCTTCCTCTATACCCTCTTGGGACTTGACTCTGGTGCTAACCGCACTGCAGAGGCTGCCCTTTGAGCCTTTGCAGTCAGCTGAGTTAAAAGTTCTGTCTCTAAAGACAGTACTCCTGACTGCATTGGCCTCCATTAAGAGGGTAGGGGACCTGCAGGCATTCTCTCTCTCTCTACAGCATTAATGCTGAGGGAGGTGTTGCCAGTTGATGTTGGAATATTGACTGGTTTGAAGTGCTTCACAACTTTTTTGTGTGTGTGACACGCACCGCCACTGTTCTGGGTGACGGGTTTCTTTGTCATGTAAAGCGTGTACAGTTGTTTAAAAACAAACTGTGTTACTGAACCAACATTGAGCACTTAAAAGTTTGTAGTGTTTACATAAAGGCCTGGGCCCTGTACCATGATGGTAGTTTAACAAACTCGGGGTTACAGGATTAGTTTCGAGTTGACAAATCTCAACCAATCTATTCAGTCTTTGTTGGTCCCATGATGCTGATCATCAGCTTTCTCTGTCAATTCAGGCTTTGATCCTGAGTTTAGGAGTTTAGCTGTGACATCAGTAGTGAACAGCCAATCACATGCTGTGGATCAGTGGCACTGAGAGTCATCTTGCATTTTTATAGCCCTGGGTGATCTCAGGTCCCCCTGTGTGATTGGCTGGTCACAAGACAGACAGCCATTGGTTGGAACAAGTGCAAATGGTTGAACCAATGGGGAAGCAGGCTCCTGCAACAGAACACACAGGAAAAACAAGACACAAAACACCTCCCTCCACAAAAACAAACTTTAAAGGTTTGCATTCATTAAACTAGACATGAAACAATGCATCTGAAACAACATTGTTGCCTTATTTCCAAATTATAATCCTGGACCAATAAAGACCATCTCATGAGATGCTGGTTATGATTATACATACGAGAGAGGAATGTCAGTGTATTATGATCTGTGAAAACAATGACAGGTACAGGAGATGAACCAACATAAACTTCAAAATACTGAAGTGAGTAACATCGCTAAAGCCTCTTTCTCGATTGTAGAACTGTTTTTTGTTAAACTTACGGGAGTAGTAACAAACAGGATGGTCAACTCCATCCTCATCCTCCTGTAACAGCACCACACCTGCACCAAAAGCACTTGCATCTACCTCAATCTTGAATGGTACGTTAAAGTTAGGAGCAGCAAGAACAGGGGCAGTACACAAAGCTTTCACATTGACAAATGCCTGCTGGCACTCAGGAGTCCACATAAAGTTTTTAGAAGGGCTCAGTAGATTTGTAAGTGGGGTGACAACAGTTGAGAAGTTCTTGCAGAAAACTCGATAGTACCCAAGCATTCTGAGGAATCGACAGAGCTCTTTCTTTGTAATGGGAGCTGGAAAGGCAGTGATCACAGTAACTTTTTGCTCAACAGGTCGTACCTGCCCCAAATAGGTTATTATGGCCTTCCCAAACTCACATTTTGCAAGGTTCAATGTCAGAGTAGCTCTTGCCAAACGTGTAAATGTGTCTCTAAGAGTACTAATGTGATGTAACCAATCAGGAGAGTAAATTACCAAATCATCTAGATAGACATTACAATTTTGCACATCAGCTAGGACCAAATGCACTAGTCGCTGGAATGTAGCAGGAGCATTTCTCATCCCAAATGCCATTACAGAGTACTGTAGAAAGTGATAAGGTGTCACAAAGGCTGAGATTTCAGATGTTCTAGGTGTTAAAGGAACCTGCCAATATCCCTTTAGTAAGTCCAGTTTAGTGACATACTTTGCTGAACCAGCATTATCTATACAGTCCTCAATTCTTGGCAATGGATAGGAGTCTGGAAAAGTAACAGCATTCACACTCCTGTAATCTGTGCAAAACCTGAAAGTACCATCTGACTTAGGAACAATCAGGCAGGGGGAACTCCAGGGACTAGAGCTTGGTCTCGCCAACCCATTGTCTAGAAGAAAATCAACCTCCTGTTTCATAATGTCTCTCTTTACAGGAGTAATACGATAAGCATGTTGCTTTTTAGGGGTCACATCTGTAACTATGATGTCATACTGTAGAACTGTGGTTTGAGAAGAGAGATCTCCAAAAAGAGTAGGAAAATCTGCAACTAATTGTAGAATATCACCTCGCTCATCCCCTGACAAATGCTGAAGGAGGAAGGGTCAATCAGAGATCGTTTCAGAATTTGAAAGTCTAACTGACTTTTGTACAGAGTTAGGGAGCACCAGATCTTCAATTTCAGGCTCAGCAGATACGGACATTTTAGACAAAGGTTTGGGGGTTACATCCCTAATTAACAGAAATGGACTCAACAGAAGGTGCTGCGGAACTTACCCTTACATGGTATTCTTTTAGCATGTTGATGTGCCAGACACGGGTTTGACGTTTCCTTTCTGGAGTATGAATTACGTAGTCTGTATCACTGAGCTTTTCCATCACTGTTGATCTGAAAATACAGCTTTGTCCCAGTTATGATTGAATCACAGGACCGAATACCAGTCATTTGCCAAGAGATCTCTTATTTATTATTTTTGTATGTCAGACATAGTAGAGACATTGAAAAGTTATCGTTTCATGTGTGTGTACGTGTGTGTGTGTGTAAGTCTCTTAGTCCAGCGTGTACTATATATAGAGCCATATATAACCATATATAAGCCTCACCGGCAATGATGACAAATCTGTGAGCAGTATCTGTGTGTTGTCCAGCTGTTTAAAGTCCTCCGGGATGAGTAATCCAAACCTCCAAGGAAAGGATATACTCCACGAAGGGTCGGCAGTAACACTCCAACAACAGCCAGCAAAAACCAGGTAATCCATACACAATCGCGTCTGATTTGGGAATGAATGAGCGCGCTCCCGATCGCCGGTTTGCCGGTCCTATACATTTAAAAACACCCTCTCAGTTCCTGTTTGGGTGACATCACGTGACACGCAGTCCCGCCCGGAACGCATCTCGCAAGACGGAAGATAAAGCTCAATAACACAGACAAAATAGGGAGAAATACAGATCACAGGAGAAAGCATTTAAAACAAATGACCAACTAATCACACTTAGTTGATCTACTATAAATATGCTTCCCCTTATGTGGTCACGCTACACATGTACACACATTCTTCTATGGCCAAAATGATCTCATCCCATGTCTCTCCTTGGGACACATGTACAGACACAGCCTGACTTTACAAAATACAATTATACAAATAATTATGAAAATAATAAATAATACTAAAAAATATAATTAAACAATTACATTTTTATCTTCAATGACCATGTAAGGACCAGAAAAGCAAACAGACAGAAGAACCAGGGATAGGTAATAAAACCAAGAATTTGTCACCAGGTTTAAATGATTGTGCAGTTGCCTTCTTGTCAAAGCAACTTTTCATGGCACTTTGTGTGAAACACAATGTTTCTTTTGCCACAGCAACAGCATTGTGCGGGTTTTCTTGCAGCTGACTAAAATAGTCTAATACATTAGTTGTGGGAGCAGAATCAACCGATAACAACTCATCTTTGAAAACTCTCAAGGGGCCACGAAGAGTGTGTCCAAAGACAAGTTCTGCAGGGCTAAATTCAAGGGATTCCGGCACAGCCTCCCGCACAACAAAAAGTACAAAAGGAAGTCCATTGTCCCAGCAATTTTCTGTTTCCAAACAGTATTTGTGCAGCAAATACTGACTTTAACGTCTGATGCCAACGCTGCAGTGCACCCTGACTCTCAGGGTGATAGTCACTAGAGACTCTGTGCTGAATACCCAATGCCTCTAAAACTTGTTTGAACACCTTTGAAAGAAAGTTCGAACCCTAAATCACTCTGGAGGATTTTAGAGAGACCAAATGTTGAAAAAAAATTGGTCAATGCTTTTACTACTGAAGTAGCAGTGATTTTTCGTAAGGGAATGGCCTCTGGGAATCTAGTAGTAACACATATTACTGTCAGCAGGAACTGATTACCAGATTTAGTCCAGGGAAAAGGGCCAACACAATCAACCATAACATGCTCAAAGGGCTCTCCCACAACAGGAATTGGGAAAAAGAGGAGCTGGAGGGACTTGTTGGTTTGGCTTACCAGTCAGTTGGCATGTATGACAGATTTTACAATACTGTGCCATCGGATTTCAAGCCTGGACAAAAAACAAACAAAAAAAAGGTGTCTCAAAATGCGATTATAGGTTTTTGTTCTCACAAATCTGAAGGAACTACCACTTGATAGGTAGCACTCCAAGTCTAAATCTGCCACACCAGGAGGGGAGGGGTCCACCTACACATTAGTACCTTATCCTATAGGTAGTACACTGCCTCTATATCATTCACAGTGTCAGAAGGAACAACTAATGAAAAATACTTGACCAAAGATGGATCAGATTGTTGAGCTGCAATCAGCTGATCACATGAAACAAAAAACTGAAGAGGATCAAGCTTTACAGGCAACTTTGAGGAAACGGTCTTACTCCTCAACCCGTAGTCTGAAGGGGAAGACACTTTTGGGTTGGGTTATGGACCAGATCCTTCAACATTGGGCCTAGAAAAGAATCAGACAGGTAAACATGTTCTAATTTCTGTGCCTGTACATGAGTAATGACACAACTAGAAAAACATTTGGGAAGTTGTGAAACAATTCGTCAGTTGTACAACAATGATCTATTCGATCTACTACATCAAGCATTGGCATTACCTATCCCCATGATAAAGTCGATCCCTTTTACAGGCAGAGTGGGCTGCACCCCAACCCTAAAGAATCCAGTGACCAAGTCTGATTTTATATGTACAGTGTGTAAAGGTACTGATACAAATCCCATCTCGATACTCTGCACTAAAACACTCACCCCACATGAGGTTTGACCTGTCAAGGGTAGCCCATCTCCAAGCAAAAGTGACTGGGTTGCCCGAGCATCCCTCAGAATGCGAATTAGCCTCTGGTCCTCAGGCCTTCCTGTTGCAGATACTAGTCCATAAAAAATAAATGGAGAATCAGTAATGTCAGGAATGTCATTGCTGGAAACAGTTCCTTTGGGAGACAAAGGGACATTCTTAAATCAAAGCCACACTTTTTCTGACCTGACCCATATCTGCTTTTGCTTAAGAGACATACAGTCGGCTATAACATGTCCAACTCTGTGGCAGTAAAAACATTCTCTCTCCTCTGGATGGACAGATGGTGACTTTACCTGACTAGTTGTAGAAGATGGAGGCGCTGAAGGAGTAAACGCTGACAGATTTTTGGTCTTTTAATACAAAGACATTTTTGTGTGTGAGCACAAACTCATCTGCCAAAACTGCAGCCTCAGACAAGGAAGACACCTTCTGTTAATTTAAATAAACCACAATATGCTCAGGCAAACAGTTCTTAAACTCTTCCAACAGAATGAGTTCTCTGAGAGAATTGTAATCGGTAACTTTAGTAGCAGTACACCACTTGTCAAAGAGAGTTCCTTTTTCTCTGGCAAACTCAACAAATGTCTGGCTACTTGCCTTCCTATAACTCCTAAACTTTTGCCTGTAGGCTTCAGGAACGAGTTAGTAGTAAGAGAGGCCATACTTCCTTTGGCCACTGGAAGGAAGCCGCAATGTGCTCAAAAGCACTAAAGTTAGAATCCACTTCAGTATCTCTGAAAGGAGGGACTAAAGTAATGTATTTATTCACATCAAATGAAGTAGTAGGTTGGTCTGGGGAAGATACTTTAGAACTGTCTGGTACTGGAGGGCGTGCAGATTCCAGTTCCAGTTTATGTAGACGAACAGCTTTGTCAGCTTCGATTTCCAACTTGTGTGCTTCTAAACAAAGCTCCATTTCAGCCTTACGATTCTGGGCTCTCTCTTGAGCCTCCATCTGGAGACATGCCAAATGGACCTTTACCCTGGCATCTCCTCTGGACAGAGACGAACCAGAGGAAGCTGGAGAAAATGGGCCAAAACTTGGTAAGGTAGCTGGAGTCTTAGCCTCAACAGCTGTCTTAGATGCACTAAGATCTACCTGCAACACATCTTGTTCATCTACAGAGACATGCATACTTGCCCCCACAGCCTGAGATTCAAAGCTATCTGCATCATATTGTACTGATCCTTTAAGAATCTTCAACTCCACTAGTTTTTCCCAAATTACCAGCTTTAACCATTTCTTAAGACCTCTAGATACAGAAATACCAAAGTGATCTGCAATAGCCATTCATCCTTACAGCATTTATCATGTTGAAGGTGAAAACTAGGTTTAAAAACAAACTGGTTAATATCAAACAAAGCCATACTACTACTCAAATTCTGTTTATGTTTTTCTATTTTCAAGGATTTTAAAGAGATCCCGGACGAGCCCCATTTTATATTACATCCCCATTAGTCTAGAGGTATCGAAGGGACAAAATCCTAGTACACGGAGAACAGAAGACTTAAGCAGACCACCAACAAAGCTTGGACCATAATAAGTAAAGCTTTACTGAATATAATTAAACGTATTTAAATACTGACAGTCCAAAAAAAAAAAAAAAAAAAAAAAAAAAAAAAAACATAAGGGTGAAGAGAGAACTGGGTCTCTTTTGCCAACAAAAAGAACCCAGGAAAACTAAAAGGACCAACTAACTAAAGGTAGGAAAAAAAAAAAAAAAAAAAACTTAAAAACAAAACACAAAAATAAATCTACCTACTCTAACTGAAACAAAAAACTTACAACGGGTGGCAAAGAAACACTCCTTACCTGATGTTACTAGACAGAGTTAAGGTCTACATGTTGCAAAAAATGTGCAGGGCCCCTAACCTGTTCCCAATTCAAGTTGTTCCAAACTTGTATGAGTTTCTTTGTTCTGCTGAACATAAAGAAGATATTTTGAAGAATGTTTGTAACCAAGCAGATACAAGTAACAATTGATTACCCAGTAGGGAAACAAATATTATGGTAGTCAATGATTGCTTGTATCTGCTTGGTTACAGACATTCTTCAAAATATCTTTTGTGTTCAGCAGAACAAAGAAACTCATACAGGTTTGGAACAACTTGAGGGTGAGTAAATGAAGAAATTTAATTTTTGGGTGAACTATTTTTAAAATAAAAAAAAAAACTAAACACTCGGGAGAATATTAGCCTAAAGGAAAATAACAACCAACTAATATAAACATAGAACAAACAAATGAATGAGGGAAACTCTGGATTTAAATGCACAGAGGTAAACAAGGACACTCAGTGATCATAAGGTGAGCTTAATTATTGACAAACACAGGGAAACTAGGTTAGGATACACATGACAGGGGAACAAACAGAACAGAATCCAACCAAAATATTATGTGTTTAGTCTATAGGCAAGCACGTTTGAATACGTATGTGCACAGGCGTGTGGTTATTTTACTTTATAAAATGACAGCCAAATTAATACTAATACTAATAATACTAATACTAATACTAATACTAATAATAATCATCTTTTTTATATAGCGCCTTTAAATGCTACTTCTCAAAGCGCTTTACAAAAAGGACACAATGTAAAAGAAAAAGAGATCTAAAACAAAATCTAAACAATATACTAAACATACTACAAAATTACAATCTAATCTCATACAGAAGAGAGTTCCAGAGTTCCCTTTCACTTTGGGAACACCCCTGCGTGATTGTGTCTGAAGCACATGTCAACTAGTCCAATGGTGAGAGTCAACATCATGACCAGGAAAGGATAAAAGCACATCCGATTTGACAGGCGTAAGATTCTGTGCCTCAGCAAGCGCTCTGTTGAAGTCTGTGATATTTATTGTTGTCTGTCCTTACCAGTTAAAAAACATAGCAAAAGAGTTTAAGTTGTGTGCTTTTCCTTTCTATTTAACGGGTGATGATACACATGACTTATGTGTACTGTGTTTGGGAGCAGAGCATGCCATGTCAGCCTTCGAGGAGAAGGCAATCTTGGGGATCGCTGACTGTCTGAGAACAGTTGGATCTTTCGGAGGGGATTGAGACTGGCCTTGCATTTTCTCTTCCTTGTCTTCCTTCACCTGGGAGATCTAGTGCTCTCTCACCCGCCCAACGGCTTATTCTGCCCAAGGAGAGAGCCCAGTGCTGGTGGAGGTGATAACTCGGGCCATGGCTAAATTAAACATCGACTGGCTGGCCGAGAAAAGGGGTGCTCGTCTTAAAAGCAAGCAGGGACCTGGAAAATAGCAAGGGGGTAGGGCCTGATGAGGTTCGAGAACTTTGTCGGGCCACAGATCTGTCTCTCAGGGCCACCAAGGAGACCACCAGAGCAATATGGCGGTCTATGGCAGCACTGGTGGCTACTGGGAGACATTTATGGCTCAAATCTGTTGGATATTAAAGATAAAGACAAAGCCTTTCTGCTTAACGCTCCACTTTCACCTCCTGGCCTCTTCGGCGACTCCATAACTACAGCTGTTGAGAGGTTTCAGGAAGCTAAGCAAGCAAGCAAGCAGAGGTTTTTAAAAAAGTACCTCCCTTACAGTCCCCAGCCCCCTGGGGCTGCTGGCCATGAGCAGCCCCAGCCGCCCAGCTCCTTGTACAGAGCCCAACAAAAAAAAGAGTGTTGCGTCCCTCCTCAGAGGCAGGTCAGACGCTCTCAGCCAAAGCCGGATCTGAGGACCATTCTTCAGACTAAGAAGGCTTTGGCTCAGAAAAGGTCCTGACGCCACCCGTGTCAGACCTCTGAGGGCAGCCCCAACCTGGGTGGAGTGGTATACACCTCAGTATGCGGTTTCCACTCCACCTCGGTGCCCTCAGGGGACTGTTCTGCCAACCCCGCCACCCTCGGTGCCTCAGGCACAGTGGTCTCCAGCGAGTGTATGGTGCAGCATCACCACAACATTGTTTTTCAACCTCCCTCAGAGGATGTGAGTTTGACGCAGTCACTTCAGGTGTTCCCTGCCAGTATGCTTCAGGTCACTAAAGTGGCTGTTCCAAGTACTCGAGAGGCTGGTACCCTTAGTAGACTTTCTGACAGAATGGAAGGCTCTGCCAAATATATCTCAATGGGTCCTGCAGAACATAGAGAAAGGTTACAAAATCAAGTTTGGTTCTCACCCACTTCACTACAACAGGGTGCTACTCACATTAGTACATCCCGAACAAGCTCTGGAATGGAGCAAGAAGTACAAACTCTATTAGAGAAGGAGGCTATAGAACAGGTTTATTCACCTGACAGAGAATCTGGTTTTTACAGCCATTACATCATTGTTCCGAAAAAGGTTGGAGGATTGCATTCCCTTCTTCATCAGCTGAACTGTAGTCAATAAAGAATATTGACACTCAAACAGATCATGACACAAATCAGATCCGAGGACTGGTTCGTCACGATAGATCTAAAAGATACATACTTCCATGTCTCCATCCTCCCTCAGCACAGGAAGTTCCTGAGGTTTTCTTTCAGGGACAAAGAATACCAATATCGGGTACTTCCATTTGGTCTAGCTCTATCACCCCGCACATTCACCAAATGCGTTGATGCAGCTCTAGCCCTGCTCAGACTGCAGGGCATACCCATTACATAGACGATAGTTGGCTGTTTGGCATCGAGATGTCGTCCTCGCACACATGCAGAAATTGGGTTTGAGACTCAATGCCAAGAAAAGTGTACTTCCTCCACTACAGAGAACCACTTTTCTAGATGTGGTTTGGGATTCAGTTACGATGCGGGCTGTCCTATCGCCCACTTGCATAGCTGCGATCCTCAAAGCCACCAAAGAGTTAACGCTAGGCCAGTCACTCACTGTGAAACAGTTTCAGAGACTGTTGGGCCTCATGGCAGCAGCGTCCAATGTGATATCCTTTGGCTTGCTGTATATGAGACCCTTGCAGTGGTGGCTCAGGACCAAGGGGTTTTCCCAGAGAGGAAACCCACTTAGTACAATCAAGATAACGCGGCGGTGTCTCTGCGCCTTTGTCATATGGAGGAAACCTTGGTTCCTATCCCATGGTCCAGTGTTAGGAGTGCTTTGCCATCAAGATTTCAGGGTACCAAAATATAGGAGCAGACACCCTGCTGTGAGGCCAGGGGATTGGAAACTCCATCCCGAGGTGGTGGAGTACATTTGGAAAGTCTACGGCCAAGCAGAAGTGGATATGTTTGCGTCTCAGGACACGATGCACTGTCCCCTTTGGTTTTCCCTCACACATTCAGCTCCTCTGGGGCTGGATGCCATGGTGCAGATCTGGCCGAGGCCGCGTCTTTATGATTTCCCCCCGTTTCTCTGCTCCCAGGAATTCTGGAGAGAGTCCGCCGAGACGGAATAAGCCTGCTGCTGGTAGTGCCACACTGGCCGAGCCATATCTGGTTCACGGACCTGATATCTCTCCTTGGCAGCACTCCTCTGGAGATTCAAGTCAGGAGAGGAGAGACCTTCTGTCTCAGTCGGGTGGGGGGGGTACTATCTTTAACCCCCATCCAGAGATTTGGAACCTGTGGGTTTGCCCTAACTCATAGATACTGGCCTCTCAAATGAGGTTGTAGAGACCATATTACATTCCAGAGCTCCAGCACAAAGAAGCTTTATGCATTGAAGTGGAGGGTCTTCACTACTTGGTGCAATGAGTGTCAGTGGGATCTGGTTAACTGCCAAGTTGGAACAGTGCTTTGTAGTGTCACTGAAGAAAAATTCCACTCATTCACTGCTATAGGTTTTGAATTGGCTAAACTCATTAAATTATCAAAATCAACAACATGTATGCTCAACCCTATACTGACTAAGCTACTAAAAGAGATGCTTCATAGATCCTCTTCATCCTTGAAGATCATCAATTCATCCTTGTCACTAGGATATGTACCAAAAACATTTAAGTTGGCTATTATTAAACCACTTATTATAAAACCACAACTTGATCCTACAGAATTAGTCAATTAGAGGCCAATCTCAAATCTACCCTTTTTGTCAAAAATACTAGAAAAGGCAGTGTCCTCACAATTATGCTCCTTTTTATGAAGAATTGGTATTGCTGAGGATTTCCAGTCAGGATTTTGACCGTATCATAGTACTGAGATTGCTCTCATCAGAGTTACAAATGATTTACTCTTATCATCCGATCATGGCTGGATCTCTATTAGTGTTACTCGATCTTAGTGCTGCATTCGACACTATCGACCACAACATTCTTTTGAATAGACTCAAGAATTATGTTGGCATTAGTGGAATTGCATTGTCATGATTTAAAATCATACTTATCTGACTGTTATCAGTTTGTAACAGTAAATGAAGAGATGTTGTGCTCACATGTGCTCTGCTCTGCTCTTTTGGGATTTTTATTTGATATAATTCTCTGTTGCTTAAACTGCTAATTATAACTTACTCATCTTCATACATTGTCTAACATTGCCTACCACATTAAATCTGACATCACTATCTTTTAATCTAAATCACTATCACACGTTAGCTTTTCGCTAGCCTGTTAGCTTGCCATCTCTGCACCTGGGTTTCCCGTTTTCTGAGTTTATTAAACAACTGTGGGGAGTTGGATTAATCAACAAATACGGTAAGCCATGTCTTCTCCAGTCATTGTCACTTGCACCACATGTTTCATGTTTAGTGTATCTGTCTCCGTTGGTGAGCAGGGCTTCACATGTGATAAATGTAAGGAGATAGTCAGGCTGACGGAGAAGATTTCAGAATTAGAGACACGCATCCAGACTTTATTTGAGAGTAGTGAGAATGTAACAGCTTTAGACACTGCTTTGGATGCGACTAGCTTAGTGAACGTTGTACATTGTTCGGTTCTGGCTGTAGAGCCCATGCAGCAGGGCAGAGGGCAGGGCACTCTTCTGTTCCAATTAGAACATCAAACAGGTTCTCCCCACTCAGGTGACGCACCCACTGAGAATCCTGTTGAAAGTGCCCTAGTTATTGGTGATTCTATTACATGGAACGTGAAAATAGAGACACCAGCCACCATACCCTTACGAAAATGAACCATGGTTTTACTACAAATAAAACCAAAAAACCATGGTTATTGCACTTAAACTATGGTAACCACAAATTAACCATGGTTTTGCTACTCTAACCATAGTTTAACCATGGTATTTGTGGCAAAACTGTGGTTATATATATGGTAATCAATTAGCCAAAAAAAACATGGTTACTACACTTTTATTTTTCGTAAGGGTAGTCACATGTTTACCGGGAACCAGAGCGCCTGACATCAAAGCAAATTTAAAAGTGCTGGCTAAAGCTAATCGTAAATTCTCTAAGATTATTATTCACGTCGGCACTAACGATGTTCGACTTCGCCAGTCAGAGATCACCAAAATTAACATTAAAGAGGTGTGTGAACTCGCAAGTACAATGGCAGATGCAGTTTTTTGTTCTGGTCCACTCCCTGTTAAAAGGAGTGATGAGATACTTAGCAGACTATCATCACTCAATGGCTGGTTGTCTAAGTGGTTTCTGCAAAATAACATAGGGTACATAGACAATTGGAAAAGCTTTTGGGGCAGACCTGACCTGTTGAAGAGGGACGGCATCCATCCTTCTTGGAGTGGTGCTGCTCTTCTCTCTAGTAATTTGGCATATAGTCTTAGAGCTAAACCTTGACTAACTGGGGCCCCGACCGCCTGCTAGCTGTCTCCAGTTACAGAAGTCAGATAAATCCCAACACATAGAGACTCTTTCACCTAGATATTATCACATAGAGACTGTGTCTGTTCCCCGAATTAGTAAATACAAAAAACCATCAAGACCATTCAACAGTAAAAACTTAATTGATGTCCAACAAATAAACAACAGATATAATACAGATAATCAAATGATAAAGCTCGGCTGAATATTCAATCCCTTTCCCCAAAAGCGCTTATTGTTAATGATATGATTACAGGTAATAATCTAGATGTGCTGTGTTTGACAGAAACCTGGCTAAAACCTGAGGACTACATTACTTTAAATGAGTCCACCCCACAAGATTATTGTTATAAACACAAGCCGCATCTGAAAGGTAAAGGGGGAGGGGTTGCTGTCATTTATAATAATATCTTCAGTATTACTCAGAAGTCTAGTTTCAAATAAACTTCCTTTGAGGTTTTAGTGCTTTATATAACGTTATGTAGTGTAATTGATAAATCCCGTTTGACATTTGTGTTGGCCACCAGGGCACAATACAGACTTTATCAAATAATTTGCTGGCTTTCTATCAGAGTTAGTACTGGCTGCAGATAAAGTACTAATTGTTGGTGATGTTAATATCCATGTAGATAAATGAAAAAGACGCATTGTGATTAGCATTTAGAGACATTCTGAACTCTATTAGAGTAAGGCAACACGTGTCAGGACCCACTCATCGCATTAATCATACTCTAGACCTAATATTGTCACATGGAATAAATGTTGATACCGTTGAAATTCTGCAGCAGAGCGACGACATCTCAGATCATTACCTAGTATCATGTATACTTAATTTAGCTAAGGCTGCAAAGCCGTCCCCTCGCTTCAAATATGGCAGAACTATCACTGCTACCACTAAAGATTGCTTTGTAAATAATCTTCCTCATCAGTTTCATCTCCTCAGCATCCCAGATAGCCTAGAGGAACTCGATTTTGCAACAGAAACTACTGACACTCTTTTTTCCAGCACTTTAGACAGTTGCTCCCCAGCGCTTGAAGATTAAAGAAAATAGTCCAACGCCGTGGTACAATGAGCATCACATCAGACAGAGCATTGTTGTGTCACTGAGAAAAAAAATTGCGTTCATTCACTGCTATAGGAGAGGAAGAATTGGCTAAACTCGTTAAATCATCTAAAATCAACAACATGTATGCTCGACCCTATACCGACTAGGCTATTAAAAGAGATGCTACCGGAGGTCATCGATCCTCTTCTTAATATCATTAACTCATCTTTGTCATTAGGATATGTACCGAAAACTTTTAAGTTAGCTATTATCAAAACCACTTATTAAAAAACCTCAACTTGATCCTACAGAATTAGTCAATTACAGGCCGATCTCAAATCTACCCTTTCTGTCAAAAAAAAACTGGAAAATGCAGTGTCTTCACAATTATGTTCTTTTTTAGAAAGAAATGGTATCTGTGAGGATTTCCAGTCAGGATTTAGACCGTATCATAGTACTGAGACTGCTCTCATCAGAGTTACAAATGATTTACTCTTATCATCCGATCGTAGTTGTATCTCTCTATTAGTGCTACTCGATCTTAGCGCTGCATTCGATACTATCGACCACAACATTCTTTTGAATAGACTTGAAAATTATGTTGGCATTAGTGGAATTGCATTGGCATGGTTTAAATCATACTTATCTGACCGTTATCAGTTTGTAGCAGTAAATGAAGAGATGTCACACCGAGCACAAGTACAGTATGGAGTACCACAAGGCTCAGTGCTAGGACCTTTGCTTTTCACCCTGTACATGCTACCACTGGGAGATATCATTTAGAAGCATGGTGTTAGTTTTCATTGTTATGCTGACAATACTCAGCTCTATATTTCTTTACACCCTGACAAAACTTACCAATTAACAAGATTAACGGAATGCATAGCTGATATAAAACATTGGATGTCTAGTAATTTCCTGCAACTTAATTCAGAAAAAAAAGAATTTTTAATTATTGGACAAAAAAACTCTACAAGTAGTAACCTAGAATACTGTCTAACACTCGATGGCTACTCTGTCAAGTCCTCGTCGTCAGTTAGGAACCTGGGTGTGCTCTTTGATACCAATCTTTCATTTGAAAGCCACATTTCTAACATCTGTAAAACTGCATTCTACCATCTTAAAAATGGATCTAAATTACAGCACATCCTTTCGATGCAAAATGCTGAACAGTTAATTCATGCGTTCATGACCTCAAGGCTAGATTATTGTAATGCTTTACTGGGTGGTTGCCCTGCTCGCTTAATAAACAAAGCTGGTCCAAAACGCAGCAGCTCGAGCTCTTACTAGAACCAGGAAGTATGACCATATTAGCCCGGTTCTGTCAACACTGCACTGGCTCCCTATTAAACATCGTATACATTTTAAAATCTTGCTTATTACTTACAAAGCACTAAATGGTTTAGCTCCCCAGTACTTGAGCGAACTCTTAACGCATTATACTCCATCACGTCTATTGCAGTCTCAAAACTCTGGCCAGTTGATAATACCTAGAATATCAAAGTCAACTGCAGGCGGTCGATTCCTATTTAGCGCCTAAACTCTGAAACAGTCTTCCTAGCATTGTTCGGGAAGCAGACACACTGTCAGTTTAAATCTAGACTAAAAACGCATCTTTACTATGGCTTACACAAAAAACATTATCAATTTCTATTAGGCTGCATTAACTAGGTCAGCCGGAACCCGGAACACTTCCCATAACACCTGATGTTCTCGTTACATCATAAGAAGAATGGCATCTATGCTAATGTTACTCTCTGTTTATCCCGAGGTTTACTGCACTCAGCCGGATCCGGGCCGTATCCAGATCAGATGGCTGACCTGCGCCTGGACATGACCAACACATCCCTGAAATGTCTGCAGAGAGCGTGTCAAATAAACTCCCCCCGTAAATGCTGCATCGACACGACATCCTCATTAAACCTTATTTTTCAAATAATATTACGAATATCTATTTACCTAATATTAAACATCAAGACCTGCGATGTTGCCAGAATTATAATCAGACACTGTTTGTTCGACGGCCAGAGGAGAACTGGCACCCCGACTGAGCCTGGTTTCTCCCAAGGTTTTTTTCTCCATTCTGACCCTGAAGGAGTTTTGGTTCCTTGCCACTGTTGCCTCTGGCTTTTGGCTTGCTCAGTTGGGGACATCTAAATTTCATCTATATTACCAATCTGCCCACATTGACACTATATGATACTTGAAATTAGCTGGATAACATCACTGTTTCACCAGAACGGCTGTACAAATTCTGTTGCACTATTTTCCTGTTAACAATGTGAAGCTGCTTTGAAACAATTGGACTTGTTAAAAGCGCTATATAAATACTTGAGATATTGAGATATTGACTTGAGATGTCAAACCGATCACAGTTAGTTAATGCGTTCATGACCTCAAGGCTAGATTATTGTAATGCTCTACTGGGTGGTTGCCCTGCTCGCATAATAAATAAATTTCAGCTGGTCCAAAACGCAGCAGCTGAAGTTCTTACTAGAACCAGGAAGTATGACCATATTTGTCACAGATCAGCCAGACTCTCTCACCTCCTTCACGCACCGATCACAATCACCCGAGTTCTAATCACCCACACCTGCATCCAATCATCTCATCACCACTCACCATATAATACCAGCAATCACCTTCAGTCAGTGCCTGGCCTTGAACTAGGAACGACCCACTTCACCATGAGTCCTCTGGTGTGATCTCCAGACTCACAATGACTCTTAACGTGTTGGTTTCCTTGAAAGCTTCTGATACTCCAGCTGCAGGCTATTCCGGTACTCCTGAGCTCCTTCCTTGGTTGTAAGATTGATTCCACTCTCCCATCCTCACGATCTCACCCTTCACTGCCCTGAGTTCCCAAATAAAGTCTTCTTGTGTTCATTTACAACCTTGTCCAGTAGGGCTGCACGATTAATCGTATTTTAATCGTGATGATATCTGCCATAACTACATTACCCTTTTTGATAGAATAATTGTGATTTAATAAGTGTGATTTATAATTGAGCAAAATAATCGTGATTATCAGTTTAACCATTATTGTGCAGCCCTATTGTCCAGTGTGTGTATCCTGACAATATTAGTTCTGTCAACACTGCACTGGCTCCCTATTAAACATTGTATACATTGTAAGTAATTGGCAAGATTTTAAAAAGCATTAAGTGGTTTAGCTCCCCAGTACTTGAGCGAGCTCTTAACGCATTATACTCCATCACGTCTATTGCGTTCTCAATTCTGGCCAGTTGATAATACCTAGAATATCAAAATCAACTGCAGGTGGTCGATCCTTTTCTTATTTAGCACCTAAACTCTGGAACATCTTTCTAGCATTGTTAGCATTAGGTCATCAGTACCATCAACAGCTATCACATTTCTCCAGAGCTCATTTAAATGGTGAATTCAGAGGGTGACATTGCATCATCTGACAAGGAATCAGTTTCTCACAAGGATTTCATTCAAGTTCACGAACTTGAACATTATGATTCGCTGGGTTGATTGTAAGCTGTCTGATCTAGAAGTGACTGAGTTGGCATTGCTTCTTACATTGCTGCATTGTTTACATGGACTCGCTAAAGCTATACTAATGTAGCCTAACTGAACCAAGAACAATTCAGATGAGATCTGCACTCACCTGCATGAAGAAGGTATCAAGAGAAGATCAAACATCCACGCAACACTCACGTAATCATCCCTGAATGTCTTCACTAAGCTAAGTTCCTTTTTAATGCTCTTTGCTAAAAGCTATCAGGGTAGGTTATCGGCAACAGGCTCGTTGCTAAGGCCATCCGTGTTGCTTAGGCTTCTAGTCATTTCAGTAAATGCTTATGCGATCATATTGGCAAATGTGCATTTTTAGTCATTTTGCGTCATCTGAGGATTTTTTGGCCAGAGGCTAAAGACTACAGCCAGTAGCAGGAACTAGTTCCACATGTTTTTTCAACCCACCCATAGGGGGTGGGATCTCACTCACAGTGCTCGGCTCGGGCAGCTGCGGGCCCATAAGTTTCCCCGTGAATGTTTTTGCTGGGGTTAGGGCCTTAAATTCCGGCAAATAAATAAAACTAGGAAAGCGACAAATAATGATGGATATTATTGAATTCACTGCAAATGCAGTTAACAAATTTAATATTGCACTTTTGTCAGATAGAAATGCACTCGACAGTAAATAACTGATTTTGAGCTAGGATGCATTAAAGTAAATTTACTGCTATTCAGTTCTGTCATTTACTCATCCTCAAGTTGTTCCAAACCTGTTTGACTTACTCTCTTCTGTGAAACACAAAAGATGATATTTTATAGAATGTTGGCAACCAAATGATTTTCTTTTGTTACACAGAAAGAAATTAATTCAGGTTAGGAATCTCATTAGGGTGAGTAAATGATCACATTTTGGGTTGAACTACCTACCCCTTTAAAAACAACAATATTTTAGAGTTAACACCTAATTTATGTAAGACACTGATATCCAGCTTTCATTAGGCTCTCATTAAAATAACATTTAATTAAATTTCATTAGAACTATTAAAAAGTTCATAAAACATTTAAAGAGAAAAAAAGCTGTCCTTAATTCATGGGATCCATGCTTTAATGATCGTGGGAGTTGGCCAGGAGGTGATAGCGGAAACCTTCCCCTCGTCCATAGTGACGCCTTGTGCACTCACGTTGTAGCCCAAGAACTCGCGGATTGTTGATGGAAGCTGCATTTTTTTGGCTTTGAGATACAGGGAGTCTGCGGAGTCTCTTGAGAACCTCTGTGATATGGTGGCGGTGTTTTACCAGATTCCGGGAAGAGATTAGGATGTCAATGCAAACTTGTTTAGGAAGTCGCGGAATACATCATTCATGAAGTCTTGGAAGATGGAAGGGGTGTTGACCAGGCCATATGGCATTACAAGATATTCATAGTGCCCTGAGGGCGTGATGAATGCAGTCTTCCACTCCTCTCCTTCTCGGATGCAAATCAGATTATATGCACTGGAGAAGACAGCTCCACAGATGTTCAAGGGCAGCCGGTACGAGGGGAAGAGGATAATGGAATTTCTTGGTTGTTTTATTTAAGGCGCAATAAATTGATACAAGGCCATCCTTTTTCACCACAAAGAAGAAACTGGAAGCAGCAGGACAAGTGGAGGGTCGAATGTAGCCTTGTTTAAGAGCCTCATCAATGTACTCTTCCATGGCCTACTGTTCAGGGATGGAAAGTGTGTACACATGACCATGGGGTACTGACTCACCCGGACCCAGGTTGATGGCACAGTCCCATCAAATCAAATCACCTTTATTTATAAGTCCAATTGTTTCAAAGCATCTTCAGAGTGTTAACAGGAAAATAATGCAACAATTTGATTTGGCTGTACAGCCGCTCCCGATGAAAACGGTGATGTTATCTAGCTAATTTCAATTATCATATAGTGTCAATGCAGGCAGATCGGTAATATAGTTGAAATTTAGGTGTCCCCAACTGAGCAAGCCAAAAGCCAAAGGCAATGGTGGCAAGGAACCAAAACTCCTTCTGGGTCAGAATGGAGAAAAAAAACCTTGGGAGAAACCAGGCTCAGTCGGGGTGCCAGTTCTCCTCTGGCCGATGAACAAACAGTGTATGATTATAATTTTGGCAACATTTCAGGTCTTAAGTCATATTAGGTAAATATATATTCATAAGATTGTTCGAAAGATTAGAGTCGTCATGCTGGAGACGGGTTTAATGAGGATATTGTGTCGATGCGGCATTTACTGGGGGGAGTTTATTTGACACACTCTCTGCAAACATTTCAGCGTTGGTCATGTCCAGGTGCAGGTCCCATGGTCGATGTGGTGGTAACTCTGAGGCTTGTGTTGTGTTGTCACAGGAGGTGGGTCGAGGAAGTCGAGGAAAACAGGAAGGGAAGCAGTTGGGACCCCACATTACAATGTCTCCATTGCACCATGAGACCTCAGGATGGTGTTGAATCAACCAGGGAAGGCCCAAGATGATTGCCATGGTGGAACCCTCCAGAACCAGAGGAGTGAATATTTCTTCATGCAGGCAGCCCACTCGCATGATTACTGATTTGACTTGACGTTTCACATACCCTCGATTCAAACTATGTTCAGTCATGGATTTAAACTTGTACAGAGTCGGGGAACAGATGGTAGTGAGCTGGAGCTGCCTGCAGAGGTCACTGGAGATGAAGCTGCCGGCTGATCCAGAGTCGATGAGGGCCGTGACTGTAACAGAGTTCAGGAGCAAGCAAAGTCACATTGGTGGTCAATGGCGAGGGTGTAACAGCAGTATTCAAGACTGAACTCACCAGAAGATGGGGAGGATGGATGGAGCAAGCCCTGATGTGATGATCACTTGTTCCACAGTATAAACAGAGATTTTGGGTCAGCTGGCGAGCTTTCTCGGCAGGTGATAGGAGAGCGTGATCGACTTGCATATTCTCTGGTTCTGGGGGCAGTGATCTCTCTGGCTGGAGGTGATGGTGGAAGGACTGCAACCTGGGCAACTCGTCATAGCTTTGAATGCAACGATCCACACAGATAGAGTGCTGGATGAACTTCTTTAGGCCTAAAGTATCGTCATAGATTGCCAGTTGAAGACGGAGGGCTGGATTAAGACCTTGACAATACGTGGTGATTAATGCTCTCTCGTTCCATCCACTCGCAGCAGCCAGGATTCTGAATTAGAGCATATACTCTGAAACTGAAGGACTACCTTGTCGGAGATGATACAGTCTCTCACCAATAGACGATTCACCCATGGTACGGCCAAACACCTCTTTGAAGTGGGAAACAAAACTCTGGAGAGAACTGGTGGCCGGGCTGGCTTGAAACCAAATTGTTTCCGCCCATTGGAGAGCTGAACCAGACAGGTGAGAGATTATGAATTAAATCTTGAATTGTTCCTGGGAAACAGTTGTGGTTACGCTTCTAGCGCGAGAGCGCATTAAAAGTAGAAATCCGTTGCAGTCCTCCTCCAGACCAGAGAAGTGCGCTGGTTTGACCAAAGGACTGGCTATGTAGACAGGTGAAGAAGTGATTGTTATGGAAGTGACAGTGGTTTTCGCTGCTGCCCTGGGTTCCGCCAACTCTCTCCAGAGAGTTTCAGCGGGTTCTTGAAATGGATCACAGGAACCCAGATCCATCTCCGGTTATGGTCTGGCCTTCTGTCAGGATACACACACTGGACAAGGTTAATGCTGAACACAAGAAGACTTTATTTGGACCACAGGGAACACTGGAGAACTGGAAAAGTCAGCGGCTGGAGTCTGTGATGATAGGAAGGAAACCAAAACTTTGGTAAGTGTAGTAAGGAGTCTGGAGCTCAATCAGGAAGAGTCATGGAGAACAGGTAAGTGGGTCTTTCCTAGTTCGAGGCCAGACGCTGACTGAGGGTGAGTGCTGGTGTTTTATGGTGAGTGGTGATGAGGTGATTGGAGACCGGTGCGGGTGATTATTACTTGGGTGATTGCGATGGCTGTGTGAAGGAGGTGAGAGAGTCTGGCTGATCTGTGACACTTGCCTTACCTCCCAAGCTACACTGGCCGTTTTTTATTTTTGTTTTTTTTTCCTTAAAAAAAAAAAAAAAAAAAAAAAAAAAAGGACCCCTGGCATTTAACACTTATGCTAGCTATCTGAGTAAATTAAAACACAATATGCACTGCGGTTTCTTTCCGCTCTGTGTAAGGCACCCAGGAGTTGGATGTTGAAAGCACTCGCCACCTCAATCTCCAGCCTATGAGAAGCTGATGGAGGTTGTTTTTCGCGCGGTTGCCAGATTGTCCAGGTGAGCCACAGGACATTCGTCCCAAAAGCAAACTGGATGAACACTTCCTGCCCTCTCAAGCACAGCTTCCTAGCCTGCCGTTATTTCCCGATCTCCACACAGAGGTGTCAAAATTGTGGATGAAATCGGTCTCCTATTGAGTTCACAGTGCACAAATTCCAAAATTGCATCACACTATTCCTCTATAGTTGGCCACAAATAGCACGGATATGGGGTGATGCCTAAGGTGGAAGAGACACTAGCTAGCCATCTCTCCCCTCAGTCTGCATCATCCCTAAAAGCCCCAACATTGGCCCCAACCGCAGAGTTGCGTCGGGCCACAGATCTTTCTCTCCAGGCAACCAAGGAGATGGCCAGATCTATCGGTCATGCTGTGGCAGCCCACAGAGAGGCATTTAGGTTTAAATCCAAGCACCATAAAAGAGGAAAAATAGGAGCTTTCTGATGGATGCCCGTTATTGCCTTCTGGCCTCTTTGGTGATGCTGTAAACACAGTGGTCGAGAGGTTCCAGGAGGCCAGCAAGCAGGCAGTGGGGCTACCGAGCAGGAGCATCTCCTCTCACCATGCCACACAGAAACAGAGCGTCAATACCACCAGAGAGAATGGGGATCGGGGAGGTGCTCTCAACTGTGGCCTTCAAAGGGTAAGAAGACTTATGTTTGGAAAGGATCACGCAGACACAGAGAGTTGCATCAACTTATTGGCTCTTTTCTTTTACTTCACTGCCTTTTCCAGACCCAAGTAAACGAACCCATACATTTTTCAGACACAACAGAATGCTTCAGCACAATCAAACCCCATGCATCACTGAACACTAACTCAATGCATTATCCATCAACACCTGAGAGAACACAAAGACATCATTATGGCCAAGTATTAACCTTCAGACAGATCGTACCACAAATCAGATCCGAGGACTGGTTTGTTACAATAGATCAAGATACATACTTCTACCAAAAAGATTCACGCATGAATACATTTTATTTTTGTAAAATGATTTCAGACAAAATTAAAAACCCTCTACAAGATCTGTATCAAAGTTCTTTGGCATAGGCCTCTTCCTTCGTCCAGGTCTTGAAGTAAACTGGTAGGTCCTGCCTGATGATGGAGGCAGGGGTGGAGCCTACCCCCAGATGAGTGGACAGGAACCAACCTGGTGGTGGTGTAATCATAATATAATAAATTAGAAGCTACGTTGAGGGCCACGATTGGCCTTGGGTATATGTACAATTTAATTAAGGTACTACGTAAATGTAGCTGTAATAAGTGACCCAAGCTAAGATCTGTTATAATCTACAGAAGATGAACAAAGTGCTACGTCTGGCCACTAAAGTTAAGATGTAGATTTTTCATTAATTATTTAGGCTATGGTGTGTAATCATGCGAGATACTTTTAAAAATAATGACGCCGCGATAGGCTGAGTTCATGTATCGAAACAATGTTAAAGCAAAAGCTGCAATAAGCATTAATAAACTAGGGCCACGATAAACCATAAACATTAACATGATGTGTGATCATGAAGCTGTAATTCGAAAGTCACGATAGGCTAAGTTGAATTTAATGGAGGTAATGTGAAAACGAAAGCCGCAATAGGCATTTATGAGTGATTAGCCCTAGAATGTTATAAATATGGTATACAAACTACTTTTCATAAATTCACCATGGATGACCATCTGCCGAGCATTTGGATAGCAGAGTCGGGTACGCTGCAAAAACTTAAATTGAAAAAGAAGTGAGAAAAACAACCACGAAACAGATTAAAAAGTTTTGAATCTGAGGCAAATTCCCCAGATCGCATAAACCCATAAAAAGCAGTGATGCCATGTCATCCGGACTAAAGAGGACAAGGACAACCCAAGTTGTTATCAGCGCTCAGTTCAGAAGCCTGCATCTCTGATGGTATGGGGTTGCATGAGTGCGTGTGGCATGGGCAGCTTACACATCTGGAAAGGCACCAATGCTGAAAGGTATATCCAAGTTCTAGAACAACATATGCTCCCATCCAGACGTTGTCTCTTTCAGGGAGGACCTTGAATTTTCCAACATGACAATGTCAGACCACATACTGCATCAATTACCACACACACACACACACACACACACACACACACACACACACACACACAAATTAAGGCCTCAAAACACAACAGATATGCATCCACAAGACTTTAGACTAATGGGTGATGCTGCCTAGAGTTTTTGCTTCAAACTGATGTGAGAATCATTGAGCCTGCTAATTCATATAAAACAATACATTAATTTAAATTTTGTAAGACACTTTTTCCTTTACAAAAGGCCATATGCAAAGAGGCGTGAAGGTTCATGAATAATGCTGTGAATCACACCTGAGAGAACAAAAGATCGCATAATGAGCTGAGCTATTCAGCAGGGCCTTCGAGAACTTTGCCCAACAGTTCTCGGCCGCACAAAAGCAGGCTGAGGCGGTTAAACACATGCTGCTGCCTCCACCCAGACACCGGCACAGACGCCTCAGCCTGCTCCCTGCCAGGGCTGCCCTTCTGCAGCTCCCGCCCCTCCCTGCCCAGCCCCAGCAGCAGCCTACACCTGGGCTAGGGCTTGGAGGCCGCACGACAGCAGCCCAGCCCGTCCCTGCTAAACAGCAGGCCATGCGGCGCGCCTGACTCGGGCCGCTCAGAGGTGAATTCAGTTCTTTCTCAGGAGATGGTAACAGGTCCACTCCTTCCCCTGGTGGAGGGCCAGGGGAGAATCTTTTGTTTCCCTTCATTGAAAGAACTGACTCATTCACCTCTGAGCCCCAAGAGGGCGCTGCTGACAGTGTGTGCCCCCTCTTCCGCTATACCGTGGCAGGTGGCCATGCCCCTGTCATGAGTGCAGAGGTCAACACCCTACTGGCAAGGGGTGCGGTTGAGATTATCCCTCCAGCCGAGGTGGAGTCTGGCTTCCACAGCCCTGACTTTATGTTACCTAGTAGAAGCAATGGGTCACGACCATTCCTGGACCTGTGTATCTTGAGCTGAACCCTTCCTAGGCTTCCATTTCAAGACATTCGAATGAGTCCGCCCACTGGATTGGTCTGCAGCACCGACCTGAAGGACGCGTACTCTCATGTCTCCATTCTCCCCCAACCAAGACCGTCGCTCAGGTCTGCCTTTGGGGGGGGCAGGAATACTGGTACGCAGTTCTCTCATTCGGGTAGCCCTGACTCCTCGTGGCTTCACTGAAGTCAGAGGCAGCCTTTGTGCCACTTAGGCACACGGGGTTCGCATCCTGAGTTCTCTCGATGACTGGCTAACTAGCTCAGTCTTGAGGCCGGGTTTTGTGAACACAGGGACCTCGTGCTCCAGCACCTCACCAGTTGGGCCTTCAGGTCACTTGAGGAAAGAGCAAACTCTTCCCTGAAGAGGATCTCTTTTCTCAACTTGGTCGCCATGCACGCGCAGTGCGAGCACGTGCAGTCAATGCTGACTTGCCCTTGTCAATTCAAGGACAAGAGTGCGGTTCTACTGAAGTTATTTCAGAGGCTCCTGGGGCATATGGCATCCGTAGCTGCAGTAACGCCACCCGGGTTGCTTCATATGAGACCGCTTCAGCACTGGCTGCATGATCGAGTCCCGAGATGGGCATGTCAACAGGGCACGCTCCGGGTCCCAGTGGCTCGGGCCTGCCGTCATACCTTCACCCTGTGTGAATTTTTTCTATGAGCTAAAGTTCCCTTAGAATGGGTTTCTGGCATACTAATGCGGTCACGGGCTGGGGTGCCATGAGCAACTGACATGCTGCCGTGGGCTCCTGTAAAGGACCCCAGCGCCTACAGCATGTTAATTGTCTCGAGTTGCTGGCTGTATGTCTTGCCCTGCACTGCTTCCGAGCCCTGCTTTAGTCTTGCCCTGAATTGCGTCAGACACGTACTGGTCTGCTCCCACATCTCGGTGACAGTGGTGTACACCAACCGATAAGGTGGTCTACGCTCCCACCGGATGTTGCAACTCGGCCGCCATCTTCTCCTTGGAGTCTGAAGCATCTGCGGTTGCTTCATAATGTTCATCCTGGCAAACTGACTCATGCGTTTTCCCCAGTGAGCTGTCTTGCACAGGTTTTGGGTTGATCACGGAGGGCAAGGAGCATATTGGCCTGGCCGGACTTGGTTCTATTAACTCCTTGCAACAGCTCCTCCCTGGTCGATCCCTCTGAGGTAGGACCTCTTTACTCAGAGATGGGGCACCCTTGGCACCCACGTCCCTGTCTGTGGTATCCTACTTATGTGGGCCCTGATGGGATGCGGCAGGTTTTGTACCTTACCAGCACAGGGTGGCTACCTTCACTTCTGCCAGGTCCTTGTCTATGACAGGCCTATGTGCTGAAGTGGAACCTCTTCGTCACCTGGCGCTCTTCCACAGAAGACCCCAGGAAATGCCTGTCCGGGTCTGTGCTCTTCTTCCTCCAAGTAGGGTGGAGCGATGGCGGTTTCCTCTACCCTGAAGGTTTAGGTGGCCGCTATATTGGCTCACCACAACCTGGTGGACTCTAAAATGGTAGGACAGCACAACCTGATCTGCAGGGCTTATGCCCTCGTGACCTCACAGTGGTGTTATCTACCCTGCTGAGTGCTCCCTTTGAGTTTCGCAGTCCTTTTGAGTTGTAAGTTCCTTTCAATGAAAAGCCACGCTCTTGCTTGCCTAGCTCCTATCAAGGGGGTATGAGACCTGCAGGCTTTTTCGGTGACGAAGTGTGCCTGGAATTCAAGCTGGCTTACTCTCACGTGATAACCTGAGACCCCGGCTTGGATGTGTGCTCAAGGTTCCCACCTCTTCAGGTGCTGAACCTGCAAGCACTGCCTTGGATGAGGCAGACCCAACCTTGGCACTGTGCTGTCCAGTATGCGCCCTGTACCACTGGAACCGCTGGGGCGCTCAGCCTCGGCTCTTCAGCAGGTAAACAATGAGAGTCTGCAATGCAACTCCCTTTATACCCACATGGTGGGGCGGGGTTGCGTTATGCAAATTCCGCAGACCCATGGCATTTTCATGCCATTGGCTCGTTTTGTAGATCTCAGAGGCGATTGGCTTCCAAGCGAAACCCCCATTTCATCAGTACTGATGTAACGTCTCCGTTCCCTTCCTTCAGGGAACGAGTGTTACATACGTAATCGAGACGTTTTACTCTCATTCAAACTTAGAAAATTCAGAGACATCCATGCCTTAACATCCACCAGGCAAGCAGCCATCTGTTCTAGTCCATGCTTATGTTTAAGGGGAAAATATATTTGTGTGTCGTCAGCATAACAATGATGACTTAAGCCATACTATTCAAAGATAGTACCAAGAGGGAGCATGTATAGAGAAAATAACATAGGAGCTAGTGTGGAGCCTTAAGGAATCCCACAGGTCAATGGTAAAAAAGAAGATTGGTTTCAGTCTTACCTGACAAACAGGAGTTTTTCTGTTAATATTGGTAAATTTCAGTGTAACCTCTGATGCCAACTATCTGTTCTAAACGGGATAGCAGAACATTATAGTCTACAGTGTCAAAAGCAGCACTTAAGTCTACGAGCACCAATGCTACCGAATCTCCAGAGTCAGTGGCTAAGATGTCATTAAGCACTTTTAAAAGGGCCATTTCAGTGGAGTGAAATTTTCTATAACCTGATTGAAATATATAAATAAAAAATTGTAATCGGCCAAGAAAGTTTGAAGCTGATGCAAAACTACTTTAAAATTGTTAAAAATTGAAGATTAGAAATGTGTCTAAAATTTAATTGTTAGGCCTGGGTTAAACCGAGGAATGTTTCAGATTCTCAGGAACAACTCCTAACTCAAGGCATTTGTTTGATTTAGCAGATTTAGGAGCATCGGACCCATTACCTTAAACACTTTAAATAAGTGTGCAGGGATTATATCTAAAGGGGTCTAAAACTGCTTTGCAGTGTCATTTAGAAAAGATATCGTGATAAAGTAGATAAAGTAAACTTACTAAGCACACCTGTAAATGTTAACTGGCCTGCAGGATCACCAGCAGCCGATTTGATGTTATATCTAATTCCAGATATATTATCTATACAAAACTGGCAGAACCGCTCACACATAGCCACTGACTCTATCGGGTAGATACAACAGGGTTGAGTACAGCATTAATAATATTGAAAAGGATTCTGGGATTATTGTAGATAAGAATCACAAGAGTAGAAAAATAATCTGATTTGGCCACTCACCACATTCTGATACGTAAAGAGGGAGTCCATAAGCATCTCATAAGAGAGCTGTAGTTTGTCCATTTCCTCTCAGCCCTTCTACAGGCCTGTCTCAGTGTCCGAGTGGTATAATTCACCCATGGCTCTGGGGTTGACTTATGATGTTTAGTATTCAATAATAGTGGCATATTGAAGATAATAGGATTATGGTCAGAAAAACTATGGTCACATATCTCAATGTCACCCAACAAGACTCCATGGGACAATACAAGATCGAGAGTGTGACCCTGTATGTGTGTAAGCCTTGTAACCAGCTGCACAAAAGTCAAAAGATTCTGTTAAGATAAAGTCTTTAGCCAGTGAATTTTTAGGACAGCATATGTTAATATTAAAATCCCCAATAATTAAAAAGCTATCAAAATTTGGGATAACGTCCCCCAAAGAAATATACAAAATCTGTAAGAAAATCTTTGTGGCTTTGGAGACCTATATACCACAGAAATAGCTAGTGGAGTGTCGGGGTCCAGCACAAGCAACTGCAGTTTGAAGCTGTTGTATGTAGTTTTTTTTTATAGTCTGACATTGAAAACAGTCTTTAAAAATAGCCAAACCACCCCTCTTCACAGAATGAGGGGAATTCAAATATTTACAGCTGGGTGGCAA
Organism: Paracanthobrama guichenoti; assembly: GCA_018749465.1. Lineage (NCBI taxonomy): Eukaryota > Metazoa > Chordata > Actinopteri > Cypriniformes > Gobionidae > Paracanthobrama > Paracanthobrama guichenoti. The sequence goes on along the minus strand of CM031966.1, from coordinate 14,926,495 downwards.
GTCTGAAAAAGGAGTTAAATCTCCATTCGAAAGCCATGTTTCAGTGATAAATAGAAAGTCCAAAGTATGAACAGTAAAGAAGTCTCTGAGAATAAAAGTCTTATTTACCACAGACCTTACGTTGACCAAGGCCATCTTTATCTGTACTGAATCTTCAACCGGTTGCAATGCTCTGCGCAGCAGTCGGAGAAGATGTGTTGAGACGCAATGGCGGCGGAGGGGAGGCAAGAGATGTAGAGATCGTTGATCTGCCGTGCTCAGTAGAATGGGTATGTTCCAAGCATAAGTGCTTGAATGGGCTGAGTTGAACACCAAACATAGGAACGGTTACAATTACCTTCCCTCGTAGATCGCTCAAGTCTAGTGTTTAGCTCACTGCTTGTCCGGAGCAGAAACTTGAGCTTGACAGACACACCGCCACACTTACCCTGTCATTTCCGGCATCTATTCACAGGAACATATGATGAACGATGCAGCCATGCCGTTAGCGAGAAGGAAGGGAGGAGGCGAGTGCCACGGTTCTTTCTGAATCTGTAGTGCTTCAGAGGAGATTTGCAGATTTAAAAGCATTTGCTTCATATACTAAAAGTGTCGATGCGACTTGCAATAACAGCCATAACCACATAATCATGAACATGAACAAACGAAAAGACACAGACGACAAAAGACAGCGTGCCACACACACACAACGGCGCCATCTAAGATAAAACATTCATCCTTGTTTAATACGCATAAGTAATGTTATATGATGTAGTAACCCTTATACAAATCTTATTTGGGTCATTTTAGTGCAATGATAGATTTTGAAGTGGATGATAGCCGATTGGAAGCCCTGTAAAATCTGTTGTGGATTATTTCTGCATTGAAATCCCCTGAATTTGGGGAGTTTCAAAATAATATAATGTTTAATTATCTAAAATGAAGAGTTAATGAGTTATAGTAATCTTTTGAAGTGTTTTTCATAATTTATGTAAATGATTTGTTAGGTATTGAGTGACAAGAGTGCTCAAATAGTATTTTTCCAAGTTGAGTTAATGTATGAAAGATGTGTTGAGTTTAAATGTCATATTAATTGCCTTTTGTTGTGTATTGCATTCTAAACTTGCATGTTTTGTCCTTACAACAGACCGTACTGGTTGTATTGTACATGCGCAGAACAACAAGTGTGTCCCCGGCTAAAAGAACGAGTCAGTAAAAAGACTGCCATGTGAAAATGCTCGTGTCAGTGTCACTCAAGCAGTGCACGATCATCAGCTAACGATGTAACAAAACTGGCTACGAGGATAAACACTCTTCTCTCTCCGTGATACTTGTAAAAGTATGTGCTATACAGCGGCATCGGAAGCTAACAAGTGTGTCAGTGCAAAGCTCGTCGCGCTGAGGAAATGGCGCAAACAGAGAAAGAAACGACAGCTGCACATCACAAAGATGACGCAAAATGGCACGGGAAGGAAAAGAGATCGCTACAAAAAGAAGAGTGAGTGGTAAAGTACACTGACAAATAGACCAAAAATGGCAGGTCTAGTGGGGCAAATCGGACCATATGATGAAACCGTTGAGCAGTGGGGCTCGTATACGGAGCGGTTTGATTATTTTGTGAAAGCTAACGGGATAAAAGATGAGGTTCTAGTACCAACTTCTCAGTGTAATTGGCAGGAAGACATAATCTACTGCGTAGCCTGGTACAGCCTAATAAGCCTGGTGATAGTTCATTCAAGGACATTGTAACAATGCTCCAGGAACATTATGCACCAAAACCCCTCATCATCGCTGTCAGATTTCGCTTCATAAACGCAATCAGCTAGAGGGAGAATCGATCGCACAGTTTGTTGCTGTATTGAAGCGTCTGTCAGAACACTGAGTTCTGAACAACACTGAGTGACACTATAAGAGACAGATTTGTGTGCAGATTGCGTAGTGAGACGATTCAAAAGCGACTCCCATACGAAAGTAATCTAACTCTAGAGCGAGTGGTGGAAATAAGTGCAGCCATGGAAATGGCTGCAAAAGATGCTCAAGAGTTAAGCACATGCAGTCAAGTCCACAAATTGTACAGTGAAAGAATGAAACATGATGGTAAGAAAGCATGTCACCGCTGTGGAAAGAGTGGTCATCTGGCTCATCTCAGGAACCTGAACACAACACTACTAAGACTAAAAGAGTATGGCCTTCAGGTGAAGAAAGCCAAATGTGACTTCTTCCAGCCCACCATCAAGTATCTAGGACACGTAATTGACAGCACTGGTCTTCACAAAGCACCAAAGGTAAAAGCTATCATAGATGCACCATCTCCAAAGAACATAAGCCAGCTGCGATCATGCCTAGGATTGTTAACATACTACGCAAAATTCATGCCAAACCTTTCCAGTAGACTTCATCCACTACACAAACTATTAAACAAGTCCAAACTATGGAAATGGTCTGACAAATGTAAGAAGGCATTCAGGGATGTGAAATGCACATTAACACAATCGAAGGTCCTCACACATTACAACCCTGCACTACTGATACAGTTGGCATGTGATGCATCACCGTATGGTGTCGGTGAAAGTACTGCACATGTAATGCCGTCTGGTGAAGAAAGGCCAAAATCGCCTTTGCATCAAGGACTCTGAACTCAGCAGAGAGTAATTATGCTCAAATCGAGCGAGAAGCATTAGCAATCGTATTTGATGTAAAGAAATTCCACCAGTACCTGTTTGGGCACAAATTTACCCTGCTCACAGACCACAGACCTCCATCTTTGGTCACCAAACTGGCATTCCCTTTCTGGCAGCGAATCGCATGCAGCGTTGGGCTCTGTTGCTGTCGGCTCACCAATACAACGTCAAATATAAGAGGTCTGTGCAGCATTGCAATGCAGATGGACTGTCCAGGCTGCCTCTGCCAGACACAAAACCAGAATGCCCTCAAGTCGACATCTTCTACTTCAAAGAAGTGCAAAGTGCTCCTGTAAATGCTGCCCAAGTGAAACGAGTCACAAGAACTGACCCAGTTTTGACAAGTTCTGGCCTGGATATCTAACGGTGAGAGAGGAAAGATGGAAGACAAATTCAAACCTTATCTGATTCCCCACCCCTGAGGAGCCTCTTGCTGAAAAAAAACGTCACGCTGGTCATTTGGGAATAGTGAGGATGAAAGAGATGGCACACAGCTACTTCAAGAGATTCAAGATTCAAGAGTTTTATTTGTCACATACACAGTTATATACAGAATATACAACCGGCAGTGAAATGTAAACAGGTTACAAACACAGTTAAAAACACAAGGAGGAAATTATAATAGAAATAGGATAAAAAAAAAAAAAAAAAAAAGTACTTATACACACACTCATCTAAAGGATTATTAGGAACACCTGTTCAGTTTATCATTAATGCAATTATCTAATCAACCAATCACATGACAGTTGCTTCAATGCATTTAGGGGTGTGGTCCTGGTCAAGACAATCGCCTGAACTCCAAACTGAATGTCAGAATGGGAAAGAAAGGTGATTTAAGCAATTTTGAGCATGGCATGGTTGTGCGTGGCACGGGCAATACACTGAGTATTTCACAATCTGCTCAGTTACTGGGATTTTCACGCACAACCATTTCTAGGGTTTACAAAGAATGGTGTGAAAAGGGAAAAACATCCAGTACGCGGCAGTCCTGTGGGCGAAAATGCCTTGTTGATGCTAGAGGTCAGAGGAGAATGGGCCGACTGATTCAAGCTGATAGAAGAGCAACTTTGACTGAAATAGCCACTCGTTACAACTGAGGTATGCAGCAAAGCATTTGTGAAGCCACAATACGCACAACCTTGAGGCGGATGGGCTACAACAGCAGAAGACCCCACCAGGTACCGCTCATCTCCACTACAAATAGGAAAAAGAGGCTACAATTTGCACGAGCTCACCAAACTTGGACAGTTGAAGACTGGAAAAATGATGCCTGGTCTGATGAGTCTCGATTTCTGTTGAGACATTCAGATGGTAGAGTCAGAATTTGGCGTAAACAGAATGAGAACATGGATCCATCATGCCTTGTTACCACTGTGCAGGCTGGTGGTGGTGTAATGGTATGGGGGATGTTTTCTTGGCACACTTTAGGCCCCTTAGCGCCAAATGGGCATAGTTTAAATGCCACGCCCTATCGGAGCATTGTTTCTGACCATGTCCATCCCTTTATGACCACCATGTACCCATTCTCTGATGGCTACTTCAAGCAGGATAATGCACCATGTCACAAAGCTCGAATCATTTCAAATTGGTTTCTTGAACATGACAATGAGTTCGCTGTACTAAAATGGCCCCCACAGTCATCAGATCTCAACCCAATAGAGCATCTTTGGGATGTGGTGGAACGGGAGCGTCGTGCCCTGGATGTGCATCCCACAAATCTCCATCAACTGCAAGATGCTATCCTATCAATATGGGCCAACATTTCTAAAGAATGCTTTCAGCACCTTGTTGAATCAACACCACATAGAATTAAGGCAGTTCTGAAGGCGAAAGGGGGTCAAACACCGTATTAAAATGGAAAAATGGAGCACAGCTGGAAGAAAACAGAGGTTTTTCGTAATTCATGAAAAGAGAGCATGATCGCATACAGAAAGGCCGTAAAAACTGCTAGAGCTGCTCATTTCTCGACTCTCTTAGAAGAAAACAAACAACCCTAGGTATTTATTTGATACAGTGGCTAAGTTAACCAAAAATAAAGCTTCTACTTCTGATGGTTGTAAACAGCACAGCAGTAATGACTCTATGAACTTCTTTACGTGTAAGATCGATAATATTAGGAAGAAAATTATAACCATGCAGCCGTCTACTAAAGTGTCACATCAGACAAAGCATTGTGTCACTGAGAAGAGAAAAGGAAAGAAAAAAAAAAAAAAAAAACTACATTCATTCACTGCTATAGGAGAGGAAGAATTGGGTAAACTTGTTAAATCATCTAAAATCAACAACCTGTATGCTCGACCCTATACCGACTAGGCTATTAAAAGAGATGCTACCAGAGGTCATAGATCCTCTTAAGATCATTAACTCATCTTTGTTATTAGGATATGTACCAAAAACATTTAAGTTGGCTATTATCAAATCACTTATTAAAAAACCTCAACTTGATCCTACAGAATTAGTCAATTATAGGCCGATCTCAAATCTACTCTTCCTGTCAAAATTACTGGAAAAGGCAGTGTCTTCACAATTATGTTTCTTTTTAGAAAGAAATGGTATCTGTGAGGATTTCCAGTCAGGATTTAGACCGTATCATAGTACTGAGACTGCTCTCATCAGAATTACAAATGATTTACTCTTATCATCCGATCATGGTTGTATCTCTCTATTAGTGTTACTCGATCTTAGCGCTGCATTCGATACTATCGACGACAACATTCTTTTGAATAGACTCGAAAATTATGTTGGCATTAGTGGAACTGCATTGGCATGGCTTAAATCATACTTATCTGACCGTTATCAGTTTGTAGCAGTAAATGAAGAGATGTCACACCGATCGCAAGTTCAGTATGGAGTACCGCAGGGCTCAGTGCTAGGACCGTTGCTCTTCACCCTGTACATGCTACCACTGGGAGATATCATTAGGAAGCATGGCATTAGTTTTCACTGTTATGCTGACGATACTCAGCTCTATATTTCTTCACGCCCTGACGAAACTTACCAATTCACAAGATTAACGGAATGCATAGCTGATATAAAACATTGGATGTCTAGTAATTTCCTGCAATTTAATTCAGAAAAAAACAGAATTTTTAATTATTGGACAAAAAAAAAAAACTCTGCAAGTAGTAACCTAGAATACGGTCTAACACTTGATGGCTGGTCTGTCAAGTCCTTGTCGTCAGTTAGGAACCTGGGTGTGCTCTTTGATACCAATCTTTCATTTGAAAGCCACGTTTCTAACATCTGTAAAACTGCATTCTACCATCTTAAAAATATATCTAAATTACAGCACAATTTCGATGCAAAATGCTGAACAGTTAATTCATGACCTCAAGGCTAGATTATTGTAATGCTTTACTGGTGGTTGCCCTGCTCACTTAATAAACAAACTCCAGCTGGTCCAAAACGCAGCAGCTCGAGCTCTTTAACACTTTAACACAGCTCTTTAACTCGAGGCTTTAACAGCCTTTAACACCATAGTTCCCACCAAGCTAACCTCCAAACTCCTGGATCTCGGCCTGAATCCTTCTCTCTGCCACTGGATTGAGGACTTCCTCACTGGCAGGCCTCAGGTGGTGAGAATAGGCCAGTCCACCTCCTCCTCCATCACCCTGAGTGTGGGAGCTCCACAGGGCTGTGTCCTGAGCCCCCTGCTCTACTCTCTCTACACGCATGACTGTTTGTCCACACACAGCTCCACCTCTATCATCAAATTTGCTGATGATACTGTTGTCCTGGGCCTCATTTCCAACAACAATGAGACGGCATACTTGGACGAGGTGGAGCATCTAACATCATGGTGCCAGGACAACTGTCTCTCTCTGAATGTTGGCAAGACCAAAGAAATGATTGTGGACTTCAGGAAGAGACAGCAACGGACATACTCCCCCTCATGATCAGCGGGTCACCAGTAGAGAGAGAGTGAGCAGCTTCAAGTACCTGGGAGTAAACATCTCCGAGGACCTGACCTGGACTGCTCACATTCAGACACAGGTGAAAAAGCCAGGCAAAGACTGTACCACCTGCGCCAGCTGAGGAAATTCAGGGTTTCACCAGCTATCCTGAAAACTTTCTATTTAGGGGCGATAGAAAGTGTTTTAACTCAGTGCATCACAGCGTGGTATGGGAACAGCACCAGTCATGACCGCAAAGCCCTGCAAAGAGTCGTGCGCTTATCCGAGCGTATCTCAGGGTCAGCTCTCCCGTCTCTGCAGGACGTCTACACCAAACGCTGCAAAGGTAGAGCTACCAAGATCATCAAGGACTCTAATCACCCTGCAAACCCTCATTTCATCTGGTAAGCGCTTCCGAAGCCTGATGGCCAAAACTGAGAGACTCAGGAGGAGCTTCTTCCCCCAGGCCATCAGACTCCTGAACTTAACGTCACGTGACTTCACTTCAGGATAAACGTCGATACACTGTCATTGCACTGCACTTTCTGTTCTCGTTGTTACTGTGTAACAACCTGTTATAAACCTGTTTGCACATTATACTCTTTATACAATTGTTAACCACATATTTATAAGTCTACAGTTTACTCACTGCACAGTCCACTTCAATTATTTTATTCTACTTTATCCTTATTTTTTACCTTTTTTTTTTTTCTCTTGACTTGATTATTTATAATTCTACAGATATATAGATATATATATATATATATACACATATACACACACACACACACACAGTACTTTTTTTTTTTAATCCTATTTCTATATAATTTCCTCCTTGTGTTTTTAACTGTGAATTTGCACTGTCCATGGAGCGGACCTGTTTACATTTCACTGCCGGTTGTATATTCTGTATATAACTGTGTATGTGACAAATAAAACTCTTGAATCTTGAATCTTACTAGAACAAGGAAGCATGACCATATTAGCCCGGTTCTGTCAACACTGCACTGGCTCCCTATTAAACATTGTATAAATTTTAAAATCTTACTTACAAAGCACTAAATGGTTTAGCTCCCCAGTACTTGAGCGAACTCTTAACTTAATCTTCCTGTTAACACTGAAGCTGCTTTGAAGCAATTGGACTTGTAAAAAGCGCTATATAAATGAAGTTGATTTGAAACAGTGATTACAGAAAGCCTTGCATCCACACTTGAAGGAGTCGGAGAAGAAGGAGTAGGAGTCGGAGAAGGAGAAGGAGTCGGAGAAGGAGTCGGAGAAGGAGTCGGAGAAGGAGTCGGAGAAGGAGTCGGAGAAGGAGTCGGAGAAGGAGTCGGAGAAGGAGTCGGAGAAGGAGTCGGAGTCGGAGAAGGAGTCGGAGAAGGAGTCGGAGAAGGAGTCGGAGAAGGAGTCGGAGAAGGAGTCGGAGAAGGAGTCGGAGAAGGAGTCGGAGAAGGAGTCGGAGAAGGAGTCGGAGAAGGAGCTTTAACAAAACTCACCAGAAACACCAGTTATCATGAACATCAACAGACAAACACTGAGGGGAAACTGAGGACTAAATACACAGGGCTAACAAAGTGATTAACAAGACACAGCTGAACAGAATGAACTCATAATGACAATGATGAGGGAGTGGCGGGAAAACTGGAACAAAGGAACATGTGACAGAACCAAAAACACAACTGACACAGACTAAACATGTAACAGTATATTTAAAAGGACTATTTAAATACCAATGTAAACAAATAAAGTAACTACAAATGAGTTCTCAACCTACATTTCTTAAAAGGAAAGAGAGATCATTTCATTGGTGTCTATAATTTTATTGTTTTACTGTCATTTTCTTTTATTTACATTATTCAATTTCCTACAAAGTAAAGAAAATCATCTTGGTTGAAGTCATTTTCCTGGTCTGTCTGGTTTCTGTGTTAATGTGATTTACCTCATTTCTTGCCCTCTGTAGTGAACATAGTATTCCAGTCCATTACTGTGTATCCTGACACAGATACATACATAAAGAACGAGTAGCTACGGCGCACTACAAGCACACTCGGTTACACAGTACTTTTCTCTCTAACCTTTTTTAATCTGATGGGTGTAACAGCTTTTAATGTACTAGAGAAAATGGTGCCCATACTGCTAGTCATTTCCTCAAGTTCATTTGTGTTTATGGGAATACTGAGCAGTTGAGACAGTTCAGGCAGGTTATTTGTGAATCTATCTATAGCTTTCCTGTAGCTCAAACAATAAGAGCGTGGTTCGATTCCCAGGGAAAGCAAGAACTGACAAAATGTAAAAATGTGTACCTTGAATGCAATGTAAGTCGCTTTGGATAAAAGCGTCTGCCAAATACATAAATGTAAATGTATAGTGGTTGGGATAGGATAATTGTTCTACCTGGTCGATAAGATGGTGCGTTATGGCAAATATATTAGCAGTACGCAGTATGCATGTTACAAGGTAGTGATCAGTGACATCACTTTGCAGTAGAATATCTATATCATGCGATATAATTAAATCTAGTGGGTCTAGTGATGTTTTGCTTGACCCCAAAGGAGTTTATTTTATTAAATCTGTATCTAACTGTATAAATCTGTATCTAACGTAGGGCTGGACGATATGACCTAAAATCAAAACCTTGATTACAACTAATGAACGATTTTTGTTTTGTTTGTTTTTTGCCCTCATATTTTTGTCCCACTTTTTGTCCTTTGTCCTTTTGTCCTTTGTTCTTTTGTCCTTTGTTATGTTGTAAATAAATGCAAATGCCAGTCTCTTAATATTCTTTGTTCTAGTTCCCTCACAGTCCCATTTAGCTTATGGGGCCATTAGGGGAGTGTCTTGTCTTTCCAGGTGTGAAAAACATCAATATTCATGATGATTCGTATCCTCCTCGCATAAGCCTTCCTGACACAAAACATGTCTTACAAAATTTAAATCAATATATTGTTTATGGCCTTATTTCAGTGACTTATTTTTTATTTATTTATTTTCACAAACCACGCATAAACGTAATTTTCTCAAAACTACAAACTTTTACATACATGCTGTTTACATATTATTGTAGCAGAGTTTTTGCTGAATACATTGTAATCTGTCGAATGCTCCTGTCTACCCTGTTTGCTACTGCTGCTGTGCTTGCATGTGCTCTGCTCTGCTCTTTTTGGATTTTTATTTGATATAATTCTCTGTGGTTTCCTGTTTTCTGAGTTCACTAAACAACTGTGGTGAGTTGGATTAGTAAATAGACTCCATCAAACAACTTTGGTAAATTGGATTAATCAACAAATACGGTAAGCCATGTCTTCTTCTCCAGTCATTGTCACCTGCACCGCATGTTTCATGTTTAGTGTATCTGTCTCCGTTGGCGAACAGGGCTTCACATGTGATAAATGTAAGGAGATAGTCAGGCTGACGGAGAAGATTTCAGAATTAGAGACACGCATCCAGACTTTATTTGAGAGTAGTGAGAATGTAACAGCTTTAGACACTGCTCTGGATGCGACTAGCTTAGTGAACGTTGTACATTGTTCGGTTCGGCTGTAGAGCCCGTGCAGCAGGGCACTTGGGTGACGGTCAGGCGGCATAGTCGCGGATCAAAAACCACTCTTCCGTCCGATTGGAACATCAAACAGGTTCTCCCCACTCAGTGACGCACCCACTGAGAATCCTGTTAAAAGTGCCCTAGTTATTGGTGATTCTATTACACGGAACGTGAAAATAGAGACACCAGCCACTATAGTCACATGTTTACCGGAGCCAGAGCACCTGACATCAAAGCAAATTTAAAAGTGCTGGCTAAAGCTAATCGTAAATTCTCTAAGATTATTATTCACGTCGGCACTAACGATGTTCGACTTCGCCAGTCAGAGATCACCAAAATTAACATTAAAGAGGTGTGTGAACTTGCAAGTACGATGGCAGATGCAGTTTTTGTTCTGGTCCGCTCCTGTTAAAAGGAGTGATGAGATACTTAGCAGACTATCATCACTCAATGGCTGGTTGTCTAAGTGGTGTCCATAAAATAACATAGGGTTCATAGACAATTGGAAAAGCTTTTGGGGCAGACCTGATCTGTTGAAGAGGGACGGCATCCATCCTTCTTGGAGTGGTGCTGCTCTTCTCTCTAGTAATTTGGCATATAGTCTTAAAGCTAAACCTTGACTAACTGGGGCCCAGGTCAGGAAGCAGACGGACTGGCTTACCCGACCGTCTGCTAGCTGTCTCCCGTTACAGAAGTCAGATAAATCCCAACACATAGAAACTCTTTCACCTAGATATTATCACATAGAGACTGTGTCTGTTCCCGAATTAGTAAATACAAAAAAACATCAAGACCATTCAACAGTAAAAACTTAATTGATGTCAAACGAATAAACAACAGATATAATACAGATGATCAAATGATAAAGCTCGGGTTGCTGAATATTCGATCCCTTTCCCCAAAAGCACTTATTGTTAATGATATAATTACAGATAATAATCTAGATTTGCTGTGTTTGACAGAAACCTGGCTAAAACCTGACGACTACATTACTTTAAATGAGTCCACCCCAAGATTATTGTTATAAACACGAGCCGCGTCTGAAAGGTAAAGGGGAGGGTTGCTGTAATTTATAATAATATCTTCAGTATTACTCAGAAGTCTAGTTTCAAATATAATTCTTTTGAAGTTTTGGTGCTTTATGTAGCATTATGTAGTGTAATTGATAAATCCCGTTTGACATTTGTGTTGGTTACTGTATACAGGCCACCAGGGCACAATACAGACTTTATCAAAGAATTTGCTGACTTTCTATCCGAGTTAGTACTGGCTGCAGATAAAGTACTAATTGTTGGTGATTTTAATATCCATGTAGATAATGAAAAAGACGCATTGGGATTAGCATTTAGAGACATTCTAAACTCTATTGGAGTAAGGCAACATGTGTCAGGACCCACTCATCGCCTTAATCATACGTTAGACCTAATATTGTCACATGGAATAAATGTTGATACCGTTGAAATTCTGCAGCAGTGCGACGACATCTCAGATCATTACCTAGTATCATGTATACTTAATTTAGCTAAGGCTGCAAAGCCGTCCCCTCGCTTCAAATATGGCAGAACTATCACTGCCGCCACTAAAAATTGCTTTTAAATAATCTTCCTCATCAGTTTCATCTCCTCAGCATCCCAGATAGCCTAGAGGAACTCGATTTTGCAACAGAAACTATTGACTCTCTTTTTCCAGCACTTTAGACACAGTTGCTCCCTCGGCGCTTAAAGAAGATTAAAGAAAATAGTCCAACGCCGTGGTACAATGAGCACACCGGGCCCTAAAACAGTAGCCAGAAAAATGGAGCGCAGCTGGAAGAAAACAAAATTAGAGATTTTTCAGTAATTCATGGAAAGAGAGCATGATCGCATACAGAAAGGCCGTAAAAACTGCTAGATCTGCTTATTTCTCGACTCTCTTAGAAGAAAACAAACACAACCCTAGGTATTTATTTGATACAGTGGCTAAGTTAACCAAAAATAAAGCTTATACTTCTGATGGTTGTAAACAGCACAGCAGTAATGACTTTATGAACTTCTTTACGTGTAAGATCGATAATATTAGGAAGAAAATTATAACCATGCAGCCGTCTACTATAGTGTCACATGAGACAGAGCATTGTTGTGTCACTGAGAAAAATTACATTCATTCACTGCTATAGGAGAGGAAGAATTGGCTAAACTCGTTAAATCATCTAAATCAACAACATGTATGCTCGACCCTATACCGACTAGGCTATTAAAAGAGATGCTACCAGAGGTCATAGATCCTCTTCTTAATATCATTAACTCATCTTTGTTATTAGGATATGTACCGAAAACGTTTAAGTTGGCTATTATCAAACCACTTATTAAAAACCTCAACTTGATCCTACAGAATTAGTCAATTATAGGCCGATCTCAAATCTACCCTTCCTGTCAAAAATACTGGAAAAGGCAGTGTCTTCACAATTATGTTCCTTTTTAGAAAGAAATGGTATCTGTGAGGATTTCCAGTCAGGATTTAGACCGTATCATAGTACTGAGACTGCTCTCATCAGAGTTACAAATGATTTACTCTTATCATCCGATCGTGGTTGTATTTCTCTATTAGTGTTACTCGATCTTAGTGCTGCATTCGATACTATCGACCACAACATTCTTTTGAATAGACTCGAAAATTATGTTGGCATTAGTGGAACTGCATTGGCATGGCTTAAATCATACTTATCTGACCGTTATCAGTTTGTAGCAGTAAATGAAGAGATGTCACACCGATCACAAGTTCAGTATGGAGTACCGCAGGGCTCGGTGCTAGGACCGTTGCTCTTCACCCTGTACATGCTACCACTGGGAGATATCATTAGGAAGTAGTAACCTAGAATACTGTCTAACACTCGATGGCTGCTCTGTCAAGTCCTCGTCGTCAGTTAGGAACCTGGGTGTGCTCTTTGATACCAATCTTTCATTTGAAAGCCACGTTTCTAACATCTGTAAAACTGCATTCTACCATCTTAAAAATATATCTAAATTACGGCACATCCTTTCGATGCAAAATGCTGAACAGTTAATTCATGCGTTCATGACCTCAAGGCTAGATTACTGTAATGCTTTACTGGGTGGTTGCCCTGCTCACTTAATAAACAAACTCCAGCTGGTCCAAAACGCAGCAGCTCGAGCTCTTACTAGAACAAGGAAGTATGACCATATTAGCCCGGTTCTGTCAACACTTCATTGGCTCCCTATTAAACATCGAATAAATTTTAAAATCTTGCTTATTACTTACAAAGCACTAAATGGTTTAGCTCCCCAGTATTTGAGCGAACTCTTAACGCATTATACTCCATCACGTCTATTGCGGTCTCAAAACTCTGGCCAGTTGATAATACCTAGAATATCAAAATCAACTGCAGGCGGTCGATCCTTTTCCTATTTAGCGCCTAAACTTTGGAACAGTCTTCCTAGCATTGTTCGGGAAGCAGACACACTCTGTCAGTTTAAATCTAGACTAAAAACGCATCTCTTTACTATGGCTTACACATAAAACATTATCAATTTCTATTACTCAAATCAGTAAATGATTGTCAGGCTGCATTAACTAGGTCAGCCGGAACCGGGAACACTTCCCATAACACCTGATGTACTCGTTACATCATAAGAAGAATGGCATCTACGCTAATGTTAGTCTCTCTGTTTATACCGAGGTTTACTGCAGTCAGCCGGATACGGGCCGTATCCAGATCAGATGGTTGACCAGCGCCTGGACATGACCAACACATCCCTGAAATGTCTGCAGAGAGCATGTCAAATAAACTCCCCCCGTAAATGCTGCATCGACACGACATCCTCATTAAACCCGTCTTCGGCGTGCGACTCAATCTCTCGAATAATCTAACAAATATCTATTTGCCTAATATGAATTAAGACCTGCTATGTTGCCAGAATTATAATCATACACTGTTTGTTCGTCGGCCAGAGGAGAACTGGCACCCGACTGAGCCTGGTTTCTCCCAAGGTTTTTTCTCCATTCTGACCCTGAAGGAGTTTTGGTTCCTTGCCACCGTTGCCTCTGGCTTTTGGCTTGCTCAGTTGGGGACACCTAAATTTCTTCTCTATTACCGATCTGCCCGCATTGATGCTATATGATACTTGAAATTAGCTGGATAACATCACCGTTTCACCAGAACGGCTGTACAAATTCTGTTGCATTATTTTACTTTTAACAATGTGAAGCTGCTTTGAAACAATTGGACTTGTTAAAAGCGCTATATAAATAAAGGTGATTTGATTTGATTTGATTTGATTTGATTTGATTTGATAATCAGACTTTAGCCATGAAAATGTTACAAGTAACAGAAATAAGCTCATATGTCAGGGCATGTCAAAACACCTCCAGGGACCAGAAAACAGCTCAGGGTTCAGAGGGTTAAGACAGAAATAACTATTTGGTTTAAACCAGGTTTCAGTAAGGCAGAGTAGGGGAGCGCAGGGCACAACCTAACACGGGTTAGTTATCAAAAGAAAATTTCTTACTGTTTTTTGTGTTTATTTAAAATAAGACAAATCTGTTATTATTTTAATCTTATGTCTGTTATTTAACAGTTGAGATCGTTCTTTAATGCTGATCTAATCAGCTGAAGGCATGAGCCGTGGTTAAAATCCCAGCTACACAGATGGGGTGCATTGTAACACTGCGTTACAATAAGCCGCTATTAGAACTATGCTATTATATTCTATACTTTTATGAACTCTTTTGAGAAACCATGAGAAAAGGGTGAATAATGACAGCGTCAATGTTCAGAAGTTATTCATTATTATTATGTTTTGAACTATGCTGTATAGCTGTATTTAGCTATGTGTTTGTTGTCAAACTCAAAATTTGTTTATTTTTAATTATTAAAAAATGACATTATTTTATTAAAAAAAAATAATTGTATTTTATTAACAAAATATTTCAGTTTGTCATGGATTTTTTTTTATTAGATCAGATAACATTTTAAGCTGTCATTTGGTCATGTTACAATGTGCCCCCTCACATGTTACAATGTACCTCACCTATGGAACATGTTGTCACATTACACTTCCATTCTTTTGGGGTAAATCAAGAAAAAAGTATACACTGTATTAATGAAAGCCTGTGTTATATAATAAGCCTGTCAGCTACTCTTGTATCAGAGCATCCAGGCCTGAGTTGCCTTATTAACAGAAGTACCTAGCATGACTAGCATAAGAATACTTAGCAGACTATCAACACTCAATGGCTGGTTGTCTACGTGGTGTCCGCAAAATAACATAGGGTTCATAGACAATTGGAAAAGCTTTTGGGGCAGACCTGACCTGTTGAAAAAAGATGGCATCCATCCTTCCTGGGATGGAGCCGCTCTTCTCTCTAGTAATTTGGCACATAGTCTTAGAGCTAAACCTTGATTAACTAGGGCCAATGTCAGGAAGCAGGCGGACTGGCTTAACCAACCGCCTGCTAGCTGTCTCACGTCACAAAAATAAGATAAATCCCAACACATAGAGACTCTTTCACCTAGATATTATCACATAGAGACTGTCTGTTCCACAAATAAGTAAATATAAAAAAACAACAAAACCATTCAACGGTAAAAATTGAATTAATGTCCAACGAATAAACAACAGATATAATACAGATGAACAAATGATAAAACTCGGGGTGCTGAATATTTGAAAGAATTCCACTCATTCACTGCTATAGGAGAAGAATTGGCTAAACTCGTTAAATCATCAAAATCAACAACAAGTATGCTTGACCCTATACAGACTAAGTTACTAAAAGAGATGCTTCCAGAGGTCATAGATCCTCTTCTTAATATTATTAATTCATCCCTGACATTAGGATATGTACCGAAAAGTTGGCTATTATTAAACCACTTATTAAAAAAAGCGCAACTTGATCCTACAGAATTAGTCAATTACAGGCCAATATCAAATCTACCCTTTCTGTCAAAAATACTAGAAAAGGCAGTGTCCTCACAATTATGCTCCTTTTTTAGAAAGAAATGGTATCTAAGAGGATTTCCAGTCAGGATTTAGACCGTATCATAGTAGTCAAGTCAAGTCACCTTCATTTATATAGCGCTTTTAACAAGTCCAATTGTTTCAAAGCAGCTTCACATTGTTAACAGGAAAATAATGCAACAGAATTTGTACAGCCGTTCTGGTGAAACGGTGATGTTATCCAGCTAATTTCAAGTATCATATAGTGTCAATACGGGTAGATCGGTAATATAGATGAAATTTAGGTGTCCCCAACTGAGCAAGCCAAAAGCCAGAGGCAACGGTGGCAAGGAACCAAAACTCCTTCAGGGCCAGAATGGAGAAAAAAAACCTTGGGAGAACCCAGGCTCAGTCGGGGTGCCAGTTCTCCTCTGGCTGACGAGCAAACAGTGTATGATTATAATCCTGGCAACATAGCAGGTCTTAATTCATATTAGGTAAATAGAAATTCGTAAGATTATTCGAAAGATTGGAGTCATCACGCCACATCTGATCTGGATACGGCCCGGATCCGGCTAACTGCAGCAAACCTTGGGATAAACAGAGAGACTAACATTAGCGTAGATGCCATTCTTTTTATGATGTAACGAGTACATCAGGTGTTATGGGAAGTGTTCCCGGTTCCGGCTGACCTAGTTAATGCAGCCTAACAATCATTTACTGATTTGAATAATATAAATTGATAATGTTTTATGTGTAAGCCATAGTAAAGAGATGCGTTTTTAGTCTAGATTTAAACTGACAGAGTGTGTCTGCTTCCCGAACAATGCTAGGAAGACTGTTCCAGAGTTTAGGCGCTAAATAGGAAAAGGATCGACTGCCTGCAGTTGATTTTGATATTCTAGGTATTATCAACTGGCCAATAGACGTGATGGAGTATAATGCGTTAAGAGTTCGCTCAAGTACTGGGGAGCTAAACCATTTAGTGCTTTGTAAGTAATAAGCAAGATTTTAAAATTTATACAATGTTTAATAGGGAGCCAGTGCAGTGTTGACAGAACCGGGCTAATATGTTCATACTTCCTTGTTCTAGTAAGAGCTCGAGCTGCTGCGTTTTGGACCAGCTGGAGTTTGTTTATTAAGCGAGCAGGGCAACCACCCAGTAAAGCATTACAGTAATCTAGCCTTGAGGTCATGAACGCATGAATTAACTGTTCAGCATTTTGCATCGAAAGGATGTGCCGTAATTTAGATATATTATTAAGATGGTAGAATGCAGTTTTACAGATGTTAGAAACGTGGCTTTCAAATGAAAGATTGGTATCAAAGAGCACACCCAGGTTGCTAACTGATGACGAGGACTTGACAGAGCAGCCATCAAGTGTTAGACAGTATTCTAGGTTACTACTTGCAGAGTTTTTTTTGTGTCCAATAATTAAAAATTCAGTTTTTTCTGAATTAAGTTGCAGGAAATTACTAGACATCCAATGTTTTATATCAGCTATGCATTCCGTTAATCTTGTGAATTGGTAAGTTTCGTCAGGGCGTGAAGAAATATAGAGCTGAGTATCGTCAGCATAACAATGAAAACTAACACCATGCTTCCTAATGATATCTCCCAGTGGTAGCATGTACAGGGTGAAGAGCAACGGTCCTAGCACTGAGCCCTGCGGTACTCCATACTGAACTTGTGATCAGTGTGACATCTCTTCATTTACTGCTACAAACTGATAACGGTCAGATAAGTATGATTTAAGCCATGCCAATGCAGTTCCACTAATGCCAACATAATTTTCGAGTCTATTCAAAAGAATGTTGTGGTCGATAGTATCGAATGCAGCGCTAAGATCGAGTAACACTAATAGAGAGATACAACCACGATCGGATGATAAGAGTAAATCATTTGTAACTCTGATGAGAGCAGTCTCAGTACTATGATACGGTCTAAATCCTGACTGGAAATCCTCACAGATACCATTTCTTTCTAAAAAGGAACATAATTGTGAAGACACTGCCTTTTCCAGTATTTTTGACAGGAAGGGTAGATTTGAGATAATTATAATTGATTAATTCTGTAGGATCAAGTTGAGGTTTTTTAATAAGTGGTTTGATAATAGCCAACTTAAAAGTTTTCGGTACATATCCTAATAACAAAGATGAGTTAATGATATTAAGAAGAGGATCTATGACCTCTGGTAGCATCTCTTTTAATAGCTTAGTCGGTATAGGGTCGAGCATACATGTTGTTGATTTAGATGATTTAACGAGTTTAGCCAATTCTTCCTCTCCTATAGCAGTGAAAGAATGTAATTTTTTCTCAGTGACACAACAATGCTCTGTCTGATGTGACACTGTAGTAGACGGCTGCATGGTTATAATTTTCTTCCTAATATTATCGATCTTACACATAAAGAAGTTCATAAAGTCATTACTGCTGTGCTGTTTACAACCATCAGAAGTAGAAGCTTTATTTTTGGTTAACTTAGCCACTGTATCAAATAAATACCTAGGGTTGTGTTTGTTTTTTCTAAGAGAGTCGAGAAATAAGCAGATCTAGCAGTTTTACGGCCTTTCTGTATGCGATCATGCTCTCTTTCCATGAATTACGAAAAACCTCTAGTTTTGTTTTCTACCAGCTGCGCTCCATTTTTCTGGCTGCTGTTTTAAGGGCCCGGGTGTGCTCGTTGTACCACGGCGTTGGACTACTTTTCTTTAAACTTCTTTAAGCGCCGGGGAGCAACTGTGTCTAAGGTGCTGGAAAAAAGAGAGTCAATAGTTTCTGTTGCAAAATCGAGTTCCTCTAGGCTATCTGGGATGCTGAGGAGATGAAACTGATGAGGAAGATTATTTAAAAAGCAATTTTTAGTGGTGGCAGTGATAGTTCTGCCATATTTGAAGCGAGGGGACGGCTTTGCAGCCTTAGCTAAATTAAGTATACATGATACTAGGTAATGATCTGAGATGTCGTCACTCTGCTGCAGAATTTCAACGGTATCAACATTTATTCCATGTGACAATATTAGGTCTAGAGTATGATTAAGGCGATGAGTGGGTCCTGACATGTGTTGCCTTACTCCAATAGAGTTTAGAATGTCTCTAAATGCTAATCCCAATGCGTCTTTTTCATTATCTACATGGATATTAAAATCACCAACAATTAGTACTTTATCTGCAGCCAGTACTAACTCGGATAGAAAGTCAGCAAATTCTTTGATAAAATCTGTATTGTGCCCTGGTGGCCTGTATACAGTAGCCAGCACAAATGTCAAACGAGATTTATCAATTACACTACATAATGCTACATAAAGCACCAAAACTTCAAAAGAATTATATTTGAAACTAGACTTCTGAGTAATACTGAAGATATTATTATAAATTACAGCAACCCCTCCCCTTTACCTTTCAGGCGGCTCGTGTTTATAACAATAATCTTGTGGGGTGGACTCATTTAAAGTAATGTAGTCATCAGGTTTTAGCCAGGTTTCTGTCAAACACAGCACATCTAGATTATTATCTGTAATTATATCATTAACAATAAGCGCTTTTGGGGAAAGGGATCGAATATTCAGCAGCCCGAGCTTTATCATTTGATCATCTGTATTATATCTGTTGTTTATTTGTTTGACGTCAATTAAGTTTTTACTGTTGAATGGTCTTGATGTTTTTTTTTTTGTATTTACTATTTTGGGGAACAGACACAGTCTCTATGTTATAATATCTAGGTGAAAGAGTCTCTATGTGTTGGGATTTATCTGACTTCTGTAATGGGAGACAGCTAGCAGACGGTCGGGTAAGCCAGTCCGTCTGCTTCCTGACCTGGGCCCCAGTTAGTCAAGGTTTAGCTTCAAGACTATATGCCAAATTACTAGAGAGAAGAGCAGCACCACTCCAAGAAGGAGGGATGCCGTCCCTCTTCAACAGGTCAGGTCTGCCCAAAAAAGCTTTTCCAATTGTCTATGAACCCTATGTTATTTTGCGGACACCACGTAGACAACCAGCCATTGAGTGATGATAGTCTGCTAAGTATCTCATCACTCCTTTTAACAGGGAGCGGACCAGAACAAAAAACTGCATCTGCCATCGTACTTGTGAGTTCACACACCTCTTTAATGTTAATTTTGGTGATCTCCGACTGGCGAAGTCGAACATCGTTAGTGCCGACGTGAATAATAATCTTAGAGAATTTACGATTAGCTTTAGCCAGCACTTTTAAATTTGCTTTGATGTCAGGTGCTCTGGCTCCCGGTAAACATGTGACTATGGTGGCTGGTGTCTCTATTTTCACGTTCCGTGTAATAGAATCACCAATAACTAGGGCACTTTCAACAGGATTCTCAGTGGGTGCATCACTGAGTGGGGAGAACCTGTTTGATGTTCTAATCGGAACGGAAGAGTGTTTTTTTGATCCGCAACTATGCCGTCTGACCGTCACCTAACTGCCCTGCTGCACGGGCTCTACAGCCGGAACCGAACAATGTACAACGTTCACTAAGCTAGACGCATCC
This sequence comes from Paracanthobrama guichenoti, assembly GCA_018749465.1. NCBI lineage: Eukaryota > Metazoa > Chordata > Actinopteri > Cypriniformes > Gobionidae > Paracanthobrama > Paracanthobrama guichenoti. Next base: position 14,905,960 of record CM031966.1, on the reverse strand, counting down.
AAAGCAGTGTCTAAAGCTGTTACATTCTCACTACTCTCAAATAAAGTCTGGATGCGTGTCTCTAATTCTGAAATCTTCTCCGTCAGCCTGACTATCTCCTTACATTTATCACATGTGAAGCCCTGCTCGCCAACGGAGACAGATACACTAAACATGAAACATGTGGTGCAAGTGACAATGACTGGAGAAGAAGACATGGCTTACCATATTTGTTGATTAATCCAATTTATTAAAGTTGTTTGATGGAGACTATTTACTAATCCAACTCACCACAGTTGTTTAGTGAACTCAGAAAACAGGAAACCTGAAAAACTAACGTGTCATAGTGATTTAGATTAAAAGCTAGTGATGTCAGATTTAATGTGGTAGGCAATGTTAGACAATATATGAAGATGAGTAGGTTATAATTAGCAGTTTAAACAACAGAGAATTATATCAAATAAAAATCCCAAAAGAGGGGCAGAGCACATGCGAGCACAGCAGCAATAGCAAACAGGGTAGACAGGAGCAATCGAAGACAGGAGCCAAAAAGCAACAGTCCTAACACTGAGCCTTGCGGTACTCCATACTAAACTTGTGATCGGTGTGACATCTCTTCATTTACTGCTACAAACTGATAACGGTCAGATAAGTATGATTTAAACCATGCCAATGCAATTCCACTAATGCCAACATAATTTTCAAGTCTATTCAAAAGAATGTTGTGGTCGATAGTATCGAATGCAGTGCTAGGATCGAGTAACACTAATAGAGAGATACAACCACGATCGGATGATAAGAGTAAATAATTTGTAACTCTGATGAGAGCAGTCTCAGTACTACGCCCTCCTTGCTTCATTAGCAGGTGTGAGAGTCCTGTTTGGCTGATTGATTGCTCCTGTCTTCTATTGCTCCTGTCTACCCTGTTTGCTGTTGCTGCTGTGTTCACATTGTGCTCTGCTCTGCTCTGCTCTTTTGGAATTTTTATTTGATATAATGCTCTGTTGTTTAAACTGCTAATTATAACTTACTCATCTTCATATATTGTCTAACATTCTACCACATTAAATCTGACATCACTAGCTTTTAATCTAAATCACTATCACACGTTAGCTTTTCGCTAGCCTGTTAGCTTGCCATCTCTGCACCCGGGTCTCCTGTTTTCTGAGTTTATTAAACAACTGTGGTGAGTTGGATTAGTAAATAGACTCCATCAAACAACTTTGGTAAACTGGATTAATCAACAAATACCGTAAGCCATGTCTTCTTCTCCAGTCATTGTCACTTGCACCGCATGTTTCATGTTTAGTGTATCTGTCTCCGTTGGCAAACAGGGCTTCACATGTGATAAATGATAGTCAGGCTGACGGAGAAGATTTCAGAATTAGAGACACGTATCCAGACTTTATTTGAGAGTAGTGAGAATGTAACAGCTTTAGACACTGCTTTGGATGTGACTAGCTTAGTGAACGTTGTACAATTTTCCGTTCTGGCTGTAGAGCCCAAGCAACAGGGCAATTGGGTAACGGTGAGGCGGCATAGTCGCGGATAAAAAAAAAACATTCTTCCATTCCGATTAGAACATCAAACAGGTTCTCCCCACTCAGTGACGCACCCACTGAGAATCCTGTTGAAAGTGCCCTAGTTATTGGTGATTCTATTACACGGAACGTAAAAATAGAGACACCAGCCACCATAGTCACATGTTTACCGGGAGCCAGAGTGCTTGACATCAAAGCAAATTTAAAAGTGCTGGCTAAAGCTAATCGTAAATTCTCTAAGATTATTATTCACGTCAGCACTAACAATGTTCGACTTCGCCAGTCGGAGATCACCAAAGTTAACATTAAAGAGGTGTGTGAACTCGCAAGTACAATGGCAGATGCAGTTTTTTGTTCTGGTCCACTCCCTAAAAAGGAGTTAAAAGGAGTGATGAGATACTTAGCAGACTATCATCACTCAATGGGTGGTTGTCTAAGTGGTGTCCGCAAAATAACATAGGGTTCATAGACAATTGGAAAAGCTTTTGGGGCAGACCTGACCTGTTGAAGAGGGACGGCATCCATCCTTCTTGGAGTGGTGTCGCTCTTCTCTCTAGTAATTTGGCACATAGTCTTAGAGCTAAACCTTGACTAACTGGGGTCCAGGTCAGGAAGCAGACGGACTGGCTTACCTGACCGCCTGCTAGCTGTCTCCCGTTACAGAAGTCAGATAAATCCCAACACATAGAGACTCTTTCACCTAGATATTATCACATAGAGACTGTGTCTGTTCCCGAATTAGTAAATACAAAAAAACATCAAGACCATTCAACAGTAAAAACTTAATTGATGTCCAACAAATAAACAACAGATATAATACAGATGATCAAATGATAAAGCTCAGTTGCTGAATATTCGATTCCTTTCCCCAAAAGCGCTTATTGTTAATGATATGATTACAGATAATAATCTAGATGTGCTGTGTTTGACAGAAACCTGACTAAAACCAGGTTATAATATAAAAATTATAAATAAATATATATATTTTCCTACACATTCCTACGTAAATTCATTCACAGACCATGTAGCCTAGCAACACGCAAACAAAGCAGAGCGTGCAAGTAGTAGCCTAGATTACTATCAGTATGTCTTTCTCAATACTGTAAAATTGCCAGCGAAAACTGTAAGTTTAACCCTAGCTGGACTGACAAATGTTTATTTTACATCCACATCCAAACGCCAAACCGATGTGTTTAATTTGTAATGAGTAGGCTACGCTGCAGTACTTAAAGATTGCAATATGCCTAGGTCTGTTTTTTGTTTATTTTTCTTTTGTAAGTGGAAAAAATAGGGGCTACCTCAGATTCTGTTCTTTTAGCTTTTATTTTATTTTATTTTTGATGCACCTTTTGCTGTGCAAACTGACCAAAGTTAAAAGAGAAACAATACATAAACCTTGTTTTTCAATAAATTTGTTTGTGTTGTTTTTAAAATTTGTCATTACGAGCTGCTTCGTCGCTGAAATGGCTGGCCCAGCTAACCTTCTTGGTTTGAAAATCTGGCCCAATGAATTTGTAATTGAATAGCCCTGCTATATGTTATTTGAATTTATTCTCATCTATTGACACTTTTAGAATTTATGCGCATCTTGACATTTCCATCCTGTGTTTTTTATGTGATATCCCAAAATTGGCTGTCTTTTTTTGTATTTACCATGTGCTCCTTGTATCCCGCCTTGTATCCCTCCTTGTTTCCTGTTACCACACCCCCTTGTTTAGTACTTGTCTAGTCCTCCTTTCATTTTTCATGTGCTGATCCCTTCATATTGAGCTCCTTTCTCTCTTGTCTTTGTTGGTTTGTTGTACATATTCAGTGTTTGCTTGCTTATCTTGTCAAGTCCTTTGAAGATTTAGTGTCTCTGTCAGTTCTAGATTTGTATTTCATTATTTTTGAATTTTTAGTCTAGTCTTTATTTTATTTCTTCTTATTTGTTAGCTACTCTTTTATGTTTCCCCTTTTCTAGCTTCAGTCATTTAGTTTCTCATTTATTTTCTAGTTTTGACAGTTTTTGTGTTTTTGGTTTTCTCTCTTTGTCTTGAGTGTAGTCTCGTGTTGGTTCCTGCCTACTCCCTTGGATTCTCTGTCTGCTGGTTCCGTCTGCCTGGCAGCTAGACTGGACCTGAGTCTGTGAGCAGCAAGTTCCTGACCTCTACTTCATTGCGCCCTGCCCTGTTTTCATCACTACTATCTGCCTGGCCTGGTCAAGTCTTCAGCGGTTCTTTGCCCTGCAGTTTCCTGGAGCTGGTTCCAGCAGTTACCCTCATCTGTCCTGTCGTTGTTCCCCGTTGGCCCTTCCGTTTGGACTGTCACTTCTCCACTACCTTCTTGTGCCTTGTTAACTGTCCTGTCGTCTTCACTCTGCATTTGGGTCCTCTGTTTCAGAAGTCCAGACAATTTTAATGTGGGTTAAATTATGAACATTTATGCATATCACTTGACAGGTTTTTTTTTTCTCTTCAGATTTCACCAGACCTGCTATTCATGAACTGGTAGTCGGCTAACTCGTACTCTTGCTTATTTGCTTTGATTTTGTTGAAACGATTGAGTGGGGATTACCAACTGGTTCGCAGACTGAGGTTTCTCATCTTGAAGTGTTTAGTCTTGACGCCAGTAAACACTCCACAAAGGAGAGATTATTGAGTACTAATCCACTGTATGCTCAAAGGCTAAAGAGAAGGCCTTGCGCTCGTACAGCCTAAACAGCCTGTCAAATACACACTCTTTTGGTGCAGTTGGTTGCTTTCTTTTTTGCGTCTCATTTTATACGCTTCTCACAATATTGGGATCTCTGTCTCACTGCTGGAGGTATATCTGGTGTCTGTGAATATAAGCCATTAGTGTGTTGGGCTGATAACGGGTGCACTCTCTGCCCCTCACCCTGCCCTAAAATTGGAATGGGATATTTGTGAGATTATTTTGAGGCTGTCAAAAATAATAAACGCAAAACTGTATCCACTTCAACTAGTTAAGTAATTTTCTGACTGATGGTATCCCAAGGGGGATTCCATGCTGGCTCTAAAATGACAGTATAATGAAACTGGTATGCGAGTTGTGTCTTATCGACAAGGATTAGAGGGGAGTAATGAAAAGGAGGGGCTGCCCAGCCTTGTGTGGCATGAATTTGATTATCTAATGGACGGCAGTGGAAAAGCGTGCTAATTTCGCTAAAGCATGAGACCTTTATGCGCCCGTGGCTTTACTCAACTTCTTCACTTATTCATGTGTTTCAGTCTCAGACTCAATTTTGTGTCATCTCTTTTGTTTCATCTTTCTTTCTGGTTACATTGATGCAATGCCCCACAGAGGTTATTATGCACATTAGCATCTCTATGTATGAATGCAGGGTGTGCAAGCGTGCACAACTTAATCCCTCTATTTTCTCTTTTTGTCATTTCTCCTTATGCACTGATAGTTTTGCATTGCCTATAGTATTGTCCTACAGACAAAAATAAAAAACAAAAACACTCAAGGCAGTTATCAATATTCATATTTTATAGATGTGCATTTCATGCCTGGACTTTTTCTTTGTCGGCACAAGAATGTGGGTCAGTTCTACCACCAACTTGAATCAAAGTTTTTGAGCCACGACTGGAAATCTTATTTCACGCTCGTACTGATAGGAAATATTTGAATATTGGGTCAAAAATTGCTCACTTCATTCTCACTAGCGTCTTTTGCCACTTTAGAAGAGAATATATAATTAGGAACATCATGGGATTGGTCATGGAAGTGTTATTATGGAACATTATGCAAAGTCCTTGTCATAAATTACTAAAAACTTCTTTTAAAATGACAACTTTGTTGTTTTATATAGAGACACACCAATATAATTATGGCTGATACTGGTAAGCCAACAATTTAAATGTTATGAATGACAACTGGACAATATCAAAATTCTATACTATATTGTCTAAATAAATAAAAAAATAAAGTAGAATTTAAAATCTATTTAATTTTTAAAAATTGTGTTAAAAGTGAATTTAGGCATCACATTATAATGTATTCATTTTGAGATTAGCTAAAGATTACTGTATTAACAGTGTTAATTAATTATTAATGTTTTAAAGATTAACTTAAGAATTAATCTAAATGTAAAAATATAGAAAATAAGCATAAACAAGTAAATTAAATATTGACTGATATATTACTATATTGTGTATCCCTACTTCTATAAGCTCAGACATGGGCCAAAACAATCAAACGTACCTGAGAGATGTTTGTCACATATTACACAAAAAAAGCACAAAGCGAGGAAAGAATCATAGACCTCTAATAGGTTCTTTTTCATTTGTGTTTGTTCAATCTGTAAAAAAATTTTTTTCAAAATTTGACTATGTGTGGGTGTGATTTGCAGGTAGTGTCTTCTGTTTGATCACAATAGCCAGTACTATATTGTGTTGATCAGCTGAGTGATTAGGTCCAATAACAGGCACCCACTCTGATGCTGTGATGCTTAATGAATCACATGTCTCATACTGCAGTGTGCAGGTCCGCTACACAAACTCCTCTCCCTGAAAGGCAAACTAACATCCCTCTGGAGCTGCTATCAATTGGAGAATTGCTATCAATATTTCATCAAACTGCTGCCTGCATGGTCAACATCAAAGACATAACTCTTGTTTAAAGCAAACCTAGGGTATTCTTTTCTTAGATCCTAAACTATAGTGTTTGCCTTAAAAACATAACTCCAGAGTAAGGAGACTAGGTTAAGAAAAAAACACTCTAAAACACCAGTCTGTCTTTTGGACAAAGAGGAGAGAGGGTGGTCTCAGAGGCAGGGTTATGACCTCTTTAGCACATATTGCTCTCATACATGTCTGTTAATACAGGTAACAGATTAAATAAATTTGAAATCATGATAATGATTCATTTTATTGCTCAGAAATCGCTCTATCACGGCTCAATTTGACCTGCACACTTTCATGAAGAAAGGCAGCTGCACAGACCCAAAATAAAACAAGTTTTAATGTATTTTATGGGGAGTATTACATTTATGCATTTGGCAAACATTTTAATCTGAAGAAACTTACTCTACATTCACAAGTTCGTTTACCCATATACTCTTTAGCTAAATAAGGTTTAAGAGTATTTGGCTTGCTGTCCGTGGTGGAGGGGCTCAAGGAAGCAGCTTCAACTCAAGCTTAGATTTATCCCCAGGGACTACTAGTGCTAGGAAGAAGAGTACGTTAAACGGTATGCCTAAATTTATGTTGGTGGAGTTGGGGAGGTGGAGGGATGCAAAGACAACTAATGACAGAAGGAGGTAGGTGACTGCCTATGCTTTGGCAGTTAATTGAAAGATTAGCTATTCACTCCTTCCAGACCTGCGCTTGTGAGCTTCGCTAAATGAAAGATTAGATGGGTTCACTCCTCCCGAAATTACGTTGTGAACTTCACTTAAATGTGTAAATTTTTATCAGTTTATACATTTTCAGTTTGCTGGAAATCAACCCATGATCTTGGCTTTGCTAGCACCATGCTCTATTGCTCTATTGCTCATGCTCTATTGAAAAAAAAAAAAAAAAAAAAAAAAAAAGTGTTTAAAAATACTGTTTGAAAAAAAAAAAAAAAAAAAAAAAAAAAAAAAGATTTTTGTTTGTTTGTTTTGTAATGTGTGAAGTGCAGCCTTTAGTATTGCAGTATAGCATTGAGACATTGTGAGATTATCTCTGAAATTCTGCAGGAGATGCATTTTTCAGGAGACAGTCCTACAGTGTTTTTTCTTGGGAAAAAAAATCAGAAAATGTCTTCATTTGTGCTCCATTAAATCTGTCTAGATAAATGTTGTCTGGAAGAGACAATCAAGACCATATTCAGGATTTCTAGTTTATTAGTTTTATAACTTCTTTTTTTGTAAGGGAATGCATGCACATCTTATAGTGAACAAAAATTATTTTCTCAATAGATTTAGACTGCTGTTTTGACACCAACATAGGCCAACATATCACAAAACCTTTATAGGTCCCTTTATTAAAAATTGGATCACAGCAGAACATTTGTGGAAGAATCAAGACATTCAGAGAGAACATCAGCCTTTCACAGCATGAAAAGAGAGACCATCTAAGAGTACAGTTCTGAAGTGTTAAGGAAGGTGTTAAGTGTAAGGAAGAATGAGCTCCCAACTACATCATACAATAGTCTGGAGTGGCTACCCCACAATTCATTGTTGTTTGTGGTCTCCACTGTCCAAGACCACAGGAATCTCACACTCGTCATCGCATCGGCCTGTGTGTGTGTGCACGCGTTACTCCGAGGAGAACAGAGAAAAATGACACCGGTCGTCCATCACACACTTATCACAGTGCAGGTAACACACACACGGGCAGCAGCATGACTGAGATGAAATAGTTTGAGAGAAATGTGAGAGAAAGATTCTATATGGAGGGGGTGAGTAGATAAGGGAGGATTAAAACAGCACTGCAGTTTGGAATGACAGATCCTGAGATGGTTTGGCACCTGAGAGCAACATAAGTAAAGGTGTTGGGGAACATAATATCACTCTACCATGAGAATAAAAAAAACACACAGCGAGAGAGTGATGACAGAAAAATTTAGTGAGGGTGAACTGCCTTCAAATTTTAGTTAACCTAAGACTCAAAGCTATGATACAGCTTTATAAGATTTAAAAATACAACATATGTGCACCTGAATAGAAGACATATGAGACATATGGACATATGGACTACTAAATTAGCAGTGTGATCATTTGTCAAAAAATCTAGTTTTGTGTTCCATAAAAGAAAGAAAGGGTTTCTAAAAACATAAGGGCCTCCATAAGACCAAATTTTCGTTTTTGGTTGAACTATCCCTTTATGCCACAGGCACATATGAAATTAGACAAACATACAAATCCCACACATAAACAATCGTGCATGCCCACACACACCCTAGGGAGTTATGTAATGAATGGGATGCTCTGAGACACAGGTGCTGCTCCACTTTTGAAATACACCCTCGTTTCATAGCTCTTGGGCTGCCCTCTGTGCCGTTTCCCTCTCTTGTGTAATTGACCAGATACAGAGAGAAAGAGAGCAAGACAGTTGGGGGGCAGAGAAATATGCTTTGAGCATAAAAAACTAAAGCCTTATTAGCCCCTACACCTGTACTATGTTGCATTGTTGTCTTTTTTCCATTTTTCTGAGCTTCAGCACAGACTTGTGTAATGTAAATACTGTATATACCACTAGGTGGAGCTACTGTAACTCCAATATGCTGAGATTTCATGAATACTTCTCCCTAATGCATTCAGTTTATGTAGTGGTGCCACCTATTGATGAACAATGTGAATTGCATGAAGTATTTACATTTTTTGTGTAGATGTAGGCAATTTATATTTTTAAAAGCAATATGTTGATTGTCATATTAAATGATATTTTTATAGAACAGTTCTATAAGCAAGACAAAGCTTTTTAATATTAAATTATTATTCCAAACTTTTGGACTTTATTTCCATAAAAAAAGAACATTTACGCTTAAAGCTACAAAAATGTTGTAGCCAACATGAGACTTTAAAATAATATACATTTTATACCCAAGTGTTCTCCAGTTTCAATACCACTTACAGATATCACACACATTATATAAGCAGAGGAGACCCGATGTTGCTTGTGCTTTTCACAGTGCAGGTATATAAGCATGAGCAGTATGGTTAAAAAGGACCACATTAAGGGCTCCAACAGAGCTAGGAAACTTGAGAAGTATGCGTCAATTGAATTTTTTTCATCTCAGCTTACAGAAAAGAAAGTAGTTACAGGGCGGTAAAAAATGTGTCATTTGCACAAAATGGTTTCATAAGAGCTTTAATGTTATTACATAATTGTGGCTCCCCTAAGTCATTTGTATTACCCCATTTACTTTCTTAATGCACATTCTTGGTTATTGTGCACAATTCACCAGTGCCATCAAAATTCACTTGTAACCAAAATATAATAACTTTTCCTGAAACATTAACGAACAGGAATCATACATTGTTTTAGGCTGATGTTTTGGGTAATCCTTGTTGGTTTTACTCTGATAGTTAACATAATAATCTGTAAACAGTAATCTGGTAAAAACGACTCCTCAGAAGTAGCTGTTGGCAGGGTTTTAGAGAGGAAAGTAGTATTTCAAAAACGGATTGCAAACTCAAACCAAATTTTATGGATGGATCTAGATGCTCTGGCAGTACCATGGCATATTGTTATTGCATATTGTTAATAAGTATCTTCCACATCCTTGGCAAATTATATAACGTAGAATTCTCTAAAGCAGGTAAAATGGAAATCCAAGGGATTAGATTTGGATACTGTGCACAATCTGTGAAGTTTTCATTGCAAACTAACTTTAATATGCTGAGCCACTGCACATTAGTGTCATTATTATGACTACCAATATGGACGTGCCATTGCAGTGTGAACAGGAAAAAAAATAATTAATGTAGCCTATATAAATAATTTAAATGCTTATTAAGAGACAACTTATTTATATAAATGGTCTTACTAAGCATTTAATTATTTAATTAGTCAACAAAAAAAAACAACAAAAAAAAGTGTTAAATAAATGTCATTGTTATTTAAGTTTTGAGTGTTTAAGTTGTGAAGGGGAGAAGGGGACTCCAAAAGGGATCTTGCAGAGGGCTCCAAAATGGTCAGAAATGGCCCTGGTTTACATTTGCACAAGTTTTTAAGAAAACTCAAAACAGTAGGCCACTGGCGTGCTGTTTTCTGTGCAGTGACACACACCAAAGGCGTGCACGCACTCTTTTGGATATTCTTGCGCTTCAACAGATAAATACACTTGATTATGCCAAAACACCCATCTGGTTAATATTTTCGTAAACACAGTTGGGTGGTCTTAAATGAACTTAAAGGTTGAGAAAAATACTGCATATTAACCCCATTAAATACAATAATTATTACATTATTACCCTAATGAATTCAGTTTATGTAGTGGAATGAAAATGTAAACCAGAAATGGCCCTGGTTTACATTTGCACAAGTTTTTAAAAAAACTCAAAACGGTAGGCCACTGGCGTGCTGTTTTCTGTGCAGTGACACACACCAAAGGCGTGCACGCACTCTTTTGGATATTCTTGCGCTTCAACAGATAAATACACATGATTATGTCTAAACACCCATCTGGTTAATATTTTTGTAAACACAGTTGGGTGGTCTTAAATGAACTTAAAGGTTGAGAAAAATACTGCATATTAACCCCATTAAATACAATAATTATTACATTTAATACTTGGGGCCTGCATACCAATTCTTACTTATAAAAACTATATCTTTTACTCAACAAATCTAAAAACATTGCTGTGTCCACAAATCATCTCGGGTACGTATGTAACTCTCATTCCCTGAAGGAGGGAACGGAGGCATACGTCGGACGTCACCAATGAATTGGGATCACTTCTGGGAGCCCTATCAGCTTTGAATGTATATAAAACGGGACATTGGCCATTGGCGTGCAAGATTTGCCTCTCGCGCTACACCCCACAGCGCGGGGCTAAATACGGAAGTGGATGCAGCGCACATTTGTTTTTCAATGAGGAGCCGAACTAGTGACTTGGCCATACAGTGATGGTACTGCAGCTGTGGCAACGGGACATTGTTTCCTTCAGGGAATGAGGGTTACATACTTAACCGAGATGTTCCCCTTCAGTCGGTCACATTTGACATGCATCGGACTCACAGACAAACTGGGATTCCTATGGAAAACGCCACGGCTGTTGGCACTTCCAGCGCCCTGCGTAAGCCCCTTAGACCCCCATCTGTTGGGGCAAGAACTTATGCAAGGAGAGTCACTGCTGCTGTTCCGCAAGACCCACTCAGCAGAGTATTGAAAAAAAAAATGCTGGGAAAGCGTTCTATATCCTACCCCCAGGGAGATGTCATGTGGAAGATACACATATGGCCATCTGGGCAGTACAACATACGATATGTCTCTGGGGTGGCCCCGGCCGACCTAGGTGGAAAACTACGCCGGACAGAGTAAAAAGCGGACTCTGCCAATGGAAAGACACGGGCTCGCCGTAGGGAGCCGTATCGTGAAACAATACACATATGGGACCGCCGTAGGGATACACTTTGAGGTGGAGGAGATAGCCTTCGCTCCAACCCAACTTGCGGGAAGGAAAGCACAGAACTGATTGAACATCTTCGGGGTCTTCTCATTGAGAAGAGCAACACTCAACTAACAGGTTCCACTTAAAAGCATAGAGGCACCTCGTAGAGGGGACTCTAGCAGCAGTGATGGTGTCTACCCCTGTTTGTGGCAGATTACCTAGAACCTCTGCGTCCCATCCAGGGGCCAGATATGGAGTTTCCAGAGGTCTGGACGCAAGTCAGTGGAATGGGCTAAGGAGGTGCTGTCGTAAGGAGCACTAGTTCCGGGAACCAGGTCCGTTTGGGCCAATACGGCACAACTAACAAGACCAGCTCCTCATCCTCCCTGACTTTGCACAAAGTCTGTGCTAGAAGGCTCACCAGGTGAAACGCATACTTGCGTAAGCCCCGGGGCCAGCTGTGTGCCAGTGCATCTGTGCCAAGGGTCCCCTCGGTCGCACAACTGCTCTCTCGACTAGGCAGTCTCTCGAATCAGCCAGTCTGTACTGAAATGCCCGCCCCATGAAAACAAAGCGTAGGAACAGTCTGTGTCAAGGGACAATCGAGATATGAAAGTGCGTGTCCTTCAGGTCAATTGCTACAAACCAATCTTGGGGATGGATGCACCCGAAGATCCATTTCTGCATTAACATCTTGAACAGCAGCTTGTGCAGATCAAAGATTGGCCGTAACCCACAGCCTTTCTTGGGTACAATGAAGTATGGGCTGTAGAAGCCTGTCTTCATATCGGCAGGAGGGACCAGCTCTATCGCGTCCTTCGCCAGTAGGACTGCGATTTCCTCCCGTAAAACAGTAGCACCCTCCTTCAGCACGGAGGTGAAGTGGATGCCCCTGAACTTGGGGGGCCGCAAGACGAACTGAATCGCATAGCCGAGTCTGATGAACCAGCAAGACGGGCTGGAAAGTGCTAGCCAGGCTTCCAGTGACCGAACAAATGGGACCAACATAGACGTACCCGCAGTGGGGCAACAAGGCGGCATGCAGGGACCCGACTCGGACAGGGTAGCGGCCCGAAGTTGGGTCTGAGTGTGCAGTGCAGCACTTTTTTTTGGATTGCGACAGCCTGTTGGCCCGCCATCGAGTGTAGTGAGGAGTAAAGAGCCACTGGGTTGGTTTCTGGCAGAAAAAGGTGCCGTCCATGACCTAGTGAGCTCCTCATGCACTTCTGGAAAGAAGGGCACTGGGGCGGGGTGCTGAGAACCGGCACAGGCCCCCACCTGCATCCGCTTCCACTTCCGCTTTCGTATTTATACCCGCACTGCAGGGCGAAGCACGAGCTTTGATATTCAACATAATATAATGTCATATTGATAACTTAAATTATTAAATATGATAAATTTTCCAGAGGCACAAAATTAGATCAATTAACTTCAGAACTGTTTCAGCTGCTAAATCTCACAAATGTTGATAATCAGATGAAATGACAAAATTAAAAATAGTGTAGCCATTCATCAAAAGTGCAGAGATGAGCAGTTAAAAAATACAGTGTGGGGTCATCTTGCCCCAAGTGGGCATCTTACCCCAACCTACCCTACCCTCGTAAGGCAAGAATTATTTAGCAATAAAATTTCACTCATGTCCCAGTGAAATTAACTTGATGCACCCCATAGGAAGTAGTACCCAAGATGGTTGCTCCTGCCCAAAACTCTTGATATTGAAATATACTGTATTGATACAGTTAATCTAAATAGCTCTTCTTAACCAGTTAGCCTGAGTTGTTGTCTTACTAAAGCTATACAAAAACAAAGGGAAATATTTAATTTTGACAATATTTAGCTTCGGTAATAGAGATATGCAATGTAAAAAATATTATTCACATTTTGAATGAATGAATAAGCAACAACAAGAATGAATGCAGCATATAATTTCAATTTGTTTAATTTTGTATAATTTCTAATTAGGTATCTAATCAGAGTGTCTAAGAAAAAATTGCCTGAGCTATGGAACAGCTTCATTGAGGAAGAGGGATAGGATTCTGTGGGCATAACGGTTACACTAATTGCACATTTAGAATTTAATTTTTTTTTTTTTCTGATTGACAGTTCTCTAACACAGTTAATATTTCTGGTGTACAGCATTCTCACTTTTTCACTTTTACTCATTATGTGGTCAATTATTTTACAAATACTTTGTAAAGTTCTGAAGAGTGAGAAGAGTGTGATGGTTCAATTAGAAGGATGGGCTTCAGAGAGAGTTCTAGAAAATTTCCCATATTTCAGTAATCCTAAATATTGTATGTACAGTGTTAGCAGAGAAACACAAGTATAGCATTAGCATGTATACAGAACATTGTTGACATGATTGACAGTTTCCTGTCGTGAGAAGAAAGTAAGCAGAGAGAGTGAGAAAGTGAGACGTGATAGAGAAAGACAGTGGAGTGTGACTGAGAGAAAACAGATGGATAGATGTTGAAGCTGTGGTCTCACCTGAAGGCTGCAGGATACAGCCTCTCTCTAAACCCTCTAAACCTCAATAACATCATACTTGTTTGTTTCATGCTTTGGAAAAAGAATGTATTAACACCACAAAGAAAAACACACAACCACATTTTCTAAAACTTGCATTGAATATAGTAAGTTGATCTTATTAATATATATATATATATAAATTGCAACAACCTTAGTGAGAAATTAAATGTATATATATTTTTGGTAACACTTTACAATAAGGTTTCATTTGTTAACATTAGTTTACTACATTAGTTAACGAGCTAAGAATGAACAATACTTCTATTAATCTGTTATCTGGTATCTGTTAACATTAGATAATGCACTGTGAACTAACTTGAACATGATTTTTTTAACTAACATTAAGAAAGGTTAATAAAAGCTTTAAAATATATTGCTCATTGTTAGTTTATTATGAATTAACTAATGTTAACAAATAAGATCTTATTGTAAAGTATGATTATTGACCTGTAATTGTGTATTTTTACGGTTTAATCACGTATACATGAAAAAACAACCAATCAGCGATTATGAATATTAATGCCAGTAATGTTGTCATGGTGTAACCCAAGTTATCGCTGATTGGTTGTTTTTTCATGTATACGTGATTAAACCGTAAAAATACACAATTACAGGTCAATAATCATACTTTACAATAAGGTCTTATTTGTTAACATTAGTTAATTGCTAAAATTGCTAAAAGCTGAAAAAAATAAATACATAAATACATAATACATATTTGTATGTTTGACAGCATCCTCAAAATTGGGGGACGGGGTTGCTGACAAGCCTGAGATGTGGGCATGAGCCGGCGGCGGGAGGACCATTTCAGGCAAGCTCTTCAACTAGCTTGGAAATAATACGGAGGAGCTTGCAATCCACGCGGGGGCTCGCTTACAGAACTGCGGTGGGAATCAAACTCCATGTGGCCAGCCAACAAACCTTCCAGTTCAGACGCCACCATAGACATGACGTTGTCACATTCTTTCACTGGCGTGCCAAAAGAGACGTGGTCCCGAGAATTGATGGGGGTTGCAAACAAGACGTGGCATATGCCTGGGTGATCTGGGGGGCAGGAAGAATGCGGATGCTGAACCAGTGTCGAGAGACCAGTCCAGTACAAGAGACCGCTGCTTCTTACTCTGTGGCCCTGCCAGGTGGTTGGGAGGAAGGGCAGCTGACTGGATGTAGAGGGCTATCCATCTACGGAGAGTCCTAATGTTCATGGCATCGTAGTGTGACCAGTTAGGCATGAGCAAAAGACACACATCTGTGCGATTACTCATAACTGATTTTTCAATTTTGGCTTCCAATGATTATGAAAACAAGATAATCAAGGTAAAAAATTACTGCTGCATTCCATCCAGCGCACCTTCCTTTCTTCACAGCAGTGCACTTTCATTCCTCCCTAAAAGCCTAAACTTGACATCCAAATCTGCAAAATAAGTGAGCATTGTAAAATGCAGTCTACTGTTGCTAAACTGAGGGACGTGCTTGATATTAAACAGTGTTATTAAAAGTGTATTAAGCTGTGAAAGAGACACTGTTCCCTAGGCGGCCTCCTGTGTGCACACTCCGAGATGGGGCTGAACTCGCATAAGCACGCTTGTAACAGTATATTGGATCAGTGCATTAGCTCTTAAAGTGACAGCAGCCTAATAAATCTGATACAAAAGACAAAGATAAAATCACTCGCTGCTCTTGAATGAATAAACTAGTTTTAATTAGGATTAGTCTATATTTAATGTATACAGCAGCGTTATTTTTCATTTGATTAATTTATTCAGTTTCTGTTGTAGGTTACTACTTGAATACCACTGTTAGTACATCTTCCTAAAAAAACACTATTTATTTAATTTGTATTTTTGTTCTGTTGTATTTTTTTGTCGGTTTTGTCTGTAATTTAGTTTTTTTGTTCTTATTGTATTGCTGACTGTTTACTTGTATTCTTTAGCTGTTTTGAGGTATTGATAATTGTGAAATTTCACTGAATCACCCAAAAATATAATCGTTTCAAATAATCGTGATTTCAATATTGAGCTAATAATCATGATTATGATTTTTGCCATAATTGAGCAGCCCTATGGGGACCCGCACAGACTTGAAACCCATACTGCAGGTCTCACCGGAATGCTTATGGGGATTCTTTTGAGGAATAATCCACTTTTTTTGCAGTGGCTCAACAAAGAATGGGAGGCTTCTGACTTGCGATTTGAAGGAGAAAGATTGTGGGGAGTGTTGCTCAGCACCACCCTATATAGCCTGCGTTCCACCTCCTTTTCTGGAGGACAGATCTAACCGGGAGGCCACACTGGGGGCCTACGACCGATGACCAGGCTCAGGCGGCTGCTGACCTTCGATGAAGGGAGCACCAAGCCTGCCTGGTAGGTAGACCAAGCTGTAGGCAAAATGGGTCCCCGTTCTGTAGGGAACCAGTAGCAGAAAGTGACACCTCTGTCAGAGGCCTGGTGAGGCCTGCTACCTGACAGCAAGCCCTCAGGGAGGCCTGGAGAGGCCTACCACCTGACCGCAAGTCATGCTAGCTGCACGCACATCTGGACTCAGGAACTCGCCGTCACGGAGGCCTGGTGAGGCCTATCACCTGATAGCAAGATTTTAGGGAGGCCAGATGAGGCCTACCACCGGTTAGCAAGAAAGCTAGCTGCCCGAGCATTCCGACTCAGGAATTCGCCTTCAGGGAGGGCTGGTGAAGCCTGCCACCTGACAGCAAGCCCCAGGGGAGGCCTCGTGAGGCCTACCACCAGATAGCCTATCATGCTAGCTGTCCGAGCACCGAGCACCCAAACTCGGCACCCAGCACCGAGACTCGGAAGCCCGCCCTCAGGGAGGCCTAATACCCGATAGCAGGCCCTCAGGGAGGCCTGGTGAGGCCTCTCACCTGACAACCAGTCATGCTAGCTACTGGAGTGTCAAAAACTCAGGGATCACCTTCAGGGAGGCCTAGTGAGGCCTACTGCCTGATAGCAAGCCTTAGGGAGGCCAGAAGAGGCCAACTACCTACTAGCAATACATGCTCTCTGTCAGAATGACTGGGAACCGGGAGCTCACATCAGAGAGGCCAGGTGAGGCCTGCTATTGTTAACTAACAGAGAAACCGAGAACCTGGGGACTCACCCAGACCCAGGATGGCCTGAAAGGGTCAACCAGCTGACAGTAACTACTGGCTGACAAATTAGATACCCACAATGCTGGGGACTCATCCTCAGGGAGACCTGGTAAGGCCTACAAGCTGATGACAAGTCTTCTGCTACAAGACCAACAACCTAGGGAAGCGTACCACACCAATACATATATTGGGGCCTCCCAATGTCCCATCAGTGTTGGGACTCTCCTCCAAGGAGGCCCACTGGGGCCTACCACCTGTCCGAGAGTCTGTTGCCCAGACCGCCGAGGCCAGCCTAGTTTCTCTACTGGGGCCAACCGTCATAGAGGCCCGCTGAGGCCTGTTACCTCACGGCGCAGTCTTACTGGCAGAACTGTTTACTCAGTGCCTACAGACTTGGAACCTAACTACATCGCCAATAGCAGTGTACCCAGCGAACCGCAGTGAGCCCTCTCTAGCAAGGGGAGTACAACTTATGCCACTATGTCCTAATAGAGGCCCCGGTTCGGTGGCCTGCCAAAGGTGTACATGGGTGTCAGCACATGGCAATGCTCTGGCTACATGGGAGTGTGATTGGGGACCGACATGAAATAAGGTTAAAATACCGCTCGACCGGAGCCATAAAGGTGGAAGCAGAATGCTGGGAGTGGAGTACTCAAACATACCCGGCTGATAGCAGGGGAGTATAACCACCTGACCCTGAAATACACCTGTGTTCATGAAGCTAGCTCTGGGAGGCGGGTTCAGGCAACCAGGTCTACCTTGCGCAGCAAAAGACAGCCTAACCCTGCCCCACGACTACTGCTACTTCGCTATCAATACTGCCTCTATACCTGCCTGCATTCCTAACTCACGCTGGAATGCAGAAAGGGGACGGGCCTTGCCTGGACGACTCTCACGATGAGAGGAGGCAACATTAGGGATGCAAAAACATCTAACGCCACATAGTGAAGGCCAGAGGCCTCAGCAAAACGCCTCTAGTATCCCTAGTATAGTCTAGGCCAGCTACCGAGGTGGCCCTGGTGAGGGCCGACCTGCAAGCATAGATCTTTACCTGGGCTCGGAGGAGCAGCAGCCTCAAAACTCTCCCATGGGAGGAGGCACTCAGGTAGGACAATGTCGAGGCCGCGGGGGCCAGACATAAGATCTTTACTGAAGCTCAAGCGTTAGTCTCTAGATACACACTCCCACACCCTTAAAAGATAGAGAGGAGACCACTACTCTACCCTGTGGTGGCTAACAGCCCAAAGGCTTAACCTGTTATACTACACAGGAAACTACAGAAGGTGGTGGCATCAGCCTGCTTTAGCCAGGGGTATGCCACCCGCCTAGAGCTGAACTATATACAAGAGGAATGAGCAATGGCCTAAACCCACTCTCTTGCCGAGAGGAGGCCTAATCACTACACACAGTGAAACAGAGTGGTGGCTCGACCAGTAAAATCACACTAAAGAGCCAACCAGCTCACCAACAAAGCCCCAATAGCTGGTGCTTCCACTATATCGTTCTAGGTGCCTGACAGGGGAACTTCAGGGCCCTAATACTCTCCTATACCTTACCCCACCCCCCACCCCCCCAATATCTGTCTCCGTTGCAGAGCAGGGCTTCACATGTGATAAATGTAATGAGATAGTCAGGCTGACGGAGAAGATTTCAGAATTAGAGACACGCATCCAGACTTTATTTGAGAGTAGTGAGAATGAAACAGCTTTAGACACTGCTTTGGATGCGACTAGCTTAGTGAACGTTGTACATTGTTCGGTTCCGGCTGTAGAACCCATGCAGCAGGGCAATTGGGTAACAGTGAGGCGGCATAGTCGCGGATCAAAAAAACACTCTTCCGTTCCGATTAGAACATCAAATAGGTTCTTCCCACTCAGTGACGCACCCACTGAGAATCCTGTTGAAAGTGCCCTAGTTATTGGTGATTCTATTACACGGAGCGTGAAAATAGAGACACCAGCCACCATAGTCACATGTTTACCGGGAGCAGAGCGCCTGACATCAAAGCAAATTTAAAAGTGCTGGCTAAAGCTAATCATAAATTCTCTAAGATTATTATTCACGTCGGCACTAACAATGTTCGACTTCGCCAGTCGGAGATCACCAAAATTAACATTAAAGAGGTGTGTGAACTCGCAAGTACGATGGCAGATGCAGTTTTTTGTTCTGGTCCACTCCCTGTTAAAAGGAGTGATGAGATACTTAGCAGACTATCATCACTCAATGGCTGGTTGTCTAAGTGGTGTCCGCAAAATAACATAGGGTTCATAGACAATTGGAAAAGCTTTTGGGGCAGACCTGACCTGTTGAAGAGGGACGGCATCCATCCTTCTTGGAGTGGTGCTGCTCTTCTCTCTAGTAATTTGGCATATAGTCTTAGAGCTAAACCTTGACTAACTGGGGCCCAGGTCAGGAAGCAGACAGACTGGCTTACCCGACCGTCTGCTAGCTGTCTCCCGTTACAGAAGTCAGATAAATCCCAACACATAGAGACTCTTTGACCTAGATATTATCACATAGAGACTGTGTCTGTTCCCCGAATTAGTAAATACAAAAAACCATCAAGACCATTCAACAGTAAAAACTTAATTGATGTCCAACAGATATAATACAACAACAGATATAATACAGATAATCAAATGATAAAGCTTGGGTTGCTGAATATTCGATCCCTTTCCCCAAAAGCGCTTATTGTTAATGATATGATTACAGATAATAATCTAGATGTGCTGTGTTTGACAGAAACCTGGCTAAAACCTGATGACTACATTACTTTAAATGAGTCCACCCCACAAGATTATTGTTTATAAAACCGAGCCGCGTCTGGAAGGTAAAGGGGAGGGGTTGCTGTAATTTATAATAATATCTTCAGTATTACTCAGAAGTCTAGTTTCAAATATAATTCTTTTGAAGTTTTGGTGCTTTATGTAGCATTATGTAGTGTAATACAGGCCACCAGGGCACAATACAGACTTTATCAAAGAATTTGCTGACTTTCTGTCAGAGTTAGTACTGGCTGCAGATAAAGTACTAATTGTTGGTGATTTTAATATCCATGTAGATAATGAAAAAGACGCATTGGGATTAGCATTTAGAGACATTCTAAACTCTATTGGAGTAAGGCAACACGTGTCAGGACCCACTCATCGCCTTAATCATACTCTAGACCTAATATTGTCACATGGAATAAATGTTGATACCGTTGAAATTCTGCAGCAGAGCGACGACATCTCAGATCATTACCTAGTATCATGTATACTTAATTTAGCTAAGGCTGCAAAGCCGTCCCCTCGCTTCAAATATGGCAGAACTATCACTGCTGCCACTAAAGATTGCTTTTTAAATAATCTTCCTCATCATTTTTATCTCCTCAGCATCCCAGATAGCCTAGAGGAACTCGATTTTGCAACAGAAACTATTGACTCTCTTTTTTCCAGCACTTTAGACACAGTTGCTCCCTAGCGCTTAAAGAAGATTAAAGAAAATAGTCCAACGCCGTGGTACAACGAGCACACCCGGGCCCTTAAAACAGCAGCCAGGAAAATGGAGCACAGCTGGAAGAAAACAAAACTAGAGGTTTTTCGTAATTCATAGAAAGAGAGCATGATCGCATACAGAAAGGCCGTAAAAACTGCTAGATCTGCTTATTTCTCGACTCTCTTAGAAGAAAACAAACACAACCCTAGGTATTTATTTGATACAGTGGCTAAGTTAACCAAAAATAAAGTTTCTACTTCTGATGGTTGTAAACAGCACAGCAGTAATGACTTTATGAACTTCTTTACGTGTAAGACTGATAATATTAGGAAGAAAATTATAACCATGCAGCCGTCTACTACAGTATCACATCAGACAGTGCATTGTTGTGTCACTGAGAAAAAATTACATTCATTCACTACTATAGGAGAGGAAGAATTGGCTAAACTCATTAAATCATCTAAATCAACAACATGTATGCTCGACCCTATACCAACTAGGCTATTAAAAGAGATGCTACCAGAGGTCATAGATCCTCTTCTTAATATCATTAACTCATCTTTGTCATTAGGATATGTACCGAAAACTTTTAAATTGGCTATTATCAAACCACTTATTAAAAAACCTCAACTTGATCCTACAGAATTAGTCAATTACAGGCCGATCTCAAATCTACCCTTTCTGTCAAAAATACTGGAAAAGGCAGTGTCTTCACAATTATGTTCCTTTTTAGAAAGAAATGGTGTCTGTGAGGATTTCCAGTCAGGATTTAGACCGTATCATAGTACTGAGACTGCTCTCATCAGAGTTACAAATGATTTACTCTTATCATCCGATCGTGGTTCTATCTCTCTATTAGTGTTACTCGATCTTAGCGCTGCATTCGATACTATCGACGACAACATTCTTTTGAATAGACTCGAAAATTATGTTGGCATTAGTGGAACTGCATTGGCATGGTTTAAATCATACTTATCTGACCGTTATCAGTTTGTAGCAGTAAATGAAGAGATGTCACACCGATCACAAGTTCAGTATGGAGTACCACAGGGCTCAGTGCTAGGACCGTTGCTCTTCACCCTGTACATGCTACCACTGGGAGATATCATTAGGAAACATGGCATTAGTTTTCACTGTTATGCTGACGATACTCAGCTCTATATTTCTTCACGCCCTGACGAAACTTACCAGTTCACAAGATTAACGGAATGCAAAGCTGATATAAAACATTGGATGTCTAGTAATTTCCTGCAACTTAATTCAGAAAAAATATATTTTTTAATTATTGGACAAAAAAACTCTGCAAGTAGTAACCTAGAATACTGTCTAACACTCAATGGCTGCTCTGTCAAGTCCTCGTCGTCAGTTAGGAACCTGGGTGTGCTCTTTGATACCAATCTTTCATTTGAAAGCCACGTTTCTAACATCTGTAAAACTGCATTCTACCATCTTAAACATATATCTGAATTATGGCACATCCTTTCGATGCAAAATGCTGAGCAGTTAATTCACCCGGATCTCAGCGGTATGCAGGACTTAAAACGCCTTCTGCGCCCTGGATGGCAGGGTTGGAGCTCTCAGTGTCGATGCCTGTCCCGACAAGAGATAGTTTGCAAACGTCTCGTCGTTCAGTGGCAATGACACATACCCATGCTCGCCCAACCCCTCGACATCAGCGAAATTCACCCGCTGATGGCGATGGATACAGGCCGAATATGGGTTCTTTCATGCCCCCTTCGACCTCGCTATGCAGGTCAGGGAGGAATGGAAGGCTCACCGGAGCCGGCCGATTATAATCGGCCGGAGAGAAACCAATCGTCAAGCCGACCGCGAGCGGTTTCTCCCCTAAACGCGCCGCCATGGCAGCTGCAGCCTGCCAGTGGCACGTTCCATAACCTCCAACAACTCTGCATACACGGGGCAGGATGGCTGAGAAGATTCGGGACTCCCCTGATCTTCACTTCCCTCAACAGCCATCCCTTGCTCATCAGGAAGAGCACTCGCTGTGAAGGAGGAGGAACTACCCGTCTTCTCCTCCTGCAGCTCACCCTCGTCACCTGCCAGATCCTCTGAGAGAACAACACCTCTCTCTCTCGAGACGAGGTCCATCTGGGAACCCCATGACGTGTGTCACCATTCCGGCTCAGCGTGAGGAGGACCCGCGCCACCGGTCCTCCTTAGCACACTTTTGGATCAGCACACTTTTGGAAGCACTTAGCCGTCTCTGTGCATTTCATAATGCAAAAATGAAAGAAAACAGTACTTCCCTTTTGAATGACGTAGATAGCGCTTCAAACAGAGCAGTCCCTGAAGACGAAAAAAGGTGAATGTCATGTTGCGAAGCGCCCTTATATACTTCCGGGTCGCACTTTGATGACATCATGGGCTGTCGCCGGTCAATAGGATTGACGTGATTTGATAGTAGTTTCTGACATCTGTTACACTGAGACGTTCCCCATATGCGTTCTGGATGCAGTGCGAGTTCCACTTGCCTCAGTAGTGAACAGGAACTGTATTCTATTCCGGAGCCACACCGACTTCCATAGGACCATATTGCTCTGTAAACAAAACAAAGTGCAGAAACACAATGAGTAGGAGTAAGAGTAAGAGTAGGCGCAGAAAACTAGAAAAAGTTAATGATCATATCGGGACTGAGTTTCAATTTCCTTCTTCCTTGGATACTTTAAATGCATAACACAAAAACATTCAAATTGAATGAGCATTTAGTTGACGATAATGTGGTCATCTTACCTGTGAACCCTTTCATTGTACATTGTATCATTGTATTCTAAAAGGGATTCTGTAAAAAATCCGGTAGTCCAAAGATTATATTCTGAATAATATTGGATAACAAGTGTCACCAATGATACTGCAAGTGGAATTGTTCCAAAGGTGGCATAAGGTAATGAAAAAAGTATAACTAGAAGAGATTATAGTTTATACTAAACAAGTGATCTAATTAACTGTTCATTTTAAGGTAGACCATCTGCAGCCTCAAAGCTATCAGTTATCAGTTGGAAAAAGGCAACTCAACCCCTGTGATGTGTGGCAGCAGCAGTGCAAGATCTCGGGAGAATGATCAAGCAGACACGGTGCAGTACCATAACATTCTCAAGTTTATTAAGGAAGAAGGGTCATATTTATACACAAGACAAAGCAGAATCATCCACGATGTCCAGTCCATTGTACTGAAAGATCAACATCCAACCATATATGGCATATTAAGGAATATAATTAAAAGTAAGAGAGGGTACGAGCAGTAAGATGTTCAAATGTATATGAGTGTTGTGAGCTCCCATTTGATTGTGAGTGTATAAGTGTGTCCAAGGCCTAGTCCTTGTTTTGTCTAGGTATGTCCATGATGTGCAAATAACATAATAGAAAGAAGGTACTCAAGGGCAGTCTTACACAAGATTAGTGAAAAGTGGAGCCTAAGAAATAATACAATATTAACAATGGCCACTTTAACTAATTTATGATTTAGTATTTCACTTTTGATGAAAAAAACTAAGGCTGTTTTTTAATGAGATAGTACCTTTCAAAAAATAGCAAGCTAATTAATTGATTATAAGTACATATTTATTCTCTGGAAGTCGGGCTGAAGGAATAAACACTGTTATTCTACTCCTGACACTGGGTCAGACCCAGGCACTTCTCAGATACCAAATACAGATATTGCCTTTAATCTAAGTATGAGGATAGATACTAGTTCCTAATCTAATACTGTGATCTATAGACAACAGGTATTAGCAACAGGTAGTGGCCCAAATTCTTGTTGCGACTCTCATTCTGCTGGTCTAATTACTCAAAAGAGGGTTTCATTAAATAATCAGGGTCACATTTGTAGTAGCCTCTTATGTGCACAAAAAGTCTACAAAAAAACTTTCTATCTGGGTTCTTTTTCACACGCTCACACGCTGTTATTGTCTTTTTTTAACTCTTTCTTTTACATCAAGCATAACGCTGCGTCTTCAGCTCCTTTATACCTGATATGTTTGTTGTCCTAGTTAATCTTCAGTCTACTAGCATGAATCCACTGCAGTTGCAGAGAAGTCAGTACTCCCGTCCTTGTCACTGCAACCCAGCTATTTTGGCTGTCCGACCTTGACTGGTTTCAGGCTCCTTATCCGCACCTGCTTTCAGAAAGAATAGGAAATGTAAGCGAGACTAATAATCTAATATAATATAATATATAATTAATATACACTCACCTAAAGGATTATTAGGAACACCATACTAATACTGTGTTTGACCCCCTTTCGCCTTCAGAACTGCCTTAATTCTACGTGGCATTGATTCAACAAGGTGCTGAAAGCATTCTTTAGAAATGTTGGCCCATGTTGATAGGATAGCATCTTGCAGTTGATGGAGATTTTTGGGATGCACATCCAGGGCACAAAGCTCCCGTTCCACCACATCCCAAAGATGCTCTATTGGGTTGAGATCTGGTGACTGTGGGGGCCATTTTAGTACAGTGAACTCATTGTCATGTTCAAGAAACCAATTTGAAATGATTCAAGCTTTGTGACGGTGCATTATCCTGCTGGAAGTAGCCATCAGAGAATGGGTACATGGTGGTCATAAAGGGATGGACATGGTCAGAAACTCAGGTAGGCCGTGGCATTTAAACAGGCAACATTTTTCCAGTCTTCAACTGTCCAATTTTGGTGAGCTTGTGCAAATTGTAGCCTCTTTTTCCTATTTGTAGTGGAGATGAGTGGTACCCGGTGGGGTCTTCTGCTGTTGTAGCCCATCTGCCTCAAGGTTGTGCATGTTGTGGCTTCACAAATGCTTTGCTGCATACCTCGTTGTAACGATTGGTTATTTCAGTCAAAGTTGCTCTTCTATCAGCTTGAATCAGTCGGCCCATTCTCCTCTGACCTCTAGCATCAACAAGGCATTTTCGCCCACAGGACTGCCGCATACTGGATGTTTTTCCCTTTTCACACCATTCTTTGTAAACCCTAGAAATGGTTGTGCGTGAAAATCCCAGTAACTGAGCAGATTGTGAAATACTCAGACCGGCCCGCCTGGCACCAACAACCATGCCATGCTCAAAATTGCTTAAATCACCTTTCTTTCCCATTCTGACATTCAGTTTGGAGTTCAGGAGATTGTCTTGACCAGGACCACACCCCTAAATGCATTAAAACAACTGCCATGTGATTGGCTGATTAGATAATTGCATTAATAAGAAATTGAACAGGTGTTCCTAATAATCCTTTAGGTGAGTGTAGCTTATTTGGCTCCACGACAAATAACTAAATAAGGTTTTAATAAGGTTTTAGGTTTTCCACTTGTTTTTTATTTGCATTTTGCAAGGATGAAAATAGTTCAATACCTGTTTCATGTAGTTATTTTCTCTTTTACTGTTGCAGCCACTGTCTCTTGAGCGAATGTGGACTTCTGGTAGTTGGCCTTTTCCTATAGTTGCATAACTCCGCATTACTGCTGTGGCAGCTGATATATAATTGCAATATACTATGCATGCATGGTCTCATTCTGCATCTAATAACATATGAAACTGCTGTGTCACTTTTGCTTTACCATAATCTACAGAGCATGCTTTTTTCATTATTCAACGTTTTCTCAATCCACACCAGACATAACAGTCATAGTGAAAACGTGGCAGTGCACAGAAGACACATTCATAAACTTTTCTCTTACCACAGAAAATACGTTACACACAGCTAAAAAGCACCATGTGGCTTTCACTTGGAACTGAACAAAAACAAGACCTAGGGGCCTTGATAGTCATGTATGATAACTTGTTTACGAGTAAGATCATTACTAACAGAAAATATAATTTGCAAAATTTGTATGGGAAATATTGTTGATGTATGTATTGAAAACCATGGCCAGTATATTCATTAAAAAAAAATATCTTTTGTGCTCCACAGAAGAAAGAAAATCATATGGTTTGGAACGGCATGAAGGAAAGCAAAAGGTTTTTTTTTTTTTTTTTGTGTTTTTTTCTGGATGAACTATCCTTTTAAAACATAAAAACTTTTATATTTGCATACCTGTTGGTGAATCCTGATTTATTAGAACATTTTTAGCAAGTTTTCTGTCAGATTCTATCAGCAAGCTGTATTTGTGTCATTTATTGCTTGATATTTTCTTGCGGTTGTGTCTTGTGGTACACCATCTGTTTGTACAGGCATAAATTAGCCAACGGCAGTGCTTTGGAGTCAGGCCCAGCGCCACGAAGGGGCAAATCAGATCTGGTTAATAGATATGGTTAATATGGTTATATTCTGTGGTAGGAACCAGCCAAGAGTGATGCTGAAAACTGTTGAAAACTGTCTATCCTCTCATGCTGATAGGATAGACGTGTTAATGCTGATGACATGTTGATTGCATAGATGAACATCATTTTATAGTTTGTTAAATACAAATTCCATACACTGATGTCTATGGAAGCTGCAATAATAATCAATTAGGCTATAATTTGTTGAAGTGGTTTATTCATATCAACAAATTCTACAAATTCTCAAAATATATGTACACTTTACAATATTTTAGCAACATTTTTTTGCTATAAAAGTATGAAAAGCATAATAGTATACCTCTAGGACACATTATACCGCTCTAGATGGAAGCATCCTTAAAATACTGGTTAAATTCATGAACAGAATCTATGTACACAAATCTCCACAATATCCCAACATATACTCCCAGAGAACTATACAGGAATATTACTATGATGAAGCACATTTCATAGACCTTGCACAATAATGTTTGTGGTTATAAAGACCTATAACTCAATACGGTTGTCAATACAGTAAGTACAGGTCTATAAAGAAAAAACAGGGGTGGTGTCAGTGTCAGACATAACAGAAGGCCTCTTGGGAACTTGTTGCAGTTTGCTGTTGTCGACCAGTCCTAGGCTACAGGACATGCGTTGAAGCAGGCTCAAGAGATCCTTCCGGAAGCGAACCCCGATAAAGACATACAGAATGGGATTCAGGCAACAATGTGTGTAGGCAAGACACTTCACAATTTGCCCAGCCATATCTAAGCTTTGCATTACTTCACAGTCTGTTATTGTGGCATTGTTGGCTTGGCCTGCTTCTATAATCAGATATCCGTTGAATGGCAACTGTGAGAGAACAAAAGCAGCCACAACTGCAAAGATGACCCTCAGAGCCTTGTGTTTTTCAAAGCTTCGAGCCAGCATGAGTTTACGAATAATGACAGAGTAACACAAAACAATGACCAGCAATGGGAGTAGGAAGCCAACACAGATCTGTAAAGCCAACACCAAGACTTTAGTACGGTTGTTGTCTGTGATAGAGTATACCATGACACAGGAGTTGTGCTCAGGGCCTATGTTTTTCACTTTGGCAAAGAGAAATTCCGGAAGAGCTAAGAGGCAAGAGGCGAGCCACACAAACAAACAAGTTATCTTACTGTACAGCATGCGTTTGTTTTTGTAGTTGTGTGCTTCGGTTACGTGGACAATGGCGATGTAACGGTCCACGCTAATGCAAGTGAGTAAGAGCATACTGGCAAAGAAGTTGATCTTGTAGACCGCAGAAACTCCTTTGCAAATGGCCTGGCTGAACACCCAGCCCTGAGCGGCATTTGTTGCCCAGAAGGGCAATGTGCCAAGGAAGAGAAGATCAGCCACTGCCAGGCTTAGCAGGTAGACGTCGGTCATGGTTTTGAGGCGGTTTCGCACAGTTGTGAAGATGCAGACAACCAGTAGGTTGCCCAAAGCCCCCACGACAAAGATGATCCAGTAGAGAGGGGGCTCAAAGGTCTTACTGAACTGTCGCACTAGTTCTTTGTTACAAAATCCACCCAAGTCCGTTTCAAAGTCATCCATATCAGTTGTCTGAAATGAAAAAAAAAAAAAGGTATATATTCAGGAACTTTGAATTCTGTGCAATGACCATTTCATTTGATTTAAAGATTTACTAAAAAACAAAACATACCAATCATCTAAAGGAATGTTATTTCTTCTGTGGAGCACAAAAGGAGAAGTTCTGGGGAACATACTGGCCTTTGATTTTTATGTAATGAAAATTAATGGCGATTTGGAATGTTTGGAATGAAAAGTCAAAAAGCAGCATAAAAGGACTCCATGACTTTTGCGCTATATTCTGAAAATCTTTCGCACAAGTCTTCTCAAGAGTTCAGAGTATTGCACTTTATTTCCGTTGCTATATGTCTTATTATATATGTAACTGCAATTCCTAATAAAAATTGAATCATAAAAAAGACGATACATTCATGTGACAAGTTTATTCACTTACATTCTTCCCCTACCATATTTTATTTGCACTTCGACTAATATTAAAATGTGCCGCGTCACAACTGTTCAAGATCTGTTGACACAATAACATTGTTGTCAAAATGGCACATATTTTAATGGATGCCAATTGTGGATGATTTTATTTTTTTACTTTATAAAAAATGTTGGTCTGTTCAACAGTTATATGGCTTCACAAGAGTCACATGAGTCATGTGAACCATTTTTATTGCATTTCTCTTTATTTTGGAGCTCAACAGCCTTCAGTCATTGTCATTATATGGTAAACAGTGGCCTGTACATTCTTCAAAATATCTTCTTTCTTGTTCCACAGAAGAAAGTCATACAGGGTTGAAACGACATGAGGGTGAGTAAAAGATTTTTGGGATTATTATTCTTTTTAATTCTCTTATTAGCTTTTCATCAAAATTTTCTCATAATGCTCTCTATGTCTAAATTCTCTGTGAAGCTTAAATGTTTGTTTCCCACTGTCTTCAACCCACTATCTTCAACTCAACTGACAGCCACTTCCTGTCTACAGTGGTACAACAGTCTCTCACTATTTTGCAGCTGTAATCCAGTTAATCAGTTAAGCGTGAATCAGTATGACATCACACCCCTGCAAACTTTGGCAATCTAAATTTACGAAACATGTTCCGCAGCTCAGATCAGGTGCAGGTGTCTCTATTGGAGAAACCACACAAGTACACCGCATCCACATCCTCTTTCAACCCTTTCTGAAGCGTGCACAAACAGATGGAGCATCACCCACCCTGGGGGTCGACATAAACAGAGCCCCTTTGGAGCATGTAAAACACTAGATTCTGTTCCATCCTGACATACATAAAAATAACAGATAAAAATTGCACAATGTCGTAACAGCCAAATCTGTGATCTTAATCCAAGAGGTGCATCATATAATAAGAGATGAAGATATAGAGTATAGGTAGTTTCATTTGACTGACACATCAAATGTACAAATAAGCATGCAGCACTTGGAACAGAGCTTAACCTCTGCTTACTGATAACATTTGTTGTGGGCAGCATTTTAATTTTGACTTGAAGAGTTGCGTTATTATAAAAAAAAAAGCTTGATTACATCTTAAAGTTTAAAAGTGTTGCTAATGCAAATTTGACACTTTTAAACCAGAATTTTGGACCCCAGAAAAAATTATAATAATTATATGATTTTTCTCTTTATATATATATATATATATATATATATATATATATATATATATATATATATATATATATATATATATATATATATATATATATTCATACTCATACTCAAATCTGTCAAAATTGTGAAATTAATAGCATCACTTTCATCTATTGAGAGACAAAACATGGGATTAGTCCAAAATATCACATGAGAGAGTGAAACTCTTCAAAGGCCTTCAGCAATCAATCAGTCAATCAATCAATCAATCAATCAATCAACTGTTGTTTAATGTAACCACAAATCACAAATTAATATTTTCAAATCATATGATTCATTAATTCAATGATTCAAATTCATCACATATAGGACCAAAGCATCTAACAGTTCATAAAAATTCTCACATAATGACCTAATATGCCTATATTCCTAAAGTCTTTAAATAAGGTGTTTATTATATACACAATCATTAAATGAAATACAAGTTTTCATGATTTTGATACTTACAGTCTGAGGTTGTAGAGACATCCATGTTCTGTCTCAGGAGAATCACAACAGATAACCAAGAGTATTACAACTGTTCAGTGATGAATAAGCTTCCTCCATAGTCTTTAACTAGTTTGTAAGACCACAAAGTCACGTGTCAGGGCATAGTAACGCCAGCCCCTTCAGAGGCTCCACACGTCGGCGTCATATGACAGTTCTGCATAGAGGATGTACAAATAATATAAGTTGCTTAATGGAGATGTAGGTTGTTGTTATTGCATACCCCTATGACTCAAAAGATGAAACCTTCTAACTTGGTGCTGCTTTCACCACGTACTGTAAGAAAAAGTTCATAGAAGTGTTCATTGAACATTAAAAATTATAGCTTGCATGACATTTCTGCATAGATTATTAATTATTCAAATACATGTCTTGACTGAACTTTAATTGTCTCTATAAGGAGGTTTAATAAGTATATTTCTACTTTTAAGTTACCAACATACAATATATCAGGTGGAACAAATACTGTTTTATACTATCAACAACATCTAATAATGTTCAGCATCAATAAATGCTTATGAGATGATAAATAACATAGGCTACATAGACCTTAAGACTTGAAACACAAGGGTAACAATCAGATAAACAAAGGGGTAACTGAACTCTTAAAAAGAGGAACGAGCACATCACAAGACAATGAATTGCTTAATGTGACAACAAAATCAATGACAACAATGTAAATAAAACTGGCAAACAGTTGTAACCACAGTAATTAATCACGCCCCAGTGCATGCTGAGAAAAGAGCGAATGGGATTGAAACACAAGTACATTTTGTAGGCCTATTTGAATAAAAAAATACATTTAGTCAACTCACCTACTATGCTTGTTTATCCAATAAAATTTTATGAATACTGGAATAGTATTCATTAAATAGTAGGGCTTTGAGAGGAGAAAGAGAAACCAACAGAATAAAAAATAAAGGAAAGTGAAACAAAAAAAAATAGATTTCACCTTCACACAATGAATTCCCCTTGTTGTGCATTTTGATTGAACTTTCTCTAGAACTAAACATACCTCTAAGTACAGAATAAACTTTAACTGTCACGTGAACAGTCTATAATAAACAGCTGTGACATGAACATTAACTGCCCAGTGGTGGTCATGTTGTTGCACTATATATGGTGGTAATTGGTCACATTGGGAACCTGTAATTAAATGGCCTATATTTAGAGTTTTGCGAAAGAACGTAAAATCATTGAAATATAATTTTTCCTCCCATCTAATTGTTTTCCCTTCACAATGTCCCTTTAGGGGCTCTGTACAAAATATTTATAAAACAGCAAAAATGTTAAATGTATGTACAAAATATCATTTACATTTATGCATTTGGCAGACACTTTTATCCAAAGCGACTTACATTGCATTCAAGGTACACATTTTTACATTTTTGTCAGTTCTTGCTTTCCCTGTGAATCAAACCCATGACCTTGGTGTTGCTAGCGCCACGCTCTTATTGTCTGAGCTACAGGAAAGCTATCAGCCCATTATTTTTATCAACAGAAATGACAGAATAATTAATAGAGTAGATTTTTTTTTTTTTTTTTTTTTTTAGATTCATGTGACAACCTGGCCCTTAAAGCCCTAGGCCAAGGGTTTTCAAACCTGTCTTGTTATAGGTTTAAATATTATTTCATACTGTAACTGCTATGTATGTATGTCCCCTATGAACTGCATATGTGAATATTATGTAGACTTACTGTTTACTTCAAATTAATGCTTTAATATTAGACTAATCATTGCAGGTTTCATCAGTCCAGTCTGTAACTTGCAACATAAACGTCTGCGTTTAGCTTCAAAGGGTGTCTTCAGTGACGGAATTCTATAAAAATTAAGACTTTTTTGCATTCCAATTCTGACATACAAAGGCACAACAACACATTTTTCTCTTATTCTGTGGATTTTGCCCATTTTCCTCCACTTGTTACGCTATTTTTCTGCAGCCATTATGCACACAGCTGCAAGACTGACGTCTGCTCCAAATGGGTCTATAGGAGAGAAAGAATTGTCTAAACTCATTATATCATCTAAATCAACAACATGTATGTTAGACCCTATACTGACTAAGCTACTGAAAGAGATACTTCCAGAGGTCCGCTTCTTAAAATTATTAATTAATCTTCGTCATTAGGATATGTACCAAAAACGTTTAAGCTAGCTATTATTAAACCTCTTATTAAAACAACGCAACTTGATCCTAGAGAATGAGTCAATTACAGGCCAATCTCAAATCTACCCTTTCTGTCAAAAATACTAGAAAAGGCAGTATAGAAAAAATTGTATCTGCAAGGATTTGTAGAATTTGTCTCTCAATTGCTATCACAATCTTTTCAATACTTTTAACAATTTTCCTAAACTCTTGACGCAGTTATCACAACATCTGTCTGTGTAGGCTATACAATTAACACATTTCTTGTTGCTTTTACACAAAATGCATAGTTAACAAATTAAAATGCTTGAACTTCTTTTACATTCAAGCTCAAACAAGATCAAAACAATGGATTTTTACTGCCATATTTACTAATGCTTTAACACTGTATGTCAGAACAGATAACATAATATTCTAAACCAGAGGTCTTCAACCCTGCTCCTGGGACCCACTGTCCTGCAGAGTTTAGTTCCAATCCTAATTAAAGACAGGTTAAGCTAATCAAGCTCTTCAGGATCACTTGTTGAAAATACACAGGCAGGTGTGCTGAAGCAGGTTGGAAATAAACTTTGAAGGACAAACTTGCTGGTCCCCAGGAGCAGGGTTGAAGATCTCTGTTCTAAACCTAATGTATAGGCTAAAGTCAAAGTGAACAGCTGTTCATATTGTGAATTGAAACACAAATATCCATCCATCCATCCATCCATTATCTTCCTCTTATCCGGGGCCGGGTCGCGGGGGCAACAGTCTAAGCAGAGACGCCCAGACTTCCCTCTCCCTAGCCACTTCCTCCAGCTCTTCCGGGGGAACCCCAATGCGTTCCCAGGCCAGCTGGGAGACATAATCCCTCCAGCGTGTCCTAGGTCTTCCCTGGGGCCTCCTCCCGGTGGGACATGCCCAGAACACCTCCCCAGGAGGTGCAGGAAATAGATGCCCGAGCCACCTGAACTGGCTTCTCTTGATGTGGAGGAGCAACGGCTCTACTCTGAGTTCCTCCTGAGTAACTGAGCTTTTCACCCTATCTCTAAGGGAGTGCCCAGCCACCCTGCGGAGAAAGCTCATTTCGGCCGCCTGTATCCAGGATCTTGTCCTTTCGGTCATGACCCACAGCTCATGACCATAGGTGAGATTAGGAATGTAGATTGACCGGTAAATCGAGAGCTTCGCCTTACAGCTCAGCTCCTTCTTCATCTTCTTCACATCGACCGCATTACTGCAGAAGCTGCACCGATCCGTCTGTCAATCTCCCGTTCCATCCTTCCCTCACTCGTGAACAAGACCCCAAGATACCTGAACTCCTCCACCTGAGGCAGAAACTCTCCACCAACCTGAAGTGGGCAAGCCACCCTTTTCCGACTGAGAACCATGGCCTCGGATTTGGAGGTGCTGATTCTCATCCCGGCCGCTTCACACTTGGCTGCAAACCGTCCCAGTGCACGCTGGAGGTCCTGGTCTGAGGAGGCCAACACGACAACGTCATCCACAAAAAGCAGCGACGAAATCACGTGGTCCCCAAACCGGACACTCTCCGGCCCTTGGCTGCGCCTAGAAATTCTGTCCATAGAAATTATGAACAGAACCGGTGACAAAGGGCAGCCCTGCCGGAGTCCAACATGCACCAGGAACAAGTCCGACTTGCTGCCAGCAATGCGGACCAAGCTCCTGCTCCGGTCGTACAGGGACCAAACAGCCCTAAGCAAGGGGCCCCGGACCCCGTACTCCCAGAGCACCCTCCACAGGACGCCATGAGGGACACAGTCGAATGCCTTCTCCAAATCCACAAAACACATGTGGATTGATTGGGCAAACTCCCATGAACCCTCCAGCACCCTGGAAAGGGTATAGAGCTGGTCCAGTGTTGTCCACATTGTTCCTCCTGTATCCGAGGTTCCACTATCGGCCAAATTCTCCTCTCCAGTACCCTGGCATGGACTTTCCCGGGAAGGCTGAGAAATGTGATCCCCCTGTAGTTGGAACACACTCTCCAGTCCCCCTTCTTGAAAAGAGGGACCACCATCCGGTCTGCCAGTCCAGGGGCACTGTCCCCAACTGCCACACGATGTTGCAGAGGTGTGTCAGCCAAGACAGCCCCACAACATCCAGAGACTTGAGGTACACAGGGCGGATCTCATCAACCCTCGGTGCCTTGCCACCGAGGAGCTTTTTAACTACCTCAATGACTTCAGCCCGGGTGATGGACGAATCCACCTCTGAGCCCTCAGCCGCTGCTTCCTCAATGGAAGATGTGTTGGTGGGATTGAGGAGATCCTCGAAGTATTCCTTCCACCATATTCCTTCCAAACAGGCCCGATAGGACTCCTTCTTCAGCTTGACGGCATCCCTTAGTTCCAGTGTCCACCACCGGGTTCGGGGATTTCCGCCTCGACAGGCACCGGAGACCTTACGGCCACAGCTCCGAGCAGCCGTGTCGACAATGGAGGTGTAGAACATGGTCCACTCAGACTCAATATCTCCAGACTCCCTCGGGATCCGGTCGAAGCTCCGTCGGAGGTGGGCGTTGAAGATCTCTCTGACAGGGGGCTCGGCTAAACATTCCCAACAGACCCTTACAGTACGTTTGGGTCTCCTGAGTCTGTCTAGCTTCCTCCCCCACCATCGGATCCAACTCACCACCAGGTGGTGATCAGTTGACAGCTCCGCCCCTCTCTTCACCCGAGTGTCCAAGACATACAGCCGGAGGTCAGATGAGACGACCACAAAGTCGATCATCGACCTCCGGTCTAGGGTGTCCTGGTACCACGTGCACTGATGACCCTTATGCTTGAACATGGTGTTTGTTATGGACAAGCCGTGAGTAGCACAGAAATCCAATAACAGAACACCGCTCGGGTTCAGATCAGGGGGGCCGTTCCTCCCAATCATGCCCCTCCAGGTATCACTGTCACTGCCCACGTGTGCGTTGCAGTCTCCCAGTAGAACAATTCAGTCTCCAGTTGGAGCACTTTCCAGCACCCCTCCCAGAAACCCCATGAGGGCCGGGTACTCCGCACTGCCGTTCGGCCCGTAGGCACATACCACAGTGAGAGACCTATCCCCTACCCGAAGGCGCAGGGAAGCGACCCTCTCATTCACCGGGTTGAACTCCAACACATGGCAGCTGAGCTGGGGGGCTATAAGCAAACCCACTCCAGCCCGCCGCCTCTCACCATGGGCAACTCCAGAGTGGTAGAGAGTCCAGCTTCTCTCAAGAAGTGTGGTTCCAGATCCCAAGCTGTGCGTGGAGGTGAGCCCGACTATCTCTAGCCGGTACCTCTCAACCTCCCGCACAAGTTCATGCTCCTTCCCCGCCAGCGAGGTGACATTCCACGTCCCTAAAGCCAGTTTCCTTGTCCAAAGATCGGGTTGTCAGGGGCGTAGCCTTCAACTGTCGCCCAATCCACTACGCACCGGCCCCATATGATCCCTCCTGTAGGTGGTGAGCCCACGTCGATCATTGGGGGTAGGCCCAGCCACCAGGCGCTCGCATACGAGCCCCAACCCCGAGCCTGGCTCCAGGGTGGGGCCCCGGCTGCGCCATGCCGGGCGACGTCTCGGTCCTGAAACACAAATATATCCACTATATTTTATTCCATTGCTAATGAGAAGCAGCTGATTGAAGTTATGCAAATATATATATAAAACAGTGATGTCATTCAGCTAAGTTCAATTATAGATATATCATATGTCAATGACTACGTTTACATGGACAGCAGTAATCTAATTATTGACCTTATTCTGAATAAGACAATATTCTGATTAAGGTGTTTACTCGAGTTGCTTTTAGAATATTCCGTTCAGGTTCCCGTTTTACATGTTATAGAACATACACCGATTAATGGCACGAATCATTACATCTCCATGCCACGCAGTCCGACGTTACCTTCAGAATTTCACGTAGGCCTATCAACATACAGTTCGTCTTGATTATGGTACCATAAACAGTTTTCATTTTCAAATTTTACCAAAGCTTCAAGTGCAGTTAATTATTTGTCATGCTACACATGCAAATAGACAATGGTGGATACAATTTCTCCAGCAACGGGCCTCCTCTGCCACCATGACAAACTCTGAGGTAAGTTACTGGATGACAGTACAAAGTAAGGACTAGTGGGAAAGAGTTGCTTGAAGCCAAGCCATACTCTCATTTTCCGTCAAATGTGTCTTGTAATAATAGTTACATTAAGGTGTGTACATGTCTGTAATGCAGCACTCCGATAATGCGACTAAAATAGGAATACCCCATGTCTTAATTCGATTTGCGTTTACTTTGAGTATGACTTTAGCCGGATTAAGGTCATTAGAAATCGCTGTTTACATGGTAGTTTCTTAATAAGAGTATTGTCTTAATCAGGTTAATATCGGAGTATCGTTGTCCATGTAAATGTGGGCAGATCAGTAATATAGTAAAACTGCTTTGAAACAAATAATAAATAAATAAAAGTGACTTGACTTGACTAATATTGTATAATACTGTATAAAAAAACTATAAAACGCACATGACCGATGGTTAAGAGAGGTTTAGATAAAGGGGCTTGAGTGACTAATAATCAACATTTAAGCTGATAAAAAATATTTATTGAATGTTATCCATGATATATTTCATATGCAACAACGTGAACTTTTATAAAGATCAGTTTGGCATCATTATGCATTAAAATGAGGAGAGTCTCCGCATGAAAGACCCACGACTACTGGATTTCTCGCTGATACAGTAGGAAATTAAATTAAATTAAGTGTGGAGGATGTTAATTGTGACAAGATGATTGACATGCCAGTTTATGGTGACAGGATGTGTGTGTCATGGTTCATGAATTTGCTGTCTCATTCTCTCTGTGTGTTTGGTTGTGTTGGAGGCATGGTCACTGATTACCACTCACCTGATCACCACCAACAGCTGCAGTCACTTTCACCTGCCTATTTACATTACATTACATTTATGCATTTGGCAGACGCTTTTATCCAAAGTGACTTACATTGCATTCAAGGTAAATTTTTTTTTTTTTTTACATTTTGTCAGTTCTTGCTTTCCCTGGGAATTGAACCTATGTTCAATTGGGATGCAGCACATGTTTACCCTCACTTTCTCTTGTTCTTCTCTGAACTCTGAGTTCCTTCTATATGTTTACCCATCACACATAGTTGGCTCATTCCTGTCATGGGGCACAGCTCTTTTGAAAGCCGGATGAATCTTTAGTCAATTCAACTCATGATTAAATGTTTACTGCTGTTGATGAGGATTGCAGATTTGTTGTAGGAACATTGCAATTGTTTTAGCTATTTAAACCTGATCTGACCTGTTAAAATGACTTTGGTAACAATGTCCTTAGGTAACAGATTTACAAATGTGGTCTTGTGCTCTAACTTTTCTCAAGAAACAGTGCCAAGTCAGCTTGGTGTGAAAGTACTACATCTGAAAACATCCGCCTTGCCCATACGCACAGGGGTTTCAGTACCAAAACCTGATTTGACAGTTTCACTAATTAGGTACAAAGTGTTGTTTTTTCTGCGAAGGAACCCAACATGGTATTAAGAAGGTGAGGTGTCGTGCCCACAGGTTTGTCGTTTTTCTTTCTCAGTTTAGACCACAGTAACGAAACGGCCATGGGACCATGCAGTGAAGAGTCTGGGAAAGTGTTCTCACAGGATGTGACATATTCAGAGCTAATACAAATGTGCATGAGCCAAAAGAAATCACCTGTGATTAGCAGAGAGAATTGTACACACATTTAATAAACCAGGTGCACCCTGAAAATATTTAACATTAAAAGCAATGTTCTCTCTAATTTTTTAAGTATTTGTCTTCAGTTTTTTTTTTTTTTTTTTTTTTTTTTTTTTTTTTTAAGCCGGTGTTCTAAATAGTTTGATCTGTCCATTGAATTGAATCTGCCTATAACCTCAAGGGGTAGCCATTTGTAATAGTTTGCATGGCCTCCAGGAGGAAGCTTAAAGGCCTTTGTGTAAAAACCATATAATTGCGTGTTTGTGTAATGTATAGGCTAAGCTAGCAGGTTAATGGAATGGAATGTTATGCTATACTCAAAATGGTATAACTGAACTAATGTAGGGTATAGGCGAAGCTAACAGGCTAATCAGCTAATGGAATTATAAACTAACATGTTATATTTTAACATTTATATAAGGTAAAAGCTGATCTAACAGGCTAATCAGCTAACAGAATCCTAAGCTAAGATGCTGAGTAGTATATTTGAACGTTGTATATAAGGTATAGGCTA
This sequence comes from Paracanthobrama guichenoti, assembly GCA_018749465.1. Lineage (NCBI taxonomy): Eukaryota > Metazoa > Chordata > Actinopteri > Cypriniformes > Gobionidae > Paracanthobrama > Paracanthobrama guichenoti. The sequence continues at coordinate 14,866,935 of CM031966.1, read as the reverse complement.
ATCGGCTGGTGGAATTCTAAGCTAGGATGCTGAGTGTTAATGAATGTGTAGGGTGACATGTAAACTAGCTGGCTAATCAGCTAAGTTGCGTAAGTCAGAGGTTAGAGAGATTAGACCTGTTTCTGTGAGAAACTACTTGTGAAACTTATCTGTAGTCGTTACGCCACATTTTATTCACTGTAGTTAAACTGAAAGCCCAGTCACATGGCATGCATGCACTGACTCATCTAAATACTAGATCTGGTATGAGATCGAGACCTGTTCTGCACATGCATAACCACAAATGGACTGAGGCAAAACAAAACGGCCTCCAACAACTGTTTTAAGACCTGAGCAATGAAAACTCAATATTTGTTAAACACTGGTCTCCTAACTCCTAGTGCAGATAAAGCAGCTGTGACCTGAAAAGACCTGGAAGACAGACCAAGCTGTTATTTTAGTTGTTTTTTCTTTGGTCTGATTTTAACATTTGCATTTGTATTTCACCAAATACAAAACAAATTGTATTTTCACCGGGCTCATTGGAAAAACTATGTCTATGATGACATTTTGGCTAAATGTCAGCACTTTCAAAGCCAGTGTGTCACGATTTTTATTTATGAATCTGGCTATTTTAATGGCTGGTTTTAATATGTTGGTTGTTTATGTACACAGTATTACAGAAATTAAATGTCCAGTGAGTGGCACTGAAAGATTAATGCATTATCGTTTTGAAAAAATGTTGTACACTAAACCACCTACATTAAAAACAGCTTGCTTCTTTAAGTCTTTGAGCTCTTTTATCGAACTTCGGGACTCTTGTGTCACATGATCCATACCTACATGCTACACATCACATTTGTAGAGCAGCTTTACAGTCCAGCAAGTTTACTACATCAGAAAAGTCATATAAATATATGGAGGTGATTAATGCAAACGTCAAAATGTATATTAGTTTACAAATCGTGCTATGTTAATTGTTTTGAGGTCATAACTAAGGAACTGCGCACAAGTCTTTATTAATAATCTGCCAGTGTAATCTGTTGTGAGAAAAGGATTGTTTGAAGTAGGTGTTTTACTGCCACTGGTGGTTATTTCAGCTAGAAACTGAAGTGAATTGTATACTGTAGGCATGTTTGGAGTTTTGCAAAAATGAAGGTAGAGGTGCTTTTTTACAATGAGCCTATGTTGATTTTTACCAAATTTGTCATTGGACAGCTTTGTTATTAGTTGAATAATAATACATTCATTATTTAAAACATGTTTATGTACACTGACTATTTTTGTCTTACTAAACAACCATTGTTATTTCTGCTGCCCCCACCAGCTCTGGAGCACCCATGAGTTTATGTAATGTTTCTAAAGGTTGCGCAACAAAAGTTGACGTAATGTAGTGTATTATAAAAACTGTCAAACTGTTTTAGATACATTTATCTCAGGTTTGTTTTTATAATAAGTTAGTCTGTCTGGCATTGTGACAACAGCCCTTACCACTAACTAACAATTACTAACAACACCCCTTAACCAATATAATATTACTGTAACATGGCTTATTTCTTTAGCTAAAGTAGTAGCTCTCAGTAGTCAACATCCGCTTTTGCAAGCTATATTTAACCACGCTAAACTCAAACTCAAAAACTGAAATTACTGCTTGGTACCCAATCAAAGGGATTTAGCATTTAGAAAATTTACTTAGTTAATTCAAACTATATATAATAATAATAATAATAATAATAATAATAATAATAATAATAATAATAAACTCCCTGCTGGCCAAACAACTAAATAAAATAACTGAAATTCTCACACACTATACACAAAAATGTTTAATTAGTCAAGACAGCATTAGTCATGAAAGTGTCCCCAAGTACAAGAGCTCACTGTGAAGCCATTGTATCTAAAACAGAGTTGTTTTTGGTGACTAAAAAATTCCCTACACTCACAACCACAACCCACAAGTTGGGTTGAAAATGGACTAACCCAGCGATTGGGTTGTTTTAAGCAAACATTTAACCCAACCACTGGGTTAAAGCAACTAATTTACTGGGTTAAAACAACCCAATCACCAAAAACAACTCCGTTTTAGATACAATGGCTTCACAGTTGGCACAGTACAGGGAATTGTACCGAGCAGTAATAATGGTCAGAATTTGTGAGCACTTAAAAAATTACCCAACATTTTTCCTTGTTTTTTTTTTTCTGGAATTTGCCAGTCACTCAGAAAATAAAATTGAGAAGCACAGCAGCAATAAACCACTTCCTGTTTCTTGCTTGTGCTCTGTGCTGAGATTTGTTTCTCAAATTGATTTAATGATGATAAGGCATATGCTCTGAAGATTTTATTTGGTAATGAGTAATACCATTACTGTGTTGAGTTTGAAACAAATAAAAAGGTAAAGATGACAAAATAGCTTTCTTGTATCTGCATGTCTCCATTTAGAAGTTTCAAGCTCTGGCCCTTAACAGCATCAAGCAGCATTGAAGTTTCAAGCATCAAGCAGCACTGAAGTTTCCATATCTGTTTCCATTAGTTTTATGCTCAAAGAAAGAAGTTTATTCAAGTGTGCTATTAGTATACTTATTTTAAACAAAAAATAAGAAAGTATGCTTTCAGTCTACTTTTATATACTTTAAAATATACTTTATGTACTGCTCAGAAATATACCTAAAATTGCATATACATGACTTATACTGACAGAAAGGTCAAAGTATATTTGGCCTATACCTACTTGTACTCAATCTTTTGATCTAAATATACTTCTAAATATACTAAGTATTTAAGTATTCTAAGAATACTTGGCTTGTAGTAGTTGTATACTCTTTTGATTGAGTAGCCTATTAAATATTTTTTTTCACATTGTTTTACATATAGAGTCTTATGCTGTAAATTTAAAAGATTGATTAAAAAATATTGATTTGTAAAGAAAACAGATATGTTCCTAATTCTGAGTATCTGAATTTTTGTGTAGGCTAGTCCACTGGTAGTGTACATGGGAATTTATTTAAAATCTACTTCATTATTTTGCTGGCACTGACTGAATTTTCTGGCTATCCGTGTTTTCACTTTTATAAGGTAGGGGGCGCTATTATGCATCTTCTAGTACAGAATCTCTGGATTAGGGATGGGCGATACCACTTATTTTGTTTTCGATACGATACAGATACTTTTTTAAGGTAGGTATCACCGATATCGATATCGAACTGAACTTTTAAATAGGGATACAAAATGGCGCTGCTGTGTTCGGTCGCCGTTCAGGTCGCTCCGCGAAGACTGTGCTTTTATTTATTATTTTACTCTCTTTTGCTCTCAATTTTTACAAATTTATCATCTGCATTGATCTGCTATGACAGCAAAACACTTTTGGACATTGGTTACCGCTACACTGGACTGTTTCAGAACACTTTCACCAATCCTCTGTGGCCATCTGAGATTCTTCGGAACGCCAAGTTGAACAATGGCCAGAGTCGACGGCGAAGAATCAAGAAACACCGTGGGAAACGTGCTGGGATTCGCAACAGACTGAGAAAAAGGTCATTCAGCTCACCTCTCCCGAGCATCCTGCTCGCAAATGTCCAATCCTTGGAGAATAACATGAACGATCTTAGAGCCAGGATAAGTTTTCAATGGGACATGAGAGACTGTAACATCTATTGTTTGTCTGAAACATGGCTCACGCCCGCGGTCCCGGACACAGCTGTGACGCTGTCTGAGAACTTCTCTGTTTTTCGGATGGACAGAACAGCCGAGGCCGGTAAATCCAAAGGCGGTGGAGTATGTTTCATGATCAACAAGAAATGGTGCGACCCCAGGAATATCACCATTCTTTCGCAATCCTGCTCGCCTCATCTGGAACATTTAACAATCATTTGCCGCCCATTCTATCTGCTGAGGGAGTTTTCCTCGGTCATCGCCACTGCCGTTTACATTCCACCACAGGCAGACACAGGGCTGGCTTTATCTGGCCTTCATGATGTTACCAGTGGCTTCATAAACAAACACCCCGATGCTGCTTTCATCGTCGCGGGCGATTTTAACAAAGCAAACCTAAAGAAAGTCTTGCCAATCTTTCACCAGCACATCTCCTGTCCTACACGAGGAGCAAACACACTGGATCATTGCTACTCTCCGTTTAAGAACGCCTATAAAGCTCGTTCACTGCCAGCTTTTGGCAAATCGGACCATGCCGCCATTTTCCTCACACAGAATACAGACAAAGGCCCGTTCAGGAACCCCTGGTGAGGCGGGAAGTTAAACGCTGGTCACCCCATTCAGAGACCGCTCTACAGGCAGCTCTTGATGACGTCAACTGGGACATGTTCCGAGTGAGTTCATCTGACGTCAGCGAGTTCACGGATGTGGCGCTTTGCTTCATCAACACGCTTACAGAGCAAGCCACACAAACAATAACAATAACGTCCTTCTCAAATCAGAAACCATGGGTGGACAATTCAATCCGCGCTGCAGTGAACACACGCACTGCCGCATACAACGCCAGTCTCCTAACAGGGAATATGAATGACTACAAATCGTCCTGCTATGCTCTCTGACGCGCAGTTAAAGCCACAAAGCTCCGTTATAAGGATCAAGTGGAGTCTCATTTCCAACTCAACGACTCCCGGCGCATGTGGCAGGGACTGAGGACCATCAGTGCTTTTGGATCTAAATCCTCTGCAGAGGTGAAAGCTGATCCATAGCTTGTGAACGAGTTAAACTCTTTCTACGCTCGCTTTGACTGTAATCGCGGCAGCTCCGCCAAGTGACGCGTCAGAGGGAATTACTCAGAGCAGCAACAACCACATGAGCTCTGTCTCGGAGGATGAATTTCGGAGGGCACTCAAGCGTGTGGACGTCAGGAAAGCTGCCGGGCCGGATGATATTTCAGGTCGTGTTCTGCTGTCCTGTGCTGATCAGCTCACCTGGTTGTTTACATCCATCTTTAATGAGTTCCTCACTACATCTGTGGTCACCACCTCCTTCAAAAAATCCACCATCATCCCTGTCCCTAAGAACAGTAAACCCTCTTGCCTAAATGACTATTGTCCAGTGGCTCTTAAATCTCAAGGTCTTTGAGAGACTCATTAAAAACACCATTTGCTCCTTCATTCCTGACACTTTGGACCCTCTTCAGTTTGCCTATCGTCCCAATAGATCGACTGAAGATGCCATCTCTCATGTCCTCCACTCCTCCCTCACTCACATCGACAGCAAAAGTGGGAACTACGTAAGGCTGCTATTTATTGACTATAGCTCAGCCTTTAACACCATAGTTCCCATTAAGCTAACCACCAAACTCCTGGATCTCGGCCTGAATTCTTCTCTCTGCCACTGGATTGAAGACTTCCTCACTGGCAGGCCTCAGGTGGTGAGAGTAGGCTAGTTCACCTCCACCTCCACCTCCATCACCCTGAGTGTAGGAGCTCCACAGGGCTGTGTCCTGAGTTCCCTGCTCTACTCTCTCTACACGCATGAATGTTTGTCCACACACAACTCCACCTCTATCATCAAATTTGCTGATGATACTGTTGTCCTGGGCCTCATTCCCAACAACGAGACGGCATACTTGGACGAGGTGGAGCAACTAACATCATGGTGCCAGGACAACTGTCTCTCTCTCTGAATGTTGGCAAGACCAAAGAACTGATTGTGGACTTCAGGAAGAGACTGCAATGGACATACTCCCCTCTCATGATCAGCGGGTCACCAGTAGAGAGAGTGAGCAGCTTCAAGTACCTGGGTGTAAACATCTCCGAGGACCTGACCTGGACTGCACACATTCAGACACAGGTGAAAAAAGCCAGGCAAAGACTGTACCACCTGCGCCAGCTGAGGAAATTCAGGGTTTCACCAGCTATCCTGAAAACGTTCTATTTAGGGGCGATAGAAAGTGTATTAACTCAGTGCATCAGAGCGTGGTATGGGAACAGCACCAGTCATGACTGCAAAGCCCTGCAAAGAGTCGTGCGCTGATCCGAGCGTATTTCAGGGTCAGCTCTCCCGTCTCTGCAGGACGTCTACACCAAACGCTGCAAAGGTAGAGCTACTAAGATCATCAAGGACTCTAATCACCCTGCAAACCCTCATTTCACGCTGTTGCCATCTGGTAAGCGCTTCCGAAGCCTGATGGCCAAAACTGAGAGACTCAGAAGGAGCTTCTTCCCCCAGGCCATCAGACTTCTGAACTCAGTCACTTAACATCACGTGACCATTGATATACTGACATTGCACTGCACTTTCTGTTCTCGTTGTTACTGTGTAACAACCTGTTATAAACCTGTTTGCACATTATACTTCTTTGTACATTTCTGTTAACCGCATAAGTCTACCGTTTACTCACTGCACAGTTTATTTCACTTATTTTATTCCACTTCTTTATTTTTATTTTTTTCTACTTGATTTATTTATAATTCTACATATATATATATATATATATATATATATATATATATATATATATATATATATATATATATATACACTCACCTAAAGGATTATTAGGAACACCATACTAATACTGTGTTTGACCCCCTTCCCCTTCAGAACTGCCTTAATTTCTACGTGGCATTGATTCAACAAGGTGCTGAAAGCATTCTTTAGAAATGTTGGCCCATATTGATAGGATAGCATCTTGCAGTTGATGGAGATTTGTGGGATGCACATCCAGGGCACAAAGCTCCCGTTCCACCACATCCCAAAGATGCTCTATTGGGTTGAGATCTGGTGACTATGGGGGCCATTTTAGTACAGTGAACTCATTGTCATGTTCAAGAAACCAATTTGAAATGATTCGAGCTTTGTGACATGGTGCATTATCCTGCTGGAAGTAGCCATCAGAGAATGGGTACATGGTGGTCATAAAGGGATGGACATGGTCAGAAACAATGCTCAGGTAGGCCGTGGCATTTAAACGATGCCCAATTGGCACTAAGGGGCCTAAAGTGTGCCAAGAAAACATCCCCCACACCATTACACCACCACCACCAGCCTGCACAGTGGTAACAAGGCATGATGGATCCATGTTCTCATTCTGTTTACGCCAAATTCTGACTCTACCATCTGAATGTCTCAACAGAAATCAAGACTCATCAGACCAGGCAACATTTTTCCAGTCTTCAACTGTCCAATTTTGGTGAGCTCGTGGAAATTGTAGCCTCTTTTTCCTATTTATAGTGGAGATGAGTGGCACCCGGTGGGGTCTTCTGCTGTTGTAGCCCATCCGCCTCAAGGTTGTGCGTGTTGTGGTTTCACAAATGCTTTGCTGCATACCTCGGTTGTAACGAGTGGTTATTTCAGTCAAAGTTGCTCTTCTATCAGCTTGAATCAGTCGGCCCATTCTCCTCTGACCTCTAGCATCAACAAGGCATTTTCGCCCACAGGACTGCCGCATACTGGATGTTTTTCCCTTTTCACACCATTCTTTGTAAACCCTAGAAATGGTTGTGTGTGAAAATCCCAGTAACTGAGCAAATTGTGAAATACTCAGACCGGCCGTCTGGCACCAACAACCATGCCACGCTCAAAATTGCTTAAATCACCTTTCTTTCCCATTCTGACATTCAGTTTGGAGTTCAGGAGATTGTCTTGACCAGGACCACACCCCTAAATGCACTGAAGCAACTGCCATGTGATTGGTTGATTAGATAATTGCATTAATGAGAAATTGAACAGGTGTTCCTAATAATCCTTTAGGTGAGTGTATATATAGCACTTTTTTTATTCTATTTCTACTATAATTTCCTCCTTGTGTTTTTAACTGTGAATTTGCACTGTCCATGGAGCGGACCTGTTTACATTTCACTGCCGGTTGTATATTCTGTATATAATTGTGTATGTGACAAATAAAACTCTTGAATCTTGAATCTAAATTATTAAAATTACTAAGAGTAAAATGGGTAAAGATACCCACTTAACATTATACTTGAAAGGCATTTTAACATTCAATATGCCCTAATTGCAATTTATTATTATTATTATTATTTTTTTTTTTTTACACATGGTTAAAATGTTTAGTTGTAGTGGCAACAATGGAAATGCTAGTTGAACTACGGTCACTGTAGTAAAAAATAAACCATGGATAATTTTCATAAGGGACTGCCAGTGACAGAACGCTGCACCCATAAAATGCAACCTTTTTATTCTGATAGTGTATGATTTATATTAACATTAGCTACAGAATAGAACATGATCAATATCAACTTTTAACATTACATTTAAAGAGTGTAATTGCACTATGTAGGCTACTAAAATTAGTTTATTGTGAAATAACTCAAACATGTTTTGTTTTTTTGTCTTCTGATGAGCTTTGTTCTGGGCTGCGTGTTCAAAAGCATTAATGGTTTCTTTTTTATATTTTTTTGGAAAAGCAGCTCTGTTTGAATACAGTGTCAGGATTGAGCAAACGCTTTCTCTTTGATTGGTTGTGTCTTGCAGCATTTGTGTGCGTTCAGATCATGGTTCAGATGAGCAGGAACACAGTCCTCTACTGCACAATTATTCGGCAACATAGGTTATTCGTACTGTATGCATAAAATAATCTTTTTAAATAAAATTACTGGTTAAAAAAAAACACCTTAGTATCGATATTTTTATTTGAGTATCGATACTTTTCGATGCTCACATCAGTATCGATATATCGATACTTCATATCGATACGCCCATCCCTACTCTAGATCAAAATACAGTTGAAGAAGCAGAAACAATTGATGGAAGATTGCTTATGCAAATGTCAATCTGAATGTAGTCTTTGACAAAAGTACGATTTTCTCAGCTTTTTGTTTGTTTTCTTTTGAAATGTACCCACATTCAAGTGTTGATAAAAAGGATGCAAATAAATAGAATAAAATGTTTTTAAAATGGAAAGTGTTAAAGTACAGTTAAAGGTATATTTCAAGTATAAAAATTCAAAATAATACCTAAATAGGAACATAGTAGTATACTTAAAGTGCAAAAATAATATATAAATAATAAATTACAAGTATGATGTTATGTTCACTTAAAGAAAACTTGCAGTATAAAACTACTAAACTAGTAGTTTACTGAGAGTAGGGGAGAGCGGGGCACAACCTAGTGCTTTTTGACTTTCTTCTTTGTGTAAATCCACTTGGGGTTCAGAGTATTTATTTTTTCCCACACTCATTTCACACGTCTAGTACAATTATGTGGTTTGGTTTCATTCATTAATTCTTGATTTACCCTGAAAGAATGGAAGTGAAATGTGACAACATGCCCCATAGTTGGTGTACATTGTAACATGTGAGGGGTACATTGTAACATGAACTTATGGCAGCTTAAAATTTTATCTGCTATAATAAAATAAAAAAATATCCAAGACAAACTAAAATATTTTTGTCAATAAAATACAATTATTACCTTTTTCAAATAAAATAATGACATTTTTAATAATTAAAAATATGCTCATTTTTGAGTTTGACAACAAACACACCTCAAAACACAGCTATACAGCATAGTTCAAAGCATAATAATAAATAATAAATTCTGAACATTGACTCAAGTCTTTTTCACCTTTTTCTCATGGTTTCTCAATAGAATTCATAAAAGTATAGAATATAATAGCGTAGTACTAATAGAGGCACATTGTAACACAGTGTGACAACATGCCCCACCTGTGCAACTGAGATTTAAATCTGGCTCTTGTCTTCTGCTGGTTATATCAGCATTAAAGAACAATCTCAAATGTTAAATAAAATAGATATAAAAGATTAAAATAATATCAGATTTGTCTAGTTTTAAATAAACACAAAAAGCAGAGATGAAAAATAAACTCAAGAAATTTACTTTTGCTATGTTATTTAAATAAATGTTCAGTGATTTCTTCAACAATTCTTTCTCGAAATAATGTTGATATTGCAACTAGTAAATACGTCATCCTTGCATGTGTGGAAAGTTTTAAACCATGTGTGTTACAACTAACCCCATGTTAGGTTGTGCCCCACTCTCCCCTATACTTCAAAGTGTACTTTCATTAAAAAAATGTGTATTAAAATAGTAAACTACTAGTATACTTTTAAGTTCACTTGTAGTACAGATGCAATACAACTGAGAAACATAGTTTACTACTGTTCAACTTATAGGACACAAACATATACAAGTTATGTAAATTATGTATATACTAAAAAGTGGGCCAATTTAGTCCCAAGCAGTATTGAAATACACAGAAAAAATGATTTGTACTGCTTGTTCAAATTGCTTAATTAAAATGAGCTAAAGTAACACAATTGCTATACATTTTGTCCTAACATAATTTGATTGTATTCATTCCACTTAAATATAAGTCAAATTGAAGTTTACTTAATCTGTTTGTGTTGAGATTACGTGAATGATTTGTGTTGCATTAACTGAAACTGGGCGGGGCTTGTTAGTTCCCACCATGCTTTGCATATGGCTAAATCAAGAGAGAGTAAATGTTGTTATTTTATATGTTTTATGTATTTTTGAGCAAGATGAGAAAGGGGGAGACTTGACTGTATTTAATAGTGTTTAGTATTCAATTATGTTGGAATTAATAGAAGAATTTAAATTACAGTGGGTTACCATTGTGGAGAAGAGTGGAGCATTTGCTTAGGCAGTGGACTAAAACAACTAACGTCATTAAGGCTTTGTTGAAGGAGCTTTTAATGCTTAGCATTTAAGATGCTAATCTGTGCTTTTGCTAGTTATAAATTTGTCAACTACTGTAAGGCCCGCTAAAATCATTCCAATGAGGGTAACGATCCATGGTTGAAGGCCGCTGCGCGTTCGGTGTTTTCAGCTGGGCAAAAGGATTTAATTCCAATTTATCTTCATCTGACTCCATTTAATCATAATTTCGAATTTAGGTTAAAATGCCAATTGGTTATTTGGTCATTTATATTTAATAGTTACCATTTAACTATTCTGTTTAATCTTTGGTTGAAATTATACCCATTCATAATCTAGTCCAACTAGAGATAGTTAATAATTCCAGAGTAAATCAGAATAGATCAAAATGTAACAATTTATTAACAGTCAGGTAAATGTATAATGGCGATTACATAATGAATTCAAAGATAGTCCATACATAACATCAAATACTCTGAAGTTAAGAATAAAATATTGATACCTGACTTCTTAAAATTACATAACGCTGAGCACCTAGCAGACACTCAGCGTATTGTTAGAAGACCAAAACTTCTCTAAACTTGTCTCTAAACTTCTTAAAACCTTTATTATATTCTTGTTTACTTAAGTGGGGATGAGATATTTGTACCAATCGCAGTGAAACATTTCAAACAATATTAAATATGTATAATATTGTATTATGAGAATTCACATTAAACCATATAGATTTTGATGGTGAAAACTGGAGTAGGAATGGGGAAGAGGCAGTGAAAAGAAAGGCATGTAAATTAAAGTCATTCTTAGATGATTCACTCAGCGTGGTCTCCGATGGGGATGCTAAATGAATGAATGTGTTTAGACGCTAATTTTCTTTCTCAGATAGTTTGTTCCTCAACCAGACAACCTGGCGTTATGCAAGTTTTCCTAGTCTTACTAGCTAGTGCAGTACTATAATTAAGTTGTGTAACATTAAAATATATGAAATTAAAGTGGATGAATGAATATATAAAATTAAAATCCTGAATCATGTCAGGGAGCCATATAAAATTCACTTTGACTACTTAATTGGGTCACTTAAAATGTATTCATCCCATGATGTTGAAGTTACATGAACAAATTATGTTTGTCTAACTTAATTGATTCATGTGGGACCGATGTACACAATTAAACCATGTAAATCCAACACACTTTTTTTCTCAGTGTAGTACACTGTACAAGTTACAATGTACTATAGTGACTTAAAAAATATACTTGAACTTTTCTTAAGTATACTTCACAAAATTAACTTGAAGTATACTTTTTCGTAAGGAACTCAAACTGCATATTGATAATTTTTATAAAAGCTATATTGGATTTGCATGTTAATAAATTAATTTGTTTTATGAACTAAAATTAATTAGTAATGAATTAGTTTGATTAATAGTAAAATGAGTGAGTCATCTCCAGTGAGTGATGTCATGATGAACATCATCTCTATATGGACAATAACTTTATACAATTCGCAGAGCTATAAAAAAATACAATCTAAATAAAAATCAGCATTACTATTATTTACAAATAAAGAGTGCAATAAAAATATATATGATTTATTATTATCTACAGATAAAACATGCTCAGTACCAGTCAAAAAATGGGAAAAGGACCTCAATATACACTGTAAAAATATATTCAGCTTCAGTATAAATAAAAATATTAAATTAATCCAATACAATGTAATACACAGAACACATTAAACTCAACAAAAATTTTATAAAATGGGTATTGTTGAAACAAATGTATACACTGTACTCTAAACACACCGGACATATAAAAATATATTTTTTTTTTTTTTTTTATATATATATATATATATATATAGTTTATATCTTATATATTATAGGGTTTATGTATTTGTTTTTTTCCCTCTCTTGTCCCCTTCTTCTTTCTCTCCTTCTCCTACTCTTTAATAAGAAGTTAAAGAACATCCCTTCTGTGGCTGTCTGTGCATATTCTGGGGGGGAATGGGGCTGTCCTGCGGGGGCAGGCCTAGCTGTGGGGTCCTTACTCGCTAGACTCTTAGCGAGGTATGCCTGTCTAGAAGGAGGTCAGCAAGACCTTTTCTTTTCATCCATATGGGTTCCTTTCCCTCCCGTTTGGGAAATGAGTGGGAATGTCAAGTCCTGCATGAGAGAACACAAGTTCTATATTGTCTACCCCACAAAGTCCAAGGCATCATCACATCTAGTCGCCACCACAGGACAACAGTGGGATGTGTAGGGATAGCTGTAGGAAACATTGAGGAAAAGAACACATGCACAAAAAAAAAAAAAAAAAAAAAAAAAAAAAAAAACACTAAAAACACCTCTATAGCTTACAATGGGGAGGAAAGAACTTGGAAGTACAAACCTGATTCCAAAAAAGTTGGGACACTGTACAAATTGTGAATAAAAAAGGAATGCAATAATTTACAAATCTCATAAACTTCAGAAAGGAGTTTCTCAGAGAAAAATTGCAAAAAGTTATCATCATCTACAGTGCATAATATCATCCAAAGATTCAGAGAATCTGGAACAATCTCTGTGCGTAAGGGTCAAGGCCGGAAAACCATACTGGATGCCCGTGATCTTCGGGCCCTTAGATGGCACTGTATCACATACAGGAATGCTGCTGTAATGGAAATCACAACATGGGCTCAGGAATACTTCCAGAAAACATTGTCGGTGTAGTGAAGTCCCACTACAATCAATATTTCAGCTGGTTGAGACGGCCAAATATGAATCAGATTCCGATTAGAGAATCACAAATGGAGAAGAGATTCTTAGTAATGAGGCATTTATTTGTAATCTTGAATATGCATCTGTGGTATGCAGCTGTGATATTTTATGGTCTACAGAAAGACATAAAAATAAATAATTACAATGATATTCGTCTAACATGTATGTCTCATTTCACAATTATACTTAAGGAAATCAAATACACAATACAAGAAATATATATATTCCACAGAAATGTTAGTATTAATAATCACAAAGTTGACAAAATACAGTAGTACACTGATTACACTGCTATAAGCAATGGTAAACAAACACTCGCGTTGAATCGGAACCAAACACTAGCGTGTTGATGACTCGTGATGATTCAGCAGATTGTTTCGGCAAAGCTATATCCAAGTTCTAGAACAACATATGCTCCCATCCAGACTTCGTCTCTTTCAGGTAAGATCTTGCATTTTCCAACATGACAATGCCAGACCACATACTGCATCAATTACAACATCATGGCTGCGTAGAAGGATTCCGGGTACTGAAATGGCCAGCCTGCAGTCTAGATCTTTCACCCATAGAAAACATTTGGTGCATCATAAAGAGGAAGGTGCGACAAAGAAGACCTAAGACAGTTGAGCAACTAGAAGCCTGTATTAGACAAGAATGGGACAACATTCCTATTCCTAAACTTGAGCAACTTGTCTCCTCAGTCCCCAGACGTTTCCAGACTGTTATAAAAAGAAGAGGGGATGCCACACAGTGGTAAACATGGCCTTGTCCCAACTTTTTTGAGATGTGTTGATGCCATGAAATTTCAAATCAACTTATTTTTCCCTTAAAATTAAACATTTTCTCAGTTTAAACATTTGATATGTAATCTATGTTGTATTCTGAATAAAATATTGAAATTTGAAACTTCCACATCATTGCATTCTGTTTTTATTCACAATTTGTACAGTGTCCCAACTTTTTTTGGAATCGGGTTTGTAATAGCGGCTACGCCGGACAGGGGTTGGCAAGGGAGGGCCCCTGGCGGGGGCTGCCCCTGTGGGTGATGTGCTGTTCTGCCCCTGGGGATTTGCACAGATAGGCATATCAATCAGGAAATCACATTAACATCGATATTATTATTCATGTGCAGAGGAGTGAGAGGGGAACGCGGTTGGGGGTTGGGGGGGGGTTTAAAAGATGTTAAATTACTAAATACCCTTTAAAATAACATTTAACAACTTCCAAAACACATATTCTAATTTACAAGAACTTTCTTTTTCACTACCTTTTTGTTTGTTTGTTTAATTTTTTCCCCTTCCCCCCCCCCCTTTCATTCTTATCTTCCATCTTATTGTTTGTCGAGTTTTGTGACATCTCATGAATAAGAAAAATCAATTATTTTATTTTATTTTATTAAAATAATAATAATAATAATAATAATATGGCTGACACAGGACAATTTACTGGGTCATCATTTCAAGCTGCACACCAGTTCATAAACTGTCTCCATTTATGAGCATATAAGCACCTAGAAAAAGGAGTCCATTCTTGTGCACAGTACTCTCTGTGATGAGCAGGCTCTGCTGACCATTGTCGCTCGCGTCGCAACAGCTAAAGGCTGTCTATACTGGACGTGACAAAGCACCCGTTGCAAAGCATTTGTCCTTCGTGTCAGTGCGTCATAAATAGAATGAGGCATCAGTTTACTGTCCAAAATGATGTCGCTTGCGTTGTAGCACATCCAGTGTAAACAGAATCACTGATTATAACTTACATCGCATGTTACATCGCATCGTGCCGCTCCCGTCCGGTATAGACACGATGTAATGCCAAATTAACTGTTCTCAGTTAAGACTGAATTTATCTCTATTCCCAGGAAGGAGTACCCTGCAGTATGCTCTTTGTATACTGATTGCAAGCCCTAAACACCAGAGGTGCTTGAGTAGTTTGAATTTGTGGCTGTGCAACACTCTCTGAATGGGTTTATGAGCAGCCAATCATCTGTGATGTCATGTAATGGGACGGTAGAGGTGACACCAGCGCCCTCATCATGGTATTGCCTAATTGAACGTGTTAAATTTAGCAGCGCAGAGGCACTACCTCTATTGTCCATTTTGTGTTAAGTATGTCTATATCTGCTTGTAACACTGGGTGTTCTGAGCGGTCTGAAAATAGACTGTGTATACCTGCACTTATATCACGTATACTATATCACTGTCTGTTTTACACAGTCTGACAGAGCCCACCTTGTATCTGCATACCTGGGCAGAGGTTAAAGCACTTTGTTCTGAGTACAGAGCAGTTTGCTGCTTGAAGTCCAGTCCATGTCCATTAGCCGCTCTGCAGCGAGTAAAGAAAGAAGAAAAAGACTCTGATATTAATAGTCTTTGTTTATTTTGACTTTATTGCATTTCTTCATTTGAAAAGGCAAAATAGCAGAAGACAATCGGCTCCATTGCCCCACATTGGAACGTGAGACAACAGGTGCTTAATCATGAAACAGCGGCAATGTTGGCGCATACACTCACCTAAAGATTTATTAGGAACACCTGTTCAATTTCTCATTAATGCAATTATCTAATCAACCAATCACATGGCAGTTGCTTCAATGCATTTACGGGTGTGGTCCTGGTCAAGACAATCTCCTGAACTCCAAACTGAATGTCAGAATGGGAAAGAAAGGTGATTTAAGCAATTTTGAGCGTGCCATGGTTGTTGGTGCCAGGCGGGCCGGTCTGAGTATTTCACAATCTGCTCAGTTACTGGGATTTTCACGCACAACCATTTCTAGGGTTTACAAAGAATGGTGTGAAAAGGGAAAAACATCCAGTATGCGGCAGTCCTGTGGGCGGAAATGCCTTGTTGATGCTAGAGGTCAGAGGAGAATGGGCCAACTGATTCAAGCTGATAGAAGAGTAACTTTGACTGAAATAACCACTCGTTACAACCGAGGTATGCAGCAAAGCATTTGTGAAGCCACAACACGCACAACCTTGAGGCGGATGGACTACAACAGCAGAAGACCCCACTGACTGGAAAAATGTTGCCTGGTCTGATGAGTCTCGATTTCTGTTGAGACATTCAGATGGAAGAGTCAGAATTTGGCGTAAACAGAATGAGAACATGGATCCATCATGCCTTGTTACCACTGTGCAGGCTGGTGGTGGTGGTGTAATGGTGAGGGGGATGTTTTCTTGGCACACTTTAGGCCCCTTAGTGCCAATTGGTCATCGTTTAAATGCCACGGCCTACCTGAGCATTGTTTCTGACCATGTCCATCCCTTTCTGATCACCATGTACCCATTCTCTGATGGCTACTTCCAGCAGGATAATGCACCATGTCACAAAGCTCGAATAATTTCAAATTGGTTTCTTGAACATGACAATGAGCTCACTGTACTAAAATGGCCCCCACAGTCACCAGATCTCAACCCAATAGAGCATCTTTGGGATGTGGTGGAACGGGAGCTTTGTGCCCTGGATGTGCATCCCACAAATCTCCATCAACTGCAAGATGCTATCCTATCAATATGGGCCAACATTTCTAAAGAATACTTTCAGCACCTTGTTGAATCAATGCCATGTAGAATTAAGGCAGTTCTGAAGGCGAAAGGGGATCAAACACAGTATTAGTATGGTCTTCTGCTGTTGTAGCCCATCTGCCTCAAGGTTGTGCGTGTTGTGGCTTCACAAATGCTTTGCTGCATACCTCGGTTGTAACGAGTGGTTATTTCAGTCAAAGTTGCTCTTCTATCAGCTTGAATCAGTCGGCCCATTCTCCTCTGACCTCTGGCATCAACAAGGTATTTTCGCCCACAGGACTGCCACATACTGTATGTTTTTCCCTTTTCACACCATTCTTTGTAAACCCTAGAAATGAAAATCCCAGTAACTGAGCAGATTGTGAAATACTCAGACCGGCCCGTCTGGCACCAACAACCATGGCACGCTCAAAATTGCTTAAATCACCTTTCTTTCCCATTCTGACATTCAGTTTGGAGTTCAGGAGATTGTCTTGACCAGGACCACACCCCTAAATGCATTGAAGCAACTGCCATGTGATTGGTTGATTAGATAATTGCATTAATGAGAAATTGAACAGGTGTTCCTAATAATCCTTTAGGTGAGTGTATGAGGACATCTCATGAAGGTGAGTGACTCTAACATCTGCTCTGAGTTTCAGGGCTGCTTATATCGTAGGTATGTTCAGAGACCCGAGGACATGCGGGACTTGTTGCTGGCATGTGAACCTCTTGCTGTAATCTCTGCCTTCAGTGAGAAGAATTTGGTCACTTAGTTTGTGTGAGTTCACTTAGTTGTCATCACCTTCCACCATGGCCCAAGCAGAAGTACAATGGTCCGGGAGGCATCCATCCAAAATCACTGGAAGAAAAATTGTCATACTCACTGGAAAGCTTCAGGGGAACAGCCACCGTCCACTCGCAGGCGTATCTCAATAGTCTGTCTGAATGATGAAGATTCTGAGGCAATGACTGTTCAGTGCATCCTCCAATTTATGTGCTTAAACATCATTAGCCAATTATTCCACATAGCATCAGCTACTGACACAATATCGAGTGGACCGAAGTCAAAAGGGAACAGTAGTTATTCATCATTACTAAGCCCTTTAACCAACCCTGTTCAGTAAGTTTGATATTTTTAATGTAGCAGTAATTTCTGGTAGTATCACCCATGACAATTATATAATTTGTGCCACCTGTCTAAAATGCTAAATGTTTCAGAACTTTAAGTTGAAGGTCAGTGCAAAAATAGCCTCACATTATTCAGTCAATTCTTTTGTACTTTGTGCCAAAAATAAAAAATAATTTCTGTGTAAAACTGATCACCATGATTTTCTATAATTGTTATAAATAATAAATGCAGGAATTGCTTTTTCAGTCATTAGACATTTCTGCATCTAGCACCAGATTTACTAACAGCTTGTGCCAGCGCAAACCCTCTTTCAGTATTAAAAAAACTACTGTCAGGATTTACTAAAGACACGCAGTGAAAATTTTGCACTGAAAATGCATGAACATTTTTTTTTTGTGACTGACCTTATTGCTTATGCATTTGTAGGAGTTTCCCTTTCAGACGCAAAATGTACGGGAGGAGAGTATCTATTAAATTAATCATGCAAGGTGATTTACTAAGGTTTACACTAGTCAATTTACTAGTATTTGCACCATTATTTACCTCCCCAAAAAAAACATGTCTTAAACCAGAGGCTAATTTGCGCTGCTCTTGGTAGATTGCGTTGGTCATTATGGAAATGATCCGGCTGTGTCTGTGTTCTTTAATGTGTACACTGTCAGTAGATCACACGCAGAACTTTCCACTAGTAAATCTGGCCCCTAATCTCCAATTTGAACCTACATAAATAGGTTTTGTGTTCAGTTTAAGGCACTGATACACACCGCTGCTCATCCAAATATACTTGTACAGAGCCATGAATATCCATGTGCACTCATATCGTAAATCGGGAGTGCTGGGTTACTTGACAGCAGACAGTGGCTTTGAGAGTTTCACTATAAACATTCACTACAAACATGAAGGGGCTTACCACTTGGTACTCTTTTTAACCATGCCAAAAACGCTTTAAAGGCTTGAGCTACAGTGTGTTGTGTTATATCATGGTGTTCAAGCTATATTAGGAGTGCCAATTCAAACCACAGGCTAACTTTGAGGAATTTGATGATGAACACAGGCCTGGCTCTCACCTCTGTGCGCTGTTGTGTAGTCAGGATCACTATTTTACAGAATTACCCTTCACAATACAAAACACACGCGACCTATCAGAAACATAAAAGCCATCATGCTTGCCATCATGTTCACAAAAGTAAACAAACACATGCATGATTATATAAACAGGAACATTCAAAGTGTCAGACATTCAATAACTAAATGTGTTGTGTCCTGAATTAAATTGTTTAGATAAATGAAATAAATTGAAATAAACAATATAATAATAAATATGAAATAATGCATGTGATAGGTCTGGGGTGGGAAATGTTGATCCAGGAGGGCCACTCTCTTACAGAGTTTAGCTCCAACCCTGAAAAAAAAAAACACTTACCTGCCTGTAATCCTGAAGACCTTGATTAGCTTCAGGTGTGTTTGATTAGGGTTGGAGCTAAACTCTGTAAGAGTTCCCCACCCCTGCAATAGATGTTTGTTCACAATATGCCACATAAATATCCCCTTATTTAAGCTTAAATAAGACCAATGTGATAAAACCAATGTGATAGTGAAATTTACTGTGAATTGTTGATTCAGATAAATACAACGTACTAGGTTACCAATGTAACCTCGGTTCCCTGAGATAAGGGAACCAGTACTGCGAAGACGCTAGGGGAAAGCTCCTTTTCCTCGATATACTGAAGCCTTTCATAAAATCACACCAGAATGGGCGACGAAGTTACTTGCAAAATATGCTATGCGGTATTAAAATACAGCAGTAGTACAAGCTCCTGACTGGTGGAAAGCAAATGAAAGGCACTTCCCGAGGCTGGCCACTCTATCGAGGCGTTATCTCTGTATTCCCGGGCATCAGTGCCATCTGAAGCCTTGTTTAAGGCTTTTCGTAGTGTAAACATTGTCAATACTAAAGTAAACATTGTCACACATGTTCTTCTCGCCGCTGTTTCCTGATGGTTTATAGAACAATTACTCAGAGTTGCACTCTGTCGTTTCAAAGAACAGCACAGTCGAGCCAGACGAAAGTATCAACAAGGCTTGAGAGGGTGTTTTCTGCCATGGGTCTAACTGTCAACAGGCTATGCTCCAGACTAACCACACATCACTTACATGTTACTTTAAAAAAAAAAAAAAAAAAACACACAAGGTGTGGATTGAGGTAAACCTGCTATTTTTATTTGACAAAAAAAAAAACTGACGGAAAAAACTATTCCGGTTCTTCAAAGCTTCAAACGGATTCAGTGTATTTTCATTTTATCATCTTAATTTGGTAATTATTTAAGTAAAAAATATTTAGTGTAGGCCTATTTATTTTATGCTTTTTATTTATATTTAATTCTGTTTTTCTCTGTTGTCAGAAACACTGCAGGTGCATGAAATAGAATCCAGGTTCTGTTGTTGATCTGTTCTGTATGTTCTGCTGTTTGCACAGTAAAATAAACCTGTGAAAAAAAGTATCTTTTTAACGGGTCACAGACATTCATCAATTGTATTTTTATTTAATGCCAATTCAATATTATAATCTTATCAGTTAACGATTAATAATCGGATAATGAGCAGTGGTTGTCATTGGGAAAATTAACCGAAATGAGCATCTCTAATATGTACTCCCTCACGCTGGAGCGCTAACTAAAGGGCCCAAAACTAGAGTTATTGACACATCTTGACATATCCCCCTGCGAACTGGGCTCACAGAGGCCAGTTATACACAAGGAATTGTGTTAACACTGGAGGCATTAAGGAACAAAGGCTCCAAGTGCCACTCATAAGGGGGCGGGCTCACAGAGGCCGCCTAACTCTTATTACACAGCAAGAATTTGTGCCTGCAGCGCAGGGACCTCCAGGCTGTAGACTCTGGTAAATGTAGATGGTGAGGACCAGCCTGCCGCTGGAGAGCTGCTCCGACTGTCTAAAGTGGGAGGACTGCTCAACATATGCTCTAAGTGCCCTAAATGGGCAGAGCAGATGTAACTGCCTCTCGTCCTCTGAGGGAGGGAGAGCAGAGAGGGTGACCACCTGTGCTTTAAATGGTGTTGAAAGCACTTTGGGCACATAACCATGTCTTGGTTTGAGGATGACCTTAGAATCAAACTCCAGATAGGAAGTGCTCACAGAGAGCACTTGTATGTCACCAACACGCTTAACTGATACCAGTGCTAACAGGCAGGGCAGTTTTTAGCGCAAGTGGCTTTAATTCGGCCGTCTGCAATGGTACGAATGGAGGCTCTTTAAGTGCTCGTAAGACCAGGGAATGGTCCCAGAAGGGCACCGTAGGGGGCCTAGGGGGGTTAAGCCTTCTGGCTCCCTTTAGGAAACGGACAATCATGTCGTTTCTGCCCATTGACTGGCCAGCTATCGGCGCATGGAAAGCGGCGATGGCTGCTACGTAGACTTTGATTGTGGATGGAGTACGTCCTGCATCCAACATCTCTTGCAGAAAAACGAGTATCTGTGATACATTGCATGATAATGGGTCCTAGTTTCTGGTTGAACACCATCCAGAGAACACTGACCATTTGAGGGCATAGAGACGCCTAGTGGACGGAGCTCTAGCCTCACTTATAGTGCTCAGGACACTCGCTGAGAAGTCCCCTCGCAGCAGGCTCGTCTGTTCTCGGCGGCGAAGGTGAGGCTTTGAGCAGGGATCAGCGAGGGTCCGAAGATCGTCGCTGAAGGCAAATAATCTGAATTATATGGCAGAGCGGGCGTCTTTTATAGGCAAATGCCCCGCCCACTTTGCGGGCTCTGCACTCAGCTTTGCGGGCTTCGCACCGGTTGGTTACACCGCTCTGCCATTGGTTCATGCAGTTCCCACTGGCCAGCCAATAGTGTGCGAGAGTCCTCTACACTGTTGTGGCTGTGCAGTAGCACTGCATGATTTTATGAAAGGCTTCAGTATATCAAGGAAAAGGAGTTTTCCCCTAGCTTCTTCGACTGACCGTTCGAAAGGGAACTAGTAACTGTCAGGTCTACAAACAACTGCTTAAGCAGTAACTGATGATAAATGATCATAAATCAGACCAAAAATACTGCAAAAGCAAACTTTATGAGCTCAAGTGAACCATTGCATTTCACACTATTACATCACTAGAAATGTTACACACGCTAAAAGACCCCGACCACAGGTAGTCATATCACTCCTACACCGCTGTTCCAGTGATCTTTACTGATTGAAGGGGAAAGGACAAATGTCTTACAAAAAAATACTGTGGATAGCATATAAATATAGAATGATTGTGCAATACAGGAAATATTTAAATGCACTGGTGTCTCCAGTGATGTAAAGACTGCATTCAGTTTCTAATTGGCCTGTAGTGTTAATATATAGATACTAGGGGTGTAACGGTACACGTATTCGTACCGAACCGTTTCGGTACAGGGCTTTCGGTTCGGTGAACGTGTGTACTGAACGGTTACGAATGCAATCTTTAACAGTTAACAGTCGGCTTGTTTTAAGTGCGGAACACACTTCAATCGCCTCACACCCTGACGAAGGCTTGTAAGCCACAATGCGTAGGTGTCCTTGTCACCTGTTTTTTAATGAATAAGCCATGGTGAATTAAAGGCTTTTTAACTTTTTCAGCACCATCCGAGTGCCTTGGAAATTCTTTATTTATTGAGTGGAACCATTCCTTGTATCCAAAGAGCACCGAGATAAGAACATTTCACACCCCGTTCAGCACTTCTTTTGCATTCTCTGTTTTGACACTTCAATCCGACATGAACATATTAAGTATTCAGTCCATTTTATCATGAAATTCAAACGATAAATGCCGTTTTGACGCTCTTTAATGTGACGTGACTGATCACTGTATAGGCGCGTCAGTTCAAGTGGCGGCAAGGCGCACGAGTGAACGTGATCATCTCTTCCTAAAGAATAAACATGAATTAATATCTCTTAAGGTATGTTGTTGAGGATACATTACAACTTAATGAAATGTATCATATGTCGTGTAATCGCTCATTCTGTTTCAACCGACGAAAGACAATAAAACAGCTTGTAAACAATGTCACGTAGCATCACATTTATCTCAGAAGTCATTCAGTGTCCATAGCTGTTAGTTCACTAGAGAAGAACTCTTTCGCTAAATATATGCACTATATTAGCCGATATATTCATTCGATTATACTTAACCTGTTAGTGATGTCTTGATTATTTAATGTATGTTTATAAATAAATTAATCTGTCATGAAAATGACACCCACTGTGTATAAATTATTTCAACAACGAATTGGAGAAAAAAAAATTATAACCCTTGTCAAAAAATCCTAAAGGATTCCTGGAATCCATTTAGAATTTCTATCATATTTTGGAACCGTTACTATAGGATTCCGTTAGGAATTGTCTTATAGGATATTTTTATCTCTTGTCCTATAAGATTCTTATCTGATTCCTACAGGATTCTGTGGGTCTTATAAGACAATACATAAATATCCCGTAGCATTATTTCTACAGGATTTTAATGGGATCCAGTTGGGTCTCTCTCTCTCTCTCTCTCTCTCTCTCTCACACACACACACACACACACACACACCCACACCCACAACACACACACAAACACACAACCACACACACACACACACACACACACACACTCTCTCTCTCTCTCTCTCTCTCTAAAAGAAAGTTAAGTTTAATTAGATTTAGAAGTTAATGCAAAAACTGCCTTATGTGAAGCTTATGAATGTTGATTATTATATCTAAAAATAAATAGCAGCTGAATTTCAGCTATATAATAGTTTGGGCTCTGCTGTTAACCTTTAATATTACAGCAACGTGTAAGTAAGGGCTCCCTATATAGTTTACAGCATTATCTTTAAGAAACCTTTAGTTATAATTGAATTCATTTAAAGACAGACACAATTTTTTCAGTAAACCACTGTTGAATAACACTAAATAAAAAGCTATTTTGTAAAACTGCTGTACCGAACCCGTACCAAACCTGACTTCAAAACCGAGGTACGCACCGAACTATCAGTTTTGTGTACCGTTACACCCCTAATAGATACGTTTCACTGGCCTCTGAGTTTACAAAATATTTCAAAAGATTCAAAGTAATATGAAGAGTAAAAGTCAAAACAAAATAGGTTGACTAGTGCTTTACGCCTGTGGTGTGAGTCAGAATGGGAATAAACATATTTTTAACAAAGTATCTAACTATAGCCATGCAAAAAAATAAAAGATAATAATCAGCTATTCTTAATTATATATACACAGTTTTCAAAGAAAGTGTTACCAATATTTCCTATGAGATGTTATAATTATGAATTTTTCTATGGGTTATGTCCTTGTGGTAACAGTTAAAGGTTCTAGTGGATTGATTTATGCATAAAAAATAGAAAACAATGAAAAAATGCACAACTATCTACTTATTTGAAAACAAAGTATGTTGAAAAACAAGAATTTGACAGCAGTCAAGCTGTATTCCTTGGGCGTTAAGTTTCCTCTTTAGCAAAGTGAACCCACAATGTTCTGTGCAAAAACACAAAGGTACTTGCAAAAAGTGCCTCTCGGGTAACCAGCCGTAGACAAATGAAGAATACAGAGAGGTGACGAATAACCAAGCAATTGCAGTGTCACGTCTGAATACAATTTCTAATCTACTGTAAACCACTAAATTGTACAAGTTGTAGCTGATACATAGTGATCATCTCGCAGATGAGGAATTACATAAGAAGGCATAGAGCTGTGTAAGAATCTCAGGTCATTAGTCTTTTGCCTTTTTGAAATGTATACCTTTATAGACAAAAATGACTTCACTTCCCTTAGTATGCATTAAAAGTCCCTCTGTTGACCTCTTCATATGTGTCCTGTGGGTTAAACGTTCACTCATCTGATTCATACCTGAGAAAGGAATATAATGCAACAAATTCACAAAAATACTGATTTAAAACAAATGACAACATTTTAGTGATGGTCATAACATCCAAAGTGAAATGATACCTTTGTAATCTCTTTCTCAGATCTTTAATCTGTTCATTCTTTTTAGTGAGAATCTCCTTCATGTTGCGGTATGCAGCCGTCTGCTGAAATTTCTTTTCCAGTTCCTTAATAAGTAAATAAACACAAAATTATTTATCAAACACATAAAGCTACTAAGGGTGTGACTGTGAACCTACACTGGTCTCACGGTTCGGTTCGATCACGATTATCATGTCATCGATTCGGTTAAATCCGATATGATGCATTGACGATGCACCGCATCCTCATGTATAGCCTACAATGTTGTCAATAAATACAAGCAGTCAGATATATGAACTGAACCTTTAATTTTACCTGCTCAAAGGAAACAAGCTTCTTAAATGTATCAAACAAAACTCAAGTCTGGGCACAGAAGACAGCAGGAGCATTTAGCATAAATACACAAAAGTAAATACTAAAAGCCACTTTGAGAGGTGGTCTGGGCCGCCTTACAGTCAAAACTAAAGTCTAAATGCATCTGGTTGTTGAAACCACATATGTAAATTTTACTTCTCCCAACAATGCTAAAAAAATAAATGTGTGAGCGTGTTATGGGCTATATGCCCGATATGACAGTGCTATGCAGCACGCATTGCCACAGACGAGCAGCTGAGTATCTCTTCATTAAGTCAATGCACAAAATACCGCAAATTAAACCGAAAGTAAAGTCGTAGGTGCTCAACACACAATCATCTTCATTAAAAGTAAAGAAACTGAATGATCTTACCAGTGCTGTTGGCTTGCTCGCTCATATTGCGGTCTTTGAATTTGAAATTAGCTGCTGATCAATAACATGCATCTCATATCTGTTGTTTTCAGTGATGTGAACTCCATTAAATCTGCATATAGCGCGGGAATTGAAGATCGGATTTATATCCATTTTGCAGAAACACATTTATGTGCCCAACTGTAAATGAAATTGTTTTGATAAATCAGATAGCTTTGATTTACACACAGCGCATGTTCTCTAGGTCATGCTTACCAGGTTGTTCATAAAGCCGAAATGTGCCCAGATGTCGGCTTTTAAAGTAGTCGAAGCATTTTAATTACTCTCGCCTCCCTCTGTCATTGTAGCTAACGCAACAAAGCACGTACGCAACAAATGACGTCAGAAAATAATCAGTACATTATAATCGGTTATGGTCTATTACTGAACCGATATCGAATCGTCCTCGTCTCAACACCCCTAAAAGCTACACTCATTTAGAGACAGATACCTTAAAAGTTCTTAAGATACAAAGTTTCGCTTTTTAAGATGATTTTTTTCAACTATTGTAAGTGAATCAAATTTTCAATTGTGATCTGATCTCATTCATAAGTGGAAATATACTGAATATGTATCTGTTTTTTGCTATGTGATTTCAGTGTGAACAGTCAGTTCAGAATTCAGATCAGTGTCTGATAAGCGCTACAGCGCTGAATCAGAATTTGCAATGTGCAGGTGGCCTTATTACCTTCTCAGCAAGGGAAAGTTGCTCCTGGACACGGAGCAGGTCATGTTTAGCGGATACTAGGCTGTCCTGCAGGCCTTTCTGAGAAGCAACATTGGCATTCAGGGTCTTTTCAAAGTCAGCCTGCATTGCTGCAACTGTGCCTTCCAGATTTGCGATCTCCTGAGCACACATTGCAATCTACCAACGAAAAAATGTCTGTAAATATTTTGTCAATTATACTGCTGTTTCTAAACTTTACAACAACAAAAAAAAATAATAATAATAATAATTAACAGGCACATATAGTACTGTACACTTGACAGATAAAAAAAATTAATAAAAGCAGCCCATACCACAGAGTTTCCATGAAGCCAAACAGAAAGTCATTACAAAAATGGTGAGAAATATATCGCCAACAAAGGGAAATCACAGGTGTTCACAGGGGCATTAACAAAGGATCAAATACAATCAAAATGTCTACTATGGGATCAAATCCATGCCATACATATTTGCAAAACAATAAAAGTATAGGTCTACCAATAATGAAGCTGAAGGCTAAATTGCCAACTTGGCTAGTGTGTGGTATATTTTATACCTGATGATCTCCTTGGCTTTTTTGAAGGTCTTTCAAGGCCCTCTCTGCTTTGGACTTGTCATCTAGAGCGCTCATGGCCTACAACACAATTGTTATAAAGGCATGAGAGAGATAATAATGTACCATAAAGTGGTCCCCAAAACTACAAACCCGATTCCAAAAAAGTTGGGACACTGTACAAATTGTGAATAGAAAAGGAATGCAATAATTTACAAATCTCAGAAACTTATATTTTATTCACAATAGAATATAGATAACATATCAAATGTTGAAAGTGAGACATTTTGAAATGTCATGCCAAATATTGGCTCATTTTGGATTTCATGAGAGCTACACATTCCAAAAAAGTTGGGACAGGTAGCAATAAGAGGCCGGAAAAGTTAAATGTACATATAAGAAACAGCTGGAGGACCAATTTGCAACTTATTAGGTCAATTGGCAACATGATTGGGTATAAAAAGAGCTTCTCAGAGTGGCAGTGTCTCTCAGAAGTCAAGATGGGCAGAGGATCACCAATTACCCCAATGCTGTGGCCAAAATCAGTGGAGCAATATCAGAAAGGACTTTCTCACAGAAAAATTGCAAAGAGTTTGAAGTTATCATACAGTGCATAATATCATCCAAAGAGTCAGAGAATCTGGAACAATCTCTGTGCATAAGGGTCAAGGCCGGAAAACCATACTGGATAGTAGCTCAAACAATAAGAGCGTGGCGCTAGTAACGCCAAGGTCATGGGTTCGATTCCCAGGGAAAGCAAGAACTGACAAAAATGTAAAAATGTGTACCTTGAATGCAATGCATGTTTTTTTTTTGGATAAATGCGTCTGCCAAATGCAGAAATGTAAAAGAAACATAGCACAAGCTAACTTTTAAAGCAAAACATTTCACAAAAATTTGTTGCGTTTATAAAATAATATTGTTTAGGGTGCAAATACTTTCTGTGCCGCAGTATGCATCACATTTACCAATATACGAAGACATCCTGAGTTTTTATTAGGGGCCAAGCACTGAAGGTGCGAAGGCACCTATTGAAATCGTTGGCGTTCTTATTAATAATTAGGGGCCAAGCACCGAAGGTGCGAAGGCACCTATTGAAATCGTTGGAGTTCTTATTATTATTCTTCCTTCTTCTTCTTCCACTCTGGAAGTCTATGGCAGCCCATAGAACCACTTGCGGGAACATTGTGAAATTTGGTACACTGATAGAGGTCAGTACCAATAGTAACCACACCAAATTTGGAGTCTCTAACTCTTTCCCTCTAGCGCCACCACCTGTCCAAAGTTTCACTCATATTTATGCTAATAACTTTTGAAGCATAATGGCTAGAAACAAAATTATTTTTTCCTTTGATTCCCTGGCTCAAGCCGATTCGATTGCATTTATGTTATGCACATTTTCCCGCCATTTAGAATTTTCGGGAAAAACCTTTTTCGAACTCCTCCTAGGCCGTTGGTCCGATTTGCAAGATAATTTAAACAGATCATCTTCAGACCATGCTGACAAAAAGTTATGGAAAGTTATGGAAGTTGATTTGTCAAGTCTTTTTCGATAAACTTGTGAACAAATTTTACGTAGCGTTTGCGAAAATACAAGTAAGGCTATATCTCCGCAATGCTTTATTGTATTCAAACCAAACTTGGTACAAGCATGACATGAGGCAACATGCAGTGTTTCAGCGCAGCCCCACCTATTGGTCCGGAGATACGAAAAATGGCTATTTTTGCTTATAACTTCTGAACCTTCTGATATCCAGTTTTACCATATCGGCCATTTTGGCTGTCTGCCATTTTGAATTATGTGATAAATTGCCGTATTTTAAGAACGCATGAACAGATTGTTACGAAACTCGGTATGGGTCATCACCACGGTGCCCTGAAGGAGCCTGAGAAGTTTCGAAACAGGACCTCCTAGTGGAGAATTTTTTTTACAAATGCTCATAACTTTGGGTGTGGTGGACTTATTTTCAGGGGAGTCATCTCCTTAGACTCCTGAATCGCTGCCGAGTCCAACAATACCAAACTTGCCAGGTTTCGACATATGGTTTGTGCAGCGTTGTAATTTAGCACTTATAAAACGTTAGCTGATATCTTTGAAATCGCTATTCCGATCGAAACGAAATCAGCGTCAAAAGTTCGGAAACATAGGTCAATATTTCAAAGCTACAGCCCAAATGTCAAAATACTGACAGTAAGGGGTAGTAAAATCCAATCAAAGTCAGGAGTCAGTCATTTTTTATGTTTTTCATATAAATGTCTATAACTCCAAAACGAAATTAGATATTTTCACCAAAATTGACACACGTATGTATGGGCTCACTCCGAGGACACATAAAAAAAATGGTGGGATTGTGCCTCTTGGTGGCGCTATAATAGAAAAAAACATGAAATTCCCATTGACTTCAATACAGTATTAGGAAAAAAATTTCTAGGCCTTTGTTTTAATAACGCTTTTGCATATCATGACCATGCCCTGAAGGTACTAAAAAAGTCAAGTCAAGTTGAGCTTTATTGTCATTCCGCTACATGTGGGGACATACAGTGGAACGAAATGTCGTGCCTCACAGGACCACGGTGCTACTTAAGTACAGACATACAACCATGAAGTAAAACACTATAAACCTATAGATAACTAACCTACTGACAGATTTGACTATAAATATACTATATATAAATATAAATGTTAACCTATACATGTCTGGGGAACAGTGCAAGATTATTGTAGTGCATGAGCATGTAAACATACATATATTATGAGTCTTTTGTGGGCTTATGTACACACAGCAATGTGTGAAAGTGACTAGTGCACATAGGGGAGAGTGTGTTACTACAGGTGTTTTTTTCCGGCCCACTCACCTGTGTGTAGCACACTTCAAATTGCACTTTTTTTTTTTTTTTTTGGTTTATGTTTCAGGAGGAAGGGGGTTTGTATGGGGTCTCAGGGAGGGGTGGGGGGGTTGAGTTCAGGTTTGTATGGGGTTTGTATGGGGTCTCAGGGAGGGGTGGGGGGGTTTGAGTTCAGGGCTCTCACAGCCTGGGGGAAAAAGCTGTTGAGCAGTCTGGTGGAGCGGGCTCTGATGCTCCTGAACCATCTTTCTGATGGAAGGAGCTGGAAGAGACTGTGGGAGGGGTGGGTGGGGTCCTTCACGATACTGTTTGCTTTGCTGGAGCATCGTGCAAGGAAAATATCCAGGATGGAGGGGAGAGAGGCACCGATGATCCTTGTAGCTGTGTTCACTGTCCGCTGTAGGGTCTTGCGGTCCGCTGCACTACAGTTCCCATACCAGACAGAGATGCAGCTGGTCAACATGCTCTCAATGGTGCCCCTGTAGAAAGTGGTGAGAATCGGCGGAGGGAGACTTGCTCTTTTCAGCCGGCGGAGAAAGTGTAGGCACTGTTGTGCCTTCTTGGAGAGTGACATGGTGTTGGTGGTCCAGGTGAGATCCTCTGTGATGTGCACCCCCAGGAATTTAGTGCTGCTGACTCTTTTCACAGTCGAGCTGTTGATGGTCAGTGGGGGGGTGGTCAACAGAGTTTCTCCTGAAGTCCATCACGACCTCCTTTGTCTTCCCCACATTGAGGGACAGGTTGTTAGTGCCACACCATTCCGCCAGCTGTGCCATTTCCTCTCTGTAGTGTGTTTCATCGTTGTTGCCGATGAGACCTACCACAGTTGTGTCATCGGCGAACTTGATGTGGTTGGAGCTGAACTTGGCAGTGCAGTTGTAGTTCGACAGCGTGAAGAGCAGCGGGCTGAGCACACTTGTGCACACTAGCACCAACTTGTGGTCAAAAGTTATAACAAAATTTACTAATAACTAATGCTAATGCTAATAACTTTTTATTAAATTAGCCTATTGTAATTAAACTGGTCATAATACATTCCTTGGCTCATGCCAGGAACATAGATACCAATTTTGCCATATTTGGCCAAACTTCCTGTCCTACATATTTTCATTAGTTAAAAACCTATTTATTCTAACTCTTCCTAGACCGTTTGTCCGATTTTCACCAAAATCAAATTGTGTCATCTTCAGACCCTGCCGACAAAAAGTTATGGATTTTATGTCAATAGATGAAACCATTTTTGTATACCGCAGCGACGAATTTGAGGCATGATAACAAAATTACTCTTGAGGCTGTATCTCTGTAATGTTTTGACATATTGACACCAAACTTTGCATGTGTCATTATCACCTCAATCTGACTACACCACATCAGTTTCGTAACAGTGCCACCTATTGGTCAAAAGTGATAAACCATTAAATCAAATTACTAATGATTGTATTTGATTTTTTTCAGCCTTCTTAATATGTCTTTAATTACCCATTGCTGCAGTTGGTCTGACACGCCCAGCCATTTTGGCATGTCTTTTCTTCTTTGCGCTTGGCCCCGATAATTGCTGCTTGCAGCTATTTATTATTATTTTTATTGTCATCATCATCATCATCATCATCATCATCATCATCATCATTTCTTTACCTGAGATTCCAAAGTTCTGAGTCTAGCTTTCAATTTGTCATTGTCCTCTTGTAGTCTGGAAATCTCCTAAAATTAAAAGTCAAAGACTTCCTATGTTAGTGTTGATTTATATACAGTAATACATGTGTTTTTTTTAAAAAAAAAAAAAAATTACCTTCTGGAGTAGTTCAGAAACACCTCCTTCATTCAACGGTGCTAATTTTGGCTTACTGGACTCCTGACTTACCTGAAAGCACATAAAGCATGATGGTATGATGGTAGCTCACTATGGAGAAACATTCTTAAAATATAATGCTGTCTTTGTTTTTTTTAGGACACATGAAAAACAATTTTTATCAGAATTAGTATTGTGGTTTATTTGCTTTGAAGCCATTTGTAAACTCATCTAATGTACTTCTAAATTTGCTAAATAAATTTTTATTTGAACTCATGACCATGACAGAAACTACAGTTATATTATCACAAGATATTAAGGGAAGATATGTTTTGACTGTTTTCATTTGCTGTCATCAGACTAGCATGAAAAGCTGTACTTAAGAACATCACAAGCCATGACAATCTAGAACAACAAAACCCGTATGTCACACTTTAAACTGAAAAATGTGTGAATTTTGTGCAGGCTGCTACAAATTAAACAACTTATTAACTGACTACACCTATCAGAGACAGATGTCTCCTGTTCAGGCCTGCAATGAGCTTACCTTGCTGTTGGGTTTGAAATCAGTCTTCTCAAACTCAGCTACTTGCTCCAGTAACTCTCTGATAAGAAATAAAAAATTTAAAAAAGAGAAAAAATTTGAGAAATGTAAGGATTCATTATGAATGTTGCGCAATAGATGAGCATTGTCTTAATAATAATTAATAAAGGAGTCATTAGGACACCATTAGGAATCACACTTTTCCTTGATACTTTGAGATGAACAGACTGTCCAAGCTGCTTTTCCATACAACACAAGTGAATGGGGACTGGGGCTGACAAGCTCCAAAAAGACAAAAACTACCATAAAAGCCCATTCGAATAGTCCATTCTCTCCAGTCTTTCTCTCCAGTTAATAAATACAATTTATGAATACTTTTGAACATTTTGTAGAAAATAAACATCAATATTAGGAAAGTGACTGAAATGTATTTTTAAGGTCCTTGAGAACTTTAGTCAAATGGCTTGTTTAATTCTAAGGTTCAAAGAAGGAAGAAAATGGTAATTAAAAACAATATTATGATTGCTTTAGCTCAAAATACATAATACATAAATAATGACAAAATATATAATGACCCTTTTAAATGTATGAAAATATTAATTTAAATTGATGTTACATGTTGATGTAAGCCACAGAAAAGACACATCAATGACAAAAAGCAGATACACCTGCTCAGATTCTCGGTTGTGGGTGGAGTCAAAGAAAGGAGAGAGAGGAAGAGCCACTAAAAACAACACATACATGTCAGTTCTAAATGGAAAAATAAAGCCCCTCCTTCTCCTTCTGAAAACAGCTTGTGGTCTGTGAAGATTGCGGTGTACGCATGCAGATATGGGTGTTTTCCCTGTGTGAGGCCCATCCTTGATGTACCAAGGAGGGAGGATCATACACAAACACATACAGCTGTTTATGTATGTAATGGAGACAAAACACACTCAGCCACAAACACCAACACACTGCACAAGCGACATGTTACAATAAACATAAAAATAAAACTGTTTATGTGTGTGAATGCTGCTCAGCTCTCTCAGATCTGTTTGTGGTCAAATTTGTTGGTCAAATTTAGTTTAGTATTGACCACACATAATTGCATAATTTTAAAAGTACAAAAATTTATATTAATATTCTACTCATCATCTACTTTTCGTTAAGTTTTTCGATACTTCAATTCATTTTTTTCGTTTGTGGATTGGAAAAAGGATATGTTTAGCAGAATGTCCAAGCTGCTTTTTTACATACAATGCAAGTGGAAGGACTAGGGCTGTCAAGCTCCAAAAACAATCACAAAAGTAGCCTATTCACTTGTACACTATATTCTAAGTCTTTTAAAGTCATACAATAGCTTTATGTGAGGATTAGAGTGAAGAAGGAAAAAGCCAAATGGGTTTAAACAACATGAAGGTAATGATGACTTCATTTTTGGTGAACTGTACCTTTAAGAAGTGGTTCTAAACTTTATTCACTCAAAGCACCGCCCACCCCTTGTCCCCCGCCCCATATAAGATAAGGGTTTTTTTTTTTATTATGACAAAGCCGCTTGTTCTTTCATATGTTCCCTCGACGCTGCGTATTGATGGCGCAATGGGAACACCTGAACCAGTATAAAATGAGGCTACTCACTCTCTCTCTCTCTCACCCAAGCGTATGCGCCACGCTAATTCTCAGGTGGAATTTCTCCAAGATTATTTATGCCCCAGTCCAGAGGCACACAATTTTTCAGCGATCTTCACCTTGAGATTTCAAGGCCCTGAAAGCAGCCTTTCTCCACTCGTCTGACTAATGCGGTGGCCACAGACTTCACCAACCTGGTAGGTTCTGTGGAGCAGGGTTACATGTGCATTCCAGCAGTTGAGGACACGCTGGCCACTCACCTTTCGCCTTCCTTTGCTCCTTCCTGGAAGTCCCACCCTCTTTTTCCTTCTGAGCCCTGTAGGACCACTTCCCCCTCTTAGGCAAATCCTACCAGACAGGTATGGCACTTCATACCATGGCCATTCTTCAGACGTCCTTAAGGAAATGGACGAGGGTGGGGGCCTTACACTGGAAGCGGATCTACTCCACAGATCTACCGACCTGGCGCTGCATGAAACTAAGCACACTCCTGGGGACTGGTTTGTCACCGTGGACCTGAAGGACGGCACAGTCCAAGTGAATGAATGCAGTTCTGGCCCCTTGAGGCTCCAGGGCATCCATGTACTAAATTATCTAGATGATTAGCTCATTCAGCCTCTCCTGTGCTGCCTTTGGGTCACCTTCATATGAGACCATTCCTATGGTGGATGAAACTCAGGGGCATTCGCCCTTCATGGTCTGCCTTCCGTTCACTAAGAGTGTCACGCAGCTGCCTTTGTGCTCTCTAGAGGTAGAAAGACACCCCGTTTTTGCTTCAAGGGGTCAAGATGGGCATAATCTGCCATCGCCAGGTTGTCACGATGGATGCCTCTTTGACTGGTTGGGGTGCGGTCAGGTGCGGACTGGCCATCGGGAGCACCAGGAGTTTTCCCGGTGGGCCGCTGGACAATTTGGGCCGGCCCGTTGCTACGTAAATATATATGAAGAATGGATAATAGTACATTCATGTAGCCTAGTCTATCCTTCCATCAGCCCAGACGAATGGCCTGCGGGGCCCACTTGAGGGAAAAACTCTAATCTATTTGCCTGATCAGTCTCGTCAATGTCAAAATGTTTGAGATGTCCAAACAAATCGAAGGAGGCAGGATTTATTGTCCACAGAAACCGAGCAGCGTGGCACTTGAATACAAGCCGAGGTAAGATAAACAGCTGAACTTGAGGAGTCAATACAGCAATATTTCCAGACTGTTTACAATTTAAAAAAAATGTTAAACAATGGACATTAATTTCCAGGGATGCAAACTACTGCTGATCTTTTCAAATTTCTCAGATTGTAATGCCATTTATGTTATTCGACACACAATGCACAAAGAAACATTAACGTAGCAGTTTTCAGCATATCAGAGGGAATGTTTGTGTATCTGTTTCCAGGCTTTCTTCAGTAATATCACAGTCATTTGAAAATGATTCATAAAACTCAAAATATTATTTTCACTAAAACATGGTAAAACTGGCAACTTTCATATTCAAGTAGCCTATGTACCATGAAGGAACATGTCATATACTTAATTATACTAGAAATAATTAAGACTTTTTAATGTTTTTGAAAGGAGAAGCCTGAATTTATTTTATTAAAAATACAGTAAAAACACAATATTAAGAAATATTAATAAAATTTGTAATAGCTGTTGTGAATATATTGTAAAATAGCCCTTCTAGGGACAGGTGTTGCGAATCATCCTTTGGCAATAAACACTATGATACTGGCATGGGATTGCTTAAAGAAGATAATCTATGTTTACTGTATCTGTCCCTATTAAATAAACTATAAATAAATACATGTATTTTATTCCTGTGATCAAAGCTGAATTTTCAGCATCATTACTCCAGTCTTCAGTGTCACATGATCCTGCAGAAATCATTCTAATATGCTGTATTTTTCATTAAAAAAATAAATAAATAAATAAAAATAAATAAATAAATAAAAAAACTCCAGGACCAATTTTAATTTTTAAACAACTGGAGCTCTATTCCATAAAATGACAGATGTCAAGCTCCTGAAAGGACAAATACTTTAACCACTAGAAAGGCACCATTCCATTGCTTTATATGGACTAATTTTATGGTAGGTATTTAGTGATATTAAACTTTATGGTAAACTGTGATATTTAAAAAAATAAAAAAATAAAAATAAATAAATAAATAATTCGCAATTATTTATTAATTGCCATGTGAATAAATATGCCAGTCATTCATTAATGTTAATGATAGCATTTATATTTCTGTATAAATAGCATCTATATTTATGTTAGTAAGTGGCGTTTAAAATTGCTCTGTGCATAATGAGCTGGTGAGTTTATGGTGAGATGTGTTGTGGACCGGTTGCTATGGGCACTTTGTGCCTGAAAGTCCAGGGCCATTTTTTTGCCCCAGTCTGCCCCTGGATGCGGTCTTCGAGGGCAGACTGGCTTGCAGTGTTTCGATGGGCAAGCTTCTCGTGGCACATAAAATGCCAGGAGCTGTGAGCAGTCTCTCTGGCCCTGGATTACTTCCAGCCCTGACAGGCTGTCATGTTATTGTCAGGACAGACAACATGGCAGTGGTGTCCCACATAAATTACCAGGGAGGCTCACGGTCACGCACACATTAATAACGCTCGTGTGTCTTCTAATAGACGGCTGTATTTTTCTAAGTGGAAGGTCTTTGAGTCTTGGTGTTCAACTTGTGCAGTGGACCCAGTCAGCTGACCTAGGTAGACTCCTTCTGGTCTCTTTGTTTATGCATGGAGTTTGACGCTTGAGGCCTGCACGTCCTATTAGTGTCCCCACCTGGGATATATCGGTTGTTTTGGAGGTGCTACTGGAGCCTCCTTTTTCAACCCTTGGAGTCAGCTCCTGACCGGATTCTGACTCTCAAGGTGGCGCTTTTGTTAGCATTGGCCTCTCTCAAGCGTGTGGAGGATCTACATGTCCCCAAAGTTTTGTCCACATCATTTCGCTCTCACATGGTCGTGTTTCACTCTTTCTGTCCCACTCCTTTTTCCTTCACTGAGGATGAGAAGCTTAATTTGCTTTGCCCTGTTCAGGCTTTAAAGGCATATGTGGACTGCTCTGGCGGCGGCGAATGAACTTATGAAAGAGAACATCTCGGGTTACTTATACCGATATTAGCTGAGTAGGGAACAAGACGCTGTGTTCGCTGCCAAGCTTCATTTTGAAATTCCAATTTAAAATTTAATTTAGATAAATTAGATTATTTTAATAATGATTAATAATGTTTGCTGATGCACCCTAGAGGGATCAAGCCCAATGGTCGAAAGTTTTTTACCGTTTTAACCATCCTTAAACATATTGAGTGGGAAGCTATATTAATATACAAAATATTAATACAATTCTGGCTTATTAGAACTGGCTAGTCATTCCACCAGCTGTACTACTTTAATCCAGCTAGTTCATTCTTTCATTTATCTCATCTTGATAAACCACTTTTTTATTTTCAAATTACACACACATGGCCATCCACATGGCATCAAGTATTGAAAGATATATACTAATCATTGGTTTCTTTCAAGTGAGATACAATGCTTACATAATTACCTATTTCTCCTGGGTTATTTACCTACTTAATAAGAATATATAATATAAATATTAATAATATTTATGAAACATTTGAAATAGGTGTATAGTTACATGTGTATAACTAAAAATACATCTAGTGATATATTCAACAAGCACGTTCACACCAAGATATAATAAATATAAAAAACCTATAAAAATAACAACTTATAACTAAAATTAACTATAACTACATTAGTGTCCACACCAGTGTACAACATAATTCTGTTTATTCTAATCGTGTGCTACAGTTTTGTCATCTGCCACTTTAAATCCACAAGCTTTTAAAACAGAATGGTTTCTGATTGGCTGTCAATGTCAACAGCTGGAAAAATTTTTCTGCAAGTAATTTAAATTATATCTTTTCCCCGTTCCATTATCATTATAGTTGTGATGTGGACTCTGCTAATCTTTTATATTTAGAATGATTTTTAAAAAATATATATCTTTATCATTATTGTTATAGTTATTGCCCTTGGTGCAAACAGGCCTTAAGACCACTATGGCGTTCCAAATGTCCTAGCCTGATGATCTCTCAGATGTCTTCATCATCAACATAGAAATCTGCTAGCTTCAAGAGTGAAAGTATAACTTTCAGCTGACCTTTCAGCATGAGGCCCGACCAGAGTAGAAGGAAGGATGTGGTTTTGACTCTGACAGTGGAGCAAGAGCACATGGGTCACAAATATGAGATCATGAGAGAGATTAAGCATATTGCCACCAATTTCTCATCCTAAACCCTTCAAATTATTATAATTCAGTCTGGTGGTTAGCATGATAAGTACATTAACAATTACAACACCAAGACAACTTTGTTAAATCAATTAATGATGAACTATCCACTCCTTTATTATAAAACTATAACCAGGTGACTTTGTGAAGAACTAGGGTATTGAAGTGCCTCAAGGACATCTTCTCTCTTCTTCTGTCCTTTTGTTTCTCTCCTTCACCTATAACTGTTTATATCTGGTTCATCAGTATGCAGTTTCCGAGTTGATTTTCTTCACTGACCTTCCACTACTGGTACATACCACAAAAAAATAAACTATAATTTGAGGTTCAACAAACTCTTGCCAGTCAACAGCTCAACAGTCCTGAGCTTTTCCCTGCAGCTTCTGTAGTTCTTCCACAAAAATATGCAGTTTTTAGTTAGAGTTTCTCTGGCTTAAGTATTTAGTTTCTTTTGTTTTCTAACTGTTCTCGGTCTACACACTGCCTACTGCCTGACGGATGTGTTTCAGGTCTTCTGATATTCTACATCTTCCTCAGATTGGAGTCTTGGTGGGTGGAATATCTGAATTACATTTTAAGAAGGACTGCAGAAATCTTGTTATGTTTATAAAATTATTTTATTATGTGAGAAGAAAAAGACTTTTACTATACTTCTATACATTCCTATTATCAGATGGTTTGTGTCTCCTCGAAAAAGTTGCAATGAAATGGAAGTAGCGACAAATTGTTTCTTCCTTTTCCTCACCTGTTCTCCAGCTCAGAAATGTCTGTTTGCAGTCGCAGATAGAATTTCTCCGCCTGGGAAAAGAGTTGTCGCAGCAGAAGCACGTTAGTGTGAGCTGTGTTTATGAGTTCCATCTCCACTTCTCCACGCACCAGCACCTGCAGCCCGTCAAGCATGTCAGACACCTCGTCCACCGTATAAGTCTCCTCTATGAGCCTTTATTATGGAGGTAGAGAGGGGGAACAAGTCAGAAAAGAATGGAAACTAAAATAAAGTTATGTGAATACACAAACGGTATAGGCTTGCATTCTCTTACCTACTGTCCTTCAAGTCTTGGAAACAGGAGTCAATTGTCTTCAGTCTCAAGGCCCGTTTAGAGCGGGCAAAGCGCATGTAGTTTATCACCTCATTCTGATGGTGCTCATTAAACCCCAAATCAGCCTTTAGGGAAAGCCACAGAATATTATATTTAATGGCAAACAGCTTTACGGACAAAGCGTGTAGCAGAAAACAAATTACAGAGAAACAGCGCCCTCTTTTGGCTGAATGACACTTTAATACCAACCCACTGTAGTTATAAGAATATTAGGCTATATCATTGTAAAATTCACAACTTTGAAGCTGATTTACAATATCTGGTTTAAAGATGTATACAATTAAATTAATACACTTTTCTCAAACACGCAATTGTTTATATATTTTACGTGATAAATTTGATTTGATGTAATAAGTTGTCGAGTTTATGTGATGAAGAGTTGAACATTGACATTTTAAGCACAGAATATTGTATTGTTGCCTATAGGTGTCTCTTATTAAAACAGCCTTTATTCAAAAACACTTTTACTGGTTAGTTATATCAATAATGACATTATAGGGCAGTGATCTGTTTGATCTGGCCTATATATAACGTTAAACCCTTCGCACAAATTACGCTGATTTCTGAACAGCTTATGACTTGATATTTCTTATAATAAAGAAAAATATATCAGTATTATGTTACACTGAACTCACATTGTATTTAATGGTATCAATGGCCTGAAAACATTACAACCTACTGATGTCATCTTATAGATCTTTTCACACTCTTAAAATGCTTATTTCAGA
Organism: Paracanthobrama guichenoti; assembly: GCA_018749465.1. Classification (NCBI taxonomy): domain Eukaryota; kingdom Metazoa; phylum Chordata; class Actinopteri; order Cypriniformes; family Gobionidae; genus Paracanthobrama; species Paracanthobrama guichenoti. Next base: position 14,827,017 of record CM031966.1, on the reverse strand, counting down.
AATCGCATCAGTTTATTGCTCAGAAATAACGCGTATGTTAACAAACTAGTAAAACGTAGCCACACACATGATTTATTATCTAGTTTTCCATCAGATTAGCTAATGTTAGCTGGCTAAGCTACTTACCATTACAGCAGGGCGATGCGGAGTTTTATCGTAACAATGAGTGAAAATAAACAACAGTCTAGAATGAAATATAGTGCGTTAACATCAGACTCGAGCATCAAAGGGCAATGTCATTAAAATAAAGTGGGAATGATGTTTACGACTGAAAGATTTGCAATGAAAGGTAGCGAGAAGATCACTGTTGTGCTTTTTGGTTGCGCTTGGAAACGGAACAGCGTCGCTGTTACTAATCACACTGGAGAGAGATTTTGCAGAGACGACGACAGAGGGCGCGCTTGCACAAGGATTTGTGGGCCTGAAGTCCTACTGAGAGCAAAACTGAAGATTTGTTTTTTTGTTTTTGTTTTTTGTGTTTTAAAGCAAGAAAACACAATTACAATAAGGCAATACAAAATCATATAAAATCTCTAAATAACTAGATAGAAAGAAAACAAAATCAGAGAAAAAGCAAGAAAAAAGAGGAAAAAACAAACGTCAAATAGAAAACTTAATAAAAATAAATATTATACAGCCGGGTCCTCCAATAGCTTAAATTTCTTCAATAAAGTAGTTTCCTACCACTTTTCAATTGACATTAACATTCTTAAAGATTTACAGAAAATCCTAAATTCTTTCTGAAAAACAAAAAAACAAAGGCTTTGTTTTAAGGCATTTACATTTATGAATATAACATTTCCCCATGAAAATATGAAAATATTGTTCAGTAGAAATTGAATGTGTACATCTTCCATATTATTTTTAGAAAATGAAGGAATCAAATTAATTGTCATTTTAAGCCACAACACGAAAGGCTCTACTAGGCCGAGAATTACTGTATGGTTTTGCAGATTTGGTGTGTGGTTCTGGTGTTTGAGTGTCAGGTTTCAGAAATTGTGTGACAAGTAAGGATTTTGTGTGTAAGCAGTTGGAAAAAAACTGTATTGTAAAGTTTTTAATGAAGTGTTTCATTTTGCAAAAGAACTTAGGTGTTCTGCTACTTGTGTGTGTGTGGATGTGTGAATTGTGTGTAGTGTTTTGACAAAATGAGCTTTGTTTTTAAAATTGTGCTTGCAGTTTTTCTCAGTCGATTTGACACACTTCTCCAATCTCAGATCACTGCTCTCAAAACAATTAACACAGTGATCTGAGCACTTTGTAATTGTCCTAAAAATTGTCCTAAAGTTTCCATTAATTTCATACAAATTACAAATCATATGCATAATATTCTCAAAATATTGTGTACAAAATTCTCAAATGTGTCAACCTAAATTTTAATATATCAGGAAAAAACAATTGCAGCTTTTTTATTGGTTTTACAAAAATCACAATAATTGTGCTCCATTTTCCCAAACACAACAAACCAAATTTTGTTATTTGTTAAATTCTCAGTTGCACTTGGAATGCTCTTGATCAGCCCCAAATAAATATCTGCTGAGTTAGTAATACAGACAACACGGGAAATGCACATTTCCTAATTTTTAACACAGCTATCTCAATTACAAAAACTATAAAAGGGGAAAAGAGGTGAAAGAATGAGAGGTTTTGGAGAGGATAGAGGAAGGGTAATATTGAGAGGAAGAGGAACAGTGGAAGAGGTAAGAGATGACGGTATAGGTAGAGGAGGTGGCGCAAGAAGAGCTGAGGATGTAGGAAGAAGAGAAGAGGGATAAGAGATGGTGGAGGGCAATGGTTTTAGTGGAAAGAACAAGAGAAGAAAATTTAAGAAGACATAAACAGAGGGGAAAGGGAGAGCAAAATGTAACAGGAGGGAGGAGAGGAAGGGTAGGGTACAGACGAGTTTCAAATGAAATCAGAGCCACCCTAAATTATAGTCTTTCCTTGAGAGAAGCTGGACAGAGAGTTCAGTCCAATATTAACATCATGCTACAGTCAATGTCCCTGGACAACGAGTGCTGTAATTCACTGGTGTTGTGGCACACAACGCTGGGGTCGCACAACACAGAAAGGCTTCTATAGGTTTTTAACTCCCTCAAGGAAATCTACTTTCCACAGGGTGATCAGGAGCAAATTTGAGCGAAACTGTGTAGTTGTGTGGGACAATGTCTAATTTCATCATTCAGCACTGATGCAAGAGTGGTTTGAGCATCACCCACATTCCTTCCAGAATATTTTCTTCTGTTGGAGATGGAAAGTATATGATTGCAACCCTTACAACCAAGTAAGTCTTCTTCAAGCGATGGAAGAGGCCTGTGGAGAAGTTGAAGTACAAGGATGAATCCAGCATCTACAGTTATTTTCCCCATGATGCATGACTCATGCAAATAAATGCTGTGATGTTGAAATTCTTTGACCAGATGTAAATGAGAGGCAAGATCTATGAAGTTCATTGATTCAATGATTGCAGTAGATTTATTTATTGGGCAAAACTCATCGTTATACAACTAAACTCGTCATTAAAGAACTTTGAAGAACACAATTAAAAAACATGAAAAACATGTATTTTCATTTAAGTATGTGTGTATGTACAGCTGAATTTGTTATCAAATCAACAGAGAGTACATTTGTAGTTTTGATGTTGTCCCAGACAGCATGGTAACATTGATACAATGTTGAATTTTGATCCAAACGATCATTTTGGTTGAGATTGACATTTCAATGTTTAAAGTGTGTTGGATCAGCATTGTAAGGCCCGCTATTAATTGTTAATTTATTAACAGTCAGGTAAATGTATAACAGTGATTTCATAATCAGTTCAAAGATAGTCCATACATAACATCAAATACTCTGAAGTTTAAGAATAAAATATGGATACCTGACTTCTTAAAATGACATAACGCTGAGCATCTATAGGAGACACTCCGTTAAACATAATGTTACGGGCTGACCAATATAAAAATTCAAGCCCCGACCCTTTCTGAAACATCTCCTTAAATATCAGACCAAGATGTAAAACTCTTTCAAATGTAAACGTGTTAACAATGGGAATTTAAACTGAATCACTCTCCCATATGCCTGTATTGTTAGAAGACCAAATGGCCGACAGCCACACCCACTGAACGCAATTGCAAGTTTATATCTCAGAATTCTGACTTTATAACTTGCAATTGTGAGACAAAAAGTCAGAATTCTGAGATAAAAAGTAGCAATTACTCTTTTTATTTTTTAATTTAGTGGCGGAAACGGACTTCCATAGTATTGTTATTGACTGTAATTAGAATTTTTTTCTACATTCTTAAAAAATGCTTTTTGTTTTAGTAATTGTGGTGGGGGGAAAAAAATAATCATAGAAGAAAAATCTAATCATTATGCATATGTTTTCTGTTTGCTATGCCTGACTGTACATCTAATATTGAGGGTCCAAGTGTCAGGTGGAAAATTACAGGAGTGCAGAGATGCTGACCTTGTTTAAAAGGGAACTCAATTATTTAGTCTGCAGTTATCACTCTGCAGACATTCAGGATGGTTGTATGACTGTGACTCTTTTCTTGCAAGAAAATAAATCTTTATAAAGACAACTGGCGAAGGTGATGCAACTGAGTTAATTTTTGACACAATATAATGTTTATTGGGAAATTCCTGAATAAAATTCTAACATCATTTAACAGATTTCTTGAAGTGCAAGAGACATGAACATGAGCAAGAATATCACTCTGCACACACAGCCCATGTCTTCATCCATCAGTGCTTGCAGAGCACATTTCTCTTTTAGTAGGAGTGAAGGGAAATGAAGACGGACAATTAAAAAAATGAGAAGCACCCTCCTGATAATGCTGACATTGATTATACATTGTTATTGTCGACAGCCTAATCACCTGACCTGTGCATTATCTCCTGCTCCCTTAATTACTAATCAGGTAATTATTCATATTCCTGATTCACTATTAAATTTAGGAAATATAACTGATCTCCGTTCAGTTTAGCCCAGAGATTGTCAACCCTGCTCCTGGGGACCCACTGTCGTGCAGAGTTCTTTTGTGTTCTGCTGAACACAAAGGATGATATTTTAATGAATGTTGGCAGCATTGACATCTATAGTATTTTTTCCTAGAAATCAATGGCTACCGTAACCTGTCTGGTTACCAACATTCATTAAAATATATTTTGTGTTCAGCAGAAGAAAGACACTCATACAGGTTTGGAACAACTTGAGGGTGAATAAATGATGACAATTTTCATTACAGGGTGAACTATACTTTTAAAGAATTTTTTTGTTGAAAAAAACCTAAGCTCTTTTATTCTTCAAGGTTAACTTGTTATTTGAATGCTATGTAGTTTCACAGAAAATTAGATTTATAGCTCAGAGGTGTTTATTCCTCTACACCTGCCTGAAGTTTTCATTGAGCCTAATGACCTTGATCAGCTGCTTCAGGTGTTTAATTAAGGCTGAAGATAAACTTGGTGAAAAAAAAAAAGAAAAAGGCACATGAAGATGTAAAAGTTCACACAGTTCAGTTTTACAGCTACAGTATAAGATTATATAAGTATCGATTCGCTACAAAGGGTTGGTTGGTTGGCAACACTGGGCAGTGACTGGAGCGTTGATGGGAGGAAGTGACGGTAGTTCCGGAAGCGATCCGTAGATGGAAGAAGACACAGGTGGGGAGGTTGAAGGATATAAAAAAGTAAATGGAACTTAGTAGAGAATAGGAAAAGGAAAAAGTCTGTCAGCCAAGCATCTGGTACAGATAGTGAGAGAGAAATCATCAGAATAGAAGGAGGAAAGAAGAACATAAGGTAATTCATGCAAGATTCATGAGAATCTACATAAGATTCATGCAAGAAGTTGGCATCTCTTTGAATCCTTTAAAAAAAGTATTAAAAGAAACCATAGGAAACATAGAAAGTGCTAAGATGCTACAGGATGGTAAAATGCTGCTGTTTTGTAAGGATAGCAATCAACAAAAGAAAGTGCTTGGGCTAAAATCTCTGTTGGGACAAAAAGTCACTTGTTCAATAATAGGAGATAAAAAATGGATGAGAGGCGTAATCACAGGAATCCCCACTAATATTTCTGTAGAGGTAATTAAGAAAAGCATAACAGGTGCATCTGTAATTGAAGCTAAAAGAATGAAATATACAAATAACAAGGAGAGAATGGACAGTCTATCTGTGATGTTGCATTTTGATGAGGATAAAATGCCAGAAAGAGTGTTTCTATGATTCATGAGTTATTCAGTAAGACCTTATATCCCCCCTCCATTGAGATGCTACAAGTGTCAAAAATATGGACATGTGGCGCCGGTGTGTAAAGGAAAGCAATGTTGCGCAAGATGTAGTGGACTGTCTGTAGAGGCAGAGGCAGAATCAAGGCACAGTAAATACTAACACCATCACTATAGACAAACTGGCGTTCACCACCTTTATGGCTGAAGTAATCAATTGTTCGGCTCAAACTGAAAGTAGAACAGAAAAAATAATAATAATAATTAGAGCAGCAGAAAAGTACTTGAATGCAGATGGAATAACAGTTGAACAGGTAAACGATAAACTAAAGATGCAGATAACAAACTCGCAGGCTGTATGTGGAGGACCATAATGGTACTGATAATCTTGCAGTGGAATGCAAGAAGCCTAATAGCAAATGGGCAAGAATTTAAACAATAGGTAGTGATCATTACCCCATCAGATGTGTAGTAGGCATAGAAGTGGAACAAAACATAAAAGAGAAAATTCCCAGGTGGAAATTTAAAACAGCAGATTGGGAAAAGTTTAAGGAAGTTAGTGAATCTAAATTGTTGAGCTGAGGAAACAGCTGAGGAGGTCATTGGAAAAAGTTCAGGGGAAAGGAGAGGATAAAGTGTACCATGGTGGACCGAGAAATGCAGTGAGGTAATCTCAATTAGAAATAGAGCATTTCAAAGGTAAAGAAAACCTATTCCTTTGAAGATGTAATAGAATATAAAAGATCTCAGGCAATGGTAAGAAAAGTAATTAAAACTGCTCAAAGAGACTATTGGAGACATTTCTGTGATGAAATGGGTGAGAGAATAGATATAAGTGAACTATGGGGCATGATTAGGAAAATGGGAGGGGATACAATTTATAGAGATATTCCTGTAATAATAGATGAGGACAAATATATAACACTTGAAAGCAAAAAGGCAGAGGTATTGGTAAAAGCATTTGTGAAGATACATAGTAATAGTATCATATCAGAGGACATCAGAGGAAAAGGCAAAGAGAGCAAATAATAAGAGATAATACAAATATCATGGTTCAAAGAAGGTCTTCTGAAGGTCTTCTTCTGGATGAAGGTTTTACTTTGTATGAACTCAAACAGGTATTGAAAGGCTTAAGAAGTACATCTCCAGGAAAGGATGACATATGTAATGAGATGATAAAGCACTTATCAGATATATCGTTGAATATCATATTACATCTATTCAATAAAGTATGGGAGTCAGGAAAGCTTCCTTATTCTTGGAAACATGGAGTAGTTGTTCCAATAGCTAAGCCAGGGAAAGATCATTCCAGAGCAGCTAACTATAGACCGATTTCACTAACATCGAACTTGTGTAAAGTAATGGAAAGAATGGTAATAGCTAGATTAAATTTCACAATAGAAAACAAAAGTCTGTTTTGCCCACATCAAAGGGATTTTAGAAGGGGTCGAAATACAATGGATTCAATTATATGTTTAGAATCTGAAATCAGAAAAGCATTTATACATAAAGAAGTGTTAGTTGGAGCGTTTTTTGATGTGGAAAAAGCCTATGACATGTTGTGGAAGGAGGTACTTTTAATTAAATTGGATAAAATAGGTATTAAAGGAAGGCTATATAATTGGATAATGGATTTCCTTTTTAATCGTACAATACAGGTTAAGGTAGGGTCATATTACTCAAATACCTGTTCAATTTCTCTTTAATGCAATTATCTAATCAACCAATCACATGGCAGTTGCTTCAATGTATTTAGGGGTGTGGTCCTGGTCAAGACAATCTCCTGAACTCCAAACTGAATGTCAGAATGGGAAAGAAAGGTACCACTCATCTCCACTACAAACAGGAAAAAGAGGCTACAATTTGCACAAGCTCACCAAAATTGGACAGTTGAAGACTAGAAAAATGTTGCCTGGTCTGATGAGTCTCGATTTCTGTTGAGACATTCAGATGGTAGAGTCAGAATTTGATGTAAACAGAATGAGAACATGGATCCATCATGCCTTGTTACCACTGTGCAGTCTGGTGGTGGTGGGTTAATGGTGTGGGGGATGTTTTCTTGGCACACTTTAGGCCCCTTAGTGCCAATTGGGCATCGTTTAAATGCCACGGCCTACCTGAGCATTGTTTCTGACCATGTCCATCCCTTTATGACCACCATGTACCCATTCTCTGATGGCTACTTCCAGCAGGATAATGCACCATGTCACAAAGCTCGGCCCTGGATGTGCATCCCACAAATCTCCATCAACTGCAAGATGCTGTCCTATCAATATGGGCCAACATTTCTAAAGAATGCTTTCAGCACCTTGTTGAATCAATGCCACGTAGAATTAAGGCAGTTCTGAAGGCGAAAGGGGGTATTAGTTATTAATAATTACACAGTATTAGTATGGTGTTCCTAATAATCCTTTAGGTGAGTGTATATACACAATAGATAACAACACTCATCAAGGCAGTGTTTGTAGCCCAATTTTGTTCAACATAATGATTAATGACATCTTTTCTAAGGTAGAACAAGGAATAGGAAAATCCCTATACGCAGATGATGGAGCTCTGTGGAAAAGAGGACGGAATGTTACATTTGTGGAAAGAAGCATGCAGAAAGCAGTAGAGGAAGTGGAAAAATGGGCAAATAACTGGGGTTTCAAGACAGTAGAAAAAAACGCAAGTTATTTGTTTCTCAAAAAAGAAAAGCAGCCCACAAATAAAATTAAAACTATATGAACAAACTTTAGAACAAGTGTCACTAATTCGATTTTTGGGGTTGTAGATGGACTCAAAACTTACATTTGTCAGTCACATAAAGAAAGTAATAGATAAATGTAAAAAAGGAATAAATGTTTTAAGATGTCTGGCAGGGGTAGTTTGGGGCACAAGTCGACAATCATTAAAAATAATATACTGTGCTGTGATAAGACCTGTAATAGATTACGGATAAATAGTATACAGCTCTGCATCAGCATCTGTGTTAAAGAAAATAAATGTTATTCAGTCGCAAGCTTTAAGAATAAGTTGTGGGGCATTCAGAACATCCCCTATTCCAGCAATACAGGTAGAAATGGCAGAAATGCCCCTGGAAGTTAGGAGGTTACAATTAAAAATGACATACTGGAGCACAATAAAGGGACACACGGAGAACCACCCAGTGAAAAAGGTCCTAGAAAAATGTTGGGAACATGGGAAAGAAGGAATAAATAGTTTTGGATAAATGTAGAAGAAGAAGCCCAGGATATAGAAATAAATAATATAAATATTAGTCCTACAGGGTAATACCATCAATACCTCCTTGGCTTTTCCCTAAACCAGAAGTAGATCTAACGATACAAAACAAGATACAAACAAAGGATATAATCATATCAAAAGATATAGTAGTAAAGCAGCACCTAAGCCAGGAATATTATAATAGTATTCAAATATTCACAGATGGATCAAAGAATCCAGAATCTGGACATACAGCAGCAGCGGTTTACATTCCCCATTTTAAATACAGCATTGGAAAGAGAATTACAGATCATGTTTCAGTATATACAACAAAAATGATTGGAATTGTAATGGCACTTCAGTGGGTGGAAGAAGTTTATCCTATGGATGTAGTGATTTGCTCCGATTCATATTCAGTTTTAATGAGTTTAAGCAGTGGAAAATCAACATCCAGGCAGGATATATTGTATGAAATACTACAATATCTATACAGAATATATAGAATAGGAATAAACATTTCCTTTTTATGGGTTCCAGCACATGTGGGGGTAGAGGGCAATGAGGAGGTAGATCTGTTAGCAAAGAGATCTCTGAAACACAGTGAAATAGATATTAATATCTCACTGAGTAAAACTGAAGTTAAAGTAATAATAAAATCTGCTCTAAATAGGATGTGGCAAGAGAAATGGGACAAGGAGATAAAAGGTAGACATCTGTATAGTATTCAAAATAAAGTTGGGGTTGAGAGAAATAAATCCAGAAGCAGGAAGGAAGATTCCATAATATCTAGGCTTCGAATAGGGCACACATCCCTTAATTACTCACTGTTTCTCATAGGGAAAAGAGAATCTGAAAACTGTGCGCAATGTGATGTCAGAAACAGTTGAGCATGTGTTGATTCATTGCACAGAATATAACAAAGAAAGAATCAATTTGTCTGAATTTTTAAGTTGCATAGGAATTAAGAAATTGTCAGTAAATAACATATTTCGTGAACGCACAGAAAGATACAAGGGTTTTGTGATGGTTCAGTCTTTGTGAATGAAGGAAGGAGACAGAGTCAGCTTAGCTGGGTTTCGTGCTTTTATTAAAACTCTTTGTTCAGGAAACAAAACGGGCACTGACTGCGCTTTCAACTCAAACATTCAATTCTTCTCAAAAAGACTTCAGTATATTCTTGATGTACTGCTCAGGTTCCTGCACGAGCACCCAGCTGCTCTCTCTCCCCGCTTTCTGTTTTCCACCAACTTTAATCCGGTTCCCCACGCCAATTACTGCAACGAGACACAGGTGAATGTCGTTCTGCACTTGACCCACTTACACACCGTTTGTCACCTGCCTCTTCTCTCTGTTGCCGACCTCGCTTAACCACACCCCCCTTGCCACATACCCCCACCACCGACTCAGGCTGGTGGAAAACAGGAGCCCCAAACAACCCGAAAGGAAGCGTTACGAATTGGTGCAATCCAAACGCCGTTGTGAAGGCTGTTTTTTCTTTCGACATTGGTGATCTGCCAATATCCTTTTGTTAAGTCCAGTGTCGAATAAAACGAGCCGCACCCAGCCGATCAAGCAACTCGTCAACCCGGGGCATTGGAAATGCATCGAATTTCGACACAGCATTCACCTTGCGATAGTCAACACAGAATCGAACCAAGCCGTCTGTTTTAGGCACTAAAACTATCAGGCTTGCCCAATCACTGTGTGACTCCTCTATTACTTCCATGTCCAGCATTGCTTCTAATTCTGCCTGAACCACCTTTTTCTTGTGCTCAGGTAATCTATACGGCCGGCTGCGCACTATCACACCCGGCTGTCTCAATATGGTGCTGAATAAGGTTAGTTCGACGGGGCAGGGGCGAGAACACGTCCGCAAATTCTGCTTGTAACCTAGCTACATCAGTAAGCTGCGAGGGCGACAGGTGATCTCCCCCCGGGGCCAGAGCGAGGGATTGTCCTTTGGTGTTCACCTCTGGCCCGAGATCTTCCTCTCCGCTCACTGCCGTCGCTAACATTACTGGCTCCTCTTCTCTCCATTTTTTGAGGAGGTTGAGGTGATAAATCTGACGTGCCCCGCTCCTATCCGCTCAAACTACCTCATAATTGAGATCCCCCAGCCGCTGTGTGACCTCAAACGGTCCTTGCCACTTTGCGAGCAATTTAGAACTGGACGTGGGGAGCAATACAAGCACTTTCTCTCCTGGTGTAAATTCTCGCAGTCTAGTTCCCCTGTTGTAAAGCCGGCTTTGTCTGTCCTGGGCCTGTAACAAATTCTCCATCGAGAGCCGCCCCAATGTGTGGAGTTTTGTTCTCAGGTCCAGTACATATTGAATTTCATTTTTAGCATCCGAAGGTCCGTCCTCCCAAGTCTCTTTCAGGACATCCAAAACCCCCTGGGGCTGGCGTCCGAAGGGGGAAAGGGGGAAAACCCTGTGGGTTGGCTTTTGGGTTGGCCGGTGGATTTACCAGGTATTCGCGACAAGACGCGCACCACCTGCGCATGTTCTCATGAATGCCCAGCCAAAAGAATTGGGTCATTAGACGATTTAATGTGGCTGCCTGTCCTAAGTGTCCGGCCATTGGATTACAGTGAGCCGCCTGGAAAAGCATTTCCCGGTGGCTCTTCGGTACCAACAGCTGGGTTGTATCCTGTTTTGTCTGAGTGTCTTGGGTCACTCGATACAACCTGTCTTTGATAATTGCAAAATACAGAGGGCAGTTGCGCGGGTTGGAGAAGTTGGCCGTCGATTGAACGGACCTGATCAAATGCATTTTTCAGCGTCTCGTCCTGAGACTGTTCCAGGGGAAAGTCATCGCAGCTGGCAAGGCTCAGCCTCCCCAGCACACTCGGTTCCCCTGGGACAGGAACCACAGGTCCCAGATCAACTTCCCCCACCTGCGTGCTCGCCCCCTCCTCTGTTTCCTTTTCTCCTAAAAGACATCCGCGGACAAATATCCCAATAATTGATTAAAAGCCGGCCAATTCGTTCCCAAAATTAGCGGATGCCTGAGGTGCGGACTAACGGCCACCTCCACACTATGTTTTTGACCCCTAAACTGAATGGTCATGGACCTTAAAGGACATCCCCGTGCACACACCTCACCTTAACCACGCGGCTCGTATCCAATGCCCCCCGCTGTATCAGGCTTTGATGAATGGAGGTCTGGTTACAACCCGAATCCACCAAAGCCCGATAAATACTTATTATAAAGCCCTTTATACTCACAGGTATTTGGTACAGCCTGGCTTGATCGAGGGCGGCCTGCGGGGCATCAGGGACCCGAACCAGTGTTCCGACCTCCATGATCGGGCACCTATCCACAAAGTGTCCTGGGTGCCCGCACCGCCAGCTAGCCGGCCCAGGCCTCCCCGGGAAACCGTGGAAACAGGAGCGGAGGTGGTATCCAGGCTGCTTGGACCCCCCTGCTGTTCAGTATTCAGGGTTCAAACCATGTAAAAGATTATGTAGTTTCACATAATCCCACACAACGCATACACACATATATGTGTTAACTCTGTGTGGGTTATTTCTTGTATGCAATGCATTGCAACAGCACACATGTTGTGTTCCTTCTATGCAAAACAAAATATGTGTTACGTTTGCAATGCAAAATGGACTAATTTAGTTTTTGTATGCTGTCTAAACAGCATTTTTACGTATTTCTTCAGTGAATAAGTTAGTTAAGTTAGAAAGTGTATGCAATGTTGTGTTATCTCTAGTGCACAACGGAATGGGTTAGTATGTTATGTGTTAACTCTTCAATGCACAAATTAGATGGTTTGTGCAATGTAATGAAACATAGCATATGTAATTCACAATGCATATAGGGATTCACATGCAATTTAACAGTACACATATTATGTGTTCTCTCTTCAAGTCATAATGTAATAGTCATGTCATAATTGCGTTTGTTATAATGCAAACACATATGTTGGGTTATATGTTATTCTTCAGTGCACAGCGTATTAAAATTATGCAATCGTTTATGCAATCAATGCAACAGTAAATATGTTATCTCATGAACTTTCTATACATTCTCACAAACTCCTTATAAGCTAGTAGAACACACTAGACCTACTGATCATATTTGGGTCATTCTTCAATTGGGGTGGCAAATGAGAGGCAGAAATTGTAAAAATGCTTGTTTGTTTTAATAAAATGTATTGCTATGCATTTCAAATTTGTTTAGTATGCTATATCCATTAAAACTGAAGCTTAATAACATGTAGATTTTTAAATCATTTTAATCAAACACTGGTGAAACAACCATTTATGTCTATGGTGTTACCAAATATTTGAAGTTAAATTTTGGTTTGTTCTAAAATGAGCAGGGATATGCAACTTTAGGTAATAAATAAATAAATAAATAATTTTAAGGACTTAGTTTCATTGATAATTTAAATTTCTTTTTTTTTTTTTTTTTTTTTTTTTTTTAAAGAAATGTTTAATTGTTCATCTTTTCAATGAACGATTTCTTGTATGCAATGCAAAAACACATATCTTTTCCAATGCACAAAGAGTCCAAGTATGTAATGCAAAAGCAATTATCTCGTTAATGCTGTAAGATTTTTTTATGCCATGAAAAAGCAATTGTCTTTTCAATGAACAAGTTCTTGTATGCAATGCAAAAGCATTTCCAATGCACAAAAGTGTCTCGGTATGTAATGCAAAAGCAATTATCTCTTTAATGCAGTAAGGTTCTTGTATGCAATGAAAAAGCAATTGTATTTTCAATGAACGAGTTCTTGTATTCAATGCAAAAGCACTTATCTCTTTAATGCAGTAAGACTTCTTGTATGCAATAAAAAAGCAATTATCTTTTCAATAAACGAGTTCTTGTATGCAATGCAAATTTTGTAAAGATATACAACTTATCTTTACAAGTGCACGTGTATGCATTGCAATGCAAATCACTTATATCTTTAGCATTAAGATTTCTTGTATGCAATGAAAAAGTAATTGACTCTTCAATTGCACAACAAGTTCTTGAATTCAGTGCAAAAGCACTTATCTCTCAGTGCGCTGCGAGTTCTTGTATGCAATGCAAAAGCTTATATCTTTTCCAATACACAAAGAGTCCATGTATGAATGCAAAAGCACTTATCTCTTTAATGCAGTAAGATTTCTTGTATGCAATGAAAAAGTAATTGACTCTTCAATGCACAACAAGTTCTTGTATTCAATGCAAAAGCACTTATCTCTTCAGTGCGCTGAGAGTTCTTGTATTCAATGCAAAAGCACTTATCTCTTCAGTGCGCTGCGAGTTCTTGTATTCAATGCAAAAACACTTATCTCTTCAGTGCGCTGCGAGTTCTTGTATTCAATGCAACAGCACTTATCTCTTCAGTGTGCAGTGAGTATTATATGCAATGCAAAAAAGCACATGTCTTTTCCAATGCACAAAAAGTCCAGGTATGTAATGCAAAAGGCAATTATCTCTTTAATGCAGTAAGATTTTTTTTCATGCAAAGAAAAAGCAATTGTCTTTTCAATGAACGAGTTCTTGTATGCAATGCAACAGCACGTATCTTTTCCAATGCACAAAGGGTCTAGGTATGTAATGCAAAAGCACTTATCTTGTTAATGCAGTAGGATTTTTTTTATGCAATGAAAAAGTAATTGAGTCTTCAATGCACAAGTTCCTGTATTCAATGCAAAAGCACTTATCTCTTCAGTGCGCTGCAAGATCTTGAATTCAATGCAAAAGGACTTATCTCTTCAGTGCGCAGTGAGTGCTTATATGCAATGCAAATGCACGTTTCTTTTCCAAAGCACAAAGAGTCCATTAAAGAGATAATTGTAATGTAATGTATGTAATGCAAAAGCAATTATCTCTTTAATGCAGTATTTTTTTCATGCAATGAAAAAGCAATTGTCTTTTCAATGAACGATTTCTTGTATGCAATGGAAAAAAGCAAATGTCATTTTCCAATGCACAAAGAGTCCAGGTATGTAATACAAAAGGCAATTATCTCTTTAATGCAGTAAGATTTTTTTTACGCAATGAAAATATTAATTGTCTTTTCAATGAACGATTTCTTGAATTCAATGCAAAAGGACTTATCTCTTCAGTGTGCTGCGAGTTCTTGTATGCAATGCAAAAGCACGTATCTTTTCCATTGCACAAAGCAATACAAAAGCACTTATCTCTTTAATGCAGTAAAAGATTTTATATGCAATGAAAAAGCAATTGTCTTTTCAATGAACGATTTCTTGTATGCAATGCAAAACAGCACATGTCTTTTCCAATGCACAAAGAGTCCAGGTATGTTATGCAAAAGGCAATTATCTCTTTAATGCAGTAAGATTTTGTTTTCATGCAATGAAAAAGCAATTGTCTTTTCAATGAACGATTTCTTGTATGCAATGCAAAAAAGCACATGTCTTTTCCAATGCACAAAGAGTCCAGGTATGTTATGCAAAAGGCAATTATCTCTTTAATGCAGTAAAAGATTTTTTATGCAATGAAAAAGCAATTGTTTTTTCAATGAACAATTTCTTGTATGCAATGCAAAAAAGCAAATGTCATTTTCCAATGCACAAAGAGTCCAGGTATGTAATGCAAAAGGCAATTATCTCTTTAATGCAGTAAGATTTTTTTTCCATGCAATGAAAAAGCAATTGTCTTTTCAATGAACGATTTCTTGTATGCAATGCAAAAAAGCAAATGTCTTTTCCAATGCACAAAGAGTCCAGGTATGTTATGCAAAAGGCAATTATCTCTTAAATGCAGTAAGATTTTTTTTACGCAATGAAAAAAGTAATTGTCTTTTCAATGAACAAGTTCTTGTATGCAATGCAAAAAGCAAATGTCTTTTCCAATACACAAAGAGGCCAGGTATGTAATGCAAAAGGCAATTATCTCTTTAATGCAGTAAGATTTTTTTTTTTGCAATGAAAAAGCAATTGTCTTTTCAATGAACAAGTTCTTGTATGCAATGCAAAAGCACCTATCTCTTCAGTGCGCTGCGAGATCTTGTATGCAATGCAAAAGCACGTTTCTTTTTCAATGCACAAAGAATCCATTTATGAATGCAAAAGCAATTTTCTCATTAATGCAGTAACATTTTTTTATGCAATGAAAAAGTAATTGTCTTTTCAATGAACAATTCTTGAATTCAAGGCAAAAGGACTTATCTCTTCAGTGTGCAGTGAGTTCTTCTATGTAATGAAAACACACGTTTCTTTTCCAATGCACAAAGAATCCATGTATGAATGCAAAAGCACTTATATCTTTAATGCAGTAAAAGATTTTTTATGCAATGAAAAAGCAATTGTCTTTTCAATGAACGAGTTCTTGTATTCAATGCAAAAGCACTTATCTCTTCAGTGCGCTGCAAGATCTTGAATTCAATGCAAAAGGACTTATCTCTTCAGTGCGCAGTGAGTTCTTATATGCAATGCAAATGCATGTTTCTTTTCCAAAGCACAAAGAGTCCATTAAAGAGATAATTGTAATGTAATGTATGTAATGCAAAAGCAATTATCTCTTTAATGCAGTAAAAGATTTTTTATGCAATGAAAATCAATTGTCTTTTCAATGAACGAGTTCTTGTATGCAATGCAAAAAAGCAAATGTGCATTAAATGAATGCACATTTGCAAATGTGCAAATGTGCATTTTACGCAATGAAAATAGTAATTGTATTTTCAATGAACGAGTTCTTGAATTCAATGCAAAAGGACTTATCTCTTCAGTGTGCTGCGAGTTCTTGTATGCAATGCAAAAGCACGTATCTTTTCCATTGCACAAAGCAATACAAAAGCACTTATCTCTTTAATGCAGTAAAAGATTTTTTATGCAATGAAAAAGCAATTATCTTTTCAATGAACGAGTTCTTGTATGCAATGCAAAAAAGCACGTCTTTTCCAATGCACAAAGAGTCCAGGTATGTTATGCAAAAGGCAATTATCTCTTTAATGCAGTAAGATTTTTTTCCATGCAATGAAAAAGCAATTGTCTTTTCAATGAACGATTTCTTGTATGCAATGCAAAAAGTAAATGTCTTTTCCAATGCACAAAGAGTCCAGGTATGTTAAGCAAAAGGCAGTTATCTCTTAAATGCAGTAAGATTTTTTTCATGCAATGAAAAGCAATTGTCTTTTCAATGAACGAGTTCTTGTATGCAATGCAAAAAGCAAATGTCTTTTCCAATGCACAAAGAGTCCAGGTATGTAATGCAAAAGGCAATTATCTCTTTAATGCAGTAAGATTTTTTTACGCAATGAAAATAGTAATTGTATTTTCAATGAACGAGTTCTTGAATTCAATGCAAAAGGACTTATCTCTTCAGTGTGCTGCGAGTTCTTGTATGCAATGCAAAAGCACGTTTCTTTTTCAATGCACAAAGAGTCCAGGTATGTAATGCAAAAGGCAATTATCTCTTTAATGCAGTAAGATTTTTTTTCATGCAATGAAAAAGCAATTGTCTTTTCAATGAACGATTTCTTGTATGCAATGCAAAAAAGCAAATGTCTTTTCCAATGCACAAAGAGTCCAGGTATGTTATGCAAAAGGCAATTATCTCTTTAATGCAGTAAAAGATTTTTTATGCAATGAAAAAGCAATTGTCTTTTCAATGAACGAGTTCTTGTATGCAATGCAAAAAAGCAAATGTCTTTTCCAATGCACAAAGAGTCCAGGTATGTTATGCAAAAGGCAATTATCTCTTAAATGCAGTAAGATTTTTTTTCATGCAATGAAAAAGCAATTGTCTTTTCAATGAACGAGTTCTTGTATGCAATGCAAAAAGCAAATGTCTTTTCCAAGGCACAAAGAGTCCAGGTATGTAATGCAAAAGGCAATTATCTCTTTAATGCAGTAAAAAAAAATTTACGCAATGAAAATAGTAATTGTATTTTCAATGAATGAGTTCTTGAATTCAATGCAAAAGGACTTATCTCTTCAGTGTGCAAAGAGTTCTTGTATGCAATGCAAAAGCACGTTTCTTTTCAATGCACAAAGTCCAGGTATGTAATGCAAAAGGCAATTATCTCTTTAATGCAGTAAGATTTTTTTTCATGCAATGAAAAAGCAATTGTCTTTTCAATGAACGAGTTCTTGTATGCAATGCAAAAAGCAAATGTCTTTTCAATGCACAAAGAGTCCAGGTATGCATGCAATGCAAAAAGGCAATGTATCTCTAAATGCAAAAGGCAATTATCTCTTTAATGCAGTAAGATTTTTTTCATGCAATGAAAAAGCAATTGTCTTTTCAATGAACGAGTTCTTGTATGCAATGCAAAAAGCACATGTCTTTTCCAATGCACAAAGAGTCCAGGTATGTAATGCAAAAGGCAATTATCTCTTAAATGCAGTATGATTTTTTTCATGCAATGAAAAAGCAATTGTCTTTTCAATGAATGCTGCGAGTTCTTTTGCAATGAATTCAATGCAAAAGGCACTTATCTCTTTAATGCAGTAAGATTTTTTAACATGCAATGAAAAAGCAATTGTCTTTTCAATGAAAGAGTTCTTGTATGCAATGCAAAAAGCAGATTTCTTTTCCAATGCACAAAGAGTCAAGGTATGTAATGCAAAAAAGCAATTATCTCTTTAATGCAGTAAGATTTTTTTTCATGCAATGAAAAAGCAATTGTCTTTTCAATGAAAGAGTTCTTGTATGCAATGCAAAAAAGCACATGTCTTTTCCAATGCACAAAGAGTCCAGGTATGTAATGCAAAAGGCAATTATCTCTTAAATGCAGTAAGATTTTTTTCATGCAATGAAAAAGCAATTGTCTTTTCAATGAACGAGTTCTTGTATGCAATGCAAAAGCACGTATCTTTTCCAATGCACAAAGAGTCCAGGTATGTAATGCAAAAGGCAATTATCTCTTAAATGCAGTATGATTTTTTTCATGCAATGAAAAAGCAATTGTCTTTTCAATGAACGAGTTCTTGAATTCAATGCAAAAGGACTTATCTCTTCAGTGTGCTGCAAGTTCTTGTATGCAATGCAAAAGCACGTATCTTTTCCATTGCACAAAGCAATGCAAAAGCACTTATCTCTTTAATGCAGTAAGATTTTTTTTCATGCAATGAAAAAGCAATTGTCTTTTCAATGAAAGAGTTCTTGTATGCAATGCAAAAAAGCAGATTTCTTTTCCAATGCACAAAGAGTCAAGGTATGTAATGCAAAAGGCAATTATCTCTTTAATGCAGTAAGATTTTTTTTCATGCAATGAAAAAGCAATTGTCTTTTCAATGAAAGAGTTCTTGTATGCAATGCAAAAAAGCAAATGTCTTTTCCAATGCACAAAGAGTCCAGGTATGTAATGCAAAAGGCAATTATCTCTTAAATGCAGTAAGATTTTTTTTCATGCAATGAAAAAGCAATTGTCTTTTCAATGAACGAGTTCTTGTATGCAATGCAAAAAAGCACATGTCTTTTCCAATGCACAAAGAGTCCAGGTATGTAATGCAAAAGGCAATTATCTCTTAAATGCAGTATGATTTTTTTCATGCAATGAAAAAGCAATTGTCTTTTCAATGAACGAGTTCTTGAATTCAATGCAAAAGGACTTATCTCTTCAGTGTGCTGCGAGTTCTTGTATGCAATGCAAAAAAGCAGATTTCTTTTCCAATGCACAAAGCAATGCAAAAGCACTTATCTCTTTAATGCAGTAAGATTTTTTTCATGCAATGAAAAAGCAATTGTCTTTTCAATGAAAGAGTTCTTGTATGCAATGCAAAAAAGCAGATTTCTTTTCCAATGCACAAAGAGTCAAGGTATGTAATGCAAAAGGCAATTATCTCTTAATGCAGTAAGATTTTTTCATGCAATGAAAAAGCAATTGTCTTTTCAATGAAAGAGTTCTTGTATGCAATGCAAAAAAGCAAATGTCTTTCCAATGCACAAAGAGTCAAGGTATGTAATGCAAAAGGCAATTATCTCTTAAATGCAGTAAGATTTTTTTCATGCAATGAAAAAGCAATTGTCTTTTTTTCAATGAATGCAAAAGAGTTCTTTGCAATGCAATGCAATGCAAAAGTCCAGGTATGTAATGCAAAAGGCAATTATCTCTTTAATGCAGTAAGATTTTTTTCATCAATGAAAAAGCAATTGTCTTTTCAATGAAAGAGTTCTTGTATGCAATGCAAAAAAGAGTCTTTTCCAATGCACAAAGAGTCAGGTATGTAATGCAAAAGGCAATTATCTCTTTAAATGCAGTAAGATTTTTCATGCAATGAAAAAGCAATTGTCTTTTCAATGAACGAGTTCTTGTATGCAATGCAAAACAGCACATGTATTTTCCAATGCACAAAGAGTCCAGGTATGTAATGCAAAAGGCAATTATCTCTTAAATGCAGTAAGATTTTTTTCATGCAATGAAAAAGCAATTGTCTTTTCAATGAACGAGTTCTTGAATTCAATGCAAAAAAGCACATGTCTTTATGCACAAAGAGTTCAGGTATTCAATGTGCAATGCAAGTTCTTGTATGCAATGCAAAAAAGCACGTATCTTTTCCATTGCACAAAGCAATGCAAAAGCACTTATCTCTTTAATGCAGTAAGATTTTTTTTTCATGCAATGAAAAAGCAATTGTCTTTTCAATGAAAGAGTTCTTGTATGCAATGCAAAAAAGCAGATTTCTTTTCCAATGCACAAAGAGTCAAGGTATGTAATGCAAAAGGCAATTATCTCTTTAATGCAGTAAGATTTTTTTTCATGCAATGAAAAAGCAATTGTCTTTTCAATGAAAGAGTTCTTGTATGCAATGCAAAAAGCAAATGTCTTTCCAATGCACAAAGAGTCAAGGTATGTAATGCAAAAGGCAATTATCTCTTTAATGCAGTAAGATTTTTTTCATGCAATGAAAAAGCAATTGTCTTTTCAATGAAAGAGTTCTTGTATGCAATGCAAAAAGCAATGTCTTTTCCAATGCACAAAGAGTCAGGTATGTAATGCAAAAGGCAATTATCTCTTAAATGCAGTAAGATTTTTTTCATGCAATGAAAAAGCAATTGTCTTTTCAATGAACGAGTTCTTGTATGCAATGCAAAAGCAGCACATGTCTTTTCCAATGCACAAAGAGTCCAGGTATGTAATGCAAAAGGCAATTATCTCTTAAATGCAGTATGATTTTTTTTCATGCAATGAAAAAGCAATTGTCTTTTCAATGAACGAGTTCTTGAATTCAATGCAAAAGGACTTATCTCTTCAGTGTGCTGCGAGTTCTTGTATGCAATGCAAAAGCACGTATCTTTTCCATTGCACAAAGCAATGCAAAAGCACTTATCTCTTTAATGCAGTAAGATTTTTTTTTCATGCAATGAAAAAGCAATTGTCTTTTCAATGAAAGAGTTCTTGTATGCAATGCAAAAAAGCAGATTTCTTTTCCAATGCACAAAGAGTCAAGGTATGTAATGCAAAAGGCAATTATCTCTTTAATGCAGTAAGATTTTTTTTCATGCAATGAAAAAGCAATTGTCTTTTCAATGAAAGAGTTCTTGTATGCAATGCAAAAAAGCAAATGTCTTTTCCAATGCACAAAGAGTCAAGGTATGTAATGCAAAAGGCAATTATCTCTTAAATGCAGTAAGATTTTTTTCATGCAATGAAAAAGCAATTGTCTTTTCAATGAACGAGTTCTTGTATGCAATGCAAAAAAGCACATGTCTTTTCCAATGCACAAAGAGTCCAGGTATGTAATGCAAAAGGCAATTATCTCTTAAATGCAGTATGATTTTTTTCATGCAATGAAAAAGCAATTGTCTTTTCAATGAACGAGTTCTTGAATTCAATGCAAAAGGACTTATCTCTTCAGTGTGCTGCGAGTTCTTGTATGCAATGCAAAAGCACGTATCTTTTCCATTGCACAAAGCAATGCAAAAGCACTTATCTCTTTAATGCAGTAATTTTTTTTTTTTTTCATGCAATGAAAAAGCAATTGTCTTTTCAATGAAAGAGTTCTTGTATGCAATGCAAAAAAGCAGATTTCTTTTCCAATGCACAAAGAGTCAAGGTATGTAATGCAAAAGGCAATTATCTCTTTAATGCAGTAAGATTTTTTAACATGCAATGAAAAAGCAATTGTCTTTTCAATGAAAGAGTTCTTGTATGCAATGCAAAAAGCAAATGTCTTTTCCAATGCACAAAGAGTCCAGGTATGTAATGCAAAAGGCAATTATCTCTTAAATGCAGTAAGATTTTTTTCATGCAATGAAAAAGCAATTGTCTTTTCAATGAACGAGTTCTTGTATGCAATGCAAAACAGCACATGTCTTTTCCAATGCACAAAGAGTCCAGGTATGTAATGCAAAAGGCAATTATCTCTTAAATGCAGTATGATTTTTTTCATGCAATGAAAAAGCAATTGTCTTTTCAATGAACGAGTTCTTGAATTCAATGCAAAAGGACTTATCTCTTCAGTGTGCTGCGAGTTCTTGTATGCAATGCAAAAGCACGTATCTTTTCCATTGCACAAAGCAATGCAAAAGCACTTATCTCTTTAATGCAGTAAGATTTTTTTTCATGCAATGAAAAAGCAATTGTCTTTTCAATGAAAGAGTTCTTGTATGCAATGCAAAAAAGCAGATTTCTTTTCCAATGCACAAAGAGTCAAGGTATGTAATGCAAAAGGCAATTATCTCTTAAATGCAGTAAGATTTTTTCATGCAATGAAAAAGCAATTGTCTTTTCAATGAACGAGTTCTTGTATGCAATGCAAAAAATGTCTTTTCCAATGCACAAAGAGTCCAGGTATGTAATGCAAAAGGCAATTATCTCTTAAATGCAGTAAGATTTTTCATGCAATGAAAAAGCAATTGTCTTTTCAATGAACGAGTTCTTGAATTCAATGCAAAAAAGGAATCTCTTCAATGTGCAAAGAGTGCAATGCAAAGCACGTGAATTTCAATGCAAAAAAGCACTTATCTCTTCAATGCAGTAAGATTTTTTAACATGCAATGAAAAAGCAATTGTCTTTTCAATATTGCAAAAAAGCAGATTTCTTTTCCAAATGCAAAATGGCAATTATCTCTTTAATGCAGTAAGATTTTTTTTCATGCAATGAAAAAGCAATTGTCTTTTCAATGAAAGAGTTCTTGTATGCAATGCAAAAAAGCAGATTTCTTTTCCAATGCACAAAGAGTCAAGGTATGTAATGCAAAAGGCAATTATCTCTTTAATGCAGTAAGATTTTTTTTTTTCATGCAATGAAAAAGCAATTGTCTTTTCAATGAAAGAGTTCTTGTATGCAATGCAAAAAAGCAAATGTCTTTTCCAATGCACAAAGAGTCCAGGTATGTAATGCAAAAGGCAATTATCTCTTAAATGCAGTAAGATTTTTTTTCATGCAATGAAAAAGCAATTGTCTTTTCAATGAACGAGTTCTTGTATGCAATGCAAAAAAGCACATGTCTTTTCCAATGCACAAAGAGTCCAGGTATGTAATGCAAAAGGCAATTATCTCTTAAATGCAGTATGATTTTTTTTCATGCAATGAAAAAGCAATTGTCTTTTCAATGAACGAGTTCTTGAATTCAATGCAAAAGGACTTATCTCTTCAGTGTGCTGCGAGTTCTTGTATGCAATGCAAAAAAGCACATGTCTTTTCCATTGCACAAAGCAATGCAAAAGCACTTATCTCTTTAATGCAGTAAGATTTTTTTCATGCAATGAAAAAGCAATTGTCTTTTCAATGAAAGAGTTCTTGTATGCAATGCAAAAAGCAGATTTCTTTTCCAATGCACAAAGAGTCAAGGTATGTAATGCAAAAGGCAATTATCTCTTTAATGCAGTAAGATTTTTTTTCATGCAATGAAAAAGCAATTGTCTTTTCAATGAAAGAGTTCTTGTATGCAATGCAAAAAGCAAATGTCTTTTCCAATGCACAAAGAGTCCAGGTATGTAATGCAAAAGGCAATTATCTCTTAAATGCAGTAAGATTTTTTTCATGCAATGAAAAAGCAATTGTCTTTTCAATGAACGAGTTCTTGTATGCAATGCAAAAAAGCACATGTCTTTTCCAATGCACAAAGAGTCCAGGTATGTAATGCAAAAGGCAATTATCTCTTAAATGCAGTATGATTTTTTTTCATGCAATGAAAAAGCAATTGTCTTTTCAATGAACGAGTTCTTGAATTCAATGCAAAAGGACTTATCTCTTCAGTGTGTGCTGCGAGTTCTTGTATGCAATGCAAAAGCACGTATCTTTTCCATTGCACAAAGCAATGCAAAAAAAGCACTTATCTCTTTAATGCAGTAAGATTTTTTTCATGCAATGAAAAAGCAATTGTCTTTTCAATGAAAGAGTTCTTGTATGCAATGCAAAAAGCAGATTTCTTTTCCAATGCACAAAGAGTCAAGGTATGTAATGCAAAAGGCAATTATCTCTTTAATGCAGTAAGATTTTTTAACATGCAATGAAAAAGCAATTGTCTTTTCAATGAAAGAGTTCTTGTATGCAATGCAAAAAAGCAAATGTCTTTTCCAATGCACAAAGAGTCAGGTATGTAATGCAAAAGGCAATTATCTCTTAAATGCAGTAGATTTTTTTTTCATGCAATGAAAAAGCAATTGTCTTTTCAATGAACGAGTTCTTGTATGCAATGCAAAAAAGCACATGTCTTTTCCAATGCACAAAGAGTCCAGGTATGTAATGCAAAAGGCAATTATATCTCTTAAATGCAGTAAGATTTTTTTCATGCAATGAAAAAGCAATTGTCTTTTCAATGAACGAGTTCTTGAATTCAATGCAAAAGGACTTATCTCTTCAGTGTGCTGCGAGTTCTTGTATGCAATGCAAAAGCACGTATCTTTTCCATTGCACAAAGCAATGCAAAAGCACTTATCTCTTTAATGCAGTAAGATTTTTTTCATGCAATGAAAAAGCAATTGTCTTTTCAATGAAAGAGTTCTTGTATGCAATGCAAAAAAGCAGATTTCTTTTCCAATGCACAAAGAGTCCAGGTATGTAATGCAAAAGGCAATTATCTCTTAAATGCAGTAAGATTTTTTTCATGCAATGAAAAAGCAATTGTCTTTTCAATGAACGAGTTCTTGTATGCAATGCAAAAAAGCACATGTCTTTTCCAATGCACAAAGAGTCCAGGTATGTAATGCAAAAGGCAATTATCTCTTAAATGCAGTATGATTTTTTTCATGCAATGAAAAAGCAATTGTCTTTTCAATGAACGAGTTCTTGAATTCAATGCAAAAGGACTTATCTCTTCAGTGTGCTGCGAGTTCTTGTAATGCAATGCAAGCAATGCAAAAGCAATTATCTCTTTTGCAGTATGCAATGCAATGAAAAAGCAATATCTCTTTAATGCAGTAAGATTTTTTTTCATGCAATGAAAAAGCAATTGTCTTTTCAATGAAAGAGTTCTTGTATGCAATGCAAAAAAGCACATGTCTTTTCCAATGCACAAAGAGTCAAGGTATGTAATGCAAAAGGCAATTATCTCTTTAATGCAGTAAGATTTTTTTCATGCAATGAAAAAGCAATTGTCTTTTCAATATAAGAGTTCTTGTATGCAATGCAAAAGCACATGTCTTTTCCAATGCACAAAGAGTCCAGGTATGTAATGCAAAAGGCAATTATCTCTTAAATGCAGTAAGATTTTTTTCATGCAATGAAAAAGCAATTGTCTTTTCAATGAACGAGTTCTTGTATGCAATGCAAAAAAGCACATGTCTTTTCCAATGCACAAAGAGTCCAGGTATGTAATGCAAAAGGCAATTATCTCTTAAATGCAGTAAGATTTTTTTTCATGCAATGAAAAAGCAATTGTCTTTTCAATGAACGAGTTCTTGTATGCAATGCAAAAAAGCACATATCTTTTCCAATGCACAAAGAGTTCAGGTATGTAATGCAAAAGGCAATTATCTCTTCCAATGCAGTAAGATTTTTTTCATGCAATGAAAAAGCAATTGTCTTTTCAATGCAGAGTTCTTGTATGCAATGCAAAAAGCAGATTTCTTTTCCAATGCACAAAGAGTCAAGGTATGTAATGCAAAAGGCAATTATCTCTTTAATGCAGTAAGATTTTTTTTCATGCAATGAAAAAGCAATTGTCTTTTCAATGAAAGAGTTCTTGTATGCAATGCAAAAAAGCAGATTTCTTTTCCAATGCACAAAGAGTCAAGGTATGTAATGCAAAAGGCAATTATCTCTTTAATGCAGTAAGATTTTTTTTCATGCAATGAAAAAGCAATTGTCTTTTCAATGAAAGAGTTCTTGTATGCAATGCAAAAAAGCACATGTCTTTTCCAATGCACAAAGAGTCCAGGTATGTAATGCAAAAAGGCAATTATCTCTTAAATGCAGTAAGATTTTTTTCATGCAATGAAAAAGCAATTGTCTTTTCAATGAACGAGTTCTTGTATGCAATGCAAAAAAGCACATGTCTTTTCCAATGCACAAAGAGTCCAGGTATGTAATGCAAAAGGCAATTATCTCTTAAATGCAGTATGATTTTTTTCATGCAATGAAAAAGCAATTGTCTTTTCAATGAACGAGTTCTTGAATTCAATGCAAAAGGACTTATCTCTTCAGTGTGCTGCGAGTTCTTGTATGCAATGCAAAAGCACGTATCTTTTCCATTGCACAAAGCAATGCAAAAGCACTTATCTCTTTAATGCAGTAAGATTTTTTTTCATGCAATGAAAAAGCAATTGTCTTTTCAATGAAAGAGTTCTTGTATGCAATGCAAAAAGCAGATTTCTTTTCCAATGCACAAAGAGTCAAGGTATGTAATGCAAAAGGCAATTATCTCTTTAATGCAGTAAGATTTTTTTTCATGCAATGAAAAAGCAATTGTCTTTTCAATGAAAGAGTTCTTGTATGCAATGCAAAAAAGCAAATGTCTTTTCCAATGCACAAAGAGTCCAGGTATGTAATGCAAAAGGCAATTATCTCTTAAATGCAGTAAGATTTTTTTTCATGCAATGAAAAAGCAATTGTCTTTTCAATGAACGAGTTCTTGTATGCAATGCAAAAAGCACATGTCTTTTCAATGCACAAAGAGTCCAGGTATGTAATGCAAAAGGCAATTATCTCTTAAATGCAGTATGATTTTTTTTCATGCAATGAAAAAGCAATTGTCTTTTTTTGAATTCAATGCAAAAGGACTTATCTCTTGTGCTGCGAGTTCTTGTATTCTTGAAAGCAATGCAAAAGGACTTATCTCTTCAATGCAAAGAGTTCTTGTATGCAACAAAAAAGCAATTATCTTTTCAATTGCAGAGTTCTTGTATGCAATGCAAAAAAATTTCTTTTCCAATGCACAAAGAGTCAAGGTATGTAATGCAAAAGGCAATTATCTCTTTAATGCAGTAAGATTTTTTTCATGCAATGAAAAAGCAATTGTCTTTTCAATGAAAGAGTTCTTGTATGCAATGCAAAAAAAGCAAATGTCTTTTCCAATGCACAAAAGAGTCAGGTATGTAATGCAAAAGGCAATTATCTCTTAAATGCAGTAAGATTTTTTTCATGCAATGAAAAAGCAATTGTCTTTTCAATGAACGAGTTCTTGTATGCAATGCAAAAAAGCACATGTCTTTTCCAATGCACAAAGAGTCCAGGTATGTAATGCAAAAGGCAATTATCTCTTAAATGCAGTACGATTTTTTTCATGCAATGAAAAAGCAATTGTCTTTTCAATGAACGAGTTCTTGAATTCAATGCAAAAAAAGGACTTATCTCTTCAGTGTGCTGCGAGTTCTTGTATGCAATGCAAAAGCACGTATCTTTTCCATTGCACAAAGCAATGCAAAAGCACTTATCTCTTTAATGCAGTAAGATTTTTTTCATGCAATGAAAAAGCAATTGTCTTTTCAATGAAAGAGTTCTTGTATGCAATGCAAAAAAGCAGATTTCTTTTCCAATGCACAAAGAGTCAAGGTATGTAATGCAAAAGGCAATTATCTCTTTAATGCAGTAAGATTTTTTTTCATGCAATGAAAAAGCAATTGTCTTTTCAATGAACGAGTTCTTGTATGCAATGCAAAAAAGCACATGTCTTTTCCAATGCACAAAGAGTCCAGGTATGTAATGCAAAAGGCAATTATCTCTTAAATGCAGTATGATTTTTTTTCATGCAATGAAAAAGCAATTGTCTTTTCAATGAACGAGTTCTTGTATGCAATGCAAAAAAGCAAATGTCTTTTCCAATGCACAAAGAGTCAGGTATGTAATGCAAAAGGCAATTATCTCTTAATGCAGTAAGATTTTTTTTCATGCAATGCAAAAGCAATTATCTTTAATTTTTTTTCATGCAATGAAAAAGCAATTGTCTTTTCAATGAAAGAGTTCTTGTATGCAATGCAAAAAAGCAGATGTCTTTTCCAATGCACAAAGAGTCCAGGTATGTAATGCAAAAGGCAATTATCTCTTTAATGCAGTAAGATTTTTTTTCATGCAATGAAAAAGCAATTGTCTTTTCAATGAAAGAGTTCTTGTATGCAATGCAAAAAAGCACATGTCTTTTCCAATGCACAAAGAGTCCAGGTATGTAATGCAAAAGGCAATTATCTCTTAAATGCAGTAAGATTTTTTTTCATGCAATGAAAAAGCAATTGTCTTTTCAATGAACGAGTTCTTGTATGCAATGCAAAAAAGCACATGTCTTTTCCAATGCACAAAGAGTCCAGGTATGTAATGCAAAAGGCAATTATCTCTTAAATGCAGTATGATTTTTTTCATGCAATGAAAAAGCAATTGTCTTTTCAATGAGTTTGAAGTTCTTGAATTCAATGTCATGCAATGAAAAGCAATTATCTTTTCAATGAAAGAGTTCTTGTATGCAATGCAAAAGCACGTATCTTTTCCAATGCACAAAGAGTCAAGGTATGTAATGCAAAAGGCAATTATCTCTTTAATGCAGTAAGATTTTTTTTCATGCAATGAAAAAGCAATTGTCTTTTCAATGAAAGAGTTCTTGTATGCAATGCAAAACAGCACATGTCTTTTCCAATGCACAAAGAGTCCAGGTATGTAATGCAAAAGGCAATTATCTCTTAAATGCAGTAAGATTCTTTTTCATGCAATGAAAAAGCAATTGTCTTTTCAATGAACGAGTTCTTGTATGCAATGCAAAAAAGCACATGTCTTTTCCAATGCACAAAGAGTCCAGGTATGTAATGCAAAAGGCAATTATCTCTTAAATGCAGTATGATTTTTTTCATGCAATGAAAAAGCAATTGTCTTTTCAATGAACGAGTTCTTGAATTCAATGCAAAAGGACTTATCTCTTCAGTGTGTGCTGCGAGTTCTTGTATGCAATGCAAAAACGTATCTTTTCCATTGCACAAAGCAATGCAAAAGCACTTATCTCTTTAATGCAGTAATTTTTTTCATGCAATGAAAAAGCAATTGTCTTTTCAATGAAAGAGTTCTTGTATGCAATGCAAAAAAGCAGATTTCTTTTCCAATGCACAAAGAGTCAAGGTATGTAATGCAAAAGGCAATTATCTCTTTAATGCAGTAAGATTTTTTTTCATGCAATGAAAAAGCAATTGTCTTTTCAATGAAAGAGTTCTTGTATGCAATGCAAAAAGCAAATGTCTTTTCCAATGCACAAAGAGTCCAGGTATGTAATGCAAAAGGCAATTATCTCTTAAATGCAGTAAGATTTTTTTCATGCAATGAAAAAGCAATTGTCTTTTCAATGAACGAGTTCTTGTATGCAATGCAAAAAAAAGCACATGTCTTTTCCAATGCACAAAGAGTCCAGGTATGTAATGCAAAAGGCAATTATCTCTTAAATGCAGTATGATTTTTTTTCATGCAATGAAAAAGCAATTGTCTTTTCAATGAACGAGTTCTTGAATTCAATGCAAAAGGACTTATCTCTTCAGTGTGCTGCGAGTTCTTGTATGCAATGCAAAAGCACGTATCTTTTCCATTGCACAAAGCAATGCAAAAGCACTTATCTCTTTAATGCAGTAAGATTTTTTTTCATGCAATGAAAAAGCAATTGTCTTTTCAATGAAAGAGTTCTTGTATGCAATGCAAAAAAGCAGATTTCTTTTCCAATGCACAAAGAGTCAAGGTATGTAATGCAAAAGGCAATTATCTCTTTAATGCAGTAAGATTTTTTTTCATGCAATGAAAAAGCAATTGTCTTTTCAATGAAAGAGTTCTTGTATGCAATGCAAAAAAGCAAATGTCTTTTCCAATGCACAAAGAGTCAAGGTATGTAATGCAAAAGGCAATTATCTCTTAAATGCAGTAAGATTTTTTTTCATGCAATGAAAAAGCAATTGTCTTTTCAATGAACGAGTTCTTGTATGCAATGCAAAAAAAAGCACATGTCTTTTCCAATGCACAAAGAGTCCAGGTATGTAATGCAAAAGGCAATTATCTCTTAAATGCAGTATGATTTTTTTTCATGCAATGAAAAAGCAATTGTCTTTTCAATGAACGAGTTCTTGAATTCAATGCAAAAGGACTTATCTCTTCAGTGTGCTGCGAGTTCTTGTATGCAATGCAAAAGCACGTATCTTTTCCATTGCACAAAGCAATGCAAAAGCACTTATCTCTTTAATGCAGTAAGATTTTTTTCATGCAATGAAAAAGCAATTGTCTTTTCAATGAAAGAGTTCTTGTATGCAATGCAAAAAAGCAGATTTCTTTTCCAATGCACAAAGAGTCCAGGTATGTAATGCAAAAGGCAATTATCTCTTTAATGCAGTAAGATTTTTTTCATGCAATGAAAAAGCAATTGTCTTTTCAATGAACGAGTTCTTGTATGCAATGCAAAAAAGCACATGTCTTTTCCAATGCACAAAGAGTCCAGGTATGTAATGCAAAAGGCAATTATCTCTTAAATGCAGTATGATTTTTTTTTTTCATGCAATGAAAAAGCAATTGTCTTTTTCAATGAACGAGTTCTTGAATGCAATGCAAAAGGACTTATCTCTTCATGTGCAAATTTCTTTGCAATGCAATGCAAAAGATTTTTCCATTGGTATGCAATGCAAAAGCAATTATCTCTTTAATGCAGTAAGATTTTTTTCATGCAATGAAAAAGCAATTGTCTTTTCAATGAAAGAGTTCTTGTATGCAATGCAAAAAAGCAGATTTCTTTTCCAATGCACAAAGAGTCAAGGTATGTAATGCAAAAGGCAATTATCTCTTTAATGCAGTAAGATTTTTTTTCATGCAATGAAAAAGCAATTGTCTTTTCAATGAAAGAGTTCTTGTATGCAATGCAAAAAAGCAAATGTCTTTTCCAATGCACAAAGAGTCCAGGTATGTAATGCAAAAGGCAATTATCTCTTTAAATGCAGTAAGATTTTTTCATGCAATGAAAAAGCAATTGTCTTTTCAATGAACGAGTTCTTGTATGCAATGCAAAAAAGCACATGTCTTTTCCAATGCACAAAGAGTCCAGGTATGTAATGCAAAAGGCAATTATCTCTTAAATGCAGTATGATTTTTTTCATGCAATGAAAAAGCAATTGTCTTTTCAATGAACGAGTTCTTGAATTCAATGCAAAAGGACTTATCTCTTCAGTGTGCTGCGAGTTCTTGTATGCAATGCAAAAGCACGTATCTTTTCCATTGCACAAAGCAATGCAAAAGCACTTATCTCTTTAATGCAGTAAGATTTTTTTTCATGCAATGAAAAAGCAATTGTCTTTTCAATGAAAGAGTTCTTGTATGCAATGCAAAAAGCAGATTTCTTTTCCAATGCACAAAGAGTCAAGGTATGTAATGCAAAAGGCAATTATCTCTTTAATGCAGTAAGATTTTTTTCATGCAATGAAAAAGCAATTGTCTTTTTCAATGAAAGAGTTCTTGTATGCAATGCAAAAAGCAAATGTCTTTTCCAATGCACAAAGAGTCCAGGTATGTAATGCAAAAGGCAATTATCTCTTAAATGCAGTAAGATTTTTTTCATGCAATGAAAAAGCAATTGTCTTTTCAATGAACGAGTTCTTGTATGCAATGCAAAAAAGCACATGTCTTTTCCAATGCACAAAGAGTCCAGGTATGTAATGCAAAAGGCAATTATCTCTTAAATGCAGTATGATTTTTTTTCATGCAATGAAAAAGCAATTGTCTTTTCAATGAACGAGTTCTTGAATTCAATGCAAAAGGACTTATCTCTTCAGTGTGCTGCGAGTTCTTGTATGCAATGCAAAAGCACGTATCTTTTCCATTGCACAAAAGCAATGCAAAAGCACTTATCTCTTCAATGCAGTAAGATTTTTTATCATGCAATGAAAAAGCAATTGTCTTTTCAATGAAAGAGTTCTTGTATGCAATGCAAAAAAGCAGATTTCTTTTCCAATGCACAAAGAGTCAAGGTATGTAATGCAAAAGGCAATTATCTCTTTAATGCAGTAAGATTTTTTTTCATGCAATGAAAAAGCAATTGTCTTTTCAATGAAAGAGTTCTTGTATGCAATGCAAAAAAGCAAATGTCTTTTCCAATGCACAAAGAGTCAAGGTATGTAATGCAAAAGGCAATTATCTCTTTAAATGCAGTAAGATTTTTTTCATGCAATGAAAAAGCAATTGTCTTTTCAATGAACGAGTTCTTGTATGCAATGCAAAAAGCACATGTCTTTTCCAATGCACAAAGAGTCCAGGTATGTAATGCAAAAGGCAATTATCTCTTAAATGCAGTATGATTTTTTTTCATGCAATGAAAAAGCAATTGTCTTTTCAATGAACGAGTTCTTGAATTCAATGCAAAAGGACTTATCTCTTCAGTGTGCTGCGAGTTCTTGTATGCAATGCAAAAGCACGTATCTTTTCCATTGCACAAAGCAATGCAAAAGCACTTATCTCTTTAATGCAGTAAGATTTTTTTTCATGCAATGAAAAAGCAATTGTCTTTTCAATGAAAGAGTTCTTGTATGCA
This sequence comes from Paracanthobrama guichenoti, assembly GCA_018749465.1. NCBI lineage: Eukaryota > Metazoa > Chordata > Actinopteri > Cypriniformes > Gobionidae > Paracanthobrama > Paracanthobrama guichenoti. Next base: position 14,794,759 of record CM031966.1, on the reverse strand, counting down.
ATGCAAAAAAGCAGATTTCTTTTCCAATGCACAAAGAGTCCAGGTATGTAATGCAAAAGGCAATTATCTCTTAAATGCAGTAAGATTTTTTTTCATGCAATGAAAAAGCAATTGTCTTTTCAATGAACGAGTTCTTGTATGCAATGCAAAAAAGCACATGTCTTTTCCAATGCACAAAGAGTCCAGGTATGTAATGCAAAAGGCAATTATCTCTTAAATGCAGTATGATTTTTTTTCATGCAATGAAAAAGCAATTGTCTTTTCAATGAACGAGTTCTTGAATTCAATGCAAAAGGACTTATCTCTTCAGTGTGCTGCGAGTTCTTGTATGCAATGCAAAAGCACGTATCTTTTCCATTGCACAAAGCAATGCAAAAGCACTTATCTCTTTAATGCAGTAAGATTTTTTTTCATGCAATGAAAAAGCAATTGTCTTTTCAATGAAAGAGTTCTTGTATGCAATGCAAAAAAGCAGATTTCTTTTCCAATGCACAAAGAGTCAAGGTATGTAATGCAAAAGGCAATTATCTCTTTAATGCAGTAAAAGATTTTTTATGCAATGAAAAAGCAATTGTCTTTTCAATGAAAGAGTTCTTGTATGCAATGCAAAAAAGCAATGTCTTTTCCAATGCACAAAGAGTCAAGGTATGTAATGCAAAAGGCAATTATCTCTTAAATGCAGTAAGATTTTTTTTCATGCAATGAAAAAGCAATTGTCTTTTCAATGAACGAGTTCTTGTATGCAATGCAAAAAAGCACATGTCTTTTCCAATGCACAAAGAGTCCAGGTATGTAATGCAAAAGGCAATTATCTCTAAATGCAGTAAGATTTTTTTTTTCATGCAATGAAAAAGCAATTGTCTTTTCAATGAACGAGTTCTTGAATGCAATGCAAAAAAGCACATGTCTTTTCAATGCAAAGAGTCCAGGTATGTAATGTCAATTATCTCAATGCAGTAAGATTTTTTTCATGCAATGAAAAAGCGAGTTCTTGTATGCAATGCAAAAAAGCACGTATCTTTTCCATTGCACAAAAGCAATGCAAAAGCACTTATCTCTTTAATGCAGTAAGATTTTTTTTTCATGCAATGAAAAAGCAATTGTCTTTTCAATGAAAGAGTTCTTGAATTCAATGCAAAAAAAGCAGATTTCTTTTCCAATGCACAAAGAGTCAAGGTATGTAATGCAAAAGGCAATTATCTCTTTAATGCAGTAAGATTTTTTTCATGCAATGAAAAAGCAATTGTCTTTTCAATGAAAGAGTTCTTGTATGCAATGCAAAAAAGCAGATGCACTTTTCCAATGCACAAAGAGTCCAGGTATGTAATGCAAAAGGCAATTATCTCTTAAATGCAGTAAGATTTTTTTCATGCAATGAAAAAGCAATTGTCTTTTCAATGAACGAGTTCTTGTATGCAATGCAAAAAAAGCACATGTCTTTTCCAATGCACAAAGAGTCCAGGTATGTAATGCAAAAGGCAATTATCTCTTAAATGCAGTATGATTTTTTTTTTTCATGCAATGAAAAAGCAATTGTCTTTTCAATGAACGAGTTCTTGAATTCAATGCAAAAGGACTTATCTCTTCAGTGTGCTGCGAGTTCTTGTATGCAATGCAAAAGCACGTATCTTTTCCATTGCACAAAGCAATGCAAAAGCACTTATCTCTTTAATGCAGTAAGATTTTTTTTCATGCAATGAAAAAGCAATTGTCTTTTCAATGAAAGAGTTCTTGTATGCAATGCAAAAAAGCAGATTTCTTTTCCAATGCACAAAGAGTCAAGGTATGTAATGCAAAAGGCAATTATCTCTTAAATGCAGTAAGATTTTTTTCATGCAATGAAAAAGCAATTGTCTTTTCAATGAACGAGTTCTTGTATGCAATGCAAAAAAGCACATGTCTTTTCCAATGCACAAAGAGTCCAGGTATGTAATGCAAAAGGCAATTATCTCTTAAATGCAGTATGATTTTTTTTTCATGCAATGAAAAAGCAATTGTCTTTTCAATGAACGAGTTCTTGAATTCAATGCAAAAGGACTTATCTCTTCAGTGTGCTGCGAGTTCTTGTATGCAATGCAAAAGCACGTATCTTTTCCATTGCACAAAGCAATGCAAAAGCACTTATCTCTTTAATGCAGTAAGATTTTTTTTCATGCAATGAAAAAGCAATTGTCTTTTCAATGAAAGAGTTCTTGTATGCAATGCAAAAAGCAGATTTCTTTTCCAATGCACAAAGAGTCAAGGTATGTAATGCAAAAGGCAATTATCTCTTTAATGCAGTAAGATTTTTTTCATGCAATGAAAAAGCCAATTGTCTTTTCAATGAAAGAGTTCTTGTATGCAATGCAAAAAAGCAAATGTCTTTTCCAATGCACAAAGAGTCCAGGTATGTAATGCAAAAGGCAATTATCTCTTAAATGCAGTAAGATTTTTTTTCATGCAATGAAAAAGCAATTGTCTTTTCAATGAACGAGTTCTTGTATGCAATGCAAAAAAGCACATGTCTTTTCCAATGCACAAAGAGTCCAGGTATGTAATGCAAAAGGCAATTATCTCTTAAATGCAGTATGATTTTTTTTCATGCAATGAAAAAGCAATTGTCTTTTCAATGAACGAGTTCTTGAATTCAATGCAAAAGGACTTATCTCTTCAGTGTGCTGCGAGTTCTTGTATGCAATGCAAAAGCACGTATCTTTTCCATTGCACAAAGCAATGCAAAAGCACTTATCTCTTTAATGCAGTAAGATTTTTTTCATGCAATGAAAAAGCAATTGTCTTTTCAATGAAAGAGTTCTTGTATGCAATGCAAAAACAGATTTCTTTTCCAATGCACAAAGAGTCAAGGTATGTAATGCAAAAGGCAATTATCTTTAATGCAGTAAGATTTTTTTCATGCAATGAAAAAGCAATTGTCTTTTCAATGAAGAGTTCTTGTATGCAATGCAAAAAAAAGCACATCTTTTCCAATGCACAAAGAGTCCAGGTATGTAATGCAAAAGGCAATTATCTCTTAAATGCAGTATGATTTTTTTCATGCAATGAAAAAGCAATTGTCTTTTCAATGAACGAGTTCTTGAATTCAATGACTTATCTTTTCAATGTGAGTTCTTATGTAAAAAAGATATTTTCAATGCAATGCAAAAATGCAAAAAGCAATGTGCTGCGAGTTCTTTATGCAATGCAAAAAGATATCTTTTCCAATGCACAAAAAGTAATGCAAAAGCAATTATCTCTTTAATGCAGTAAGATTTTTTAACATGCAATGAAAAAGCAATTGTCTTTTCAATGAAAGAGTTCTTGTATGCAATGCAAAAAAAAGCACATGTCTTTTCCAATGCACAAAGAGTCCAGGTATGTAATGCAAAAGGCAATTATCTCTTAAATGCAGTAAGATTTTTTTTTTTCATGCAATGAAAAAGCAATTGTCTTTTCAATGAACGAGTTCTTGTATGCAATGCAAAACAGCACATGTCTTTTCCAATGCACAAAGAGTCCAGGTATGTAATGCAAAAGGCAATTATCTCTTAAATGCAGTAAGATTTTTTTTCATGCAATGAAAAAGCAATTGTCTTTTCAATGAACGAGTTCTTGAATTCAATGCAAAAGGACTTATCTCTTCAGTGTGCTAGTTCTTTATGCAATGCAAAACGTAATTGCACAAAGCAATGCAAAAGCACTATCTCTTTAATGCAGTAAGATTTTTTTTCATGCAATGAAAAAGCAATTGTCTTTTCAATGAAAGAGTTCTTGTATGCAATGCAAAACAGATTTCTTTTCCAATGCACAAAGAGTCAAGGTATGTAATGCAAAAGGCAATTATCTCTTAAATGCAGTAAGATTTTTTTCATGCAATGAAAAAGCAATTGTCTTTTCAATGAACGAGTTCTTGTATGCAATGCAAAAAAGCACATGTCTTTTCCAATGCACAAAGAGTCCAGGTATGTAATGCAAAAGGCAATTATCTCTTAAATGCAGTATGATTTTTTTCATGCAATGAAAAAGCAATTGTCTTTTCAATGAACGAGTTCTTGAATTCAATGCAAAAGGACTTATCTCTTCAGTGTGCTGCGAGTTCTTGTATGCAATGCAAAGCACGTATCTTTTCCATTGCACAAAGCAATGCAAAAGCACTTATCTCTTTAATGCAGTAAGAGATTTTTTTCATGCAATGAAAAAGCAATTGTCTTTTCAATGAAAGAGTTCTTGTATGCAATGCAAAAAAGCAGATTTCTTTTCCAATGCACAAAGAGTCAAGGGTATGTAATGCAAAAGGCAATTATCTCTTTAATGCAGTAAGATTTTTTTTCATGCAATGAAAAAGCAATTGTCTTTTCAATGAAAGAGTTCTTGTATGCAATGCAAAAAAGCAAATGTCTTTTCCAATGCACAAAGAGTCAAGGTATGTAATGCAAAAGGCAATTATCTCTTAAATGCAGTAAGATTTTTTTTCATGCAATGAAAAAGCAATTGTCTTTTCAATGAACGAGTTCTTGTATGCAATGCAAAACAGCACATGTCTTTTCCAATGCACAAAGAGTCCAGGTATGTAATGCAAAAGGCAATTATCTCTTAAATGCAGTAAGATTTTTTTCATGCAATGAAAAAGCAATTGTCTTTTCAATGAACGAGTTCTTGAATTCAATGCAAAAGGACTTATCTCTCTTCAGTGTGTGCTGCGAGTTCTTGTATGCAATGCAAAGCACACGTATCTTTTCCATTGCACAAAGCAATGCAAAAGCACTTATCTCTTTAATGCAGTAAGATTTTTTTCATGCAATGAAAAAGCAATTGTCTTTTCAATGAAAGAGTTCTTGTATGCAATGCAAAAAAGCAGATTTCTTTTCCAATGCACAAAGAGTCAAGGTATGTAATGCAAAAGGCAATTATCTCTTTAATGCAGTAAGATTTTTTTTCATGCAATGAAAAAGCAATTGTCTTTTCAATGAAAGAGTTCTTGTATGCAATGCAAAAAAGCAAATGTCTTTTCCAATGCACAAAGAGTCCAGGTATGTAATGCAAAAGGCAATTATCTCTTAAATGCAGTAAGATTTTTTTTCATGCAATGAAAAAGCAATTGTCTTTTCAATGAACGAGTTCTTGTATGCAATGCAAAAAAGCACATGTCTTTTCCAATGCACAAAGAGTCCAGGTATGTAATGCAAAAGGCAATTATCTCTTAAATGCAGTATGATTTTTTTTCATGCAATGAAAAAGCAATTGTCTTTTCAATGAACGAGTTCTTGAATTCAATGCAAAAGGACTTATCTCTTCAGTGTGCTGCGAGTTCTTGTATGCAATGCAAAAGCACGTATCTTTTCCATTGCACAAAGCAATGCAAAAGCACTTATCTCTTTAATGCAGTAAGATTTTTTTCATGCAATGAAAAAGCAATTGTCTTTTCAATGAAAGAGTTCTTGTATGCAATGCAAAAAGCAGATTTCTTTTCCAATGCACAAAGAGTCAAGGTATGTAATGCAAAAGGCAATTATCTCTTTAATGCAGTAAGATTTTTTTCATGCAATGAAAAAGCAATTGTCTTTTCAATGAAAGAGTTCTTGTATGCAATGCAAAAAAAGCACATGTCTTTTCCAATGCACAAAGAGTCCAGGTATGTAATGCAAAAGGCAATTATCTCTTAAATGCAGTAAGATTTTTTTCATGCAATGAAAAAGCAATTGTCTTTTCAATGAACGAGTTCTTGTATGCAATGCAAAAAAGCACATGTCTTTTCCAATGCACAAAGAGTCCAGGTATGTAATGCAAAAGGCAATTATCTCTTAAATGCAGTATGATTTTTTTCATGCAATGAAAAAGCAATTGTCTTTTTTCAATGAACGAGTTCTTGAATTCAATGCAAAAGGACTTATTCTTTTTCAATGCTGCAAAGTTCTTGTATGCAATGCAATGCAAAGCAATGCACTTATCTCTTTAATGCAGTAAGATTTTTTTCATGCAATGAAAAAGCAATTGTCTTTTCAATGAAAGAGTTCTTGTATGCAATGCAAAAAAGCAGATATCTTTTCCAATGCACAAAGAGTCAAGGTATGTAATGCAAAAGCAATTATCTCTTTAATGCATGCAATGAAAAAGCAATTATCTCTTTAATGCAGTAAGATTTTTTTTCATGCAATGAAAAAGCAATTGTCTTTTCAATGAAAGAAGTTCTTGTATGCAATGCAAAAAAGCAAATGTCTTTTCCAATGCACAAAGAGTCCAGGTATGTAATGCAAAAGGCAATTATCTCTTAAATGCAGTAAGATTTTTTTTTTTCATGCAATGAAAAAGCAATTGTCTTTTCAATGAACGAGTTCTTGTATGCAATGCAAAAAAGCACATGTCTTTTCCAATGCACAAAGAGTCCAGGTATGTAATGCAAAAGGCAATTATCTCTTAAATGCAGTATGATTTTTTTCATGCAATGAAAAAGCAATTGTCTTTTCAATGAACGAGTTCTTGAATTCAATGCAAAAGGACTTATCTCTTCAGTGTGCTGCGAGTTCTTGTATGCAATGCAAAAGCACGTATCTTTTCCATTGCACAAAGCAATGCAAAAGCACTTATCTCTTTAATGCAGTAAGATTTTTTTCATGCAATGAAAAAGCAATTGTCTTTTCAATGAAAGAGTTCTTGTATGCAATGCAAAAAAGCAGATTTCTTTCCAATGCACAAAGAGTCAAGGTATGTAATGCAAAAGGCAATTATCTCTTTAATGCAGTAAGATTTTTTTCATGCAATGAAAAAGCAATTGTCTTTTCAATGAAAGAGTTCTTGTATGCAATGCAAAAAGCAATGTCTTTTCCAATGCACAAAGAGTCAAGGTATGTAATGCAAAAGGCAATTATCTCTTTAATGCAGTAAGATTTTTTTTTCATGCAATGAAAAAGCAATTGTCTTTTCAATGAACGAGTTCTTGTATGCAATGCAAAAAAGCACATGTCTTTTCCAATGCACAAAGAGTCCAGGTATGTAATGCAAAAGGCAATTATCTCTTAAATGCAGTATGATTTTTTTCATGCAATGAAAAAGCAATTGTCTTTTCAATGAACGAGTTCTTGAATTCAATGCAAAAGGACTTAATGTAACAAAGCAATGCAAAAGCACTTATCTCTTTAATGCAGAAAGATTTTTTTTTCATGCAATGAAAAAGCAATTGTCTTTTCAATGAAAGAGTTCTTGTATGCAATGCAAAAAGCACATATCTTTTCCAATGCACAAAAGCAGGTATGTAATGCAAAAGGCAATTATCTCTTTAATGCAGTAATTTTTTTTTTCATGCAATGAAAAAGCAATTGTCTTTTCAATGAAAGAGTTCTTGTATGCAATGCAAAAAAGCACATGTCTTTTCCAATGCACAAAGAGTCCAGGTATGTAATGCAAAAGGCAATTATCTCTTAAATGCAGTAAGATTTTTTTCATGCAATGAAAAAGCAATTGTCTTTTCAATGAACGAGTTCTTGAATTCAATGCAAAAAAAGGACTTATCTTTTCAATGCTGCGAGTTCTTGTATGCAATGTCTTGTATCTTTTCCATGCAAAGCAATGCAAAAGCAATTATCTCTTTAATGCAGTAAGATTTTTTTCATGCAATGAAAAAGCAATTGTCTTTTCAATGAAAGGTTCTTGTTCAATATGCAAAAAAAAAGCAGATTTCTTTTCCAATGCACAAAGAGTCAAGGTATGTAATGCAAAAGGCAATTATCTCTTAAATGCAGTAAGATTTTTTTTATGCAATGAAAAAGCAATTGTCTTTTCAATGAACGAGTTCTTGTATGCAATGCAAAAAAGCACATGTCTTTTCCAATGCACAAAGAGTCCAGGTATGTAATGCAAAAGGCAATTATCTCTTAAATGCAGTATGATTTTTTTTTTCATGCAATGAAAAAGCAATTGTCTTTTCAATGAACGAGTTCTTGAATTCAATGCAAAAGGACTTATCTCTTCAGTGTGCTGCGAGTTCTTGTATGCAATGCAAAAGCACGTATCTTTTCCATTGCACAAAGCAATGCAAAAGCACTTATCTCTTTAATGCAGTAAGATTTTTTTCATGCAATGAAAAAGCAATTGTCTTTTCAATGAAAGAGTTCTTGTATGCAATGCAAAAAGCAGCAATCTTTTCCAATGCACAAAGAGTCAAGGTATGTAATGCAAAAGGCAATTATCTCTTTAATGCAGTAAGATTTTTTTTCATGCAATGAAAAAGCAATTGTCTTTTCAATGAAAGAGTTCTTGTATGCAATGCAAAAAAGCAAATGTCTTTTCCAATGCACAAAGAGTCAGGTATGTAATGCAAAAGGCAATTATCTCTTAAATGCAGTAAGATTTTTTTCATGCAATGAAAAAGCAATTGTCTTTTCAATGAACGAGTTCTTGTATGCAATGCAAAAAAGCACATGTCTTTTCCAATGCACAAAGAGTCCAGGTATGTAATGCAAAAGGCAATTATCTCTTAAATGCAGTATGATTTTTTTCATGCAATGAAAAAGCAATTGTCTTTTCAATGCAATGCAAAAGCAATTCTTTTCAATGAAGTTCTTGAATGCAATGCAAAAGGACTTATCTCTTCAGTGTGCTGCAATTGTCTTTCTCAATGAAAGAGTTCTTGTATGCAATGCAAAAAGCACGATATCTTTTCCATTGCACAAAAGTCAAAGCAATGCAAAAGCACTTATTCTCTTTAATGCAGTAAGATTTTTTTTTTTCATGCAATGAAAAAGCAATTGTCTTTTCAATGAAAGAGTTCTTGTATGCAATGCAAAAAAAAAGCAGATTTCTTTTCCAATGCACAAAGAGTCAAGGTATGTAATGCAAAAGGCAATTATCTCTTTAATGCAGTAAGATTTTTTTTCATGCAATGAAAAAGCAATTGTCTTTTCAATGAAAGAGTTCTTGTATGCAATGCAAAAAAGCAAATGTCTTTTCCAATGCACAAAGAGTCAAGGTATGTAATGCAAAAGGCAATTATCTCTTAAATGCAGTAAGATTTTTTTTCATGCAATGAAAAAGCAATTGTCTTTTCAATGAACGAGTTCTTGTATGCAATGCAAAACAGCACATGTCTTTTCCAATGCACAAAGAGTCCAGGTATGTAATGCAAAAGGCAATTATCTCTTAAATGCAGTATGATTTTTTTTCATGCAATGAAAAAGCAATTGTCTTTTCAATGAACGAGTTCTTGAATTCAATGCAAAAGGACTTATCTCTTCAGTGTGCTGCGAGTTCTTGTATGCAATGCAAAAGCACGTATCTTTTCCATTGCACAAAGCAATGCAAAAGCACTTATCTCTTTAATGCAGTAAGATTTTTTTCATGCAATGAAAAAGCAATTGTCTTTTCAATGAAAGAGTTCTTGTATGCAATGCAAAAAAGCAGATTTCTTTTCCAATGCACAAAGAGTCAAGGTATGTAATGCAAAAGGCAATTATCTCTTTAATGCAGTAAGATTTTTTTTCATGCAATGAAAAAGCAATTGTCTTTTCAATGAAAGAGTTCTTGTATGCAATGCAAAAAAAAGCACATGTCTTTTCCAATGCACAAAGAGTCCAGGTATGTAATGCAAAAGGCAATTATCTCTTAAATGCAGTAAGATTTTTATGCAATGAAAAAGCAATTGTCTTTTCAATGAACGAGTTCTTGAATTCAATGCAAAAAGACTTATGTCTTTTTCCAATGTATGCAATGCAAAGAGTTCTTGTATGCAATGCAAAAAGCAATTATCTTTTCCAATGCAGTAAGATTTTTTTCATGCAATGAAAAAGCAATTGTCTTTTTCAATGCAATAAAAAAAGAGATTTTTTTCAATGCAATGTATGTAAAAAAAATCTCTTTAATCAGTAAGATTTTTCATGCAATGAAAAAGCAATTGTCTTTTCAATGAAAGAGTTCTTGTATGCAATGCAAAAAGCAGATATCTTTTCCAATGCACAAAGAGTCCAGGTATGTAATGCAAAAGGCAATTATCTCTTAAATGCAGTAAGATTTTTTTTCATGCAATGAAAAAGCAATTGTCTTTTCAATGAACGAGTTCTTGTATGCAATGCAAAAAAGCACATGTCTTTTCCAATGCACAAAGAGTCCAGGTATGTAATGCAAAAGGCAATTATCTCTTAAATGCAGTAAGATTTTTTTTCATGCAATGAAAAAGCAATTGTCTTTTCAATGAACGAGTTCTTGAATTCAATGCAAAAGGACTTATCTCTTCAGTGTGCTGCGAGTTCTTGTATGCAATGCAAAAGCACGTATCTTTTCCATTGCACAAAGCAATGCAAAAGCACTTATCTCTTTAATGCAGTAAGATTTTTTTTCATGCAATGAAAAAGCAATTGTCTTTTCAATGAAAGAGTTCTTGTATGCAATGCAAAAAAGCAGATTTCTTTTCCAATGCACAAAGAGTCAAGGTATGTAATGCAAAAGGCAATTATCTCTTAAATGCAGTAAGATTTTTTTTCATGCAATGAAAAAGCAATTGTCTTTTCAATGAACGAGTTCTTGTATGCAATGCAAAAAAGCACATGTCTTTTCCAATGCACAAAGAGTCCAGGTATGTAATGCAAAAGGCAATTATCTCTTAAATGCAGTATGATTTTTTTTCATGCAATGAAAAAGCAATTGTCTTTTCAATGAACGAGTTCTTGAATTCAATGCAAAAGGACTTATCTCTTCAGTGTGCTGCGAGTTCTTGTATGCAATGCAAAAGCACGTATCTTTTCCATTGCACAAAGCAATGCAAAAGCACTTATCTCTTTAATGCAGTAAGATTTTTTTCATGCAATGAAAAAGCAATTGTCTTTTCAATGAAAGAGTTCTTGTATTCAATGCAAAAAAAGCAGATTTCTTTTCCAATGCACAAAGAGTCAAGGTATGTAATGCAAAAGGCAATTATCTCTTTAATGCAGTAAGATTTTTTTTCATGCAATGAAAAAGCAATTGTCTTTTCAATATAAGAGTTCTTGTATGCAATGCAAAAAGCAAATGTCTTTTCCAATGCACAAAGAGTCAGGTATGTAATGCAAAAGGCAATTATCTCTTAAATGCAGTAAGATTTTTTTCATGCAATGAAAAAGCAATTGTGTCTTTTCAATGAACGAGTTCTTGTATGCAATGCAAAAAAAGCACATGTCTTTTCCAATGCACAAAGAGTCCAGGTATGTAATGCAAAAGGCAATTATCTCTTAAATGCAGTATGATTTTTTTTCATGCAATGAAAAAGCAATTGTCTTTTCAATGAACGAGTTCTTGAATTCAATGCAAAAAAGGACTTATCTTTTTCATTGTGCTGCGAGTTTGTATGCAATGCAAAAGCACGTATCTTTTCCATTGCACAAAGCAATGCAAAAGCACTTATCTCTTTAATGCAGTAAGATTTTTTTCATGCAATGAAAAAGCAATTGTCTTTTCAATGAAAGAGTTCTTGTATGCAATGCAAAAAAGCAGATTTCTTTTCCAATGCACAAAGAGTCAAGGTATGTAATGCAAAAGGCAATTATCTCTTTAATGCAGTAAGATTTTTTTTCATGCAATGAAAAAGCAATTGTCTTTTCAATGAAAGAGTTCTTGTATGCAATGCAAAAAAGCAAATGTCTTTTCCAATGCACAAAGAGTCAAGGTATGTAATGCAAAAGGCAATTATCTCTTTAATGCAGTAAGATTTTTTTTCATGCAATGAAAAAGCAATTGTCTTTTCAATGAAGAGTTCTTGTATGCAATGCAAAAAAGCAAATGTCTTTTCCAATGCACAAAGAGTCAAGGTATGTAATGCAAAAGGCAATTATCTCTTAAATGCAGTAAGATTTTTTTTCATGCAATGAAAAAGCAATTGTCTTTTCAATGAACGAGTTCTTGTATGCAATGCAAAAAAGCACATGTCTTTTCCAATGCACAAAGAGTCCAGGTATGTAATGCAAAAGGCAATTATCTCTTAAATGCAGTATGATTTTTTTTTCATGCAATGAAAAAGCAATTGTCTTTTCAATGAACGAGTTCTTGAATTCAATGCAAAAGGACTTATCTCTTCAGTGTGCTGCGAGTTCTTGTATGCAATGCAAAAGCACGTATCTTTTCCATTGCACAAAGCAATGCAAAAGCACTTATCTCTTTAATGCAGTAAGATTTTTTTCATGCAATGAAAAAGCAATTGTCTTTTCAATGAAAGAGTTCTTGTATGCAATGCAAAAAAAAGCAGATTTCTTTTCCAATGCACAAAGAGTCAAGGTATGTAATGCAAAAGGCAATTATCTCTTTAATGCAGTAAGATTTTTTTCATGCAATGAAAAAGCAATTGTCTTTTCAATGAAAGAGTTCTTGTATGCAATGCAAAAAGCAAATGTCTTTTCCAATGCACAAAGAGTCCAGGTATGTAATGCAAAAGGCAATTATCTCTTAAATGCAGTAAGATTTTTTTCATGCAATGAAAAAGCAATTGTCTTTTCAATGAACGAGTTCTTGTATGCAATGCAAAAAAGCACATGTCTTTTCCAATGCACAAAGAGTCCAGGTATGTAATGCAAAAGGCAATTATCTCTTAAATGCAGTATTTTTTTTTTTCATGCAATGAAAAAGCAATTGTCTTTTCAATGAACGAGTTCTTGAATTCAATGCAAAAGACTTATCTCTTCAGTGTGCTGCGAGTTCTTGTATGCAATGCAAAAAGCACGTATCTTTTCCATTGCACAAAGCAATGCAAAAGCACTTATCTCTTTAATGCAGTAAGATTTTTTTCATGCAATGAAAAAGCAATTGTCTTTTCAATGAAAGAGTTCTTGTATGCAATGCAAAAAGCAGATTTCTTTTCCAATGCACAAAGAGTCAGGTATGTAATGCAAAAGGCAATTATCTCTTTAATGCAGTAAGATTTTTTTCATGCAATGAAAAAGCAATTGTCTTTTTTCAATGAAAGAGTTCTTGTATGCAATGCAAAAAAGCACATGTCTTTTCCAATGCACAAAGAGTCCAGGTATGTAATGCAAAAGGCAATTATCTCTTAAATGCAGTAAGATTTTTTCATGCAATGAAAAAGCAATTGTCTTTTCAATGAGCGAGTTCTTTTCAATGAAAGCAATTGTCTTTTCAATGAAAGAGTTCTTGTATGCAATCTCAAAAAGCAGTTCTTTTATGCAATGCAAAAGCAGATATCTTTTCCAATGCACAAAGAGCAGGTATGTAATGCAAAATTATCTCTTTAATGCAGTAAGATTTTTTTTCATGCAATGAAAAAGCAATTGTCTTTTCAATGAAAGAGTTCTTGTATGCAATGCAAAAAAGCACATGTCTTTTCCAATGCACAAAGAGTCCAGGTATGTAATGCAAAAGGCAATTATCTCTTAAATGCAGTAAGATTTTTTTTCATGCAATGAAAAAGCAATTGTCTTTTCAATGAACGAGTTCTTGTATGCAATGCAAAAAAGCACATGTCTTTTCCAATGCACAAAGAGTCCAGGTATAATAATGCAAAGGCAATTATCTCTTAAATGCAGTATGATTTTTTTTCATGCAATGAAAAAGCAATTGTCTTTTCAATGAACGAGTTCTTGAATTCAATGCAAAAGGACTTATCTCTTCAGTGTGCTGCGAGTTCTTGTATGCAATGCAAAAGCACGTATCTTTTCCATTGCACAAAGCAATGCAAAAGCACTTATCTCTTTAATGCAGTAAGATTTTTTTCATGCAATGAAAAAGCAATTGTCTTTTCAATGAAAGAGTTCTTGTATGCAATGCAAAAAAGCAGATTTCTTTTCCAATGCACAAAGAGTCAAGGTATGTAATGCAAAAGGCAATTATCTCTTTAATGCAGTAAGATTTTTTTTCATGCAATGAAAAAGCAATTGTCTTTTCAATGAAAGAGTTCTTGTATGCAATGCAAAAAAGCAAATGTCTTTTCCAATGCACAAAGAGTCCAGGTATGTAATGCAAAAGGCAATTATCTCTTAAATGCAGTAAGATTTTTTTTCATGCAATGAAAAAGCAATTGTCTTTTCAATGAACGAGTTCTTGTATGCAATGCAAAAAAGCACATGTCTTTTCCAATGCACAAAGAGTCCAGGTATGTAATGCAAAAGGCAATTATCTCTTAAATGCAGTATGATTTTTTTTCATGCAATGAAAAAGCAATTGTCTTTTCAATGAACGAGTTCTTGAATTCAATGCAAAAGGACTTATCTCTTCAGTGTGCTGCGAGTTCTTGTATGCAATGCAAAAGCACGTATCTTTTCCATTGCACAAAGCAATGCAAAAGCACTTATCTCTTTAATGCAGTAAGATTTTTTTCATGCAATGAAAAAGCAATTGTCTTTTCAATGAAAGAGTTCTTGTATGCAATGCAAAAAAGCAGATTTCTTTTCCAATGCACAAAGAGTCAAGGTATGTAATGCAAAAGGCAATTATCTCTTTAATGCAGTAAGATTTTTTTTCATGCAATGAAAAAGCAATTGTCTTTTCAATGAAAGAGTTCTTGTATGCAATGCAAAAAAAAGCAAATGTCTTTTCCAATGCACAAAGAGTCAAGGTATGTAATGCAAAAGGCAATTATCTCTTAAATGCAGTAAGATTTTTTTTCATGCAATGAAAAAGCAATTGTCTTTTCAATGAACGAGTTCTTGTATATATGCAATGCAAAAAAGCACATGTCTTTTCCAATGCACAAAGAGTCCAGGTATGTAATGCAAAAGGCAATTATCTCTTAAATGCAGTATGATTTTTTTTCATGCAATGAAAAAGCAATTGTCTTTTCAATGAACGAGTTCTTGAATTCAATGCAAAAGGACTTATCTCTTCAGTGTGCTGCGAGTTCTTGTATGCAATGCAAAAGCACGTATCTTTTCCATTGCACAAAGCAATGCAAAAGCACTTATCTCTTTAATGCAGTAAGATTTTTTTCATGCAATGAAAAAGCAATTGTCTTTTCAATGAAAGAGTTCTTGTATGCAATGCAAAAAAGCAGATTTCTTTTCCAATGCACAAAGAGTCAAGGTATGTAATGCAAAAGGCAATTATCTCTTAAATGCAGTAAGATTTTTTTCATGCAATGAAAAAGCAATTGTCTTTTCAATGAACGAGTTCTTGTATGCAATGCAAAAAGCGTCTTTTCCAATGCACAAAGAGTCCAGGTATGTAATGCAAAAGGCAATTATCTCTTAAATGCAGTATGATTTTTTTCATGCAATGAAAAAGCAATTGTCTTTTCAATGAACGAGTTCTTGAATTCAATGCAAAAAGGACTTATCTCTTCAGTGTGCAAGTTCTTGTATGCAAAAGAGTATCTTTTCCATTGCACAAAGCAATGCAAAAGCACTTATCTCTTTAATGCAGTAAGATTTTTTTTCATGCAATGAAAAAGCAATTGTCTTTTCAATGAAAGAGTTCTTGTATGCAATGCAAAAAAAAAGCAGATTTCTTTTCCAATGCACAAAGAGTCAAGGTATGTAATGCAAAAGGCAATTATCTCTTTAATGCAGTAAGATTTTTTTTCATGCAATGAAAAAGCAATTGTCTTTTCAATGAAAGAGTTCTTGTATGCAATGCAAAAAGCAAATGTCTTTTCCAATGCACAAAGAGTCCAGGTATGTAATGCAAAAGCAATTATCTCTTAAATGCAGTAAGATTTTTTTCATGCAATGAAAAAGCAATTGTCTTTTCAATGAACGAGTTCTTGTATGCAATGCAAAAAAGCACATGTCTTTTCCAATGCACAAAGAGTCCAGGTATGTAATGCAAAAGGCAATTATCTCTTAAATGCAGTATGATTTTTTTTCATGCAATGAAAAAGCAATTGTCTTTTCAATGAACGAGTTCTTGAATTCAATGCAAAAGGACTTATCTCTTCAGTGTGCTGCGAGTTCTTGTATGCAATGCAAAAGCACGTATCTTTTCCATTGCACAAAGCAATGCAAAAGCACTTATCTCTTTAATGCAGTAAGATTTTTTTCATGCAATGAAAAAGCAATTGTCTTTTCAATGAAAGAGTTCTTGTATGCAATGCAAAAAAGCAGATTTCTTTTCCAATGCACAAAGAGTCAAGGTATGTAATGCAAAAGGCAATTATCTCTTTAATGCAGTAAGATTTTTTTCATGCAATAAAAAAAGCAATTGTCTTTTCAATGAAAGAGTTCTTGTATGCAATGCAAAAAAGCAAATGTCTTTTCCAATGCACAAAGAGTCCAGGTATGTAATGCAAAAGGCAATTATCTCTTAAATGCAGTAAGATTTTTTTCATGCAATGAAAAAGCAATTGTCTTTTCAATGAACGAGTTCTTGTATGCAATGCAAAAAAGCACATGTCTTTTCCAATGCACAAAGAGTCCAGGTATGTAATGCAAAAGGCAATTATCTCTTAAATGCAGTAAGATTCTTTTTCATGCAATGAAAAAGTAATTGTCTTTTCAATGAACGAGAGTTCTTGAATTCAATGCAAAAAAGGACTTATCTCTTCATGCAATGTGCACAAAGAGTTCTTGTATGCAATGCAAAAAGCACTTATCTCTTTTCAGTTCTTGTATGCAATGCAAATTATTTTTCCATTGCACAAAGCAATGCAAAAGCACTTATCTCTTTAATGCAGTAAGATTTTTTTCATGCAATGAAAAAGCAATTGTCTTTTCAATGAAAGAGTTCTTGTATGCAATGCAAAAAGCAGATTTCTTTTCCAATGCACAAAGAGTCCAGGTATGTAATGCAAAAGGCAATTATCTCTTTAATGCAGTAAGATTTTTTTTCATGCAATGAAAAAGCAATTGTCTTTTCAATGAAAGAGTTCTTGTATGCAATGCAAAAAAGCACATGTCTTTTCCAATGCACAAAGAGTCCAGGTATGTAATGCAAAAGGCAATTATCTCTTAAATGCAGTAAGATTTTTTTTTCATGCAATGAAAAAGCAATTGTCTTTTCAATGAACGAGTTCTTGTATGCAATGCAAAAAAGCACATGTCTTTTCCAATGCACAAAGAGTCCAGGTATGTAATGCAAAAGGCAATTATCTCTTAAATGCAGTATGATTTTTTTCATGCAATGAAAAAGCAATTGTCTTTTCAATGAACGAGTTCTTGAATTCAATGCAAAAGGACTTATCTCTTCAGTGTGCTGCGAGTTCTTGTATGCAATGCAAAAGCACGTATCTTTTCCATTGCACAAAGCAATGCAAAAGCACTTATCTCTTTAATGCAGTAAGATTTTTTTTTTTCATGCAATGAAAAAGCAATTGTCTTTTCAATGAAAGAGTTCTTGTATGCAATGCAAAAAAGCAGATTTCTTTTCCAATGCACAAAGAGTCAAGGTATGTAATGCAAAAGGCAATTATCTTTAATGCAGTAAGATTTTTTTTCATGCAATGAAAAAGCAATTGTCTTTTCAATGAAAGAGTTCTTGTATGCAATGCAAAAAAGCAAATGTCTTTTCCAATGCACAAAGAGTCCAGGTATGTAATGCAAAAGGCAATTATCTCTTAAATGCAGTAAGATTTTTTTCATGCAATGAAAAAGCAATTGTCTTTTCAATGAACGAGTTCTTGTATGCAATGCAAAAAGCATCATCTTTTCCAATGCACAAAGAGTCCAGGTATGTAATGCAAAAGGCAATTATCTCTTAAATGCAGTATGATTTTTTTCATGCAATGAAAAAGCAATTGTCTTTTCAATGAACGAGTTCTTGAATTCAATGCAAAAGGACTTATCTCTTCAGTGTGCTCGAGTTCTTGTATGCAATGCAAAAAGTATCTTTTCCATTGTATGCAATGCAAAAGCACTTATCTCTTAATGCAGTAAGATTTTTTTGCAATGAAAAAGCAATTGTCTTTTCAATGAAAGAGTTCAATGCAATGCAAAAGCAGATTTTTCCAATCTTTTAAAAAGGCAATTATCTCTTTAATGCAGTAAGATTTTTTTTCATGCAATGAAAAAGCAATTGTCTTTTCAATGAAAGAGTTCTTGTATGCAATGCAAAAAAGCAGATTTCTTTTCCAATGCACAAAGAGTCCAGGTATGTAATGCAAAAGGCAATTATCTCTTTAATGCAGTAAGATTTTTTTCATGCAATGAAAAAGCAATTGTCTTTTCAATGAAAGAGTTCTTGTATGCAATGCAAAAAAAAGCAGATGTCTTTTCCAATGCACAAAGAGTCCAGGTATGTAATGCAAAAGGCAATTATCTCTTTAATGCAGTAAGATTTTTTTTCATGCAATGAAAAAGCAATTGTCTTTTCAATGAACGAGTTCTTGTATGCAATGCAAAAAAAAGCACATGTCTTTTCCAATGCACAAAGAGTCCAGGTATGTAATGCAAAAGGCAATTATCTCTTAAATGCAGTAAGATTTTTTTCATGCAATGAAAAAGCAATTGTCTTTTCAATGAACGAGTTCTTGTATGCAATGCAAAAAAGCACATGTCTTTTCCAATGCACAAAGAGTCCAGGTATGTAATGCAAAAGGCAATTATCTCTTAAATGCAGTATGATTTTTTTTCATGCAATGAAAAAGCAATTGTCTTTTCAATGAACGAGTTCTTGAATTCAATGCAAAAGGACTTATCTCTTCAATGTGCTGCGAGTTCTTGTATGCAATGCAAAAGCACGTATCTTTTCCATTGCACAAAGCAATGCAAAAGCACTTATCAATCTTCAAGGTATGCAATGCAAAAGCAATTATCTTTTTAATGCATGATTTTGTTCATGCAATGAAAAAGCAATTGTCTTTTCAATGAAAGAGTTCTTGTATGCAATGCAAAAAAGCAAATGTCTTTTCCAATGCACAAAGAGTCAAGGTATGTAATGCAAAAGGCAATTATCTCTTAAATGCAGTAAGATTTTTTCATGCAATGAAAAAGCAATTGTCTTTTCAATGAACGAGTTCTTGTATGCAATGCAAAAAAGCACATGTCTTTTCCAATGCACAAAGAGTCCAGGTATGTAATGCAAAAGGCAATTATCTCTTAAATGCAGTATGATTTTTTTTCATGCAATGAAAAAGCAATTGTCTTTTCAATGAACGAGTTCTTGAATTCAATGCAAAAGGACTTATCTCTTCAGTGTGCTGCGAGTTCTTGTATGCAATGCAAAAAGCACGTATCTTTTCCATTGCACAAAGCAATGCAAAAGCACTTATCTCTTTAATGCAGTAAGATTTTTTTCATGCAATGAAAAAGCAATTGTCTTTTCAATGAAAGAGTTCTTGTATGCAATGCAAAAAAAAGCAGATTTCTTTTCCAATGCACAAAGAGTCAAGGTATGTAATGCAAAAGGCAATTATCTCTTTAATGCAGTAAGATTTTTTTTCATGCAATGAAAAAGCAATTGTCTTTTCAATGAAAGAGTTCTTGTATGCAATGCAAAAAAGCAAATGTCTTTTCAATGCACAAAGAGTCCAGGTATGTAATGCAAAAGGCAATTATCTCTTTAATGCAGTAAAAGATTTTTTCATGCAATGAAAAAGCAATTGTCTTTTCAATGAACGAGTTCTTGTATGCAATGCAAAAAAGCACATGTCTTTTCCAATGCACAAAGAGTCCAGGTATGTAATGCAAAAGGCAATTATCTCTTAAATGCAGTAAGATTTTTTTTTCATGCAATGAAAAAGCAATTGTCTTTTCAATGAACGAGTTCTTGTATGCAATGCAAAACAGCACATGTCTTTTCCAATGCACAAAGAGTCCAGGTATGTAATGCAAAAGGCAATTATCTCTTAAATGCAGTAAGATTTTTTTTCATGCAATGAAAAAGCAATTGTCTTTTCAATGAACAGAGTTCTTGAATTCAATGACATCTCTTCAGTGTGCTCAATGAAAGAGTTCTTGTATGCAATGCAAAAGCAATTATCTTTCCAATGCACAAAGCATATGCAATGCAAAAAATATCTTTTCCAATGCACAAAGAGTCAAGGTATGTAATGCAAAAAGGCAATTATCTCTTTAATGCAGTAAGATTTTTCATGCAATGAAAAAGCAATTGTCTTTTCAATGAAAGAGTTCTTGTATGCAATGCAAAAAAAAAAATGTCTTTTCCAATGCACAAAGAGTCCAGGTATGTAATGCAAAAGGCAATTATCTCTTTAAATGCAGTAAGATTTTTTTTCATGCAATGAAAAAGCAATTGTCTTTTCAATGAACGAGTTCTTGTATGCAATGCAAAAAAGCACATGTCTTTTCCAATGCACAAAGAGTCCAGGTATGTAATGCAAAAGGCAATTATCTCTTAAATGCAGTATGATTTTTTTTTCATGCAATGAAAAAGCAATTGTCTTTTCAATGAACGAGTTCTTGAATTCAATGCAAAAGGACTTATCTCTTCAGTGTGCTGCGAGTTCTTGTATGCAATGCAAAAGCACGTATCTTTTCCATTGCACAAAGCAATGCAAAAGCACTTATCTCTTTAATGCAGTAAGATTTTTTTTCATGCAATGAAAAAGCAATTGTCTTTTCAATGAAAGAGTTCTTGTATGCAATGCAAAAAAGCAGATTTCTTTTCCAATGCACAAAGAGTCAAGGTATGTAATGCAAAAGGCAATTATCTCTTTAATGCAGTAAGATTTTTTCATGCAATGAAAAAGCAATTGTCTTTTCAATGAAAGAGTTCTTGTATGCAATGCAAAAAAAAGCAAAAAATGTCTTTTCCAATGCACAAAGAGTCCAGGTATGTAATGCAAAAGGCAATTATCTCTTAAATGCAGTAAGATTTTTTTCATGCAATGAAAAAGCAATTGTCTTTTCAATGAACGAGTTCTTGTATGCAATGTAAAAGCACATGTCTTTTCCAATGCACAAAGAGTCCAGGTATGTAATGCAAAAGGCAATTATCTCTTAAATGCAGTATGATGATTTTTTTTCAATGCAATGAAAAATGCAATGCAATTATCTTTTCAATGTGCAATGCAAAAACGATTTTTCATTGCACAATGCAATGAAAAAGCAGTAAGATTTTTTTTGCAATCTTTTCAATGAAACGAGTTCTTGTATGCAATGCAAAAAAGCAGATATCTTTTCCAATGCACAAAGAGTCAAGGTATGTAATGCAAAAGGCAATTATCTTTAATGCAGTAAGATTTTTTTTCATGCAATGAAAAAGCAATTGTCTTTTCAATGAAAGAGTTCTTGTATGCAATGCAAAAAAAAGCAAATGTCTTTTCAATGCAATGCAATAAAGAGTCCAGGTATGTAATGCAAAAGGCAATTATCTCTTTAATGCAGTAAGATTTTTTCATGCAATGAAAAAGCAATTGTCTTTTCAATGAACGAGTTCTTGTATGCAATGCAAAAAAGCACATGTCTTTCCAATGCACAAAGAGTCCAGGTATGTAATGCAAAAGGCAATTATCTCTTAAATGCAGTAAGATTTTTTTTCATGCAATGAAAAAGCAATTGTCTTTTCAATGAACGAGTTCTTGTATGCAATGCAAAAAGGAAATCTCTTCAGTGTGCACAATTTCTTGTATGCAATGCAAAATGCACAAAGAGTCCAGGTATGTAAAAAGCAAAAGCAATTATCTCTTTAATGCAGTAAGATTTTTTTTTTCATGCAATGAAAAGCAATTGTCTTTTCAATGAAAGAGTTCTTGTATGCAATGCAAAACAGCACGTCTTTTCCAATGCACAAAGAGTCCAGGTATGTAATGCAAAAGGCAATTATCTCTTTAATGCAGTAAGATTTTTTTTCATGCAATGAAAAAGCAATTGTCTTTTCAATGAAAGAGTTCTTGTATGCAATGCAAAACAGCACATGTCTTTTCCAATGCACAAAGAGAGTCAGGTATGTAATGCAAAAGGCAATTATCTCTTTAAATGCAGTAAGATTTTTTTCATGCAATGAAAAAGCAATTGTCTTTTCAATGAACGAGTTCTTGTATGCAATGCAAAACAGCACATGTCTTTTCCAATGCACAAAGAGTCCAGGTATGTAATGCAAAAGGCAATTATCTCTTAAATGCAGTAAGATTTTTTTTCATGCAATGAAAAAGCAATTGTCTTTTCAATGAACGAGTTCTTGAATTCAATGCAAAAGGACTTATCTCTTCAGTGTCTTTTCCAATGCACAAAGAGTTGTATGCAATGTAAGCACGTATCTTTTCCATTGCACAAAGCAAAAAGCACTTATCTCTTTAATGCAGTAAGATTTTTTTTTCATGCAATGAAAAAGCAATTGTCTTTTCAATGAAAGAGTTCTTGTATGCAATGCAAAAAGCAGATTTCTTTTCCAATGCACAAAGAGTCAGGTATGTAATGCAAAAGGCAATTATCTCTTTAATGCAGTAAGATTTTTTTTCATGCAATGAAAAAGCAATTGTCTTTTCAATGAACGAGTTCTTGTATGCAATGCAAAATGCAAAAAGCACATGTCTTTTCCAATGCACAAAGAGTCCAGGTATGTAATGCAAAAGGCAATTATCTCTTAAATGCAGTAAGATTTTTTTTCATGCAATGAAAAAGCAATTGTCTTTTCAATGAACGAGTTCTTGAATTCAATGCAAAAGGACTTATCTCTTCAGTGTCTGCGAGTTCTTGTATGCAATGCACAAAGAGTCGTATCTTTTCCATTGTGTATGTAATGCAATATCAAATGCAGTAAGAATGCAAAAAGCAATTGTCTTTTTTGCAATGCAAAAAAAGCAATGCAAAAGCAATTTTTTCAATGCTTTAATGAGTTTTTGAATGCAATGAAAAAGCAATTGTCTTTTCAATGAAAGAGTTCTTGTATGCAATGCAAAAGCAGCAGATCTTTTCCAATGCACAAAGAGTCAAGGTATGTAATGCAAAAGGCAATTATCTCTTTAATGCAGTAAGATTTTTTTCATGCAATGAAAAAGCAATTGTCTTTTCAATGAAAGAGTTCTTGTATGCAATGCAAAAAAAGCACATGTCTTTTCCAATGCACAAAGAGTCCAGGTATGTAATGCAAAAGGCAATTATCTCTTTAATGCAGTAAGATTTTTTTCATGCAATGAAAAAGCAATTGTCTTTTCAATGAAGAGTTCTTGTATGCAATGCAAAAAAGCACATGTCTTTTCCAATGCACAAAGAGTCCAGGTATGTAATGCAAAAGGCAATTATCTCTTAAATGCAGTAAGATTTTTTTCATGCAATGAAAAAGCAATTGTCTTTTCAATGAACGAGTTCTTGTATGCAATGCAAAAAAGCACATGTCTTTTCCAATGCACAAAGAGTCAGGTATGTAATGCAAAAGGCAATTATCTCCAGATTTTTTTCATGCAATGAAAAAGCAATTGTCTTTTCAATGAAAGAGTTCTTGAATTCAATGCAAAAAGGACTTATCTCTTTCCAATGCATGCAAAAGAGATCTTTTCCATGCAATGCAAAAGCAATTATCTCTTTAATGCAGTAAGATTTTTTTCATGCAATGAAAAAGCAATTGTCTTTTCAATGAAAAGAGTTCTTGTATGCAATGCAAAAAAGCAGATTTCTTTTCCAATGCACAAAGAGTCAAGGTATGTAATGCAAAAGGCAATTATCTCTTAAATGCAGTAAGATTTTTTTTCATGCAATGAAAAAGCAATTGTCTTTTCAATGAACGAGTTCTTGAATTCAATGCAAAAGGACTTATCTCTTCAGTGTGCTGCGAGTTCTTGTATGCAATGCACAAAGAGTCAAGGTATCTTTTCCATTGCACAAAGCAATGCAAAAGGCAATTATCTCTTTAATGCAGTAAGATTTTTTTTCATGCAATGAAAAAGCAATTGTCTTTTCAATGAAAGAGTTCTTGTATGCAATGCAAAAAAGCAGATGTCTTTTCCAATGCACAAAGAGTCCAGGTATGTAATGCAAAAGGCAATTATCTCTTAAATGCAGTAAGATTTTTTTCATGCAATGAAAAAGCAATTGTCTTTTCAATGAACGAGTTCTTGTATGCAATGCAAAACAGCACATGTCTTTTCCAATGCACAAAGAGTCCAGGTATGTAATGCAAAAGGCAATTATCTCTTAAATGCAGTATGATTTTTTCATGCAATGAAAAAGCAATTGTCTTTTCAATGAACGAGTTCTTGAATTCAATGCAAAAGGACTTATCTCTTCAGTGTGCTGCGAGTTCTTGTATGCAATGCAAAGCACGTATCTTTTCCATTGCACAAAGCAATGCAAAAGCACTTATCTCTTTAATGCAGTAAGATTTTTTTCATGCAATGAAAAAGCAATTGTCTTTTCAATGAAAGAGTTCTTGTATGCAATGCAAAAAAGCAGATTTCTTTTCCAATGCACAAAGAGTCAAGGTATGTAATGCAAAAGGCAATTATCTCTTTAATGCAGTAAGATTTTTCATGCAATGAAAAAGCAATTGTCTTTTCAATGAAAGAGTTCTTGTATGCAATGCAAAAAGCAGATGTCTTTTCCAATGCACAAAGAGTCAAGGTATGTAATGCAAAAGGCAATTATCTCTTTAATGCAGTAAGATTTTTTTCATGCAATGAAAAAGCAATTGTCTTTTCAATGAAGAGTCTTGTATGCAATGCAATGCAAAAAAGCAAATGTCTTTTCCAATGCACAAAGAGTCAAGGTATGTAATGCAAAAGGCAATTATCTCTTAAATGCAGTAAGATTTTTTTTCATGCAATGAAAAAGCAATTGTCTTTTCAATGAACGAGTTCTTGTATGCAATGCAAAAAAGCACATGTCTTTTCCAATGCACAAAGAGTCCAGGTATGTAATGCAAAAGGCAATTATCTCTTAAATGCAGTAAGATTTTTTTTTCATGCAATGAAAAAGCAATTGTCTTTTCAATGAACGAGTTCTTGTATGCAATGCAAAAAAGCAAATATCTTTTCAATGCACAAAGAGTCCAGGTATAATGCAATGCAAAAGGCAATTATCTCTTAAATGCAGTAAGATTTTTTCATTATCTCTTTAATGCAGTAATTTTTTTTCATGCAATGAAAAAGCAATTGTCTTTTCAATGAACGAGTTCTTGTATGCAATGCAAAAAAGCACATGTCTTTTCCAATGCACAAAGAGTCCAGGTATGTAATGCAAAAGGCAATTATCTCTTAAATGCAGTAAGATTTTTTTCATGCAATGAAAAAGCAATTGTCTTTTCAATGAACGAGTTCTTGTATGCAATGCAAAAAAGCACTTATCTTTCCAATGCACAAAGAGTCCAAGGCACGTATCTTTTCCATGTAATGCAAAAAAGCAATTATCTCTCTTTAATGCAGTAAGATTTTTTTTCATGCAATGAAAAAGCAATTGTCTTTTCAATGAAAGAGTTCTTGTATGCAATGCAAAAAAGCAGATTTCTTTTCCAATGCACAAAGAGTCAAGGTATGTAATGCAAAAGGCAATTATCTCTTTAATGCAGTAAGATTTTTTTTCATGCAATGAAAAAGCAATTGTCTTTTCAATGAAAGAGTTCTTGTATGCAATGCAAAAAAGCAAATGTCTTTTCCAATGCACAAAGAGTCCAGGTATGTAATGCAAAAGGCAATTATCTCTTAAATGCAGTAAGATTTTTTTTCATGCAATGAAAAAGCAATTGTCTTTTCAATGAACGAGTTCTTGTATGCAATGCAAAAAGCATGAGTCTTTTCCAATGCACAAAGAGTCCAGGTATGTAATGCAAAAAGCAATTATCTCTTTAATGCAGTAAGATTTTTTTTCATGCAATGAAAAAGCAATTGTCTTTTCAATGAACGAGTTCTTGTATGCAATGCAAAAAAGCACATGTCTTTTCCAATGCACAAAGAGTCCAGGTATGTAATGCAAAAGGCAATTATCTCTTAAATGCAGTAAGATTTTTTCATGCAATGAAAAAGCAATTGTCTTTTCAATGAACGAGTTCTTGTATGCAATGCAAAAGGACTTATCTCTCTTCAGTGTGCTGCGAGTTCAATGCACAAAGAGTCCAGGTATGCAATGCAAAAGCAATTATCTCTTTAATGCAGTAAGATTTTTTTTCATGCAATGAAAAAGCAATTGTCTTTTCAATGAAAGAGTTCTTGTATGCAATGCAAAACAGCACATGTCTTTTCCAATGCACAAAGAGTCCAGGTATGTAATGCAAAAGGCAATTATCTCTTAAATGCAGTAAGATTTTTTTCATGCAATGAAAAAGCAATTGTCTTTTCAATGAACGAGTTCTTGTATGCAATGCAAAAAGCACATGTCTTTTCCAATGCACAAAGAGTCCAGGTATGTAATGCAAAAGGCAATTATCTCTTAAATGCAGTATGATTTTTTTCATGCAATGAAAAAGCAATTGTCTTTTCAATGAACGAGTTCTTGAATTCAATGCAAAAGGACTTATCTCTTCAGTGTGCTGCGAGTTCTTGTATGCAATGCAAAAAAGCACGTATCTTTTCGCATTGCACAAACAAAGCAATGCAAAAGCACTTGTATTATCTCTTTCCAATGCAGTAATAAGATTTTTTTCATGCAATGAAAAAGCAATTGTCTTTTCAATGAAAGAGTTCTTGTATGCAATGCAAAAAGCAGATGTCTTTTCCAATGCACAAAGAGTCCAGGTATGTAATGCAAAAGGCAATTATCTCTTTAATGCAGTAAGATTTTTTTCATGCAATGAAAAAGCAATTGTCTTTTCAATGAACGAGTTCTTGTATGCAATGCAAAAAGCACATGTCTTTTCCAATGCACAAAGAGTCCAGGTATGTAATGCAAAAGGCAATTATCTCTTTAAATGCAGTAAGATTTTTTTCATGCAATGAAAAAGCAATTGTCTTTTCAATGAACGAGTTCTTGTATGCAATGCAAAAAAAGCATGTCTTTTCCAATGCACAAAGAGTCCAGGTATGTAATGCAAAAGGCAATTATCTCTTTAATGCAGTAAGATTTTTTTCATGCAATGAAAAAGCAATTGTCTTTTCAATGAAAGAGTTCTTGTATGCAATGCAAAAAGCAAATGTCTTTTCCAATGCACAAAGAGTCCAGGTATGTAATGCAAAAGGCAATTATCTCTTAAATGCAGTAAGATTTTTTTCATGCAATGAAAAAGCAATTGTCTTTTCAATGAACGAGTTCTTGTATGCAATGCAAAAAAGCACATGTCTTTTCCAATGCACAAAGAGTCCAGGTATGTAATGCAAAAGGCAATTATCTCTTAAATGCAGTATGATTTTTTTCATGCAATGAAAAAGCAATTGTCTTTTCAATGAACGAGTTCTTGAATTCAATGCAAAAGGACTTATCTCTTCAGTGTGCTGCGAGTTCTTGTATGCAATGCAAAGCACGTATCTTTTCCATTGCACAAAGCAATGCAAAAGCACTTATCTCTTCAATGCAGTAAGATTTTTTTCATGCAATGAAAAAGCAATTGTCTTTTCAATGAAAGAGTTCTTGTATGCAATGCAAAAAGCAGATTTCTTTCCAATGCACAAAGAGTCCAGGTATGTAATGCAAAAGGCAATTATCTCTTTAATGCAGTAAGATTTTTTTTCATGCAATGAAAAAGCAATTGTCTTTTCAATGAAAGAGTTCTTGTATGCAATGCAAAAAAGCACATGTCTTTTCCAATGCACAAAGAGTCCAGGTATGTAATGCAAAAGGCAATTATCTCTTAAATGCAGTAAGATTTTTTTCATGCAATGAAAAAGCAATTGTCTTTTCAATGAACGAGTTCTTGAATGCAATGCAAAAGGACTTATCTTTTCAATGTGCTGCGAGTTCTTGTATGCAATGCAAAAGCACGTATCTTTTCCATGCACAAAATGCAAAAGCACTTATCTCTTTAATGCAGTAAGATTTTTTTCATGCAATGAAAAAGCAATTGTCTTTTCAATGAAAGAGTTCTTGTATCAAGGTATGTAATGCAAAAGCAATTATCTCTTTTCCAATGCACAAAGAGTCCAGGTATGTAATGCAAAAGGCAATTATCTCTTTAATGCAGTAAAAGATTTTTTATGCAATGAAAAAGCAATTGTCTTTTCAATGAACGAGTTCTTGAATTCAATGCAAAAGGACTTATCTCTTCAGTGTCCAATGCAATGCAAAGACGTATCTTTTCCATTGCACATGCAATGCAAAAGCAATTATCTCTTTAATGCAGTAAGATTTTTTTCATGCAATGAAAAAGCAATTGTCTTTTCAATGAAAGAGTTCTTGTATGCAATGCAAAAAGCAGATTTCTTTTCCAATGCACAAAGAGTCAAGGTATGTAATGCAAAAGGCAATTATCTCTTTAATGCAGTAAGATTTTTTTCATGCAATGAAAAAGCAATTGTCTTTTCAATGAACGAGTTCTTGTATGCAATGCAAAAAAGCAAATGTCTTTTCCAATGCACAAAGAGTCAAGGTATGTAATGCAAAAGGCAATTATCTCTTTAATGCAGTAAGATTTTTTTTCATGCAATGAAAAAGCAATTGTCTTTTCAATGAAAGAGTTCTTGTATGCAATGCAAAACAGCACATGTCTTTTCCAATGCACAAAGAGTCCAGGTATGTAATGCAAAAGGCAATTATCTCTTAAATGCAGTAAGATTTTTTTCATGCAATGAAAAAGCAATTGTCTTTTCAATGAACGAGTTCTTGTATGCAATGCAAAAAAGCACATGTCTTTTCCAATGCACAAAGAGTCCAGGTATGTAATGCAAAAGGCAATTATCTCTTAAATGCAGTAAGATTTTTTTTCATGCAATGAAAAAGCAATTGTCTTTTCAATGAACGAGTTCTTGAATTCAATGCAAAAGGACTTATCTCTTCCAATGCTTGTACAATGAGTATCTTTTCCATTGCACAATGCAATGCAAAAGCACTTATCTCTTTAATGCAGTAAGATTTTTTAACATGCAATGAAAAAGCAATTGTCTTTTCAATGAAAGAGTTCTTGTATGCAATGCAAAAAAGCAGATGTCTTTTCCAATGCACAAAGAGTCCAGGTATGTAATGCAAAAGGCAATTATCTCTTAAATGCAGTAAGATTTTTTTTCATGCAATGAAAAGCAATTGTCTTTTCAATGAAAGAGTTCTTGTATGCAATGCAAAAAGCACATGTCTTTTCCAATGCACAAAGAGTCCAGGTATGTAATGCAAAAGGCAATTATATCTCTAATGCAGTATGAATGCAATGAAAAAGCAATTGTTTTTCAATGCAGTTCTTGAATGCAATGAGTATGCAATGCAAAGCACGTATCTTTTCCATGCACAAAGCAATGCAAAAGCAATTATCTCTTTAATGCAGTAAGATTTTTTTCATGCAATGAAAAAGCAATTGTCTTTTCAATGAAAGAGTTCTTGTATGCAATGCAAAAAAGCAAATGTCTTTTCCAATGCACAAAGAGTCAAGGTATGTAATGCAAAAGGCAATTATCTCTTTAATGCAGTAAGATTTTTTTTCATGCAATGAAAAAGCAATTGTCTTTTCAATGAACGAGTTCTTGTATGCAATGCAAAACAGCACATGTCTTTTCCAATGCACAAAGAGTCCAGGTATGTAATGCAAAAGGCAATTATCTCTTAAATGCAGTATGATTTTTTTTCATGCAATGAAAAAGCAATTGTCTTTTCAATGAACGAGTTCTTGAATTCAATGCAAAAGGACTTATCTCTTCAGTGTGCTGCGAGTTCTTGTATGCAATGCAAAAGCACGTATCTTTTCCATTGCACAAAGCAATGCAAAAGCACTTATCTCTTTAATGCAGTAAGATTTTTTTCATGCAATGAAAAAGCAATTGTCTTTTCAATGAAAGAGTTCTTTGTATGCAATGCAAAAAAGCAGATTTTTTTTCAATGCACAAAGAAGGTATGTAAAAAGGCAATTATCTCTTTTGCAGTAAGATTTTTTTCATGCAATGAAAAAGCAATTGTCTTTTCAATATGCAATGCAATGCAAAAAGCAAATGTCTTTTCCAATGCACAAAGAGTCCAGGTATGTAATGCAAAAGGCAATTATCTCTTTAATGCAGTAAGATTTTTTTCATGCAATGAAAAAGCAATTGTCTTTTCAATGAACGAGTTCTTGTATGCAATGCAAAAAGCACATGTCTTTTCCAATGCACAAAGAGTCCAGGTATGTAATGCAAAAGGCAATTATCTCTTTAATGCAGTAAGATTTTTTTCATGCAATGAAAAAGCAATTGTCTTTTCAATTTTCAATGCAATGCAGCATGTCTTTTCCAATGCACAAAGAGTCCAGGTATGTAATGCAAAAGGCAATTATCTCTTTAATGCAGTAAAAGATTTTTTATGCAATGAAAAAGCAATTGTCTTTTCAATGAACGAGTTCTTGTATGCAATGCAAAAAGCACATGTCTTTTCCAATGCACAAAGAGTCCAGGTATGTAATGCAAAAGGCAATTATCTCTTAATGCAGTATGATTTTTTTCATGCAATGAAAAAGCAATTGTCTTTTCAATGAACGAGTTCTTGTATGCAATGCAAAAAAGCACATGTCTTTTCCAATGCACAAAGAGTCCAGGTATGTAATGCAAAAGGCAATTATCTCTTTAATGCAGTAAGATTTTTTTTCATGCAATGAAAAAGCAATTGTCTTTTCAATGAACGAGTTCTTGTATGCAATGCAAAACAGCACATGTCTTTTCCAATGCACAAAGAGTCCAGGTATGTAATGCAAAAGGCAATTATCTCTTTAATGCAGTAAGATTTTTTTTCATGCAATGAAAAAGCAATTGTCTTTTCAATGAACGAGTTCTTGTATGCAATGCAAAAGCACGTATGTTTTCCATTGCACAAAGCAATGCAAAAGCACTTATCTCTTTAATGCAGTAAGATTTTTTTTCATGCAATGAAAAAGCAATTGTCTTTTCAATGAAAGAGTTCTTGTATGCAATGCAAAAAAGCAAATGTCTTTTCCAATGCACAAAGAGTCCAGGTATGTAATGCAAAAGGCAATTATCTCTTAAATGCAGTAAGATTTTTTTCATGCAATGAAAAAGCAATTGTCTTTTCAATGAACGAGTTCTTGTATGCAATGCAAAAAAGCACATGTCTTTTCCAATGCACAAAGAGTCCAGGTATGTAATGCAAAAGGCAATTATCTCTTAAATGCAGTATGATTTTTTTCATGCAATGAAAAAGCAATTGTCTTTTCAATGAACGAGTTCTTGAATTCAATGCAAAAGGACTTATCTCTTCAGTGTGCTGCGAGTTCTTGTATGCAATGCAAAAGCACGTATCTTTTCCATTGCACAAAGCAATGCAAAAGCACTTATCTCTTTAATGCAGTAAGATTTTTTTTCATGCAATGAAAAAGCAATTGTCTTTTCAATGAAAGAGTTCTTGTATGCAATGCAAAAAAGCAGATTTCTTTTCCAATGCACAAAGAGTCCAGGTATGTAATGCAAAAGGCAATTATCTCTTTAATGCAGTAAGATTTTTTTTCATGCAATGAAAAAGCAATTGTCTTTTCAATGAACGAGTTCTTGTATGCAATGCAAAACAGCAAATGTCTTTTCCAATGCACAAAGAGTCCAGGTATGTAATGCAAAAGGCAATTATCTCTTTAAATGCAGTAAGATTTTTTTTTTTCATGCAATGAAAAAGCAATTGTCTTTTCAATGAACGAGAGTTCTTGAATTCAATGCAATGCAAAAGCAAATGTCTTTTCCAATGCACAAAGAGTCCAGGTATGTAATGCAAAAGGCAATTATCTCTTTAATGCAGTAAGATTTTTTTTCATGCAATGAAAAGCAATTGTCTTTTCAATGAACGAGTTCTTGAATTCAATGCAAAGCAAGGATCTTTTCAATGCTTCAGGTATGTAATGCAAAAGGCAATTATATGCAATGAAAAAGCAATTGTCTTTTTTTGCAAAAGACTTATCTCTTCAGTGTTCATGCAATGCAAAAAAAAGCAAATTGTTTTTTTTCAATGAAAGATTTCTTGTATGCAATGCAAAAAAGCACATGTCTTTTCCAATGCACAAAGAGTCCAGGTATGTAATGCAAAAGGCAATTATCTCTTTAATGCAGTAAGATTTTTTTTCATGCAATGAAAAAGCAATTGTCTTTTCAATGAAGAGTTCTTGTATGCAATGCAAAAAAGCAAATGTCTTTTCCAATGCACAAAGAGTCCAGGTATGTAATGCAAAAGGCAATTATCTCTTTAATGCAGTAAGATTTTTTTTCATGCAATGAAAAAGCAATTGTCTTTTCAATGAACGAGTTCTTGTATGCAATGCAAAAAAGCACATGTCTTTTCCAATGCACAAAGAGTCCAGGTATGTAATGCAAAAGGCAATTATCTCTTAAATGCAGTATGATTTTTTTCATGCAATGAAAAAGCAATTGTCTTTTCAATGAACGAGTTCTTGTATGCAATGCAAAAAGCATGTCTTTATCTTGTAATGCAAAAGGCAATTATCTCTTTAATGCAGTAAGATTTTTTCATGCAATGCAAAAAGCAATTGTCTTTTCAATGAACGAGTTCTTGTATGCAATGCAAAAAAATCTCTTCTTTTCCATTGCACAAAAGCAATGCAAAAGCACTTATCTCTTTAATGCAGTAAGATTTTTTTCATGCAATGAAAAAGCAATTGTCTTTTCAATGAACGAGTTCTTGTATGCAATGCAAAAAGCAGATATCTTTTCCAATGCACAAAGAGTCCAGGTATGTAATGCAAAAGGCAATTATCTCTTTAATGCAGTAAGATTTTTTTCATGCAATGAAAAAGCAATTGTCTTTTCAATGAACGAGTTCTTGAATTCAATGCAAAAACTTATCTCTTCAGTGTGCTACGAGTTCTTTTCCAATGCAAAAAGAGTCCAGGTATGTAATGCAAAAGCAATTATCTCTTTAATGCAGTAAGATTTTTTTCATGCAATGAAAAAGCAATTGTCTTTTCAATGAACGAGTTCTTGTATGCAATGCAAAAAGCAAATGTCTTTTCCAATGCACAAAGAGTCCAGGTATGTTATGCAAAAGGCAATTATCTCGTTAATGCAGTAAAAGATTTTTTATGCAATGAAAAAGCAATTGTCTTTTCAATGAACGAGTTCTTGTATGCAATGCAAAAAAGCAAATGTCTTTTCCAATGCACAAAGAGTCCAGGTATGTAATGCAAAAGGCAATTATCTCTTTAATGCAGTAAGATTTTTTTTCATGCAATGAAAAAGCAATTGTCTTTTCAATGAACGAGTTCTTGTATGCAATGCAAAACAGCACATGTCTTTTCCAATGCACAAAGAGTCCAGGTATGTAATGCAAAAGGCAATTATCTCTTTAATGCAGTAAGATTTTTTTTTTCATGCAATGAAAAAGCAATTGTCTTTTCAATGAACGAGTTCTTGAATTCAATGCAAAAGGACTTATCTCTTCAGTGTGCTGCGAGTTCTTGTATGCAATGCAAAAGCACGTATCTTTTCCATTGCACAAAGCAATGCAAAAGCACTTATCTCTTTAATGCAGTAAGATTTTTTTTCATGCAATGAAAAAGCAATTGTCTTTTCAATGAACGAGTTTTTTGAATTCAATGCAAAAGGACTTATCTCTTCAGTGTGCTGCGAGTTCTTGTATGCCAAAGCACGTATCTTTTCCATTGCACAAAGCAATGCAAAAGCACTTATCTCTTTAATGCAGTAAGATTTTTTTCATGCAATGAAAAAGCAATTGTCTTTTCAATGAACGAGTTCTTGTATGCAATGCAAAACAGCAAATGTCTTTTCCAATGCACAAAGAGTCCAGGTATGTAATGCAAAAGGCAATTATCTCTTTAATGCAGTAAGATTTTTTTTACGCAATGAAAATAGTAATTGTATTTTCAATGAACGAGTTCTTGAATTCAATGCAAAAGGACTTATCTCTTCAGTGTGCTGCGAGTTCTTGTATGCAATGTAAATGCACGTATCTTTTCCATTGCACAAAGCAATGCAAAAGCACTTATCTCTTTAATGCAGTAAGATTTTTTTTCATGCAATGAAAAAGCAATTGTCTTTTCAATGAACGAGTTCTTGTATGCAATGCAAAAAAGCACATGTCTTTTCCAATGCACAAAGAGTCCAGGTATGTAATGCAAAAGGCAATTATCTCTTAAATGCAGTATGATTTTTTTTCATGCAATGAAAAAGCAATTGTCTTTTCAATGAACGAGTTCTGAATTCAATGCAAAAGGACTTATCTCTTCAGTGTGCTGCGAGTTCTTGTATGCAATGCAAAAAAGCACATGTCTTTTCCAATGCACAAAGAGTCCAGGTATGTAATGCAAAAGGCAATTATCTCTTTAATGCAGTAAGATTTTTTTTCATGCAATGAAAAAGCAATTGTCTTTTCAATGAACGAGTTCTTGTATGCAATGCAAAAAAAAGCAAATGTCTTTTCCAATGCACAAAGAGTCCAGGTATGTAATGCAAAAGGCAATTATCTCTTTAATGCAGTAAGATTTTTTTCATGCAATGAAAAAGCAATTGTCTTTTCAATGAACGAGTTCTTGTATGCAATGCAAAAAGCAAATGTCTTTTCCAATGCACAAAGAGTCCAGGTATGTAATGCAAAAGGCAATTATCTCTTTAATGCAGTACGATTTTTTTTCATGCAATGAAAAAGCAATTGTCTTTTCAATGAACGATTTCTTGTATGCAATGCAAAAAAGCAAATGTCTTTTCCAATGCACAAAGAGTCCAGGTATGTAATGCAAAAGCAATTATCTCTTTAATGCAGTAAGGTTCTTTCATGCAATGAAAAAGCAATTGTATTTTCAATGATCGAGTTCTTGTATTCAATGCAAAAGCACTTATCTCTTCAATGCGAGTTCTTGTATCCAATGCAAAAAAAGAGTGCAGTTCTTGTATGCAATGCAAAAGCACGTATCTTTTCCATGCACAAAGCAATGCAAAAGCACTTATCTCTTTAATGCAGTAAGATTTTTTTTCATGCAACGATTTCTTGTATGCAATGCAAAAGCAAATGTCTTTTCCAATGCACAAAGAGTCCAGGTATGTAATGCAAAAGGCAATTATCTCTTTAATGCAGTAAGATTTTTTTTACGCAATGAAAATAGTAATTGTATTTTCAATGAACGAGTTCTTGAATTCAATGCAAAAGGACTTATCTCTTCAGTGTCTTTTCAATGCAACAAAGAGTATCTTTTCCATTGCAATGCAAAAGCAATTATCTCTTTAATGCAGTAAGATTTTTTTTCATGCAATGAAAAAGCAATTGTCTTTTCAATGAACGAGTTCTTGTATGCAATGCAAAACAGCACGTCTTTTCCAATGCACAAAGAGTCCAGGTATGTAATGCAAAAGGCAATTATCTCTTAAATGCAGTATGATTTTTTTTCATGCAATGAAAAAGCAATTGTCTTTTCAATGAACGAGTTCTTGAATTCAATGCAAAAGGACTTATCTCTTCAGTGTGCTGCGAGTTCTTGTATGCAATGCAAAAAAGCACATGTCTTTTCCAATGCACAAAGAGTCCAGGTATGTAATGCAAAAGGCAATTATCTCTTTAATGCAGTAAGATTTTTTTTCATGCAATGAAAAAGCAATTGTCTTTTCAATGAACGATTTCTTGTATGCAATGCAAAAAAGCAAATGTCTTTTCCAATGCACAAAGAGTCCAGGTATGTAATGCAAAAGGCAATTATCTCTTTAATGCAGTAAGATTTTTTTTCATGCAATGAAAAAGCAATTGTCTTTTCAATGAACGAGTTCTTGTATGCAATGCAAAAAGCAAATGTCTTTTCCAATGCACAAAGAGTCCAGGTATGTAATGCAAAAGGCAATTATCTCTTTAATGCAGTAAGGTTTTTTTTCATGCAATGAAAAAGCAATTGTCTTTTCAATGAACGATTTCTTGTATGCAATGCAAAAAAGCAAATGTCTTTTCCAATGCACAAAGAGGCCAGGTATGTAATGCAAAAGCAATTATCTCTTTAATTCAGTAAGGTTCTTGTATGCAATGAAAAAGCAATTGTATTTTCAATGATCGAGTTCTTGTATTCAATGCAAAAGCTCTTATCTCTTCAGTGCGCTGCGAGTTCTTGTATCCAATGCAAAAAACTTATCTTGAATTTTTTATGCAATGCAAATGCACTTTTTTTGCACAAAGAGTCCAGGTATGTAATGCAAAAGCAATTATCTCTTTAATGCAGTAAGATTTTTTTTTGCAATGAAAAAGTAATTGTCTTTTCAATGAACGATTTCTTGTATGCAATGCAAAAAGCAATTTTCAATGCACAAAGATTCCATGTATGAATGCAAAAGCAATTGTCTCGTTAATGCAGTAAGATTTTTTTTATGCAATGAAAAAAGTAATTGTCTTTTTAATGAACAAGTTCTTGAATTCAATGCAAAAGGACTTATCTCTTCAGTGTGCTGCAAGTTCTTGTATGCAATGCAAAAGCACGTATCTTTTCCATTGCACAAAGCAATGCAAAAGCACTTATCTCTTTAATGCAGTAAAAGATTTTTTATGCAATGAAAAAGCAATTGTCTTTTCAATGAACGAGTTCTTGTATGCAATGCAAAAAAGCACGTCTTTTCTAATGCACAAAGAGTCCAGGTATGTAATGCAAAAGGCAATTATCTCTTTAATGCAGTAAGATTTTTTTTCATGCAATGAAAAACAATTGTCTTTTCAATGAACGATTTCTTGTATGCAATGCAAAAAAGCAAATGTCTTTTCCAATGCACAAAGAGTCCAGGTATGTAATGCAAAAGGCAGTTATCTCTTTAATGCAGTATGATTTTTTTTCATGCAATGAAAAAGCAATTGTCTTTTCAATGAACGAGTTCTTGTATGCAATGCAAAAGCACGTATGTTTTCCATTGCACAAAGCAATGCAAAAGCACTTATCTCTTTAATGCAGTAAGATTTTTTTCATGCAATGAAAAAGCAATTGTCTTTTCAATGAACGAGTTCTTGAATTCAATGCAAAAGGACTTATCTCTTCAGTGTGCTGCGAGTTCTTGTATGCAATGTTTTCCATTGCACAAAGCAATGCAAAAGCACTTATCTCTTTAATGCAGTAAGATTTTTTTTCATGCAATGAAAAAGCAATTGTCTTTTCAATGAACGAGTTCTTGAATTCAATGCAAAAGGACTTATCTCTTCAGTGTGCTGCGAGTTCTTGTATGCAATGCAAAAGCACGTATCTTTTCCATTGCACAAAGCAATGCAAAAGCACTTATCTCTTTAATGCAGTAAGATTTTTTTTCATGCAATGAAAAAGCAATTGTCTTTTCAATGAACGATTTCTTGTATGCAATGCAAAAAAGCAAATGTCTTTTCCAATGCACAAAGAGTCCAGGTATGTAATGCAAAAGGCAATTATCTCTTTAATGCAGTAAGATTTTTTTTACGCAATGAAAATAGTAATTGTATTTTCAATGAACGAGTTCTTGAATTCAATGCAAAAGGACTTATCTCTTCAGTGTGCTGCGAGTTCTTGTATGCAATGTAAAAGCACGTATCTTTTCCATTGCACAAAGCAATGCAAAAGCACTTATCTCTTTAATGCAGTAAGATTTTTTTTCATGCAATGAAAAAGCAATTGTCTTTTCAATGAACGATTTCTTGTATGCAATGCAAAATAGCACGTCTTTTCCAATGCACAAAGAGTCCAGGTATGTAATGCAAAAGGCAATTATCTCTTAAATGCAGTATGATTTTTTTTCATGCAATGAAAAAGCAATTGTCTTTTCAATGAACGAGTTCTTGAATTCAATGCAAAAGGACTTATCTCTTCAAAAAGCGAGTTCTTGTATGCAATGCAAAAAGCAAATGTCTTTTCCAATGCACAAAGAGTCCAGGTATAATGCAAAAGGCAATTATCTCTTTAATGCAGTATGATTTTTTTTCATGCAATGAAAAAGCAATTGTCTTTTCAATGAACGATTTCTTGTATGCAATGCAAAAAAGCAAATGTCTTTTCCAATGCACAAAGAGTCCAGGTATGTAATGCAAAAGGCAATTATCTCTTTAATGCAGTAAGATTTTTTTTCATGCAATGAAAAAGCAATTGTCTTTTCAATGAACGATTTCTTGTATGCAATGCAAAAAAGCAAATGTCTTTTCCAATGCACAAAGAGTCCAGGTATGTAATGCAAAAGGCAATTATCTCTTTAATGCAGTAAGATTTTTTTTCATGCAATGAAAAAGCAATTGTCTTTTCAATGAACGAGTTCTTGTATGCAATGCAAAAAAGCAAATGTCTTTTCCAATGCACAAAGAGGCCAGGTATGTAATGCAAAAGCAATTATCTCTTTAATGCAGTAAGGTTCTTGTATGCAATGAAAAAGCAATTGTATTTTCAATGATCGAGTTCTTGTATTCAATGCAAAAGCTCTTATCTCTTCAGTGCGCTGCGAGTTCTTGTATCCAATGCAAAAAAACTTATCTCTTCAGTGCGCTGCGAATTTTTATATGCAATGCAAATGCACTTTTTTTTCCCAACGCACAAAGAGTCCAGGTATGTAATGCAAAAGCAATTATCTCGTTAATGCAGTAAGATTTTTTTTTTGCAATGAAAAAGCAATTGTCTTTTCAATGAACGATTTCTTGTATGCAATGCAAAAGCACGTATCTTTTTCAATGCACAAAGATTCCATGTATGAATGCAAAAGCAATTGTCTCGTTAATGCAGTAAGATTTTTTTTATGCAATGAAAAAAGTAATTGTCTTTTTAATGAACAAGTTCTTGAATTCAATGCAAAAGGACTTATCTCTTCAGTGTGCTGCAAGTTCTTGTATGCAATGCAAAAGCACGTATCTTTTCCATTGCACAAAGCAATGCAAAAGCACTTATCTCTTTAATGCAGTAAAAGATTTTTTATGCAATGCAAAAGCAATTGTCTTTTCAATGAACGAGTTCTTGTATGCAATGCAAAAAAGCACGTCTTTTCCAATGCACAAAGAGTCCAGGTATGTAATGCAAAAGGCAATTATCTCTTTAATGCAGTAAGATTTTTTTTCATGCAATGAAAAACAATTGTCTTTTCAATGAACGAGTTCTTGTATGCAATGCAAAAAAGCACGTCTTTTCCAATGCACAAAGAGTCCAGGTATGTAATGCAAAAGGCAATTATCTCTTTAATGCAGTAAGATTTTTTTTCATGCAATGAAAAACAATTGTCTTTTCAATGAACGATTTCTTGTATGCAATGCAAAAAAGCAAATGTCTTTTCCAATGCACAAAGAGGCCAGGTATGTAATGCAAAAGCAATTATCTCTTTAATGCAGTAAGGTTCTTGTATGCAATGAAAAAGCAATTGTATTTTCAATGATCGAGTTCTTGTATTCAATGCAAAAGCTCTTATCTCTTCAGTGCGCTGCGAGTTTTTATATGCAATGCAAATGCACGTTTTTTTTCCAACGCACAAAGAGTCCAGGTATGTAATGCAAAAGCAATTATCTCTTTAATGCAGTAAGATTTTTTTTTGCAATGAAAAAGCAATTGTCTTTTCAATGAACGAGTTCTTGTATGCAATGCAAAAGCACGTATATTTTCCAGTGCACAAAGAGTCTATATTGTAATGCAAAAGCACTTATCTCTTTAATGCAGTAAAAGATTTTTCATGCAATGAAAAAGCAATTGTCTTTTCAATGAACGAGTTCTTGTATGCAATGCAAGCACGTATATTTTCCAATGCACAAAGAGTCTATATTGTAATGCAAAACCAATTATCTCTTTAATGCAGTAAGGTTCTTGTATGCAATGAAAAAGCAATTGTATTTTCATTGAACGAGTTCTTGTATGCCAATGCAAAATAACTTATCTCTTCAGTGCGCTGCGAGTTTTTATATGCAGTGTAAACGCACGTTTTTTCCCAACGCACAAAGAGTCCAGGTATGTAATGCAAAAGCAATTATCTCGTTAATGCAGTAAGATTTTTTTTATGCAATGAGAAAGCAATTGTCTTTTCAATGAACGAGTTCTTATATATAATATAAAAACAATTTCCTCTTCAGTGCGCTGGGAGTTCTTGTATGCAATGCAAACGCTCATATCTTTTCCAATGCACAAATAGTCCATGTATGAATTCAAAAGCACTTTCTATTTAATGCAGTAAAAAAAAAATGTATGCAATGAAAAAGCAATTGTCTTTTCAATGAACGAGTTCTTGTATTCATTGCTAAAGTACTCATCTTCAGAAGTGGACGTATATGCAACTGAACGAAAACTCAAAACTTCACAAAAATAGATGGGCACGTGCAGCATGTGACTCTAAACAAGCATGCAAAATTTCATGGAGATTGGGCAATAGATGCCTCTATAACAGGTGAAAAGCTGTCAATGTGCCAATGCTTAATACCTAAAATTGCCAAAAAGCCACCAGAGGGCAGCAGAAGACCATTCATTGGTTCATTCTTCTCAATAAGCATGTATATATAACGTTATAAAATCATTATAATAACATTGCAAATCACATTTTGTCAATGTTTACCAATGAATTTGTTAATTCGATGTATGTTTTTTTACAATAATATTACATTACAATTAAAATAACACCTGAAAATATGTTTTAAAAGGAAAACCTGGAATAAGCAATTTGTTACCTATCATTTTTCAAATATCTATATCTGCAACAAAATGTGTATGTGAGTTAGCACTTGAAGGCATTCACTTGGAAAATGTGCCCATTAAATGAAAAACATTTAAAATGAAAATGAGCCAATGAGTGGTTCTCTGCTGCCACCTGCTGGTTAAACTAATCATTCTGTCATACTACTTGATTATATTGCTCTATAATTCATATTTAGACATTATAAAACCACTATTATAACAGTTACAATTTCATTTTGTCAAATTTGATCAATTCATTTTCATTTAAGTATTGGTATTGACAATTCTGCCAAAAAATATATGATTAATGTGTGAAAATGACTTTAACTGGACATATCTTAAAAGTTAACTTTTCAGCCTATCTACTTTCTGTTTTTTGTTTGTTTCGTAGATCATAACTGTATGAGTTAAAATTATAACTTCTCTCTGGTGACATATGTAGGACATTTACATGTGTATTGTGACTTTACAGGTAGTTAACATCCTTTTGTCCAATCTGTAGTCACATTGTCAAAAACACTTAACACAATGAGGACAACTTTTGGCTGTTGTTACCATACATTAACAAATTTCATGTTGTCTTCACACAATATGCAGTCGGTTAAAATGAATCTAAAATGCTTACATTTTCATACAAGATTAACCAACACCAAAATCATGGATTCTTCTGGTCTTATTTACAAATGCTTATAGACAGTGTGTCACAGATAAAGACATAATGTTCCAATCAGTTCATACAACACATATATAAATAAAACAAGACTAATATAAGCGTTTTAAGTAGCAGATCTCTGAAATATATAATCTTGTAAACGTCTTTTATGATTACATTTAAGATGATTATTGTATTATTGTTATTTACCTCCTAAAGAGTTGCAAGCCGTGTAATACTGTTTGTAGACATGTTCATAAAATAAGTGATTTACATATTGTTTAATTCAACAATGTATTGTTGAATATACAATCATTAATTGAAGTATTGAAGAAAATGATTAAAAATAAAAAAACATATATTTAAGTACTATTTAAAATTAGGCTAGTATAAAAATATAATGTAAAAATGTCCCAAAAACAACTAATTGTTTTTATTCAGGTCTGGTTTCATGGTCAAAACTTTTTGGTTTATATGAGCACTCACAGCAGTGTAATGATGCCATGAACACAATCACTGTTAAATAACAAATATAATTTGTTATAAACCAGATTCCAGACTCTAATGTGACTGTGACAATCAGTAGATTATCTATTCACTAGCATTTGGTGACAACTGAATATGAACCAATGCTAATATTTACTGTAAGCTATGCACACTTTTTTACAAAATGTTCAAAATTAAGACATGCTAAACAAACGTTTTAAATAAAATAAATGTTTTCTTAAAGAGCTACAAATTATTAAGACAAAATTGTCAAACAGTGTGTCCGTGTGTCATGATAGACTTGAGGACACAAAACAGTGAACTGGTGAACAGGTGTAAACACAGGGAATGGTGAGAGGATTAACTGGAGTGGTGAACATGGAGAATATCTTAAAGAATCTTGGAATCTCTGGGAACTTGGAAGTAGAGCTTCTTGGAAGCTTTGGATTGCGAAGAGTAGCGAAGCAGTCTGTGTAGCGTGAGCTGTGACCAGACACTGAGTGTGGGGTGAGGGCTGGTGATAAAGGGCTTCAGTGATGGGAAACAGGTGCGGGTGCTCAGTATTCAGGTGATTGGGAACGAGTGGGTGGAGCGTGGGAGTCTGGTGCAGAGGGCGTGGCTGAGTCCGTGACAGTACCCCCCTCCTCACGGGCAGCTCGACGGCAAGGCCGGCCTCCCACGAGATATTGCAGAACGCCACCTCGCCGACGGGAGTCGAGGATGGTGGTGACACGGTAGATGTTTTGGTCCGCTGGGTCCACCGGAGGGGGAGGCACTGCATCTGCACCAGACTCTGTGGAGGAAGGGAGAACAGGGTCAGTGTATGGTTTGAGGAGGGACAGGTGAAAGGAAGGTGAGATGCGATACTGTGGGGGCAACTGTAACCTGTAGGTGACCTCGTTGATCTGCCTCAGAATCTTAAAGGGACCAATATAGCGGGGACTCAACTTGCAGCTGGGCAGCTGTAGGCGAATGTCTCGGATCGATAGCCACACCAACTGGCCGGGATGGTATCTGGGGGTTGGTCCGCGACGACGGTCAGCCTGAATCTTCTGCCTACGGACTGCCTCACTCTCCTGAAACCAGTGAGTGAAAGCAGTGGACAGCTGGAACATCCATGGGCTCTCCAGACCAGGGGAACAGTGGGGGTTGGAAACCTAGAACACATTGAAACGGGGTGAGGTGAGTGGATTCTTGGCGAAGTGAGTTCTGTGCATACTCAGCCCACGGAAGGAAGCAGTTCCAGCTGTCCTGGTGGTGACCACAGTAGGTACCTCCCGATCTCCTGTATCTTTCGCTCAGTCTGGCCGTTGGATTGGGGGTGATATCCGGAAGTGAGACTGACTGTGACACCCAGGAGTGAGAAGAAGGATTTCCAAACCCGTGAGATGAACTGTGGGCCCCTGTCAGAGACTATGTCTTCGGGGAGGCCGAAGTGTTGGAAGACATGGTGGAATAGGGCCTCTGCCGTTTCCAGTGCTGTGGGAAGTCCTGACAGGGGAATGAGCTTACATCCTTTAGAGAAGAGGTCGACAACAACAAGGATACAGGTGTGTCCATCGGAGGGAGGGAGATCAGTGAGGAAATCGATACCGAGGTGTGACCAGGGATGGCGTGGAATGGGTAAGGGGACCAGCTTGCCTTCAGGGAGGTGACGGGGAGTGTTGGTGGTGGCACAGACTGAGCATCCTCGAACGAAGCGGGAGACGTCCTGAGCCATACTGGGCCACCAGTAGCGTCCTTGAATGAGTGAGAGGGTATGCTGGCTGCCTGGGTGTCCAGAGCCCGGAGAGGAATGTGCCTGGTCCATGAGGGACGGTCAGAGACTCGCTGGAACATAAGTCCGTTCCTCAGGACACCCCGGCGGAACTGGGTCATCGTGAGTTGCGTCGGCGATACGTTGATCCAGGGCCCACTGGATGGGGCTGACAATGACGGCTGGAGGGAGGATGGGTTCAGGTTGTGCAGTGGGATGGTCGGGTAGGAACTGGCGAGAGAGGGCGTCAGCCTTGGTATTCTTCTCTCCGGGGTGGTAGGTTACAGAGAAGTCGAACCGGGTGAACAACAAGGCCCATCTGGCCTGTCGTGGGTTGAGCCTCTTGGCCTCTTGTAGGTACTCCAAGTTTCGGTGGTCGGTGA
Source organism: Paracanthobrama guichenoti (assembly GCA_018749465.1). Classification (NCBI taxonomy): domain Eukaryota; kingdom Metazoa; phylum Chordata; class Actinopteri; order Cypriniformes; family Gobionidae; genus Paracanthobrama; species Paracanthobrama guichenoti. The sequence continues at coordinate 14,751,099 of CM031966.1, read as the reverse complement.
TGACCTGGAACGGGTGTTTGGCTCCCTCCAGCCAATGTCACCACTCCTCCAACGCCAGTTTGATGGCAAGCAACTCACGATTCCCGATGTTGTAGTTGCGTTCCGCCGGGGACAGCTTCTTGGAGAAGTAGGCACATGGATGGAGTCGTGGAGGCTCACCCCAGGAAGCGTTGGAGGTCTTTGATCGTGGTGGGTTGGGGCCAGCTCCGCACTGCTCGGACCTTCCCCTGGTCCATCTTGACGCCGCTCTGGTCCACGATGTATCCAAGGAATTGGGTGGAGCTGTGGTGGAACTCGCATTTTTCAAGCTTCAAGTATAGATGGTGTTCTCTGAGTCGTTGGAGGACCTGTGCAACGTGATGGTGGTGGTCTGTCATGTTATGGGAGTAAACCAGGATATCATCGATGTAGACTATTACAGATTTGTTGAGGAAATCTCGGAGAATCTCATTCATGAACCCTTGGAAAATTGCTGGGGCGTTGGATAATCCAAATGGCTTGACTTTATACTCATAATGTCCAGCTGGGGTGATGAAAGCAGTTTTCCATTCGTCGCCCTCTCTGATTCTGATGAGGTTATAGGCGCTGCGCAGGTCCAACTTGGTGAAACAGCGAGCTCCCCGCAGCTGCTCCAGAGTGGCGGGAACCAGGGGAAGTGGGTATCTGATTTTAACGGTTTGATCGTTGAGCTTCCGGTAGTTGATGCACGGCCTCAAGCCTTCGTCCTTCTTGCCCACAAACAAAAAGCTGGAAGTGGCAGGGGAGTTGGATGGTTGAATGAACCCTTGGTTGAGTGCCTCCCTGATGTACTCCTCCATGGCCTGTTGCTCCGGGATGGACAGGGGGTAGATATGTCCGTTGGGAAGCGACGCCCCAGGCAGCAGACCTATAGCACAGTCCCATGGCTGATGAGGGGGAAGTTCGGTGGCCCGTTGTTTGCTGAACACGTCCTGGAACACCCGATACTCGAAGGGGATGGCCTGCACGGGAGCAGAAGAGGGTTTGTCCAGGGATGCGGCGGCCACGGAGATAGAAGTGGGTTCTGGTGATGGTGAAGTGATGAGCCTGCATTTCAAAATAGAGGGAACATTGTAAGAGAAAACCGTTGCATTCCGCCGCCTCACCAGCGTAGGGCGCTGGTCGGGTCACGGGACTGGCTGAGGCAGACAACGAGGAAGATCCCAGATGCATGGCGTGGAGGAAGGCTTGGGTGAGATCGGTGAGCGGAAGCGGTGCCGAAGATGGGGGAATCACCAGCCACTGCTTCGGCCTGACTGCTGGTCTGGTCATCTGTCGTGATAGACTTGAGGACACAGAGGTTAGTAACAGGTTTTATTGAAGTCAGGACATGAAACAGTGAACTGGTGAACAGGTGTTAACACAGGGAATGGTGAGAAGCTTAACTGGAGTGGTGAACACGGAGAATATCTTAAAGAACCTTGGAATCGTGGAATCTTGGAATCTTGGGGAACTTGGAAGTAGAGTTTCTTGGAAGCTTTGGATTGCGAAGAGTAGCGAAGCAGTCTGTGTAGCGTGAGCTGTGACCAGACACGGAGTGTGGGGTGAGGGCTGGGGATAAAGGGCTTCAGTGATGGGAAACAGGTGCGGGTGCTCAGTATTCAGGTGATTGGGAACGAGTGGGCGGAGTGTGGGAGTCTGGTGCAGAGGGCGTGGCTGAGTCTGTGACACCGTGATATCATTGACTTGTTTTTAGCCTAACAGTCGTATATGTAACAGAGAAAAAGAAAAAAACAGCAAGACAGACTTTATTTGTACATTAATTCCTATGTCTGTTTGACCATGTTCATAGAGTAGGCTTCATCTAAACTGTACAAAGAAACACAATTTAAAATTGTTGTCTACTGTTTTGGTGTGGTTTACAATCAGCATTACAAAACTTTTGCAATAGCTCGGAAGAGATGATTTCTGTATTATGTTTTCAATTATAGCCAAATGCCTCTTTTATCATACGGCGTAAACATTTGTAGTAAATTGTACACGTAAATGTTGCATAAAGATTAAGCAATGAATTACCTATAGCCTTTACAAAGGGGCAGATAATGTTAGTTTTCAAATGTGATTGCATTAGAATGATGCAACCCCCACTAACAATCTGACAGAATTTTAGCACATCTATGTACAAATTGTAAAATGTTTTTATTACAACTAATGTGAAGTACGCCAGGAGACCCCTTGCAACTAGGGTAATAATTTGAAATGTTGGTTTGTCAAAAGAAAGGCTGGTCGCACATTTAAAATAAATCTGAAGAATAAATCTAGTTGGGAAAAACAAAACAAAAGAACAAACAAAAAAGCCAAATTTACAAACTTTCACATTTGTTTGCGAAAAGATTTTTTCTGAATTCATTATAAAATAGTACTTTTCTTGTATGATCTGTAAATGAATCACTTAAATTACATAGGGATCTGTGCATAATACCAGTGTAAAGCTAATGTAACCTTCAAGAGTTTGGAACTTTGTTTAACAAGCTCAAACTTTAATGAATGCAACAGTTGTAGACGGATGGAATGTGCCATTAAAAATATCAATTTAGTCAAACACTCTCAAATAGAAAGTAATCACTTATTTTCTTAATTTATTTATTCATGTAATATTGATAGCTCTCAATGAAGAGTCTTTGCTAAAAAAACAAACAAAAAAAGAAACATTTGAATTGAACAATTGAACAATTGAATTGTCCTCTGAATTCTTGATAGTATGACTAAATCTAAAGAAATCTAATTTACAGAACATTGTGATTTAAAATGTTTAAAATGTTTTCTTAAGTGAAAATTATGTATTTGTCACAAACACAGCCAAAGAGATTTCATGTGTGCTGTTTTAAATACATTAAAGAATAAATCAAAGTATTGTCTAAAGACCGTTCATCAACATGCCTTTGCTTTAGTATAAATGTTTAAACGTTTAAAATTATATTTATATATATAAATATTTATTTTACTTTTTTGAATTTTTAAGTGAAATATGCACACACAAACAAATACACATACACACATATAAACATTCAAACAGACAGACAAACAAACACACAAACAAACATACACACATATGAACATTCAACAGACACACAAACACAAACAAATAAACAAACACACATACACACATATGAACATTCAAACAAGACACACAAACAAACATACACACAAACAAATAAACACACAATCAAACATGCATATAAACATTCAAACAGACACAAACAAACAAACAAATAAAACAATCATACACACATGCCCATAAGCATTCAAACATCCACAAACAAACATACAAAACACAAACACCATTTTTGACTTTACAGTACTTTACAGTTATTGAACTGAATCAACAAAGACTGAACTGACTTGAGTTGAGCTGAATAATGTTAGAGCTACATTACATTATAATTTGAATTTGAATTTGAATTCTTTTACTCTCAGTTTTTACAAACTTATCATATGCATTGATCTACTATGACAGCAAAACTCTTTTGGACATTGGTTACCTCTACACTGGACTCTTTTCAGGACACTTTCGCCGATACTCTGTGGCCATCTGAGATTCTTCGGAACGCCGAGTTGAACAATGGACAGACGAGTCAACGGCGAAGAATCAAGAAACACCGTGGGAAACGTGCTGGTATCCGTAACAGACTGAGGAAAAGGGCATTCAGTCCTCCTCTCCCGAGCATTCTTCTAGCAAATGTTCAATCCTTGGAGAATAAGATGGACGATCTTAGAGCCAGGATAAGTTTTCAACGGGACATAAGAGACTGTAACATCTATTGTTTGTCTGAAACATGGCTCACGCCCGCGGTCCCGGACACAGCTGTGACGCCGTCGGAGAACTTCTCTGTTTTTCGGATGGACAGAACAGCCGAGGCCGGTAAATCCAAAGGCGGTGGAGTATGCTTCATGATCAACAAGAAATGGTGCGATCCCAGGAACATCACCATTCTCTCGCGGTCCTGCTCGCCTCATCTGGAACATTTAACAATCATTTGCCGTCCATTCTATCTGCCGAGGGAGTTTTCTGCGGTTGTCGCGACCGCTGTTTACATCCCACCGCAGGCAGACACAGCGCTGGCTTTATCTGGCCTTCATGATGTTGCCAGCGGCATCATAAACAAACATCCCGACGCGGCATTCATTGTCGCGGGCGATTTTAACAAAGCAAACCTAAAGAAAGTCCTGCCAAACTTTCACCAGCACGTCTCCTGTCCTACACGAGGAGCAAACACGCTGGATCACTGCTACTCTCATAAAGCGCGGTCACTTCCAGCGTTTGGCAAATCGGATCATGCCGCCATTTTCCTCACTCCCGAGTACAAACAAAAGCTCGTTCAGGAACCCCCGGTGAGGCGGGAAGATAAGCGCTGGTCACCCCACTCAGAGACCGCGCTACAGGCAGCTCTGGATGATGTTGACTGGGACATGTTCCGAGCGAGTTCAGCCAACGTAAACGAGTTCACAGACATGGCGCTTTGCTTCATCAACACGCTTACAGAGCAAGCCACACAAACAATAACAATAACGTCCTTCTCAAATCAGAAACCGTGGGTGGACAATTCAATCCGAGCGGCAGTGAACGCACGCACTGCTGCTTACAACGCCGGTCTCCATTCAGGGAATATGAATGAATACAAATCATCCTGTTATGCTCTGCGGCGTGCAGTTAAAGCCGCAAAGCTCCGATATAAAGACCGAGTGGAGTCTCATTTCCAACTCAATGACTCGCGGCGCATGTGGCAAGGTCTGAGGTCCATCTGCTCGTTTGGATCTAAATCCTCTGCAGAGGTGAGCGCTGATCCGTCGCTTGTGAATGAGTTAAACTCTTTCTACGCTCGCTTTGACTGTAAACGCGGCAACGCGACTCGCCAAGTGGCGCGTTAGAGGAAATTACTCAGAGCAGCAACAACCACATGATCTCTGTCTCAGAGGATGAAGTTCGGAGAGCACTCAAGCGTGTGGGCGTCAGGAAAGCTGCCGGGCGGATGGTATTTCAGGTCGTGTTCTACGGTCCTGTGCTGATCAGCTCGCCGGGTTGTTTACATCTATCTTTAATGAGTCCTCACTACATCTGTGGTCCCCACCTCCTTCAAAAAATCCACCATCATCCCTGTCCCTAAGAACAGTAAACCCTCTTGCCTAAATTACTATCGTCCAGTGGCTCTCACGTCTATAGTCATGAAGGTCTTTGAGAGACTCATTAAAAACACCATTTTGCGCCTACATTCCTGACACTTTGGACCCTCTTCAGTTTGCCTATCGTCCCAATAGATCGACTGAAGATGCCATCTCTCATGTCCTCCACTCCTCCCTCACTCACATCGACAGCAAAAGTGGGAACTACGTAAGGCTGCTATTTATTGACTATAGCTCAGCCTTTAACACCATAGTTCCCACCAAGCTAACCTCAAACTCCTGGATCTCGGCCTGAATCCTTCTCTCTGCCACTGGATTGAGGACTTCCTCACTGGCAGGCCTCAGGTGGTGAGAATAGGCCAGTTCACCTCCACCTCCATCACCCTGAGTGTGGGAGCTCCACGGGGCTGTGTCCTGAGTCCCCTGCTCTACTCTCTCTACACACATGACTGTTTGTCCACACACAGCTCCACCTCTATCATCAAATTTGCTGATGATACTGTTGTCCTGGGCCTCATCTCCAACAACGAGCGGCATACTTGGACGAGGTGGAGCATCTAACATCATGGTGCCAGGACAACTGTCTCTCTCTGAATGTTGGCAAGACCAAAGAAATGATTGTGGACTTCAGGAAGAGACAGCAACGGACATACTCCCCCCTCATGATCAGTGGGTCACCAGTAGAGAGAGTGAGCAGCTTCAAGTACCTGGGTGTAAACATCTCCGAGGACCTGACCTGGACTGCTCACATTCAGACACAGGTGAAAAAAGCCAGGCAAAGACTGTACCACCTGCGCGCCAGCTGAGGAAATTCAGGGTTTCACCAGCTATCCTGAAAACTTTCTATTTAGGGGCGATAGAAAGTGTATTAACTCAGTGCATCACAGCGTGGTATGGGAACAGCACCAGTCATGACCGCAAAGCCCTGCAAAGAGTTGTGCGCTTATCCGAGCGTATCTCAGGGTCAGCTCTCCCGTCTCTGCAGGACGTCTACACCAAACGCTGCAAAGGTAGAGCTACTAAGATCATCAAGGACTCTAATCACCCTGCAAACCCTCATTTCATGCTGCTGCCATCTGGTAAGCGCTTCCGGAAGCCTGATGGCCAAAACTGAGAGACTCAGGAGGAACTTCTTCCCCCAGGCCATCAGACTCCTGAACTCAGTCACTTAACACCACGTTTCAAGTTTCAAGTTCAAGTTTCAAGTTTCAAGTTTATTTGTCATTACACATGTACAAGTACAGTATAACGAAATGAAGTTTGGAGCAAGCCTCCGGGCCACAGCCTTTTCAGGCGCCGCCACACGCTCTCCAGAAATACAAGAATGCAGTTGGCAAGCATTACATAGCAAACACAACAAAACATAACATAACACAGTACACGTGGTCACATGATGGGATTTTTTGTATGGAGTGGGAGAGGAGATAGATAAAGACAGGCAGACGGATGGAGGGGGCTGGGATCGGGATAGTTGTGTATGGTCTGAGATTGTGTTGTGTGAGAATGTTAGCCATAACTTCAGATGTTTTCGAGTTCAGTTCTATGGTTTGTCCTTGAAGGGAGATAAGGCAGTGCACAGGGAAAGATAGCAGACCAAGCTGTCAGGCTGACCTCCCAACCGAGAGATAGGGACAAGTGAGGTTCGGTGGGGTAGTTGATTAGGTCAGGCAAATACAATTTTTTAATCCATTTGATGATCTTCGGTAATTTGTCCGGATCATAATTAATCAATCAGGTCTGGTCCTTAGCATTCGCGTCCGGTCTGTGCAGTTTCCCTAGACATTACGTCCAGCCTCATGGCCAGACCGGTTACAGTCCGTAAAAGTTCACCGATCTGACCCCCGATGGAGCCCACTCTTCCCTGCGTATCCGCAGTCCGGACTGCGTTGTTACGGTTCAGTTCCTCAATTCGTATCACTCTCTGATCTAATTCCTTCAAACGGTCACACACAGCCCCGAAGCATTCCTTAATTTCCACAGACAGCGACTAGGTGAATTTGCTTGCAGCTGTCTTACCAATCTTCCGATAGGTCAGGGCAATCCCAAAGCCAAAGAATAGGAACCCCGCCATCAATAATCCAATCATGTATAAATCTTCCGCATCCTCCACGGACAGAGCCTCCAGGCACAGGACTTGCCAGTTGTTCCATGCATCCCTCACGTACCCTGCAGCAAAGGTCCCGTCCGGGCAGGTGGGTTCTCCCGGGGCACCCTTCCTTTGTGAGAAAATCCTATCGATCGCGCTGATTGACCAGTTAATCAATTCCATTTCAGTATTTTCAGGAGTCCAGCAAGCAGCGGGTCAGAGAGAAAAAGAAAGACAAAAATAAAAAGGCGCCAGAGCACAGCGGGAGCAGAGTGAAAACACGTCTGCACTGAATGAAGGACAGAGTCACGTGACTTCACTTCAGGATAAACATACTGTCATTGCACTGCACTTTCTGTTCTCGTTATAAACCTGTTTGCACATTATACTCTTTATACATTTGTTAACCACATATTTATCTACAGTTTACTCACTGCACAGTCTACTTCAATTATTTTATTCCACTTTATTCTTATTTCTTATTTATTCTTACTTGACTTGATTATTTATAATTCTACAGATTTATTTATATATATATAGTACTTTTTTATCCTATTTCTATATAATTTCCTCCTTGTGTTTTTAACTGTGAATTTGCACTGTCCATGGAGCGGACCTGTTTACATTTCACTGCCGGTTGTATATTCTGTATATAACTGTGTATGTGACAAATAAAACTCTTGAATCTTGAATCTTGAATCTTGAATCTATTTACAAAAATAAACTGAAATGCATGGTTGAGAATTTGTTTCTCAAAACATTGAGTTTTGATTACTTAGATAAGTGATCAAATTAGGTATAAATTTACACCATAAACAGAAATGCTAGAGGGTTAAAAATAATGCATTTCTTTCTGAAAACATTGAGTTTTGATTTTCTAAGTGATCAATTAATCTATAAGTATTTTCACACACGTTGGGTAGTCAGTAAAAGATCATGGAATTTAAATGGCTATGTTTTCTAAATGAAATGTAATGTAATGAAAGTGCTATTAGTTTTTGTGTGATGTGTCTAAGTATTTAGCGGTTTGCAAAAGTTTGTTTTACAAATACATATGCTTTTATGTAAAGCATAAAACGTGTTTTTGTTGTTTTTGCAGACCAGTTTCTGAAGATTATGCATACAAGTGAATCACTTCATTGAGGGGTGTAAGCATTTTAAACCTGTAAGATTGTAAGAAATGTTTGGTAAGAACTTGTCATGTAATTTTAGATGAACCTAAAGTGAAAAGCATATAGTTTTACTATTTTCTATGTAAAAAATACACCCCATTGCTTCCTGAACACTTGAACACAAACTGTCCAGAAAATGGAAGGTCAAAAAGGTGACAGTAATAAAACCACAAATCTTATTTTGACACATAGTCTGTAATATTTTCTTCTTATATATATATTATTTTTATGTTTTGTTTTTTTACTTAATAAGACCATTAAAATTTATTTGCTGTCATTATTGGGGTTATACTGACAAAATAAAATGGTAAAATAAAGCCCAAAATAGTAAAACAAAGCAATTAATTTATTTGTGCCACAATGCATTCTGGGAGTACACTTCCTCAGATAGAATTAAGTTGACAACTTAAATGGTTTAAGTAAGAACAACAATGTATACAAGTGAATCACTTCATTGAGGGCGGTGTAAGCATTTTAAACCTGTAAGATTGTAAGAAATGTTTGGTAAGAACTTGTCATGTAATTTTAGATTCAGTTTAAAATTATTTAAAAACTTTATTATTGTTTGCACAATTTTCTCATCCCTGTAAGGCTCTGATCTTCGATAGGTGGCAAATTGACCACATTTTGGGCCCCTGATGACTTGGTCATTTGCTGCTAGCATTCCTTATCAGACAGAGGAAATACACAATACCCTATTTATCTGACATAGTGAGTGTCAAACTGACCACATTTGGATGTCTCTACAGAGACAGTTTGGAGTCAGGAAAGGAAAATTTGTATAAAGAAGCCAGCCATTTGTTGTTAGTCCTCCTGGCCAGACAGAAGGAATACAGATTATCCTATTTATCCAACATACTGAGTGTCACACTGCACAGATTCGGAGAATCACCCAGGAAGGAGGAAGGAAGGGAGAGAGATTTGATCTTTGATCATCAAATAATAGTTTAGAGGTGTCTGTCCACATCCTGACTAATTTTTATTGATTGATACCTCCAGCAACACATTTCAGCCAAATACACTCCCACACAGACAAGAAGGAAACACCCCTGACAAAGCTGGAAATGCGTAATTTCACACTGACATGCACAAACACTGACAAACCGAACTCAGCTCGTGAGATCTGTTAAAGCTTAAAATCTGAAATACTATTTCATCTACTTTATATGATTAATGCTTTTCTTAAAGTTTTAATCATCAAATTCTGGACCGTTTTATTTAAACAACATTTTCAGCAGCAGGTTGTGGAGGGGATGCGTCACACATACACACACACACACACGCACACACACACACACACACACACTGACAAACCGAACTCCGTGCAACGCATTTCAGCTCATGAGATCTGTTAAGGCTTAAAATCGTCTCGGTTACGTATGTGACCCTCGTTCCCTGAAGGAGGGAACGGAGACGCCACGTCGAGTACCGACGAATAGGAATCTCGCTCGCGAGAGCCAATCTACTTCGAGTGTAACTAAAACGAGCCAATGCACATTGGCATGCAATGATTGCACCAGGTGCTCATGCCACGCTGTGCGGGTATAAATGAGACACAGGTGATTGCATCAAATTAGCCTTTTGCTGAGGAGCCGAGTAGGTAGGCAGGCACCCCAGCAGGGTACAGAGGACATGGCGACGGGAGTACCGACGAATAGGAAGCCCTACCAAAGTGCCATGGCCTCTGCCCCCTTCCAGTGCCCAGTGTGAGCCGCCTGAGCTCTCTTACCTGATGAGACGGGGTTCACACCAGGAAGTCCATCACTGCTGTTCCGCATGACCCTGCTCAGTGATTATTGGATGACACTGGGAAAGCGTGCCCTAGAAAAGGGAACCTGGGGGGGCGCCGGGCGAACTGAATCGCGTAGCCGAGCCTGATGGTCCGAATGAGCCAGCGAGACGGAGCGGGGAGCGCTAGCCAGGCTCCCAGGGACCGTACAAGCGGGACCATAGGGACCACCGGCGTACCCACCATGGGGCAGCGAGGTGGAATGCAGGTACCGGGCTGGGGCGGCTGTCTTGTGGAGGCGGCCCGCAGCGAGGTGAGAGTGTGCCGTGCCACACTTACCTGATTCCACAGGTGGGCAGCAGGAACGTGAGGGGGATGTCCACTGCTGCCTGCTGGCGAAGGGGGAGGATGAGTGTGGTCCGGCGTTTGACCGGCCACAACTCTCCGAGCCCCCTGAGGACCCGGAGATGGAAGAAACTGCTCTTTTATTGAGAATTTGGGCGGAACAGAAACAAAACGGAACACAAGATTCTCCTCCCGGCCCTCCTCCGGGGGAGGAGTGGTGCGATCACCGTCTCCAGAAGAGCAGTCCTCCTCATCTCCGGTCGCCTGTCTCAGGAGCTCTTGCCCTTGGCCTTGCCACCCCTCTTGGCAGGCCCCTGGACGGGCGGGGCGGCCTGCTTGCGCCCGGCTCCACGACGCCGCTTGGGTGGAGGCTGCTGCTGCGGCGCGGGAGCGGAGGCAGACGCAGGCGGCCGCCCTCGGCGACGAGCAGGCTGAGGCGCTGCCGGCGGCGGGGTGGAGACAGCAGCTGACCGCCGTGGCAGGATGTGACTGATCGCCTCAGTCTGCTTCTGTGCGGCCGAGAACTGCTGGGCGAAGTTCTGGACCGCGTTGCTGAAAAGGCCAGTCTGGGAGACGGGGGAGTTAAGGAACCTGACTTTGTCGGTCTCCCTCATGTCCGCCAGACACAGCCAGAGATGGCGTTCCTGGACCACCATGGTGGACATTGCACGACCCACGGCCCGCGCCGTAACCTTCGTCGCACAAAGCGCGAGGTCCGTTGCGGTTCTCAGTTCCTGAAGAACTGCGGGATCGTGACCACCCTCATGCAGGGCCTTCAGTGCCTGGGCCTGATGGACCTGCAACAACGCCATAGCGTTAAGGCGGAGCCTGCCTCTCCACAAGCCTAGTAGGCCTTCCCGATCAGATCGGACGAGTACCTACAGGCCTTGGAGGGAAGACACGGGTTCCCCCTGGAAGTGGAGTTAGGGCACAGTTGCATAGCAACGGCCCGTTTCACGGGAGGAACCTGCATGTATCCCTTTGCAGGTCCGCCATCGAGGGTGGTGAGGGAGGAGGATCCACTAGGCCGGTTTCGGGCAGTAAAAGGTGCCGTCCACTACCTCGTGAGCTCCTCGTGCACCTCCGGGAAAAAAGGAACCGGGGTGGGGCGCTGAGAACCAGCACGGGCCACCCCGAGAAACCAATCATCCAGTCTTGAGGGTTTGGGACACGGTGGAGAGTTCCACACGAGCCCGACTCTCTCGGTGGCCCGGGCAAGCATAGCCATCATCTCCGGATCAGTATCGGGCACAGCGGGTCTACCCAGAGGAGCCCCCTGCGCCGACACATCCTCTCCAGAGAGTTCTGACCCTCCCTCCGATGCAGCGATGGACATCTGGTCCTCAAGGGGAGCCCCAAAGGATACGGATGATGCACATCTCGTGGACGGCCCACTGCGTTCCAGTGGCAGCTTCCGAAAGGCGGCTCCGCTTCAATCACTGCGAGGTAAGGAGTGATAGCTGGTGTCACCATCTACCACTCGGCTCCGAAGCAAAATGCTAATTTGATGCAATCACCTGTGTCTCATTTATACCCGCACAGCGTGGCATGAGCACCTGGTGCAATCATTGCATGCCAATGTGCATTGGCTCGTTTTAGTTACACTCGAAGTAGATTGGCTCTCGCGAGCGAGATTCCTATTCGTCGGTACTCCGACGTGGCGTCGAGAGTGACCAACTGAATGGGAACCAAAATACTATTTCATCTACTTTATATCATTAATGGTTTTCTTAAACCTGTTTTAATCACCACATTCTACCGTCTTTTATTTCAACAACACTTTTAGCACCTAGGTTTGTGGAGGGGGCTTGAACCAACTACACCCCATTGCTTCCTGAACACGTGAACACAAACTGTCCAGAAAACGGAAGGTCAAAAAGGTGACAGTAATAAAGCCACAAATCTTATTTTGACACATAGTCTGTAATTTTTTTACTTAATAAGACCATTAAAATGTATTTGCTGTCATTATTGGGGTTATACTGACAAAATAAAATGGTAAAATAAAGCCCAAAATAGTAAAACGAAGCAATTAATTTATTCGTGCCGCAATGCATTCTGGGAGTACACTTCCTCAGATAGAATTAAGTTGACAACTTAAATGGTTCAAGTAAGAACAACTTGATGCAATTAAGCTTACTTAATTGCGTGTTAAGTGCATTCAATTCTAGTTGAACTACTAAAAATACGTTCACTTTACTTAAAAAAAGCGTGGAAACTGGCACATAGTTTTTAAGTTGCCATTACTGAAAATGACAGATTAAAACTATGTTGAGTATAATAGTATTTAAGATCTTTGCAGAACATAATATAACACTGTTAGTTAAATGGAACTACTCAAGTAATCTTACTATTTTATCTTAAGTAAGATTAGTAAATATTCTAGAGTATGTTAACTAGAATTGGCATTAAACTAACTTGATATGTATTATTTAATTCACTTGGGAGGTGTTAGCTTTCTTTACTTTTAGCTGATTATTAAATTAACTTCAGTTTTTCCTTTAAGTTTGCTTTGCAAAAATAAGGCAATCGGTTTCCAAACCTTTTTTTAAGTAAACTGAACTTGTTCGAATTTTACAGTGTACTAAAGTCTCACTTAAGTGGTAAAAAAAATTACTCAAAAATTCAACTAATTGCATTTAACATGAACACATGATCTGTGATACATTTGAAACTTTATAAACGAAGGGTCCACGGGTTGAAGGTTTGGTGACAGTAAGGAGTAAGGAGTAAGGAGACCCGGTACTTGCCGCTCTGCCACGCCTATCTCGGGACTCGGTCATGAAGCCAGCGTTGAAGTGGTCTCATATGAAGCAATCCGAGCTGCGTTACCGCGACTGCAGATGCCATATGCCACAGGAGCCTTTGAAAGAATTTCAGTAGGACCGCTGTCCTGCCTTTAATGTATTCAAGCAGTTCAACACTGACCGGACTCGCTCCTCTGTGAGGCGCGCAGTCTGGTTGACCGATCCAGCTCCATGCCAAGAGATCCTCTGTGTGGGACAGAGTTTGCTATTCTCTCGGTTGACCTGAAGGCCCAACAGGCTGAGGTGATGGAACACCAGGTCCCTGGGTTTGCACAACTGTTCCCGGGACTGGGTCAATATAAGCCAGTCGTCGAGATAGTTGAGAATTCGAAGGCCGCGTTCTCTGAGCGGAACAATGGCTGCCTCCGTAACAGGGACAGCCCAAAGGACAGGACTTTGTACTGATATGCCCTCCCATCGAACGCAAAACCTAGGAACAGTCTGTGTCAAGGGAGAATGGAGACATGAAAGTACGCGTCCTTCAGGTCGCTCGCTGCAAACCAACCTCGGGGATGGATGCATTCGAAAATGCGTTTCTGCGTTAACATTTTGAACGGAAGCTTGTGCAGGGCCAGATTCAAAATGCGCAGGTCCAAGATTGGTCTTAACCCACCCCCTTTCTTGGGTACAATGAAGTAGGGGCTGTAGAACCTCGACCTCATATCGGCTGGAGGAACCGGTTAGATCGTGTCCTTCGCCAGCAGGACATCGATCTCTGACCACAAGACATGGGCATCGCTGCTCTGCACGGAGGTGAAGAGGATGCCTTTGTATTTGGGAGGCCGGTAAGCGAATTGAATCGCGTAGCTGAGTCTGATGACGGATGAGCCAGGCCCCCAGAGACCGAACAAGCGGGATCGGGTACTTGCCGCTCTGCCATGCCACAGACGTACCTGCAGCGAGGTGGAGTATGCAGACCCAACTCGGGAGGACCGGGGGCGGCCCGGAGTGTTTTCTGAGTACTCCAGGGTGGGGCAGATTGTCGGCGACGAGCAGGCGGAGGTACTGCGGCCCGTGACTGGGTGGAGACAGCAGCGGGTCGCCAGGGCAGGATATTTCTGATAGCCTCTGTCTGCTTCTGGGCCACCGAGAACTGCTGGGCGAAGTTCTCGATGGCGTCGCAGAAGAGGCCAGCCTGGCAGACAGGTGCATTGAGGAACTGCACTTTGTCGTTCTCACGCATATCTGCCAGGTTCAGCAACAGGTGGCATTCCTGGACCACAAGTGTGGACATCGCCCGACCCAGGGAGCGTGTGGTGACTTTCGTTGCCCGTAGGGCGAGGTCCGTCGCGGTACGCAGTTCCTGCATAACCCCTGGGTCGGAACTACCCATGTGCAGTTCCTTGAGTGCTTTGGCCTGGTAGACCTGCAGGAGCGCCATGGCATGCAAAGATGACGCAGCTTCCCCACATGCTGTGTAAGCCTTGCCCGTTAGTCCGGACGAGAACTTACACGCCTGGGAGGGGAGACGCGGATTTCCCCGCCAGTCAGTAGCGGTCTTTGGACACAGTTGCATCGCTACCAACCACTCCACTGGGGGGATCTCCACGTAACCCTTAGCCGTGCCACCATCGAGGGTAGTGAGGACAGAGGAGTCAGTTGATCAGTTTCTAGCGCTGTAGGGCGCTATCCACGACTTCGTGAGCTCCTGATGCACTTCCGGAAAGAAAGGCACTGGGGCGGGGCGCTGAGAACCAGCATGGGCCATCCTGAGATACCAATCGTCCAGCCGCGAGGGTTCAGGACACGGTGGAGGGTTCCACTCGAGCCCGACACTTGCGACGGCCCAGGAAAACATAGCCATGAGCTCAGGATCAGACTCGGGCAATGCTACCACACCCGAAGGGGGCAACGCAGCCGAATCCTCATCTCCCGAGTCCATTAGCTCATCCACTGATGCAGCTATCGAAATCATGTCAACTGGGAAAGACCAGCACGCTCTTCCGGAAGCTCTACCGACACAGCGGAGGGGGGAGGGGCCCGAGGAGCCTGGTGACTCGGCGGGGGTGCCCTCACAGTAACCATCAGGTCTCCACCAAAGGCATCAGCCAAAGTAGCCACTAGATCGGGGGATGCGCAATGGGACTCCACCCCGTTTGAGGTATTCGAGCCTAGACCTTAAGACTCCGATGGTCATGTTTCTGCAGTGTGAACATAAGTCATCCATGAAAGCTGCCTTAGCATGTTGAACGCCCAAACACGTGAGATGTGTCTGTCAACTGGGAAGAGATAACGACAGCATCCAGAAACACACGGTTTGAATGATCTTGAAAAAGATGCAGGGTCAAACCGTGTTGCTCTTTTAGAAAAGAAAACTGCTCAGCTAGTGCTGAAGTGCACAGGGAAGGTGGCTGCGGCTCGCAGCGGTTCGTGTGTGCAAGCCCGCTGTGAGCACTCAGTGAAACGCCCAGCAAGCTGTGAGAACAGCTGTTATTTTGTTCAGCACCCAATCAATGCCTCACGCCGTCACACCCGCACCAAACGAAGCAGTCGGAATCCTCTCGAGCAGACTCATAGTAAACAAAAATGAACTCTTAGTAGAAGTAAATAAAGGCTGGTAACAGCGCAGTTCGGCTCCAAAGATGAAAGCGATATGCGGTACTTCCGCTTCCGTATTTATACCCACGCTGCAGGTGGAGCAGGGACCGCATGCCAATGATTATTGGCTCGTTTGTAAACACTCAAAGTAGATTGGTCTCCGAAAATAGATCCCAATTCGTCGGTCAGTTCCGAACGTACGCCGAACGTGACCGACTGAAAGGGAACATTACATTTAATTCACACTTAAGTGTATTGTTAACTGACATTAAAGTATATTTTAATTCACATGAATTGCTTGTCAGTACATTGAGCAGTGCTAAAGCAAACACTAAAAGCAATTATGAAAGTAAATATAAAGTTGTAAGTCCCACTTAAGTTGTTCCAAAAAAAAAAAAAAAAAAAATCACTCTTACTGGCAACTTATTGCATTTTATTTCAACTTAATATGTGACACATTTGAAATCAATTACACTCAATGTGCATTCAGTGCACCGGAAATATTGCATTTAATTTCACACTTAAGTGTATACTTTTAAAGTATATTATTTGTGTAATAAGTACACTTTATAAAAGTACACTTTTTTTCACAAGGGCTATGGTTTCAGACACCACTACAAATCGCTGTCCCCTCAAATAATGCCCTATTTGAGGGTATAGAGAATGATTTCAGATTCAGACGAAGTGTTTGCAAAGTGTTAGCTAAGCAAAGTGTTAGCTTAAAGAATACCAAGAACTGCTGTTGGACCAGTGAATAATTAAGATGCAATTAATATGGCCAATCAATATAATTCAAAGCCTTTTCTCTGTAGTGAGAAGGCTTCAAATTGTTTTATGCATTATTTTTTCATCCCTTATTAAAACTCTTATCATGGATTCACACTTTTGTCTTAGTCTATTTTTCCACATTCATTGTTAGTTTAATAATACCTCTTATTTCTTCTTCTGAGTTTGGAATGAAAATGTTATGCTAGAGACACTGAGCAGTCATTCTTCAATTTGACAGTTTTGCCAAAACCCATAATTAAAGTTGTGATGAGACAGAAGTAGTGACAGATTTAACATTCTTTTCTTCTGCATTGTGTGACAATTTAAAGTGAAACAAAAACATAGGGCAGACTGTAATCATGGTTGAAAAATGCTAACAGCAAACAAACAGCCATGAAGGACAAAACCTGACAAACAATACAGGAAACACACAAGGTATAACAATTTAACAAGACACACCTGGAAACAATCGAGACTAATGAACGAGAAACCATTCAACAAAAGGATTACAAAGGACTACAAAACCTAACCCAGAAACTGAACATAGGAACAAAAGGAACATAATTATACTTCAAAATAAGAGTCCAACACAATGGAGAGAAACACAGGCCAGGATCATGACACAGGGGTATTTAATTCTATCCACTGATTTTTGATTGAATGGATGCAGATCAGCTGAATGCTTACAAAATCAGAAGTTCGGCATATGTCACCAGAGAGAAGTCTGTCTTTTCACTGGAAGATTAAGTTATATTTTGATTAATAATAATGAGGTAAAAAAAAGAAATACAAAAACATTGATCTTAATATGAACAATTCATCCATATGTTTATTCATATGGTTGAATGTTCACATTAAGATCAATGTTTTGTATGAACAATATTTTAGAATAGCTATAGTGATTAAAGACACTTTCTTCTACGACTAGATTTACTACAAATGTTCTACTAAAGTCTGCACATGGTCACTCCCTCCTCGCTCTATGTGAACATCCCCAACTTCCATCATAATTGGAATCATGAGAACATAGTTTTTGCAACAGTAGACTGTGAAAGTGTCAGGAATTTGTGGTTTCCTCATTCAGAGAGACAAAACCAAAACTGTGGAAGGTTTATCTTCTAGTCTAGATTAGTCTTTCAATGATATGATGGATTTTGAAACCCGAACAAGAAGGTATGTGTTTTACTCATTTAATTTTCTTTTACTGTGGGCTGATATGTTATTCCTGTGGCCTAGTTTTGTTCTTTTTAATGTAATAGTATTATGTTTAATTTGACATATTTTAAACACATTTGTACATTTTTATATACAATTATGTTATATAATATTACAAAATGTCAGTCCTATCTTTTGATTATTTAATTATTCTTCAGTACAGTACACACAGTATAGGCTTTAGAATATAAGGGTGTTTTAAGAGCACAGTATTTGTTTTACTATACGGTCAGACAGTAATCTAACTGTAGATACTGTTTTGTTTGTCTTTATTATCAGGTAATTTATCTGAGACCATTTCTTTCTTTACCTCACAGATTTAGTGAAGCATGCTAACTGCTTTAGTGCTTCAGGAGGAGACACTGTTTTCAGGATGATTTTAGGTAAGTGTAGATGTCAGTCAACTTTTTTTATACACAACGAATTCTATAAAACAATGATTGTTGACCGAGGTGCTGTACAATATGTCCAAAAATTCAAACCCGATTCCAAAAAAGTTGGGACACTGTACGAATTGTGAATAAAAAAGGAATGCAATAATTTACAAATCTCATAAACTTATATTTTATTCACAGTAGAATATAGATAACATATCAAATGTTGAAAGTGAGACATTTTGAAATGTCATGCCAAATATTGGCTCATTTTGGATTTCATGAGAGCTACACATTCCAAAAAAGTTGGGACAGGTAGCAATAAGAGGCCGGAAAAGTTAAATGTACATATAAGGAACAGCTGGAGGACCAATTTGCAACTTATTAGGTCAAAAGCTCATTTATAAAACATGCGTACACACAAAACGGGGCTGGAAACGTACGTACGCCAGTTCCCACGCAAAGGTTGTGATCTATAAAAAACAAACTTGACGGGAGGATGTGCGCACCTTTAAACAAACTTTGAGCCGTGCGTACGCACATTCTGGAGAACTGAAGTTAGATTGTAGAAAATAAATGTGAGAATTATACATGTGCTTATTATTAAATGTGAGATAATTTTCACTCCATTTCATACGTTATATCCACATTATCATGAAGATTAAATCCAACAGTGTTATTTGTGCCGATTGTTTTAGGCTATATACATCTAGTAAAATCAAACGTAATTCAGAATGTATAAAAAAAAAAAAAATAATAATAATAATAATAATAATAATAATCAGCGCTGCCTTACAGTCACATTGTCCACAACGGGAGCGCAGGAGGAGATGGCGCGACTACATGTGATACAGAATAGCATGAAATACCCTTTTATTAGAGAACTGCAGAACACAGTGTAAAAGGAAATATTTTCCTTAATGTATATATATCATAAAATGTCAAAGCCTGCAAATACAGTCATGAAGCACAATCACTCATCATCGGTCCTAACTATTACGGTGTTCATTACAAAACCGTCAAGAAGCATGTGTTCAGTATAACATTTTCATCTTAAATTTTTGCCCACAAATTAATTATGTGATTTTGTCAAGGTGTTAACGATCAGTCTATTTGCTAGAAACATAAAAATCCTCCAGTGGTTTATATAGGTATTTATATAGGTATATAGCCTAATAAAACACAAATGTAATATGTTAAATTATGTAAAATTAGTATACCTTCAGGTCGGACCATTTTTTCTTTAATTCTGCAACTGTCCGTTCTGTCCCACTGACATAATTGACGGCAGGAATAGTACTTTGCCACTCCCACTGCTTCTTTTCACCAAATAACACAGTTTTCCGAGCCTCCACCTCCCCTACAAGTGTTTCAATCTCAACGTCTGAGAAATTACGTTTTTTTCCTCTTTTCTCACCTGTCGCCATTATTCAAAGTAACAGAAATACATGTTTTCACTTTCTTGGATTAATTAATTGGCGGGTCGCATGCCAGTTTTCCAGGTATATATGGGATTCCACTCTCATTTACATGCCGATCAGCAATCATGAGGTGATTTGCATTGACTATTTATGGTTAAAAATGGGCATGTACAGGGCGGGATATGAGGCTGGGTCACGTATGCACATCTGCGGGTGATCTGTAATTTATAAAGGGAACATTGCTTACAGGTGTGCGTACGCATGGTTTTATAAATCGGAATATTTTTTGGCGTACGCCATTTTTGGCTTTTGGGCGCACGTACAATTTTAGTAAGGATTCTACACACAGTTTTATAAATGAGGCCCCAGATCTTTCACCCATAGTAAACATTTGCCGCATCATAAAGAGGAAGATGCGACAAAGAAGACCTAAGACAGTTGAACAACTAGAAGCCTGTATTAGACAAGAATGGGACAACATTCCTATTCCAACTTGTCTCCTCAGTCCCCAGACGTTTACAGACTGTTATAAAAAGAAGAGGGGATGCCACACAGTGGTAAACATGGCCTTGTCCCAACTTTTTTGAGATGTGTTGATGCCATGAAATTTAAAATCAACTTATTTTTCCCTTAAAATGTTACATTTTCTCAGTTTAAACATTTGATATGTCATCTATGTTGCATTCTGAATAAAATATTGAAATTGGAAACTTCCATATCATTGCAATCTGTTTTTATTCACAATTTGTACAGTGTCCCAACTTTTGGAATCGGGTTTGTACATTATAAAATATATTAAAAATGTGTGTTTTTTTTTTTGTTGTTTTTTTGTTTTTTTGTTGTTTTTTTGTATTTATAAATTGGGGGGTGACTTGACAACACCAGCACAGCTCCAGGACTCTCCCTGCTCCTTCTTGATAACATATCAGATAATAGATTACAAACAAAAAATACCAGAAACTACACAAATCAGCCACGATTAAAAGCCAGAGAAAATAGATATGTTTAGAGCTTTGCTTTAAAATAGTGTACTAAAGGGACAATTCTAATAAAACAGGCTGTTCCAAAGGTTCGGTGCAGCAGCGGAAAAAGCTAAATCTCCCTTTCAGCCTAGCCTGAGGAACATTTAGGCTAGCAATCTCTGGTTTGATGACCTTAGAGACCTTACTGGATTATAAACAGATAATATGTCAGAATGGTACCTTTATGAAAAAGTTTATTCAAGTGTGCTATTATTATACTTCTTTTAAACTAAAAATAAGAACATATACACTGCTGTTCAAAAGGTTTTGATTGGTAAGATTTTTATGTTTTTAGAAGAAGTCTCATGCTCACCAAGCCAGCATTTATTTTATTAAAAATATATATATTGTGTAATATTATTTAAATATAAAATAACTGTTTTCTGTTTGAATATATTATAAAATGTAATTTATTTCTGTGATGCAAAAACTGAATTTTCAGCATCACCACTCCAGTCTTCAGTGTCACATGTTCCTTCAGAAATCATTCTAATATGATGATTTTCTGCTCAGGAAACAGTTATGATTATTATCAATGTTGAAAACAGTTGTGTATTTTTTTCAGGATTCTTTGATGAATAGAAAGTTCAAAAGAACAGCATTTATTTTAAATAGAATATTTTGTAACATTATAAATGTTTTAACTGTCACTTTTGATCAGTTGAATGCATCCCAAGCATTAAATGCATCCCAAACATTTTAAAATAAATGTTTTAAAATAAATTCTGTAGCGAATTGGAAGCCAGTACAAAGAAATTAAAACCAAGTAATGTGCTCTTGTTTCTGCACACCAGTTAGTATCTGTGATAAGATGCATGACTACTTTTAGACGCATGACAACATTTATCTTATTCCTTGCTTCATATGTTTATAATATCTTTAGAATTTGCCATGCTGTTTTTTCTCACGGATGTAACAGCAAAGTTTGGGACCACCCCAAATCTTAAACAGATTGTCATCGGACGGTGTTATGAATATGTAACCCTGGTTAATCCCAACCCCAGGTAAGTTATATAAGCATTTTGCACATTAATATTGCTTATTTAAAATATCTAAATAGGAAAATGTAATAATATTACATTTAGATTATTACATTTATGTAGTCTATCTCATATGATTTTATAGATATTTGCAGTAATTTGCAGAGACAAAGTTCAGCTCCGGCATCTGGCTCATCACTTTCATGTTCATTAGCTAATATTGCATTAAGTCCTTGAAAATATAATTATAAATTGGAGAAATGTTGTAATTTTCTCTCTAACAGGTATAATTGTGAGGAGATATGGCAGGAGTTTGAAAAGGCTGTGGTTAGGAGATCACCCTGTGATGTGAGAGTTACAGATTACCAAAAAATGTTCCGGGCCATCACTCCAATTTTACCATGTGGCAAGGTGATTTCATTCGAGTGTTTTCACATAAGAAACTAAACTACAGTATATAAAGTTACTTTTAATGATTTATTCATTCTTTAGATTGAGCTTTAAAAATTTAGAATAAAACTCAGAAGTTGGGTCAAGAGTGTGAATGTATTTTAAGACAAAAAAAAAAAAAACAAAATAACAACAAAATCCAACCTTGTGTTATGGTACAGAGACACAGAACCAGGGATGAATATAAAAGAGGTTTATTGACAAACTGGAATGAATGGGTATAGATACTGTTAGGAGCAGTTGGACGGTTGGACTGTTAGGAGCAGGCACAGTGTTATGGGAACCAGTGGATGAGGGAAGACGAGGAGAGGATGATGAGGAACCAACACGGATGACAAAGGAGACACAGAGAATCAGGTAGGAGATCTGTAGCAGGAAATACAGGCTGGATACAGAGAGTGGAGTCCTTACTCAAATGAGACCAGACAGTGAGTGAACGTGAGGTGTGTGCTTATGTAGGTCCGTGTTGATGATGAGATGAGATGCAGGTGTGGGTGATTAGTACTCTGGTGATCTGGAGCGCTGTGATTGGGTGGTGGTGGAGCCTGGCTGATCTCTTACAGTGGATTGATCTGCCAGAGGATGGTGAAGGGGCCAACATATCTGGGACTCAACTTCTTGTGGGGCAGGCACAGCTTGATGTCCTGTGTGGAGAGCCAAACCTTCTGGCCCAGCTGGAAGGTAGGTGTTTCAGATCTCTGAGTGTCTACCTGGGTCTTCTGCCTGTGCACTGCCCTCTGTAAGTGATGGTGTGCATTGTCTCAGACCCTCTCATTCTCTCGGAACCAATGGTCAACGGAAGGGACATCGGAGGGTTCCCCAGACCACGGGAACAGTGAAGGCTGATAGCCAAGCATGCACTGGAAGGGGGTAAGACCGGTAGCAGACTGATGGAGAGAGTTCTGCGTGTACTCGGCCCAGCCTAGGGATTGGTTTCAAGAGTTCTGGTGGCCATGGCAGAAGGTTCTCAGGAATCACCCAATCTCCTGAATCTTCCTCTCCGTTTGCCCGTTGGATTGAGGGTGGTACCCCAATGTCAGACTGATGGCCACACCTAGGATCTTGAAAGAAGGCCCTCCAGACCTGGGAGATGAACTGCGGGCCCCGATCTGACACGATATACTCAGGGATTCCAAAGTACCGGAAGTCGTGATTAAAGAGGAGTTCTGCAGTGACCATGGCCGTTGGCAAACCATTCAGAGGAATTAAACAGCAGGATTTAGAGAATCAATCAACAATTAAAGCCGCGAGCAGCGATGACGGGCCCAAGCCAGTGGCACCGCCACCCCGGTGGCTTCAGGGGAAACTGTGCACGACAGGCAATATGCATTTAAACAGGAGAATATTTTTTTTTACAAATATTTTAAATATGCCACATTTACCGCAGCAGCTGGTGCCACTATGAGCACAAGCCACACCCATGATGTCATTGAAATATAGATTAATTTTATTGTGATAGGATATAATAGGTCACTTTCAAATATGCGCAAAGTTATCTTTTGCAGCTCAAAAATTCATAAGTCCAGAAAGCCAGTATTTAATTCAAGGTATTTGTATAGTTTTTAAAAAAAAAACATTTTTTCACACTAAAGTGATAGTTATTTGTGATAGCCTATGATATGAAACACATCTAAACTCTATTGTTGCGTACGTGTAAACATGGGTACGCACAACACATATTATACGTTAAAATATCTTAAGATCAATCATCATTAGGTAAAGTACATTAGTCAAGTTGTTTATTTATTTATTTTTTGCAGTGAAAATAATGTTTTAACAAAATAACTGTCAAAGTCATTTGAATTCACCCCATTAACTGCAGCAGTCGGTGCTGCTATGACCACAAACCACAACATCTATGAGATCAATTCAATTTAGATGAATTTCATGTCAGATGACATGAATCAAAGGTCGATTTCAAATGAGTGCAGAATACCGTCCAAATGCTGATGTTGTATTATCCTAACATTTCTCTTCATGTGTTTTTGACCTACCTTAGCTACTGTTTGTTTACCAATCTCATGCACCAAAAAGCGTGCTTTCATTTAAATATGGGAGGTATCCAATAAAAAGTGTTAATTACAAAATTAATAAATGGAGCCAAATCACAGAAACCGCAACGACAATTTTAATATCAGTGTCAGGTAAGAGTAAGATCGCTGCGTCTAAATTTTATGGAAGTTTATTATAAACAGCCACTTTTATAAAATCATGTGAAATTTACTTTTTTAATAAATTTGAATTCTATCAGTAAATAATTCATTTAAAAGACATGCATTATACGTGATCTTTGCAAACACAGCACATGACCTTCTGTAAAGCCCATGTATCTTGTATAGAAAACACACACACACACACACACACACCTCTGTAAAAAAGAAAAAAGAAAAGAAAATGAAGAATACTATCTGAATAAATACATGAAATCTCAGATGTCATGTGATAAGAATTGTAACTCAAATGTCATTTAGAAAATGAGTCCTGTCTGAATACTGATATAGTGTCATAGTTTAATTTCAAATGTGAAGTTATCATTTGCTGCAATATGATTTTAAATCCGTTAAATATAAAATAACTATATTAAAGTAATCTGAATATGCCACATTTACTGCAGCAAATATAATCGTTATCCACAACAGCCTCATCCGTGAGATCATTTAAATTTAGATGAATTTCATGTCATATGATATCATAGGTCCCTTTGAAATGAGTGCAAAGTTATCTTTTGCAGCTTACATTTTTACAATTTACAATTTTTACATTTTTCCATTTTTTTTTTTATGGAAGTTTATTATAAACAGCCACTTTTATAAAATCATGTGAAATTTACTTTTGTAATAAATTTGAATTCTATCAGTAAATAATTCATTTAAAAGACATGCGTCATACATGATCTTTGCAAACACTGCAAAGATAAGCAAATACTGCAGTTGCAACCATCCCCCTTACACACACACACACACACACACACACACACACACACACACACACACACACACACACACACACACACACACAGAGAGAGAGAGAAAGAGAATGCAAAGACAGAGAGGCATGCTTTAGCTGTCAGCCACCCATCCCCCTCTCCACACACACACACACACACACACACAGAGACACAGAGACACAGAGACACAGAGACACAGAGACACAGAGACACAGAGACACAGAGACACAGAGAGGGAAACAGGGTTTTTTTTTTCCCATCAAAACTAAGCCAACAGTGCCATCTATTGGACAATGAAGGAGGGCAGACAAAATAAGATTCAGATTAAATATATTAAATAAAATAAATATATTGATCTGAAAAATAGTACATTCAATTTAAATTCACCCAGGTTCAATTACCGTACATACAATCTTAATTTAATTTAAATCAAACAATGATTTTACAAGAAATTAGACATTTTCTGTTTCCCTTTTTTGTCCTTCATTTAATCCCTCGCCATAGCAGCACCGTTTGAGATATCCTATAATCGTTCGCACTATAGCATCTTCAGTGTCTTTGTTTCATGTTGACCGAGTTTGGTGTCGATTCCATGCATCTCCTACGAATAGTTTATAATAACTCAGAGCCTGATTTATCCAAAATTCCAAATTCAAACCAAAATATCTGACTTCCTGTTGGTCAGAGCTAATGACTGTAAATTAGAAAGATGTCCAGCTTGATGAGAACAATATATATACAGAGTTTGGTGACTGTAGATAAAACTATCCCCCCCACTTTTGTCAAAAGGTCGTGCTACTGAGCCCCTCCACCACGCCCGTTTCTAAGACTTTGGCCATATATACTGGAAGGCATCACTGATGTGTGTGTTGAGTTTCATGCCATTTCAAGCATGCTAAGAGTCTCAATAACACCCCAAAAGATTATTCAACTTTGACACGTTGCCATGGCAACAGTATTTAAAATATCAGGAATCCATTCATATGTCTATATCTGCCATGTTTTGACATTATACTGATGAAGTTTGAAGTAAATCGGGTGAAAATAAGACGGTGATTTCAAAGCATTTTTGAAAGGACACACTTCCTGCTGCCAGTTGGTGGCGCTATAACTTTGACTCACAAAAGTCATATCCATGTGATCGGCCTCTTACAATGAACACACAGCTGAAGTTTCATCCAAATCGGTCAATGTATGCAGAAGTTATAACACACTTCCTGTTTCCCATTTCTCGCCATAAATTCGTCTCCTGCCACGGCCAAACCGTTCGAGATATCAAAAATCCGTTCGCAATTTAGCATCCTCAATGCCTTGACTTCATGCTGACCGAGTTTGGTGCTGATCGGGTTAATCGCCTAGGAGGAGTATTTCAAATTCCACAGTATGCGTTTTAAAACAACCCATAATAGCTCACTTCCTGTCGGGCTGACGCATAACTTAGAGTGCGGCTGTTGTTCGGCCCGATGAGTTCTATATGTATACCGAGTTTCATACTAATACATGCAAGTGTTTTTGATTTCTGGACAGTTTTATTTTTTTTTTCAAGGGGGCGCTGTCGAGCCCCCCTGCCACGCCCGGGTACCAAACCCAGCCCAAACCCTGAAGGCCGCGCATTCCGACGAGTGTGCAAAGTTTCAAGAGTTTTCGAGCATGTTAAGTGCCCCAAAAAGGGCAAAAAGGCGAAAGAAAAATAATAATAATTAAAGCTGCGAGCAGCGATGACGGGCCCAAGCCGGTGGCACCGCCATCCCGGTGGCTTCGGGGAAACTGTGCACGACAGACAACATGCATTTAAACAGGAGAATATTTTTTGAAAAATATTTTAAATATGCCACATTTACCGCAGCAGCTGGTGCCACTATGACCACAAGCCACACCCATGATGTCATTGAAATATAGATTAATTTTATTGTCATAGGATATAATAGGTCACGTTTAAATATTTGCAAAGTTATCTTTTCCAGCTCAAAAATTGGCTATGACCACAAACCACAACATCTATGAGATCAATTCAATTTAGATGAATTTCATGTCAGATGATGTCATAGGTCCCTTTGAAATGAGTGCAAAGTTATCTTTTGCAGCTTACATTTTTTAAAGTCCTTAAGTCCAGTATTTATCTAAAGGTCTTTTTATATTTTTATTAACATTAATTATGAAACTAATCATATAAAACTATATTGCAGTGCTCTTCAAATCAAGTTCAGAATGACATTCAGAATACTGCAGGTGCAACCGTCCCCTTTACACACACACACACACACACACACACACACACACACACACACACACACACACACATAGAAAGAGAATGCAGAGACAGATTGGCATGCTTTAGCTGTCAGCCACCCATCCCCCCTCCACACACACACACAGAGCCAGAAGTAGTGAAAAATAGTTTTTTTTTTGTGCTTCATAACTTAGACAACAGTGCCATCTACTGGACACACACAGACACACACACAGAGAGAAAGAGCCAGAGGCATAGACAGAGAGGCATGCTTTAGCTGTCAGCCACCCACCCCTCCTCCTCCACACACACACACACACACACACACAGAGACAGAGACAGAGAGGGAAATAGGGTTTTTTTCCCCCAACAAAACTAAGTCAACAGTGCCATCTATTGGACATTGAAGGGAGGGCAGACAAAATAAGATTCAGATGAAATATATTAAATAAAATAAATATATTGATCTGAAAAATAGTACATCAATTTTAAATTCACCCAGGTTCAATTACCGAACATACAATCTTAATTTCATTTAAATCAAACAATGATTTAACAAGAAATTAGACATTTTCTGTTTCCTTTTTTGTCCTTCATTTAATCCCTCGCCATAGCAGCAGCGTTTGAGATATCCTATAATCGTTCGCACTATAGCATCTTCAGTGTCTTTGTTTCATGTTGACCGAGTTTGGTGTCGTTCCATTCATCTCCTACAAATAGTTTATAATAACTCAGAGCCTGATTTATCCAAAATTCCAAATTCAAACCAAAATATCTGACTTCCTGTTGGTCGGAGCTAATGACTGTAAATTAGAAAGATGTCTGGCTTGATGAGAACAATATATATATACAGAGTTTGGTGACTGTAGATAAAACTAACCCCCCCACTTTTGTCAAAAGGTGGCGCTACTGAGCCCCTCCACCACGCCCGTTTCTAAGACTTTGGCCATATATACTGGAAGGCATCACTGATGTGTGTGTTGAGTTTCATGCCATTTCAAGCATGCGAAGAGTCTCAAAAACACCCTAAAAGATTATTCAACTTTGACGCGTTGCCATGCCAACAGTATTTAAAATATCAGGAATCCATTCATATGTCTATATCTGCCATGTTTTGACATTATACTGATGACGTTTGAAGTAAATCGGGTGAAAATAAGACAGTGATTTCAAAGCATTTTTGAAAGGACACACTTCCTGCTGCCAGTTGGTGGCGCTATAACTTTGACTCACAAAAGTTATATCCATGTGATCGGCCTCTTACAACGAACACACATGTGAAGTTTCATCCAAATCGGTCAATGTATGCAGAAGTTATAACACACTTCCTGTTTCCATTTTCTCGCCATAAATTCGTCTCCTCGCCACGGACAAACCGTTCGAGATATCAAAAATCCGTTCGCAATTTAGCATCCTCAATGCCTTGACTTCATGCTGACCGAGGTTGGTTATTCGCCTAGGAGGAGTATTTCAAATTCCAGAGCATGGTTTTTCCGAACAACCCACAATAGCTCACTTCCTGTTGGGCGAAGCTAATGACTATGAGCGCGGAAGTTGTTTGGCCTGATGAGCTCTATATGTGTACCGAGTTTCATAAATGTACGTGCAAGTGTGTTTGATATATGGACCAAGTTTTTCAAGGGGGCGCTGTTGAGCCCCCCTGCCACGCCCGGGTACAATTTTCAGCCCGAACCCTGTTGGCCTCGCGTTCCAATGCGTGTGCAAAGTTTCAAGAGTTTTCGAGCATGTTAAGGGCCCCAAAAATGCCAAAAAGGCGAAAGAAAAATAATAATAATTAAAGCTGCGAGCAGCGATGACGGGCCCAAGCCGGTGGCACCGCCACCCCGGTGGCTTCAGGGCGACTGTGCACGACAGGCAATATGCATTTAAACAGGAGAATATTTTTTTACAAATATCTTAAATATGCCACATTTACCGCAGCAGCTGGTGCCACTATGACCACAAGCCACACCCATGATGTCATTGAAATATAGATTAATTTTATTGTCATAGGATATAATAGGTCACTTTCAAATATGCGCAAAGTTATCTTTTGCAGCTCAAAAACTCCTAAGTCCAGAAGGCCAGTATTTAATTCAAGGCATTTGTATAGTTCTTCTAAAAACTTTTTGTCACACTAAAGTGATAGTTATTTGTGATAGCCTATGATATGAAACGCATCTAAACTCTATTGATGCGTATGTGTAAACATGGGTACGCACAACACATATTATACGTTAAAATATCTTAAGATCAATCATCATTACGTAAAGTACATTAGGCAAGCTGTTTATTTATTTATTTTTTGTAGCGAAAATAATGTTTTAATAAAATGACTGTCAAAGTCATTTGAATTCCCCTCATTAACTGCAGCAGTCGGTGCTGCTATGACCACAAACCACAACATCTATGAGATCAATTCAATTTAGATGAATTTCATGTCAGATGATATCATAGTTCCCTTTGAAATGAGTGCAAAGTTATCTTTTGCAGCTTACATTTTTTAAAGTCCTTAAGTCCAGTATTTATCTAAAGGTCTTTTTATATTTTTATTAACATAATTATGAAACTAATCATATAAAACTATATTGCAGTGCTGTACAAACTGAGTTCAGAATGACATTCAGAATACTGCAGGTGCACCCATCCCCCTTACACACACACACACACACACACACACACACACACACACACACACACACACACACACACACACACACAGAAAGAGCCAGAGGCATAGACAGAGAGGAATGCTTTAGCTGTCAGCCACCCATCCCCCCCCTCACACACACACTCACACACACACACACACAGGCAGAGCCAGAGGTAGAGACAAAGAGGGTTTTTTGGGGATACAGATGAAATATATTAAATAAAATAAATATATTGATCTGAAAAATAGTACATCCATTTTAAATTCACCCAGGTTCAATTACCGAACATACAATCTTAATTTAATTTAAATCAAACAATGATTTTACAAGAAATTAGACATTTTCTGTTTCCTTTTTTTGTCCTTCATTTAATCCCTCGCCATAGCAGCACCGTTTGAGATATCCTATAATCGTTCGCACTATAGCATCTTCAGTGTCTTTGTTTCATGTTGACCGAGTTTGGTGTCGATTCCATGCATCTCCTACGAATAGTTTATAATAACTCAGAGCCTGATTTATCCAAAATTCCAAATTCAAACCAAAATATCTGACTTCCTGTTGGTCAGAGCTAATGACTGTAAATTAGAAAGATGTCCGGCAGATGAGAACAATATATATACAGAGTTTGGTGACTGTAGATAAAACTAACCCCCCACTTTTGTCAAAGGTGGCGCTACTGAGCCCCTCCACCACGCCCGTTTCTAAGACTTTGGCCATATCTACTGGAAGGCATCACTGATGTGTGTGTTGAGTTTCATGCCATTTCAAGCATGCTAAGAGTCTCAAAAACACCCTAAAAGATTATTCAACTTTGACAGGTTGCCATGGCAACAGTATTCAAAATATCAGGAATCCATTCATATGTCTATATCTGCCATGTTTTGACATTATACTGATGAAGTTTGAAGTAAATCGGGTGAAAATAAGACAGTGATTTCAAAGCATTTTTGAAAGGACACACTTCCTGCTGCCAGTTGGTGGCGCTATAACTTTGACTCACAAAAGTTATATCCATGTGATCGGCCTCTTACAACGAACACACAGCTGAAGTTTCATCCAAATCGGTCAATGTATGCAGAAGTTATAACACACTTCCTGTTTCCCATTTCTCGCCATAAATTCGTCTCCTGCCACGGCCAAACCGTTCGAGATATCAAAAATCAGTTCGCAATTTAGCATCCTCAATGCCTTGACTTCATGCTGACCGAGTTTGGTGCTGATCGGGTTAATCGCCTAGGAGGAGTATTTCAAATTCCACAGTATGTGTTTTAAAACGACCCATAATAGCTCACTTCCTGTTGGGCTGACGCATAACTTAGAGCGCGGATGTTGTTCGGCCCGATGAGCTCTATATGTATACCGAGTTTCATACTAATACATGTAAGCGTTTTTGATTTATGGACAGTTTTTTTTTTTTTTTTCAGGGGGCGCTGTCGAGCCCCTCTGCCACGCCCGGGTACCAAACCCAGCCCAAACCCTGATGGCCGCGCATTCCGACGAGTGTGCAAAGTTTCAAGAGTTTTCAAGCATGTTAAGGGCCCCAAAAAGGCCAAAAAGGCGAAAGAAAAATAATAATAATAATAATAATCCTTAGAAGAACAATAGGGCCTTCACCCTTTCAGGGCTTGGGCCCTAATTAAAGCTGCGAGCAGCGATGACGGGCCCAAGCCGGTGGCACCGCCACCCCGGTGGCTTCGGGGAAACTGTGCACGACAGGCAATATGCATTTAAACAGGAGAATATTTTTTGAAAAATATTTTAAATATGCCACATTTACCGCAGCAGCTGGTGCCACTATGAGCACAAGCCACACCCATGATGTCATTTAAATATAGATTAATTTTAGTCACAGGATATAATAGGTCACTTTCAAATATTTGCAAAGTTATCTTTTGCAGCTCAAAAATTCGTAAGTCCAGAAGGCCAGTATTTAATTCAAGGTATTTGTATAGTTTTTTTTTTACTTTTTGTCACACTAAAGTGATAGTTATTTGTGATATAACCTATGATATGAAACGCATCTAAACTCTATTGTTGTGTACGTGTAAACATGGGTACGCACAACACATATTATACGTTAAAATATCA
The DNA here is from genome assembly GCA_018749465.1 of Paracanthobrama guichenoti. NCBI lineage: Eukaryota > Metazoa > Chordata > Actinopteri > Cypriniformes > Gobionidae > Paracanthobrama > Paracanthobrama guichenoti. The sequence goes on along the minus strand of CM031966.1, from coordinate 14,719,134 downwards.
TCATTACGTAAAGTACATTAGGCAAGTTGTTTATTTTTATTTTTTTTTTTGTAGTTAAAATAATGTTTTAATAAAATGACTGTGTAGCGAATCTAGCTCAAGGGAAATGGTGCGGGATTTATGCATGCGTTTAATCGTGTTACGATCAAACGTACATAAATCGGCACAGAGGGGAATTTGGATATTAACAGTTAATTATAATGGATTATAACAATTATTAATATCTATGGCTTGATTCAGCTTGTAGAATTTTCTTTAATTCTAGAATTGAGTTCAAAGGATGGATAATTGTCCACCAACTATCTCCCTTATAAGAACTCTTAGACAAGACTTCTTTGGCCACAAGAAGTATCTTTCTTTTTAATTTGTAACAGGGTCGGTTCAAGTAAAAGGGACCTATGGATGAGCAATTCAGGGACAATCACGTGTGAATATATATATTTTAATACTCAACAAACAATAAACAAACATACACAAATTAACTGAAAGAAGGAAGGAGAGAGAGTAAGAGAGAGAGAGAGAGAGAGACAAAGAACAGGTGGTATTACCGACAATAACCTATTGAGAACAAGCAAGAAATCAGACCAAATTATTGGTATAAGCTCAAAACTCTATAATGACAGTTAAGGGATACTTGCATATGCTTCTTTCGTGGCTGGTTCGTAAATTCGTCCATGTGAGGAATTCCGCGATCTGGTCCGTGTTTTGAATCTTGCAGGGCGGATCTGTTGGAGTCCGTGGGAAGTTCAAATTTGGTTCCTTTGTGTGGTAATGTCCTTTTGGAAAATGGCGCGCTGGCGGTCCAAGAATCCGCGCCGAGGAAGAGTGGGAAGAGAAGTGAGAGTAAGAAAAAGCAGCCAGAGAGAGAGAGAGAGTAAGAGAGAGTGAGAGTAAGAGAGAGTAAGAGAGTGCGCGTAAGAGAGCGAGCAACAAGAGAGAGAGAGTCCTTAGCCTGCAGGCCCTTTTGAAGGTCATCACGGGGCATGCCTCTTTTGTCGGAACGGCCAATCAGAGCGAAGGAACTAAGAAGCGGGAAATCTCCCTTTGTCTTTGAGTCTCATCTCATTAACATGTTTATGGCCTTCTTAAGTTTGCAGACTTTTGGGTTTTGGCATAAAAGAAAGAGTTTGATGCATCATAGTACCACAAAACGCACATAGACGGTCTACAAATTGAGAGACAAAGATTTTGAGACCAAGCATGGGGAGTTTAACTTATGAATTAAAGGAAAGGTGAGGATTGACGTTGTTCTTCATTAAGCATTTACTGATTATAAGTTTCTAACCTATCAAACACATCTAAAATGGTTATAACAACAAGCATGCATACATACAGGGAACACAGCACATCTAAAATGAAAAATAACTAAGTTAAAAGTCACATAGCACATTTAGGTGTTCTTTGGTATGTGTGAGTGTGTGATGATAGGGGGCTGTTTTATGAGGGTGTCCTTTGGAATGCAGAGGAGAGAGGGATGAAGGAGGCTGGTTTGTGTTCTTTAGAGCCGTTAAACTGTCAGTCCGTAGACTCTACGGGGCCGGTCCTGTTGATTCACTTTTCATAATCAAAGCATTGGTCTGATCGATCATTTATGAGCACCGTCCATACTCTACAAGGGTTTATAAAGGTGTTTGTTAATGACTAATAACTAATTTACAAATGCATTATAAATCGTTGATAAGCAGTTATAACTGCATGAATAAAAGGGTGACTTTACCGCAATTCCTGCCAAATAGTGAGCCTTTTTTAACTCACATGTTATAAATGTAAATTTAATAAATGTATTTATTCACACTTATTTAACTCAAAATCAGATTCCTGATTTATTTTGTGATGCAGCAAGAATAGACTATCATAGTGAGATGAAGTGTGTTGTATGTGGTTTTCTCATTAATATTTAATTACTGCCACTTTTTTTTTTTTTTATGTTCCGTTACCAGAAGTTATTGTCTTACCCATGATATTCCACAAAACACTCACGATGCCTATCCACAGCAGTACATGAAAAATGATTTCTTGTTTATCAAGAGGAAATTATCCAACTTTATTTTGGAAAACAAGAGCACAGCCATAACCTGATGAGATATTAATAATGAATTTCTTAATTCCAATATATTAGTTACTTAGTTAGAACCTTAATGTAGGATGGACACTTGTGAACCATTTATATCATGATAAAGGCCACTGTAAATAATTAGAAAACTTCTGTGTGTGTATTCATAACATGGTTCATGTCACACTTTACATAAAGGTTCACTTTCACAGGTTATTAATGTTTGTAACTCATTAATAAATGGTTCACAGGTTTCCACTTAAGAAATGCAGGGTTGCTGAATGACTAAAGAAACGTTATCAGCAAGATGATAGAAAACTGTACATTTCTCATCTTTACCACCCACTGCTACTTATACCAACGACGGAAATAAGCGCAGTTACAATAGCAAAATATGTGGGAGAGCGTTGCTATAATGTGACTATATTGTATTGCAATAGGTAACACTTCAAAGTCAATACCAAATCAAAACTAGTTAGCACATAATTTGTAATTGAAAGAATTTAATGACAAAATCTAGTTATGGTTACACTTAAAATGGTTACAAAATAAACGTATGAGATGATTAAAAACTTATACCATTAATCGTACCCAGGATGAATGTTACCTGAGGAATAGAGAGACAGAGGGGGAGAGAGAGACAAAGAAGAGAAAAAGAGCAAAGACCATATGACTGAAACCCTAATGTGAGACATTCAAACTGACCAATCAGACCAAACTTCCCCCACTGTGCTACAGGTGTAACATTTGGCCTACAGGCCTTCAGCATTTCTTTGTCTTTAGGAATTCCAAATGGCCCTTCTGATAAGAAAGATGGGGGTTGAAAACAGTAAAGCAAATGTCTTTGTTCATTTTCAAAAATCAAATATCTTTTAATATTTTCAATCCTTTCAATTCCCCCCTTGGCACCACTGGCCACAATCATTGAGTCCAAAGGTGGTACAGTCCACGAAGACATGCTTTCTGTTGTGTGTAGATGTCATCTTCAGACTTCTCGTCCACACTTGTTGCAAAAGTAACTGGTCAGTCTTCAGTCTTTGTTCTCATTTCTGTCCTGCATGAGAAGGCTCCATCGAATGGTGTTGCACCAATCATTGATATGCAAAACGTCCATTGAATACTTCACACCTCGAGAACAGTCACTGAAGGTTAGAGCAAACGCTTGTCCCTCTTTCTGAGGACACAGGATGTGAACTTGTGCAGTAGGGATCCTGTGATTAAAAGAACATATAGCACAACAAAGGTTACGTGACACAACCTTAGGTTACGTGTCACTACTGCTTTATTAATTTATCCAGTTTTTTAACAGAGTAACAGCTTACCAGTTACAAAAGACACTGTAACATTATGTCAGGCAATTCTAGTTGTATTTTTCATCAATTTATTTCTTAAATTATCCCTTGACTTTTTTCTGGACCGCCATCTAGTGGCAATTTTTTTTGGCCTGTGGCCAAGTATACTTGCTGACCCCTGATCTAAAATTTGCAGATTGTATAGTTGTATACTGAAATTGCACGTCCTGGCGAGTATTCAGATAAACAGATAAATGTATATATATGAGAGTTATTTTAAATGAACACAAAAAACATGAAAAATAAACGTAAGAAATTTACTTTTGCTATGGTTAAATATTCAGTAATATCTTCCAAAGATTTTTTTAAAATTTTGGCGCAATTTTTTTCTCTAAATAATTTTGATATGGCAACTAGTAAATACACAAAGTATCGTCATCCTGGCATGTGTGGAAAGTGTTAAACCATGCGTGTTACAACTAACCCCACGTTAGGTTGTGCCTATGCCGCTCCCCTATGCCGTAGCTACGTCAGAAGCTGTATTGCACACATAGCCTACGACGTACCCTGACATGCACCTCTCCAAAAATGTAACAAATTATACGCGGACCACAACACTGTGATTGATCTGCCAGAACCCCTCCCTCAGGGGTACACATGCTCCCTCTGCATGTGTAACTGCACGTCAACGCGGACAAGGATGCAGAAGTATAAATGAAAATCGACGCATAGCCCACGGCGTAGAGGCTACGGCGCAGGTCCGATGCAAGAGTATAAATCAGCCTTAAAAAATATGATGTGTTCCAATGAATTGGGTCCATGCAGGTCTTAAAGGGCCGGACCGGCAGCCTAATATTCTGTGTGATTTAATGTCAATCAAACAACAAAAGAAAATAGAAAATCACCCTATGCTTGATTTTAAATACAAACCCGATTCCAAAAAATTTGGGACACTGTACAAATTGTGAATAAAAAAGGAATGCAATAATTTACAAATCTCATAAACTTATATTTTATTCACAATAGAATATAGATAACATATCAAATGCTGACAGTGAGACATTTTGAAATTTCATGCCAAATATTGGCTCATTTTGGATTTCATGAGAGCTACACATTCCAAAAAAGTTGGGACAGGTAGCAATAAGAGGCCGGAAAAGTTAAATGTAGATATAAGGAACAGCGGGAGGACCAATTTGCAACTTATTAGGTCATTTGGCAACATTATTGGGTATAAAAAGCGCCTCTCAGAGTGGCAGTGTCTCTCAGAAGTCAAGATGGGCAGAGGATCACGAATTCCCCCAATGCTGCGGTGAAAAATATCAGAAATCAGAGCAATATCAGAAAGCAGTTTCTCAGAGAAAAATTGCAAAGAGTTTGACGTTATTAGCATCTACAGTGCATAATATCATCCAAAGATTCAGAGAATCTGGAACAATCTCTGTTTTGGAAAACCATACTGGATGCCCGTGATCTTAGGGCCCTTAGACGGTACTGCATCACATACAGGAATGCTACTGTAATGGAAATCACAACATGGGCTCAGGAATACTTCCAGAAAACATTGTCGGTGAACACAATCCACCGTGCCATTCGCAGTTGCCGACTAAAACTCTGTAGGTCAAAAAAGAAGCCATATCTAAACATGATCCAGAAGCGCAGGCATTTTCTCTGGGCCAAGGTTCATTTCAGATGGATTGTGTAAAGTGGAAAACTGTTCTGTGGTCAGACAAATCAAAATTTGGAAAACTCGGACGTCATGTCATCCGGACTAAAGAGGACAAGGACAACCCAAGTTGTTATCAGCGCTCCGTTCAGAAGTCTCCATCTCTGATGGTATGGGGTTGCATGGGTGCGTGTGGCATGGGCAGCTTACACATCTGGAAAGGCACTATCAATGCTGAAAGGTATATCCAAGTTCTAGAACAACATATGCTCCCATTCAGACGTCGTCTCTTTCAGGGAAGACCTTGCATTTTCCAACATGACAATGCTAGACCACATACTGCATCAATTACAACATCATGGCTGCGTAGAAGTACAGAAGTATCCGGGTACTGAAATGGCCAGCCTGCAGTCCAGATCTTTCACTCATAGAAAACATTTGGCACATCATAAAGAGGAAGATACAACAAAGAAGACCAAAGACAGTTGAGCAACTAGAAGCCTGTATTAGACAAGAATGGGACAACATTCGTATTCCTAAACTTGAGCAAGTTGTCTCCTCAGTCCCCAGATGTTTGCTGTTATAAAAAGAAGAGGGGACACACACACACAGTGGTAAACATGGCCATGTCCCAACTTTTTTGAGATGTGTTGATACCATGAAATTTAAAATCAACTTATTTTTCCCTTAAAATTATACATTTTCTCAGTTTTGACATTTGATGTCATCTATGTTGTATTCTGAATAAAATATTGAAATTTGAAACTTCCACATCATTGCAGTCTGTTTTTAGTCACAATTTGTACAGTGTCCCAAATTTTTTGGAATCGGGTTTGTAACTTTAATATATTTATTAAGAATTAGTGCATAGTTGAGTTATTGAGTGAAGTATACAGAGATGAAGTAGTTTTTTTTTTTTTTTTTTTACATTTCATTATTTCTTTCTTGAATGCTACTGTTAAATAGACCTACTGTAGCTGAAAAATAAAGCACTGCTTTTGTCATATTGTTTGTAATTTGCATTTTTGCTTATTTTTAAAAACAAAGATAAAATTAAATATCTATATTGTAATTCTAAAACTACATTTAAAAAATATTAAATGACCCGTATCATGAAATAAGATTTTGGTTATCCCAACCTGTTCAGAATAGTGAAAGGTTAGTGAATGTTAACATGATTGATAATAATGTGATTGTTGCAAACATCTCTGTAAGTATGTGCACACTGGCATGTAATTATTATTGCAACAAGAGGAGGGAATGGTCAAAAAGCAGAGCATGAACATCATGGCCAAGTGAGTTTTTATTTTATAAAAAATGTTTTATAAAACAATGAATAGTAAGTTCTGTCATATTATTAAATTACTATTAAATCAATTCAGTATCAGTATCGAGGTATTTTAGTCGTATTGCTATCGTATCAAAGTCATCATTTTGGTATCGTGACAACACTACTCTGCAGACTCCATTACTGAGGGCAGACCCTTAAAGGGAATCAAACGACAAGCCTTTGAGAATCTATCTCCTGCTGTGAGGATACAGGTAAAGGAATCTGATGGAGGGAGGTCGGTGACGAAATCAGCTGTTTTGAGATGGTGCATCCTCACAGCCTCAGACATACCGGTTGTCGCCCTGGGTCATACTGGGCCATCAGTAATGGTTATGGAGGAGCGAGAGGGTTTGCTGGCTGCCTGGATGCCCAGAGATATGAACTGAGTCCATGAGGGACAGATGCAAGGCAGATGGTACATATGTGAGTCCCTCATGACCTCCCCGCGGAGCTAGCTCATTTTGGGTGGCTTTTGGAATTTGATCATCCAAAGGACCATTGGATGGGACTTAAGATGTCGGCTGGAGGGAGTATGGGTTCAGGTTAATTCGAAGATGTATCTGGAGAGTAGATGCAAGAGAGAGCGTCAGCTTTTTGGTTCTTCGGGTACAGGTGTATAGGTGACTGTGAAAGCAAACAGGGTGAAGAAAAGGGCCCAAGGTTGCAGTAATATGTTATTACTTTGAATAGATGTCTTGCTTCCCCCAGCCAATGTCTCTGTTCTTCCAGAGGAATTGTTCCTTTTATGGCACCTGAGTTCTGTAAAACAAACTTAAAACTGCTTGCGTTTATATCCTGCATTCATCTTTATTGCAACCAACTGTGACACTGCCAGGAGAACAATATACAGGAACAGGAATAGGAAAACCAATCAAGTACAGCTAATATTAGCAAATAAATAGGAAATATACACTGATAAGGCCTAACATCATGACCACCTTCCTAAAATTGTGTTGGTATCCCTTTTGCTGCCAAAACAGCCCTGACCCCTCGAGGCATGGACTTCACTAGACCCCTGAAGGTCTGCTGTTGTATCTGGCACCAAGATGTTAGCAGCAGATCCTTTAAGTACTGTAAATTGCGAGGTGGGCCTCCATGGATTGGGCATTTTTGTTCAGCACATCCCATAGAAGCTCAATTGGATTGAGATCTGGGGAATTTGGAGGCCAAGTCAACACCTCAAACTCGTTGTTGTGCCACTCAAACCATTCCTGAACCATTTTTGCTTTGTGGTATGGCGCATTATCCTGCTGAAAGAGGCCACAGCCATCAGGGAATACCGTTTCCATGAAAGGGTGTACATGGTCTGCAAAAATGCTTAGGTAGGTGGTACGTGTCAAACTAACATCCACATGGATGGCCAGTAGAACATTGCCCAAAGCATCAAACTGCCTCCACCGGCTTGCCTTCTTCCCATAGTGCATCCTGGTGCCATGTGTTTCCCAGGTAAGTGACGTACACGCACCCGGCCATTCACATAATGTAATAGAAAACGTGATTCATCAGACCAGGCCACCTTCTTCCATTCCTCCGTGGTGCAGTTCTGATGCTCACATGCTCACTGTTGGCGCTTTCAGTGATGGACAGGGGTCAGCATGGGCACACATCAACTTTGAGGACAAAATGTTCACTTGCTGTCTAATATATCCCACCCACTAACAGGTACCGTGATGAAGAGATAACCAGTATTATTCACTTCACCTGTCAGTAGTCACAATGTTATGCTTGATCGGTCTATAGCAAATACAGAAAAAAAGAAAATTAGCAAATATGACCAAAAAAATTAGAAACAAACAGGTAGAAACTAATATGTCAAATATTTGCAAACGACAGTCAAGAAATTACTGACTTTAACCCTCGCACACAGTAAAAGCAAAAAATGTGACATACTGTGTTTACTATTGTGTTGTGCTTTAGAGGTTGTACAAATTAATATAAATTTGCAACAAATCAACGTTACACTTCGATAGTACACTTTAGACATTCTACTAACTATAAGTAACTTTGCAACTACTGTACATGTCAACTAACTCTCAGTAATTTGCAACTATATGTCAACTAACTCTCATTAGTGTATTAGTAGACTTTATTATATTAGTAGCAAAGTTACTTATGGTCCGTTGATTATCTGTTGGGGGACCATACAAATAAACTGTTAACAGATATTAGGCAGACATGATACCAATACTCTAATGACTGGTAGTTGAAATGTAGTTGCAAAGTTACTTATTAGTAGAGTGTCTAAAGTAGTGTATTGAACTAAAGTATTACCCATATCAAAATACACATTTGATTGTTTTGATTTTAATAAGCTTTGATCATTTTAAAGTTGCTCTTCTGGAGTAAGACGAGAGACATCATGCACAGCTATGTAGCCATCACAGGACCATTCTGGACATTAGAAGACACACTGGTGGGATTCATGTTCAATGATCTGATCTGGTGTGGACAGCAGGAGAGAGGCAGAGGTACAATCAAAAGATGGTACAATTACTGCTTTTATGATGTTAGAATAGATGGACAGAAAACAGATAATGCTGAACAAATTTTTATTTCTGTTCCTAGTTGTAAATCACTAATAAGCTATTAATGTCCTTTTTCTCTCTCTAAGATTTTGACTACCAGTCCTGTCCAGAATGGTCAACCTGCTTGAACCATCCTGTGTACTCACTATGGAAGCAAGCTTCTCAGAATGTAAGTTTTGTTAATTCCATGTTATTTAAAACAGGTGTTCTCAAACTTTTTAACAATACAGCACAATATTAAAATGTACCTTATTTTCCGGAAAATAAGTCACATATGTTGCACTGGGTTAAACTTCAATTGTTGAGACACACACACACACACACACACACACACACACACTTTGAAGATACATTTACACATTTTCCATTTCAAAAAGTTAAGGAAAAACAAAAACTTACTAAGGATACCTCTTTCCAGTATCCTATTTTGGCATTTTACAAAATAACAGCTTTTTTTTTTTTATATTAAAATATTTTCTTAGAGAGAGCACACAAAAGTATTGCCAAAAGTATTGGGACACCTCTCCAAATCCTTGAATGCAGGTGTTCCAATCACTTCCATGGCCACAGGTATATAAAATAAAGCACCTAGGCATGCAGACTGCTTCTACAAACATTTGTAAAAAAGAATGGGTCACTCTCTGGAGCTCAGTGAATTCAAGTGTGGTACCGAGATAGGTTGCAATAAGTACATTTGTGAAATTTCCTCACTAAAAATATTCCACGGTCAACTGTTATAGCAACTGTTATAGCATTATAACAAAGTGGAAGCAATTGGGAACAACAGCAACTCAGCTATGAAGCGGTAGGCCACGTAAAATCACAGTCAGCACATAGCTTACAGAGTCAATAGCTTGACAGAGTCAATAGCTCCTCCAAACTTCGTGTGGCCTTCAGATTAGCTCAAGAACAGTGCATAGAGAGCTTCATGGAATGGGTTACCATGGTGGAGCAGCTGCATCCAAGCCTTACATCACCAAGTGCAATGCAAATCGTCAGATGCAGTGGTGTGTAGCACGCCGCCACTGGACTTTAGAGCAGTGGAGATGTGTTCTCTATAGTGATGAATCATGCTTCTCTGGCAATCTGATGGACAAGTCTGGGTTTGGAGGTTGCCAGGAGAACGGTACTTGCCTGACTGCATTGTGCCAAGTGTAAAGTTTGGTGGAGGGGGGATTATGGTGTGAGTTTTTTTTTTCAGATTTATGGACACACATTTTTATAAGATAAGTTATTTTTAAACAATTTAATGTTGTAGAATTAGGAAAATTACTATTTATGTAAAACATTTTTATAAAATAAATGAAATATTACCAAAAGAAGAGTAAAATACAATATTTTGATTACACGATACATGATGGAAAAAATACAATTAGTCCAGAAATTAGCAGAAAAAATAATGAGTCTGGACAACAAATGTACCTGCAATTATAGAATCACCCACCCGACACACATAAATCACATTGGTGTATCAGTCACATCTGATTTGATTAAAAAATTATGTAAAATACTGGTAAATAAAATATTTACTAGCTTTATAAACATATGTTTTAGTTCCTCTCACTAGAAATGTAATGGTATTTAGAACAAAACAAAAAGTAAAAGTAGCCTATAAAATAAAAGTAGCCTATAAAATAAACAAATTATAGTGGCATTCATTACAAACAGCCTTGATTTTAAAACCTAAATGAAGGGAACCAGCAGAGATTGGCTTGGTAGAGGTAGAGGAGATGGGAGAGGGAGGCTGGGTGAGATCATCGCACAAGACAGAGCGACATGAGACTTGGAGATGGGTGGGACCAGCAGAGATGTAGGAGACTTGGAGCTGGGTGGGACCAGTGGCGACAGGAGACATAGGGGAATTGCCTCCTCCAATTACTAAAAATAATTCCCTCAGTGGCGGGAGTGTGGGTGGGGCTTCCCTTCATGCCCTTGTATTCCACAAGCACACCCACTGAGACGAATGATGTTGTCGGCTCTCGCAACTGGTCAGACCTTTTGCTGGGCTCGGGCTCCAGGGGCGATAATGTGCACAGGCATCAGCTCTGGTGTAGGCATCACAACAGGCTCGGGTTCATTGTCTACTGTGGGCTCAGGCATTTCAGCTGTTAGTGGCGTATAAGGCTCAATTATGCAGTGATCAGAACAGCAAACAACGTGGTCACGGATCAAAACATAATAAGCGTGAATCAAAACTTTAAACATTAAAAATGATATTTCACAAAACTGAAACGTGGATGCAAAATCATTTGAATCACATGCAAAATTATGTTTTCATTGTTTTTTTTGGTTTTTTTACAAACCTGATTCCAAAAGAGTTGTGACACTGTACAAATTGTGAATAAAAACAGAATGCAATGATGTGAAAGTTTCAAATTTCAATATTTTATTCAGAATACAACATAGATGACATATCAAATGTTTAAACTGAGAAAATGTATAATTTTAAGGGAAAAATTGTTTTTGGAAAAAGTTGATTTTAAATTTCATGGCATCAACACATCTCAAAAAAAGTTGGGACAAGGCCATGTTTACCACTGTGTGGCATCCCCTCTTCTTTTTTAGAGACAAGTTGCTCAAGTTTAGGAATAGGAATGTTGTCCCATTCTTGTCTAATATAGGCTTCTAGTTGCTCAACTGTCTTAGGTCTTCTTTGTCACATCTTCCTCTTTATGATGCGCCAAATGTTTTCTATGGGTGAAAGATCTGGACTGCAGGCTGGCCATTTCAGTACCCGGATCCTTCTTCTACACAGCCATGATGTTGTAATTGATGCAGTATGTGGTCTGGCATTGTCTTCCCTGAAAGAGACGATGTCTGGATGGGAGCATATGTTGATCTAGAATTTGGATATACCTTTCAGCATTGATGGTGCCTTTCCAGATGTGTAAGCTGCCCATGCCACACGCACTCATGCAACCCCATACCATCAGAGATGCAGGCCTCTGAACTGAGCGCTGATAACTGATAAATTGTGTTCACCAACAATGTTTTCTGGAAATATTCCTGAGCCCATGTTGTGATTTCCATTACAGTAGCATTCCTGTATGTGATGCAGTGCCGTCTAAGTGCCCGAAGATCATGGGCATCCAGTATGGTTTTCCAGCCTTGACCCTTACGCACAGAGATTGTTCCAGAGTCTCTGAATCTTTGGATGATATTATGCACTGTAGATAATGATAACTTAAAACTCTTTGCAATTTTCCTCTCAGAAACTCCTATCTGATATTGCTATCCACTATTTTTTGCTGCAGCATTGGGGGAATTGGTGATCCTCTGCCCATTTTGACTTCTGAGAGACACTGCCACTCTGAGAGGCTCTTTTTATACCCAATCATGTTGCCAATTGACCTAATAAGTTGCAAATTGGTCCTCCAGCTGTTCCATATATGTACATTTAACTTTTCCGGCTTATTGCTACCTGTCACAACTTTTTTTGAATGTGTAGTGCTCATGAAATCCAAAATGAGACAATATTTGGCACAACATTTCAAAATATCTCACTTTCAACATTTGATATGTTATCTATATTCTATTGTGAATAAAATATAAGTTTATGAGATTTGTAAATTATTGCATTCCTTTTTTATTCACAATTTGTACAGTGTCCCAACTTTTTTGAAATCGGGTTTGTACTCTATTTTGTGCTCTCTTACATTTTATTGTACGCTTGTGCTGTTTTTTTCTCTACGCTCTTCTATACACCTTCTGCTCTTGCTTTTCAGCAGTTAGAGTTTCATGTAAATTAGGTTGGGTTTAAAGTATTAGTGTTTTCAGTAGATAAGAATTTAATTTTGTTTCGCAAGATAAGACCCTATTCCTCAGCTGGGATATTGCAGATATATTAGTTCTTCAGATATTATTTTAAACCAAATATGACACTATTAAATGGAGGTTTAATAATAGTTTATTGGCAGATAAGGCATTTGTAGAACAAACCAAAGCTCAAATTGGATTGTATTTAGAGACAAACTATACGACAGATGTTTCCAAATTCACAATTTGGGAGGCATTTAAAGTGTATGTGCGTGTTATTTCGGTAACACTTTATATTAAGGGTCCAGAATAATGCATTAGTTAGGCATTTGTTAATAATTAACTTATTCACAATTCAGCATTAGTTAAGCACAAACACACAAGTAATAAATTATTAACTTTACACTTTAAGGGTACTGAATTATGCATTAGTTAAACTAGTAATTAATGATTTGCTTGTTCACAATTATGCATTAGTTAAGCATGGACACAATAGTAATTAATGATTAACTTAACATTATAGTAAGGGCATATTAGCCATTATTTACAACCTAATAAGCCATATATAATTTTTGTGTAGTGATGTAATTATTTTTATGTGCCATTCTGTTAAGTTAACTGAACAATAAGCTAGTAATTATGTTTAATTACTTCTGATTTTGCCGTTATAAATTGCTAAAATAGTGTAATAAAGACAATTTGACCCCTATTCAAAAGTGAAAGTTTTATCCACATTAATTATGGCACTTATTGGGTGATATTTAAGTTTACTGACCAGTACTTATTTCTATGGGCGCAGAAAAAGTGTTCGATAGGGTTGAGTGGGATTACCTCTTTGCCACTCTGGAAAATTTTGGGTTTGGTTCTAATTTTATTTCATTTATTAAATTATTATATGCCCACCCCCAAGCTTCTATACAAACAAACAATAACTCTAGTTATTTTCAATTAAATCACTCTACAAGACTGTACACTCTACAAGGGTAACTGTCACAGTGTGTTTTGGTGTTTCATGTTCATGTTTCTAGTTTATCATGCTCACTGTCATGTTTCTGAGTTTGTCATGCTCAACCTGGTCTTGTCATGTGATTTTCCTTGCCCTCATGTGATCCTGCCATGTGTTCCTGTGTCATGTTGTCATTGGTTGATTGGTCTATCATTGTTCACAGGTGCCCCTTGTCTTGTCCTTAGTCCATGTGTATTTAAGTCCCTCATGTTTGCTGCGTGTCTTCGTCTGATATTGAATGTTGTATCCCACTGTTGGTGAGTTTATGTTTCAGTCAAGTCTAAGTTAGGGGTCGACCGATATGTGTTTTTCAGGACCGATACCGATTATTACAGATGAAGTAGACCAATAACCGATATTTTGAACCGATATACACTCACCTAAAGGATTATTAGGAACACCTGTTCAATTTCTCATTAATGCAATTATCTAATTAATCAATCACATGGCAGTTGCTTCAATGCATTTAAGGGTGTGGTCCTGGTCAAGACAATCTCCTGAACTCCAAACTGAATGTCAGAATGGGAAAGAAAGGTGATTTAAGCAATTTTGAGCGTGGCATGGTTGTTGGTGCCAGACGGGCCGGTCTGAGTATTTCACAATCTGCTCAGTTACTGGGATTTTCACGCACAACCATTTCTAGGGTTTACAAAGAAGGGTGTAAAAAAATGAAAAAACATCCAGTATGCAGCAGTCCTGTAGGCGAAAATGCCTTGTTGATGCTAGAGGTCAGAGGAGAATGGGCCGACTGATTCAAGCTGATAGAAGAGCAACTTTGACTGAAATAACCACTCGTTACAACCGAGGTATGCAGCAAAGCATTTGTGAAGCCACAACACGCACAACCTTGAGGCGGATGGGCTACAACAGCAGAAGACCCCACCGGGTACCACTCATCTCCACTACAAATAGGAAAAAGAGGCTACAATTTGCACAAGCTCACCAAAATTGGACAGTTGAAGACTGGAAAAATGTTGCCTGGTCTGAGTCTCGATTTCTGTTGAGACATTCAGATGGTAGAGTCAGAATCTGGTGTAAACAGAATGAGAACATGGATCCATCATGCCTTGTTACCACTGTGCAGGCTGGTGGTGGTGGTGGTGTAATGGTGTGGGGGATGTTTTCTTGGCACACTTTAGGCCCCTTAGTGCCAATTGGGCATTGTTTAAATGCCACAGCCTACCTGAGCATTGTTCGAATCATTTCAAATTGGTTTCTTGAACATGACACTGAGTTCACTGTACTAAAATGACCCCTACAGTCACCAGATCTCAACCCAATAGAGCATCTTTGGGATGTGGTGGAACGGGAGCTTTGTGCCCTGGATGTGCATCCCACAAATCTCCATCAACTGCAAGATGCTATCCTATCAATATGGGCCAACATTTCTAAAGAATGCTTTCAGCACCTTGTTGAATCAATGCCACGTAGAATTAAGGCAGTTCTGAAGGCGAAAGGGGGTCAAACACAGTATTAGTATATATATATATACACACACACACTCACCTAAAGGATTATTAGGTACACCTGTTCAATTTCTCATTAATGCAATTATCTAATTAACCAATCACATGGCAGTTGCTTCAGTGCATTTAGGGGTGTGGTCCTGGTCAAGACAATCTCCTGAACTCCAAACTGAATGTCAGAATGGGAAAGAAAGGTGATTTAAGCAATTTTGAGCGTGGCATGGTTGTTGGTGCCAGACGGGCCGGTCTGAGTATTTCACAATCTGCTCAGTTACTGGGATTTTCACACACAACCATTTCTAGGGTTTACAAAGAATGGTGGGAAAAGGGAAAAACATCCAGTATGCGGTAGTCCTGTGGGTGAAAATGCCTTGTTGATGCTAGAGGTCAGAGGAGAATGGGCTGACTGATTCAAGCTGATAGAAGAGCAACTTTGACTGAAATAACCACTCGTTACAACCGAGGTATGCAGCAAAGCATTTGTGAAGCCACAACACGCACAACCTTGAGGCGGATGGGCTACAACAGCAGAAGACCCCACCGGGTACCAATCATCTCCACTACAAATAGGAAAAAGAGGCTACAATTTACACAAGCTTACCAAAATTGGACAGTTGAAGACTGGAAAAATGTTGCCTGGTCTGATGAGTATTGATTTCTGTTGGGACATTCAGATGGTAGAGTCAGAATTTGGTGTAAACAGAATGAGAACATGGATCCATCATGCCTTGTTACCACTGTGCAGACTGGTGGTGGTGGTGTAATGGTGTGGGGGATCTTTTCTTGGCACACTTTAGGCCCCTTAGTGCCAATTGGGCATCGTTTAAATGCCACGGCCTATGCCATGTCCATCCCTTTATGGCCACCATGTACCCATTCTCTGATGGCTACTTCCAGCAGGATAATGCACCATGTCACAAAGCTCGAATCATTTCAAATTGGTTTCTTGAACATGACAATGAGTTCACTGTACTAAAATGGCCCCCACAGTCACCAGATCTCAACCCAATAGAGCATCTTTGGGATGTGGAGGAACGGGAGCTTCGTGCCCTGGATGTGCATCCCACAAATCTCCATCAACTGCAAGATTCTATCCTATCAATATGGGCCAACATTTCTAAAGAATGCTTTCAGCACCTTGTTGAATCAATGCCACGTAGAATTAAGGCAGTTCTGAAGGCGAAAGGGGGTCAAACACCGTATTAGTATGGTGTTCCTAATAATCCTTTAGGTGACATATATATATATATATATATATATATATATATATATATATATGTATGTATATGTGTACTCACCTAAAGGATTATTAGGAACACCATTTTAGTACAGTGAACTCATTGTCATGTTCAAGAAACCAGTTTGAAATGATTCGAGCTTTGTGACATGGTGCATTATCCTGCTGGAAGTAGCCATCAGAGAATGGGTACATGGTGGTCATAAAGGGATGGACATG
Organism: Paracanthobrama guichenoti; assembly: GCA_018749465.1. Taxonomy (NCBI): domain Eukaryota; kingdom Metazoa; phylum Chordata; class Actinopteri; order Cypriniformes; family Gobionidae; genus Paracanthobrama; species Paracanthobrama guichenoti. The sequence continues at coordinate 14,702,584 of CM031966.1, read as the reverse complement.
GTCAGAAACAATGCTCAGGTAGGCCGTGGCATTTAAACGATGCCCAATTGGCACTAAGGGGCCTAAAGTGTGCCAAGAAAACATCCCCCACACCATTACACCACCAGCCTGCACAGTGGTAACAAGGCATGATGGATCCATGTTCTCATTCTGTTTACGCCAAATTCTGACTCTACCATCTGAATGTCTCAACAGAAATCGAAACTCATTAGACCAGGCAACATTTTTCCAGTCTTCAACTGTCCAATTTTGGTGAGCTCGTGCAAATTGTAGCCTCTTTTTCCTATTTGTAGTGGAGATGAGTGGTACCCGGTGGGGTCTTCTGCTATTGTAGCCCATCCGCCTCAAGGTTGTGCGTGTTGTGGCTTCACAAATGCTTTGCTGCATACCTCGTTTGTAACGAGTGGTTATCTTTCTTCTATCAGCTTGAATCAATCGGCCCATTCTCCTCTGACCTCTAGCATCAACAAGGCATTTTCGCCCCCACAGGACTGCCGCATACTGGATGTTTTTCCCTTTTCCCACCATTCTTTGTAAACCCTAGAAATGGTTGTGCGTGAAAATCCCAGTAACTGAGCAGATTGTGAAATACTCAGACCGGCCCGTCTGGCAGCAACAACCATGCCACGCTCAAAATTGCTTAAATCACCTTTCTTTCCCATTCTGACATTAAGTTTGGAGTTCAGGAGATTGTCTTGACCAGGACCACACCCCTAAATGCATTGAAGCAACTGCCATGTGATTGGTTGATAATTGCATTAATGAGAAATTTAACAGGTGTTCCTAATAATCCTTTAGGTGAGTGTGTGTATATATATATATATATATATATATATATATATATATATATATATATATATATATATATATATATATATATATATATATATATATATATAGGCTGTTTCAAATCAAATTACCTTTATTTATATACTTGACAGAGCAGCCATCAAGTGTTAGACAGTAGTCTAGGTTACTACTTGTGGAGGTTTTTTGTCCAATAATTAAAAATTAATTTTTTCTGAATTAAGTTGCAGGAAATTACTGGTCATCCAACTTTTTATATCAGCTATGCATTCCATTAATCTTGTGAATTGGTAAGTTTCGTCAGGGCGTGAAGAAATATAGAGCTGAGTATCGTCAGCATAACAAAGAAAACTAACTTCCATGTTAAACCATGCTTCCTAATGATATCTCCCAGTGGTAGCATGTACAGGGTGAAAAGCAACGGTCCTAGCACTGAGCCTTGCGGTCCTCCATACTGAACTTGTGATCGGTGTGACATCTCTTCATTTACTGCTACAAACTGATAACGGTCAGATAAGTATGATTTAAACCATGCCAATGCAATTCCACTAATGCCAACATAATTTTCGAGTCTGTTCAAAAGAATGTTGTGGTCGATGGTATCGAATGCTATGTTATTTTGCGGACACCACTTAGACAACCAGCCATTGAGTGATGATAGTCTGCTAAGTATCTCATCACTCCTTTTAACAGGGAGAGGTCTGGAGCAATAGGCTGCTTTTGACATCGTACTTGCGATCGTACACACACCTCTTTAATGTTAATTTTGGTGATCTCCGACTGACGAAGTTGAACATCATTATTGCCGACATGAATAATAATTTTAGAGAATTTACGATTAGCTTTAGCCAGCACTTTTAAATTTGCTTTGATGTCAGGTGCTCTGGCTACTGGTTAACATGTGACTATGGTGGCTGGTGTCTCTATTTTCATGTTCCGTGTAATAGAATCGCCAATAACTAGGGCACTTTCAACAGAATACTCAGTGGGTGCGTCACTGAGTAGGGAGAACCTGTTTGATGTTCTAATCGGAACGGAAGAGTGTTTTTTTGATCCACGACTATGCTGTCTTACAGCCACCCAGTTGCCCTGTTGCATGGGCTCTACAGCCGGAAACCGAACAATGTATAGAGTTCACTAAGCTAGTCGCATCCAAAGCCATTACATTCTCACTACTCTCAGATAAAGTCTGGATGCGTGTCTCTAATTCTGAAATCTCCTTACATTTATCACATGTAAAAAGCCCTGTTTGCCAACGGAGACAGATACACTAAACATGAAACATGCGGTGCAAGTGACAATGACTGGAGAAGACATGGCTTACCGTATTTGTTGATTAATCCAATTTACCAAAGTTGTTTGATGAAGGCTATTTACTAATCCAACTCACTACAGTTGTTCAATGAACTCAGAAAACAGGGAACCCGGGTGCAGAGATGGCAAGCTAACAGGCTAGCGAAAAGCTAACGTGTGATAGTGATTAAAAGCTAGCGATGTCAGATTTAATGTGGTAGGCAATGTTAGACAATATATGAAGATGAGTAAGTTATATTTAGCAGTTTAAACAACAGAGAATTATATCAAATAAAGATTCAAAAACGAGCAGAGCACACGTGAGCACAGCAACAGCAACAGGGTAGACAGGAGCAATCGATGAGACAGGAGCCGTGTGTGTGTGCTGTGTATAATTAATGTGTATATAAAAATACACACACATTAATGTATATATTTAATAAATATTTGCATATATTGCAATATAATTTATAGTGTATATATAAATATTTTATATATAAATATAAAAAACATTTCTTAAATATATACATGCATGTCTGCGTATTTATATATACTTAATTATACACAGTACACACACATAATATGTAAATATAGACTTTGCAGATTTTGTAGGTACAGACATCTGTTGTGTTGTTCTTGGCAGGCTTTTATATAGTTCATATCGATTTCGGAATTATATCGTATTGACCGAAATTAAGAAATATATCGTGATATAAATTTTGGCCATATCGTCCAGCCCTACCGTAGCAATTTCTTTACGTACATCTACAGCCTATAGTGGAATAATGAGAGGGGGAAAAGAACACAAAAGTATCATTATATGCTGATGAATTGTTAGTTTACATCTCCAACCCCTTACAATCAGTGCCAACCATTATGTCAACCTAAAATAGCAGTCAGTTCAGCCGTTCCTTGCTGGTTCACCATTTCAGGGTACTGAATTGTCTATTTGAATAACACCAGAGACCTTGAGAGACTGGTTCCCTTAGATTTTTTTGGCAGTGTGGAAACTACTGCCAAATGTATCTCAATGGGTCCTGCTGACAGTTGAAAAGGGTTACAGAATTCAGTTTGGGTCTCGCCCGCCCAGGTTCAATGGGGTTCTACCCATATTGGTGGACCCCAAGCAGGCTCTGGTTATGGAGCAAGAGGTGAAGGCTCTGCTGGACAAGGGGTCCATAGAACTCCTCTTAGAAGGGAATCCGCATTCTACAGCTGGTACTTTATTGTTCCAAAATAGGGTTTGAGGGGTTGGTTCCAATTTTATATCTACACCATTAAATTGCTGTGTGTAAAAAATTTGTAAAAAACCTTGGTTTCTTTCCAAGGCCCTGTGCTTGGGGGCTCCTTGTCATTGCATAACACTAATGACGGATGTATCCCTCACAGGCTGGGGGAGATGAGGCACGATCTTTCACCCTCATCCAGAGTTATGGAAACCATGGGCTTGGCCCCTGAGGGGGCTCAGTTCATAGACCCAGATTTCACAACCGAGGTTGTTGAGACCATACTCCACTTTAGAGCTCCCTGCACAAGGAAGCTGTATGCCTTCAAGATTCAAGATTCAAGAGTTTTATTTGTCACATACACAGTTATATACAGAATATACAACCGGCAGTGAAATGTAAACAGGTCCGCTCCATGGACAGTGCAAATTCACAGTTAAAAACACGAGGAAATTATATAGAAATAGGATAAAAAAGTACTATCTATATCTGTAGAATTATAAATAATCAAGTCAAGAGAAAAAGAAAAAAAAAGTAAAAAATAAGAATAAAGTGGAATAAAATAATTGAAGTAGACTGTGCAGTGAGTAAACTGTAGACTTATAAATATGTGGTTAACAAATGTATAAAGAGTATAATGTGCAAACAGGTTTATAACAGGTTGTTACACAGTAACAACGAGAACAGAAAGTGCAGTGCAATGACAGTATGTTTATCCTGAAGTGAAGTCACGTTGTGTTAAGTGACTGAGTTCAGGAGTCTGATGGCCTGGGGGAAGAAGCTCCTCCTGAGTCTCTCAGTTTTGGCCATCAGGCTTCGGAAGCGCTTACCAGATGGCAGCAGCGTGAAATGAGGGTTTGCAGGGTGATTAGAGTCCTTGATGATCTTAGTAGCTCTACTTTTGCAGCGTTTGGTGTAGACGTCCTGCAGAGACGGGAGAGCTGACCCTGAGATACGCTCGGATAAGCACACAACTCTCTGCAGGGCTTTGCGGTCATGACTGGTGCTGTTCCCATACCACGCTGTGATGCACTGAGTTAATACGCTTTCTATCGCCCCTAAATAGAAAGTTTTCAGGATAGCTGGTGAAACCCTGAATTTCCTCAGCTGGCGCAGGTGGTACAGTCTTTGCCTGGCTTTTTTCACCTGTGTCTGAATGTGAGCAGTCCAGGTCAGGTCCTCGGAGATGTTTACACCCAGGTACTTGAAGCTGCTCACTCTCTCTACTGGTGACCCGCTGATGATGAGGGGGGAGTATGCCCGTTGCTGTCTCTTCCTGAAGTCCACAATCATTTCTTTGGTCTTGCCAACATTCAGAGAAAGACCGTTGTCCTGGCACCATGATGTTAGATGCTCCACCTCGTCCAAGTATGCCGTCTCATTGTTGTTGGAGATGAGGCCCAGGACAACAGTATCATCAGCAAATTTTATGATAGAGGTGGAGCTGTGTGTGGACAAACAGTCATGTGTGTAGAGAGAGTAGAGCAGGGGGCTCAGGACACAGCCCTGTGGAGCTCCCACACTCAGGGTGATGGAGGTGGAGGTGAACTGGCCTATTCTCACCACCTGAGGCCTGCCAGTGAGGAGGTCCTCAATCCAGTGGCAGAGAGAAGGATTCAGGCCGAGATCCAGGAGTTTGGAGGTTAGCTTGGTGGGAACTATGGTGTTAAAGGCTGAGCTATAGTCAATAAATAGCAGCCTTACGTAGTTCCCACTTTTGCTGTCGATGTGAGTGAGGGAGGAGTGGAGGACATGAGAGATGGCATCTTCAGTCGATCTATTGGGACGATAGGCAAACTGAAGAGGGTCCAAAGTGTCAGGAATGAAGGCGCAAATGGTGTTTTTAATGAGTCTCTCAAAGACCTTCATGACTATAGACGTGAGAGCCACTGGACGATAGTCATTTAGGCAAGAGGGTTTACTGTTCTTAGGGACAGGGATGATGGTGGATTTTTTGAAGGAGGTGGGGACCACAGATGTAGCGAGGGACTCATTAAAGATAGATGTAAACAACCTGGCGAGCTGATCTGCACAGGACCGTAGAACACGACCTGAAATACCATCCGGCCCGGCAGCTTTCCTGACGTCCACACACTTGAGTGCTCTCCGAACTTCATCCTCTGAGACCGAGATCACGTGGTTGTTGCTGCTCTGAGTAATTTCCTCTAACGCGCCACTTGGCGGAGTCGCATTGCCGCGGTTACAGTCAAAGCGAGCGTAGAAAGAGTTTAACTCATTCACAAGCGACGGATCAGCGCTCCCCTCTGCAGAGGATTTAGATCCAGATGGACCTCAGACCTTGCCACATGCGCCGCGAGTCGTTGAGTTGGAAATGAGACTCCACTCGGTCTTTATATCGGAGCTTTGCGGCTTTAACTGCAGGATGATTTGTATTCATTCATATTCCCTGAATGGAGACCGGCGTTGTAAGCAGCAGTGCGTGCGTTCACTGCCGCGCGGATTGAATTGTCCACCCACGGTTTCTGATTTGAGAAGGACGTTATTGTTATTGTTTGCGTGGCTTGCTCTGTAAGCGTGTTGATGAAGCAAAGCGCCACGTCTGTGAACTCGTTTACGTCGGCTGAACTCGCTCGGAACATGTCCCAGTCAACATCATCCAGAGCTGCCTGTAGCGCGGTCTCTGAGTGGGGTGACCAGCGCTTAACTTCCCGCCTCACCGGGGGTTCCTGTACAAGCTTTTGTTTGTATTCGGGAGTGAGGAAAATGGCGACATGATCCGATTTGCCAAACGCTGGAAGTGACCGCGCTTTATAGGCGTTCTTGAACGGAGAGTAGCAGTGATCCAGCGTGTTTGCGCCTCGTGTAGGACAGGAGACGTGCTGGTGAAAGTTTGGCAGGACTTTCTTTAGGTTTGCTTTGTTAAAATCGCCCGCGACAATGAATGCCGTGTCGGGATGTTTGTTTATGATGCCGCTGGCAACATCATGAAGGCCAGATAAAGCCAGCGCTGTGTCTGCCTGCGGTGGGATGTAAACAGCGGTCGCGACAACCGCAGAAAACTCCCTCGGCAGATAGAATGGACGGCAAATGATTGTTAAATGTTCCAGATGAGGCGAGCAGGACCGCGAGAGAATGGTGATGTTCCTGGGATCGCACCATTTCTTTTTGATCATGAAGCATAGTCCACCGCCTTTGGATTTACCGGCCTCGGCTGTTCTGTCCATCCGAAAACAGAGAAGTTCTCCGACGGGCGCCACAGCTGTGTCCGGGACCGTGGGCGTGAGCCATGTTTCAGACAAACAATAGATGTTACAGTCTCTCATGTCCCGTTGAAAACTTATCCTGGCTCTAAGATCGTCCATCTTATTATCCAAGGATTGAACATTTTCTAGAAGAATGCTCGGGAGAGGAGGACTGAATGCCCTTTTCCTCAGTCTGTTACGGATACCAGCGCGTTTCCCACGGTGTTTCTTGATTCTTCGCCGTTGACTCGTCTGTCCATTGTTCAACTCGGCGTTCAAGAATCTCAGATGGCCACAGAGTATCGGCGAAAGTGTCCTGAAACAATCCAGTGTAGAGGTAACCAATGTCCAAAAGAGTTTTGCTGTCATAGTAGATCAATGCAGATGATAAGTTTGTAAAAATTGAGAGTAAAAGAAAGTAAAATAGTAAATAAAAGCACAGTCTTCGCGGAGCGACCTGAATGGCGACCAAACACGGCGGCGCCATTTTGAAAAAGACTATTTTACTATTGTCTATTGTCTATTGTCTTGAAGTGGAGAGTATTCTCTTCATGGTGCAATGATTCAAGATTCAAGATTCAAGAGTTTTATTTGTCACATACACAGTTATATACAGAATATACAACCGGCAGTGAAATGTAAACAGGTCCGCTCCATGGACAGTGCAAATGAGTGCCAGCTGGACCCAGTCAAGGCTATTTTACTTGAATACGAGTCGGCTGGTCAGCCTTCACCTATGGCTGTCCAGGCTCACTTTACTTTAGGGAGTTTCCCTTCAAGATATCTGTGACACTGCAGGCTGGTCCTCACTGCACACGTTTGTGAAGTATTATAAGCTGGCCACCCAGGGTCCGCTTTCGTCCTAGTGTGTGCAACAATTTCACATGGACAGGCACTTGCTAGTATGGTGGCATGGGTATATGGTTCCCACAGCGTTTTGATGCAGCTCAAGTTCCCTTGGAAGGGAACCACTCAGTTACGACTGTAACACTGGGAAGTGTTCTTGGTTCTGGCTGATCTAATTTATGCACCCTAACAATCATTTTACATGATTTGAATTATAGAAATTGATAATTTGTTATGTCTATGCCAGGTTAAAGAGATGTGTTTTTAGTCTAGACTTAAACTGACAGAGTGTGTCTGCTTCCTGAACAATGCTAGGAAATTAAATGAAAGCTTTCAAATGAAAGATCGGTATCAAAGAACACACCCATGTTCCTAACTGATGATGAAGACTTGACAGGACATCCATCAAGTGTTACAGAGCATTCTAGGTTATTATGTGCACTAATGCTAACATGGTTTTTGAGTCTATTCAAAAGACCATTGGGTAACACTTTAGAATTTTATTCCATCATTAATGAATAACTACACAGGAACAAAATTATTAATGCAATATTAACATTTTAGTAACTGTTATTAACTAACAAGAAACTGTAATGAACAAATTAGCAAGTAATAGTGCATAGTCGAATAGTAGTAACTGTCTGGTAATGACTGAAATCATTAATGTAAGTTTTTGAGCTTTTTGTAAAGTATTGGATAGTAATGACTGAATTGTTACTACTTCTTTCAGAAGGAACTACTAATTATTAGGATTAGGATCAGTATTCTGAAGTGAAAAGCATGATAACTCTCTAGTAATGACTGAAGTCATTGTAAGCTTTTGAGGGTTTTGTAAGGTTTTAAATAGTAATTCCTTCTGATAGATTTGGTAACACTTGAGTCATTACTAGTGGGTTACCATGATCTTCACTTTATAATACTGATCCAAATAATTTCATTACTATCCAAAACCATACAAAAACTTCAAAAGCTTATGACTTCAGTCATTACTAGAGAGTTATCGTGTTTTCACTTTATAACACTGATCCAAATAATTAGTAATTCCTTCTGATGGATTTGGTAACACTTGAGTCATTATTAGTGGGTTACCACCCTAGTACAAAAAGTATGCTAAGTAGGCCTATACCTGCAGCCAGACTAATTATCAGTATGCTTCAATTGTGTTAATGATTAGTTAACTTGAAGTGTGCTATTTTGTATGGTGACATGCTGCCACATACATATTTTTCCACTCGACAGATATGTCGTTTTAACAACATCTTTTCATATAATAAGATATTATGTAGTTTTAACGACATCTTTTCTTGTAATAATGAGATATGTTGTTAAAACAACATATTTTTCTCGTTAAAACGACATACATTCTCTCCTAATAAGGACAGGTGTTGTATAGTGATGTGTACAAAATATACCTGTATCTACATTAGAGAATTTATAGGCTAGCCTATGTGCCTTTGTCACACTGAGTCTACCTGAGTATGCACTGGGTAAGACTTGAGTTGTTGAGAGAAATAAACCCAGATAAATCACACTGGTGTGTCAGTCGCATTTTATAAAAAATACTGGTAAAAACTAAATGTTTACAAATATAAATATAATACAAATATAAAATGTAGCTATTTTAGGCTGTTTCCACAACAAATCCTTTAAATGTAACAAAATTCATAAGAATAAAAAATATAAATGTAAAACAAACATAAATTATGCCATTATTAGCCTTCAAACATTATTTTAAAGCCTAAACTAATTAGGCCAGCCTATTTAAATCGAAACTGAAGCCAGAGTTGCTCCTCTCTCATTCTGCACAAATCCAAATATTTCTATATTCGCACTTGGATGCTAAACTATGTATTATGGTAACAATGCTTTGTATGACTCGTGTCCCAGTCTAAATCAACATTCACATGAGCAAAAACTTATATATAACACCACTGCACTGTAGAGCGGCAGTCACGATTGTATACAACAGACTGTAATGGCCACACCCTGCGCACCAGACTCCTTCACTCTGCCTACTCGTTCCTCATCACCCGAATTCTGAACACCTGTAACCAATCTCACCCCCACTGCTTAAACACCACTTGCCCCGCTCACTGTGTCTGGTCTCGTTTCCGCTACCCGGACTCTACCTGCGCTACCTAGCGACATAAAGAACTCTCACGCTGAGTATTTCCTGGCCTTCTCTTCCGAGCATTCCCGGTATTCTCCAAACGGATAAGTGCAACGGATTTCTATTACAGTGCTCTTTGTATTTTGAGCTACAGGCGAGTCAATTTCAGTCGGAGCGTGCAAAAATTGCCTTTTTGCTCTCGCTTCTGACAGGACGTGCTCTCCAATGGGCCCAAGCGATCTGGGCGGCCAATGGACCCGTCACTCAGTCTTTGGAGGCTTTCGACAAACATTTTCGAGAGGTGTTCAGCCGGTCTGCGGGTCCGATTTCTGCCCAGGACCAGTTGATGCGGATTCAGCAAGGTAACCAACCCATTCACGATTACACCCTGCAGTTCCGCACGTTGGCCGCCTCTAGCGGCTGGAATGAAATCACCCTGATGTCCGCATTCCGCCAAGGTTTAAACCCGCAGATCCGCGCTCATTTAGTCACCTTTGACGAGTCCATCGGTCTGGAGAAGCTGATTCAGTACTCCATTCTCGTGTCCCAGAACCTCTCTGCCTGCTCCTCTCCTTCTGTGCCGTTAGACTCTCCACCTCCACCACAAGAACATCTGAACCCAGCACCAGAACCCATGCAAGTCGACCAATTCCGTTTAACACCCTCGGAAAGGGCGCGACGCATGCGTATGCACCTCTGCCTATACTGTGGAGGTCAAGGCCACTACCGTGACACCTGCCCGGTCCGACCCCCACGCCCAGCGGTGAGTACCTTGCACACCAGGCCCCCGGTCTCCGCCCTATCATACACTGACGTACTGGTAATTTCCGATGTCTCTCCCATCCCAGCCAAAGCCCTGATTGATTCCGGAGCCGCCGGGAACTTCATTTCATCCTCCCTACTCCAAAAACTCCACGCCAAGAGAACCTTACTCGACCCTCCATACCGAGCTCACTCCATCCTGGGAAAACCGCTGGGCCGCGGGTGCATACGCTACGCCTCTGCAGAACTCACCCTCAAAATCGGATGTTTACATCAGGAGTTCATCTCCTTTCTGGTGCTGGAGGGTTCTACAGTCAACGTCGTCCTGGGACGCCCGTGGCTAACCATTCATTCTCCGAGCATCTGTTGGAAGTCCGGGGAGGTATTGAAGTGGAGCCCGAGATGTCTCACTAACTGTCTCTCCACTATCCAGAAGGTCCCTCCACATATAAGCACGTTTCAGTCTCCATCCCGAGTCCCCCTGGCTTCCACCTCGGTTGAGAGTCCTCCCTCCACCGTAGCCACCACCCTTCCTGTACGGTACCGGGCATTCCAGGACGCCTTCAGCCCGCACTGGCCACAAAGCTCCCACCTCACCGGCCATGGGACTGTGCGATTGACCTGCTGCCTGGGACCACCTTTCCCCGAGGTCGTATCTACCCTCTGTCCATCCCAGAACAACAGGCCATGGAGGAGTACATCCAGGAGGCTCTCAAACAGGAATATATCCGACCTTCGACTTCCCCTGCCGCTGCCAGCTTCTTCTTCGTGGCCAAAAAGGACGGAGGCTTGAGACTCTGTATTGACTATCGCCACCTCAATGCTCACACGATCAAGTTCCGCTATCCACTTCCCCTGGTTCCAGCCGCTCTGGAACAGTTGCGGGGGGCTCGCATCTTCACGAAGTTGGACCTGCGCAGCGCCTACAACCTCATCCGCATTCGAAAAGGGGATGAGTGGAAAACGGCTTTCATCACCCCAGCGGGGCATTATGAATATCAGGTAATGCCCTTTGGACTGTCCAATGCCCCAGCTGTGTTCCAGGGGTTCATGAACGAAATCCTCCGGGAATTCCTGACGCGTTTTGTTATCGTCTATATCGACGACATCCTGGTGTACTCATCCTCTGAAGACGAACATCAGTTCCACGTTGCGCAGGTCCTCCAGAAACTCAGAGAACACCATCTCTTCCTGAAGTTGGAGAAATGCGAGTTCCACCGCAGCCAAATCCAGTTCCTAGGATATATCATCGACCAGAGCGGCGTCAAGATGGACCAGGGGAAGGTGAAAGCAGTGCAGACCTGGCCTACACCCACGACCATCAAGGAGTTATAGCGGTTCCTTGGCTTCGCCAATTTCTATCGGAGATTTATCCGTAACTTCAGTTCCATCGCTGCCCCGTTGTCTGCTCTGCTTCGGAAGGGTCCCAAGTCTCTGTCCTGGACGTCGGAGGCCGTCACCGCCTTCTCCACACTCAAATCGGCATTCTGCTCAGCCCCTACCCTCGCTCACCCGGACCCCACACTCCCCTTCGTGGTAGAGGTCGACGCATCCTGCATTGGGGTAGGGGCCGTGCTCTCGCAGCGGCAGGGTGAGCCTCCACGTCTCCATCCATGCGCCTATTTCTCCAAGAAGCTATCCCCGGCCGAGCAAAACTATGACATCGGAAACCGTGAGTTGCTCGCCATTAAGCTAGCACTGGAGGAATGGAGACACTGGCTGGAGGGAGCCCTGCACCCCTTCCAAGTCATCACCGATCACAAAAACCTCGAGTATTTGCGCTCAGCCAAACGTCTCAACCCTCGCCAAGCCCGCTGGGCACTATTCTTCACCCGATTCAACTTCTCCGTAACATACCGCCCTGGAACCAAGAACCTCAAGGCCGACGCTCTGTCCCGCCAGTTCCACTCCGAGAACTCCTCCCAAGAACCTGAACCGATTCTCCCTCCAGCCATCGTGGTCAGTCCCATCCAGTGGACTATTGACCAACTCATAGCTGATGCAACTCACGGGGAACCAGCTCCGCCGGGGGGTCCAGAGGGTCGGATCTATGTTCCATCCAGTCTCCGCCTGACCCTCTTGGACCAAGCTCACATTTCTCCGGGCTCTGGACACCCAGGCAGTCAGCGCACCCTCTCGCTCCTACAAGATCGCTACTGGTGGCCCGGTATGGCTCAGGACATCTCCCGCTATGTGGAGGGATGCTCAGTCTGCGCCACTACTCGAACCCCTCGAAGGCTGCCCGAAGGTAAACTCCTTCCGCTCCCCATCCCATGCCGACCTTGGTCCCATCTGGGTGTGGACTTCATGACCGATCTGCCACCTTCGGACGGTAACACCTGTGTCCTTGTGGTGGTGGATCGGTTCTCCAAGGCATGCAAGCTTATCCCTTTGAAAGGACTGCCCACGGCTCTGGAAGCGGCGGAGGCACTGTTCCAGCATGTCTTCAGACATTTTGGCCTCCCCGAGGACATCGTATCAGACCGTGGGCCTCAATTCATTTCCCGGGTCTGGAAGGCCTTCTTTGAACTCCTCAATGTTTCCGTCAGTCTGACCTCCGGGTACCATCCACAAAGCAACGGCCAGACTGAGCGGAAAATTCAGGAAATCGGGAGATACCTCCGAGCCTACTGCGGGCGCCATCAGGACAGCTGGAGCCGGTACCTTCCGTGGGCCGAATACGCCCAAAACTCACTAAGGCAAGAGTCCACTCACCTCACACCCTTCCAGTGCTATCTAGGCTACCAACCTCCTCTCTTCCCTTGGACAGGTGAGCCCACGGAGGTTCCAGCCGTTCACCACTGGTTCCAGGAGAGCGAGAGGGTCTGGGACTCAGCTCACGTCCACCTTCAGCGGGCAGTCCGTAGACAGAAACTCCAGGCGGACCGGCGGAGAGGACCCACTCCACAGTATCATCCGGGTCAACTGGTCTGGCTCTCCCCCCGGGACATGCGTCTACGGCTGCCCTGCCGAAAGCTGAGTCCCCGCTACATAGGCCCTTTTAAGATCTTGAGGCAGAGGTACTGTAATGGCCACACCCCGCGCACCAGACTCCTTCACTCTGCCTACTCGTTCCTCATCACCCGAATTCTGAACACCTGTAACCAATCTCACCCCCACTGCTTAAACACCACTTGCCCCGCTCACTGTGTCTGGTCTCGTTTCCGCTACCCGGACTCTACCTGCGCTACCTAGCGACATAAAGAACTCTCACGCTGAGTATTTCCTGGCCTTCTCTTCCGAGCATTCCCGGTATTCTCCAAACCCTCACCGAGTCTTCGACAGCCAGTTTTTCACCACACCGCCTTCAGTTAAGTTTGCCACTGCCCTTACCTTCACTGCCCTGCGTCCGCTACTGTCTTTGTGTTCTGCCAAAATAAATCCAGTGCCATCTAACGTCTGTGTTTGAGTCGTCCATGATGACACAGACAGTATAATTTGAGCCAAATAATGTTTTCTATTTGGTTGACTGCATTTTTAGTTTTATGATGAATAGACTGTGAAGTTTGAATTTTTCCCTTAGGCCTATAGCAGCGTAACACCTTAAAATAGCCTAGGCTACTCCATCATTTATGGTAGCTTGTCTATATAGGCTTGTTGTAGCATATTTGTAGCATATTTGAGTTTATTTATTGTAAGTTGTGTATTTGTTTATTATTATTATTATTATTATTATTATTAGGCTATGTGCATATTTATTTAGAACATTTAGTTAATACCGTTCCCGTCTGTAGTCACCGCGAAGGGCGAAATGTTTGAATTTGCATGGTTGCAAGTTGTTGTTTTTTTTGTTTGTTTTTTTACCACTTTGTTATTTTGGCTTGGAATTTTGTTTGTTGGAAATATGAACTGAATTTAGAAATGCTTTTGAAATTAAAAACTTTGCGTTTAATAAACAAAATACTTTTTGGAGTTTGGAGTGCCCTGCATGCAAAATAATCTGTTCCCTGAATCAGCGGACTTTGTTGTTATTGTGAGTGTACACAAATAAAAGTAGACAATTTATAGTTTATAATTATATCTTGCACTCATCTGTATGGCTAAAAATGTATTTGTATTTGTATATGTAAGAGTATTGTGATTTGTTTCCTCTGTCATAAGGAAAAATAAAAATCGCCGGCGCCTTTGTTGGACAGATGATTAAAGAAAATTAACATAGCCTATTTAGTTTCATATCAAGCTATGTTTAAATATTAGCCTATGCAGGAGCGCCGCTAGCAATTTTGGGCCCTATGAACGAATATGTGGAAAAAAAAATTCTAACGAAAGAAAAATTTACTGAAGTAGATGCCATTTACATTAAGTACAAATATACCACCTTGTTTGCTAAACGTCTGGTTGGGAAAGACAAAATTATGGGAATCACTGTGTCATTTAGAGTGGCAATAGTGTAGGGGTAAGATGAATGTTATTAAGTTTCAACGCAAATTGATCCAAGGTTCGAATCCGCCTTTTGCTGAACTCACTCTACTCCCTTTTCCCATCACATATCAGATCGGAAAGGCATTTATTTTCAATAAAAATTAAGAAAATATTAGCAAAGTGGAAATAAAGCTAACATGTGTTTAATAATAAGTTAGGGGTTAGGGGTAGGTAAACAGACATGTGCTGAATTAGAGACGATAAAAATGAGTGGGTCCAATATCATTGGTTGTAAAAAGTGGTTCCGACGCCCATGGATTCCCTATTGTACCAAACCATACAGGCCAACCTATAGCGATCCAAAACCGTTGTCAGCCATTTAATTATATGTACTACCAGTCAAAAGTTTGAGAACGGTAAGATATTTTAAATGTTTTTAAAGAAGTCTCTTCTGCTCACCAAGGCTGCATTTATATTATTAAAAATACAAAAAGCTATAATATTGTGAAATATTATTAAAATGTAAAATAACTTTTCTATTTGAATATATTTTAAAATGTAATTTATTCCTGTGATGCAAAGCTTAATTTTTAGCAACATTTTAGAAAGTTCAAAAGAACAGTATTTATCTGAAATAGAAAGCTTTTGTAACACTGTACTACCGTTCAAAAGTTTTGGGTCAGTTAGATTTTTTTTTTTTTTTTTTTTATTCTTTTGGGAAAGAACTTAAAGAAATTAATACATTTATTCAGCAAGGATGCATTAAATTGATCAAGTGACAGTACAGGCATTTACATTGTCGCAAAAGCTTTATATTTCAGATAAATGCTGTTCTTTTGAGCTTTCTATTCATTAAATAATCCTGAAAAACACAACTGTTTTCAACATTGATAATAATAAGCATCATATTAGAATGATTTCTGAAGGATCATGTGACACTGAAGACTGGAGTAATGATGATGAATTCAGCTTTGATCACAGGAATAAATTACATTTTTAAAATACTGTATATTCAAATAGAAAAACGTTATTTTAAATTGTAAAAATATTTCACAATAATACAGTTTTTTTGCTGTATTTTGGATCAAATAAATGCAGCCTTGGTGAGCAGAAGAGACTTCTTAAAAACATTTAAAAAATCTTACCATTCTCAAACTTTTGACCAGTAGTGTATCTGTGTATCACAATAGCTGCTTCTCATCTCCATCACCTTCTCCTTCCTGAACTGCATATTCCCCTTCCTTTGATACAGTCTTTGCAAACTGATAGTTCTCTTTCAGTCAGTACACTACGAGTTACGTCAGTACTGACGAAATGGAAGTTTCGCTTAGAAGCCAATCGCCTCTGAGATCTACAAAATGAGCCAATGGCATGAAAATGCCATGGGTCTGCAGAATTTGCATAACGCAACCCCGCCCCACCGTATGGGTATAAAGGGAGTTGCGTTACAGACTCGCATTATGTTTTTGCTTCAGAGCCGAGTGTTACTTGCCTTCTGAGCTTCCTCTCTTCCTTCTGAGCTTCCTCTCTTCAAGACGAGTGTCTCTCCAGAGTGTCGGTGTTACGGCGCGTTCTAGCGAGTTCTGCATTTCCTGTCTGATTTGTGCAGTGATCTAGCACAGCGTGTGTGTTCTCCCTGGTTGCTTCGGCATTTCTGCGGAGCTTTCGCCTCTCTAAAAAAGCTGCAGGCAGCACGTCTTTTTCAAGACGTTTCGCCCGTGCATTGTTTCTGGGTGCGGTCAGCTGATTAGTCTGACGGGCATGAACGCTGTTTGGCGTGCTTGGGCCTCGTGCGCGCTGAACGCGCGTTCATAGATGAGTCATGTTCCCACTGCGGGAACATGGCCATTGCGATGTTGCGATCGAGAGCGTCCCCTCCACACCTCAATCTACCTTCTCCATGAGAGACAGTACTTTGGCTGGTGGTCATGGTGATTGGAGGGCTTTAGTGTGGGTCAACCCGATGAATATTCCTCGGGCCACACCCCCCTCTAGCACACTGCAATCCGTGGTGTTGCCGGGTGAAGGTGCTAGTGTTTCCCGTCCTGGGCCCAGCGTCTCATGCGGGGTGCTGGCGGATGATGTCATGCTAATCGCTGCATCACAAGGTGGGCTGGATTCCTCTGGAGATGAATATTCGGCTGTGCTGTCTCCTCCAGGAGCTCCAGCATTGTCAGAGTTTGATCCAGAGCTCACAGCCATGTTTTCCTGGGCAGCTGCGAGCATCGGGCTTGAGTGGAACCTTCTGCCATGTCCCGAGCGCTCAAGGCTGGATGATTGGTATCTGGGGACGGCCTGTGTTGAAAGCGCCCACCAACCTTCAGTGCCTTTCTTCCCGGAAGTGCATGAGGTGTCGAAGTCGTGGGAGTCTCCATTGGCTTTTCACAACAGTTAAGAGATAAGGTCAGACTGCATGTTCATACAACTTTGCATTCAAGTTTACATTAGGCTTACTTATTACTGACTTCAAAACAGCAGGACTTTTTCTCTGGCTCTTTTTGGGATTGCGTAGGTCCGAATTCCCAAGAATGAGCGTCGTATACTTTCCGCTTTCAATGTTTTATTAACGTGGCATGGGAAATGTACTCGGTTACCAATGTAACCTCGGTTCCCTGAGATAAGGGAACGAGTACTGCGTCTAAGACGCTAGGGGTAACTCCTTTTCCCGATTATACTAAAAACTTTCATAAAATCATGCAGTGCTACTGCACAGCCATAGCAGTGTAGAGGACTCTCGCATGCTATTGGCTGGCCAGTTGAAACTGCACAAACCAATGGCAGAGCGGCGCAACTGCGCGTACCAACCAGTGCGAAGCCCACGAAACTGAGCGCAAAGCCCGTGGGCGGGGCATCTGCCTATAAAAGACGCCCGCTCTGCCATAAAATTCAGGTTTAAATGACTGAAACAACGGTTGCCAGACGTAAGCATCATAGCATGGCCTTCTTACGCAGTACTCGTTCCCTTTACACATTGTGTATATTATACACTGCCTCCTCCAAGGCACATTAGTAACCGAGTACGTTCCCTTTCAAACGGTCAGTCACACTGCATCGAAGACGCTAGGGGAACTTATAAAATCCCGCCATGCTTATGATAAGCATAACGATATGTACTCCCTCATGCTGGAACGCTTAATAAAAAGGGCCCCAAACCAGAGTTATTGACACGTCTTGATATATTCCCATGCAAACTGGGCTCACAGAGGCCAGTTATACACTAGAAGGAATAGAACTAACACTGGAACGTTGTTAAGCCGAGGCCGGCTTAACCTTTTCTTTTATACAGGAAGGATTTGTGCCTGCAGCGCAGGGACCTCCAGGCTGTAAAATCTGGTAAATGTAGACAGTGAGGACCAGCCTGCTGCTATACAGATATCACCAATAGGAACTCCACTGCACCACGTCCAGGTCAGGTCAGAGGCCATGCCAGGTCATAGTTCCCACCAAGCTAACCTCCAAACTCCTGGATCTCGGCCTGAATCCTTCTCTCTGCCACTGGATTGAGGACTTCCTCACTGGCAGGCCTCAGGTGGTGAGAATAGGCCAGTCCACCTCCACCTCCATCACCCTGAGTGTGGGAGCTCCACAGGGCTGTGTCCTGAGCCCCCTGCTCTACTCTCTCTACACGCATGACTGTTTGTCCACACACAGCTCCACCTCTATCATCAAATTTGCTGATGATACTGTTGTCCTGGGCCTCATTTCCAACAACAATGAGACGGCATACTTGGACGAGGTGGAGCATCTAACATCATGGTGCCAGGACAACTGTCTCTCTCTGAATGTTGGCAAGACCAAAGAAATGATTGTGGACTTCAGGAAGAGACAGCAACGGACATACTCCCCCTCATGATCAGCGGGTCACCAGTAGAGAGAGTGAGCAGCTTCAAGTACCTGGGAGTAAACATCTCCGAGGACCTGACCTGGACTGCTCACATTCAGACACAGGTGAAAAAGCCAGGCAAAGACTGTACCACCTGCGCCAGCTGAGGAAATTCAGGGTTTCACCAGCTATCCTGAAAACTTTCTATTTAGGGGCGATAGAAAGTGTTTTAACTCAGTGCATCACAGCGTGGTATGGGAACAGCACCAGTCATGACCGCAAAGCCCTGCAAAGAGTAGTGCGCTTATCCCGAGCGTATCTCAGGGTCAGCTCTCCGTCTCTGCAGGACGTCTACACCAAACGCTGCAAAGGTAGAGCTACCAAGATCATCAAGGACTCGAATCACCCTGCAAACCCTCATTTCACGCTGCTGCCATCTGGTAGCGCTTCCGAAGCCTGATGGCCAAAACTGAGAGACTCAGGAGGAGCTTCTTCCCCAGGCCATCAGACTCCTGAACTCAGTCACTTAACATCACGTGACTTCACGTCAGGATAAACATCGATACACTGACATTGCACTGCACTTTCTGTTCTCGTTGTTACTGTGTAACAACCTGTCATAAACCTGTTTGCACATTATACTCTTTATACATTTGTTAACCACATATTTATAAGTCTACAGTTTACTCACTGCAAAGTCTACTTCAATTATTTTATTCCACTTTATCCTTATTTGTTACCTTTTTTTCTCTTGACTTGATTATTTATAATTCTACAGATATAGACATATATATATATAGAGAGTACTTTTTTTATATCCTATTTCTATTATAATTTCTTCCTTGTGTTTTTAACTGTGAATTTGCACTGTCCATGGAGCGGACCTGTTTACATTTCACTGCCGGTTGTATATTCTGTATATAACTGTGTATGTGACAAATAAAACTCTTGAATCTTGATCTTGAATCTTGTAGGCCCATAGAATCATAAGCTAATGCAATAGCGTCGGCCAGCCATCTGGATAGACTTTGTTTGGTGACCGGAAGCCCTTTAGTGCGGCCACCAAAGCTTACAAAGAGCTGCTCCGACTGTCTGAAGTGGGAGGACCGCTCAACATATGCTCTGAGTGCCCTGATTGGGCAGAGCAGGTGTAATTGTCTCCCATCCTCAGAGGGGGGGAGAGCAGAGAGGGTGACCACTTGTTCTTTAAACGGTGTTGACAGCACTTTGGGCACATACCCATGTCTCGGTTTGAGGATGACCTTAGAGTCACCTGTACCAAACTCTAGACAGGAAGCGCTCACGGAGAGCACTTGTATGTCACCAACATGCTTAACTGATGCCAGTGCTAACAGCAGGGCAGTCTTTAGCGTGAGTGGTTTTAAATTGGCCGTCTGTAGCGGTTCAAAAGAAGGCTTTTTCTTTAAGCTGCAGTGCCTTTAGAAACACGCTTGTTCTTAAAGCTACATAGTTGATATTGAAGCAGGTGTGTTAACGTTTTATAGTTTGCTATTGGAGCAGGGTGTTAACTCCAGTTGCTATTGGAAACATGCTTGTTTAAGTATAGTTGCCATTTGAAACATGTTCATTCTAAAGGCTATCTGGTTACTATTGGAAACATGCTGGTCTTAAGCTATAGTTGCTACTGGGAACACAATTATATTGCACATGCTATGTAATTTCAACAACATGCTTATGGCTTTAGCTTATCTAGCGTATCAATAACATGCTGTGCTTAAATACACAAAGCAGGTATGTTTCACCGCTGAAGTCTCTTACTAAACACTAACAAACATCGTGGCTTGGTGATCATATTTTGCTGCCGCTAGGGGTGTACGCTTCCCCCAATAGATATTATTCAATAAATGTAATTTTTGTTTTATTATTTATATTTTAATAAGGGGAATTCAGATTTTCGCATTAGTCATGTTTTGGGGATGTTGGCATTGGTTTTGTTTTGGGGGGTTATTGCTGCTCTCCCTGCTCATATCCCATGCTAGGCTGCATGGATGCGCAGGGAGTTCTTGCCTAGAACAGAACCATACCACCAATCCAAACTATATGCTAATAGTCAATCATATTTGACGATAGTGGTCCTGACAGAATTGGCCATGGGGCTGCTGACAGCAGCTGAATCAACTCGGGGAACCAAAGATGGGTTCACCAGAGTGGGGCCACTAACAGGACTGTGTGTTCGCTCTCCCTGATTCTTTTCAAGACTTGGGGAAGGAGCGAGACTGGAGGAAAAGCATAAAGCAGGTGACTGGGCCATTCGTGGGCCAGCGCATCCTTGCTCTTTGAAAAATATATTGGGCAATGAGAGTTGTCTTCGGAGGCGAAGAGGTCGACTTCTGCCCTCCCGAAAACTTCCCATATCATCTGAACCGTCTGGGGATGGAGGGTCCATTCCCCTGGGGCCACCAGACCCCTGGAGAGCATGTCTGCTCCCTGATACATTTTTCCCGGCACATGCACTGCTTTTAGCGAGTGCAGGTTGCCCTCTGCCCATAGGAGGAGACTTCTGACCAGCTGGTTGAGCCGTCTCGACCTGAGCCCGCCCTGGCGGTTTATGTAGGAAACCACTGTCGTGTTCATGCGGACTAGGACATGGTGACCCGAAAGACGTGATAGGAAGGTCTTGAGGGCTAACACCACTGCCAGCATTTCTAGGCAGTTTATGTGCATCTGTGACTCCACGCTTGACCACAAGCCGGAAGGCCGGTCTGCCCTCGCACAGAGCACCACAACCTGTGGAGGAGGCATCCGTAGTGACCACAATTACAATTTTGACCAAGGGGCCAGGGCTTTGACACAACCGTGGCCCACTTTGATCCAAAGTTGGCCTGAGCGCCAAGCTTGGGGAGGAACCCGTGTTTTCAGCCAGTACTACAGGGGGCGCATGTGCAGCATACCCAGCGGAAGTACTGGAGAAGCTGAAGCCATAAGACCTAGCATTCTCTGAAAGGTTCTTAGGGGTCTATTGGTTCCCGTTTTGAACTATCGTGCGAGCTGCTGAATAGTCAGAGCGTGCTCGTTCGACAGCCACACCCTCATTTGGGTTGAGTCTAAAATCGCCCCCAGGAAAGAGATTCTCTGCCTGGAAATCAATGAGCTCTTAGCTGTATTTATTTTAAGACCCAGGCATTCTAGATGGCTGAGTAGCACAGATTTGTGAGATTCTAATTCCACCTCTGACCGGGCCAGAATGAGCCAGTCATCGAGGTAGTTCAAAATGCACATTCCCATTTGTCTTAAAGGGGAGAGGGCTGCATAGTGAAAGTGCGGGGGACCAGGGACGGACCGGATGGTAGGACTGTATACTGGTAGACCTTCCCGCCTAACGCAAATCTCAAGAACAGTCTGTGACGGGGAATGACTTGGATATAAAAGTCTTTTTTTTATACATCTTTCAGATCCACTGAGAAAAATCAATCCATTGGGCGAATCTGCACAATGATTTGTCTCAGCGTTAACATTCTGAAGGGCCATTTAATAAGGACCCTATTCAGATATCTGAGGTCTAGGATGGGCCTTAGGCCGCCATCCTTTTTGGGAATGAGGAAATAGCGTCTGTAAAAGCCTGACTTGCTCTGGGCTGGAGGTACCACCTCTATGGGCCCTTTTTCCAAAAGGCTCTTTACTTCGGTTTTGAGGACGTGAGGCACGTTGCTTTCCACTGAAGTGTGCAGTATGCCTGCAAGTGAATTGGAGCGAGTAACCTCATTGTATTGTGTTTATAACCTATTGTGACACCAGGGATGGCCGTCCAGGCCTTGGCCCGGTGCACTCGGGTTTTATAGTTTTTAAAAAATTTTGGGGGGCGGTCCGGCTTTTGTGGGACCCAACCCTCCTCTCTTCCTGTTCTGCCGATCAGGACTGCTTCCTCTGTTTAGGTTCCAGCATTATCTTAGGCCGGGGTCCCTGACACTTAGGAGGGAAGCGCTTCGCCTGACTAGGACGCTGATGCTGTTCGGGCGGTGGGCGGATCTTAACGGGATCTGAACGCTTTTTGCTGCTGCTGAGTCGGCAGTCTAGGGTGACTCGAAGAGGCAGAGCTGGAACGTTTCAGCAAGAAGCGTCGCATTGCTGGGATGCCTTCTGTGCCGTGGTAAAACGCTCTGCGAATCCATCCACCGCTGGGCCAAATAGGCCGTTAGGGGGTATCAGAGTTTTGTCAGCCTCCTTGATCTCCGTCAAATTCAACCATAAATGGTGCTCTAGCACCACTAGGCTGGCCATAGCATGTGGGTGTTGTCACATTACAGATAATGAGCAGCCGCTTGAGAAAACTGGACCTCTTGCTGTTTTCATACGGATTACATAAACAGAGAATATCTGGGTTTTTTTTTTATATATAAATGACTTCATTTAAAAGTAGACATTCTAAGCTTTATAAAGAGATATCTGTCGTGTCTATGTGGCAAGTTTTCTCTGAGTATATTTTCACACGCATTTCAGAATGGACTTCACAGGGAGACAGACGGGTGAACACGCATCCTGTTTGTTTCCTTTATTTACGAAACACAACATTTAGTTTTTATATTGAGTGTACATAAAAGTAGACACTTTAAAGACATATTGTTCATGTTTATGAGGCCAAAAATTAGTATTTTAAGTTATTTTACATGGTCATGAGGAAAAATCCAGCAAAACGCGCAGGCGCATTTCTCGGGTCCTAAGGGTTTAATGTTATTAATTAATCTTTGTCATTAGAATACATACTGAAAACTTTTATTAAACCACTTATTAAAAAACCCCGCAATTTATAGAATTAGTCAATCTCGAATCTACCTTTTCTGTCAAAGATACTAGAAAAGGTAGTATCCTCACAACTATGTTCCTTTTTAGAAAGAAATAGTATCTGCAAGGATTTCCAGTCAGGATTTAGACCATATCATTGTACTGAGTCTGTTCTCATCAGAGTTACAAATGATTTGCTCTTATCATACAATCATGGTTGTATTTTGATACATCTGATACTATCGACCACAACGTTGGAAACACTTTAGACTACTGTTCGGCCATTAATGAGTAACTACAAAGGAACAAATAAGTAACACACTATTAACATTCTAGTTACTACTATTAACTAACAAGAAGCTGATTAATGAATTAGTAAGTAATACAGCTCAGTTGAATGTGGTAGTTCACTATTAGCTAATCGATAACTACTATTTTTCCAAACCTCCCAGAGGACTACTAAGAACTACTATATACACCCAGGTGAAAGGGAAATATATTTAAATTGTGCTTTTTGGACATACTTAATATATGTATATTATACTAAACTAAATGCATATTAAAGGTATTATTTTGAAACTGTGTTAAGTATATTAAGTGCATTTTCAAGATATGCTTAAGATTAATTTTAAGCTATGTGCAATATATTTTAATATATTATATTGTTAAAACAGAAAAACTTTAAGTACATTTAGTGCAATTTAAGTGTTTATTTAAAATTAATTTAAAACATACTTTAATAATTAATTTTAATGTGCTTCAAGAACATTTCAATAGCATTTCAGTTAATTAGAAATGCATTAGTATTACACTACTAGTTTATTATAAAGCTGTTTTTTCAGTATTCAAAAAGTGCAAAATCATTAAATATAACATGTTAAGACACGTACACACACTTTGAAATCTAGAAAACGTGAATGTTCTATATTATTGTTTACTGTACATTACAAAATAAATTCCTAGCACACATTAAAAAGTACAGCAGCATACATAATCTCTTGACAAATACATTATAATAAATGAAAGATCAGTGAAATGCTATGGCAGAGCTATTTTTATCCACTTGTAGAACATTCCAGTTATACCTGTATTACTGAAAAGTACACAATGAATATGACATCACTGAATTAGCAGGGACAATGCAATTTTCTGGAAAAAAAAAAAAGTTACTGGTAAACAAAGTGCAGAAGTGAATAATGCATTTTTATAATGCAAAGAAACAGAATAATTTAAATGTCACATCTTCATCTTCAATTGGACGGTCACTTCTTTGAGTATGACTTACATTTTCTACAACTGAGGGCTTGCAATTCAGACACTGTAGTATTGTCAATTGTCAACCTTTATTTATGTAGTGCTTTTTACAATGCCGATTGTTTCAAAGCAGCTTCACAGTGTTAAGCAGGAAAATATTGCAACATAATTTGATTCGACTCATTTCAATTATCATATAGTGTCAATATGGGCAGATCAGTAATATAGTTGAATATTTAGTGTCCCCAACCGTACAAGCCAAAAGCCAAAGGCGATGGTGGCAAGGAACCAAAACTCCTTCAGGGGCCAGAATAGAGTTAAAAACCTTGGGAGAAACCAGGCTCAGTCGGGGTGCCAATTCTCCTCTGGCAAACAAACAAACAGTGTATGATTACGATTCTGGCAACATTACAGGTCAGAAGTCATATTAGATCAAAAGATATTTGAAAGATCGGAGTCGTCACGCCGGAGACGAGTTTAATGAGGATGTTGTGCCGATGAGGCATTTGCGAGGGGAGTTTAATTGACACGGTCTCTGCAGACATTTCAGGGATGCGTTGGTCATGTCTAGGCACAGGTCCACCATCTGGTCTGGATCCGGCCCTGATCCGGCTGACTGCCGTAGACCTCGGGATAAATAGAGAGACTAACATTAGCGTTGATGCCATTCTTCTTATGATGTAACGAGTACATCAGGTGTTATGGGAAGTGTTCCCGGTTCCGGCAGACCTAGTTAATGCAGCCTAAATCAATCATTTAACTGATTTGAATAATATAAATTGATAATGTTCTATCTGTATGCCATAGTAAAGAGATGTTTTTAGTCTAGATTTAAACTGACTGAGTGTGTCTGCTTCCCGAACAATGCTAGGAAGACTGTTCCAACCAATTAACAATTCTTCTGATTAACAGTTTGGCATCCATGTTTGAATATATGTATTTTAATTTGCATAGATACACATTACAATTTCACTGAGTTCTCAGTTCACCTTTCAAAGCTTTGACTATTTCTTTATCAAGCTTGACACATTTGTCCATTTTTATCCTCTTGTCTGTCGTCACTATACAGCACTCAGTTACAATTGAGTTACAATGAACATAAGATTAGAAGAAGACCAACAACACCACTTACAGTCAACCACAAAGTCACTGATATTGTTATTTGAAGCAATAATGCAACCTGTGTGTATTTCAGGGTATGTTGTATAAGTTGTACTGTATGTTGATAATTGTGGTTTATTTTTACCTAGAGTTTTTCCCATGAATATTGTGGTCATGATAATATGATAACAGAGATTTAAGGAAATTAGAAGTCATGCAAAATGGTGTATGCCAGGACAACTATATGCTCTCTTATAAGTATTCCTTTTTTACATTTTAATCTTTGTACTTATCTGTAATTAGAAATATATATTAGAAAATAAACAGAAAGGCAATAAGGAGTGGCCGTATTAGCGGATAATGAGGAGCTCACAAATGACTGACATCTCTCTCTTTTTAAATAGATTACATAAACAGAACATTTGTTATCGATTTACATTATTTTAAACCTGACATTTCAACGTTTCTTTAGACATGTGTCTCATGTTTGTGTTACAAGTATTCACGAGTTACAGTTCATTTTCATGAACTTCATTGAGAGGCTGCAGATCACGCATCATGTTTGTTTTCTTTATTTTGCAAAAAGCACAACATTTTGTTTTTATTGTGTGTACACAAATAAAAGTAGACACTTAACAGATTATAATGATGTATAACACTTGCCTGAATGACCAAAATCAACAGAGTATTTTGAGTCTCTTTCGCACTGAAAAAAACAAAGGTCACGCCTTTGCTGACCTCAGAGAGTTAACAAACCTCCCCAAGAACAAGCACAAGTCTCTGTCCTGGACACCTGCCGCCACCCAGGCTCCTGATCCATCCAGACCCCAACTAGCTATTCATTGTCGAGTTCGATGCATCCACCTATGGAGGAGTGTCGATGGTAGGAGCGGTGTTGTCTCAGCAGCAGGGGAATCCAGAACGTCTCCATCCATGCGCCTTCTTTTCAAATAAATTATCCCTGGTGGAGATTAATTATGATATCGAAATCAGAGAACTGCTCACCATCAAACTCGCTTTGGAGGAGTGGAGACAATGGGTGGAGGGTGCCAAGGAGAAGTTTACCACAGTTTCTGACCACAAAAATCCAGAAAACCGCCAATATCTCTGTGACACCAAGCGACTCAATCCCAGACAGGCAAGATGGGCTTTATTCTTCACCTCATTTCCAGGTACGAAGAATCTAAGAGTGGATGCTATATCACATCTCCATGCTTCTGAAGAAAGATCTGAAGAGCCTGAACCCATCTTGCCACATCAGATCATCCTGTGCCCCATCCAGTGGTCCATACATCAACAATTCTCCTCCTCCAATGCCTCTGAACCACCAGGCCGTACCTACGTGTCCAGGTCCCAACGCACCAATCTCACGCACTCGGCACATTCATCCATGGGCACTGGCTACCCAGGGGCCAACCGTGCCCTCTCACTGCTACAAGAACGCTTCTGGTGGCCCAACATGGCCAGGGACGTGAGAAGGTTTTTCCAGGGATATGCAGATCCATCTCCAAAAGCTCACGGCATCTTCCACCCGGCAAAGTCCATCCATTTCCCGTACCACAACGCCCCTGGTCACACCTAGGAATAAATGTTGCCACTGACCTACCTCCATCAGACGGTAACACATGCATCCTAGCCATAGTTGACCGATTTTCTAAATCCTGCTGTTTGATTCCTCTGAAGGGCTTACCCACAGCCACGACCACTGCGGAGCTTCAACCCTGTATTCCGGTACTATGGAATTCCAGAGGACATAGTGTCTGATTGATGTCCTCAGATCATCTCCCAAATATCAAAGGCTTTCTTCAAACTCCTAGGTGTGGCTATCAGTCTATCGTCAGGATATCACCCTCAGTCTAATGAGCAAACGAAGAGGAAAATCCAGGAGATTGGGCGTTTGGGCGATTGGACACCCTCCGATGTCCCTTCCATCGACCATTGTGTGCAGACAGAAAGTCCAGGCAGACACTCTGAGAACCGAAACACCCACCTTCCAGCTGGGTGAGAAAGTTTGGCTCTCCACACAGGACATTAAGCTACACCTACCCTGCAAGATATGTTGGCCCTTTCATCATCATTTGGCAGATCAACCCAGTCACCTATCAACTACAGTTACCCTCACATTACAGAATTCATCCATCCTTTCATGTCTCACTACTCAAGCCCTATCACTCACCTGTGTCTGAGTCCTCCACAGAGCCTGGCCCGACAGAGGAAAACCCCCTTCCGTTGATCCTGGAGGATGGAGCAGTCTTCACGGTTCATGAGACTCATTTCCTTTCCTCACGCCTCAGCTCCACCCCCGTAGGATGTGAGGGAAGGCTGCAAGGAAAGAAAATGAGGACAGAGGAATCGAAGGAAAATTTATTTGTATATTGGAATATTCTTGATCACTCAAGTGTCACTTCAAAGTGTCAAGGGATCTGCCCTTAAGTTGTTGAAGTTTGGTTATTAAAGAAATTAATAAATAATAATAATAATAAAGCAAGATGAGCTGTTGAAATATATGGTTTATTTTAACTGCAAAGGTAAAGCATAAATTAAAATTATTGTGACAGATGTGAAGGGGGAGGAGAATTTATACATGCGTCAGGGTGAAAATATACTTGCATACAACTTCCAAGAAATATTTTGACTTTTTTATTCAAAGAAATCAGAACGGAAGAAAGAGAGTGAAACACACTACAATCGTAGATCACTACAATACAAACACAAGTACAATCGTGCTGCTCAAACTGTGACTAGAACAATTTTTATATATATTTTTGCTCCTTTTGTATTTTGCATTTACTTCAATACTAAAGTACTTTTATTATCAAAAAAATACTTTTCATACTTAAGTACAATAAATATCTTTAAAACCTTTACTCAAGTAGGGGAGACCAGGTATAGTTGTAACACAGGGAGAGTTGTAACTACCAATTCCATGAATCACGGATAAGATAGGAGATCCTCTTCAACTGATTGGCTAGAGGAGGAGCTGTCAATCTAGAAATAGTGGACCAATGGTGACGCTTAAACCCGTCCACCCCATTTTACATAAAACTCTAATTGCAACATTTGGAAAAGGGCAGAATGTGGAAAGAGTGAAGAGAAAAACAGTTCACGCATTCAAACAAAATAAAATATGAGCAGAAAATGTGAGTGAACAAAATAAATAAATAAAAACAAGGAAAACTATTTTGTGTGTGATTCAGATTATTTTTCATTCATGTTTAGGTTTTGTGAAATATAATTTTTGTTGTCTGATCATTTTGCATTCTTTTTTTCAGCTTGTGCAATATATTTTTACATGTGTTTATTGATTCACGCTTATCGTTTGATCTGTGACTGCAATATTTTAATGGAAAACAAATCCCAACTAATACCCGCTTAAGGTGGAATAATAAAATGCTCACAGAGAGTTGTCGGGGAATGACATAAGGCATGCCAAATCTAAAAAGTGTTTTGTGTGGTCCTAGAGGGATTGTTGCTCCTGATCTAGGCAGAGCAAAGTCCATTGTTAAAACGACACAAAAATATTTGCATCTTTAGATCTGGTATCCTCATGCTGTAGTTGCAGTAATGCATAACAAAAGAAAAAGAAATAAAACAGTCTTTAATGATAAATCCAAAAGGAAACACTCAGGATATAACCACACAGTAAAATCTGCATGTACAATTTGCAGTGTTAAGTTATTAATTCCCAAAGAGTTAAATTAACAATCCACAGTGTTAAAGAGTACTCCTCTTCAGTGTAATTACGGGGTGCTACATAGTGTACTTTTATTTTTACACTTAAAGTGCAAAATACCACGCCGAATAGTCCGCTCTTCAATGACTGCTGCCTCGCCAGACGACGATGCCATTTTATCTTCATGTGACCGACACGGTAGGTTGGATTGTTTTTCTCTTTCTAACATTAAATAGTAAATACATTTGTTAACATTTTTAGTCAAATATGGTGGTGAACACATTTAGAAACAGTTAACTGCGCATTTTTGTCAGGATCAAGGAAGTTCGTCAAGTTCATGAGATGCCGGGATGTAACGTTACAGAAGAATGTGAAAGTTTCTCATGCCGATTTGATTTCCTGGATGAAGGTGATTTACGTTTAAAATAAATTTGTTGGAATGTGTTTACATTTTGTTATATAAAATTTTAGCTTATTTCATTTTGGTTTGTTGACAGCCTTCATGAAATTATTCATTCCAGCCTCCAGTCACACAGATGCCTGGTTTTATGACGAGTCTAGGTCTGAAGCAGCAACATTTTGGCTTTTTTCTGCGCAGATGAGAGAATTCTTCAAATGGTAATTTTAGATTTGTTTTTAAAGCATTAAGTGTGGCATTATGTTGGGTCCTTTCATTGAAAACGGTAAAAGTTGCGGTGTTATACATTAACGCGTTAAGAATTCCATTTTTTTTTTTTTTTTTTTTTGTGAGGCATGCGCATTATTAGCAGTGTGTTTAAGTGTCTTGTAGCACGCAGTGCAAATAACAAATGCAGTCTTTTTGCATACTGCGGAGGGGAAGCCCTATGTTTAAGTGTGAATTACATTTGTACGTTGCTTGTTCTTAGCACTGAATATCATGTCTGTCATATCTGCGTCAAGACACAAATTCTAATGTTATTAATTTATGACAGTTAGGGGTGTGCGATATATATCGTCTGCGATAATATCGTAATTGTTGTTTTAACGATGTGCAATCTGATATTATCGAGTATATCCCTCACACACACCCAGAGAGTGCACACATACACTACGTGATGTAGTTTTGTTGATTAGACTACTGTAAGTGCGCATTAGAGTACACGCTTTCACTGCGTGATTAATGCTGTTCCAGGCAACCCATAACCTGTGTTTTTCCAACCCTCTACCCGTGAAAGTGCACTGGAACGGCAGTCAAACCCGTGACTTCCCACCCGTGAACTCGTACTAGATCGGTGTATTCCCAGTTACGCGCTTTGATGTCACATAGCCCATGAAACAACAATGGCAGTTCCTATGGATATACAAATAACGTAAAATAAAAGGTATAACTTATCAGCTTCTCTTGCCTTGTGCGCTGTTTTTTTTCTTTTCTTTTTTTCTCCGTTTCGCTCAAATAAGCAAGGAGTAAGCACCTTTGGCGATAGAAATGATTGTAAACGAACATATGTCTGTACATAGAAGTACGTCTGCTATGCTTTGTTTACATCTAACGTTACCACAATTCCTTGCACTCAGGCAGTTTGGCGTGACTTTGCCTGGAACACTACAAAGTCGTGAGTCGTGGTTTGAAGTCGTAACTTATGGGCTCAAAAACCTGCATGGAACAGCATTACTCTATATTTATATCATATAATATAGTTAATAAGATATCACACAAAGATTGCAGTTTTTCGAATGTGATATTGATTTTATGCAAGTTTACTAAACAAGAAGTTAATATTAAGTGACTTACAGTTTAGACTTCCATATTACCTGTTTTTCACCACCAAAAAATAGTTCAAAACAAAGACAGAGCACTGTATCTGCGTCTGAGCAAAACACAGTGGTGAATCAGCTTTTTGAATGAATCAATTGAATCAATGATTCAATGACTAAGATAGATTAAGAAATCTATCTCAAATGCTTCGTTCCTTGAATTAATCAGCTGTTTGAACACATCGGTTGAAACTCAATGACTAAACGTGACTTGCTGCCACCTACTGGCGGTTTTAATTTCACAGTTAAAGTATCTTTTCATGTTTTAAATAATTTCAAATATCAATATTATTCAACATTTTATGTTTTAAACATCAAAACATTTATGCATAACTGCAGGTTATTAATTTGTCACTTCTGAGCTGTGTAAATGATCAAACAGTAAACAGTCTGTGTAAATTATCTAAATGCCACTTCAGATGCAGCTTCTGTGTTTCCTCTGCACTGCAAAGATTAATTTTGTTGATACGCATTTAATTTGATTGGTAACAGTCCTATTGTGTCTTATTATAATGAATCTTTATTTTCTGTTCCCATTATAAATACTGTAACCCCATCATCTAACAAGAGATGAGAACTCAGAAAAAGGACAACAACTACAGTGTGTTTCTTTGCAAATATAACAAGGTTTATTATACAACATTCACAGACAGCACAACAAGTAATCAGAAATGGCAAAGAGTCAAAACAAAACAAGAAAACAAACAAACAAACAAACCATTACAGACAGGGTTCCCAATCATATCCAATGGAAACAGCTCTGCAAATAAGTGCACACTCATTCACAAATAAAACACCATTTCACTCCAAACTCCAAAGCAAAAGTAAAGCATCAAACCAAACCACTACAAATTGCTCCCTCCCACCTTAACAAAGTAAACCATATATAAGAAAATGGGAACCCCACTGTAGTTTATAGGTCCAAAAAACAAAACAAAAAAAAAAGAACAAAACAAAGACACTTTGCCACTTCAATACACAAGACACCAGTCAATATTAATCATCTCTTCAGATACTCATTTAGCCATCAATGCTTTCAATAAAGTAAATGTCAATCATGCATCATCTGTAAGAAAAAGAAAATATAAATCATGATTGCCCTATAAAAGATTTACAAAAATTAAAACACTTAAAACCATTAAACATAAAAACACACAAATTACAATATAAAAAGCTTAAAACCAAATCTCCCGTTCAGTAAATTAAATTGATAGAAGTACCTGTATTCTTAAATATATCTACTTAATTCTCTGAGGCACCAGTCAACACAATTCCCCTAAGGACACTAAAACTAGGGATGGCTGACGCGAAACTACCGTTTCGAAGCTTTGTCGAAATCCCGAAGCGCAGATGTTTCGAAACACTGCTCTGAAATGTGATTCAAAACACCCATGTCACGTGACTACGGCTAAATGAAGCTTCAAGTGTTTCATCAGGTGGCGTCTGTCGAAACTGCGTTGATTGAAAGGGGCGGGAACAAACCACAGTCACACATCTGTATGAACCTAATTCTCCACAGTTTAAAAGTGAAGTTAATGCATCTTCACCTCGTGGGTTTTTGTGAGAGGAGAGAGATTTTGCTGTAGCAGTGATTTTGTGATATAAGTGAGATTTATAGTCGCTTTGTTTAGTTATATTTAGGCTAAATTAGATATATTGACTGATAGGTATAGACAGTGACAGATAGTTAGGACGGATATAATGACTCATTCATATACGCTAAGTTATATAGTGACATAAGTTAGAGATATAGAATTATATAGATTCATAGATATGGACTCAAAGATGCGTTTTTGCCCAGAACGCATGATCCATTCATTTATTTTAAAGAGAGAGCAGTAATTTTCCCTCATTTGTATAAACCCGATTCCAAAAAAGTTGGGACACTGTACAAATTGTGAATAAAAACAGAATGCAATGATGTGGAAGTTTCAAATTTCAATATTTTATTCAGAATACAACATAGATGACATATCAAATGTTTAAACTGAAAAAATGTTATCATTTTAAGGAAAAATAAGTTGATTTTAAATTTCATGGCATCAACACATCTCAAAAAAGTTGGGACAAGGCCATGTTTACAACTGTGTGGCATCCCCTCTTTTTATAACGTCTGGGGACTGAGGAGACAAGTTGCTCAAGTTTAGGAATAGGAATGTTGTCCCATTCTTGTCTAATACAGGCTTCTAGTTGCTCAACTGTCTTAGGTCTTCTTTGTCGCACACTGTAAAAACTGTTACTTAAATTCAACTAAAAAAAAAAAAAGGCAACATTTTCCAACTACTTTTTGTAAGTTTAGTGAACTTCTTGGTATTTTGAGTTGGTAAAAATCAGTATTATGTATTTTACTGTATGCTAAAAAATTAAGTAGAGTCTACAAGATAAAGCAAAACATTTGAGTTTAACCATTGTGACAAAGAGCAGCATATTGACCAAATCATACTTAGTTAAAATAAGTAACATTTAAAATAAATTAAACTTTTTGATTTTAATTAATTTACTCTCATTTAGACAAATTATTTCTTCAATCCACTTGAAATAATTAGTTAGCATTGCCATAACTTTAATAAATAAGGAAAGAGAGGTATTAGTTTCCAACATTTATTACTCTATAACAGCTGCCATATACAAACAATTGGGTGAACTAATTTTCTGTAATCAATTTTAATGTTAAATGTAACAATAATGGTAATGTAAACATTTTAACATTAAAAATTACAGAAACTTCTGACCTCATCTTTAAGTGCAGCATAGAACACCTTCAAAGTGCAATCTGTGTACTCTTAACACTGACATTAAAATACAGTGACTCTTGACCTGAGCGATTTACATAGAAGGATTGACTTTAGTACACAGTACAGTACCTTTTCATACGTATTAAAACATAATAAACTAATACAAGAACACATTTTAAGTACAATCTGTGCCATATTCTACTAAAACATTTGACAATTAAATAAAATAAAGGGCCTCTGACCTCAGCATTTGACATAACAGAACTGAGTGCTCAGCAGCTGGACTGAAAAAGTCTGTGCTTGACTACCACATTTTTCTCAATTAAACTGCCCACCGAGCAAGAGTGGTGAAGCAAAGAAAACATAACAAAAAAAAAAAAAAAAAAAAAAAATTATATATATATATATATATATATATATATATATATATATATATATATATATATATATATATATATATATATATATATATATATATATATATATATATAAAATCCTTACAAGGACATTAAAATGAAACACAGGGAAACCGGATCACGGCATCTGACACGAAAGAACTGACAGTTTTGCAGAGTTGTGGTGGATACTGCAGGTTCAGAGCATATGTAATCCCCAGAAGCAGGCAACATGCCCTGGCCACATTTCCAAGATCAGTAATCACTGGGATTCCCTCAATGATGATGCCCACCACATCTGGTTCACAGCAGACATATATCTGCATATTGTGCATTTTCATTTCCTCATGGACACTGCTCTCAGTTTTTCCCTGTATGAGACATAAACGGAACAATAAGTGGCAACAGAGAATGATCATCAAAAGCCTTCAATAAAATCACACATTAAAAGTTCACAAAAGGTTTTAAGTTTGGTTGAGCCAGCTGAGCTCCTGCACAGAAAGCCTGGCCTGTTGAACTGGCTTCATAGTACAACTTTCAGTACAGTCTCACTTGACACAACAAACCTGCTAGACTACATCACATACACAAGTCACCTCCAAGGCCTAAATCCTTAAAGGGGAGAGGGTGTGGTTATATAGGTTACATAGGTGTGGTTAAGTAAAAGTATCTGAAAATGCACTCTTACAGTTATATCATCAGATGATTATGACTCCTGCATTAATGTAAAACAAGGATTTTACTTCTGTGAAGCTGCAGTTGAAAAATATGACAGCATTTTTTAAATGAAGTCTACTAGCCACTGGAAGACCAAAAGGTTAATGTTGGACAGTGGTTCCTGCACATACATTTGGGTGTTTGTAGGTGTGTTTTTGAACTTTTGACAGAGTCAGACTAGCCATTTCCACCCAATTAT
This sequence comes from Paracanthobrama guichenoti, assembly GCA_018749465.1. Classification (NCBI taxonomy): domain Eukaryota; kingdom Metazoa; phylum Chordata; class Actinopteri; order Cypriniformes; family Gobionidae; genus Paracanthobrama; species Paracanthobrama guichenoti. Next base: position 14,667,562 of record CM031966.1, on the reverse strand, counting down.
AGTATTTGTTCTAAGACAAGCTAACCAATCTCCAACTCCAGCTCCATACTAAACTCAAACAGACATAAGATTGATATCTGAGGAATAAGTGCTTTTCCCCCCAAAAAGTCGAACTATGCTTTTTAAACAATACTTGTATAGTAGTCAGAGATGAGCTCTTGCTGATCGCACCCTGCAAAAACACACTTTACAGTCTCGTTATTCTTCAGATGATGACAAAAAACTCCTTTTCGCTAGGGAATCAAGATTTTTGACATAATAGGCAGGTAAAGAAAAGAGTTACTTGAGGTGAGTTAAGTGAGTCAACTGCTGGATGTTGTCGTGATAAGTGACAGCGGAAGCTACTCCAATTTTTAAAAGAGCATGGGCAGTCCATATGTATACAAGGCAAGGCATGGCTGTGCCCAAAAGTCCCATGATGCAGTCTATAATGTTTTAGAATATCAGTCTTTGCTGGTACAACAGCACTGCATAATTTACAAGGCCATCCCATCTGTCATTAAAAATTAGAAAGGGATTTTTTTTCCTTCCTTTTCCCCCCCCGACTCTCAATAACTGACTTTTGGTTACCTTAATTCCTCTAAATGACAGATAACAACAAACCTCTGAAACAGTTACCTCAATTCCACATACTTAAGAGCTTACCTACTCCATGAACTCCTCCTCCCAGTAGATCTGATGGTCTTCTAAAGAAGCAACACAAATGAAAAAAGAGTTTATTTATGAAAATAGCAGGATCACTGATGTTATTGCAATGCAAAATAAATATTTAATCTTTTTACTTGAACAAATGGTTTCAAAATATTTCAGACAAATACATCAACAGATTAGGTTAAAGCGTTTAAAAACTGATAAAACAATGTTAAAGCAGACTAGGTCCATAAACAGCTGCTTTGCAACACACACGTATACATATTTACGAATTTTCATGATACCACGTTGCAGAGAGAGGAATATATTATGTCCTCATCTTGTTCAATCATGCAGGGATAACAACAGTAACTACAAACCTAGCAGTTAACGTAACTTTTAATGTTAATGTCAAGACCTTCGGTAAGGCCTCATGCGGCACCTGCAAAACTGACAAACTTAACATTACTGTCTGAAACCAGGCGACGCTTTTACATTTTATAGTTCAATAAATGCGTGCTCATTCGGCTAAAACCTAACTTTATGCAATGTAAATAGTTACTTACATCGGTTGCACGTTGTATAAGACCCTCAAAAACTCCACAGAAATTCGAAACTGGTCCGGTACAGGTGACAACGAGCACCGATCTCGTGGTTCTGCTGCAGCATGTGGGCGGGTCGTGACGTTTTACTTAGGATATAAACACTTAAATAGAGTTTTGTAGAAGCAATTTATTGTGAAGGTTAGTCAAATAATTTTTTTGATAGGTAATAAGTTACAAAAACATTCACACTTTTTACTTATGTAAAACTTAAATTAATTAAAAAAGAAAAGGGAATCAATTTATTGGAAGAAATATACTTTTTAAAATAAATTCCTACAGACAACACCCTTGAAGGACTTTTTACAGTGCATCTTCCTCTTTATGATGCGCCAAATGTTTTCTATGGGTGAAAGATCTGGACTGCAGGCTGGCCATTTCAGTAACCGGATCCTCCTTCTACGAAGCCATGATGTTGTAATTGATGCAGTATGTGGTCTGGCATTGTCATGTTGGAAAATGCAAGATCTTCCCTGAAAGAGACAACGTCTGGATGGAAGCATATGTTGTTCTAGAACTTGGATATACCTTTCAACATTGATGGTGCCTTTCCAGATGTGTAAGCTGCCCATGCCACACACACTCATGCAACCCCATACCATCAGAGACGCAGGCTTTTGAACTGAGCGCTGAGAACAACTTGGGTTGTCCTTGTCCTCTTTAGTCCGGATGACATGGCGTCCCAGTTTTCCAAAAAGAACTTCAAATTTTGATTCGCCTGACAACAGAACAGTTTTCCACTTTGCCACAGTCCATTTTAAATGAGCCTTGGCCCAGAGAAAACACCTGCACTTCTGGATCATGTTTAGATATGGCTTCTTTTTTTTTTACCTATAGAGTTTTAGCCAGCAACGGCAAATGGCATGGTGGATTGTGTTCACCAACAATGTTTTCTGGAAATATTCCTGAGCCCATGTTGTGATTTCCATTACAGTAGCATTCCTGTATGTGATGCAGTGCCGTCTAAGGGCCCGAAGATCACAGGCATCCAGTATGCTTTTCCGGCCTTGACTGAGATTGTTCCAGATTCTCTGAATCTTTGGATGATATTATGCACTGTAGTTATTATGATAACTTCAAACTCTTTCCAATTTTTTTCTGAGAAACTCCTGATATTGCTCCACTCTTTTTGGCCGCAGCATTGGGGGGATTGGTGATCCTCTGCCCATTTTGACTTCATGTTGCCAATTGACCTAATAAGTTGAAAATTGGTCCTCCAGCTGTTCCTTATATGTACATTTACCTTTTCCGGCCTCTTATTGCTACCTGTCCCAACTTTTTTGGAATGTGTAGCTCTCATGAAATCCAAAATGTGCCAATATTTGGCATGACATTTCAAAATGTCTCACTTTCAACATTTGATATGTTATCTATATTCTATCGTGAATAAAATATAAGTTTATTAGATTAGTAAATTATTGCATTCCTTTTATATTCACAATTTGTACAGTGTCCCAACTTTTTTGGAATCGGGTTTGTCTGTACTTGCTAAAAAATATTTGTGCATGCCAGTAACAAGTGTCCCTTGTGATTCCAGTGCACAGGATTTTTTCAAAGGCTGGAGAAATTATTTGTGAAAAAAAAAAAGAAGTCAGCTAAGTCCTTCAACAGCAGAGCAAATAATGTTTTTGAACAATTTTATGTAACAAATGTGACACATTGTGGCTTTATTTATTGTGTTAAACTTTACCTTTATATTTATTGTGTTTTGTTTTTTTTAACATGGATCATTGTCAAGGTTATTTCAGATCAACACATGCAAGTGACCACTAGGTGTCGCCGTAGAGACGGGTGTCGGATTGTTTCGAAGCTTCGACACAACATGGCACATTTGCTTCAACTGTTTCAGTGCTTCACGAAGCCTCGGTCTGCCCACCCCTAACTAAAACAAATCAAATACAAATGTTACAACTAGATAAACTCACTATATTCATCATAAATCACAACCCTTACCTTCACAATTCAGTTCTATACTGCTCATTAATCACTGATCTTATCACCTGCCATTACACAAGCATGAAAAGCTGTGATGTTTTTCAAGCCTACCACATGGTACCACAAAGAGGAAGCGCCAACAGCTTTGGTTTCCTTTTATAGTGTGTTGACTCATGGGGTTTGTAGTCCTACACCTACCCCATTACAATACCATTAATTAATGGTCAAATAAATTCTTTAAAAAATATATATATTTTTCTCTTAAAGTCTTAAAAACTAATGTAGTACACCAAGTTAATTTTAAGATGCCCTTTTACTCACATTAATCATTTAAATTATATACATGTATTTAATAATCAAAGTTTAAATAATTTAAGTTTCAGGCCTCCATGAGAACATTGCACAAGGTTTTGTGGCTATTAACTTGTAACAGTCATTTAATTGATCCTAAAATGAAGGATTTGAATATAAATAATTTGACACCCATGCATTATAGACAGCTCTCAGCATAATCAAAATTAAGGGTAATCACAAATATTTTCACAAATATTTTAAGAGATCAGAAAACCAGTCCAAATGAATTGAGTGGTTTAGTCAATATTTTCTGAAGAGACTCGATCGCTTTGTGAAGAATAGATTTAATGTAGACTTTTATTCACATATAAACATTAATCAACGAACATAAACAGAAGAAAAATAAAATTGACTAAACTTCATTTGGATTAGTTTTACGATATCTTTATGAAGTTTTTGAAGCATTAAAGTGATAGTTGCGTAGCTGCCAATGGAGGATTTCAGGAATCTGAGGAAATCTCTCAGATTTCAACAAAAAGATCTTCATTTGTGTCTTTTTCGGGTTTGGACTGACATGAGTGTGAGTAATTAACAGAATTTTAATTTTTGGGTGAACTAACCCTTTAATAAAAGAATGTGGCCTAGACCTCATCAGAACAAATGCGTCTTGGGTGTGATTATACCTGTACTTCGAGTTGTTTGCTTGTGCGTCACCCAAGATGAATGTTAGGTGCCAGGTGCCAGGTGTGCGTGAACGGCGCTACTCTGTGACTACACAATCATCTGAACAGAATGGTTCCTGAGAGATATGGTTGTCATTATGCTATGCAGCTGTTTGGTGATGTTTTTGTCTTTTGTTTTGATTTTTAGTGAAGACCTCAGCTAAGTTCCTGGAAAGGCTTCTCCCAAGACCTTCAAGGACCCGATTGACTCTGGAATCTGCTGTGAAAGAGGATGAAACCGATGATTCAGGTTCGACTATAGTTCAGAATAAGATTATCTATATTACACATTCATGCATTTTTTGCTGAAATTTTCACATCTGTTATTTAGAATGGAGCAATGATCCTGCATCAATTCGTCTCCTACTTCATTTGATTCCACCATCACCACAAGACTGCAAGAGACCTGGAAAAACACCTTGTAATCTTCAAAAAGGTAAATTTGGATATTTGTCAAACTACTTATTGTCTGCCTCAAAATATTGCCAGATGGGTTGATTGTATTGTGGAAAAATAATATAAAGGCCAATTGGAAAACTGATTTTGAGTGTTATTTTTGCCTTTGATCTTTAGGCACTAACATACAAGAACACCTTGATTGCACAGCCATACGTGCTCGCTGATGGGACAAAGAGGAACAGCGTTCATGGATGCTACACAACTGTCGACAAGTAGATTTCTGCAATCTTATTCAAATCTACCTGTCATAATTGTTCATGTCTAGGCAATTTGGATGATTTTATGCGTATTATTAACTTTTTTTATTTATTATTATTATTTCTGTGCAACTCCTCATGAATGTGATTGACTAATTGACCTTCACACATCTGGCAAATGTTTTGAAGTAGCCGCTTTGCCCATTTGTTAAATAAACTTTGGATTTATACATCTGTCTGAAGACTCTTGATTTTATGTCTAATCTTGAACATTAACACCATATAAAAGTGTACTTTTTTTTTGCACCAAACAGAATACTTTATAAGTGTTATTAATAGTGTAATTCAATGGAATTAAATTAACACCAGGGGTGTTAAACACCCCATAGTGTATAAAACTTAACAATTGTAAGTGTAACACTTTACACTTGCGGTGTAAATTTTCTACACTGTAAGGTGCTATATTAACACTGTAAATTCAAACAGTGTACTTTTTACACTAGATAGATTGGGACCATATATGATCTGAAGTAGTGTTAAAATTAACACTTTAAGTGCTCATTTGACACAGCTTTTTTTACTGTGAGGAAAATAGAATAGCATGACATTGACTTTGTCCGGTATAATCAATATACATTGACTAAGACAAAGAACTAAGGAAACTAAGAGAGTGTATATACACAAACAGAGTAATCAATGGAACTACGAACAGGTGAGGACCTAATTGAATAACCATGAAAACTAGCAGTCACAGAGAACTCAAAATTGAACATGGAAATTAATGAAAATGAAACCAAAACAGAATGAGACCATTACACTCACAAATTGTCTCAGGTTATGACTGTAACCCTTGTTCCCCCGAGAAGGGAACGAAACACTGTGTCGTCGAGTGACGACACTCTGGGAACGCCCTCAGCGTAGCGCGTCTGAAGCATGAATGAAATCTATCCAACCCTGATTGGTGCTGCGTCACGACGTAGTAGAGCTGAGTAAGGTCTCGACAGCCCCGGCTGACAGGCCAGCCTCTAGGTACCTGGCCCCCTCAAGGGCCAGACCCAGAGCTCCCACAGCTCCGGCCGGGGGTGGAATATTGTGCCCCCTGCCTGAGATAGCAGATCCCTCCTCAGAGGGACCTGCCACAGGAGGCCGTCTAGCAGTGTTACAATGTCTGAGAACCATACTCGTGTCGGCCAGCAGGGTGCCACTAGAAGTAGGCTGATCCCTTCCTGGTGGACCCGCTCCAAGACTCCCGGAAGCAGAGCGATCCCATATCTGAGTAGAGTAATTTAGAGTACATAGAGTAATTTCATATCTGAATCGGGGGATTCAGATATGAAATTACAGACAAATTGTCTGATTGTCTGAGAGTGAGCAGCTTCAAGTACCTGGGAGTAAACATCTCCGAGGACCTGACCTGGACTGCTCACATTCAGACACAGGTGAAAAAAGCCAGGCAAAGACTGTACCACCTGCGCCAGCTGAGGAAATTCAGGGTTTCACCAGCTATCCTGAAAACTTGAAAAGTGTATTAACTCAGTGCATCACAGCGTGGTATGGGAACAGCACCAGTCATGACCGCAAAGCCCTGCAAAGAGTCGTGCGCTTATCTGAGCGTATCTCAGGGTCAGCTCTCCCGTCTCTGGAGGACGTCTACACCAAACGCTGCAAAGGTAGAGCTACCAAGATCATCAAGGACTCTAAACACCCTGCTCATTTCACGCTGCTGCCATCTGGTAAGCGCTTCCGAAGCCTGATGGCCAAAACTGAGAGACTCAGGAGGAGCTTCTTCCCCCAGGACATCAGACTCCTGAACTTAACGTCACGTGACTTCACTTCAGGATAAACATCGATACACTGTCATTGCACTGCACTTTCTGTTCTCGTTGTTACTGTGTAACAACCTGTTATAAACCTGTTTGCACATTATACTCTTTATACATTTGTTAACCACATATTTATAAGTCTACAGTTTACTCACTGCAAAGTCTACTTCAATTATTTTATTCCACTTTATCCTTATTTTTACTTTTTTTTTCTCTTGACTTGATTATTTATAATTCTACAGATATATATATATATATATATATATATATATATATATATATATAGTACTTTTAAAAAATTTTTATCCTATTTCTATATAATTTCCTCCTTGTGTTTTTAACTGTGAATTTGCACTGTCCATGGAGCGGACCTGTTTACATTTCACTGCCGGTTGTATATTCTGTATATAACTGTGTATGTGACAAATAAAACTCTTGAATCTCTTGAATCTTGAGTATCAAGACATGGTGGCCGCAGAGGTCCGGGAAAATGCTCAGAGTTTTGTAGACCGCCAGCATTTCCAGGTGATTTATATGCCGGGAAGGATGCCGGGTCTCCAACAAACCTCTCACAAATCGGCCTTCCATGACCGCGTCCCAACCAGTGAGGGAGGCGTCTGTTGAAACGGTTTTCCGGCAACATGACGCTCCCAACACTGGCCCCTGGGACAGAAACCAAGGTTTCTTCCATATGATGAGGAAATGAGGCCATCTGCACGTTCCCCCGAACATACGGAACGGATTTCCCCTCTGGGAAAATCCCTTGGTTTTCAGCCAGCACTGTAGGGGTTTCATGTATAACAGGCCGAACAGAATTCTGTTGGGCGCTGCTGCCATGAGCCCCAGCAGTCTCTGGAACTGCTTCACAGTGAGGCTGTGGCCTAATTTTGCTCTGGAGACCATCACCTGTATGGACTCGATGCATACAGGGGATAATTGTGCCCTCATCATAATTGAGTCCCAAACAACTCCCAAGAACAGGGTTCTCTGGGAAGGCGTTAAGTCTCAGCCCCAAGCACCGAATATGGGCCAGAACGACACCTCAATACCGAACTGACATTCCTCGAGACTGGGCCAATATGAGCCAGTCGTCGATAGAATTCAGTAAAAGGATGCCCTGGGGGAAAGAGCTAGGCCGAAAGGAAGAACCCGATATTGGTACGCGTCGCTCCCGAAAGCGAACCTCAGGAACTTCCTGTGACATGGAAGGATGGATACATGGAAGTATGCGTCTTTAGATCTATCATGACCAACCAGTCCTCGAACTGAATCTGACTCACGATGGCTGGAATTGTGAGCATCTTGAACCTGAATCTCCTCAGAGAACGATTCAAGTGCCTCAGATTTAATATTACAGCGCACAAGGCAGTGAGAACAACATTCTCTGAGGGCTCCGTGGATGTGGACCTCACAATGCATGAAAGCAGCCCCCTCAGGTAACTGCTCATGCATGTCATGCTCCCATCTTAGATGAATATACAGACAAGTGAACACGCTTTGGATGATAGGCTGATAATATCAAACTCCTCAAAGTCAGATAATATCCCCTTTAATTCCTCAGAATTAAATGCCACCATAAATCACCCAACAAGTGAACATGGTCTGAATGATAGGCTGAATAAATATATCTAACTTCTCAATGTCAGATAATATTTCATTTTAATTCCTCAGAATTAAATGCAGCCATAATCACCAGACGATACTGTTTTAATATTTATTTATTTATACGGACTCGTCATCTATACGCTGCCTCGGCAAACGCGAGATTCGATCCGTTCACAATATATTTGGCTTTCATCGCTCGAGATGAAAGTCCACAGGCGCGAGGCTGAAACACCCGAAAAGCGCACGGCTGTACGCGTCGATATATTTCTCAATGAACACAGCCAGCACCCTCAGGAGCTGTCTGCCTGCCTCGCACCCAAACAGTATCACACGCACACCGATCGCGTGTGTTCACTCATTGCCAACCCGTAATCTACGCGTTGCCTCGGCAACGCCAGATCGAGCCTTAGATTATGAAGTGGCGGGCTCTTTTTTTTTTTTTTTTTTTTTTACTACTTCACTCCCTTGGAATCAGACAGCTCAAGCATCTGGTTCGCCACCCCGGGGGAAGAAGCCGCAGCGCGGGCTTCCGCACGGGAAGGGAGAACATCTCGAGAGCTATCTGAGCGCTCTTATTTTATGAATGAAGCGGCGTGTCTGCTGGCTTTAACGTCACCCACCCCGGGGGAAGAAGCCGCAGCGCGGGCTTCCACGCGGGGAGGGAGAACATCTGAACTGTCAGACGAGGACTAAGAAAGTGCCTCAGCAGTCTCGAGACCCGCTGACAAGTCCATCCGCGAGCCCTATGATTTAAGCCGCCGCGCTGCCTCAACAGGCGGGACCAGAACCACAGGGCTCGCAAGCCTGACTGCTACAGGCAGCCCCCTCGAGAGCTATCTGAGCGTTCTTATTTTATGAATGAAGCGGCGTGTCTGGGGCTTTAACGTCACCCTCCTCGATGCTGAGCCACCCCAGGGGAAGAAGCCGCAGCGCGGGCTTCCACGCGGGGAGGGAGAACATCTGAACTGTCTGACAGAAAGTGCCTCAGCAGTCTCGAGACCCGTTGACAAGTCCATCCGCGAGCCCTATGATCTAAGCCCGCGCTGCCTCAACAGACGAGGGACAGAACCACGGGCCTCGCGAGCCTGCCGACTTCACAAAATACTCTTTTTTTTTTTTTTTTTTTTGGACAAACAACACCAAATAGACAGACAATTTCAACACAGAGTGCTTGCTGAAGAGCAAAAAGCTCATGTGTTTGTGTGCCAGATTTGTAGCTTCCGCTTATGCCGTCATCCTCTACGTCAGGACGCAGCACCAATCAGGGTTGGATAGATTTCATTCACGCTTCAGACGCGCTACGCTGAGGGCGTTCCCAGAGTGTCGTCACTCGACGACGCAGTGCGAGTTCCCTCGAAGGGAAACCAAATGTTTCCATAGTTGCATGTATTTAAGGGCTTGTGTCCAAATATCCAATATCCACGTAAAAAAACAGCATTCTTCCCATGCATTTGTTTTTTTTTTTAGGTTTAGGATTAAGTGTGGAGATGGAGTTAGGATAAGGGAATTGAGTTAGCATAAGGGAATGGGGTTAGGATTAGGCGATCTTCTAATAGTTTATCAGAATGAAATTAAGATGCACTAATGCATTTCATTGGTTTTTACAGTTTGCAATGGCAGCATGCGGAAATATTACAGTCTTGCTAAATGGATCAGTTCATCATGCTTTCAGCAAAAAAAGGTGTGTAATGTTTACTTTTCTAGTTATAATGTGAAATGTGATAAGTATGCTTTTGCCCCTTTGAACTTTAAATAATTTGATTTCTGCAGTTTAAGATGTTCTAAAAAATTTAGCTTCTTTAAATAATTATAATGACCATAAACTGAATTGCTTAGTTGTGAACAACATAAAACAGAAAAAAACAACACTTTTTTAGTAACCTAATAAGAATTCTAATAGGCTGTTTCTATACAGTATATATATTTTCTGAGATCACAGAAAAGCTTTCAATCAACCTTTTGGAGACAACACTCAAAAAAATTATACGTTGGATTTACTTACATTTTTATGTAAACAGGTTCCACATAACTGGGTTATGTTGAATTTAATTAACATTGTTTATTTCGGTAAATTTATGTTTTTTTACATAAGGTTAATTCAATGCCATTTAGTTGAATCTGGTTAACATTCTTAATTTTGTCCTAAACTATTAAGTTAAATTATTCTAAAATGAATATCAAACAAAAGCCAAAACAAGTAATCCAGTTTAATTACAAATTTACAAATGTTTCTAACAAGAAAACCTTTTACAAAAATCTTATTGACTAGCCAGAAGATGGTTTTATTACATCCATGGTATGCGCAAAGTATTGTTTTTTTATTATTATAAATTATTATTATACAACTTATTTGTTGTTTATTAATTGTCTTATATTCTTAATTCTTATTAGCAGTTCCTCACCCCAAGCACGTTCTACACTTCACCACAATGGTAACATCCAAAACACTAACATAACACAAACTTTTAAATACAAACATAACAGAACATTAAATATAAAAAAATCTCTCAATTTTCTCATTTTGTTAAAAATTCATAAACTCAGCCCCTTTGCAAAGCATAATGGGAAGCAACAGTCCTGTTTGATTGGGTTACTTGATTGAAGCATGTTATTTCAAAACATCAAGTTATGTCAAAGAGTAACGTTTCAAGTAAATATAACATGAAGCAATTACATTTGAACCAGAAACCTGATATAATGGTGTTAAATCAAGATAAATTGCTTAAGTAAATTGAACAGCATCATAAAATCAGTTTTGTCAACGCAATGACAGTTTTCTGTTTTGGTTGAAAATTGTGTCATGTATGTCACGCCAAAGTAAATAACTAATGATTATTTACAATGGAAATGAATCAATCAAAAACTCACAATAACCTTGATTTTTGCTTTGAAAAAAAAAAAAAAAAAAAAAAACCTTCAAAAGTATACATACCCAGTGTTTCATGAAGGTCTGTAATGTAATTTTGTAAAATGATGATTATGAGAGAGAGAGAGAGACAGAGACAGAGACAGACTCCATTGTTATTCTTTTTAAATCATGCATGTCTGAATTACTGCCTCACTTCAGCCATTGAACTAGTATAGTGGTTCCCAATACTGGTCCTGTAGTACCAGCAACACTGCTTATTTTTAATTTCTCTCTTATCTACATATTTGAGGGCTGTGTTTTAAATCACCCCTTAAACCCTTAAATAGGGCATTATTTAAGGGAACAGCCATTTGTAGTAGTGTCAGAAACCATATCTAACAGTAAAGATACGTTTAATTAAATAATTAAATGCAGTTCAATCAGTCTGCTTTTATTTTAATCCAACTGTTACTCCTGATTGGAGGCTTCTGCAAATACACTTCAATTACGTTTAATGGTGCAACACAAAAAATATTCAGTAGTGTGTAAGTTGTAACTTAGTGCTCATTTACATCAAAACTAGGCTAAGTTGTAACATATGTACAGCTGGTGCAACTGGCCCCAGGACGTGGATTGGGAACCACTGAACTAATGCTGTTATATATTTATTAAATAAATTTGATTAAATAAATGTATTTAATCAAAACCATTTTGGACTATATAGAACATTGTTTGCATTTCACCCTAAACAGTATGTGGAAAAAACTTTTTTTTGTTCGACATAATTATGCATTATAAACATATAAGCAAATTTTCAAGTGTTTATTTCTCAGCATGTTTGGCAGTGTGGAACTGGACAATCTAAACCCAAGGATGGTCACCCATGTTTACATTAAAGTTGTGTACAACCTGGAGGGACCCTTTGTGTAAGAGTACATTTCTTCTTGTTCACAATGTGATGCACTTACACTGCGATTAATATACAAACACTTTCTCTTCCATAATGTGGTCATGTCATGCGTTAGCTATCTGATTTGTTATAACTGTTCCATTTCACATAGCCACATAAATGTGTCTCCGCAGAATTAATATAAAACTGATCTTCAGTTCTCATGCTGTATGCAAATTTAACAGTTCATGTCAGTGAAAACAACAGATATCTGCATTTTATTTATCATTAGCTAAGATCAAAGACCACAATAGGACCACAGCCAGATGCATTTACATGCAGCATGCCCCTTAAAGGAGGAGAGTGGCAGCTAAGGGGTGCTCTTCTGTTACAAGCAGCTGAGAAGAGAGCAGCATGCCTCTTTAAATGTAGTTATAAGCTTAAGGCAACAAGCAGGTTGTAATAAATAAAGCTTAAGCTACAAGCATGTTGCCAATAATAACCTGGAAGCCTTTAAGATGCAGTAAGTGATTTTTGAAAAATGCAGTAGAAAAGTGGATCAGATGGAGCACCAAAACGCATTTGTAGCCAATCAGCAGGAAGGGGGAGGAGAGAGAGCTCAGTGCACAAGAAAGACAATAGCAGAGGATACTGGATAATCTTTCCAGCTTCTTCTTGATATGTGAGTAACGTCAGTTTTGCTGTTTTTCACAGAACTAAGATATGCTGTCCTTTGCTGGAATATATTCAGTGGTGACTTCATGATTTTTTTTTCTTTTGGGGGTGCTAAAGTGGGGCTTAACAGTTCAGATGGGATGCTACACATTTTTTTTTAAGTGCATCAATAATTGTTTTAATTTTTTTAATTTTAATTTTACCTTAAAACTATACGTTTAAGAAGTCACATTATAAACTGTATAGTTATGAAGCACATTATCAATTTCTCTGAACATATTTATTACCTTATCAGCGCTTTGAATCAATAATGGTTTATTGAAACCTTCAGACTGACAATCCCAAAGACATATAGGCATCTATGTATTTATTATGTTTATGGACAGTCCCACCTACTGGCCGGAACAGATAATGAGGACTCCTTTTTATAAGATGTTTTGCCCCTTTCTACAAGATGTAAAATAAGTCTCTGATGTGAGTGTGTATGTGAAGTTTTAGCTCAAAATACCCTACAGAATATTCAGTGTCTGATGCTGCGTCAGAATTTGCCTACTTATACTACGTTGATATATACATTGAATACAATACAACACAATACAATATTTATTTATAAAAAATAAAAACATTTAAAAACAACCAAGGCTGACCAAAGTGCTGTACAGAAAAGAATAATACTAAGAAATAGAAAAATAAAACTACCAAAACAAAAATATTAAAACAATAATCGAACCTATGATCAAGGACTATTGAAAGCCAAAGAGAATAAATAAGTATTTAGAGTAGATTTGAAGGTGGAAATAAAGGGAGCTAGAGAGGTAGACTGTTCCAAAGTTTAGGACCTGCAATCGCAAAAGCGCAGTCTGGTTTTCCAAAGTCCTAGAAGGAGAGTACGGACAGAGCAGATTAGTCAGGTACTAGAATAGTAGAATTTTAAAATAAATTCTAAATTTGACAGGTAGCCAGTGCAGATAAAATAGTTACCGGCTCATACTTGCAGGTCCCAGTGAGGAGTCTAGAAGCTGCGTTTTGCAATAGCTGTAGACAGGAGAGGGAAGACTCAGAGATTAATAATAATAAAGTGAATTACAATAATCTAAACGAGTAACGTTAGAAAGCATGAATCATCGTTTGGAAGTTTCTCTGGGATAAAAAGGGTTTCACTTGAGAGAGTTGGAGAAGATGAAAAAAAGCATGATTTTACAACAGTACTGATCTGTTTATCAAATTTTAGGTTGTGGTCAAACAGAACACCCAGATTTCTAGCACACTGAGTTTCATATGGGGCAAGAGAACCATGGTCAACATCAAACACTGTTTTCCTTAGGCCCAAATAGAATTATTTCAGATTTATTTTTGTTTAAATTTAGAAAATTACTTGAAAGCCAAAGCTTGAGTTCTTGAGCCAGCAGTGGTTGCAAACCATTTTTATCATTAAGTTTTAAGGGAAAATAGATCTGAGTATCATCAGCATATAGATGAAAGGATACACCGTATTTATTAAAAATGGAAGCCAAAGGTAGCATGTACAGGGTAAACAATACCAGCCCGAGGATTGATCCTTGTGGGACTCCACAGTCAAGAGGTATACTAGAGGGGGACTGATCAAATCAAATCAAATCACCTTTATTTATATAGCGCTTTTAACAAGTCCAATTGTTTCAAAGCAGCTTCACATTGGTAACAGGAAAATAATGCAACAGAATTTGTACAGTCGTTCAGGTGAAACGGTGATGTTATCCAGCTAATTTCAAGTATCATATAGTGTCAATGCGGGCAGATCGGTAATATAGATGAAATTTAGGTGTCCCCAACTGAGCAAGCCAAAAGCCAGAGGCAACGGTGGCAAGGAACCAAAACTCCTTCAGGGTCAGAATGGAGAAAAAAACCTTGGGAGAAACCAGGCTCAGTCGGGGTGCCAGTTCTCCTCTGGCCGACGAACAAACAGTGTATGATTATAATTCTGGCAACATAGCAGGTCTTAATTCATATTTGGCAAATAGATATTTGTAAGATTATTCGAAAGATTGGAGTCATCACGCCGAAGACGGGTTTAATGAGGATGTCGTGTCGATGCAGCATTTACGGGGGGAGTTTATTTGACATGTTCTCTGCAGACATTTCAGGGATGCGTTGGTCATGTCCAGGCGCTGGTCCACCATCTGATCTGGATACGGCCCGGATCCAGCTGACTGCAGTAAACCTCGGGATAAACAGAGAGACTAACATTAGCGTAGATGCCATTCTTATGATGTAACGAGTACATCAGGTGTTATGGGAAGTGTTCCTGGTTCCGGCTGACCTAGTTAATGCAGCCTAACAATCATTTACTGATTTGAATAATAGAAATTGATAATGTTTTATGTGTAAGCCATAGTAAAGAGATGCGTTTTTAGTCTAGATTTAAACTGACAGAGTGTGTCTGCTTCCCGAACAATGCTAGGAAGACTGTTCCAGAGTTTAGGCGCTAAATAGGAAAAGGATCGACCGCCTGCAGTTGATTTTGATATTCTAGGTATTATCAACTGGCCAGAGTTTTGAGACCGCAATAGACGTGATGGAGTATAATGCGTTAAGAGTTCGCTCAAGTACTGGGGAGCTAAACCATTTAGTGCTTTGTAAGTAATAAGCAAGATTTTAAAATGTATACGATGTTTAATAGGGAGCCAGTGCAGTGTTGACAGAACCGGGCTAATATGGTCATACTTCCTTGTTCTAGTAAGAGCTCGAGCTGCTGCATTTTGGACCAGCTGGAGTTTGTTTATTAAGCGAGCAGGGCAACCACCCAGTAAAGCATTACAGTAATCTAGCCTTGAGGTCATGAACATATGATGACCAATATGAACACTGAGCCATCTATTGGTCAGATAAGAACGGAATATTTTAAGTATACTTTATAAGTATACTAATATCAATGTGTACTAGTAAACTTGTAAGTGTACTATATCAGTAGGGGAGAGTGGGGCACAACCTAACGCTTTTTGACTTTCTCCGTTTGTGTAAATCCACCAGTATTTATTTTTTCCCACATTAATTTCACACGTCTAGTACAAATATGTGGTTTTGTTTCATTAATACAGTGTATAGTTTTTTCTTGATTTACCCCGAAAGAATGGAAGTGAAATGTGACAACATGCCCCATAGGTGGGGTACATTGTAACATGTGAGGGGCACATTGTAACATCGCCAAATGACAGCTTAAAATGTTACCTGATATAATCAAAAAATATTCAAAACAAACTAAAATAGTTTTTCAATAATATATATATATATATTTTTTATTTATTTATTTATTTTTAATAAAAGAATGGCATTTTTTTTTTTTTTTTTTTTTTGAGTTTGACAACAAACACATCACTAAATATAGCATAGTTCAAAACATAATAATAATGAATCATTTCTGAACATTGACTCTCAGTCATTCATCTTTTTTCATGGTTTCTCGAAAGAATTCATAAAAGTATAGAATATAATAGCGTAGTTCTAATAAGGGCACATTGTAACGCAGTGTTACAACACACCCCCACCTGTGCAACTGGGATTTAAACCGCGGCTCACGTCTTCTGCTGGTTAGATCTTCTGCTGGTTAGATCAGTATTAAAGAACTCTCAACTGTTAAATAACAAATATAAGATTAAAATTAAAGCTGCAAGCAGCATTTAGCGAGGTTCAAGGTTTTAAATGCATAAAAAAATATTAAGGTTTATTTAACAAGCATGTAACAAATTAAGTCGTAGTAGGACTCTACCACTTTAAAGACTGCTATAGGCTTGTGTGTGCAGTTATATGATAGATTAGATAAAAAAAGTTGGAGATAAACTTTAAGTGGGCTTGAAAAAGCTGGACCAAAAGCTGGAGCATTTCTTGTGTAGATATTGGCCCCACACACACACAAAAACAACAAACAACAAACAAACACCTTTTGTAGATACAGATTGTAGATTGTAATTGCAATGTGTTAGAATTGCAAAAACATATGCAAAAACACCTCTGGGTCCATGATTGTTTTGCTTCAAATCTATAGTTTAACTATGTTATTTGTGTGGTTATACAAATGGTAATCAATACGGCAAAAACATGGTTTTATTATAATAAAAACATGGTTTTACCACAAAACTATGGTTAATTTTTGTAAGGGTATGTTTGTGCAGTACATTATGCACAAAAAAAGTTACTAAGCAAAAGGAGTTTAAATCCGTACATTAAAATTATATAAAAAAAAAAACAACAACTCTGTTACCAGATGAGAGGAATGTTCTGCAGGAACGCGAAACACACACACACACACACACACACACATACACTGTTACTGTCATTTCTTTATCCCGTAGAAACGTCTTGCATTTATATTCAAATTACACGCTGTTATTCCTTTACAGTTACATAAAATACTTGAATGTTGACTGTAAAACAACACAAAATTTAGCATCCAACAGCAGATATTTCAGCTAAATTAATGTTTTTGCTCTGGATATTAGTGGTCTCCCTCTCGAATGCATTTTGTCTGTTTGCTCTCCTGCTCGTTCAGTGAAGTTTGAAGCTGTCAGGATGTGCTTTCATGAAAGATGGAAATACTCGCATGAATTAGTAGCATTTACAGATGAAGATAGAACTATTGTTCTCTCTATAGATTAGTGGATATAACCTGTAAAATTAACGTTTTGCGCAGACGCACACACACATTTGTCAAAGCGAATGATCTGGATACGGCCCGGATCCGGCTGACTGCAGTAAACCTCGGGATAAACAGAGAGACTAACATTAGCGTAGATGGCATTCTTATGATGTAACGAGTACATCAGGTGTTATGGGAAGTGTTCCCGGTTCCGGCTGACCTAGTTAATGCAGCCTAACAATCATTTACTGATTTGAATAATAGAAATTGATAATGTTTTATGTGTAAGCCATAGTAAAGAGATGTGTTTTAGTCTAGATTTAAACTGACAGAGTGTGTCTCCTTCCCGAACAATGCTAGGAAGTTCTAGAGTTTAGGCGCTAAATAGGAAAAGGATCGACCGCCTGCAGTTGATTTTGATATTCTAGGTATTATCAACTGGCCAGAGTTTTGAGACCGCAATAGACGTGATGGAGTATAATGCGTTAAGAGTTCGCTCAAGTACTGGGGAGCTAAACCATTTAGTGCTTTGTAAGTAATAAGCAAGATTTTAAAATTTATACGATGTTTAATAGGGAGCCAGTGCAGTGTTGACAGAACCGGGCTAATATGGTCATACTTCCTTGTTCTAGTAAGAGCTCGAGCTGCTGCGTGTTGGACCAGCTGGAGTTTGTTTATTAAGCGAGCAGGGCAACCACCCAGTAAAGCATTACAATAAGGGTCATGAACGCATTAATCAACTGTTCAGCATTTTGCATTGAAAGGATGTGCCGTAATTTAGATATATTTTTAAGATGGTAGAATGCAGTTTTACAGATGTTAGAAACGTGGCTTTCAAATGAAAGACTGGTATCAAAGAGCACACCCAGGTTCCTAACTGACGACGAGGACTTGACAGAGCAGCCATCGAGTGTTAGACAGTATTCTAGGTTACTACTTGCAGAGTTTTTTTGTCCAATAATTAAAAATTAATTTTTTTCTGAATTAAGTTGCAGGAAATTACTAGACATCCAATGTTTTATATCAGCTATGCATTCCGTTAATCTTGTGAATTGGCAAGTTTCGTCAGGGCGTGAAGAAATATAGAGCTGAGTATCGTTAGCACAACAGTGAAAACTAATGCCATGCTTCCTAATGATATCTCCCAGTGGTAGCATGCACAGGGTGAAGAGCAACGGTCCTAGCACTGAGCCCTGCGGTTCTCCATACTGAACTTGTGATCGGTGTGACATTTCTTCATTTACTGCTACAAACTGATAACGGTCAGATAAGTATGATTTAAACCATGCCAATGCAATTCCACTAATGCCGACATAATTTTCGAGTCTATTCAAAAGAATGTTGTGGTCGATAGTATCGAATGCAGCGCTAAGATCGAGTAACACTAATAGAGAGATACAACCACGATCGGATGATAAGAGTAAATAATTTGTAACTCTGATGAGAGCAGTCTAAATCCTGACTGGAAATCCTCACAGATACCATTCTAAAAAGGAACATAATTGTGAAGACACTGCCTTTTCCAGTATTTTTGACAGAAAGGGTAGATTTAAGATCGGCCTGTAATTGACTAATTCTGTAGGATCAAGTTGAGGTTTTTTAATAAGTGGTTTGATAATAGCCAACTTAAAAGTTTTCGGTATCCTAATGACAAAGATGAGTTAATGATATTAAGAAGAGGATCTATGACCTCTGGTAGCATCTCTTTTAATAACCTAGTCGGTATAGGGTCGAGCATACATGTTGTTGATTTAGATGATTTAACGAGTTTAGCCAATTCTTCCTCTCCTATAGCAGTGAATGAATGTAATTTTTTCTCAGTGACACAACAATGCTCTGTCTGATGTAATACTGTAGTAGACAGTTGCATGGTTATAATTTTCTTCCTAATATTATCGATCTTACACGTAAAGAAGTTCATAAAGTCATTACTGCTGTGCTGTTTGCAACCATCAGAAGTAGAAGCTTTATTTTTGGTTAACTTAGCCACTGTATCGAAAAAATACAGAGTTGTGTTTGTTTTCTTCTAAGAGAGTCGAGAAATAAGCAGATCTAGCAGTTTTTACAGCCTTTCTGTATGCGATCATGCTCTCTTTCCATGAATTATGAAAAACCTCTAGTTTTGTTTTCTTCCAGCTGCGTTCCATTTTCCTGGCTGCTGTTTTAAGGGTGTGCTCGTTGTACCACGGCGTTGGTCTTCTTTAAGCGCCGGGGAGCAACTGTGTCTAAAGTGCTGGAAAAAAGAGAGTCAGTAGTTTCTGTTGCAAAATCGAGTTCCTCTAGGCTATCTGGGATGCTGAGGAGATGAAACTGATGAGGAAGATTATTTAAAAAGCAATCTTTAGTGGCGGCAGTGATAGTTCTGTCATATTTGAAGCGAGGGGACGGCTTTGCAGCCTTAGCTAAATTAAGTATACATGATACTAGGTAATGATCTGATGTGTCTTTGCTCTGCTGCAGAATTTCAACGGTATCAACATTTATTTCATGTGACAATATTAGGTCTAGAGTATGATTAAGGCGATGAGTGGGTCCTGACACGTGTTTTGGTCAAACACAGCACATTTAGATTATTATCTGTAATCATATCATTAACAATAAGCGCTTTTGGGGAAAGGGATCGAATATTCAGCAACCCAAGCTTTATCATTTGATTATCTGTATTATATCTGTTGTTTATTTGTTGGACATCAATTAAGTTTTTACTGTTGAATGGTCTTGATGGTTTTTTGTATTTACTAATTCGGGGAACAGACACCGTCTAGGTGAAAGAGTTTCTATGTGTTGGGATTTATCTGACTTCTGTAACGAGAGACAGCTTGCAGACGGTCGGCTAAGCCAGTCTGTCTGCTTCCTGACCTGGGCCCCAGTTAGTCAAGGTTTAGCTTTAAGACTATATGCCAAATTACTAGAGAGAAGAGCAGCACCACTCCAAGAAGGATGGATGCCGTCCCTCTTCAACAGGTCAGGTCTGCCCCAAAAGCTTTTCCAATTATCTATGAACCCCATGTTATTTTGCGGACACCACTTAGACAACCAGCCACTGAGTGATGATAGTCTGCTAAGTATCTCATCACTCCTTTTAACAGGGAGTGGACCAGAACAAAAAACTGCATCTGCCATCGTACTTGCGAGTTCACACACCTCTTTAATGTTAATTTTGGTGATCTCCGACCGGCGAAGTCGAACATTGTTAGTGCAGACATGAATAATAATCTTAGAGAATTTGCGATTAGCTTTAGCCAGCACTTTTAAATTTGCTTTGATGTCAGGCGCTCTGGCTCCCGGTAGACATGTGACTATGGTGGCTGGTGTCTCTATTTTTCACGTTCCGTGTAATAGAGTCACCAATAACTAGGGCACTTTCAACAGGATTCTCAGTGGGTGCGTCACTGAGTGGGGAGAACCTGTTTGATGTTCTAATCGGAACGGAAGAGTGTTTTTTTGATCCGCGACTATGCCGCCTCACCGTTACCCAAGTGCCCTGCTGCATGGGCTCTACAGCCGGAACCGAACAATGTACAACGTTCACTAAGCTAGTCGCATCCAAAGCAGTGTCTAAAGCTGTTACATTCTCACTACTCTCAAATAAAGTCTGGATGCGTGTCTCTAATTCTGAAATCTTCTCCGTCAGCCTGACTATCTCCTTACATTTATCACATGTGAAGCCCTGCTCGCCAACGGAGACAGATACACTAAACATGAAACATGCGGTGCAAGTGACAATGACTGGAGAAGACATGACTTACCGTATTTGTTGATTAATCCAACTTACCAAAGTTGTTTGATGGAGTCTATTTACTAATCCAACTCACCACAGTTGTTTAGTAAACTCTAAAAAAGTTGTTTTTAGAAAACAGGAAACCCAGGTGCAGAGATGGCAAGCTAACAGGCTAGCGAAAAGCTAACGTGTGATAGTGATTTAGATTAAAAGCTAGTGATGTCAGATTTAATGTGGTAGGCAATGTTAGACAATATATGAAGACGAGTAGGTTATAATTAGCAGTTTAAACAACAGAGAATTATATCAAATAAAAATCCCAAAAGAGCAGAGCATATACGAGCAGAGAAGCAACAGCAAACAGGGTAGACAGGAGCATCAGTTGTGTGTCCGAAAAAGTTACATGACATAATCACTTAATCTTATCACATTTGTAATATATTAGTTACATCATACCCTCGGGTGGCAGGCACAGCAGATTCTGCCGTAGTCGTTGCCTGTGTTGCATAGTGTGTACGTGAATGTGGGGGCCGGGGCATCAAGATAGGGGTGTGATCCTTTTGAGTAGGGACATGTTTGTTTTGTTGATTTCAAATATCAACAGTGTTTTCCAGAAATCGCTTACTGCACCTTTAAGCAACAAGCATATTGCCCATAACAACCAGAAAAGCTTAAAGCAACAAACATGTTGCCAATAATAACTAGAAATGCCCAAGCAACGAGCAACAAGGATAAACAAGCAACGAGGAAAAAATAAAAAGTTTATTTAGCTGCACTGAAGACATGTTCTGTTCAGAGATAGAATGAGGATAAATAATGGCCATGTGGGAGGTCTAATATAATATACTTAAGGCCTGGTCACGTTAGTGAAATGGTGAAATTTCCAGGACCAGAGTTTTGCCGTTTAATTAGTTCCCAAGCAACATGATAAAGCTGCTGATGATACTGAATGGACTGTATATAGGGATGCTGTGATGGGCATCATAATCCTATAGGTAGACGTGGATCAGGTGAAAGTCAGCTGATGCAAGCTTGACTGAGGTGACCTGCCAAAACTAACACTATGCTTGCTTTTGGAGGGCATTACAATTGGTCTTTTCACGATCGGATTGCTGTCTGATCATAGAAAACGCATGATGTGACCCATTAAGCCAGGCATACATGGTGTGATTTTCGTCTGATTCTGAGCCAAATTCAGACTTGTGCACACACCTTAACAGAGTAAATCACGTATAAGAAAATGAGTACCCCGCTGTCATTTGTAGGTCCATTACAACACAGGAAAAAAAACACAAACTCACAATAAATTAAATCACTTTGCCAACAGGCAAGACCCAATTCAACATTAAATTAATCTCTTAAAACACCCATTAAGCTGTAAATCTGTAATCTGTAAAAAAAAAGAAAGAAAATACAGTTAATGTTTGCCCAATTTACATTAATTGAAAACACTTAAAACCATCAAACACAGAACACATGGATTACAATATAAAAAGCTTAGAAACAAATCTCACATATTTAAGTAACTCAGTTAAGATCAGTACCTGTTTCTTAAATCAGTCTGCTTAATTCTCCGAGGCACCAATCAACATATTTAATAACATAAATAATTATTATTATAATAATAATGATAATAATTTTATACATACATTGGAAATGCCAAATCCTCTTGATATCACAGATAGCTGATGCTTTTGAACAGATAAACAATGAAGTGCTCAGAAATGCAGCTCGACAAGACTTAGCAATGAGTGACAGAATTGACCAGGCTTTTATAGGGTGCTAACAAGGTTAATGAGACACAGGTGGATGTGGATGAAACACAGGGACGATGAGTTTGGGCAATGAGTTATGGGAAATATAGTCTATGAGGGAATGACAATAGTCCGGTTGTTCACTATAGGGCATTCCAGCTGGTGATCGTGACATGTATAGTGTGAGCAGTCAAGTCACAGCTCGACAATCAGACCATATAGTGTGAACACATAAATTGTGAGCTTTGACTTTACTTTGCATGCAATTTACTTCCTTGCTGAAATTGCACAGTGTATGCATGGCTTTAATGAACAACAGTACAGTGACCTGGTGACCTCCAATGATACAATTGCTGTGAATGGTGCAATTAATTACCACTGTGCAAAGAACACAGACCAAGAGAAGGATAATGAACATTGTATAGTCATATTTATATATGACACTAATCTATAGCCATATCTTCTCTTTTTTTCTCTATCTAGTGAGTCTTGCACTCAGGGATCCATCCCGGGACTTATAGAGGTTTTAAAAAAACGAGGGTTCCACTGGACCTGCACAGACAATGACTTGTATGTTTGATTTATTTTTCTAAATATTTAATACAATTGTTAATAATTGTTGAACCAAACTGCGGCTCCTGACCATGGCAGAGGTCTAGGGCTACATTCACACTGTCAGTCCAAATCCGATTATTTGTGTATCCAATTGGAATCTGATCTAAGATTATTGACTGACCACATTGTGTATCACAACTGTTCAGAAACCGATTTGTGTGTCCCATGCTGCCCTTTCATTTTCTGGAATATCTGCATTGGTTTCTATGGCAATGACGTTGTGTTGGAAGGGTGTACACCAAAAAACAACAACCGCAACATGGAGGGGTTTGCAATATTGATGTTGTCTTATTTACAACATGTGTAGCTGGACTACTGCATCTTATGCAGTGGCAGAAAAGCAGAAGGTTGGTATGTGTGGCTTTATTCCATGCTGTCATCGCCGCTGGTATCAAAACATGTCTCTGTTGTATTGTAATTTTCTGCTCAACACCTGCAGTTTGCAATAACACACCATTGTTTCTGCAGTGACTTTCTGTATGTTTTCTATAATCGGATATGGACGAAAATTAGATTTGGACTGACAATCTGATCGAGGCTTACGCCTTACAAGTTCAGCCTGATCGTGACAGGCTCAAGTACATATATAAGTGGATTATATACAAGTGGATATAATGCAATCTTAGAATGCATATCTTAAGCCGGGGACACCCTTAACATTTGTAAGACACTTACAATCATGCCCAAATGCGCCGGGTGTGTGCCAGTTGTGTTTAGTCTGTGTTTACAGTCAGTATTTAAAATAATTTGGGCCCGGTTTCACAGACAAGGTTTAGGCTAAACCAGGATTATGCCTTAGTTCAATCAGGGCACTTAAGTAGCTTTTATAAACGTGCATTAGAAAAAAACATTACTGGTGTGCCTCTTGAGACAAAACAATGGCTCTGGCATATTTTAAGATATCTCAGTGCAAGTTGCTTTCAGTTAAAACAGCTCAAACATGCATTTTAGTCTAGGATTAGTTTAAGCCTTGTCTGTGAAACCGGGTGATAGTGTGTTCATTTCAGTCTTAGAATGTTTCAGCTAGTCGTTAAGAGTCTTAGCCAATTACTAACCCATAACTGGCCCTGCACTAGGCCTGAATAGGTTTTAGTGTTGGTACCGATTCTCAGCCTTAAGTAAACCAGAAACCCCAAAACTGAACCACACCTGAGCCTTATCTACACTGTAAAAAAGCAAAAAAAAAAAAAAAAAAAAAAACGTCAAAGACTGTCAGCAATGGCTTAAAGTATAATTAAAGTATCCTTTTTTAGGTATATACTGACATGTCTGCGTATTCTATTGGGAGGTTAAAATCAAGGAGTTTCTCCTCTGAGACAGTAATGGCTCGGATAGGCAGGGGTGAGACATGGGCGAGACATTTGAGGTAACAGGACTTCCACTGGGAGATCTGTCCCTCTTTCCAGGAGACGTGAGGATCAAGTCTGCGAAGCCAGGGTAAACCAAGGATGACAGGCGTGTGCAGTGTAGGAAGGACGTAGAATTTAATCTTTTCAGTATGAAGTATTCCAGTCTGCATCAAGAGTTCTTGTGTAATCAATGACACCTGTCCAGATCCATCTGTCGGTTCCACTGTTGGAGATGAGCAATGGATTAAAGCAATGTTGTTTTGATGAGTAAATTCTTTAGACATAAAGTTTCCAGCCGATCCAATAGAGCAGTAGTGGAGATTTGATGGCTATTGGCAGTGATAGTGATAGCTACAGTAACACACAGGTATGGATTTAAAGTGTCAATGGAAAAACTCACCGACTTCTGGAATTCAGGGTGTGGCCATGAGGGACAGGAGATTCATAGGTGACCAGCTTGACCACAGTACAAACATAGACATTGAGCTAGACGATGATCTCTTTCTTCAGCTGACAGATGGTATGAATTCACTTGCATGGGTTCAGTTTCATCTGTAACAGCAGATACAGGGACTTGGAGAGTGCTACGGGTGTTTGACCTTCGTGATTTGATGAGGTTATCAATTTGAATGGTGAGTTTGATAAACTGATCTAAATCTCTCCCCTCATTGTGACAGGCCAACTCAGATTGCAGTTCATGACCAAACAAAACTTAAAAGCTGTACACAAACACAGTGACGTGCCATGCTTTGTTTTCTAAACATGTTACATAAACAACAATGTAAACAAACCCATTTTGGGTTCATTGGAAACACAAGGCTCGTGCGTGCCCTGAAAATGTGGCCTAGGCTACCTCACAAATTTGCATTGTTTTAGGATTAGGGGTAGGGTTGTGGGTTAGTCATCCTGCCTCACAGCAAATCCTGATGGTATTTCCTGACAAGATGTGCTGTGTGACATATGGGCTGGGGTCCATATGGAAAATATGGTTGTCCATATGGAAAAAGGGCTGGCTGGCTCATGAAGCACATACAAACCAAGTTCTGTGTTACCTTTGTATTCTCATTCACTCCATGAAACGTATACATGATATCGATGGTAATGCAATTATATACAATTAACATAATAGCTAACATTAACTTTTTTCCTGTATCTTTTCTAAACAGGACACTGATAATTCTGCAGTGTATGAAGAATCCCAGATGGGCAACCAGTCAAAGATGTTTCAACAACCTCTTCTAATGTATACACATACACTTAAAAAAAAAGAACAAAAAGAAAAAATCAGTACGTATTACAGGGGAAAATGTATTTCATCATTCATCAATTAGATAATGGCTAGTTCTGTTCCTGGATACTGATTGGCCAAAACTGTGTCCCAGCTGTAATACATTTAAGTGCTATGAGTCTCAAGATGACATGTAGTCAGTCAGATAGTTCAGACTTCGGACTGGAGGCCACAAGTCCAGTAATTCTGCAAATGGAACAGCTGCATTCTTGATAGGATTACTCAGCTCTGGCTACTCCAGTTATCTCTGTAGGTATATTTTAGGCAACAATAAAACAAAATGTTATAAAACATCACTCTGCCTCTTTCCATTTTCATTTAAAAAAATCTTAAACATAGCCACACACATGTGGTTCAGGTAATGCACACACTGATTATCTGCACTGCATGTATATTTATAACAAAACAAAATATAAAACACAACCCTGCCTTTTTTTTTGGTTTACATTTTAAAAATATTAAACCTATTAATATGTGGTTCAGGCAATATGTGCATATCTGATTATACATGTTCATACAACTTTTTATTCATGTTTACATTAGTCTGTCTAAATCCTGTATTGAATCAATACTATTTTTGAACAGTAAATGAGGATTATCAGTAGGGAACTGTATCAGTACGGTATGTCAATATTGTTTTCAGTATATAGACAAAAATATACAATATACAACTCTTTCTGAATTAATATTGTACAGAAGATAGGGTGGTTTGACTAATCAGAAAGAACAGGACATTTTAGTGCTACCTACAAGAGAGAATATAGGCGACTATGTGTCAAATTTGATTGATTGATGACTGTCATAAAAATATGACAGTCCCTAACACTTTTACCTCAATGCAGAACAATGGATAAAATAATAAAATAAAAATAAAATAAATAAAAGCAAAACAAATAATATTAAGTTTTTTCACATCACATTTTTCTGCTAAATGTTTATTTAGTTTAGACAAAAAACAAAAAACAAATGTTTCTTACGCAGGGTGAAGCAAACACGACCTCTCTCTCCTGATGACTAATCACTAATGATGTCTGGGGACGTGCGTAAAGCCGCCCCCCCAGTCTCCGCCCCCTAACACGCCCCTCAGAGCAGAAGAATGCACCCAGTTCATACAGAGATGAAGATTTAAATAACGGTAAAATAATTAAACAAAATGACATTTATAAATAATATATGTTTTGAACAATTTTTGTTTAGTTCATCATAGTTTATTTCACTCTTAGCTCTTTCAAAACTAATTGTTTCAAGTCACACACACACACACACACACACACACACACATACGGACGCGTTGTGCATGGTGAATTTGCGCAGGGTGAAGCAAACACAACCTCTCTCTCCTGATGGCTAATCACTAATGTGGTCTGGGGACGTGCGTAAAGCCGCCCCGCAGTCTCCGCCCCTAACACGCCCCTCAGAGCAGAAGAACGCGCCCAGTCCATACGGAGATTTAAATAACGGTAAAATAATTAAACAAAATGACATTTATAAATAATATATGTTTTTAAAATTTTTGTTTAGTTCATCATAGTTTATTTCACTCTTAGTTCTTTCAAAACGAATTGTTTCAAGTCACACACGCACACACACACACACACACACACACACACACACACACACACACACACACACACACACACACGGAGCGTTGTGCATGATGAATTTTGCGCAGGGGTACACGCTGCGCCGGTACAGGGAGAGATCAGTGTGTGGATAATTAATTTTCTCTTTGATATTTTAGAACCGGTTTATGGCGATGGTCTGGAGAGGTCGTGTGAGGGTGACTGGATGGTCAGTGTCCAGTGAACTCTGACAAGAGTCTAAACAGAGTTCAGAGCCGTAATAAAACCATGTTATCTAAAACACATGTCTCCCCATGGTGAGTTTTGCGTGGGGGGGGAGACATAGCTTGTAGGTCTACTCCTTTATATAATAAGAATAAAACTCTCTCTCTCTTTTCCCTATCGTATATATATATATATATATATATATATATATTATTAATTTATTTTTCAGACCGGATAATTTCATGTCTCCACACACACACACACACACACACACACACACACACACACGAACGCGCTATGCACGATGAATTTGCGCAGGGAGACATGCTGTGTCGTGACACTGAGAGAGTTGAATGTCATTTACGATGGCGGATGTGTCACGCCAAGCAGTCGTCCTATCTTGATAAGGTTAGTGATTTGGGGATATCTGATCTCCAGAAATGGCCTGGAGGGCTTTGTGCGGGAGAGAGAGAACATCCAGAGTCTTTTAAACAATTAAAAAGTTCTTATTATATACATAATAAATACATACAAGTATCGAATTATTTAAGTTAAAAACTATTCGAAACATCCCACATAGATGTGTTTTAACAACGAGATACGTAGCAGGCCTGTGGTTTGGGTTCTCAGACCTGGCTACTGCATATAAACATAAGAAGGGGGAAATCAGACCTAAATGGGGGGGTTTAGAGGCCCTGAAAACTTTTTATGACCTGTTGACCCCCTCATAGGTATGAGAAAAAATCCTTTAAAATGTCAGATATCTACCTACATGCATTACAACAAAAACAGAACACCGCGTATGACCGCCTTCTCAACCGCTGACACAATGGACACAAATAACAATGGTAAGTAACATTTTTTATATTTATTTTTCACGACTGTGTTGTTTATTTACTTCACGAATCATACACACATGGGGTAATTATAGGATCTTCACTGTTTTAACATTACAGATGTGCACGAATCCGGTTTATATTTTGATGAAGGTCTCGAAATAATTCTGGATGAGCTATGTAAGTATTTTCTCATTCTCTATATTAACATGCCATTGTCCATTCTAATAATGATAATCTGTTTCTAAATAACGTGCGTGTATAGTTGATGAAGCCCTACTAGTCGGAGACATTGTTCAAGACATTATTAATGGTAAGAATTGCATACAATTCAGTTGTTAATGTATTTAAAAAAATAATAATAATAATAATAATTGTCTATTATTCTAATAATATGTTTGTAATATTTCAGTAGATGGGGATGACCTGTCAGGTGTATATCCTACCGACGAATCAGCCCCCGTTTATGTAGCGTCACCTAAAGCGTCACCGCACCCCCTCCGCCCATTGACGGGTGTGTTAGCAAGCCGCACGCAGAGCAACCAACACGGGACAACTACACTGTGTGTCTTCCCTCTACTTCAACAGGTCGTGGTCGGTGTGAGAAACGCTTGAGAGAAGCTTATGGCGACCGTGTATTACCCAATACACAGCGTTTAAGGACATCAGAAAATAACGGTGAGATGTTAAACAATATACGTATGCATATATCTATAACCGTAAATAATTATATATATATATATATATATATATATATATATATATATATATATATATATATATATATATATATATATATTTCTTACAGAGCAAGATTACGAGGATCGTGGATTACAGTTATTCACTGATTCTCAGCTGGATGCGTGGAATAGCGTCGAGTTCTCCGAATCGGGAGAATCAAGCTCCGACAAGAGCGATTCAGGACCTACAGGGGAAATACAACCACTGTTCAATGAGAGAGATTTGCACAGGCTGCCTTATGACACCCTGCGTCATGCAAATCTAAATTTTGAGCGTATATTAGACCTTGTCGGGAGGCCTTTAACGTACCAAGAGACTGAGGATATCATACGCGATTCACAAAGCGATATTATCGCTAACCTGCAGACAATAATAGCAGT
Source organism: Paracanthobrama guichenoti (assembly GCA_018749465.1). Taxonomy (NCBI): domain Eukaryota; kingdom Metazoa; phylum Chordata; class Actinopteri; order Cypriniformes; family Gobionidae; genus Paracanthobrama; species Paracanthobrama guichenoti. The sequence goes on along the minus strand of CM031966.1, from coordinate 14,637,800 downwards.
ACAACAACAGCATACTATCGCCCTACAGCACGCTGCAGAGTTCTGGAGGAGAAGCCACGAGCAGATCATTTTGGAAAATCAACGACTGTACAATGAATTAGCAGGTGTTTCCGGAGCTTTACACGAAGTTTGCAGCTTACAGTAATAACTCTGTCATTATTTAGTGAAAGAATGAATATTATTCAAAGAGTGTTGACTGATTTGCATGATGTTATAATGAGGGAGAGAAGAAGGTGATCATATTTTGTTTTTGTTTTTAATTTTTATCTAACCGTTGTAATTGACGGGTATTTCGTTTGATGTATTAGGACCTACTGATATTTCTATGCTATGCGACTCGGCTATTATCTTTACTGCTGTGGTGGACTCTAGCACCATCTGTGTTTTTGTGGTGATCTGTTATTTTGTTATGTGAAAAAAAAATAATAATTGCGGAGCATCCCTTTCTTTTTAAAAATAAATAATAAAAAACTAAACAAAGGCAAAAACAATGGTTTCTAAAAGATGTCATCGTGATTTACACGACAGTCGAGCTGAGGATGAGCCGGTGTCCTCTAGATCCAGAAACACGCCGGTGGGAATTCAGTTGCGCGAGCTGATTAATCATCAATTGCGCATGTTAGCGCCTAATGCCCTTAACAGAACTGAGGTGCTACAAGGCCTCATAAACAATCAACATGAATGGTTAGAAATGACTATACAACATGATAATAATAATATAACACATGATGACGATGATGATGGTGGTGATGATGGTAATAATGAGCAGGTCGGTGGTCAGGGTGACCCCCCATAAATTTATGATCCGTTAGCTCCTAATATGGGTCTGAGCCTCGGCGAAATTATTAGATTAATAAACCAAGGGGAAAGCGTTGGACCTTTCACAGAAGTGACACGTCCAAGATTCAATGGTCTAGAAATTCACAGAACTTTAAACCTCCGTGAAATATCCACTAACGATCTGGCAGCCTACAATATTTTGCTTAATTCCTTATTAGCTGAAATTGTAGATTTCTCCAGGCTGATGGCGGTGATACGGGTATATTAATATATCACTAACAGGTGCCAATCTACCCACTGCGATTAATGCTGTTTTAACTCCTGAAAACAACCACAATGCCGAGTTATTCATAGATCAGATTGAACGTGCGGCCCAAAGTAATAAAGAGATTGCAAACGACTCACAGATGAATCTAAGGGTGTCAATCGCTATGGATAAACAGGGGGGAGGACGTAGGCGATTAACAGATCTGGCGATCAGCGAAACGATCAAAAGGAATAAAATGAATTTATTCTGCCCCATAAATGTCGAAGACAATATGTGTTTCAGCTACTGCCTAGCCCATTTCTTGAACCCTAAAGCTACCGACTGGGATCTGAAGAATATCGCTACAGAATTGCATACGGAGGCTGGTTACACAACACAAACCGGAATAGGCTTTCGTGATCTTAGTATTTTCGAATCTCACCTTGATCTGAAAATAGTTGTCTTTCATAGAGACTGCTCTGGAAAATTGGTAGTTTATAAAAACAACAACGAGATACATCCAAAGACGGTCCATTTATTCATTCACGACTCGCACTACTATCTGATCAAAAACCTCAAAGCATTCATAGGTACTAATTACGTATGCGAGTTTTGTTACAAAGGTTTTAATGACCTTACAATCCATAAGTGCAAGTATGCGTGTAATGTCTGTCTCGACTCTGAGTGTCACACACACACTAAAAACAGTTTGCGGTGTGACGATTGCAAGAGGTATTGCAGATCTATCTATTGTTACGAGACCCATAAACAGTCGAGGGTGCCCGGTGAGAGGCCACAGTGCGATGTGATAAAATATTGCGACAAGTGTTGCATGACTTACAGAATGACAGGGGGTGGCAATAAAACCAAATCACACAAGTGCCCGCCGCACGCGCTGCGTGCATTGTGATGCATTTCTGATGAGGAGGGGTCACATGACTGCTACATACAACCTATCAAGCCGGACGAAACTGACGAAAAATACGTATATTATCATTTTGAAACGATGTACAAGGGTGGCAAACATGTAGCTAATTACGTGTGTGCCATAACACATAGCGGTGATGAATTTACAGCGGCGGGTATGGACTGTGTTGAGCGCCTGATAAAACACTTCAGACGTCCAAAATACGTTAATTATACATTTTTGGCCCACAACGCTTCAGGGTTTGATTCATACATACTGCTGGAGTATTTCATAAATAAAGGTCTACCACCGAAAATCATTATGCAAGGGTGTAGAATAATTTATATGCATGACTTGGCGTTTAAGCAGAGATACATAGACACATTCAATTATATGCCGATTGTAGCGTATGGACGGTGCTCATAAATGATCAACGGACCAATACTTTGATTAGTTATAATGACTCAAACAAGACCGGCGCCGTGAAGTCTACAGACTGACAGGTTAACGGTGCTAAAAGGACACAAACCATGCCTCGTGCAACTCACCGTCATAAACAACAGCCCCTCCCTCACACATACCAAAGGACATCCGAACAGATTATATGACTTTTAACTTAGTTATTTTTCATTTTAGGTGTGTTGTGGTCCCTGTATGTATGCATGCTTTTTGTTATAACCATTTTAGATGTGTTTGATAGGTTAGAAACTTATAGCCAGTGAATGCGTAAGGAAGAATGACGTCAATCCTCGCCGTTCCTTTAACTCTTAAGTTAAACTCCCCATGCTTGGTCTCGAAATCTTTGTCTCGCAATTTGTAGGCCGGCTAGGTATGTTGTGTGGTACTATGATGCATCAAACTCTTTTTTTCATGCCAAAACCCCAAAGTCTGCATACCAAAACCCCCAAGTCTGCTTCTCTAAGAGAGCCATAAAACATGTTAATGAGGCGAGACCCAAGACAAAGGGAGATTTTCCGCTTCTGAGTTCCTTCGCTCTGATTGGCTGTTCCGACAAAAGAGGCGTGCCCCGTCGCGGCCCTTTAAAGATGGGCCACAAACTCTTCGTTCTCTCTTTCGTTTTCCTCTCTTCGTTTTGCTTCCTGTTGCCAGCTCTCTTCTTCTTTTTCCTCTTCGCCATCTTCCAACGGATCTCATCACACAAAGGAACCAAAGTTGAATTTCCCGCGGACTCCAAGGACACACCCTGCAAGACTGAAACACGGACCGGATCGCGGAATTCCCCTAAACGCACGAACTCACGACCAAGGAAACATATGCAAGTATCCCTTAAGCTGTCGTTATAAAGTCTTGAGCTTATACCAATAAGTTGGACCAATTTCTTGCTTGTGCTCAATAGGTTGTGTCGATAGTATCACCGTTGCCTTCTCTCTCTCTCTCTCTCTCTCTCTCTCTCTCTCTCTCCCTCTCTCTCCTTCCTTCTTTCAGTTAATTTGTGTATGTTTGTTTATTGTTTGTTGATTTATTAAAATATATATATTCACACGTGATTGCGCTTGAGTTGCTCACCCATAGGTCACTTTTACGTTGAACCGACCCTGTTACAAATTAAAAGAAAGATATTTCTCCTGGCCAGAGAAACGTTGTTTAAGAGTTATTAAAAGGGAGGTATTTGGTGGACAATTACCTGTCCTTTGAACTCAATTCTAGAATCAAAGAAATTTCTAAAAGTTGAATCAAGCCCTAGATATTAATAATTGTTATAATCCATTATAATCAACTGTTAATATCCAAATTCCCCTCTGTGCGGATCTGTGCATATTTGATCGTAACACGATTAAACGCGTGCATAAATCCCGCACCATTTCCCCCGGGGCTCGATATTCGCTACACGATGGCGCTTAGTAAAATGCCTGAGGCCCTAGATCTGACAGTGTGTGGCAAAGGATTTTTTCCACACCACTTTAACAGATCGGAAAACATTGATTATGTAGGTCCATACCCTGCTAAAGAGCTTTATGGATACGATACAATGAGCACAGCTGACCGGGGGAAATTTGATGTATGGTATGCCAGCGTGCAGGGTGGCATATTTGACTTCAAAAAGGAACTGTATATTTTTATATACATTTACAGCTGTTGGCAACCGCTATATGATGAATTGATGCGAGTGTTTGATATTAAATTTATTGAAGGTATACCCAAATCCTTGAATGATGAATATTTATTTCCACCTCATAAGAGATCATTATTAATCCTTGATGACATCATGGATCATGCATCTTCTAATGTAGAAGTTCAACGAGCGTTTTCAAACTTGTTCTTCCAGGGCAAATCTACCAGAACTATCAGTCTCAATACAAATTATTTAATTATTTTTAAAAACCCTAGAGATAAGCAACAAATTGGGGTTTTGGGGAGACAGATGTACCCCGGGGGGGCGAGATTCTTTATAGACGCTTATCAGGACGCCACCAGCCGTCCTTATGGATATTTACTGGTAGATTATAAAGCAAAAACACCAGAAAGACTACGACTCAGAACGGATCTGCTCTCAGACCATCCAGTGGTATATGTACAGAAAAGGAAGTAGTGATACGGTGGAGGTTACCATGAGCTCGAGACTTTCCAGAAATTTGCCTCTTTTAAAGTTGTTATACAAAGGCACTCCTAAACAAAGACGTCTTATTTTACAGTGTCGTCCTCTGACGAATTCATATTGGCTCTATGTGAGATGGCTCTTAATGTTCTTCATGGTATAATACCGCTAACTCTGAATCAGCACAGAAGATTAAGAAAGAGAAAAATTGAGATAAAATACGTGGCTAATAAGAAAATTAACGTTAAGAGAAAACGACGTATGATTAATCAAAGAGGCGGTTTTCTCCTTCCGCTCTTAAGCGTCGCCATACCATTTATTTCTAGTCTGATAACGTCTAGACAGTGACGAGCATGGAGTATGCCGAAAAAATGTATCTCGTACCAAAACATCAAATGGATAGATTGAGAACGGGACAGCCTCGTGAAACTATTCATAAAGTTGTTGAGGACGGCTTGGACATAACAATAAGGGACATATTACAGAGGAATGATCTGGACTCGCACGGAAAGGCTAAGCTTTACACTAATGCATTGCAAAGGTTTTTAGCCGTGGTGAAACAAGGTGACGCGGAGAGTAACGCATTAACTCTTACATTCCCTCAACACGATCCACGCTATGGGGAAACACCTGCCACGGGGCCAGATGTCCCTGATAGGACTGGTAATAATGACGGGGTGGAGGATGAAGTCGTAAACGAAGTGTTAAACAATGTCCCTCAGAGGCGTTTAAAAAATATCAAATACATTCTGGATAAGATGTCTAAAGCTAAACAGATATCGTCATGGACAGACTCTGGAGAATTTGTTTTTAAAGGAAAACCCATTACGGGTTCACATATGCTTGATCTGTTGAAAAGCATAACGATGCCGCATATGATACGTGACGACCGCAGGCCGGTAGGATGGCTTGAATTTCTGGAGGCATTTGCTGGCTTAAACATACCTTTCTCGACCGTAAGTAATCATCATGTTAGGCGCATGATCGAATCTTTTAAGAGAAAAAGATCTACGGGTAGCCCTGCCACTGCGGCATCTATGCCTGTGAAAAAACGCACGTCTGGAAAACAGATGTATCCCCTTTCACCACCACCACCATCCCGGTCAGACATTTCAGGCGACAATGTATTTAATTCGCCTATATTGGATTCGAGTCAGTGGCTGACTTTTTAAGTTGTATGTATGTTCATTTATTTATTTTTATTTTTTTTATTTTTTATTTTATATATTTGTATTAGTTCTTTGTTTTAAAAATGATGTATACTATAATTATGTGATTGTGATTACTCCTTTAAATATGTATCATATTCTGATGTCAATAAAAAATAATAATAATACAAAAAAAGAGTTTATCTGTTTATGAGTCCTTTATTCGTTACATATACATACATTCACATGCATCCATATAAATTAACACATCTGAAACATTTTTCCCTGTACACACTGAACACACTTAAATGTTTTGCCGTTGCATGGAATGGGTTTCATTTTTCTCACAAAAATAGATACCATTAAGTCATTTTTAATTAGATCATCATGATACATTTTCATAACATCTTCATAATTACAACCTCATGATATGTGATACAGAAAAAACACACAATGCTGTCCACAAGTATCCGATGAATAATCCTGAACTTGTTTGTTAGAGTACCTAACATTGCGAGAATTGTTTTTTAGAAAGTCTTGAAAAGTTGATGGAAAACGATCCGCATCTGGCTTGTTGCGAAACTGTCAAAAAAGCAACCGATGCCATCTTTGCCTATGTATGCACGCGACCCAGTGTTCGCCGGCTTGTTTGCTGGTCGGTGTTCACTATAAAATAGCATGGTAAATCCTTTACGGTACTTTGGGGAGATGATCGCACGGGAGCACTCCTAAAAAATTTGTGTTACATGAAATTTTATCCATGACAGCTGTCAGCTATATCGTGTTCATTTCACGTTATTCAGTAGTCCGCAAACACCTGTCGTCTGTTAGAGATTTCAAGAACAGAGTCAAAAATTGCATATATTAAAATACTAACAGTGTGACTGAGAGGTTCTCTGAAGCGTGCCTCTAATCTAATATTTCCTGTCCTAATTAGAGACACATGTTGACCGCATTCTTCATCGGGCGTCAAGTTAAATGCATAGAGGGTGTAGCCGTTGAGGAAATCTTCTCGATCGATAGCCATTGATTGATTCTTGAGATGTTTACCGGTAGCTAACACTAGTCGGTAAAATTCTCTCACGGCGGAACCGTTATCATACTGAGGCTGAAAAGGACGAGAGGGTATCTGGGTACCGTTCTGTACCAGAGCTAGGTATTCAAGATTAAAGTGTTTAAAGGCAAAGGGATTTTTGTCGTAAGCTCCTGTAAATGCAGAATTATCTGTCATTGCTAAAATTATGGATTTTGGCAGAGCCCCGAGAAAGAGATTTTCCTGATTAGATATGCGGGCGCCTGCAGGGATCGAAAAGTTCTTCACGCACACACGTTCTATAGGATACTTAGCCGTAGTGGAAAGCAGGGCTTGTGCGTGACCCAGTCGAACTGCGGGCGATACCGCCACCTTTTTCACAAAAAGAGAGGCAGCTAAAATGTTGAGTTTATAAGCTATGTCATCAGATCTCATCAGACAAAATTCATCTTTTGCTCTGGTCATACGGATCTTTATATCAACGCCATTTAGCAATAATTTATCCTGAAAGAAAATATCACTATGAATAGGTGCCAGTAATTCTACGACACTACTGGCATTGGTAAAAGTGGCTCTCTTTGTTAATCCGGCGTTCGCACCCCCCGGATCTGTGATATCCATATGACCGGCTGTATCTTTGTAGAAAAGACCTGCTGAAAAGTTACTCTCAAGATTCAAGATTCAAGAGTTTTATTTGTCACATACACAGTTATATACAGAATATACAACCGGCAGTGAAATGTAAACAGGTCCGCTCCATGGACAGTGCAACTTCACAGTTAAAAACACAAGGAGGAAATTATATAGAAATAGGATAAAAAAAAAAAAAAGTACTATCTATCTATATATATATATATATATATATATATATATATATATATATATATATGTCTATATCTGTAGAATTATAAATAATCAAGTCAAGAGAAAAAAAAGGTAAAAAAATAAGGATAAAGTGGAATAAAATAATTGAAGTAGACTGTGCAGTGAGTAAACTGTAGACTTATAAATATGTGGTTAACAAATGTATAAAGAGTATAATGTGCAAACAGGTTTATAACAGGTTGTTACACAGTAACAACGAGAACAGAAAGTGCAGTGCAATGACAGTGTATCGATGTTTATCCTGAAGTGAAGTCACGTGACGTTAAGTTCAGGAGTCTGATGTCCTGGGGGAAGAAGCTCCTCCTGAGTCTCTCAGTTTTGGCCATCAGGCTTCGGAAGCGCTTACCAGATGGCAGTAGCGTGAAATGAGGGTTTGCAGGGTGATTAGAGTCCTTGATGATCTTGGTAGCTCTACCTTTGCAGCGTTTGGTGTAGACATCCTGCAGAGACGGGAGAGCTGACCCTGAGATACGCTCGGATAAGCGCACGACTCTTTGCAGGGCTTTGCGGTCATGACTGGTGCTGTTCCCATACCACGCTGTGATGCACTGAGTTAAAACACTTTCTATCGCCCCTAAATAGAAAGTTTTCAGGATAGCTGGTGAAACCCTGAATTTCCTCAGCTGGCGCAGGTGGTACAGTCTTTGCCTGGCTTTTTTCACCTGTGTCTGAATGTGAGCAGTCCAGGTCAGGTCTTCGGAGATGTTTACTCCCAGGTACTTGAAGCTGCTCACTCTCTCTACTGGTGACCCGCTGATCATGAGGGGAGTATGTCCGTTGCTGTCTCTTCCTGAAGTCCACAATCATTTTCTTTGGTCTTGCCAACATTCAGAGAGAGACAGTTGTCCTGGCACCATGATGTTAGATGCTCCACCTCGTCCAAGTATGCCGTCTCATTGTTGTTGGAAATGAGGCCCAGGACAACAGTATCATCAGCAAATTTGATGATAGAGGTGGAGCTGTGTGTGGACAAACAGTCATGCGTGTAGAGAGAGTAGAGCAGGGGCTCAGGACACAGCCCTGTGGAGCTCCCACACTCAGGGTGATGGAGGAGGAGGTGGACTGGCCTATTCTCACCACCTGAGGCCTGCCAGTGAGGAAGTCCTCAATCCAGTGGCAGAGAAGGATTCAGGCCGAGATCCAGGAGTTTGGAGGTTAGCTTGGTGGGAGCTATGGTGTTAAAGGCTGAGCTATAGTCAATAAATAGCAGCCTTACGTAGTTCCCACTTTTGCTGTCGATGTGAGTGAGGGAGGAGTGGAGGACATGAGAGATGGCATCTTCAGTCGATCTATTGGGACGATAGGCAAACTGAAGAGGGTCCAAAGTGCCAGGAATGAAGGCGCAAATGGTGTTCTTAATGAGTCTCTCAAAGACCTTCATGACTATAGACGTGAGAGCCACTGGACGATAGTCATTTAGGCAAGAGGGTTTACTGTTCTTAGGGACAGGGATGATGGTGGATTTTTGAAGGAGGTGGGGACCACAAATGTAGCGAGGACTCATTAAAGATAGATGTAAACAACCCGGCGAGCTGATCAGCACAGGACCGCAGAACACGACCTGAAATACCATCCGGCCCGGCAGCTTTCCTGACGTCCACACGCTTGAGTGCTCTCCGAACTTCATCCTCTGAGACAGAGATCACGTGGTTGTTGCTGCTCTGAGTAATTTCTCTAACGCGCCACTTGGCGGAGTCGCGTTGCCGCGGTTACAGTCAAAGCGAGCGTAGAAAGAGTTTAACTCGTTCACGAGCAACGGGTCAGCGTTCACCTCTGCAGAGGATTTAGATCCAAAAGAGCAGATGGACCTCAGACCTTGCCACATGCGCCGCGAGTCGGTGAGTTGGAAATGAGACTCCACTCGGTCTTTATATCGGAGCTTTGCGGCTTTAACTGCACGCCGCAGAGCATAACAGGACATTCTGTATTCAGTCATATTCCCTGAATGGAGACTGGCGTTGTAAGCAGCAGTGCGTGCGTTCACTGCAGCGGATTGAATTGTCCACCCACGGTTTCTGATTTGAGAAGGACATTATTGTTATTGTTTGCGTGGCTTGCTCTGTAAGCGTGTCGATGAAGCAAAGCGCCACATCTGTGAACTCACTGACGTCAGCTGAACTCGCTCGGAACATGTCCCAGTCAACGTCATCAAGAGCTGCCTGAAGCGCGGTCTCTGAGTGGGGCGACCAACGCTTAACTTCCCGCCTCACCGGGGGTTCCTGGAGGAGCTTTTGTTTGTATTCGGGAGTGAGGAAAATGGCGGCATGATCCGATTTGCCAAACGCTGGAAGTGACCGCGCTTTATAGGCGTTCTTAAACGGGGTATAGCAATGATCCAGTGTGTTTGCTCCTCGTGTAGGACAGGAGACGTGCTGATGAAAGTTTGGCAGGACTTTCTTCAGGTTTGCTTTGTTAAAATCGCCCGCGACAATGAATGCCGCGTCAGGATGTTGGTTTATGATGCCGCTGGCAACATCATGAAGGCCAGATAAAGCCAGCGCTGTCTCTGCCTGCGGTACGATGTAAACGGCGGTCGCGACAACCGCAGAAAACTCCCTCGGCAGATAGAGTGGGCGGCAGATGATTGTTAAATGTTCCAGATGAGGCGAGCAGGACCGCGAGAGAATGGTGATGTTCCTGGGATCTCACCATTTCTTGTTGATCATGAAGCATACTCCACCGCCTTTGGATTTACCGGCCTCGGCTGTTCTGTCCATCCGAAAAACAGAGAAGTTCTCCGACGGCGTCACAGCTGTGTCGGGACGCGGGCGTGAGCCATGTTTCGGACAAACAGTAGATATTACAGTCTCTCATGTCCCGTTGAAAACTTATCCTGGCTCTAAGATCGTCCATCTTATTATCCAAGGATTGAACATTTGCTAGAAGAATGCTCGGGAGAGGAGGTCTGAATGCCCTTTTCCTCAGTCTGTTACGGATACCAGCGCGTTTCCCACGGTGTTTCTTGATTCTTCGCCGTTGACTCGTCTGTCCATTGTTCAACTCGGCGTTGCGAAGAATCTCAGATGGCCACAGGGGATCGGTGAAAGTGTCCTGAAGCAGTCCAGTGTAGAGGTAACCAATGTCCAAAAGAGTTTTGCTGTCATAGTAGATCAATGCAGATGATAAGTTTGTAAAAACTGAGAGTAAAAGAAAGTAAAATAGTAAATAAAAGCACAGTCTTCACGGAGCGACCTGAACGGCGACCAAACACAGCGGCGCCATTTTGGTCTCCAGAGTATCTTTCCCGTAATTCATGAGAACTTCTATGATGCATCTGTAAGGGTATGTATTTGAGCTCTGTGAAACTAGCCGATCTCCTAAGGTGACATCAACCTGTGAGAAAATACAGGCTCCGGGGTTGTTTATGAGCCCAACAGGTGCACCGTCAGCCACGTCAGAACCATCAGGTCGAGATATTTTAAGTCGAGTATATAACAATGTATTATTCAGATCTGTGTAATCATCCCCGGTCCCTGCGATAAAAAACTCTATCGGAGAGCTACCAGTTATAGCAGATAGAGGGAGGATTTCCACGTAGGTGTTTTTTTCAATGGCCGTCTGTGTCAGGGGTACTGTAAAAATATCTAATTCCGATTTAACACACTCGTCCGACATGGAATGTAGCAGGGCCATACTTTAGAAAATAGTGTTCGCACGTCTTTTAGTTCTTGTAGACTTTTTCACACGTTTCACACGAATCCTCCTCCGAGAGTGTTTTGCAACTGACCGCTTCTTGCTAGTGCGTCTAGTCTTCTTTACTGTGGTGACCCTCCCCTTCTCATCCTAACCCTGGAGGTTTAAAGCCTTTACGACGCATGACCATCAATCTGTTACCGTCCTGACGATTATTATTATTATTACCGCTGTAAGATTTTGTTAGGGCGGTGGTAACAACGTCACTGAAAATATTTTTTGCGGCCGTTTTTAAATGAGGTTTAGCTATACTGAATCCTCTTCTTAAGAATGGTAGGGCCGCACGAAAAAGGCCTTTAAAAATCCCCCCAATTCCCCCTCCCCCATACATCGCACTTGACCCAGCAAAACCTGGTAACCCGTTACCGGCCTGATTCTGATAATAGGCGACATATCGCTCCGGGTCAATTCTGTATGGCGTGAGATGTGTCATTTAAAATAAATACTGTTTCACAGGTCTGAAGTGAAGTTTGACAACTACTTTACCATAAGTGAATCGTACGTCTTGGTTCTGATCGTCTTTAACTCCGATGCTGATCTCGGTGATGCTACTTTTATTAACACGTATGTAATGGGACTTGTCGTATCTAACACTGACTATCTTGTTAGGTTCACCGTCTATATGTACGGTGCTTAATAAAAAATGCATTATCGTCACCGACTGATTGGTAGTCAAAAATGTCTGTGTACAGGAATAACGTGTAAAATCCACCTCTTATATCTGATTGGTATGGCGAATATGCTATAGTCATAGCGCGGGGGTCTTGATCTTCATGGGGGTGGGGTACCGTTTCTATAGAAACACCTGGCTGTAATCCCAGGATGATAGCCAATTTGCCATAAAACGTTAATGAAGTTCTCTGAGGTGCTTTTAGAAAAAACGTATTCTTTATATGATCGTAACCAAGGTGCACGCGTGGTGGGAGGGATGCGTTTATTTCCCTGAGCAAAAATGGTACATCCTCGTAATATCCAATCTTTAAAGTATTACGCAACACAGGTATTGATTGTGCCTTATTGACAATGTGTATATTAATATCGTCGCTCGCATTATAATGTTCGCTAACAGGATGTAACATCTTTTGGTCACTGTTGATAATAAAAGCTGCATCCTCTTCATTAAATGTATACCATGATATGGGGTATTCAAATCCAACCAGCGCCACCTCCCATGACCCCTTCAGATGTATAGTTTTCCCCAATCTGGTTCTGTAATTAGATATACTGTTTTCGGGATAGATGACCCTCGAGGCATTGCATGGTAATGTAACGTAGAAACCCTCCTCGGTCATGATGATGATTTTCAGAAATGACCATTGCCTTACAAACCTAAACCTTTAAGGTGTCTGTAAGTCCACCACCTGCTTTTCCGGAACCCATGAATTGAATTTTGGCCCCCACCCCCACCACTTGACCAGCGCATACATAGTTTTCCCCCTTCGTCGTCTATCTAAAATCTTTTCTATTTTGAATGATTTATCATCACTCATGATAATTTTCTGTAATTCTTCTTCATAAAAACATCCATCAATAATTTCCCCATCGTAGTCTTGTATCTTGTATACGGGTGGTTGTCGTGGCACACACGCTGCTATGGTAAAGTACTCTTCTGTATAATTCTGTTCGTATCCTTTCGAAAATATATTTCTGACTTTAGACACTCTGACAACATCACCTATCTTATAAGTAAAGACAGGTGTCTCTTTACGCAGATTTCCGTACAGGTTGTTAAACATGGTCGTCTCATTTTCTTTATGAACGTCAATCGGCCTCATTCGTATGGACTTGTGATAACTAGAGTTATACCCCTCTGTCAGATCTTGCAAGATATCACAGTAACGTTTGGAATTGACGGCCGTTAAATATCTCCACATACGCCCTTTTAGAGTTCTGTTAAACCGCTCAACTACACACGCTTTTAAATCGCTGGCCGTGGTGAAATGATGTATGTTATACTTTTTCATTAATTGCTGAAAATGCTTATTGAGGAATTCCTTCCCAGATCCGTTTGAAGCTTTTGTGGTATTCGTTTTCTCTTAATATTGATTCAAACGCCTTAGTTACCTCCTGCCCAGTCTTATTCTTCAACGGTCGCGTCCACGCATATTTGCTAAATACGTCTATACACGTTAGTAGGAATTTGATATTATCGTTATCCTTTGAATAAGCGGACATGTCAACCAGATCCGCTTGAAACTGCATATCTTTCCCATACACCACTACTACTCTATTTCGCTTATATTTTATAGGTGCGGTCCGGTGTAATGTATATGTATCTTGGCTGGCCAACCAGTCGGTCACCTCCTTATCTTTCAGACGTACACCATATTTCTGTAACACAGCTTGTTTTAATCTGTTTTTACCACCCAAACCCCCTGGGCTTGACGGATTGTAATATATTTTTTTCATGAGCTCTGACATGTTCTCTCTCTCCGTGTTTCACCAAGTAATGACCAGATTTTTTATGTTTTTTTTATTTTATTTGCAGAATATAAAAGTAACCATTTTACAAACAGACAGGACAAATCATAAATCGTCCAAATAAAACAGAAATTTTACACACATTACAAAATTTTTCTCCAACATGTATTCAACCAATGTGTCAATAATTTTACAAACATCGGCAGGTTCATTTCTTGACAGGAGTGTTAAACATACATCAGTTACATAAGTACAAAGACATAATATGTTACCTATTTTTAAGGATTCATTACATTCAGGCATCATCTCGAGAATTTTTTTAATAGTTGCGGATGGTGTACCATCACAGACAACAGACATGTTTATCATATTATGCCATTCGATCGTTAATCTCCTCACAACATTCATTTGATTCTTTAATTTCACTAAGCGTCTACCGTCACATGTATCATTGTCTGTTACATCGTCAACAATCTTGTACAACAAATTTGATATTTCACATCTGACCCGTTGTTTAAAGAAATATTTAGACAGCCGGGTAATGCATAGAAAGTTCCCCATTGCAGACTTAGTCAGAATCAGCAGCAGCAGCGGCAGCGGCAAGCTTCCAGCAGTCAACAGCATCGTAAATCACCTGCTCGTAACTTTCATCCACAAGTTTCTGCCTGATAGAGGCCAGCTCTTCCACTATGTAGATCTCATCTCTGAGGTCGCACAAGACAGTTTCAACAGTCCCCTGGATTCTTTGTAGATGCAGTGTTAGACCAAACTGTTTCAAAGCCTTTGCTAAAATGTTTTTTAGCTCGGGGTTGAGGAGTTTTTGGCTGATCTCGTCGTAACATCCGTAAAAATAATAGGGGCTAGGTTCAAACAATGAATGTCTTGTTTGTGAAGGATGATCCACTACACAGCCGTCACAATCTTTTTTCATTCTTTTATCGATCAGGTGTTGCAGGATAACGGTGACGACCGCTTTAATGATTTTGTGACTCGTCACACCTATACACCCGTCCACATCATCATCGGAGTTGTCAGAAATCTTGGCTATGACTCCTGGAGACCCGTAGTTTGCGAGGAACGCAATGTTATGGTAGCCCAGTTCTGTGCAGAACGTGGTCAGCCAGGCGTTGCATTTTTGATGACACTCATTCGTTGACGATGGTGGTTCAGTGTTGAGGGGTGTAACTTCGCTTTCCTGAGACATGCTGCGTGAATGCTGTAGGATCTTCTTCTGCGGTAGGTATTTAATGATTGTAGAATGTGGGTGGAGCTACATGAACACCACGCCTGCTAGTGACGCACCATTCAGGATGGAAAAGTTTAACTTTGATGTTGTTGTACCGGTCATACGCCTCACACCACTTAAACATCCTATCTATTTTAAAAAATATATCTTCCAACACAGGTACGTCTTTCCACTGAAACATAAATTTAATGTCATAGTATTTGAGGTGATCTGCCTCAGATATAGGCCATGAATGTTCCGGCAGCCCTTTTCCGAAATCACTGCATAGAATGTACACATAATCTTCAGGGTATTTGTTAACGTGATCCGCGAGCAATCTGAATCTTGTTCCCATCGTCATCCCGCTCCACTCGGCTATGAACAGTGGGTCGTCTCCTCCATCTTTCAAATCGCGGCACACACGTGTGTAAAATAGAATCCAGTCTTTCTCAGTGAAAACCAGATCTGGATCATCCGTTGTATTCGTTGTAAATTTTTCATCATTGTCCACATTGATCAGTCTGACCTCTCGTGCGTTTTTGTTAAAATTGTACGTGCACACACGAGTACCTGCCAAATGAAAATCGTATCTGACATCCTCTAGCGGCTCGTGGAGAAATTGGGACAGACAAGGTCCGTGTTTCTTCCTAGGAGCTAGAGTCAGGTGCGCCATTGCATCATCAATGGCTCTCTCAGGAGTTTTAGGTGGAGAAGCCTCGGCCATCGTTGCGGATTAGTTCCCCGTTTGTAAAAAATAAATAAATAAATAAATCACAAGTTGTGTTCTGCGGTAGGCTAACGAGGTGTTTTTCTCCCTTTTTAACAACGTGTTGCAGGGTGGGTGTGCGCGCGGGGCGTGTTAGGGGCAGAGACTGGGGGGCCGCTTTACGCACGTCCCCAGACCACATTAGTGATTAGCCATCAGGAGAGAGAGGTTGTGTTTGCTTCACCCTGCGCAAATTCACCATGCAAAACGTGTCCGTGTGTGTGTGTGTGTGTGTGTGTGTTTGTGTGTGTGTGTGTGTGTGTGTTACTTGAAACAATTAGTTTTGAAAGAGCTAAGAGTGAAATAAACTATGATGAACTAAACAAAAATTGTTCAAAACATATATTATTTATAAATGTCATTTTGTTTAATTATTTTACCGTTATTTAAATCTTCATCTCTGTATGAACTGGGTGCATTCTTCTGCTCTGAGGGGCGTGTTAGGGGGCGGAGACTGGGGGGCGGCTTTACGCACGTCCCCAGACATCATTAGTGATTAGCCATCAGGAGAGAGAGGTCGTGTTTGCTTCACCCTGCGTAAGAAACATTTGTTTTTTGTCTAAACTAAATAAACATTTAGCAGAAAAATGTGATGTGAAAAACTTAATATTATTTGTTTTGCTTTTATTTATTTTATTTTTATTTTATTATTTTATCCATTGTTCTGCATTGAGGTAAAAGTGTTAGGGGCGGAGACTGGGGGTGGCTTCACACAAGCTGCCAGAGCTCATTCCGTTTTCCGTCATTGAGGAGAGAGGACGTGTTTGCATCAGACTCCGTAAGAGAAATGTTTTTGACTTTTTGGGAGGAGGATAATAAAACAGATGGCCAAAACAGGTGTCCGGAACAGGTGTCCAGTCCGGTGGGAGGGGTGGGAGGGAGCTTTATGACAGTCGTCAATCAATCAAATTTGACACATAGTCGCCGATATTCTCTCTCTCCTACATGCAGTGGTTAAATTGGCTTTTGTAGGGAGGGGGAGCCCTTATTTACAGTGAATGGTCATCATTCAAAATCACGCTGTAAAATGACTTAATATGTTTTTACACCAAAGGGGCTCTTTTTCCAGTATTAATGTGTAAGGTAGGGTTGAGTAGTTATTCAAACAAAGATAAATACTTTACAATTCACTTACTTTATTATTATTTTTTACCTTTAATGTTAACAGGCAGGCAGGCATCGGATTTCACCCTTGAAAAATATATGAAATTAAACATGTTTAAAAATTGGTTGGCAAACATTGTAAACATCTTTTTAAACAAGAAAATTATGTTAATTTAAGAGAATCAGGGCCAATTTCTTTGGCAGTTTATGTTTGATTTAATCACACCGACATGGGAGGTAATTACTCAACTCAATGCATTATGAAATGCATTATGAACCCGAACAACAATTGAGGCACTTGTGTGCAGACATAACAGTTTACACTGTATACATTCACATTTACTTATTCACATACTACAATTCATGCTTCCAAAGAGGAGTAAAGGCAGGCTCCTCTGGTTTATGCTGCCTTTGTCTACAGGCAGCACGGTCTGCTGACCTCCTTGTCATCACCCACTTTCTAACAAACTTAGTTGGTTTCCACAACTCTAGTGGTGGACCCACTAACTTTACGAACAGCAAAGATTCACAATCTCTAGCTGATTTCTCAGAATAATTCTTTAATACTTCTTTGAGCAACTTGACTAGATACATGTATAATTATTAAAGAGCCATATAGACACCTAGTGGGTAATGGCAATTCAAATGAAAATTATTATTTTTCCAGCCACAAAATGACTCTAATTTGCCTCTGCATTGGAATTCTCTATTTTAACCTTAATTACTACACTACTTGTTATATAGCTAAATAATACAAATATTAGAATAAAAATATTTTAAGTGGTCATTAATGGACCATTTCTTTAATTGAGTGTGAGTGTGACCAATTAGTAAGGAATACCTGAGGGCTAAATACAAGAAAAACATTAACATTAATGTTGATGTTGCATCTCCATCACTCTCCATAATAAATTGATACTGTAAATATGATTGACATATGATTATTGTGGTTAATAATCAATGCACACTATGCTGTACTGTTTACCAAATAATTGCTGCAAATACCTGTTATGTATAGTGAAGCTTTAGTCTATTTATTCAAATGTATTGACAGTGCTGGTTTGTTTAGAGCTTCATGAACCACGTGACCAAAACTTGTCGCAACTCTGGCTTTATAAGTGCGCCAAAACGGTATTTATTGTTTGAATTTCATATTAAAATTTAAAATCTTAGACTTTGTTTCATATCAAAAGCAGGTTTGGCAATTTGGCGTGCAGTTTGACATGGGCAGAGTGAGAGCGTGAGAGTGAGACAGAGACTGAAAGCCTGACTATAAAGATCAGTAGTCAAGTCAACTCTTCAGACTCAGAGCAGGGTTTACCGCGGATCTTGTTCGTTAGGCGTTATATGTCAATGTAGCTAACATTAGCTAATGTTACTGAGCTCGCTAACATAAATGTTAGCTCAATTGAACGGTTAAACATACAGACAGCTAACATTTCTTTCAGCTCAAACATTTTTTTACCTAGTTTTATTGTTTTCCTATCACTTCCCGGAGCACAATGGAGAGGTGCCGTCTGTCCAGAAGAGGCAGACTTCAATCGAAGAACGAATCGGCCCCAAAAAAACTTGAAAATGGCACACACAAAAAAAAAAATCAAAGCTTCAAGACTGAACAGAGGACTTCAGTGGTAGCTGCTCGATCGCTCTAGTCATTCGCAGGTTTCCATGGTAACATCGCTGCTATGCTTAGAATTGTGACAGCTTTTCCTTGATGGCAGTGGGCGGGATGCTGAACCCGAGAACGCAGCGATTAATGCATTTTGACGTCTGATTCTGATAGTCTTATATGCCATGTATTTGCCAGGAGATGAGTGTTCAAGTGGAATAACAATATTTGGTGCAGAAAGAGACGGAGCTGAGCTCCGGCTGAATGTGTTGTGGACCTGAGGAGGCGGAGCTGCGCTCCGACCCAATTTAACCTCTGCCTACATGTGCCATAAACCACTACCACAAACTAAAAAAGGTCGAAAACATTGTTTTTCATTTGTTTCGTTTGTGAGATTGAAAATAATAATTTAATGATTGTAAATAACTGGTAGGCTACAACTTACCTGCAAATAGCAGGACTTTTTTTCCAGGCGGGCTCATTCCATCCACTAGCAGCTGCTAACGTGCGAAACAGTAGAGCATAGTCTATGATTACTCGTCTCCCTTGCCGGATATGAAGCAGCTGTTCAGAGATGGACGTATCCCGGACAGAATGACTTCTGTCCTTCTTAAAATGCTGTATAAAATTATCCAGATAATAAAATTATCAAAGAATTTTATCAGAGACCCGCCCTGATCCCAGATCATATGAGCCCACTATAGAGCTCGACCTTTAAGCAGAGAAATGACATAAGCAATTTTAGAACGTTCCGTAGAGAACTGATGATCTCGCATCTCCAATACAAGTTGGCACTGCAAAATAAATCCACTGCACTCTTCCTCTGACCCAGAGAATGGAAACGGATTGACCATGGGACATGGTTAACTCAAAATCTGTGGCAGTTTCACGGAATCACCGAAAATTCCATGATTGAAACTACGATTGCCATTATGACATGGAGTGTGATTCTCGATTTAATCAGCCAACATAATTTTATTTACATTTATTTAATTTTTTATTTATTTACGGTATTCAGACACGTTTTGAACATATAACCCAATCCCTTCCCTAAACCTACCCATTTGTGTATTATAAAAAAACAGGATATAATAGGCAGATTCGACTGCAGGCACAATTTATTCAAAAACTATAAATATTCCAAGTGTTCAGAGGCCAAACGATTGATTTCAGTGTCGAGTCCATCCGCCGAAGAACTCATTTAAAAAACTGCAACCTGAAGAAACGTTTCGTCAGCTTTGACAGCATTGGCTGTCGTATGTCTCGTGACCAACATTACGCCAGCTTTGACTGTAAAATGTCATTGTCATCTCTCCAGCAGGGGCTCTGGCAATGGAAAGCTAGTTAGCATCAACACAGCAAGTTATCGTTCTTTCCAGCAGGGGCTCTGGCAATGGAAAGCTAGTTAGCATCAACACAGCAAGTTCTCGTTCTCTCCAGCAGGGCTTGGGGCAGTGGACGGCTAGTTAGCATCAACACAGCAAGTTCTCGTTCTCTCCAGCAGGGGCTCTGGTAGTGGAAAGCTAATTGGCATCAACACAAGTTCTCGTTCTCTCCAGCAGGGGCTCTGGCAATAGAAAGCTAGTTAGCATCAGCGCAGCAAATACCTGTTCCCTCCAGCAGGGCTTGGGGCAGTGGACAGCTAGTTAGCATCAAAACAGCAAGTTCTCATTCACTCCAGCAGGGGGTCTGGTAGTGGAAAGCTAGTTGGCATCAGCGCAGCAAATACCTGTTCCCTCCAGCAGGGCTTGGGGCAGTGGACAGCTAGTTAGCATCAACACAGCAAGTTCTCGTTCTCTCCAGCAGGGGCTCTGGCATTGGAAAGCTAGTTAGCATCACACAGCAAATTCTCGTTCTCTCCAGCAGGTGCTCTGATAGTGGAAAGCTAGTTAGCCACCCAAATTACAGGTGACTGATCATCTGGAACTGTAGTGGCCTAGGTGCAGACCAAACAATACAAAACCGTCAAAGCACTTGTGTACACTTCAAACAGCAAGAGACTCTCCAGTGTGAACACTTCAAAGAAACTTCAAACAGTATACTCACGGTGACCAAGGAAAACGAACAGTATCCAGGCAGTGTCTCCCTGAAGTTGGGCTGGTTAGCTGCTGTTTTAAGAGAGCAGAAGAGCCATCAGGCTGAGGGAACGCGGACAGCCTTTGTTTCCACTGACGAAGGGAGTGAGACAGAGAACCCAAGATATGAGAGAATCTCACAATGATGTACAGATCCGGGAAGACACAGGCAGTCAATCTTCTCACCACATTGAACTACAAAGTAGACATATAGCACTTAACTTGACGGCATCAGGCTGTGTGGAAAGCTAGTTAGCATCACACAGCAAATTCTCATTCTCTCCAGCAGGTGCTCTGATAGTGGAAAGCTAGTTAGCCACCCAAATTACAGGTGACTGATCATCTGGAACTGTAGTGGCCTAGGTGCAGACCAAACAATACAAAACCATCAAAGCACTTGTGTACACTTCAAACAGCAAGAGACCCTGCAGTGTGAACACTTCAAAGAAACTTCAAACAGTATACTCACAGTGACCAAGGAAAACAAACAGTATCCAGGCAATGTCTCCCTGAAGTTGGGCTGGTTAGCTGCTGCTTTAAGAGAGCAGAAGAGCCATCAGGCTGAGGGAACGTGGACAGCCTTTGTTTCCACTGATGAAGGGAGTGAGACAGAGAACCCAAGATATGAGAGAATCTCACAATGACGTACAGATCCGGGAAGACACAGGCAGTCAATCTTCTTACCACATTGAACTACAAAGTAGACATATAGCACTTAACTTGACAGCATCGGACCATGTTTCCGCAACCGCGGCAGCTGTGGAGATCGCGAAATCCAATTCCGTCAGAATGCCGGTTTCATTTCGAATCCTCCTCGGTTTCACACAAACGACCTCAACAAATCACCAGCTGGGTACCTTTTACGTCTTCTGAACACTGTACAAATTGTGAATAAAAACAGAATGCAATGATGTGGAAGTTTCAAATTTCAATATTTTATTCAGAATACAACATAGATGACATATCAAATGTTTAAATTGAGAAAATGCATAATTTTAAGGGAAAAATAAGTTGATTTTAAATTTCATGGCATCAACACGTCTCAAAAAAGTTGGGACAAGGCCATGTTTCCCACTGTGTGGCATCCCCTCTTCTTTTCATAACAGTCTGCAAACGTCTGGGGACTGAGGAGACAAGTTGCTCAAGTTTAGGAATAGGAATGTTGTCCCATTCTTGTCTAATACAGGCTTCTAGTTGCTCAACTGTCTTAGGTCTTCTTTGTCGCATATTCCTCTTTATGATGCGCCAAATGTTTTCTATGGGTGAAATATCTGGACTGCAGGCTAGCCATTTCAGTACCCGGATCCTACTTCTACGCAGCCATGATGTTGTAATTGATGCAGTATGTGGTCTGGCATTGTCATGTTGGAAAATGCAAGGTCTTCCCTGAAAGAGACGAGGTCTGGATGGAAGCATATGTTGTTCTAGAACTTGGATATACCTTTCAGCATTGATGATGCCTTTCCAGATGTGTTAGCTGCCCATGCCACACGCACTCATGCAACCCCATACCATCAGAGATGCAGGCTTCTGAACTGAGCGCTGATAACAACTTGGGTTGTCCTTGTCCTCTTTAGTCCGGATGACATGGCGTCCCAGTTTTCCAAAAAGAACTTCAAATTTTGATTCATCTGACCACAGAACAGTTTTCCACTTTGCCACAGTCCATTTTAAATGAGCCTTGGCCCAGAGAAAACGCCTGCGTTTCTGGATCATGTTTAGATATGGCTTCTTTATTGACCTATAGAGTTTTAGCCGGCAACGGCGAATGGCACGGTGGATTGTGTTCACCGACAATGTTTTCTGGAAGTATTCCTGAGCCCATGTTGTGATTTCCATTACAGTAGCATTCCTGTATGTGATGCAGTGCCGTCTAAGGGCCCAAAGATCACGGGCATCCAGTTTGTTTTTCCGGCCTTGACCCTTACGCACAGAGATTGTTCCAGATTCTCTGAATCTTTGGATGATATTATGCACTGTAGATGATGATAACTTCAAACTCTTTGCAATTTTTCTCTGAGAAACTCCTTTCTGATATTGCTCCACTATTTTTGGCCGCAGCATTGGGGGAATTGGTGATCCTCTGCCCACCTTGACTTCTGAGAGACACTGCCACTCTGAGAGGCTCTTTTTACACCCAATCATGTTGCCAATTGACCTAATAAGTTGCAAATTGGTCCTCCAGCTGTTCCTTATATGTACTTTTAACTTTTCCGGCCTCTTATTGCTACCTGTCCCAACTTTTTTGGAATGTGTAGCTCTCGTGAAATCCAAAATGAGCCAATATTTGGCACGACATTTCAAAATGTCTCACTTTCAACATTTGATATGTTATCTATATTCTATTGTGAATAAAATATAAGTTTATAAGATTTGTAAATTATTGCATTCCTTTTTTATTCACAATTTGTACAGTGTCCCAACTTTTTTGGAATCGGGTTTGTAACATCTAGGCACAGAGGGCAGCCATTTTGCTGGGTGTTACATTAAAAACATTCCCCAAGAGAAACCCATTCTCTAGCGTGTGTTCCTCCCCCACTGAACATAGTCACCCCGTGACATGTTCCTGAAAATATCATGCATCATTGATAAAACAAATAAATGTTTAGTTTGACCATTTTACAATCACACTTGATAACCTGCATTTCGTTCCTCTGAACAAATGACACTCAGCTCATCGGTTCTCAGTATCGAACATGTTCGAAAGAAACGGTTCTCGATTCTGTACTGGTGATCCGAGAACCGCTGTACGTTAGGTAGTACACGCATACTCAGCTCATCGGCTCATCGGATCACCGGATCATCGGTTCTCAGTATCGAACGTGTCCGAAAGAAACAGTTCTCAGTTCGGATTGGAGAACTGTTAACTCGAGAACCGCTGTACGTTCAGTAGTACACGCGCATGCTCAGTATCAGCTGCTTGTGAGTTCTCATCAGTTCTCTCAGCACAACATGGGTGTGTTCCATTCGACAGGGTCTCTACGCACTGTTCACTGCTCCCTACTCCCTGAGCATGATATATCAGTTGAAGTGGACTTTGCTGACAATAATCGCTCATTTGGAACGCCCTGCAACGTCATTAAAGAAAGGCAAAGACGGGGCTGCACAGATTATGATATAAAATAAATTAATATTGTAATTTACTTTACTTTCAAATTTAAAACATATATAATATAATAATTATATACATTTAAAAACACACAGTATGTTTCAAAAATACAATCAAAACATTGTCAATTAGTTTACATATACCTGTATTGACTATGAACAGATTTGAAGCACATGTCATTCAATATGAAAATACATTTTGATTTGGTTAACTGTGTATAAATGTATTCTTAATCAATGGTCTTTGTAGTGGTCTCATCTCGTTCACTTTCTTTCCCAAGCGCAGCTGCATAGTAAACATTCCTGAGGTAAATAAAGTAAAATATAAAAAAATGACAGCCCTCAGCTGCTTCGCAACACTTTTAATTTGTTAACATATTCATAAAATATAATATGCGAATGTAAGAGTTATTGCCATAACCATTCATAAACACTAAACACTCTAGTTTGTATAATAACTATGAATATTCAAATGCATACGTAAACTCCTCCATCACAGAGATGTTTAAAAACTCCTCTAACGGCTCTGGTCCATCGTTAGTTCAGACAAGTGATGCGACGCACAAAGACAGTTGGGTGATTTTCACTCCACTTCCTGTGAAGTGATGTATCGATGTTCCCTTCTTCCCTACGCCGTTCGCAGTGCCCTTTGAACTAAACATGTTCGCTCCCTTTGGATTGGAATCTCACTTAAGATGGCGGAATACCCTCTGAAGTCCACTTCGCAGTCCACTTACGGTCGAATGGAACACACCCCATGTCTCAGTTCAGTGAACTGTTGGAGTTACTAGTAACATATACTTCAGGATATTAGTTTATCTCTAGTCGGAGGGACTGTCACTCATGTCAGAAAGTGTGTAACTTTAGTAACTTGTGAATCAGCGCTGACTCGAGACGTGAACCGTTTAGAACAATTCAGTCCAATTTGGTGAACTGGTTCGACCGGTTCACTAAAAAGAACCTGTTCAAAAGAATGATTCGTTCATGAACCGGACATCACTATCGTGTGTATTATTTGAATGAGATGTGAATGAGTGCATTCACAGAGCGGCGGGATCATCATTTCAGCGATTAAAACATTAAGATCAACTCCTTTACATAAAGATATCGTATGACTTCAGAAGACTTGGAATGCAACATGAGTTAATACTTTTATACTGTTTTTGGTCAGTTTTTTGCAATAAATACCTGTAACTGTACTTTTATTTGCCTGTTACGTGTTTTATATTGTTGAGAGTGGGTAGGTTTAGGGTAGAAGTGGAGTTAGTTGCTCCAAAATATAAAAGTAGCCTATAAATATTCATAAAATCATGTCTACTTTTACATGAATAGCAGTGACACCATGTTGCAGGTGTTGGAACAGGGAATCCGTGTGTGGACCATGGATGCTGCCTGTCATTGACTTACATAGGCATCACTTCTGTGGACCCATCACAGAATTTTCAGCGATTCCGTGAAACTGCCACAGATTTTGAGTTAAGGGGCCGTGTTCATGGTAACACAGACGTAAACACGAGAGAGAGAGGGAGAGATGGACTCGAAAATGTAGAAGTTTATTCAACAAACTGATATAGGTAAGTATTCAGGTAAATAACTTCAAGTGCATCATCTCACATACATGTGATCAGAAAACTAGGGATGCTCACTAAGAGCACGAAAACCCAGTAAATGGAGTCCAAAACCCACTCTGGTAAAAATGTATGTAAAATTATTGACATTATTGACGATCGCAATCCCGAAACAACGAAATTGCAGGTAAGCTGTTCAGAAGGAAATCAGGTCCGTAGCCATATTTGAGCACAGACAAAGAAGGACTGAAACTGTTGTGCTTAAAGGGATACTTCAGTGATTAGCATAGATCTGCAGCAATGCCTTCTGCTGTAACCATATGGCCTAAGAATTTGACAGATTTTCTTAAGAAGTAGCACTTCTTTGGGGCTAGCTTCAGATGAGAATACCAGCTCAAGACGATCCAGGGCTTCTTGTTCAATCTTGCCAAAAACCAAGAGGTCAATAACACAGGAGTAACATGTAATTTTGATCCCCAAATATTGAGGTCATCATCCTAGCAAATGTAGCTGGACTATTACACAGTCCTTGGGCCATTCAATTGTGACAAATAGTGTTTGCACTATTTGCCATCGCCACTTTACCTCTATAATTCACTTTATCCATCTTTTTTTTAAATCTTTCTTCTGTTGTTGTTACTGTTAAACTTTTGTTGTTATTGTTATTGTTTTGTTGTTGTTAGGCACCTAGGGTCTGAGAGTCATAGAATTTCAATTCTCTGTATGTATGTACTGTACGTATGGCAGAATTGACAATAAAGCTGACTTTGACTTTGACTTGTACTTATAAAGCCCTTGTTGTTTAAACTGCTAATTATAACTTACTCATCTTCATATCATACATATCTTCATATCTAACATTGCCTACCACATAAAATCTGACATCACTAGCTTTTAATCTAAATCACTATCACACGTTAGCTTTTCGCTAGCCTGTTAGCTGGCCATCTCTGCACCAGGGTTTTCTGTTTTCTGAGTTCATTAAACAACTGTGGTGAGTTGGATTAGTAAGTAGACTCCATCAAACAACTTTGGTAAGTTTGGTAAACAAATACGGTAAGCCATGTCTTCTTTTCCAGTCATTGTCACTTGCACCGCATGTTTCATGTTTAGTGTATCTGTCTCCGTTGGCGAGCAGGGCTTCACATGTGATAAATGTAAGGAATAGTCAGGCTGACGGAGAATATTTCAGAATTAGAGACACGCATCCAGACTTTATTTGAGAGTAGTGAGAATGTAACAGCTTTAGACACTGCTTTGGATGCGACTAGCTTAGTGAACGTTGTACATTGTTCGGTTCTGGCTGTAGAGCCCATGCAACAGGGCAGTTGGGTAATGGTGAGGCGGCATAGTCGCGGATCAAAAAAACACTCTTACATTCCGATTAGAACATCAAACAGGTTCTCCCCACTCAGTGACGCACCCACTGAGAATCCTGTTGAAAGTGCCCTAGTTACTGGTGATTCTATTACACGGAACGTAAAAATAGAGACACCAGCCATCATAGTCACGTTTACCTGGAGCCAGAGCGCCTGACATCAAAGCAAATTTAAAAGTGCTGGCTAAAGCTAATCGTAAATTCTCTAAGATTATTATTCACGTCGGTGATTATTATTCACTTCGCCAGTCGGAGATCACCAAAATTAACATTAAAGAGGTGTGTGAACTCGCAAGTACGATGGCAGATGCAGTTTTTTGTTCTGGTTGTTTTTTGTTTGTTTTGTTAACTCCCTGTTAAAAGGAGTGATGAGATACTTAGCAGACTATCATCACTCAATGGCTGGTTGTCTAAGTGGTGTCCGCAAAATAACATAGGGTTCATAGACAATTGGAAAAGCTTTTGGGGCAGACCTGACCTGTTGAAGAGGGACGGCATCCATCCTTCTTGGAGTGGTGCTGCTCTTCTCTCTAGTAATTTGTCATATAGTCTTAGAGCTAAACCTTGACTAACTGGGGCCCAGGTCAGGAAGCAGATGGACTGGCTTACCCGACCGTCTGCTAGCTGTCTCCCGTTACAGAAGTCAGATAAATCCCAACACATAGAGACTCTTTCACCTAGATATTATCACATAGAGACTGTGTCTGTTCCCGAATTAGTAAATACAAAAAACCATCAAGACCATTCAACAGTAAAAACTTAATTGATGTCCAACAAATAAACAACAGATATAATACAGATAATCAAATGATAAAGCTTGGGTTGCTGAATATTCGATCCCTTTCCCCAAAAGTGCTTATTGTTAATGATGTGATTACAGATAATTGTAAGGACCGGTTTTACTGCTAAGACAAAAGCTGAGATCCAACACCCTGCATTAAAACAATAAAACTCAATCTGAAGAGAAGATCTCACAGAGAAACTGTAGGACACCGCCCTGACCAAAACCCTCTCCCCCTCTCTACCTCCCTTTCCCCTTCCCCTGATTCAAGTTCCAGAATGCAGATATACTACATATGATTTATCTTGTGAATCTATTGTTTTATCCCTTTCATGTCTGGTGTCTTTTTAAAGGTCATAGTGCGATTTGTAAAATTGTCTCAACATCACTGAAGTCACTGGTAGGCTTAGAAAGATTGAAACATATGAGAATTGTGTTCTCTTTTTGAGTGGTCTCTCCAAAGATATCTGATCTTCTCCCCCAAACTAGGTGTTTGTGTTGCAAATAGTTACAACCCTTTGTTCTGGTCTGGGTATTTAAGGAAGGGTAGCAGGGCTGCCATTTGGGAACATTCTGTAGTCAGAAGCCCCCATGCAGTGTTGTGTCGGTGTCATAAGAGACACGCACACACACTGTATGTAGTGTGCCAGATATGACTCTTTGAAACTATTTTCATATTACTTAATTGTATTTTATATTTTATGCTGAGTGTTGTGTACCATGGATTCATGTTTAGTTATGTTCTTTAAGTTCTGTCTGGCCAAAATAAATGTTAATCTTGATTTATTCTGTATTTTTCTTAAGTCATTACTCAAGTAGTGTCACAGGCACTGCCATTTTGCATTTGAAGAGGTCAATATTGAATTCATATTCACATTTGGGTGGTGTCTGCTTTCCCCCATACTCAACAAGTATTATCTTAGAGGGTTTACTTGATTCTCTTTGTAGGACCCCTTCATCGATTAACTTGCGTTCGGCTACTTCACTTAAGGTACAGGCCATAGACCCACTATCTATTAAAGCCTTAAGCTCAACAGAACCCTTTGCTGATGACTTTCTGATACACAATGTTACAACTGCTAGTGGGGCTCTCTGCTTGGGATTGATGATCAAAGATTGTGGCTTTTGGGGGAGTTATTCCTTCTGACTCTGCTCGTGACTCTGCTCGTTTGCAAGGGAAATCATTAGGGATGGCAGATGTTGATGGTCGACTGTTCCCTCTCCCTCGGCTCTTCTCTTGAGTCGAAAGCAGTTTCTCTAGAAGAAACACCACTCTATCCATTGTAGCATGATCACTGTTAGAGGCTTGGGGAACTGGAAAAACAGACTGTTGAGGCATGCACCGCGCACCAGAAATTTCTCCCTCTTCAGCTTTTGCTACATGCTGAGCTCTGCTAGATTTTGTTGAAAGTTTGTCCCTGTGATAACTATCAATAATTTCTTGAACTTCTCCAGCAGTCCATTTCTCAACTGGTTTACTCTGCAAAGCAGCATAGAGGGCTGGTTCAGGACAGTGTTTTACAAACATAGCTGCTTCATGACCTGGATCCTCAACACTCTTCCCTTGTCTCTGCAAACACTCATTGGCAAGATCAATGGTTTTATTAAGTCTTATCCAGTAGTCAAGGCTGCTGTCCAATTGTCTTGGCAGCGTTGAATAAAAATCAGCTAGAGGGGTTGTTGTAGAAATAGACTCTCCAAAGTGCTGTCTGAGAATATCATAGATAACATTAGGGTTATGTTATGTAAGCTTATGTTCACTAATGGGCTATTGCGAATACCGATTCGGACGATATCCTTAGAATGTCCAAGTATTCTGTCCATTATCTCTGCACCACATTCAGACGCACTACACCCTTTCTTGGTCAAGTACAATTGCATAATTTCTTGCCATTTAGTCACTGTCTGAGCCATCACCACAGAAAAAAAGGCGGTTCTTTTATTTCTGGCTTTAGAATTAGATTTATTTTTGACCAGTCATGATTCATGACTATGGTGCTTGACTTGGGAGGGGTCATTGCAGCGTTAGACTCTTGAGTCCTTGAGCTTGCAAAACTTGAAGCTATTTGTGCTCCTATTTCACTACCTAGTTGTTTGACTAGATCTATTAGAGTTTGTTTTAAATCCTCAGGCTGACTTTAGTTGGGGCTGGGGCTAGCTTTGCCTCGTTGACCTACACCATCACCAGGTCTGTGTATTGCTAATGGGGACATTGTAGAAACCCTGGCCCTGTTTTCAATCATACTAACCAGCTGCTCTCCCCCGTCCTATCCCTGCAATATTCCCAGCTGGTGTTTGGGGTGTGCTCATTATACCTGTGACAACACTGTGACTATCCACATTTTCCCCATTGTTAATATCACACTCACCAGTTACACACCCCTGCAATGTCTGATCACTTTCTTGAAATTAAAAATTCACTGACATTTTCGTTAGTTTCTGTCTATAGTGTGTTTTCCCCTGTCCTTTGTTTTTTTGCGTTGTGTTTGCACAGTGTCTAATGTTCTATGTTGAGTTGATTCACAACTTTATCACCTTCTTCTTATTTAGGATAACAGGATGTGGCCTTGGAATCCTGGTTGTAAATGGGTCCCCGGCGATCTGCAGCCGCTGATCTTTGATCCGGGTCATGGCACCAATCTGTAGTGAAACACTGGATGCACCACATATGTATTAATCATCTCCATGTATTTAGTTCCTGCTTGTGGTCTGTCCTGTGTCCGGTATTTTCGCATGCTGGTTGTTATAAATATCTATTAAACATTGTTATATCTTCTAATCATCTTCATTAGAGTAAACGTTACAACCATACTGACCCTCTATACCAGATGTCTCCAACCTTTTTTCATTTGAGAGCTACTTTTTAAAAATGAAAGTCGCCGAGAGCTACTCATGTTATACAATACTTAAAACTCTTAAATAATGCATCATAATTCTCATATTAACAACTATCCAAACTGTTTTACACCTGAAAGAGTGTATTAGTAGTTCCAGTAGTCTACTGTAGGCTACAATAGTAGCCTAATATATTCTGTCAATTTCTTTACGTTAAACCAAACTTTTATTTTGACGGGTTGCCTTTAAGTTGACCTTTGAGTGTCTGTGTTCGTGATATGACAGTTTTCTCAAATGAAACGGTAAATTCTCATGAAGTGACGTTTTATGTGACACACAGCAGAGGCTATAAAGACAGCGAGTGTCACGTGTGTGTGTGTGCCCGCACATCTGCACCCATCATTCACACAGAGACGCAGAACATGCAGGAGTAATATTGAAATAGTATTTTGCAGTTTAATATTCACAGACACTAGTATATATTCGGCTTCAGTCTGGAGCCCTGCGCTTAGATAAACACGGAAGTGACTGAACGCAGCTGCGGGTACCGAATATACTCGGGAGTCGGTACTTAAAAATAAAAAATTTCACTACCAACATGGTACCGTAGTACCGGTATGTTATACTGAGTACGTGCTATTTCCTCAACAGGATCACTCAATAATAAAGTCTTTAAATTTCTCTGGCGGAGCTCCTTTTTCCAGTCTAGGCCTTCCGCCTGAGCAAGCGGTATAGTATATATGCATTTCAGTATATATGCATTCTGTCTCTCCACCTCACCATTTGCCTGTGTCCACTTTAGTGTAATCTTTACATGCTGAATGCCATTTGTCTCACAGAATTGTTGAAATTGAGTAGACATAAACTGTGGACCACAATCTGATCTGAGGTGCACGGCAAACGGCTGAAAACCTCCTCCAAACAGTCAATGATTTTATCAGCTGTGGTAGACTTGAGTAGAGCATACTCATAATAGCGGCTGTAATAATCCACTGTCACTAGTATGGACTCCTCTGTTGGCAGAGGACCTAATATGTCTGTGGCTAGATCCTGCCAAGGGCCTTCAGGTAGGCGGGTCATTCTCAGAGGCTCTTTATTACCTGGTCTCATCACAAGTTGGCATGCATGACATGACCTGACATGCCTTTCTGCGTCTTTATCCATGGCAGGCCACCATAATTTACTTTGAAGGTTCTGCTTGGTGCCTACTATACCCAAATGTCCTCTGTGAGCTAAGTTTAAAACTCTTGCTCTGAGTGACTGTGGTAGTACAATGCGTGTACCTCTTAAAACCAATTGTCCAATCACGCTTAACTCATTGGCAATGTGGGCATACGACTTGCATTCGTCAAAAAAACCCAGTTTGTATGGTATGTCTGACCTTTCTTAACTCATCATCGACCCCTGATGTTTTTTACACAGTTTGTGTCGTGAGTGCACTTGGAGTGCATTTACGGCCACAAATCACACATACTCCTCAGCTCCATGCTTATGTGTCTGTTTTCCCATCTTTCCACAAACCAGACATGAAAGTGAATCTGCTATATTTTGCTTGCCGGGGATGTGGACTACATGAAAGAAATATGGTTATAGTCTTAACTCCCACCGCTCGATGTGAGCACATGGTTTTGACCGCAGCCCATAGATAGTTTCAAGTGGCTTATGGTCAGTGACCAGGTCAAACTTTTGCCCATATATGTATGGATGGAGTCTCTCACACGCCCATACTAAGGACAACGCTTCGCATTCCGTCTGTGAGTATTTTTGTTCGCATTCAGTTAAGCTGCGACTGACATAACATATAGGGACACTTTCTCCGTTTTGCTCTTGAATCAACACAGCCCCAATGCCTACCGGACTGGCATCTGCAATGACCTTTGTCGGTGCTCTCTTATCAAAGTAAGCCAGGGTTCCGGCCTCAGCTAGCCTCTGCTTTAAGGCTTGAAATGGCCATCTTTGTTCAGCACCAAATTTTAATGGAGTATACTTTTTTGTTAGCCTCCTTAGTGGTTCAGTGATGGATGCAAATTGTGGGATGAAATGACGACTATATCCCACCAATCGTATTTCTGATGTGTTCCCTGGTTCTCTGGCCTCGACCACGGCACGAACCCTTTCAGCTGTTGGGCCAATCCCTTTTTCTGAAAGAAGCATTCCCATGAACACAAGCTTATTCGTATTGTACTGACACTTTTCCTCATTGAGTGTCAGTCCACAATTCACAAGCCTCTGCAAGACAGCATGTAGTCTCTGATCATGTGTCTGATGGGTTGGAGCATGTATAATAATGTCGTCAGAGATATTCTCACTCCCGCTATACCGGCAAGGGCTGATACAACTTCATGCTGATATTGCTCACTGGCTGATGACACTCCGAAGATAAGTCTCTTGTATCGATATGTGCCATTGTGAATGGCAAACACGGTAATACCTCTGGACTGTGGCGCAAGCTCTAGTTGGTGGTAACCCCACTTAAGATCAAAGCTTACTGAAAATGGAGGAGCCATTCATACTCTGAAGGAGCTCGTCTACAGTTGGAATTGAGTATCGGCCCCAAATTATGGCTTTATTTGCCTGCCTCATATCCAAGCATAGCTTAATGTCTTTGTCGGGTTTAGGTACAATCACCACCGGATTTACCCATGGGGTGACACCAGAAGCTGGTTCAATAATGTCCATCTCTAGAAGCTGCTGAATCTTGCGTTCCACTGCTTCTCTGAAGTGAAATGGAGTTCGGCATAATGGTTGAGCTATTGGTGTCACGCTGTTATCAATGTTTAAGCTTATCTGTTTGGTATTATGTTTTCCAACTCCCTTAAACAGAACTGGATTGTTCCCGAAGTTGGCTTGCCACGTCACTGATTGTAGCTACGTTGACCCCAACTTTCAGTACTCCTAGTTTAGTAGCAGTCTCTTTACCCAGTAGTGGCTCTCCTTTTCCTTTGTTTACTGTGAATTCAGCCTGGGTGCTCCATTTTCCGCATTTTATTTCACATGTGAAAGCTTTTATGAGCAGGGGTTCTTCAGAAGCATAAGCTTTTTATATAGCTTTTTATCAGACTTGTATGAGTGGCACACAATTCTTCTGCATTTCAATAACTCCCATGTAGCTTCATCTACGATATTGCTTGTGGCCCCGGAATCAATCAACATGTCCAACTCAACTCCACCAACAGAAAATGTATATCTGTTCGATTCACATATAACACTTTCTCTCTTTTCTGCCCCTTGTTTTGGGATTCTCTTTTAATATTTTCCCCCCTTTTTCACAATCCGATGAACTGATGCGTTTTCACTTTCTGGCTGACTGACATGCATGGCAGACATTTGTAAATCCACATGTTCACATGGCAATTTCGAGTGTAATGTTAGTTCTGTCCCTTCTTCTAACAGTTGTCTCCGGATGTAATCTGAACTGTATTTGCTCAAAACTGCATCGCGTAGCTGATTATCTCTGTCAACACCAAAATCACAGTCTTTTGTAGCTTGTCTGAGTCTCGTGATGAACTGTTGTACAGTCTCACCTTGTTTTTGCATGATTTGATAGAAGGACTGTCTCGCCAATGCCGTGTTTACTCGGGGAACAAAGTACACATTTAAAGCGGCCACAGCAGCATCATAATCTATTGCGGTTCCCGTGTCCTCCAATGTTGAAAATATATCTTGCAAATCTGTGCCCGCATGATGAAGTAATAGTGCCCTTCTCCGTTGTTTCGTCGTGCCATTTGCACCTTCTTCTAACAGTAATCCTTTTCCATCCGCAAACAGTTCAAATGCCGACAGCCATCTCGTCCCAGTGTCGCGGGTTCACTGTAGCAATCGAACTTCGGCACTGATGCGGCAGAATCCATTTTCTGGGTTAAATTAACTCACAATCAGATAATCATCTACTTTCTGTCCTTGTTGCTATTGTTATATCTTCACTTAAACCAGCCAAAGACATCAAATTAAATCAGAATGGAGACAGACTGATGGTGAACTCAACTTGTTCTCTTTACTCGTACGCATTCACACTGTCATGACATCATACGCATTACACGTGATACACGACACAGTACTTGTGACATCCCTACACTTGCATGTTTACATTTACATTTGTTCATAAATAAAAAATATAATAACCTCACGGCCGATACGTCAAACTTGATTTGCATTGGAGGGAGTGGGACACCTGTCTATATTAGCTCACGCTGATTAGATGAAGTGTGTTGGAGTTCAACCCGGTGAATGAGAGGGTCGCTTCCCTGCGCCTTCGGGTAGGGGATAGGTCTCTCACTGTCGTATGTGCCTACGGGCCAAACGGCAGTGCGGAGTACCCGGCCCTAATGGGGTCTCTGGGAGGGGTGCTGGAAAGTGCTCCAACTGGAGACTCCATCATTCTACTGGGGGACTTCAACGCACACGTGGGCAGTGACAGTGATACCTGGAGGGGCATGATTGGGAGGAACGGCCCCCCTGATCTGAACCCGAGTGGTGTTCTGTTATTGGATTTCTGTGCTAGTCACGGCTTATCCATAACAAACACCATGTTCAAGCATAAGGGTGTCCATCAGTGCACGTGGCACCAGGACACCCTAGACCGGAGGTCGATGATTGACTTTGTGGTCGTCTCATCTGACCTCCGGCCGTATGTCTTGGACACTCGGATGAAGAGAGGGGCGGAGCTGTCAACTGATCACCACCTGGTGGTGAGTTGGATCCGATGGTGGGGGAGGAAGCTAGACAGACTCGGGAGACCCAAACGTACTGTGAGGGTCTGTTGGGAACGTTTGGCTGAGCCACCTGTCAGAGAGATCTTCCGACAGAGCTTCGACCGGATCCCGAGGGAGTCTGGAGATATTGAGTCCGAGTGGACCATGTTCTCCACCTCCCTTGTCAACGCGGCTGCTCGGAGCTGTGGCCATAAGGTCTCCGGTGCCTGTCGACGCGGAAATCCCCGAACCCGGTGGTGGACACCGGAAGTAAGGGATGCCGTCAAGCTGAGGAAGGAGTCCTATCGGGCCTGGTTGGCTTGTGGGACTCCTGAGGCAGCTGACGGGTACAGGCAGACCAAGCGGAAAGTTGTGGAGGCAAAAAATCGGGCCTGGGAGGAGTTCGGTGAGGCCATGGAGAAAGACTATCGGTTGGCCTCAAAGACATTCTGGCAAACTGTTCGCCGCCTCAGGAGGGGGAAGCAGTGCCCTACCAACACTGTTTACAGTGGAGATGGGCAGCTGTTGACCTCAACTGGGGATATCGTCGGATGGTGGAAGGAATACTTTGAGGATCTCCTCAATCCCACCAACACGTCTTCCATTGAGGAGGGCTCAGAGGTGGAGTCATCCATCACCCAGGCTGAAGTCATCGAGGTAGTTAAAAAGCTCCTCGGTGGCAAGGCACCGGGGGTCGATGAGATCCGCCCTGAGTACCTCAAGTCTCTGGATGTTGTGGGGCTGTGTTGGCTGACACGCCTCTGCAACATCGCGTGGCGGTTGGGGACAGTGCCTCTGGACTGGCAGACCGGGTGGTGGTCCCGCTTTTCAAGAAGGGGGACCAGAGAGTGTGTTCCAACTACAGGGGGATCACACTTCTCAGCCTCCCCGGGAAAGTCTATGCCAGGGTACTGGAGAGGAGAATTCGGCCGATAGTGGAACCTCAGATTCAGGAGGAACAGTGTGGTTTTCGTCCCGGTCGTGGAACACTGGTCCAGCTCTATACCCTTTCCAGGGTGCTGGAGGGTTCATGGGAGTTTGCCCAACCAATCCACATGTGTTTTGTGGATTTGGAGAAGGCATTCCACTGTGTCCCTCGTGGCGTCCTGTGGAGGGTGCTCTGGGAGAACGGGGTCCGGGGCCCCTTGCTTAGGGCTGTTTGGTCCCTGTACGACCGGAGCAGGAGCTTGGTCCGCATTGCCAGCAGCAAGTCGGACTTGTTCCCAGTGCATGTTGGACTCCGGCAGGGCTGCCCTTTGTCACCGGTTCTGTTCATAATTTTTAAGGACAGAATTTCTAGGCGCAGCCAAGGGCCGGAGAGTGTCCGGTTTGGGAACCACATGATTTTGTCGCTGCTTTTTGTGGATGACGTTGTCATGTTGGCCTCCTCAGACCAGGACCTTCAGCGTGCACTGGGGCGGTTTGCAGCCGAGTGTGAAGCGGCCGGGATGAGAATCAGCACCTCCAAATCCGAGGCCATGGTTCTCAGTCGGAAAAGGGTGGCTTGCCTACTTCAGGTTGGTGGAGAGTTTCTGCCTCAGGTGGAGGAGTTCAGGTATCTTGGGGTCTTGTTCACGAGTGAGGGAAGGATGGAACGGGAGATTGACAGATGGATCGGTGCAGCTTCTGCAGTAATGCGGTCGATGTACTGGTCTGAGCTGTAAGGCGAAGCTCTCGATTTACCGGTCAATCTACGTTCCTATTCTCACCTATGGTCATGAGCTGTGGGTCATGACCGAAAGGACAAGATCCCGGATACAGGCGGCCGAAATGAGCTTTCTCCGCAGGGTTGCTGGGCGCTCCCTTAGAGATAGGGTGAGAAGCTCAGTTACTCAGGAGGAGCTCAGAGTAGAGCCGTTGCTCCTCCACATCGAGAGGAGCCAGTTGAGGTGGCTCGGGCATCTATTTCGGATGCCTCCTGGACGCCTTCCCGGGGAGGTGTTCCGGGCATGTCCCACCGGGAGGAGGCCCCGGGGAAGACCTCGGACACGCTGGAGGGATTATGTTTCCCGGCTGGCCTGGGAAAGCCTCGGGGTTCCCCCGGAAGAGCTGGAGGAAGTGGCTAGGGAGAGGGAAGTCTGGGCGTCTCTGCTTAGACTGTTGCCCCCGCGACCCAGCCCCGGATAAGCGGAAGATAATGGATGGATGGATGATTAGATGAAAAGTACGTCTTGGCAAGCTACCTTCAATCAGGTCACAAGCTACTGGCAAATACAAATTTACAACCAGCAACCATATCACCCTGTAGCCCAAGACCCACTGAAGCTAAGCAGGGTTGAGCCTGGTCAGTACCTTGATGGGAGACCAACTGGGAAACTAGGTTGCTGCTGGTAGAGGTGTTAGTGAGGCCAGCAGGGGGTGCTCACCCTGTGGTCTGTGTGGGTCCTAACACCCCAGTATAGTGATGGGGACACTGTACTGTAACAAGCACCGTCCTTTGAATGAGACGTTAAAACGAGGTCCTCTCTCTGTGGTCATTAAAAATCCCATGGCACTTCTTGTAAGAGTAGGGGTGTAACCCAGGTGTCCTGGCCAAATTCCCTTACCAATTGGCCCTTATCAATCATGTCCTCCTAATAATCCCCATCCACTGAATTGGCTCTATCACCCTCTCTCCTCTCCACCTACCGCTGGTGTGTGGTGAGCGCACTGGTGCCGCTGTACTGTGGCTGCCGTCACATCATCCAAGTGGATACTGCACACTGGTGGTGGTTGAGGACAGACCCCTGATATGAGTGTAAAGCGCTTTGGGTGTACAGTAGTACATATGTTTCTCCACTGCACTATATAAATGCCTCATTCATTCAAATTCTCTCAATCCTGTATTGAACCAATACAGTAAATAATAATGATTAGCAGTAGAGAACTACAGGCCTATTGTAGTACAGTACATCAATATTGTTTCCAGTACATAGTCAAACATATACAGTATACGACTCTTTATGAATTAATATCGTACAGAAGACGTGGCGATTTGCCCAATCAGATGAACGGCGTTTTGGTGTGTTGTGGCAAATTTTAACTTTTACTGAATAAGAGACAAACCTTTTCCAATTTCAATAAATTATTTATTCTTTTGCAAAAAAAGAGTCAACAGTCATACAGTCATACCAATGGCTGCAGAGTCTCTGCCGCAGCATAAAACAATTTTTCCCTTCTTATTCTATCTCTAACCCCCAAGGTCAGCACTCTGCTTCTTCTGTTGTTTTCCACACATGGTAAGCACTAGAAAAACATCCCCATATTTCATACTCTTTTACACTTGGTCCCTAAGATTTAAGTGCATGGTAACCTTTAGGGTTATGGGATGGAGCCTCCACGACTCCCCAGTTCCCCCCCGATTCTCACTTGTCACATCTATATCTCATTCTTTGAGGCCCCCAACTGTATCTTATCTTTTCCCTGCTGTCTTTAACTCAATCCATGCATAGCAAACATAACACAATGTTCTTTTATGTACATGAACACAGAAATACACGAATGCTTAATGATTAAAATTTTTCTTCTATAATTAAATTTTTCCTCCACAGGTGCTCCTACACGTGACATAAATCACTACCACAAACTCAAAAAGGAGATATCAAGCCGAAACAGCAAAACTAAGCATTGACAGTTTTTCATTTGTGAGATTGAGAAGAATAATTTAATGATCGGAAATAACTGGTAGGCTACAACTTACCAAATAGCAGGACCTTTTTTTCGGTTCTTTTCGGGATCGCGTAGGCCATTTTATTCCAAGCCGGTTATTGTTGCCATCAAGGTCAGGCTGCGATGTCACTTGATTGAACTGCTCCGAATTCCCAAGAATGAGCAATATATTTTCCGCTTTCAATGTTTTATTAAATAAATAATGCATGGCAACATGGTATTATACTTTATATATTTAAAGATGGTACCATTTTTCTGTTAGTATATTTGCAATATACTATTGAAAAGGAAATATATTTGAAATACAATAAAGTATACTTTTTTTCACCAGGGTGTATATATATATATATATATATATACACACACACTCACCTAAAGGATTATTAGGAACACCTGTTCAATTTCTAATGCAATTATCTAATCAACTAATCACATGGCAGTTGCTTCAATGCATTTAGGGGTGTGGTCCTGGTCAAGACAATCTCTTGAACTCCAAACTGAATGTCAGAATGGGAAAGAAAGGTGATTTAAGCAATTTTGAGCGTGGCATGGTTGTTGGTGCCAGACGGGCCGGTCTGAGTATTTCACAATCTGCTCAGTTACTGTGATTTTCACGCACAACCATTTCTAGGGTTTACAAAGAATGGTGTGAAAAGGGAAAAACATCCAGTATGCGGCAGTCCTGTGGGTGAAAATGCCTTGTTGATGCTAGAGGTCAGAGGAGAATGGGCCGACTGATTCAAGCTGATAGAATAGCAACTTTGACTGAAATAACCACTCGTTACAACTGAGGTATGCAGCAAAGCATTTGTGAAGCCACAACACGCACAACCTTGAGGCGGATGGGCTACAACAGCAGAAGACCCCACCGGTACCACTCATCTCCACTACAAATAGGAAAAAGAGGCTACAATTTGCACAAGCTCACCAAAACTGGACAGTTGAAGACTGGAAAAATGTTGCCTGGTCTGATGAGTCTCGATTTCTGTTGAGACATTCAGATGGTAGAGTCAGAATTTGGCGTAAACAGAATGAGAATATGGATCCATCATGCCTTGTTACCACTGTGCAGGCTGGTGGTGGTGGTGTAATGGTGTGGGGGATGTTTTCTTGGCACACTTTAGGCCCCTTAGTGCCAACTGGGCATCATTTAAATGCCACGGCCTACCTGAGCATTGTTTCTGACCATGTCCATCCCTTTATGACCACCATGTACCCATTCTCTGATGGCTAATTCCAGCAGGATAATGCACAAAGCTCGAATCATTTCAAATTGGTTTCTTGAACATGACAATGAGTTCACTGTACTAAAATGGCCCCCACAGTCACCAGATCTCAACCCAATAGAGCATTTTTGGGATGTGGTGGAGCGGGAGCTTCGTGCCCTGGATGTGCATCCCACAGTTTTCCATCAACTGCAAGATGCTATCCTATCAATATGGGCCAACATTTCTAAAGAATGCTTTCAGCACCTTGTTGAATCAATGCCACATAGAATTAAGGCAGATCTGAAGGCGAAAGGGGGTCAAACACAGTATTAGTATGGTGTTCCTAATAATCCTTTAGGTGAGTGTATATATATATTAAATATTTAGATATTTAATGAATTAAATATATCCATTAAACCACTAAACACTTCTGTATATTTGGCTTACTTTATCTGACTACACTTAAAATCAATTTAAGTGTTAGTGCTAATTAGTGCATTTATATTAAGTGTACTTAAGTACAACAGTTTGGAAAATTATATACATTAGTAATATATTTTTAATAAACTCAATTTAATTTAAATTTAGGATTACTATTGTTATGGTACAGAGACACAGAACCAGGGTTCTGGTACAGAGACATCACTGGGTTCTGGATGGAGACAGGGGTTGTTAATGGGGACAGTACAGGACTCTGGTCGAGGACAGGAGACAGCACAGGACTCTGGACGGGGCAGGACGAGACTCTGGATGATGGTCAGTGACAGGTTGCATGACAGATGTAAGGTGAGACTGAACAATGGTGGTGGAATTAACTGGAAATGTCTTGACAGGTAGAGAAACAGCCTTCGCCCCACTCCAGGACTTCCCCAGATGTCCAGGAGATTACAGGGTCGTGTTGCACTAGCCACGGGCGCCCTAGGATGATACCAGCGGTGGAGTGTGCAACTGGCCCACTTGCAACTGGACAGGACCCACTAAGTAGCGGACATGTTTCTTGTTGTTCATTGCCGATTATCGACTGGACTTGATAATGGATTTCTGTGGGTTTCCCCTGGAGATTGAGCTTGGCAGCAGAGGGAGTCGGAGATGAAGTTCCCGGCTGACCCAGAGTCGAGGAGAGCGGATACTGATAGAGAGACACCAGAGGCAGTAATGATTACTTTGGTAGTGAGTGGATTCATATTAACTGTCTCTGACTGGATAACACTCACCATGGTGCGTGGTGGACAGATGGGACAGACGGATATGAGGTGTCCTCCAGCTCCACAGTATATACAGAGACGCTGGGTCAGCCTCCTCTGCCGCTCAGTGGGAGCCAAGTGGTGTCCAGTTGCATGGGCTCTGGTTCTGGAGAGCTGGTATACTCTGGTTGGCGGGGACGACAGGTGAAGGAGGAAGACTGGCCATGGAGATCTTCTAGACAGGGCTGCGAACGGTGCTGAGAGAGAGGGATGAATTGTTTTAGTCCGATGGCATCGCCATATGCAGCGAGATGCAGCCTAGGATTGAGTCCTTGACGATAGGTGGTGAGGAGCGAGCGCTCATTCCATCCGCTGGCTGCAGCAAGAGTCCTGAACTTAAGAGCATAATTGGGCAGAGACATTTTCCCTTGTTTGAGATTATATAATTGCTCACCAATAGACAAATCGCTGTCGGGCACTCCAAACACATCACAGAAGTGTGCAGTGAAATTCTTGAGCGTTTGAGTTATGCTGCTGTCTTGATCCCAGATCGTTCTGTCCCACTATGTTTTTAACAGTCTCTTCTGCTAACCAAGGCTGCATTTATGTTATCAGAAATACAAAAAAAGCTGTAATATTGTGAACTATTATTAAAATGTAAAATAACTGTTTTCTATTTGAATATATTTTAAAATCTCATTTATTCCTGTGATGCAAAGCTGAATTTTCAGCATCATTACTCCAGTCTTCAGTATCACATGATCCATCAGAAATCATTCTAATATGAGGATTTGCTGCTCAAGAAGCATTTATGATTATTATCAGTGTTGAAAACAGTTGTGTAAAAAATTTTTTTTATGTTATGTATTACACACACACACAAGCTTGGATTAGCCAGGACTTTTTTAATATAACTCCGATTTTATTCGTCTGAAAGAAGAATGTCATATACACCTAGAATGACTTGAGGGTAAATCATGGGCTGATTTTCATTTTTGGGTGATCTATTCCTTTAACACCCGGACTGTTTGCGTGTCCAGAGTGAAGAATGGGGGTAGATCAGTGATGGTTTGGGCTGCAATATCATGGCATTCCCTACTGTGCCAAGGACTACCGAACCATTCTGAAGGCCCATGGTTCAAACATTGTACCCTGAAGGGGATGCCGTGTATCAGCATGATAATGCACCAATACAGACAGCAAGACTTGTGACAGAATGATTTGATGAACATGAAGTTGTACATTGCCCATGAATATAAAGTTCAAAAGAACAGCATATATCTGATATAGAAAGCTTTTGTACACTCTTCAAAAGTTTGGGGTCAGCAAGATTTTTTCCCCATGGAAATTAAATAAAGTAATACTTTTATTCAGCGAGGATAAAACTGATAAAAGTGACAGTAAAGACATTTATAATGTTAGAAAAGCTTTCTATTTCAGATAAATGCTGTTCTTTTGAACTATATATATAAAGAATCCTGAAAAAATGGTAACCAACTGTTTTCAACATTGATAGTAATAAATGTTTATTGAGCAGCAAATCAGCATATTATGATTTCTGAAAGAATATGTGACACTAAAGACTGGCGTAATGATGCTGAAAATTCAGCTTTGCCAACACAAGAATAAATTATGTTTTATATATTCAAATAGAAAACAATTATTTTAAATTGTAAAAATATTTCCCAATATTATTGTTTTTAAATGCAGCCTTGGTGGGCAGAAGAGACTTCCTTTAAAAACATTAAAAATCTTACTGATCTAAAACTTTTGAAGTAGTACAAACACACACACACACACACACACACACACACACACACACACACACACACACACACACACACATGTATGAGCAGTTCATCAGATTCTGTGTGTGCTTGAAGATATATATATATATATATATATATATATATATATATAATCGTTATAATGGAACGTCGTAATATTACGATTGACCAATGGATGGCACTCTTCACGCGTGCACAGAATCTGATGAATTGAATGTCCGCTCAGATGTTCCTCACGCGCACAGCTGTGACGTTTGTCTGTTTAGCAAAACTGCTCTTGCAACATTGCTGGTTACGCTGAAAGGAATTAAAAACATTAGCGATATACTGATGCATTTTTCATCAAGATATACAGCGACCTTATGATAAATCATACGGTTGTGTCGTTTCGATATGTTGTTTTTATGTAAAATGACATTTTAGTGAGAATGAAACTGAAGAGGAGCATATTGCTTCGAGCACGCTAGAGGCGATTTTTCTTTCGCCAACAGATTTAACGCGTATATCTTGTGCTTTTACAATACAAATAGGGCTCTTACAATGATCTCGGTGTTTGGATCGAGTGGTAGATCGGCCGTATCTCTGGTTTTTGCTTTTGTCAGCGTGTTTGTATTGTGTGAATATGTAATCTATTATCTTGTTATTCTGCGTTGCTCATGGCCGCATATTGAAACCGAAGATTCACATTCACCTTTGCGGGCGTTATTTCTCTCTGATACTCACTTATTAGGGGCCGTCAGAGGACACTGGCTGGACAAACTCAGAAGGTATTTATCTGGTCTCTCAGAATCTTACGATATGCTTATTTAAACACGCTAGGAAAAAAGTTTATTTTAATGTTTTTATACATTTTGTTACATTACATTGGATTAGGCTACCATATAAATGCCATTGTACATGAATATGTTTCCACCCGATATCATCACTGTACCATGGTGCTGCAGTAGGTCTTGTTTAGAACAGGACTGTGATTACCTAAACATTTAGCAGTAACTACACGTCAACTAATTATACACGGATCAAATAGACGGGGTCAAAATCCACCTGAAAGTTTTGATTTATGTTTTCACAGAGAATGGCAGATGGAAAGAGCGTTCCAGACATCTCTGTGGCTTCTAAATCCAGAAGTTGTCTTCATTTTAGGAGACGTATTTGATGAGGGCAAGTGGAGCTCGAGTGAGGTACAGTTAATATCTAAAATAATTGCGCGCACACTGCATTTGCGTTAGTATTTTTTTGTTTGATGTCTGAAATCTGAGTAACACTTTACAATAAGGTCTATACATTAACTAACATGAACTAACAATGAGCAGTAGGCTACATTTGTTATAGTATTTATTAGTCTTTGTTAATGTTAGTTAATAAAACTCCAGCTGTTCATTGTTTGTTCATGTTAGTTCACAGTGCATTGTTAACAAATACATGATTTTAATTAATAATGTATTAGTAATACTGCTGTCAGTCGATAAATTAAATAAATAAAATAAATGAATTGCACATTTTTCTGTAATCTGGATTAATCACACCTAACATTAAATTGTAAATATATTTTTATATTGTAATAATGTCACATTTAATCTCCAAATGAATGTAGCAACAGCACAAAGACAGTAGCCTATATTAAATATTTGTTTAATGCCATCTCTTTTTGAAAGAAGGCCAGTATCACCGATACCGTACTGCATGTCTCTATGAAATAGAGTTTCAGCCATCAATTATAGGTATTCAGTATTACAGTATAATTAAAAGCTATCAATTTTTAACATTTATTAGGCTTTAAAAATAACTTTTAAGTGAGCTTAAAACTATTCACATAAACATGGGGCCTGTTTTTTGTTTTTTTTCTATTGGCCAGTTTAGATTTTTAATTGCCCTGTCAAAATGTTTTTGTTGTTTTCGACCCATGTAACCTTGTAAACAGTGTTTTAAGATTTTCAGGTAGGTCTAACAGTTAGAGTATATATTCAGAAATGGAATAGTTCACTTCACAGTCTTCACTGCATAAATTATATTAAATATAGATT
This sequence comes from Paracanthobrama guichenoti, assembly GCA_018749465.1. Lineage (NCBI taxonomy): Eukaryota > Metazoa > Chordata > Actinopteri > Cypriniformes > Gobionidae > Paracanthobrama > Paracanthobrama guichenoti. Next base: position 14,593,138 of record CM031966.1, on the reverse strand, counting down.
AATCCTTATTAAAGCTACAAATGTTGTTCATTCAAGAGCAGTGAGCGATTTTTCTCTTTTTCTTTTGTTCTTTGATTATCCTTAATGACAGACAGCAGCGGGTTTAAGGCTGCATTCAGACTCAGTCCAAATCCGATTTTTGTGCATATCTGTGTAAGCAGCAAAAAAATCACATGAAATGCAATTTTATCCATTTCGAGCTACGTTCATATGTGGTTTAAAATCCTATTCAAATTGTATTTCTGGAAATTTCCTTTCAGTCTGACTGCTCTGATCGTATTTCATGTGGTTTGTGACTTTTTCGCCACTTAAAAAGTAAATGTCAGACGTTATTATAGGAAAAATGCTGAAAGTCACTGCAGAAACAAAGTTGTGTTTTTGGCAAAGTGCCGGACATGTTTTGAAACCGTCAAAGACGACAGTGCAGAATAAAGCAGTGCATACCAGCCTCCTATGTTTCTGCTGTTGCCCCATAAGACGCAGTAGTCCAGCTGTGCACGTCATGTTGTAAATAAAAAAAAAAAATCTCTATTGCACAGCATGTGAACAATTTTGTATAGGCTTATTATATTTAGGGGTTCAAGCCCGTCTCAAGTGTCTTATATTGTTGACGGACAAAACGCATGTGCTCGGATTGCCTCGTGACCTGGGGAAAATTTTCCCATGATGCATCATTCTCCACTAAAACTGATGTAACCAAAATGTAAGACTTGAAACTTTCAGGGCTGGTAGTACTCACACCAACAACAAACGTCACCGAGGCGCACCCCGATCGGCCTGACGGGGGCGCTACAGCGGTCAAAAGTATGAAATGGCTCATAACTCCTAAACCGTTAGGCGTAGGCTCAAGTGTCTTATATTGTTGACGGACAAAATTGTGCTCGGATTGCCTCGTGACCTGGGGAAAATTTTCGGCTATTTTGACTACTTTTGCAAACTAGTCCTAGGTTTTTGGCCCGACAGGACCCAAACCAGTGCAGTGAGATTCTCTGGAGTCTGAATGTCAACAGTTATCAAAAAAAGTGGACATTTGGGAGGAGTCACTTTTACTTAATTGGCTATAACTCGTCAACTGAACGAGATATTTTCACCAAACTCAGCACGCCTATGTAAGAGCTCATTCTGTGGTCGCGTGAAAGGACGTGGCGACTGGCCATTTGGTGGTGCTATAACGGTTAAAAAGGTGTCAAAATGATGTATTTCTATGGCAAATCACATTTAAAAGGCTGAAAGCGGCCATCTCCCTGCCTGATTTGCATACAGCTTCACAAAATCGGGCGTGGGCATGCGTCACATGATTCTTAAGACGCTTGCAGACTTTTTTGGACGTCTGGCCGCCGGTGGCACTTTAACTGTTATAAAGGTGAACTATATTATCCTATGCAAAATGACATTTAAATGACTAAAAATTGTTCTGCGCAGAACTTCACCAAATTAACTGAGAATGTGCGCCATATTATTGTAAAGAAGCTTGCAAATTTTTACGGAGGTCTGGCCATCAGTAGAGGTATTACAGTTTAAAAGGTAAAAAAAAACGAAATACCACATTTCCATGATAAATGTGCTGAAAATGCAAAAATATACCTTTTTCCTCTCTGATGTGCATGATAAGTGGAAATCGGAGGAGTGGAGATGGATTGGATGCAGGATGTTGTGAATAATCTGAAATAGTGATTCTATATGGCTTTGGTGAGTGAAATTTCAGTTATTATTCTGATATGTAAAAGAAATGTCAGAGTTTCTGAAATGATTCGTTCTGCGCAGAGTTGGGTAACGTTAGGCCGCATGCACACACAGCGCGAGCTGAACTGATTAGCACACGGGCTAATGCTACCACGTGTAAAAATGCTAATTTTGTAATGAAATGAGTGCAAAAGTGATTCATAAGTGTCAATGTGTTAAGGATTTTCAACTGGCCAATTTTAAAAAACTAAAAATAATATCTATTGCAATTGTTCAAACATTAAGAATGTTGTGTACACACAAATTCATATTAAAATTTCAAATTGATTTTACTGTTTTTGGCCTTAAATGTCATGCACCGTGACATTTACGTGACCGTGATTTATCTTAAAATTAATTTATTTTCTTAACATGCAAGTTCTCTTTAATTAAAGTGTTTATAAACAAAGTATTAGTATTTCTTTTGAGTTTTTGCAAAAGATGATCTCACATTTGTTTTTAATTTCAGAGTTGCCTTCTTAAATGTAGTTAACAGACTTTTTCTTTTTCTTGTAAATTGCATAAAACTGATAATTAAAAAAAAAAAAAAAAACATTCACTTAAACATTCTGTATCAGTGATTCCATTTCGTAGCCATAGAAATTAGATATTTTATTTTTTTAATTTAATACAGTTATTGTTATTATTGGTCGCACCACATGATGAGTGGTCGCTTCAAATGACATGAAGATCTCGAATATTATTAAAAATCTATTTAAAGAGTTCAGTAAACAATGCATTTCATACAAAAAAATAGATTTAAACCATATTTTATTAATTTCATAGAATTGTTTTAATGAACATAAAGAAACATTTCATAATATTTTTAGAAAAATCAAATTGCACAAAAGTGCAACATTTTATTTAACTTGACAACGGAGATGATGGAAAATAATAATTTTGATCAGAACCATGTATAATGTAATATTCCTTGTCATGAACAGTTTTAAGTAAATGCACATTTGTGACCCTGGAGCACAAAACCAGTCAGAAGTCTCATGGGTATATTTGTGGCAATAGCCAGCAATGGGTCAAAATTATCGAATTTTCTTTTATTCCAAAAATCATTAGGATATTAAGTAAAGATCAAGTTCCATGAAGATATTTTGTAAATTTCCTACCGTAAGTGTATATATAAAAAAATGATTATTAGTAGTATTATGCATTGCTAAGGACTTTATTTGGACAACTTTAAAGGCAGGGGTCCAGGGTCACACTTGTGGCCTTCTTGTGAACAAACATTTAATTAAACTTGACAATCATCATGCTGCTGATTTATTTAATTTTTTCTCTTTTTTTTTTTCTTCCTATTCTCCTGGCAAGATACTCTGCTCTTGCTCTTGAGTTAACATGCTGCCTATGGCAAGCATTTTTTTCTTTGCTTGGCAGTGCCATCTGTTAAAATAGACAAATGGTTATAAATAAATAAATAAATAAATAATAAATTACTAATAAATGCATAATTACTCAAATTAAATTAATGGTCTGAATTTTCTAAATTTCTGTCTGAAATATGTTTTTAAATAACCCAAATTGGATGACAAAAATCTATTCCAAATAATACTAAAATAAAGTACTTTACATATATAAACCATCAATTGAATATAAAAGCACAAAGCCTGCCAATCTTGGACATATATCTATCATGGAAAACACTCTGCAGTGGTCACACCACATGATTTTTTTTTTAATTCACTCAAAATTTACAGGCATAGAATTGGCTACCTAAACAAAACAAGCTAGAAAAGGTCACTATGAAATTTATAATAAAAAAAAATATATTTTTAGAAATAACTTGTTTTTTTGAGGTCGCACCACATGATATCCATGCTTGTTGCTTCAGTGGGTCCTTGGCAAATTGGTATATGATGCAACTTACTGTCTCTGAATGGATTTCAACATAAAGTCCAAAAGTTGGTCGTTTCTTGATGGTCGCACCACATGATATTTCATGAAACGGACCTCATCGGACAATGTTTGTTTGTATATTATGAAAAAAAAAAAATAAAAATAAAATGCTTTGCATCATCATGCCAAATAGTGAAGAAAATAAATTTGAATACATTTAGAGTAATTTCAAAGATGTTTCCAAAACAGAAGTTATGGCCGGACGGTCGCACCACACGATATTTTGACACTTTAAATAACACAAATAACTCATCATTGACCCATATACACTGCCTGCAGAATTATTAGGCACGTTGATTTTCTGATCATATTTTTCCCCAGGCACATTTTACCAATTCCAAACCACATTAATCTTAACTACTATTCATTTAGTTTTTAATCATTTATAAGTGAAATGTAATTATTCGTGAAGGCTGGAAATGAAAAAACATCTTATATTCAGGTGTGCAGAATTATTAGGCACGTTTTCTTTTACAGATAAAATGAGCCAAAAAAAAAAGATTTAACTCAGACTGAAAAAAATAAAATAATTAAATGCCCATGAGAAGGATACAATACCAATACAACATTAGGCATTGCAGTTAAGGAATGACCATTGGACTGTGAAATGTCAGCAAGGTCAGATAAAAACAGGTTGTGAAGAAAAGACACATTAACTGCAAAAGAATTAAGGTGAAGAATAAAGTGTGAAACCATCAGGAACACTTTAGTCTCCAGCGCCACCATTTTCCAGAACTGCAACCTACCTGGAGTCTCCAGAAGTGCAAGGTTAAAGCTAGTTAAAGAATCCTAAAAAAATAACCCAGACTTAATATCACAAGCTGAAGTGTTGTACAACAAAGTTTTTATTTATTTTTATAGACAGATAGGTTGAGAGTGATTCTTGTAGGACCAGCACCACATCCTCTTGTACCACTGTTTGAAGAATTCATCTTCAAAAATCTGGTAGTATGTTTTGGGAGTTCATTTTTAATCTCCTATACCCTAAAGTCCATTTTGCCATGGAAAACCATGGGATATGGTTCGGGTTGGGCATCGAGAAGTTTTGGTTTCCATAGTGGCCACCGGATTTCCGGAAGTGCTTGCTACGCCTGCTTGTTCTGTTGCAGCCATGGAGCACGGTAAGCGGCGCTCAAAAGTGTGGCTTTATTTCACTTTAAAAAGCCTGGGTTGGCACAGGCACACATGTGACAAACTTATTTCTTGCATGGGAGGATGCACTACAAATATGATTAAACGCCTGCATGGTGTACAAATTAACGAGTGTAGCGTGTTTGACGTGTTGCCAGATTGGACGGTTTTGAATTTGATTGTGCTGGTAAAAATGGGTTTGGGTGGGTGGACAAAATTTGGGCTGTTTTGGGGTCAGTTTGGCGGTTTTCAAACATCTAAATTTTATAGTCTAATTGGTTAATAACAAACTCAAGTGTGCATGTACTCCATAAAATCAGTCATCATGACACACAGGCCCAGCATAGAGTCAGCTGGCATTGGTGTTGACGTCGCCAATGAGCACACACTTTCAGCCAATCAGCAGGGAGACGCGCTCATTCATGACAGGTTTTCAGCGCGAAATTGTAGCTGGATATTCAAGTGATCGCTATGCAAAAGTGGCATAAATATACAGTAATGAGTGGGAGAGTGAACCAACTCTCAAAACGTGGATTACACCTGTGACTCGAAGACTCTTTATAAATATAACTAACTCTAAGAGCACAGTTGAATTACTTGAATATAGGACTCCTGTCCATCATCGTGTGTACACTGGCCTGATCAGAACATCTGCACCTTTTAAACCATCTAGACTGTGCTCTACTCATCCTGACAGCTGCTGAAAGAGGTTTGAATCAACGATTAATCCATTTTGACTGTGTTAAGTTCTGTGTTATGTTCCATAAATATGTACTTCACGAAAGACATGACGCTACTGTAGTTCTGTCTGAAGTTAAAGCAGTAATGTGTGTGTGTGTAATGCCTGCTAATTATGTTATTTATTCCGATCACTTATATTGGGCACTTTTTGCACTTAAATTAGTTTATTCTTACTGTTGACGTTTGAAAATTATGCATGTGTTTTTCCATGGGTTAAAGTCATCGGTTAATTTCGTGATTTTGACAGTTTCCACTTGGACATTTTAGTCATGCATGACTGTATTTGGATGTATTTGCCCTGTTTTGATCCGTTTTCCTGGGAAATTTATTTATTTTTATTTTGTCATCATTATTTTGTTTTAAGGAAATAAAATGGTTCTAATCAATCTTGATTGACATGGCAATTAAAATTATATCACATTATTTTAGCAGTTAAAATTTTGGGCGTTTTTTTTTCCTGGATTGGGCAGGTTTTAGTGAGCTTTTGGGCTGGAAATCGTCAACCCAATCTGGCAACACTGCGTGCTGTGCAGGTCCACTGTCTCGTCCTCCTCCTACCTGACACTGCCACACCTGCAGCCCCCTCCACAAATTTCGCTTTTTCACACACCCCTCATCTGACTGAGAGGGGTGGGGGTACTGATCTGCTCATCTCCAATGAATGGAAATGTAATCCTTTGCTATCTCAGTGTGACAAAAGATAATTTGAATCACATGCAATTACTATCACCAGCCCTATTAAAATCCATTTTGTAGTTGTCCCCCAGGTCAACTAGGTCACTCTCATCCTTCCCAGAGAATGGTACTCCTCTGGTAGTTCTTGGAGACTTCCAACATCCATTTAGAAAAACCTCAGGCTGCTGACTTCCACACTCTGCTTGCCTCATTTGACCTCAAGAGAGTGTCTACTGCAGCTACTCACAAATCTGGGTAACGAATTTGACCTTATTTAAACATGCTGCTGCTCCACTGACCATACACTGGTTACACCACTGCACACCTTAGATCACTTTCTCCTCACTCTTAACCTCAATCTGGCTCATGACAAGACTCACACTCCTCCACAGGAGGTCACCTTTCGGCGTAACCTATGCTCACCCTCACCCTCACCCTCACCCTGCTGCCTATCCTCTTTGGTCTCATCCACTTCCTTCCCTAATCAACTCTCATCACTAGATACTAACAGTGCTACTGATGCAATTTTCGCCACTCTAACATCTTGTTTAGATGACTTCTGCCCCTTTTCATCCAAGCCAGACCACGCCACCCCCTCTGCCCCCTGGTTATCTGATGTTCTCAGAGAGCATCATTATAAACTCAAGGCTGCAGAGAGGAAGTGCCACAAATTGAAAGATCTCATTGACCTTGGTTTGTATCAATCCCTCCACTCTTCCTTCTCTGCTAATGTCTCTACTGCTAAAATGACATACTACCACAACAAAATTAACAATTCTTCTGACTATTGCACACTTTTCAAAACCTTCTCTCTTCTTAATCATCCTCCTCTCCCTCCTTTGTCAAGCCTAACAGCTGATGACTTTTCCACATTCTTCATAAATAAAACAACCATCAGCTGGCAATCACACCACAAACTGACATGCAGATAACTTAACAGATAAAGCACACATTCTCCCCTCCTTCTCTCCACTCTCAGAGGGAGAAGTCTCCAAACTCATCCTTTCCAGTCACCCTACTACCTGTCTATTTGATCCTATCCCCACTCCTAATCAAGCCATTTCCTCTTCAGCTGTACCCGCACTCACTCACAGGTCCTTCAGGGTGTCGTGGAGGGGTGAGGTGTCTAAGTCACAACATCTAGCTACTGGGATGTGAAATCGGAACTGCATGTGGTCTCAGCCAACCCAACACTTCATTACATTACAGCTTCACCATTCATCTAGTTTCGTCAACCATAACTCCATCCAGGACCGCTATTGAACCTTGGAAATTGATGATCAGTTAATCTACACAGACCACATTGCTAGAACTGCCTGGTACTGCAGATTTGCCTTATACAACATCATGGTATCAGGCCCTTCTTATCGGAGCATGCTACGCAACTCCTTGTCCAGGCTCTTGTTCTATCCAGACTAGGCTATTGTAATGCTCTCTTGGCCTTCCAGCATGCACTATCAAACCTCTGCAAGTGATCCAGAATGCTGCAGCAAGAGTGGTCTTTAACGAGCCAAAGAGAGTGCACTTCACACCTCTCTTCATAAAATGGCACTGGTTGCCAATTGCTGCTCGCATCAAATTCAAGACCCTGATGTTTGCCTACAAAACAACCACTGGCTCTGCACCCTTATACCTTAACTCACTACTTCATACCTATGTGCCCTCCAGAAGCTTGCGTTCAGCAAGTGACCTGCATCTTGTGGTGCCATCCCAAAGAAGCACAAAATCACTTCCACGGACCTTTACCTTGACTGTTCCAAGCTGGTGGAATGAGCTTCCTAACACAACCTGAGCTGCTGAGTCTTTAGCCATGTTCAAGAAACCGCTGAAGATGCATTTTTTTCGTCAATGCTTCACCCATTAATACTAATACTTACTATTCTATATCTAATAAAAAAAAACTTTCTATGTGTACCGTGTTAGAATAACTGGAACTAGTCACAGCACTTTTATATTGTTGCTCTATTGTTGGTTTGATTTGCTTCTATTGATCTCCTCATTTGTAAGACAGTTTGGATAAGTGTCTGCTAATGATTAAATGTAAATGTAAAACGCTCGCTTCATGGCGGTTCTCGAGTCACCAGTATGCTGAACCGAGGAAACCGTTAGGACTTATTCTTAGCATGTCAACAAAGAATGAGCTAATACAAGCGAACATAAACTTAGCAGTTGACTTGAATCAGGGGCTGATTCAAGGCTGTAGAAAGGTGGGTTGACTTGAAACTAGTTTATTCACTAGATGTAAAACATCATTATTGGGTGCTTTAGTACAAACCCGATTCCAAAGAAGTTGGGACACTGTACAAATAAAAACAGAATTCAATGATGTGGAACTTTCAAATTTCAATATTTTATTCAGAATACAACATAGATGACATATCAAATGTTTAAACTGAGAAAATGTATAATTTTAAAGGAAAAATAAGTTGATTTTAAATTGAACATTTTATTCTAGCTTCATGCATCCTTTTTATCAACACAAGTTTCATAAAAAAGCAACATTTTGAGCAAAAAGCTGAGAGAAACATTTTTTTCAAAGACTATATCCAGATCGGATTCAGAGCGATGATCAAAACATAGATGAAGTAGATTGAGTTGATCAACGCCTCTAAAGCTTCACAGTCCTATAGCTCATCTTGGGTTGACATTTCATTTAGTAATATTAGGCGCTTTTGATTTATATACTGTTTAATGTAAGCAATTTTCTATCACTTGTTTCTGCTGCTGCTTCACCCATGTTTTGATCAGGAGATTCTGTACTCTTTCAGTAGATGTATAATAGTGCCCCCTACAGTATAACAGTGAAATCACGGATAGCTGGAAAATTCCCATCGAAAGAGTAAAGTAGATTTGAAGTAAATTCCTATGTGCACTAGGGATGTCACAAGTACCGGTACTTCAGTACCAAGTCGGTACTGAAATTTAAAACATTTGATGATATCAGCATTTCTGTAGTACCGGTAGTACTGACTCCCGAGTATATAGTACTGACTCATATATATATGTATATAGTATATATATATATATATATATATATATATATTCAGTGTATATATATATATATATATATATATAATGTGTCTGTGAATATTAAACTGCAAAATACTATTTAAATATTACTCCTGCACGTTCTGTCTCTGTGCGCGTGACGCTCGCTATCTTTGTAGTCTCTGCCGTGTGCCATATGAGGACACGAACCCATAAACCATCACTTCATGAGCATTTTGAGAAAACTGTCATATCATGAACACAGACACTCAAAGGTCTTCACGGCAACCCTGTCAAAATAAAAGCTTGGTTTAACGTGAAGAAATTGACAGAATATATTAGGCTACTGTTGTACAGTAGATTTAGCTACGTCTCTATGTAATAATACGCCTCTACTAATAATAATAATTATGCCTATATCGTTGCTTATTTTTCACTTGATCCTATTTTATAAACAATGTTTACTTTTAAACAGCATGCAGCCTTTAAATGCTTATGTATTATTTACTTATAATGATTATCATCATAAATAATAAACTCATTGAATTTAATTAAGTTTTTAAAAAAGGTAAATAAAATAAAAACATTTTGCTGTGGTACCGAAATTGGTACAGAGTACCGTAAAATTTGTATGGTATTGGTACCGACTACTGGAATTTTGGTACCGTGACATCCCTAATGTGCACTACCAGTGGACTAGCCTACACAAAAATACAGATAGTCAGAGAGTATGTAAAACTATGTGAAATAAGTATTTAATAGGTATTTAATAGCTACTCAAATAAAAGTAAACACAACTACAAGCCAAGTATATTTGGAATACTTAATTATACTTTAAGTATATCTCGATCAAAAGATTGAGGACAAGTATAGGCCAAATATACTTGGACTTTTCTGTCAGTATAAGTGAAGTGTCAATACTTCTTTTTCGTAAGGGAATGCATTACAAATCCATGGGAAGGGACTGTTGATACATCTGTGTACAGTTTTTAAACTGAGTCTCTATGGAATCTTGTTTCCACCACTGAATAAGAAAAGGTAATTGTGACTTTTTTTCTCTCGCAATTGTGAGTTTATAACAATAAAGTACCATACCTTTGTGAAATGTCATTGCTGATTTTTCTCAAATTTAATTATTGTTTAATCTCACAGGACTAATGAATTCTCTTTTTGACCACTGATTAAATCCTTAAAGTATCCAGTCAGTTAGAAATTGTACAGTCAGACACAAAAGATAAACTTCATCTTATGCATAACTTTTTATATAGGTTTTAAATAATGATCCCTAATCAGATCCCTTGTCAGATGTGAGATACTACACTTCAAAGATCAAATATATAAAAATGTAGGGAAATAAAACCTAAATCACATTTTTGAATTTATAGGTTCATATTTTAAACAGAAATGTCATAAACCAAAATAGTTTAAAATTACAATTGCCACCAGCTATTATGACTCTTCTGTGCTCTCCACTCAGGACTGGGAAGATGATGTCAGACGTTTTAAACGGATCTTTCGTCATCCTAGTGACACAAAGCTTGTGGTTCTTATAGGAAATCATGACATCGGCTTCCATTACGAGTGAGTTTAAGGGTTACAATTGACCTGCAGAGCCAATGTGTGGTTTTCAGTCAGTATAAATATAAATAAATAGTATAAATATTATACAGTTTTCACTGTGTAATATTTCAACATTTCAGTACGGATAGCAGTATATTTAAAATATTTGCAGTATCAAAAAAAGATTTAAAAATAACCACTTTTTTTTTTAACCAAATCGTGTAGTCTAATGGTGCCCAACCAGTCGATCGCGGTCGACCAGTCGATCACAGACTGCTTTCCAGTCGATCGCGAGAGTAAATTGCACTCTGGTTTGCCGTCTCTCAAATACATAAAATATTAACCTTTATAGACATAGTATTTGATTTAAAAAAAAGCAGTTCTTTATTTACCCTTACAAGATCACTGATTACGTTCAGCTTCTCTCTGCGTTGTGTGTGCCGGAGGAGGAGGGGCGGAGCTATGAGCTGTGAGGATTTGCTTGACAGTCCAGTTGAGTACGAGATTTAACACAAGCTCTTTAATGCTTTACATTGGTTGTTAAATATTTGTAAAATCCACTGGCAGACATAAAGGGTGACCAATAGCATTGCTTTATGAAAAAAAAAATGGTAACACTTAATAATAATGTTCAGTTATAAGTCCCTTATTTAGTCGATGATGAACTAATCATTTACAAAACATGATTATACATTCATAAATGATTAATAATTAATATGCTAACATTTTTTTGAATGTTTTGTTAATTTAGTTAGAAGTCATTTATAAATTATTATCCCCTTGAAAACAAATAAATTACTCTTCTTAAAAATGCTGTTTTAGCATCCTGCATGTTTGTGCTTTTGAACACAGACCAGCTGATCATTTATGGTATGTTGGTATTTATTGTATGTCTCTTCACCGTTATGGTATGTTGTGATACCATACCATAAATATAATTTATGGTATGGTATGATCATTTATGGTATGACCACTAATGGTATGTTCATAATTTGTTCAAGATTAACCATTGTTTATTGAGATGATACTAAATTTGAATACTTTAAAATACTAATTATGACAAATACTTAAGTGATAAAGTATCAACTAATAACTCATCAAACATCTACTATTGATCTGTTTTGATTTATTTCATGATTTAATTTTTTAAGATAATACAGCACATTTGTAAATTTGTTAACATGCCACTTATTAATAAGTTATAAAAAAATAGTCAAGTTTTGTAAATGATTAGTTCATCATTAACTAATAATTTATATATGACTTGACTGAATTAACAAAACATTTATAAATTGTTAGCATACCACTTAATCATTTATGAATGTATAGTCATGTTTTGTAAATTATTAGTTAATCATTAACTAATTACTTATAACTGACTTATAACTGAACGTTATTGACAGTGACGAAATTAGGGGCTGAATTCGAAATCGCATATTAAATACTACTCATACTATTTCATAAAATATATATGGCAGGAATAGCAAGAGTAGTATGCTAGTACACTAATCTGAATTCAGCCAGAGTAGATCTCAGCACACTGCAAATTTAAAAGTAGATCTTTGTTCAAAAAAGGTTGGGCACCCCTGGTGTAGTCCTACTTTGAAGTGATGTTAACTTGACTTGAATGTTATCTTTTTTGAGAAATGTTTATTTATTTTGACTCAATGTGTATTTGCAAATTTAATATTAATTGTAGCGTGCTGTCAACATCTCAGATTACTATTTAACAGTAAGACTGACAGGGTGTAGAAGGTAATTTTATATTGAAGGCATTTTCAGAAGGTGTGTGTACAGGTGCCCGATTTCACTAAAGTGTGGCTCCGTTATTATCTTTCTCTTCCTTTGGCAGAATGACTAAGCAGAAGTTGGAGCGGTTTGAGCAAGTATTTAATGTGACATCAGCAAGGATCCTAACCATTAGAGGAGTCAAGTAAGTTTCTTAATGTAAACTAAGTATTTCCATGTTCTGTTAAATTTATCTACCAAGATTCATAATCTTGATTTAAAAAAACTAATTTGAACAAAAATAGCAAGTTTGGCTCTGTATTGTTTATTTCAACAGTTTCTTACTGGTGAATAGTGTTGCACTTCATGGTGATCGCTGCCCCATCTGCCAACGTGTGGAGGAGGAGTTACACAAACTCTCACATGCTCTTAACTGCTCTTTTCAGGTAATAAAGATTATAGATATAATTATGTTAAGACTGTGTCTTAAGAACTAGTATGATCAACTAGCCGTTAGTTAGGGGTAATAACTCCAATCTCTCTTACTTTTCGGTATCAAATTAGACCAATCTAGGTTTTTAATATGTAACTGACTTTTAAAATAATGAACATTCTTAAAGGAAAAAAATTGGATGACTATCTTGGAAAAACTTGCTAGTTTATGCAACCCTGGTCAATTTGAGTTAGGCAGGTCATTCCACCAGCAGGGAACAGTCAAGATAAAGGTCTATGAAAGTGATTTTGTGCTTCTTTGGGATGGCACCCCTAGTGAAAAAAATGTATAAGTATATTTGCAGCTGTTACATGTTGTGTTCCCCTGTCACATGTTCCTTTGTTCAGTTTTCCCGCCACTCCTGCGTTTCCATGGTCACCCTCATTATGAGTTCATCTGTCCCAGCTGTGTCCTGTTAATTAGTTGAGTCATCACCTTGTTTCCCCTGTGTATTTAAGCCCTCTGTTTGCCCTTAGTGATTGTCGGTTCTCGTTCACGTTTGTTGGTGGTTTCCCTGTCTGTTTCCCGAGTTTATGATTAAAGTTCCAAGTTCTCCTTTTCCTTCGCCTTCGTGAGTTTGTTCCACACCAAATCCGTAACAGCAGCCAGACTAATTATCAGTATACTTCATTTGAGTTAATGATTAGTTAAGTGTGCTATTTTGGAACAACCAATTTTGCACTAAGTATATTTTATTTGTAATTAAGTTGTATTAAAGCATAATTTTTTGTAATGGGCGATATATAAACGATATGCAATATAAATGATACAAAACTGGCCTACGATATCGCGATAATGCATGTTGATGACGCAATCTACCCGCGAAATTTAGAGCCACAAGCTGCAACGCATCATCGTATTCGTCATCTTGAGTAAACATGGCTGAAAACGAAAAGGAGGAGCTGGTGAAACATCCATTATTTGGATTTAAGCCGTCCGATGAGCAGCAGCACACTATACTGTAGAGTGTGTGGGGCAACAGTTCCGGCTAAGAGAGGTAACATGACCAGTCTGTTCTACCACCTCAAATAATTGCCTAATACTGGAAGTATTTCCCTAATTCACAGTATCTGTGCATTACACAAAATAATTTTCTTTGCCTAATACTGAAAGTATTGTCAGTACAGTATCTGTTCCTTAATCGCACATACTCCTTGCTTATGCGATGTTGTCATGACAACCGGTACACAACATCCACTTCAGGAGGTTTACCCTTATTAGCATTATTGTATTATTTCATATCGTATACCTTGTAGAAAAGACAAGAGTCGCATTTGTTTCTATTGAGCCTGATTTCTCAAAATGGTGCGTGTGTGCGCGCGTTTATCCTGGGTGCCATGACAACAGTGCGAGTTATAGGAAGCATGAGCCTGCTGTCGGCTCACACTCACTCACAGAAACGCGTGTGCACAGAGTAACGGCTGAGCTCAGTATTTTGACTGAATAATAAGGTTTCTTTCTTGCAAAACCTTATAGTATGCCGCCTGAACACTTATAGTATGCCGCCTGAACATATCACGCAATGACACAGGGAGACGCACGCCATATATGGATATGGCGTGCGTCTCCCTGTGTCATTGCGTGATACTTTTGTATCCTTTTCAGTTTTAGCCTGGTCGCTATTCACTGCCAATATAGGAAGGAGCGTGTGCAGGACATTTTTAAAAATTTCTGCTTTTGAGGTCCGAAAAAGATAGAAGGACATTTATTTATCTGCAACATTGTTGTATAATTACAGTTTTGCACAATAAATATTCTCAAAAATACATACAACGTTTCTTTCTTTCTTTAAAAAAAAAAAATACATTTAGCAGTTTGGCTTTCCTTAGGGTCTATGTAACCTGTTCTGAAATGGTTATATTTTGGGGTTCCAGCCTGAAAGGCTGAAATCCTATTTTAATTGTTAATTGTCCCATAATGCATCATTCTCCATCTAAAACTGATTGGGCAGACCAAACCGTAAGTCGTAGAGACTTGAAACTTTCAGGGCTGGTAGTACTCACACTGACTACAAACGCCAGCGAGGTGTGCCCTGATTGGCCTGATGGTGGCGTTACAGTGGTCAAAAGCACGAAACGGCTCATAACTCCTAAACCGTTAGGCGTGGGAACGAGTGTCTTATATCGTTGGAATCCTTGGCTCAAGACGGATTCCTCGGATTGGCTCGCCAATTTTGAGACATTTTGGGTTTTTTGAAAAACCTACTTTTGGAAACTACTCCCATGTTTTTTCTCTGATCGGAACCAAACAACTGCAGAAATGTTCTTTGGAGAGAGTCTATTAATAATTACGAAAGAAATTTGAAATTTCAATGAATAGTTGCTAAGGGGAACCAAATTGTTCAATGTGTCCGGTGCCACTTTTACTAAAATGACTATAACTTTTGAATGGAATAAGATATTTTCACTAAACTCAGTTCACATGTCTTTGATCTAAAATTTATGAAAAAATGACATGAAAAAAATCCTGATGATTGGCCATTTTGTGGTGCTGCAACAGGAAAAATATTCATGAAAATGGCTATAAGATGCAATGCAATTTCTATTATTCAAATCAGTAAATGATTGTTAGGCTGCATTAACTAGGTCAGCTGGAACCGGGAACATTTCTCATAACACCTGATGTACTCGTTACATCATAAGAAGAATGGCATCTACGCTAATGTGAGTCTCTATTTATTCCGAGGTTTACTGCAGTCACCTGTATACAAGATCAGATGGTGGACCTGTGCCTGGACATGACCAACGCATCCCTGAAATGTCTGCAGAGAGCGTGTCAAATAAACTCCCCCCCTGTAAATGCCACATCGACATCCTCAAAAAAAACATGTCTCCGGCATGACGACTCGAACAATCTTACGAATATCTATTTACCTAATATGACTTAAGACCTGAAATGTCGCCAGAATTATAATCATACACTGTTTGTTCGTCGGCCAGAGGAGAACTGGCACCCTAACTAAGCCTGGTTTCTCCCAAGGTTTTTTTTCTTCTCCATTCTGGCCCTGAAGGAGTTTTGGTTCCTTGCCACCGTTGCCTCTGGCTTTTGGCTTGCTCAGTTGGGGACACCTAAATTTCATCTATATTACCGATCTGCCGGCATTGACACTATATGATACTTGAAATTAGCTGGATAACATCACCGTTTCACAAGAACGGCTGTACAAATTCTGTTGCATTATTTTCCTGTTAACAATGTGAAGCTGCTTTGAAACAATTGGACTTGTTAAAGGCGCTATATAAATAAAGGTGACTTGACTTGACCCTAAGGAAAGCCAAACTGCAATTTGATCATTCCGACTTCTTAAGTCGTGATTACGAGATCATTGCATTCAAGTTTCAAAATGTGAGGGCGTTCATGTGTAATTTTTACCTAGGAAACTCATATTTACGATAGTTCAGAGAGCACGTGAAGTCATTGGCGTTGAAGGCACTGTTGTCATGGCACCCAGGATAAGCGCGCACACACCATTTTGAGAAAACAGGCTCAATAGAAACAAACTCGACTCACGTCTTTTCTACAAGGTATATAAGAAATAATACAAAAATACCAATAAGGTAAACCTCCTGAAGTGAATGTTGTGAGGTGGTAGAACAGATTAGTCATGTTACCTCTCTTAGCCCCACAAACTCTACAGTATAGTGTGCGGATGGCTTAAATCCAAATGATGGATGCTCCTCCGTTCTGCTTTCAGCCGTGTTCACTCAAGATGACGAATACGATGATGCATTGCAGCCAGTTGCAGCTCGTGGCTCTAAATAAAAATCTAGATTAAAGATTAAAATCTCTATTTTAGGCCAATTTTGTATCGTTTATATTGCATATCGTGCATATATCGCCCATTACTAGCGCGCAGTAGGTGACTGTTTGTATAGGTGCATTTGTGCATTAGTGTGAGCTGAAACGACAAGAATATATTACGACAAAAATATTTTTTATTAATATTGAAGTTTATTTGCAAAAACAGATAGCTTTTCTACTTTTTCTTGATTTTCATAAATCATGTTTATTGTGCATTCCAAATAATATCAATAAAACTGCAGTTGAGTTGTTTTGATTAAATGATAACTAAAAAATACAGAGTAACTTATAAAATAGTTAATTTAAAGTTATATATTATCTTTTATATATTAAGTTCGTTTTTTTAAGCAAAAGCAGAAAACTCCACATTGCACGTGTGCACACACACAGACAAGCGCTCTCACTCTCACACACACAAATTCAACGCATGGACAAACAAGCGTTCAGCATGTAAGACGTGTACAGCGTACAAGGAGTTGTAGGAGTCGAAATTATAAATTCTTGACCACTTTTTAGTCAGCTTTGACGAACACCTCAGCCAGCATGTCATTTTTGATTTAGCAGCATTATTGTCACCTGACTCGAATACTGCACGCTGACTCGCTAAAACGGACTCATCAGCTTGTGTTCACAAACAGCAAGGGTGCTTGTCGGTTTCCTCTGTGACAAAACCGCTGCGCGTGCGCTTTGGTCGACGCAGCAACAAACCGTCCTTGCACGGCGCAAGCCATTGAAATGAATGGATTTCTTAGCGCAGCGGTGTCGTTTACCGCATTCTGTGTGAAAGGCCCATCATTCTTACGGGGTGTAGCGAGATCGAGCCCCAGGGGAAATGGTGCGGGATTTATGCATGCGTTTAATCGTGTTACGATCAAACATGCATAAATCGGCACAGAGGGGAATTTGGATATTAACAGTTGATTATAACGGATTATAACAATTATTAATATCTAGGGCTTGATTCAACTTTTAGAAATTTCTTTGATTCTAGAATTGAGTTCAAAGGACGGATAATTGTCCACCAAATATCTCCCTTTTAATAACTCTTAAACAACACTTCTCTGGCCAGGAGAAGTATCTTTCTTTTAATTTGTAACAGGGTCGGTTCAACGTAAAAGGGACCTATAGATGAGCAATTCAGGCGCAATCACGTGTGAATATATATATTTTAATAAATCAACAAACAATCAACAAACATACACAAATTAACTGAAAGAAGGAAGGAGAGAGAGGGAGAGTGTGTGAGAGAGAGAGAGAGAGAGAGAGAGAGAGAGAGAGAGAGACAAGGAAACTGTGTTATTACAGACACAACCTATGAGCACAAGCAAGAAATCACTCCAACTTATTGGTATAAGCTCAAGACTTTATAACGACAACTTAAGGGATACTTGCATATGTTTCCTTGATCGCGAGTTCGTGCATGTGTGGAAATTCCGCGATCCGGTCCGTGTTTGAATCTTGCAGGGTGTGTCCTTGGAGTCCGCGGGAAATTCAACTTTGGTTCCTTTGTGTGATGAGATCCGTTGGAAGATGGCGAAGAAGGCGAAGGGCGAAGCGGGACGAAGAGAAGAGCGAAGAGGGCAAGAAGAAGAGATGGCAAGAAGAAGAGCAAGGAGAAGAGACAGAGGAGCGTTTGTAGGCCTCCTTAAAGGGCCATTACGGGGCACACCTCTTTTGTCGGAACAGCCAATCAGAGCGAAGGAACTCAGAAGCGGGAAATCTTCCTTTGTCTTTGAGTCTCGCCTCATTAACATGTTTATGGCTCTCTTAGATAAGCAGACTTGGGGGTTTTGGTATGCAGACTTTGGGGTTTTGGCATAAAAGAAAGAGTTTGATGCATCATAGTACCACACAACACACCTAGCCGGCCTACAAATTGCGAGACAAAGATTTCGAGACCAAGCATGGGGAGTTTAACTTAAGAGTTAAAGGAACGGCGAGGATTGACGTCATTCTTCCTTAAGCATTCACTGGCTATAAGTTTCTAACCTATCAAACACATCTAAAATGGTAATAACAAAAAGCATGCATACATACAGGGAATACAACACACCTAAAATGAAAAATAACTAAGTTAAAAGTCATATAATCTATTCGGATGTCCTTTGGTATGTGTGAGGGTGGGGGCTGTCATTTATAATAGTCTCTGTTCTGGAGGAGGCTGTTTTGTGTTCTTTTAGGGCCGTTAACCTGTCAGTCTGTAGACTTCACAGCGCCAGTCTTGCTTGAGTCATTATAAATAATCAAAGTATTGGTCCGTTGATCATTTATGAGCACCGTCCATACGCTACAGGGGATAAGAATTAATCAGATGTTTTGGTGCTGCGATGTACAATGCACTTTCCCCTTTCAATGTTTTATTAAATAAATAATGTATGGTGACATTGTATTTCACCTGCAAACCTCCCGTGAGTGAGCGAGGCAGAGTCAGATGAGTACCATCAGCAGCTCTGCCTCTGATTGGCTGCTAGCAGTGAGCAACAAAATCTTATTGGTCACAGACCAAGTTGGAGAGAAATTTGAATTCTGATAAGACTCAACTATTCAACTCATATTTTCTTGCTTGTTCCTCTATTTTAAGTGTGCTGTTGGTTTAATATAGATTTGTGTGTACGATTGTAACACGATTCTTCTCTGCAAGTGTAAAGGTATTAAACATATTTACAATTAAATCATAACTACAGTAGCCAATTGTACACTGCATGTATTTAAAAATGGGCTTTTAATGCATATATATAGTCATACATTTTAACAAGTGAATTAAAAGCAGGAATAAGTAAACTTAAAAATGATACATTTTTTTACTTTAAATCTACTACAACTTCAGGATATTAAATAATGTATTTTTAAAATATACTTTCAGTGCATTGTTACAATGACAATTTTGAGCATACAGTTTAAAATGTACTAAAGATATATTTTAAAGTAATGTTCAAATTATGGAATTCCAAAGTTGCCAATATTAAAAATAAATAAATACATAAATAAATATACAAAGAAATGTAAAAAAGCAAAAATAAATACATAATAAATAATACATATAAAAAAATTATACATTTATTTATTTTATTTATGCGTTTATTCATTTCTATTTATTTATTTCCACATTTATTCATTTCTACATTTATTTATTTATTTATTTATTTGTTTATACATTTCTTTGTCCATAGGATAATGAGGAGGGCGTGGTTTACCTCAGACAGTCAGCAGTCGAGCTCAGAGTAGGCGAGGGTGAAATGTTGAGGCCACAGTGACACCTTGTGGTGAGGCCAAAATACAACATTGATACTGTCTGTGATGAATGACTTGGATAGGTATATGGCCAAAATCTTATATCACGACCACAGGTTAAGTCATATCACCATAACTGTAATGTGTGACATGGATAGGCTACTCTTTATTCCGGACATGGCCGTAGAACATCGTCTGGTCTGGATTTGTAAAATGTCCTGGGCTAATAAACACTCTAATAATGGAAGTTCTTGATGTTTTCCATTACTGGTCGGAACACATGGAAAGGAAGCAGCGCACATATAGGCTATAGTGAAGTCGACGCAAGCATATTGATCAATGCATTTCAAACGAGACCACAAATTCACTTCACATTTATATGTGGTCTCTTCTTTTCCAGGCAACGTGCGGTCTATTCTTCTGTGGTGGTGCACGGTCGTCGTGGCGTGCGGCACTCTCCTTCATTACATGCTAGAGTGGTGAATTACAGGGGTGGGGGGTGGAGGGAGGGGTGTGTTTCTTCTTTTGGTGCCCCTCAACACTTGGTGCCCTACGTGCAGCACTTGATGCGCGTGGTGGGAGTGGCGTCGCTGAAAGGATGAAGATCCGACACACATACAGTAAACCCAAATGTCATTTACTCAGCTGCGCATAGGCTAATAGCACCAAATTCATCATAATAGTAAAAAACTATATATTGACCCGCGTTCTGTCTTCTATCATGTGCTATATCAAGATTCAAGAGATTCAAGATTCAAGAGTTTTATTTGTCACATACACAGTTATATACAGAATATACAACCGGCAGTGAAATGTAAACGGGTCCGCTCCATGGACAGTGCAAATTCACAGTTAAAAACACAAGGAAGAAATTATAATAGAAATAGGATAAAAAGTACTATCTCTCTCTCTCTCTCTCTCTCTCTATATATATATATATATATATATATATATATATATATATATATATATATATATATATATATATATATATATATATATATCTGTAGAATTATAAATAATCAAGTCAAGTAGAAAAAAAAATAAAAAATAAGAATAAAGAAGTGGAATAAAATAATTGAAGTAAACTGTGCAGTGAGTAAACTGTAGACTTATAAATATGTGGTTAACAAATGTATAAAGAGTATAATGTGCAAACAGGTTTATAACAGGTTGTTACACGGTAACAACGAGAACAGAAAGTGCTGCACTGCATGTCAGTATGTTTATCCTGAAGTGAAGTTACGTGGTGTTAAGTGACTGAGTTCAGTCACATAAAAGTTCAGTTCATATAAAAAGGCATATCTAACTTGAGATAAAATGGTAGGAAAATATGTTAAAATGTGTTGGAAATATTCAGAAAGTATTATACACACATTAAAATAATTTTACCATGTATTACATGAAACCGACAAATAAAATTAGTCACGTGATGTTAAGTGACTGAGTTCAGGAGTCTGATGGCCTGGGGGAAGAAGCTCCTCCTGAGTCTCTCAGTTTTGGCCATCAGGCTTCGGAAGCGCTACCAGATGGCAGCAGCGTGAAATGAGGGTTTGCAGGGTGATTAGAGTCCTTGATGATCTTGGTAGCTCTACCTTTGCAGCGTTTGGTGTAGACGTCCTGCAGAGACGGGAGAGCTGACCCTGAGATACGCTCGGATAAGCGCACAACTCTTTGCAGGGCTTTGCGGTCATGACTGGTGCTGTTCCCATACCACGCTGTGATGCACTGAGTTAATACACTTTCTATCGCCCCTAAATAGAAAGTTTTCAGGATAGCTGGTGAAACCCTGAATTTCCTCAGCTGGCGCAGGTGGTACAGTCTTTGCCTGGCTTTTTTCACCTGTGTCTGAATGTGAGCAGTCCAGGTCAGGTCCTCAGAGATGTTTACACCCAGGTACTTGAAGCTGCTCACTCTCTACTGGTGACCCGCTGATCATGAGGGGGGAGTATGTCCGTTGCTGTCTCTTCCTGAAGTCCACAATCATTTCTTTAGTCTTGCCAACATTCAGAGAGAGACAGTTGTCCTGGCACCATGATGTTGGATGCTCCACCTCGTCCAAGTATGCTGTCTCGTTGTTGGAAATGAGGCCCAGGACAACAGTATCATCAGCAAATTTGATGATAGAGGTGGAGCTGTGTGTGGACAAACAGTCATGCGTGTAGAGCGAGTAGAGCAGGGGACTCAGGACACAGCCCTGTGGAGCTCCCACACTCAGGGTGATGGAGGTGGAGGTGGACTGGCCTATTCTCACCACCTGAGGCCTGCCAGTGAGGAAGTCCTCAATCCAGTGGCAGAGAGAAGGATTCAGGCTGAGATCCAGGAGTTTGGAGGTTAGCTTGATGGGAACTATGGTGTTAAAGGCTGAGCTATAGTCAATAAATAGCAGCCTTACGTAGTTCCCACTTTTGCTGTCGATGTGAGTGAGGGAGGAGTGGAGGACATGAGAGATGGCATCTTCAGTCGATCTATTGGGACGATAGGCAAACTGAAGAGGGTCCAAAGTGTCAGGAATGAAGGCGCAAATGGTGTTTTTAATGAGTCTCTCAAAGACCTTCATGACTATAGATGTGAGAGCCACTGGACGATAGTCATTTAGGCAAGAGGGTTTACTGTTCTTAGGGACAGGGATGATGGTGGATTTTTTGAAGGAGGTGGGGACCACAGATGTAGCGAGGGACTCATTAAAGATAGATGTAAACAACCCGGCGAGCTGATCAGCACAGGACCGCAGAACACGACCTGAAATACCATCCGGCCCGGCAGCTTTCCTGACGTCCACACGCTTGAGTGCTCTCCGAACTTCATCCTCTGAGACAGAGGTCACGTAACGGAGTTTTGCGGCTTTAACTGCACGTCTGAGAGCATAGCAGGATGATCTGTATCCAGTCATATTCCCTGAAAGGAGACCGGCGTTGTAAGCGGCAGTGCATGTGTTCACTGCAGCGCGGATTGAATTGTCCACCCACGGTTTCTGATTTGAGAAGGACGTTATTGTTATTGTTTGCGTGGCTTGCTCTGTAAGCGTGTTGATGAAGCAAAGCGCCACTTCTGTGAACTCGCTTACGTCGGCTGAACTCGCTCGGAACATGTCCCAATCCACATCGTCCAGAGCTGCCTGAAGCGCGGTCTCTGAGTGGGGCGACCAACGCTTAACTTCCCGCCTCACCGGGGGTTCCTGAACGAGCCTTTGTTTGTATTCGGGAGTGAGGAAAATGGCGGCATGATCCGATTTGCCAAACGCTGGAAGTGACCGCGCTTTATAGGCGTTCTTGAACGGAGAGTAGCAGTGATCCAGCGTGTTTGCTCCTCGTGTAGGACAGGAGACGTGCTGGTGAAAGTTTGGCAGGACTTTCTTTAGGTTTGCTTTGTTAAAATCGCCCGCGACAATGAATGCCGCGTCGGGGTGTTTGTTTATGATGCCGCTGGCAACATCATGAAGGCCAGATAAAGCCAGCGCTGTGTCTGCCTGCGGTGGAATGTAAACAGTGGTCGTGACAACCGCAGAAAACTCCCTCGGCAGATAGAATGGGCGGCAAATGATTGTTAAATGTTCCAGACGAGAGAATGGTGATGTTCCTGGGATCGCACCATTTCTTGTTGACCATGAAGCATACTCCACCGCCTTTGGATTTACCGGCCTCGGCTGTTCTGTCCATCCGAAAAACAGAGAAGTTCTCCGATGGCGTCACAGCTGTGTCCGGGACCGCGGGCGTGAGCCATGTTTCAGACAAACAAAAGATGTTACAGTCTCTCATGTCCCATTGAAAATTATCCTGGCTCTAAGATCGTCCATCTTATTCTCCAAGGATTGAACATTTGCTAGAAGAATGCTCGGGAGAGGAGGACTGAATGCCCTTTTCCTCAGTCTGTTTCGAATCCCAGCGCATTTCCCGCGGTGTTTCTTGATTCTTCGCCGTTGACTCGTCTGTCCATTGTTCAACTCGGTGTTCCGAAGGATCTCAGATGGCCACAGAGTATCGGCGAAAGTGTCCTGAAACAGTCCAGTGTAGAGGTAACCAATGTCCAAAAGAGTTTTGCTGTCATAGTAGATCAATGCAGATGATAAGTTAGTAAAAATTGAGAGTAAAAGAAAGTAAAATAGTAAATAAAAGCACAGTCTTCGCGGCGCGACCTGAACGGCGACCGAACATGGCGGCGCCATTTTGTTTCGTAATATATGTTTGTAATTATGTAAGATGCACGCAAATGCACCAGGGTTCAATAGAATCAAATTGCCCAGTGCGGCGGGGGAAACCGGGAACTATCACAATCGGACATGGACTGCAGCAAACGTGCCCAGTGTAAAAACACCCTTTTCTTTGACTTGGAGTCTAACAGTTAAACAGGAAAAAAAAAAATAGTAGGCTATATAACGGCACTTGTTTCAGAATAGTAATGTTAATGATTGATAGCCTAATGTTAATTTAAAAAGTCTAACAAATAAAATAAAATAAATCACAAACATGACATTTTGTAAATAAAATTATTTTATGTAGGCCTATACACTAATATCTAATATATTTGAGGAAATATGATGAGGAAAAAGTTATTTGAATATGTCTGCAGCTCTTCTATTAAATGAAGTCATGCTCTCAGAGTTTCAGTGTTGTCAAAGTTAAAACGTGTTGGGAGCGTTGTACACTTGACTGATAAAATGAAAATAAAAATATAAAAATAACATTTGACATGACATCTGTTTCAGAACAAATAAAGCAGTAGCCTATTTTATTTAGTTATATCCAGTAACTCTGGAAACATAACGAAAAAATTTGCGTTGCTTGCGCTCATACAAACCAATTAGTTTTTAGTTCCTGATTTGTGAATAACAGTCTACATTATTGCTTGATTTATAGGTTTAAAAATAGCACTAAAATCTAATTAATGAATCAGGAAATGCATAATGAAATGTGTCTGCTCAGACAATAACTGCAAAAAGAAAAAGATAAAAAGTAGAAAGATAAAAAAAATAGAAAGATAAAAACAGGGTTTTATGATTTTATGTTTAATGTTTCTCAAAAAAAAACAACAACACCTTGTTGGCAGGGATTTTCCTTGTTTTTTTTTCTGCACTAATTGCACTGCAAATAAGTATTGGTGGCTGTCTGTTGACATCCATGTTTGTTTCGTACAAGATCTTGCACAGTTGAGTTTAATTATTGTATTTCGGCCTCACCAAAAGGTGTCGCTGTGGCCTCAACGCTTCGCCCTCGCTCCTCTGAGCTTGATTGCTATGTCTGAGGTAAAACACGCCCTCCTCATTACCCTACGGACAAAGAAATGTATAAATAAATGTATAAATAAATAAATGTATAAATTAATAAATGTGGAAATAAATAAAAATAGAAATGAATAAATGTATAAATAAATAAAAGAATAAATAAATAAATGTGGAAAAAATACATATATACATAAGGAAATGTGTGTGTGTGTATATATATATATATATATATATATATATATATATATATATATATATATATAAGTTGGGACACCTGTACAAATTGTAAATAAAAAGGAATGCAATAATTTACAAAACTCATAAACTATTGATTTAATATTTTATTCACAATAGAATATAGATAACATATCAAATGTTGAAAGTGAGACATTTTGAAATGTCATGCAAAATATTGGCTCATTTTGGATTTCATGAAAGCTACACATTCCAAAAAGTTGGGACAGGTAGCAATAAGAGGCCGGAAAAGTTAAATGTACATATAAGGAACAGCTGGAGGACTAATTTAAAACGTATTAGGTCAATTGGCAACATGATTGGGCATAAAAAGAGCCTCTCAGAGTGGCAGTGTCTCTCAGAATTGGGTTTGCATTTTTAATATTGGCAGCTTTTGAATTCCATACAAATAAGTACACTTTAAAAAAAGCACACAACTTTCATTTTAAGTATATGAAAAGTACAAAATCTAAAGTAGTGAGTTTAGGTATAGGGCCTCAGAGCCAGTAGGATATATTTAAACCACCTTTCAAAAATACTGTACACATATAGCGATGATGAATAATAAAGAACCGACAAAGAAAGGCATACTGGAATAACTATGCTTAAAATACCTTTGCAATACAGGTGATACCTTTTTTAAAAGTCATTAATTTTCCATTATATTTACTTGGTTGTGAGAAAACAATTAGATTGCTTGACAACAACAGCCGTGCTTCGGACTGTTTATGAGATCTTAGCTGTCCTAGGTTTAGGAGCCACTTTTAGCATAAAAATGCTTTGTGAATTACTATTATAAGAAAAATGTACAAGTCCTAAAATTAAGAGCGACACAAAATATTAAGAGTTGCTCCTAAATTTCTACATTACGAGCAACCTTTTTTTTTTTTTTTTTTTTTGTGAATATGGCCCCATATGTAAAGATACATTTAAATTGTGGATCCCAATGATTGGAATTAGAATATCTTTCTTTATTTACATTTTAATGTTGTGATGCATATGTTGACTGATTCTATTGCGGTTGTTCTTGTGTTCTTTGAACTCTTTTTATTCTGTTAGGGTGAACAGCATGATGGCCAGTGCAAGGACACAGAGCATTTTGCCCCAACAGCACCTGTTCTACTACAGGTTAGATTGGTGTTTGTTCTGTATATATCACAATAACTAATTCAAATTTTAATATTATTATTAATGTGTAGTTGTGAAGTAGTATATTATAGTGGTGTAGTATTTTATGATATTTCTAATAAATCAATTTCTTTTAGAAATTGCAGTATTGTTTTCTTCACTGTAATAATGGCATTGGTGTTTTTTAGCATTACCCTCTGTATAGAGTGAGTGATGCCATGTGTACAGGTGTAGACGCAGCCCCTCTGGATGAACGGTACCAGCTGTTTCAGGAGCGTTATGATGTTATATCTAAGAATGCCTCCAAAAAGGTAAAAACAAGTGCGAGTGCTCAGTGCGAGTGTTACTTTTGCATTACATGCATTACAATATGGTGTAGCTCCCAAAGAAGAAACAGTTAGTTACTTTTTTATGGAACGTAATGCACTACATTTGTTTTACTTTGTCACCTCAGCTAGCTGTGGCTCTCAATAAAGTGTTATGTTGGGCTTGCTAAGACTATATCAGACTGAAGTCTGTAATTAAATAAGGTTGTCACTCCTGAAAATTTGTGGTGTGTATATATAGCTTTTGGTGGTCTTAAAAGCATGAGAAAAAAAAAAAAAGTTGAATGAAATTGTGAATGGAATATAGTAAAACATGCATTGCATTAGTTATAGTAGCCGGATTAAAACGTCAATACCAAAAAATAACTAGGGAATCACCAAAACATTAATTTGATCATCAAATTTAATCATAAAAACACAAATTTAATTTAGTCTAAGTACCCCTATTATGCTATTTTAAAGTTTCCTAATTTAGTTTTGGAGGTCTCCAACAACAGGTTTACATGCATCAAAGGTCAAAAAATGTTAGGAGGCTTCCTAAAGCTCAGCGATAGTACACACTGTAAAGACCGTAATGATGACGTTGATTGTACATTAATCCCAGCGTGAGGATGTTTCTCAGTGATGCTACTCAGTTTGAGGTACATTATGAGATGTTTCAACTGTAATTCCTCACCATCAGTATTAACAAGTGTGTGTCCATCAACAAACCTGTGTGTGTGTGTTTCTAATTTATTACATGAAAGGTAATTTTCAAAAATCCATAGTAGGGGCACTTTAACATGCAGTTAAAATCCAAAATGTGGAATTTAAATTTTTTTTTTTTTTTTTTTTTACATATTTAAGTTAAGCAACATCACACAACCAAGTGTGCTGTTTACCTGAATACCATCACTTTTGAAATTGTATACTATATAATATGTATAGTTGGAGCGGAATATATATATAAACCCGATTCCAAAAAAGTTGGGACAACTGTACAAATTGTGAATAAAAAAGGAATGCAATAATTTACACATCTCATAAACTTATATTTTATTCACAATAGAATATAGATAGCATATCAAATGTTGAAAGTGAGACATTTTGAAATGTCATGGCAAATATTGGCTCATTTTGGATTTCATGAGAGCTACACATTCCAAAAAAGTTGTGACGGGCAGCAATAAGAGGCCGGAAAAGTTAAATGTACATATAAGGAACAGCTGGAGGACCAATTTGCAACTTATTAGGTCAATTGGCAACATAATTGGGTATAAAAAGAGACTCTTGGAGTGGGAGTGTCTCTCAGAATTCAAGCTGGGCAGAGGATCACCAATTCCCCCAATGCTGCGGCCAAAAATAGTGGAGCAATATCAGAAAGGAGTTTCTCAGAAAAATTGCAAAGAGTTTGAAGTTATCATCTACAGTGCATAATATCATCCAAAGATTCAGAGAATCTGGAACAATCTCTGTACGTAAGGGTCAAGGCCGGAAAACCATACTGGATGCCTGTGATCTTCACTGCATCACATACAGGAGTGCTACTGTAATGGAAATCACAACATGGGCTCAGGAATACTTCCAGATGAACACAATCCATAAAAAGTTTCCGGCTAAAACTCAATAGGTCAAAAAAGAAGCCCTATCTAAACATGATCCAGAAGTGCAGGCGTTTTCTCTGGGCCAAGGCTCATTTAAAATGGACTGTAGCAAAGTGGAAAACTGTTCTGTGGTCAGACGAATCAGAATTTGAAGTTCTTTTTGGAAAACTGGGATGCCATGTCATCTGGACTAAAGAGGACAAAGACAACCCAAGTTGTTATCAGCACTAAGTTCAGAAGCCTGCATCTCTGATGGTATGGGCTTGCATGAGTGCATGTGGCATGGGCAGCTTACACATCTGGAAAGGCACCATCAATGCTGAAAGGTATATTCAAGTTCTAGAACAACATATGCTCCCATCCAGACGTTGTCTCTTTCAGGGAAGGCCTTGATTTTCCAACATGACAATGCCAGACCACATACTGCATCAATTACAACATCATGGCTGTGTAGAAGAAGGATCCGGGTACTGAAATGGCCAGCCTGCAGTCCAGATCTTTCACCCATAGAAAATATTTGGCGCATCATAAAGAGGAAGCTGCAACAAAGACCTAAGACAGTTGAGCAACTAGAAGCCTGTATTAGACAAGAATGGGACAACATTCCTATTCCTAAACTTGAGCAACTTGTCTCCTCAATCCCCAGACGTTTGTATACTGTTATAAAAAGAAGAGGGGATACCACACAGTGGTAAACATGGTCTTGTCCCAACTTTTTTGAGATGCGTTGATGCCATGAAATTTAAAATCAACTTATTTTTCCCTTAAAATGATACATTTTCTCAGTTTAAACATTTGATATGTCATCCATGTTGTATTCTGAATAAAATATTGAAATTTGAAACTTCCACATTATTGCATTCTGTTTTTATGCACAATGTGTACGGTGTTCCAACTTTTTTGGAATCGGGTTTGTATATATATCATATTCCGCTCAGAGCATCTCCAAAACTGCAGCTCTTGTGGGGTGTTCCTGGTCTGCAGTGGTCAGTATCTATTAGGGGTGTAACAGTACACAGTGGCTGTCATTTTCATGACAGATTTATTTAAACATACATTAAATAATCAAGACATCACTAACAGGTTAAGTAGGATATAATGAATATATAGGCTAATATAGTGGATATATTTAGCGAAAGAGTTCATTTCTCTAGTGAACTAACCAGCGGTGGACACTGAATGACTTGCCTGAAGTAAATGTAATGCTACGTGTCACCATTTACAAGCTGTTTTATTGACTTCTTTCCGCCGTTGAAGCACTGATTGAGCGATTACACGACATATGATATGTTTCAGTAAGTTCTAATGTATCCTTAACATACCTTCAGATGTTGCTTCATGTTTATTCTTTGACTAAGAAGTGATTATCGCGTTCACTTGCACGCCGTGCTGCCGCTTTAACTGACACGCCTATACAGTTACCTGTCACATCACATAAAAGAGCGTCAAAACGACATTTGTTGTTTGAATTTTGTGATAAAAAGGACAGAATACAGCATAGCATGCATATTAGTCATCTAGCAATCACAATTTGGCCCTTGTCAAACTCGCTCAAATCCTTAGGCTTGTCCATTTTTCCTGCTGCTAACACAACAACTTTAAGGACAAAATGTTCACTTGCTGCCTAATATATCCCACCCACTAACAGGTGCCATGATGGAGATAATCAAGATAATTCACTTCACCTGTCAGTGGTCATAATGTTATGCCTGATCGGTGTGTGTGTGCTTCAGTGCTACCAAGTAAATAAAGTTCATTTTCGAGCCCTTGTAGAACTTGGTCAGTGAGCCAGATATGGTTAACAACCAATTAACAACCAGATTTGCTAATTTTATTTGAGGGGTGGTGTACTCACAGCCTCAGATGACATGTCCATTTACCCTCTGACAAGCTTTCCAAAATCATAAGTTTTATCTGATTGTTTGACATCTATACAATTTTTGGGAGTCAGGGTGCACAGGTTTATATAAAACATGTGGAAACAAATGATCACTTCTGAGAAAGAGCTGCATTTGTCTCTGAGGTTCATGGCATCAAATATATTCAGATGTTGATTTGAGGGACTTGGTATCAAGTACACTCTATATCAACAAGTTCTTGGACAGAATAAGCCAAGAATATTTATTTAAAATATATGAATTTTAAAAGCAGACAATCTTCTCCAATAACAGCTCTTGTGGTGGTTCAAGCCCCGCCTCATTCTGAGTGGCCACACTCACAATGGCTGTGAGGTACTGCATGAGAAACTCTACCCTGAGATCAGTGTCCCGTCCTTCAGTTGGAGGAACCGCAACAACCCCAGCTTCATCCTGGTAATTAAAGCATGAGTTTTAAGTTTTGTTCACCCATATATCCCATTAAATCTCATTCAAGTAATGTAATCATCTGGTTTTAGCCAGGTTTCTGTCAAACACAGCACATCTAGGTTATGATCTGTAATCATACAATTTACAAAAAGGTATTTTTGTAGAAAGGGATCTAATATTCAGCAAACCGAGCTTTATCATTTGTTCATCTTTATGGTTGCTATTCCACCTCCACAACCTACAGTTCTAGGAGAATTAAAAAACTAACAGTGAGGAGGAGAAAGTTCCTTTTAGGGCTGTAGAATCACCAGGACTAAGCCATGTCTCAGTCATGAATAAAAAATCCAAAGCATGAATAGTGAAAAAGTCGTTTAAGATAAATGATTTGTTGGACACAGAAATAGCATATATTTGTCCAAATTTAACGTGACAATCCATAATCCGTGAAAGGTCTGACATGAGTTTAGTTGGTGGGTATGTTGGGGAGTATTCCAGAGATCTAAGATTGCAAGTGTTAACTCCATTTCCAGCACCTAGCCTGGTGCAAGAGTAGTGGACAGGAGACCAGAAAACTGATATTTGATCATCAGCAGAGGTACGCCAGCAAACAAACTGGGTCAGAGATCTTAGATTCTACCCGACCTAAAAAATCTCTATGAATGACAGCATATTAAAACTTGGATAAATCAACTCGTTAACTTACAGTGTGGCTTTTATTGTCAATTGCACTCGATCCTGTTCCGTGTCCTCAAGCTGACAACCCGTGTGAGTGTCAAGCTTTATGACTGCATGAGACTGAAGCCCAATTGTTTCATTTCGCATGAGTGGCGCACAAATCACTGTAGGTGCGCTCCAAAAGTGTGATGAGATTTGCGTGAGCTGTTCCATTGCATTGCTGATGATAAAATGTGCAACCCATTTGAATTCTATTGAGAATGTGGTAAAACGCTACAGAGGAAGTCAAACATGATCTAAAAACAGCCACTAAAAAGACTGATGAAAAGCTATTACAAGAACTACGTTACTTTTAAGGCAGAGTACAGGTTCGAAAGAACTGTAAAATATGGACCTTCTTGAATTATTGACTAAACAATTGGTTTTCCCCTTGTGTAAAATATTCTCAGCTAATAATGAGCCTTCAGATATTCCAAGAGATGACAGGAAATTAACATGTTCAGAAGAACATTTTAAGTAAAGAAAATTTAGACTTCCCATGGCACTTTGTAAACAAGTGATTGATAATTGGCTACTTTATTGCAGTTATGTTATCAACCAATTTGCATGTTTGGACCATTTTGCAAAAACAAACAAATAAATAAGCCTCACGAGGGAGCATATGCCCTGGGACCCTGTTAAATGGTTCACACAATATCGGACATCACTGAGAAGCTGCAGCCATGGCGGGATGATTTTTGGTGTGGCGGCCTGCCACGGCCGAATGAATGTAGCGGAAACGTCTCGGTTACGTATGTAACCCTCGTTCCCTGAAGGAGGGAACGGAGACGTACGTCGGAACTGACCGACGAATTGGGATCTGTTTTCAGAGACCATTCTACTTCGAGTGATTAAAAACGAGCCAATGGACATTGGCATGCGGTTCACGCATTCCACGCACCGCCCGCAGCGCCGGTATAAACACGAAGTGGAAGTACGCATATTGCTTTTCAACTGAGGAGCCGAGACAAGTGACTCGGCCTTCAGCTGAAGCACAGCACCTGGCGGCGGGGACGACGTCTCCGTTCCCTCCTTCAGGGAACGAGGGTTACATACGTAACCGAGGCGTTCCCTTTCAGTCGGTCACGTTCGACGACGCCGGAACTGACCCGGCAATTGGGATCCCTACCAACACGCCAGGATGCTGGCCCTTCCAGCGCCCTGCTTGAGCTCACTGGACCGCTCCTACATTGGAGAGGAAGTCAGGGCTCCAGGCAGGGAAGGACAGTCACTGCTGTTCCTGCAAGACCCACTCAAAGTGACTATTGGATAACGCTGGGAAAGCGTGCCCGTTTGGGAACGGGCGCTGCGGGGGCCACGTGCCTCAATGGAGGAGAGGTGGCAAATTACACATAAGGACTAACCTATCAGGGTAGTACAACATATGGCAGTCTCTGGGGTGGATCCAGCCTGGTCCCGGGGGGGGAAGAACACCGCCAGAGACGACAGAGCGAGCTCTGTCAAGGGAAAGACACAGGGCTAGCCGAGTAGGGTAGCTGGTACCGTGGAGAATACACATATGGGGTTGCCGTTAGGGAACCGCTACATATCGAACCCAGCCTACACACACGTTCCACAAGCATACGGGTGCAGGCCTGGCGTCAGACGGCCGCAACGTCTGACACCGAAGGGGTGACGGAGGAGCTCGACAGGGTTCGCCATTTTCTGGGGAACACGACTGGAGATAAATAACGCACGCATCCGGCCCAGAGGGCGGGAATGGCGTCGCAAGCCGACACTAGAACGGGCACGTCGCGCTACTGGCCACTGGGGGCGAGTACACGGGAAGATACCGGCTCTACACGGAGGCTATATAATCTAGCGAACGTGTTAGGTGTCGCCCAGCCCGCAGCCCTACATATATCTGTTAGCGAGGCGCCCTGAGCCAGCGCCCAGGAGGAGGCTACACTCCTAGTTGAGTGCGCTCGCAACCCGAACGGGCAGGGCACGTCTTGGGACTGGTACGCCAAGACAATAGCATCCACTATCCAGTGGGCTAACCTCTGCTTGGAGACAGCCTTTCCCTTCTGCTGGCCTCCGTAACAGTTGAAGAGCTGTTCTGAGGTCCTAAGGCTTCGAGTTCGGTCCACATAGGCGCGGAGAGCGCGGACGGGACAGAGCAAAGCCAGGGCTGGGTCTGCCTCCTCCGAAGGCAGCGCTTGCAGGTTCACCACCTGGTCCCGGAAAGGAGTGGTGGGAACCTTGGGCACGATATCCGGGCCGGGTCTCAGGACAACGTGAGAGTTACCTGGCCCGAATTCTAGGCACAATTCGTTGACCGAAAGTGCGTGCAGGTCCCCTACCCTCTTGATGGAGGCCAATGCAACCAAGAGTACTGTCTTCATGGACAGGATATTCAGCTCAATGGACTGCAGAGGCTCGAAGGGAGGGCTCTGGAGTGCTCTCAGCACCAGAGCTAAGTCCCAAGAGGGTACCGGGTTTGGACGAGGAGGATTCAGCCTCCTCGCACCCCTGAGGACCTGACGATTAGGTCGTGCTTCCCTAAGGACTTACCATCAACTGCATCGTGATATGCCGCTATTGCCGCGACATACACTTTAAGGGTGGAGGAGACAGCCTTTGCTCCAACCCATCTTGCAGGAAGGAAAGCACGGCGCTAACCGAACACCTTCGGGGTCTTCGCGGCGAAGAACACCACTCAACGAACAGGTTCCACTTCAATGCATAGAGGCGCCTGAGAGGGGGCTCTAGCGGAAGTGATGGTGTCCACCACTGCCTGTGGTAGACCACCTAGAACCTCCGCGTCCCCGTCCAGGGACCAGACATGGAGTTTCCAGAGGTCTGGACGCGGGTGCCATAGTGCGCCCCGTCCCTGAGAAAGTAGGTCCTTCCTCAGAGGAATGGGCCAGGGAGGTGCTGTCGCGAGGAGAGTTAGTTCGGAGAACCAGGTCCGGTTGGGCCAGTAGGGCGCAACTAGCAAGACCTGCTCCTCGTCCTCCTGACTTTGCACAGTGTCTGTGCGAGAAGGCTCACTGGGGGAACGCATACTCTTGCGTAGGCCCCGGGGCCAGCTGTGTGCCAGTGCATCCGTGCCGAGGGTGCCCCCAGTCAGGGAGTAATACAGCTGGCAATGGGTCGACTCTGGAGAGGCAAACAGGTCTACCTGTGCGGCTCCGAAGAGGCCCCATATCAGCTGGACCACCTGGGAATGTTGTCGCCACTCCCCCGGAGGTGTCGGCTGCCGTGAGAGCTCGTCGGCTGTCCGGTTGAGCGCACCTGGGATGTGAATGGCGCGAAGCGACCTCAGATGCTTCTGACTCCAAAGGAGGAGATGGCGGGCGAGCCGAGCATGCAATGGGGCGTGAGACCACCCTGACGGTTGATGTGCGCAAGCGGCGCGCAGTGCTGTCCGTGCGGACCAGTACGTGCTTGCCCTGTAGCGGCTTTTTTTAGGCGGCCCAGAGCAAGACGTACTGCCAGTAGCTCTAGGCAATTGATATGCCAATGCAGTTGGGGCCCCGTCCACAGACCCGAAACTGCATGCCCGTTGTACGTGGCCCCCCAGCCGGTGGATGAGGCATCCGTGAAGACCACAGCATGCCTGGACACCTGTTCTAGGGGCACTCCCGCCACCCAGAAACCGTGGGTGGACAATTCAATCCGCGCGGCAGTGAATGCACGCACTGCTGCTTACAACGCCGGTCTCCATTCAGGGAATATGAATGAATACAGAACGTCCTGTTATGCTCTCAGACGAGCAGTTAAAGCCGCAAAACTCCGTTATAAAGACCGAGTGGAGTCTCATTTCCAACTCAACGACTCGCGGCGCATGTGGCAAGGTCTGAGGTCCATCTGCTCTTTTGGATCTAAATCCTCTGCAGAGGCAAACGCTGACCCGTTGCTCGTGAACGAGTTAAACTCTTTCTACGCTCGCTTTGACTGTAACCGCGGCAACGCGACTCCGCCAAGTGGCGCGTTAGAGGAAATTACTCAGAGCAGCAACAATCACGTGATCTGTCTCAGAGGATGAAGTTCGGGAGAGCACTCAAGCGTGTGGGCGTCAGGAAAGCTGCCGGGCCAGATGGTATTTCAGGTCGAGTTCTGCGGTCCTGTGCTGATCAGCTCGCCGGGTTGTTTACATCTATCTTTAATGAGTCCCTCGCTACATCTGTGGTCCCCACCTCCTTCAAAAAATCCACCATCATCCCTGTCCCTAAGAACAGTAAACCCTCTTGCCTAAATGACTATCGTCCAGTGGCTCTCACGTCTATAGTCATGAAGGTCTTTGAGAGACTCATTAAAAACACCATTTGCGCCTTCATTCCAGGCACTTTGGACCCTCTTCAGTTTGCCTATCGTCCCAATAGATCGACTGAAGATGCCATCTCTCATGTCCTCCACTCCTCCCTCACTCACATCGACAGCAAAAGTGGGAACTACGTAAGGCTGCTATTTATTGACTATAGCTCAGCCTTTAACACCATAGTTCCCACCAAGCTAACCTCCAAACTCCTGGATCTCGGCCTGAATCCTTCTCTCTGCCACTGGATTGAGGACTTCCTCACTGGCAGGCCTCAGGTGGTGAGGATAGGCCAGTCCACCTCCTCCTCCATCACCCTGAGTGTGGGTGCTCCACAGGGCTGTGCCCTGAGTCCCCTGCTCTACTCTCTCTACACGCATGACTGTTTGTCCACACACAGCTCCACCTCTATCATCAAATTTGCTGATGATACTGTTGTCCTGGGCCTCATTTCCAACAACAATGAGACGGCATACTTGGACGAGGTGGAGCATCTAACATCATGGTGCCAGGACAACTGTCTCTCTCTGAATGTTGGCAAGACCAAAGAAATGATTGTGGACTTCAGGAAGAGACAGCAACGGACATACTCCCCCCTCATGATCAGCGGGTCACCAGTAGAGAGAGTGAGCAGCTTCAAGTACCTGGGTGTAAACATCTCCGAGGACCTGACCTGGACTGCTCACATTCAGACACAGGTGAAAAAGCCAGGCAAAGACTGTACCACCTGCGCCAGCTGAGGAAATTCAGGGTTTCACCAGCTATCCTGAAAACTTTCTATTTAGGGGCGATAGAAAGTGTTTTAACTCAGTGCATCACAGCGTGGTATGGGAACAGCACCAGTCATGACCGCAAAGCCCTGCAAAGAGTCGTGCGCTTATCCGGCGTATCTCAGGGTCAGCTCTCCCATCTCTGCAGGACGTCTACACCAAACGCTGCAAAGGTAGAGCTACCAAGATCATCAAGGACTCTAATCACCCTGCAAACCCTCATTTCACGCTGCTGCCATCTGGTAGCGCTTCGAAGCCTGATGGCCAAAACTGAGAGACTCAGGAGAAGCTTCTTCCCCAGGCCATCAGACTCCTGAACTTAACGTCACGTGACTTCACTTCTGGATAAACATCGACATACTGACATTGCACTGCACTTTCTGTTTCGTTGTTACTGTGTAACAACCTGTTATAAACCTGTTTGCACATTATACTCTTTATACATTTGTTAACCACATATTTATAAGTCTACAGTTTACTCACTGCACAGTCTACTTCAATTATTTTATTCCACTTTATCCTTATTTGTTACCTTTTTTTTTCTCTTGACTTGATTATTTATAATTCTACAGATATAGACATTATAGATAGATAGATAGATAGTACTTTTTTTTTTTATCCTATTTCTATATAATTTCCTCCTTGTGTTTTTAACTGTGAATTTGCACTGTCCATGGAGCGGACCTGTTTACATTTCACTGCCGGTTGTATATTCTGTATATAACTGTGTATGTGACAAATAAAACTCTTGAATCTTGAATCTTGAAACGCCCAGCCAACCAACACAGAGACAGTGTATGTTGTAGCGACCACTCGCTGACTCGCGCCGTCACACCAGCACCCAGGTAAGAGAGCGATCCTCCTCGAGACTCGTCTAAACACTCTTCGTAGAAACAGCTTGATACAGCAAACCGTTCGGCTCCGAAGTTAAAAGCAATATGCGGTACTTCCACTTCCGTGTTTATACCCGCGCTGCGGGGCGGTGCGTGGAATGCGTGAACCGCATGCCAATGTCCATTGGCTCGTTTTTAATCACTCGAAGTAGATTGGTCTCTGAAAACAGATCCAAATTCGTCGGTCAGTTCCGACGTACGTCGAACGTGACCGACTGAAAGGGAACACTGGCAAATAAGGTCATTCTACTTGGTCGAAAGTTTTTTCTGCGTCTAAAGTAAGAGCAATCATTCGCGAATCAATTTGTTTTACTGAATAAATAATATTCATAAACCTCCGTATGTTATCAAAGGAGGATATATTTTTAATAAATCCATTTTTATCCATATGAATTAGACTAGGCAAAACCTGCTCTAAATGTAACACGATCATTTTAGTGAGAATTTTATAATCAGAACTAAGCTGGGAGATTGGTCTGTATGAGGTACATGGCTTAGGGTCTTTGCCAGGTTTCAGCAAAACTGTAATTAAAGCCTGATTTAAAGTCTCTGGTAATTATTTATCAAAACGTGATCAATTCTAGTGTGCGTGGTCTTGAGTAGTTTTTAAAAGCTTTCTAATTTATGTTGGCACAGGAGGATGTTTTCTCTTTTTTTCATCAGTCCTTTTAGTTTATGTGGCTGTTTTAGATCATGTTTGACTTTCCCCATAGGATTTAAAAGCGGCAAATTCTCAATAGAATTAAAAAAAATGGCACATTTTATCATAAGTGTTGCGATAGGAACGGCTCGCGCAAATCTTACCTATACCTTATACCTCCCCATCCCCATAAACAACGCCCCTGCTTGTACAGCAATTTATAAAAAAATAAACTTTTCCACTCTTATCCCATGTTCATAATACTTCTGTCGAGATCTGAGAAGTGCATTTTCTGCTTCTTTCTGGATGTTAAAATATTGTACAGTTTTTTTTGGACTGCCAATTAGTGAAACAGCTGAGCTTTTTTGTATGATTTTTTTTTCTTGCTGGAAGGATAATTTAATAATTTGGCCCCCTAAGAATGCTTTCATAGCCACCCAAACTATACCTGGTTATACCTGGTTTTATTCTTAAATCTCCATATATCTATTAAACTAAAACTTGAGTTCGTATTTTAAAGCTATGGCAACTTGACTTATTGCTGACACTTTGGTAGATGACCTGTCTAATACGGGATCCATGACTACATTTAAAGTCCCTTCCAATTATTAGTTCTGCAATAGGACATGCAAATTTGAAAAATAGACTATGAATAAAATCAGTACCCTCCATATCAGGACGGTATACACGCACCTAAAGGATTGTTAGGAACACCATACTAATACTGTGTTTGACCCCCTTTCGCCTTCAGAACTGCCTTAATTCTACGTGGCATTGATTCAACAAGGTGCTGAAAGCATTCTTTAGAAATGTTGGCCCATATTGATAGGATAGCATCTTGCAGTTGATGGAGATTTGTGGGATGCACATCCAGGACACGAAGCTCCCGTTCCATCACATCCCAAAGATGCTCTATTGGGTTGAGATCTGGTGACTGTGGGGGCCATCGTAGTACAGTGAACTCATTGTCATGTTCAAGAAACCAATTTGAAATGATTCGAGCTTTATGACATGGTGCATTATCCTGCTGGAAGTAGCCATCAGAGAATGGGTACATGGTGGTCATAAAGGGATGGACATGGTCAGAAACAATGCTCAGGTAGGCCGTGGCATTTAACAAACATATTATTTACTTTGAACAATCCTAGTGTCAATCCAGAAATTCACACATTTTAGTAAACAAACTGACAATCAAAGTAAGAAGTTTATGTATATAGTTCACCCTTCACAGAATTGCAGTTTATGTTCATCCAAAAGAAAATCCACTCACTCTTGTAACTTTGGTACAGTTATTCTTGCATAGTTTTTGGGTGATTACTTTAGTAGTGTAGTGATTTATGGTCTTAAATATTAATATTTAGCATTAACATTAATATTGAGTTTTTGGTACATAAGGTGTCAAGTGATTCCTTCCTATATTACGGGGCACTAGCCAAGGAATTTCACCTTGACAATAAAGACCAGCCATGGAAGATTGTTGACTGAATTATAATGAAATAAATTATAGGAAGTTCATCATCTGACCAATCTGAAGGATTTATTGAGATTGTGGTGAGCTTGAAGAGCCTCTGATTTATCAACACAAGAATGATACTGTTTGCAATAAAATTAATTTATTAAAAATATATATATACAAGAGTAAAATATCACACTCACTAAATACTATTAAGGAAAATGACTAAACTACTAAAAAAAATGAATCAAGAAACTATAAACTACTACACAAATGGATGTTAACAAAATGAATGCCAAGTAGATGAGTAACAGATTAGACGAAGCAATGAATGGGTAAATAGAAGTCTATGGGGGAGTCAGTTGTGGTCTTTCTGGATGCTGGTATGAAATGGTAATTAAACATTTACTTATGAATACAGATAGATGTCTAATGTATCTATCTGTATACACTGACCCTAAATAAACAGTCTCTACACAAATGCCATATCTTATATTTACGTTCCATGTGGTCGGGTGATCAGTCTGGAGATGGGGTACGTCTTCCATTGGTATCTTTCTGCTCGCAGTGGGAGTAGACTGGATAAATTTTCAACAGATGCAGAGCTGCACCGAGTGCTGCGGGTTCACTGCTGGTCCTTGTGTAATCCGGAGAACTGTAAGTCAGGCGGTGGTCGAGCCGCAGGATCCTTTTTGTAGACTGAAGGTTACAACGGTAAGAGTCAAGCAGGTCGGGCATTGATTTCTGGAGCTTGATGCGCATTGTTTGAGGTATCGCCCAGATGTCCATTTCCGTGTCAGTGGGTGAGATTACATTGGCTCTTATTCCTGGTGTGGGTTCCACTGTGTGTGCACAGTTTCCTGGATGCATAAGGAGACGTATAGGACATGTTTGTTACAGTTTCCTGACCATTTGTGTGGTTTCAAGCCAATGTGTGTATAGAGATTATATTTCTCTTGGGCCTTTCTTTGTTCTTACTGTGCTCTAGCCAGAACCGGTTTAGTGGCCCTAGGCAGTCCATCATTCACACCTTGGTCTCAGACAATGGGGGCTGAGGTGAACAATGGGCAACTGGTGATGAGATTAGCCCGTGATAAAAGGGATGTCCTCATTCTGGCAGTCCTGATTACCATAGTCCTTTTAGTTGGCGTTGAGGGTCCTGTCACATCCTTCTGTCTTAATCAGAGTGGGACAAAGGAACTCCTGTTGCGAACTGGGCACCTCCAGTGCCATCATGTCTGCTGTTCACTACACATTTGCTGTGTCTTATCCAACAGTCAAGTGTGGATGATATTGTTGAAGATAAGTCTCTGCTGATGCTTTGGAGTTGAAGGATCTTTGTCCCTCCCGCAGCTGAATCTTCAGCATCGCAGGATGAAGCACAGCATAAGTGACGTTGTCATTGCATAGATATTTTTTGAGAGTGCTGAGTTCTTGTCGCTTTCTGAAGATGATCAATGGCATGTCATAAAAAATCGTGATCGTAGAATTGCCATAGGTGAGCTTGCCCTTTCCTCTGGCCGGATTGAGAATCTTAAGTGTGTCTCCATACCGAAGTAGGCGAATTAGAATCACCTGTAGCTTGCCATTTTCTGCTGGTCATCATTTCAACATTGTTTTCCTTCTATTCATTCAAAAAATCTACCGGGTTTCTACCTTCCACTTCCTCTGGGAAACCGACAAAATGTAAATTCAACAACCAACTTGACATCCGCAACATCTTTGTGAAGGCTCATTACTACTGCTTCCATCTCCATCTGCTTTGTTTCTACCTCCACTATCCTCAGATTTATTGATTGTAGTTCATTAACTTTTTCTGAGAATGTACTCCAGTGTCTGTCGGTTAACACTTGAATTCTGAGAAATCCCTTTTCCATTTCTGCATGGAACCATTGCAAGGGTCCGATAATGGCAGTCTTGTGTCTTGAGCATCTTCTTATTGTTTGTTTTGTTTGGATTCTGCATATTTATTGGAATGTTCGAAGTGCAACAAAGTTATTATTTTAAAGAAAGTACTTTAGTCGTGTTAAAAGCCTTTAGGCAGGATTATTTAGATTTAAATTGTTTGGGAGCTCCGTGTACCACGCCTCACTAGCGCCGCCATAACCAGAAGTCCTAATATGTTCCTTGAGGTTCACTTATGTTAATAATTTTTTTGCAAAAAAAAAAAAAAAAAAAATGTGTGTGTGTGTGTGTGTGTGT